>OY283142.1:40865977-42280369 GCA_958299785.1 Medicago lupulina
CAAGATTTTTTTTTCATGCAAATTCGTTGGTTCCTATTTCAAAGGTAATCGACAGGATTTATTTTCTGCACATTCGTCGGTTACCATTTCAAAGGTAATCGGCAGGATTTATTTTCAGAACATTTGTCGGTTAACATTTCAAAGGTAATCGGCATGATTTATTTTCTTGCATATTCGTCGGTTACTTTTTCAAAGGTAATCGGCAAGATTTATTTTCATGCACATTCGTCGGTTACCATTTCAAAGGTAATCGACAGGATTTATTTTCATGCACATTCGTCGGTTACCATTTCAATGGTAATCGACAGGATTTATTTTCTTGCATATTCGTCGGTTACTATTTCAAAGGTAATCGGCAAGATTTATTTTCATGCACATTCGTCGGATACCATTTCAAAGGTAATCGGCAGGATTTATTTTCATGCACATTCGTTGGTTAGTATTTCAAAGGTAATCGACAGGATTTATTTTTTGCACATTCGTTGGTTCCCATTTCAAAGGTAATCGGCAGGATTTATTTTCCGCACATTCGTTGGTTACTATTTCAAAGGTAATCAGCAGGATTTATTTTTCATGCATATTCGTCGGTTACTATTTCAAAAGTAATCAGCAAGATTTAATTTCTGCACATTCGTTGGTTACCATTTCAATGGTAATCAGCAGGATTTATTTTCATCACATTCGTTGGTTACCATTTCAAAGGTAATCGGCAGGATTTATTTTCTTGCATATTCGTCGGTTACTATTTCAAAGGTAATCGGCAAGATTTATTTTCATGCACATTCGTCGGTTACTATTTCAAAACTAATCGGCAAGATTTATTTTTCATGCAAATTCGTTGGTTCCTATTTCAAAGGTAATCGACAGGATTTATTTTCTGCACATTCGTCGGTTACCATTTCAAAGGTAATCGGCAGGATTTAATTTCAGAACATCCGTCGGTTACCATTTCAAAGGTAATCAGCAGGTTTTATTTTCTTGCATATTCGTTGGTTACTATTTCGAAGGTAATCGGCAAGATTTATTTTCGTGCACATTCTTCGGTTACCATTTCAAAGGTAATCGGCAGGATTTATTTTCATGCATATTCGTCGGTTACCATTTCAAAGGTAATCGACAGGATTTATTTTCATGCACATTCGTCGGTTACTATTTCAAAGGTAGTCGGCAGGATTTATTTTCCTCACATTCGTCGGTTACCATTTCAAAGGTAATCGGCAGGATTTATTTTCTTGCATATTCGTCGGTTACTTTTTCAAAGGTAATCGGCAAGATTTATTTCCATGCACATTCGTCGGTTACCATTTCAAAGGTAATTGACAGGATTTATTTTCATGCACATTCGTCGGTTACCATTTCAATGGTAATCGGCAGGATTTATTTTCTTGCATATTCGTCGGTTACTATTTCAAAGGTAATCGGCAAGATTTATTTTCATGCACATTCGTCGGTTACTATTTCAAAAGTAATCGGCAAGATTTTTTTTTCATGCAAATTCGTTGGTTCCTATTTCAAAGGTAATCGACAGGATTTATTTTCTGCACATTCGTCGGTTACCATTTCAAAGGTAATCGGCAGGATTTATTTTCAGAACATTTGTCGGTTAACATTTCAAAGGTAATCGGCATGATTTATTTTCTTGCATATTCGTCGGTAACTTTTTCAAAGGTAATCGGCAAGATTTATTTTCATGCACATTCGTCGGTTACCATTTCAAAGGTAATCGACAGGATTTATTTTCATGCACATTCGTCGGTTACTATTTCAAAGGTAATCGGCAGGATTTATTTTCTTGCATATTCGTCGGTTACCATTTCAAAGGTAATCGGCTGGATTTATTTTCAACACATTCGTCAGTTACTATTTCAAAGGTAATCGGCAGGATTTATTTTCTTGCATAATCGTCGGTTACTATTTCAAAGGTAATCGGCAAGATTTATTTTCATGCACATTCGTCGGATACCATTTCAGAGGTAATCGGCAGGATTTATTTTCATGCACATTCGTTGGTTAGTATTTCAAAGGTAATCGACAGGATTTATTTTTTGCACATTCGTTGGTTCCCATTTCAAAGGTAATCGGCAGGATTTATTTTCCGCACATTCGTTGGTTACTATTTCAAAGGTAATCAGCAGGATTTATTTTTCATGCATATTCGTCGGTTACTATTTCAATGGTAATCGGCAGTATTTATTTTCTTGCATATTCGTCGGTTACTATTTCAAAGGTAATCGGCAAGATTTATTTTCATGCACATTCGTCGTTTACTATTTCGAAAGTAATCGCCAAGATTTATTTTTCATGCAAATTCGTTGGTTCCTATTTCAAAGGTAATCGACAGGATTTATTTTCTGCACATTCGTCGGTTACCATTTCAAAGGTAATCGGCAGGATTTAATTTCAGAACATTCGTCGGTTACCATTTCAAAGGTAATCAGCAGGTTTTATTTTCTTGCATATTCGTTGGTTACTATTTCGAAGGTAATCGGCAAGATTTATTTTCGTGCACATTCTTCGGTTACCATTTCAAAGGTAATCGGCAGGATTTATTTTCATGCACATTCGTCGGTTACCATTTCAAAGGTAATCGACAGGATTTATTTTCATGCACATCCGTCGGTTACTATTTCAAAGGTAGTCGGCAGGATTTATTTTCCTCACATTCATCGGTTACCATTTCAATGGTAATCGGCAGGATTTATTTTCTTGCATATTCGTCGGTTACTATTTCAAAGGTAATCGGGAAGATTTATTTCCATGCACATTCGTCGGTTACCATTTCAAAGGTAATTGACAGGATTTATTTTCTTGCATATTCGTCGGTTACTATTTCAAAGGTAATCGGCAAGATTTATTTTCATGCACATTCGTCGGTTACTATTTCAAAAGTAATCGGCAAGATTTTTTTTTCATGCAAATTCGTTGGTTCCTATTTCAAAGGTAATCGACAGGATTTATTTTCTGCACATTCGTCGGTTACCATTTCAAAGGTAATCGGCAGGATTTATTTTCAGAACATTTGTCGGTTACCATTTCAAAGGTAATCGGCATGATTTATTTTCTTGCATATTCGTCGGTTACTTTTTCCAAGGTAATCGGCAAGATTTATTTTCATGCAGATTCGTCGGTTACCATTTCAAAGGTAATCGACAGGATTTATTTTCATGCACATTCGTCGGTTACTATTTCAAAGGTAATCGGCAGGATTTATTTTCTTGCATATTCGTCGGTTACCATTTCAAAGGTAATCGGCTGGATTTATTTTCAACACATTCGTCAGTTACTATTTCAAAGGTAATCGGCAGGATTTATTTTCTTGCATAATCGTCGGTTACTATTTCAAAGGTAATCGGCAAGATTTATTTTCATGCACATTCGTCGGATACCATTTCAAAGGTAATCGGCAGGATTTATTTTCATGCACATTCGTTGGTTAGTATTTCAAAGGTAATCGACAGGATTTATTTTTTGCACATTCGTTGGTTCCCGTTTCAAAGGTAATCGGCAGGATTTATTTTCCGCACATTCGTTGGTTACTATTTCAAAGGTAATCAGCAGGATTTATTTTTCATGCATATTCGTCGGTTACTATTTCAATGGTAATCGGCAGTATTTATTTTCTTGCATATTCGTCGGTTACTATTTCAAAGGTAATCGGCAAGATTTATTTTCATGCACATTCGTCGGTTACTATTTCGAAAGTAATCGCAAAGATTTATTTTTCATGCAAATTCGTTGGTTCCTATTTCAAAGGTAATCGACAGGATTTATTTTCTGCACATTCGTCGGTTACCATTTCAAAGGTAATCGGCAGGATTTAATTTCAGAACATTCGTCGGTTACCATTTCAAAGGTATTCAGCAGGTTTTATTTTCTTGCATATTCGTTGGTTACTATTTCGAAGGTAATCGGCAAGATTTATTTTCGTGCACATTCTTCGGTTACCATTTCAAAGGTAATCGGCAGGATTTATTTTCATGCACATTCGTCGGTTACCATTTCAAAGGTAATCGACAGGATTTATTTTCATGCACATTCGTCGGTTACTATTTCAAAGGTAGTCGGCAGGATTTATTTTCCTCACATTCGTCGGTTACCATTTCAAAGGTAATCGACAGGATTTATTTTCAGCACATTCATCGGTTACCATTTCAAAGGTAATCGGCATGATTTATTTTCTTGCATATTCGTCGATTACTTTTTCAGAGCTAATCAGCAAGATTTATTTTCATGCACATTCGTCGGTTACCATTTCAAAGGTAATCGACAGGATTTATTTTCTTGCATATTCGTCGGTTACTATTTCAAAGGTAATCGGCAGGATTTATTTTCTTGCATATTCGTCGGTTACCATTTCAAAGGTAATCGGCAGGATTTATTTTCAGCACATTCGTCAGTTACTATTTCAATGGTAATCGGCAGGATTTATTTTCTTGCATATTCGTCGGTTACTATTTCAAAGGTAATCGGCAAGATTTATTTTCATGCACATTCGTCGGATACCATTTCAAAGGTAATCGGCAGGATTTATTTTCATGCACATTCGTTGGTTAGTATTTCAAAGGTAATCGACAGGATTTATTTTTTGCACTTTCGTTAGTTCCCATTTCAAAGGTAATCGGCAGGATTTATTTTCCGCACATTCGTTGGTTACTATTTCAAAGGTAATCAGCAGGATTTATTTTTCATGCATATTCGTCGGTTACTATTTCAAAAGTAATCAGCAAGATTTAATTTCTGCACATTCGTTGGTTACCATTTCAATGGTAATCGGCAGGATTTATTTTCATCACATTCGTTGGTTACCATTTCAAAGGTAATCGGCAGGATTTATTTTCTTGCATATTCGTCGGTTACTATTTCAAAGGTAATCGGCAAGATTTATTTTCATGCACATTCGTCGGTTACTATTTCAAAACTAATCGGCAAGATTTATTTTTCATGCAAATTCGTTGGTTCCTATTTCAAAGGTAATCGACAGGATTTATTTTCTGCACATTCGTCGGTTACCATTTCAAAGGTAATCGGCAGGATTTAATTTCAGAACATTCGTCGGTTACCATTTCAAAGGTAATCAGCAGGTTTTATTTTCTTGCATATTCGTTGGTTACTATTTCGAAGGTAATCGGCAAGATTTATTTTCGTGCACATTCTTCGGTTACCATTTCAAAGGTAATCGGCAGGATTTATTTTCATGCACATTCGTCGGTTACCATTTCAAAGGTAATCGACAGGATTCATTTTCATGCACATTCGTCGGTTACTATTTCAAAGGTAGTCGGCAGGATTTATTTTCCTCACATTCGTCGGTTACCATTTCAAAGGTAATCGGCAGGATTTATTTTCAGCACATTCATCGGTTACCATTTCAAAGGTAATCGGCATGATTTATTTTCTTGCATATTCATCGGTTACTTTTTCAGAGGTAATCGGCAAGATTTATTTTCATGCACATTCGTCGGTTACCATTTCAAAGGTAATCGGCAGGATTTATATTCAGCACATTCATCGGTTACCATTTCAAAGGTAATCGGCATGATTTATTTTCTTGCATATTCGTCGGTTACTTTTTCAAAGGTAATCGGCAAGATTTATTTTCATGCACATTCGTCGGTTACCATTTCAAAGGTAATCGACAGGATTTATTTTCATGCACATTCGTCGGTTACCATTTCAATGGTAATCGACAGGATTTATTTTCTTGCATATTCGTCGGTTACTATTTCGAAGGTAATCGGCAAGATTTATTTTCATGCACATTCGTCGGTTACTATTTCAAAAGTAATCGGCAAGATTTATTTTTCATGCAAATTCGTTGGTTCCTATTTCAAAGGTAATCGACAGGATTTATTTTCTGCACATTCGTCGGTTACCATTTCAAAGGTAATCGGCAGGATTTATTTTCAAAACATTTGTCGGTTACCATTTCAAAGGTAATCGGCATGATTTATTTTCTTGCATATTCGTCGGTTACTTTTTCAAAGGTAATCGGCAAGATTTATTTTCATGCACATTCGTCGGTTACCATTTCAAAGGTAATCGACAGGATTTATTTTCATGCCCATTCGTCGGTTACTATTTCAAAGGTAATCGGCAGGATTTATTTTCTTGCATATTCGTCGGTTACCATTTCAAAGGTAATCGGCTGGATTTATTTTCAACACATTCGTCAGTTACTATTTCAAAGGTAATCGGCAGGATTTATTTTCTTGCATAATCGTCGGTTACTATTTCAAAGGTAATCGGCAAGATTTATTTTCATGCACATTCGTCGGATACCATTTCAAAGGTAATCGGCAGGATTTATTTTCATGCACATTCGTTGGTTAGTATTTCAAAGGTAATCGACAGGATTTATTTTTTGCACATTCGTTAGTTCCCATTTCAAAGGTAATCGGCAGGATTTATTTTTCGCACATTCGTTGGTTACTATTTCAAAGGTAATCAGTAGGATTTATTTTTCATGCATATTCGTCGGTTACTATTTCAAAAGTAATCAGCAAGATTTAATTTCTGCACATTCGTTGGTTACCATTTCAATGGTAATCGGCAGGATTTATTTTCATCACATTCGTCGGTTACTATTTCAAAGGTAATCGGCAAGATTTATTTTCATGCACATTCGTCGGTTACTATTTCAAAACTAATCGGCAAGATTTATTTTTCATGCAAATTCGTTGGTTCCTATTTCAAAGGTAATCGACAGGATTTATTTTCTGCACATTCGTCGGTTACCATTTCAAAGGTAATCGGCAGGATTTAATTTCAGAACATTCGTCGGTTACCATTTCAAAGGTAATCAGCAGGTTTTATTTTCTTGCATATTCGTTGGTTACTATTTCGAAGGTAATCGGCAAGATTTATTTTCGTGCACATTCTTCGGTTACCATTTCAAAGGTAATCGGCAGGATTTATTTTCATGCACATTCGTCGGTTACCATTTCAAAGGTAATCGACAGGATTTATTTTCATGCACATTCGTCGGTTACTATTTCGAAGGTAGTCGGCAGGATTTATTTTCCTCACATTCGTCGGTTACCATTTCAAAGGTAATCGGCAGGATTTATTTTCAGCACATTCATCGGTTACCATTTCAAAGGTAATCGGCATGATTTATTTTCTTGCATATTCATCGGTTACTTTTTCAGAGGTAATCGGCAAGATTTATTTTCATGCACATTCATCGGTTACCATTTAAAAGGTAATCGGCAGGATTTATTTTCAGCACATTCATCGGTTACCATTTCAAAGGTAATCGGCATGATTTATTTTCTTGCATATTCGTCGGTTACTTTTTCAAAGGTAATCGGCAAGATTTATTTTCATGCACATTCGTCGGTTACCATTTCAAAGGTAATCGACAGGATTTATTTTCATGCACATTCGTCGGTTACCATTTCAATGGTAATCGACAGGATTTATTTTCTTGCATATTCGTCGGTTACTATTTCGAAGGTAATCGGCAAGATTTATTTTCATGCACATTCGTCGGTTACTATTTCAAAAGTAATCGGCAAGATTTATTTTTCATGCAAATTCGTTGGTTCCTATTTCAAAGGTAATCGACAGGATTTATTTTCTGCACATTCGTCGGTTACCATTTCAAAGGTAATCGGCAGGATTTATTTTCAAAACATTTGTCGGTTACCATTTCAAAGGTAATCGGCATGATTTATTTTCTTGCATTATCGTCGGTTACTTTTTCAAAGGTAATCGGCAAGATTTATTTTCATGCACATTCGTCGGTTACCATTTCAAAGGTAATCGACAGGATTTATTTTCATGCACATTCGTCGGTTACCATTTCAATGGTAATCGACAGGATTTATTTTCTTGCATATTCGTCGGTTACTATTTCGAAGGTAATCGGCAAGATTTATTTTCATGCACATTCGTCGGTTACTATTTCAAAAGTAATCGGCAAGATTTATTTTTCATGCAAATTCGTTGGTTCCTATTTCAAAGGTAATCGACAGGATTTATTTTCTGCACATTCGTCGGTTACCATTTCAAAGGTAATCGGCAGGATTTATTTTCAAAACATTTGTCGGTTACCATTTCAAAGGTAATCGGCATGATTTATTTTCTTGCATTATCGTCGGTTACTTTTTCAAAGGTAATCGGCAAGATTTATTTTCATGCACATTCGTCGGTTACCATTTCAAAGGTAATCGACAGGATTTATTTTCATGCACATTCGTCGGTTACTATTTCAAAGGTAATCGGCAGGATTTATTTTCTTGCATATTCGTCGGTAACCATTTCAAAGGTAATCGGCTGGATTTATTTTCAACACATTCGTCAGTTACTATTTCAAAGGTAATCGGCAGGATTTATTTTCTTGCATAATCGTCGGTTACTATTTCAAAGGTATTCGGCAAGATTTATTTTCATGCACATTCGTCGGATACCATTTCAAAGGTAATCGGCAGGATTTATTTTCATGCACATTCGTTGGTTAGTATTTCAAAGGTAATCGACAGGATTTATTTTTTGCAAATTCGTTGGTTCCCATTTCAAAGGTAATTGGCAGGATTTATTTTCTTGCATATTCGTCGGTTACTATTTCAATGGTAATCGGCAGTATTTATTTTCTTGCATATTCGTCGGTTACTATTTCAAAGGTAATCGGCAAGATTTATTTTCATGCACATTCGTCGGTTACTATTTCAAAAGTAATCGGCAATATTTATTTTTCATGCAAATTCGTTGGTTCCTATTTCAAAGGTAATCGACAGGATTTATTTTGTGCACATTCGTCGGTTACCATTTCAAAGGTAATCGGCAGGATTTATTTTCAGAACATTCGTCGGTTACCATTTCAAAGGTAATCAACAGGTTTTATTTTCTTGCATATTCGTTGGTTACTATTTTGAAGGTAATCGGCAAGATTTATTTTCGTGCACATTCTTCGGTTACCATTTCAAAGGCAATCGGCAGGATTTATTTTCATGCACATTCGTCGGTTACTATTTCAAAAGTAATCGGCAAGATTTATTTTTCATGCAAATTCGTTGGTTCCTATTTCAAAGGTAATCGACAGGATTTATTTTCTGCACATTCATCGGTTACCATTTCAAAGGTAATCGGCAGGATTTATTTTCAGAACATTCGTCGGTTACCATTTCAAAGGTAATCAGCAGGTTTTATTTTCTTGCATATTCGTTGGTTACTATTTCGAAGGTAATCGGCAAGATTTATTTTCGTGCACATTTCTCGGTTACCATTTCAAAGGTAATCGGCAGTATTTATTTTCAGCACATTCGTCGGTTACCATTTCAAAGGTAATCGACAGGATTTATTTTCATGCACATTCGTCGGTTACTATTTCAAAGGTAGTGGACATGATTTATTTTCGTCACATTCGTCGGTTACCATTTCAAAGGTAATCGGCAGGATTTATTTTCAGCACATTCATCGGTTACCATTTCAAAGGTAATCAACAAGATTTATTTTCTTGGATATTCGTCGGTTACTTTTTTAAAGGTAATCGGCAAGATTTATTTTCATGCACATTCGTCGGTTACCATTTCAAAGGTAATCGACAGGATTTATTTTCATGCACATTCGTCGGTTACTATTTCAAAGGTAATCGGCAGGATTTATTTTCTTGCATATTCGTCGGTTACCATTTCAAAGGTAATCGGCAGGATTTATTTTCAGCACATTCGTCAGTTACTATTTCAAAGGTAATCGGCAGGATTTATTTTCTTGCATATTCGTCGGTTACTATTTCAAAGGTAATCGGCAAGATTTATTTTCATGCACATTCGTCGGATACCATTTCAAAGGTAATCGACAGGATTTATTTTCTCCACATTCGTCGGTTACCATTTCAAAGGTAATCGACAGGATTTATTTTCATGCACATTCGTCGGTTACTATTTCAAAGGTAGTCGGTAGGATTTATTTTCCTCACATTCGTCGGTTACCATTTCAAAGGTAATCGGCAGGATTTATTTTCAGCACTTTCATCGGTTACCATTTCAAAGGTAATCGGCATGATTTATTTTCTTGCATATTCGTCGGTTACTTTTTCAAAGGTAATCGGCAAGATTTATTTTCATGCACATTCGTCGGTTACCATTTCAAAGGTAATCGACAGGATTTATTTTCATGCACATTCGTCGGTTACCATTTCAATGGTAATCGGCAGGATTTATTTTCTTGCATATTCGTCGGTTACTACTTCAAAGGTAATCGGCAAGATTTATTTTCATGCACATTCGTCGGTTACTATTTCAAAAGTAATCGGCAAGATTTATTTTTCATGCAAATTCGTTGGTTCCTATTTCAAAGGTAATCGACAGGATTTATTTTCTGCACATTCGTCGGTTACCATTTCAAAGGTAATCGGCAGGATTTATTTTCAGAACATTTGTCGGTTACCATTTCAAAGGTAATCGGCATGATTTATTTTCTTGCATATTCGTCGGTTACTTTTTCAAAGGTAATCGGCAAGATTTATTTTCATGCACATTCGTCGGTTAACATTTCAAAGGTAATCGACACGATTTATTTTCATGCACATTCGTCGGTTACTATTTCAAAGGTAATCGGCAAGATTTATTTTCTTGCATATTCGTCGGTTACCATTTCAAAGGTAATCGGCTGGATTTATTTTCAACACATTCGTCAGTTACTATTTCAAAGGTAATCGACAGGATTTATTTTTCATGCAAATTCGTTGGTTCCTATTTCAAAGGTAATCGACAGGATTTATTTTCTGCACATTCGTCGGTTACCATTTCAAAGGTAATCGGCAGGATTTATTTTCAGAACATTTGTCGGTTACCATTTCAAAGGTAATCGGCATGATTTATTTTCTTGCATATTCGTCGGTTACTTTTTCAAAGGTAATCGGCAAGATTTATTTTCATGCACATTCGTCGGTTACCATTTCAAAGGTAATCGACAGGATTTATTTTCATGCACATTCGTCGGTTACTATTTCAAAGGTAATCGGCAGGATTTATTTTCTTGCATATTCGTCGGTTACCATTTCAAAGGTAATCGGCTGGATTTATTTTCAACACATTCGTCAGTTACTATTTCAAAGGTAATCGGCATGATTTATTTTCTTGCATAATCGTCGGTTACTATTTCAAAGGTAATCGGCAAGATTTATTTTCATGCACATTCGTCGGATACCATTTCAAAGGTAATCGGCAGGATTTATTTTCATGCACATTCGTTGGTTAGTATTTCAAAGGTAATGGACAGGATTTATTTTTTGCACATTCGTTGGTTCCCATTTCAAAGGTAATTGGCAGGATTTATTTTCTTGCATATTCGTCGGTTACTATTTCAATGGTAATCGGCAGTATTTATTTTCTTGCATATTCGTCGGTTACTATTTCAAAACTAATCGGCAAGATTTATTTTTCATGCAAATTCGTTGGTTCCTATTTCAAAGGTAATCGACAGGATTTATTTTCTGCACATTCGTCGGTTACCATTTCAAAGGTAATCGGCAGGATTTAATTTCAGAACATTCGTCGGTTACCATTTCAAAGGTAATCAGCAGGTTTTATTTTCTTGCATATTCGTTGGTTACTATTTCGAAGGTAATCGGCAAGATTTATTTTCATGCACATTCGTCGGATACCATTTCAAAGGTAATCGGCAGGATTTATTTTCATGCACATTCGTTGGTTAGTATTTCAAAGGTAATGGACAGGATTTATTTTTTGCACATTCGTTGGTTCCCATTTCAAAGGTAATTGGCAGGATTTATTTTCTTGCATATTCGTCGGTTACTATTTCAATGGTAATCGGCAGTATTTATTTTCTTGCATATTCGTCGGTTACTATTTCAAAACTAATCGGCAAGATTTATTTTTCATGCAAATTCGTTGGTTCCTATTTCAAAGGTAATCGACAGGATTTATTTTCTGCACATTCGTCGGTTACCATTTCAAAGGTAATCGGCAGGATTTAATTTCAGAACATTCGTCGGTTACCATTTCAAAGGTAATCAGCAGGTTTTATTTTCTTGCATATTCGTTGGTTACTATTTCGAAGGTAATCGGCAAGATTTATTTTCGTGCACATTCTTCGGTTACCATTTCAAAGGTAATCAGCAGGATTTATTTTCATGCACATTCGTCGGTTACCATGTCAAAGGTAATCGACAGGATTTATTTTCATGCACATTCGTCGGTTACTATTTCAAAGGTAGTCGGCAGGATTTATTTTCCTCACATTCGTCGGTTACCATTTCAAAGGTAATCGGCAAGATTTATTTTCAGCACATTCATCGGTTACCATTTCAAAGGTAATCGGCATGATTTATTTTCTTGCATATTCATCGGTTACTTTTTCAGAGGTAATCGGCAAGATTTATTTTCATGCACATTCGTCGGTTACCATTTAAAAGGTAATCGGCAGGATTTATTTTCAGCACATTCATCGGTTACCATTTCAAAGGTAATCGGCATGATTTATTTTCTTGCATATTCGTCGGTTACTTTTTCAAAGGTAATCGGCAAGATTTATTTTCATGCACATTCGTCGGTTACCATTTCAAAGGTAATCGACAGGATTTATTTTCATGCACATTCGTCGGTTACCATTTCAATGGTAATCGACAGGATTTATTTTCTTGCATATTCGTCGGTTACTATTTCGAAGGTAATCGGCAAGATTTATTTTCATGCACATTCGTCGGTTACTATTTCAAAAGTAATCGGCAAGATTTATTTTTCATGCAAATTCGTTGGTTCCTATTTCAAAGGTAATCGACAGGATTTATTTTCTGCACATTCGTCGGTTACCATTTCAAAGGTAATCGGCAGGATTTATTTTCAAAACATTTGTCGGTTACCATTTCAAAGGTAATCGGCATGATTTATTTTCTTGCATTATCGTCGGTTACTTTTTCAAAGGTAATCGGCAAGATTTATTTTCATGCACATTCGTCGGTTACCATTTCAAAGGTAATCGACAGGATTTATTTTCATGCACATTCGTCGGTTACTATTTCAAAGGTAATCGGCAGGATTTATTTTCTTGCATATTCGTCGGTAACCATTTCAAAGGTAATCGGCTGGATTTATTTTCAACACATTCGTCAGTTACTATTTCAAAGGTAATCGGCAGGATTTATTTTCTTGCATAATCGTCGGTTACTATTTCAAAGGTATTCGGCAAGATTTATTTTCATGCACATTCGTCGGATACCATTTCAAAGGTAATCGGCAGGATTTATTTTCATGCACATTCGTTGGTTAGTATTTCAAAGGTAATCGACAGGATTTATTTTTTGCAAATTCGTTGGTTCCCATTTCAAAGGTAATTGGCAGGATTTATTTTCTTGCATATTCGTCGGTTACTATTTCAATGGTAATCGGCAGTATTTATTTTCTTGCATATTCGTCGGTTACTATTTCAAAGGTAATCGGCAAGATTTATTTTCATGCACATTCGTCGGTTACTATTTCAAAAGTAATCGGCAATATTTATTTTTCATGCAAATTCGTTGGTTCCTATTTCAAAGGTAATCGACAGGATTTATTTTGTGCACATTCGTCGGTTACCATTTCAAAGGTAATCGGCAGGATTTATTTTCAGAACATTCGTCGGTTACCATTTCAAAGGTAATCAACAGGTTTTATTTTCTTGCATATTCGTTGGTTACTATTTTGAAGGTAATCGGCAAGATTTATTTTCGTGCACATTCTTCGGTTACCATTTCAAAGGCAATCGGCAGGATTTATTTTCATGCACATTCGTCGGTTACTATTTCAAAAGTAATCGGCAAGATTTATTTTTCATGCAAATTCGTTGGTTCCTATTTCAAAGGTAATCGACAGGATTTATTTTCTGCACATTCGTCGGTTACCATTTCAAAGGTAATCGGCAGGATTTATTTTCAGAACATTCGTCGGTTACCATTTCAAAGGTAATCAGCAGGTTTTATTTTCTTGCATATTCGTTGGTAACTATTTCGAAGGTAATCGGCAAGATTTATTTTCGTGCACATTTCTCGGTTACCATTTCAAAGGTAATCGGCAGTATTTATTTTCAGCACATTCGTCGGTTACCATTTGAAAGGTAATCGACAGGATTTATTTTCATGCACATTCGTCGGTTACTATTTCAAAGGTAGTGGACATGATTTATTTTCGTCACATTCGTCGGTTACCATTTCAAAGGTAATCGGCAGGATTTATTTTCAGCACATTCATCGGTTACCATTTCAAAGGTAATCAACAAGATTTATTTTCTTGGATATTCGTCGGTTACTTTTTTAAAGGTAATCGGCAAGATTTATTTTCATGCACATTCGTCGGTTACCATTTCAAAGGTAATCGACAGGATTTATTTTCATGCA
Source organism: Medicago lupulina (assembly GCA_958299785.1). Taxonomy (NCBI): domain Eukaryota; kingdom Viridiplantae; phylum Streptophyta; class Magnoliopsida; order Fabales; family Fabaceae; genus Medicago; species Medicago lupulina. The sequence continues at coordinate 40,880,313 of OY283142.1, forward strand.
CATTCGTCGGTTACTATTTCAAAGGTAATCGGCAGGATTTATTTTCTTGCATATTCGTCGGTTACCATTTCAAAGGTAATCGGCAGGATTTATTTTCAGCACATTCGTCAGTTACTATTTCAAAGGTAATCGGCAGGAATTATTTTCTTGCATATTCGTCGGTTACTATTTCAAAGGTAATCGGCAAGATTTATTTTCATGCACATTCGTCGGATACCATTTCAAAGGTAATCGACAGGATTTATTTTCTCCACATTCGTCGGTTACCATTTCAAAGGTAATCGACAGGATTTATTTTCATGCACATTCGTCGGTTACTATTTCAAAGGTAGTCGGTAGGATTTATTTTCCTCACATTCGTCGGTTACCATTTCAAAGGTAATCGGCAGGATTTATTTTCAGCACTTTCATCGGTTACCATTTCAAAGGTAATCGGCATGATTTATTTTCTTGCATATTCGTCGGTTACTTTTTCAAAGGTAATCGGCAAGATTTATTTTCATGCACATTCGTCGGTTACCATTTCAAAGGTAATCGACAGGATTTATTTTCATGCACATTCGTCGGTTACCATTTCAATGGTAATCGGCAGGATTTATTTTCTTGCATATTCGTCGGTTACTACTTCAAAGGTAATCGGCAAGATTTATTTTCATGCACATTCGTCGGTTACTATTTCAAAAGTAATCGGCAAGATTTATTTTTCATGCAAATTCGTTGGTTCCTATTTCAAAGGTAATCGACAGGATTTATTTTCTGCACATTCGTCGGTTACCATTTCAAAGGTAATCGGCAGGATTTATTTTCAGAACATTTGTCGGTTACCATTTCAAAGGTAATCGGCATGATTTATTTTCTTGCATATTCGTCGGTTACTTTTTCAAAGGTAATCGGCAAGATTTATTTTCATGCACATTCGTCGGTTACCATTTCAAAGGTAATCGACAGGATTTATTTTCATGCACATTCGTCGGTTACTATTTCAAAGGTAATCGGCAGGATTTATTTTCTTGCATATTCGTCGGTTACCATTTCAAAGGTAATCGGCTGGATTTATTTTCAACACATTCGTCAGTTACTATTTCAAAGGTAATCGGCAGGATTTATTTTCTTGCATAATCGTCGGTTACTATTTCAAAGGTAATCGGCAAGATTTATTTTCATGCACATTCGTCGGATACCATTTCAAAGGTAATCGGCAGGATTTATTTTCATGCACATTCGTTGGTTAGTATTTCAAAGGTAATGGACAGGATTTATTTTTTGCACATTCGTTGGTTCCCATTTCAAAGGTAATTGGCAGGATTTATTTTCTTGCATATTCGTCGGTTACTATTTCAATGGTAATCGGCAGTATTTATTTTCTTGCATATTCGTCGGTTACTATTTCAAAGGTAATCGGCAAGATTTATTTTCATGCACATTCGTCGGTTACTATTTCAAAAGTAATCGGCAATATTTATTTTTCATGCAAATTCGTTGGTTCCTATTTCAAAGGTAATCGACAGGATTTATTTTGTGCACATTCGTCGGTTACCATTTCAAAGGTAATCGGCAGGATTTATTTTCAGAACATTCGTCAGTTACCATTTCAAAGGTAATCAACAGGTTTTATTTTCTTGCATATTCGTTGGTTACTATTTTGAAGGAAATCGGCAAGATTTATTTTCGTGCACATTCTTCGGTTACCATTTCAAAGGCAATCGGCAGGATTTATTTTCATGCACATTCGTCGGTTACTATTTCAAAAGTAATCGGGAAGATTTATTTTTCATGCAAATTCGTTGGTTCCTATTTCAAAGGTAATCGACAGGATTTATTTTGTGCACATTCGTCGGTTACCATTTCAAAGGTAATCGGCAGGATTTATTTTCAGAACATTCGTCAGTTACCATTTCAAAGGTAATCAACAGGTTTTATTTTCTTGCATATTCGTTGGTTACTATTTTGAAGGTAATCGGCAAGATTTATTTTAGTGCACATTCTTCGGTTACCATTTCAAAGGCAATCGGCAGGATTTATTTTCATGCACATTCGTCGGTTACTATTTCAAAAGTAATCGGCAAGATTTATTTTTCATGCAAATTCGTTGGTTCCTATTTCAAAGGTAATCGACAGGATTTATTTTCTGCACATTCGTCGGTTACCATTTCAAAGGTAATCGGCAGGATTTATTTTCAGAACATTCGTCGGTTACCATTTCAAAGGTAATCAGCAGGTTTTATTTTCTTGCATATTCGTTGGTTACTATTTCGAAGGTAATCGGCAAGATTTATTTTCGTGCACATTTCTCGGTTACCATTTCAAAGGTAATCGGCAGGATTTATTTTCAGCACATTCGTCGGTTACCATTTCAAAGGTAATCGACAGGATTTATTTTCATGCACATTCGTCGGTTACTATTTCAAAGGTAGTGGACATGATTTATTTTCGTCACATTCGTCGGTTACCATTTCAAAGGTAATCGGCAGGATTTATTTTCAGCACATTCATCGGTTACCATTTCAAAGGTAATCAACAGGATTTATTTTCTTGGATATTCGTCGGTTACTTTTTTAAAGGTAATCAGCAAGATTTATTTTCATGCACATTCGTCGGTTACCATTTCAAAGGTAATCGGCTGGATTTATTTTCAACACATTCGTCAGTTACTATTTCAAAGGTAATCGGCAGGATTTATTTTCTTGCATAATCGTCGGTTACTATTTCAAAGGTAATCGGCAAGATTTATTTTCATGCACATTCGTCGGATACCATTTCAAAGGTAATCGGCAGGATTTATTTTCATGCACATTCGTTGGTTAGTATTTCAAAGGTAATCGACAGGATTTATTTTTTGCACATTCGTTGGTTCCCATTTCAAAGGTAATTGGCAGGATTTATTTTCTTGCATATTCGTCGGTTACTATTTCAATGGTAATCGGCAGTATTTATTTTCTTGCATATTCGTCGGTTACTATTTCAAAGGTAATCGGCAAGATTTATTTTCATGCACATTCGTCGGTTACTATTTCAAAAGTAATCGGCAATATTTATTTTTCATGCAAATTCGTTGGTTCCTATTTCAAAGGTAATCGACAGGATTTATTTTGTGCACATTCGTCGGTTACCATTTCAAAGGTAATCGGCAGGATTTATTTTCAGAACATTCGTCGGTTACCATTTCAAAGGTAATCAACAGGTTTTATTTTCTTGCATATTCGTTGGTTACTATTTTGAAGGTAATCGGCAAGATTTATTTTCGTGCACATTCTTCGGTTACCATTTCAAAGGCAATCGCCAGGATTTATTTTCATGCACATTCGTCGGTTACTATTTCAAAAGTAATCGGCAAGATTTATTTTTCATGCAAATTCGTTGGTTCCTATTTCAAAGGTAATCGACAGGATTTATTTTCTGCACATTCGTCGGTTACCATTTCAAAGGTAATCGGCAGGATTTATTTTCAGAACATTCGTCGGTTACCATTTCAAAGGTAATCAGCAGGTTTTATTTTCTTGCATATTCGTTGGTTACTATTTCGAAGGTAATCGGCAAGATTTATTTTCGTGCACATTTCTCGGTTACCATTTCAAAGGTAATCGGCAGTATTTATTTTCAGCACATTCGTCGGTTACCATTTCAAAGGTAATCGACAGGATTTATTTTCATGCACATTCGTCGGTTACTATTTCAAAGGTAGTGGACATGATTTATTTTCGTCACATTCGTCGGTTACCATTTCAAAGGTAATCGGCAGGATTTATTTTCAGCACATTCATCGGTTACCATTTCAAAGGTAATCAACAGGATTTATTTTCTTGGATATTCGTCGGTTACTTTTTTAAAGGTAATCAGCAAGATTTATTTACATGCACATTCGTCGGTTACCATTTCAAAGGTAATCGACAGGATTTATTTTCATGCACATTCGTCGGTTACTATTTCAAAGGTAATCGGCAGGATTTATTTTCTTGCATATTCGTCGGTTACCATTTCAAAGGTAATCGGCAGGATTTATTTTCAGCACATTCGTCAGTTACTATTTCGTAGGTAATCGGCAGGATTTATTTTCTTGCATATTCGTCGGTTACTATTTCAAAGGTAATCGGCAAGATTTATTTTCATGCACATTCGTCGGATACCATTTCAAAGGTAATCGACAGGATTTATTTTCTCCACATTCGTCGGTTACCATTTCAAAGGTAATCGACAGGATTTATTTTCATGCACATTCGTCGGTTACTATTTCAAAGGTAGTCGGTAGGATTTATTTTCCTCACATTCGTCGGTTACCATTTCAAAGGTAATCGGCAGGATTTATTTTCAGCACTTTCATCGGTTACCATTTCAAAGGTAATCGGCATGATTTATTTTCTTGCATATTCGTCGGTTACTTTTTCAAAGGTAATCGGCAAGATTTATTTTCATGCACATTCGTCGGTTACCATTTCAAAGGTAATCGACAGGATTTATTTTCATGCACATTCGTCGGTTACCATTTCAATGGTAATCGGCAGGATTTATTTTCTTGCATATTCGTCGGTTACTACTTCAAAGGTAATCGGCAAGATTTATTTTCATGCACATTCGTCGGTTACTATTTCAAAAGTAATCGGCAAGATTTATTTTTCATGCAAATTCGTTGGTTCCTATTTCAAAGGTAATCGACAGGATTTATTTTCTGCACATTCGTCGGTTACCATTTCAAAGGTAATCGGCAGGATTTATTTTTAGAACATTTGTCGGTTACCATTTCAAAGGTAATCGGCATGATTTATTTTCTTGCATATTCGTCGGTTACTTTTTCAAAGGTAATCGGCAAGATTTATTTTCATGCACATTCGTCGGTTAACATTTCAAAGGTAATCGACACGATTTATTTTCATGCACATTCGTCGGTTACTATTTCAAAGGTAATCGGCAGGATTTATTTTCTTGCATATTCGTCGGTTACCATTTCAAAGGTAATCGGCTGGATTTATTTTCAACACATTCGTCAGTTACTATTTCAAAGGTAATCGGCAGGATTTATTTTCTTGCATAATCGTCGGTTACTATTTCAAAGGTAATCGGCAAGATTTATTTTCATGCACATTCGTCGGATACCATTTCAAAGGTAATCGGCAGGATTTATTTTCATGCACATTCGTTGGTTAGTATTTCAAAGGTAATCGACAGGATTTATTTTTTGCACATTCGTTGGTTCCCATTTCAAAGGTAATTGGCAGGATTTATTTTCTTGCATATTCGTCGGTTACTATTTCAATGGTAATCGGCAGTATTTATTTTCTTGCATATTCGTCGGTTACTATTTCAAAGGTAATCGGCAAGATTTATTTTCATGCACATTCGTCGGTTACTATTTCAAAAGTAATCGGCAATATTTATTTTTCATGCAAATTCGTTGGTTCCTATTTCAAAGGTAATCGACAGGATTTATTTTGTGCACATTCGTCGGTTACCATTTCAAAGGTAATCGGCAGGATTTATTTTCAAAACATTCGTCAGTTACCATTTCAAAGGTAATCAACAGGTTTTATTTTCTTGCATATTCGTTGGTTACTATTTTGAAGGAAATCGGCAAGATTTATTTTCGTGCACATTCTTCGGTTACCATTTCAAAGGCAATCGGCAGGATTTATTTTCATGCACATTCGTCGGTTACTATTTCAAAAGTAATCGGCAAGATTTATTTTTCATGCAAATTCGTTGGTTCCTATTTCAAAGGTAATCGACAGGATTTATTTTGTGCACATTCGTCGGTTACCATTTCAAAGGTAATCGGCAGGATTTATTTTCAGAACATTCGTCAGTTACCATTTCAAAGGTAATCAACAGGTTTTATTTTCTTGCATATTCGTTGGTTACTATTTTGAAGGTAATCGGCAAGATTTATTTTAGTGCACATTCTTCGGTTACCATTTCAAAGGCAATCGGCAGGATTTATTTTCATGCACATTCGTCGGTTACTATTTCAAAAGTAATCGGCAATATTTATTTTTCATGCAAATTCGTTGGTTCCTATTTCAAAGGTAATCGACAGGATTTATTTTGTGCACATTCGTCGGTTACCATTTCAAAGGTAATCGGCAGGATTTATTTTCACAACATTCGTCAAGTACCATTTCAAAGGTAATCAACAGGTTTTATTTTCTTGCATATTCGTTGGTTACTATTTTGAAGGAAATCGGCAAGATTTATTTTCGTGCACATTCTTCGGTTACCATTTCAAAGGCAATCGGCAGGATTTATTTTCATGCACATTCGTCGGTTACTATTTCAAAAGTAATCGGCAAGATTTATTTTTCATGCAAATTCGTTGGTTCCTATTTCAAAGGTAATCGACAGGATTTATTTTGTGCACATTCGTCGGTTACCATTTCAATGGTAATCGGCAGGATTTATTTTCAGCACTTTCGTCGGTTACCATTTCAAAGGTAATCGGCATGATTTATTTTCAGAACATTCGTCGGTTACTATTTCAAAAGTAATCGGCAATATTTATTTTTCATGCAAATTCGTTGGTTCCTATTTCAAAGGTAATCGACAGGATTTATTTTCTCCACATTCGTCAGTTACCATTTCAAAGGTAATCGGCAGGATTTATTTTCAGAACATTTGTCGGTTAACATTTCAAAGGTAATCGGCAAGATTTATTTTCATGCACATTCGTCGGTTACTATTTCAAAAGTAATCGGCAAGATTTATTTTTCATGCAAATTCGTTGGTTCCTATTTCAAAGGTAATCGACAGGATTTATTTTGTGCACATTCGTCGGTTACCATTTCAATGGTAATCGGCAGGATTTATTTTCAGCACTTTCGTCGGTTACCATTTCAAAGGTAATCGGCATGATTTATTTTCAGAACATTCGTCGGTTACTATTTCAAAAGTAATCGGCAAGATTTATTTTTCATGCAAATTCGTTGGTTCCTATTTCAAAGGTAATCGACAGGATTTATTTTCTGCACATTCGTCGGTTACCATTTCAAAGGTAATCGGCAGGATTTATTTTCAGAACATTCGTCGGTTACCATTTCAAAGGTAATCAGCAGGTTTTATTTTCTTGCATATTCGTTGGTTACTATTTCGAAGGTAATCGGCAAGATTTATTTTCGTGCACATTTCTCGGTTACCATTTCAAAGGTAATCGGCAGGATTTATTTTCAGCACATTCGTCGGTTACCATTTCAAAGGTAATCGACAGGATTTATTTTCATGCACATTCGTCGGTTACTATTTCAAAGGTAGTGGACATGATTTATTTTCGTCACATTCGTCGGTTACCATTTCAAAGGTAATCGGCAGGATTTATTTTCAGCACATTCATCGGTTACCATTTCAAAGGTAATCAACAGGATTTATTTTCTTGGATATTCGTCGGTTACTTTTTTAAAGGTAATCAGCAAGATTTATTTTCATGCACATTCGTCGGTTACCATTTCAAAGGTAATCGGCTGGATTTATTTTCAACACATTCGTCAGTTACTATTTCAAAGGTAATCGGCAGGATTTATTTTCTTGCATAATCGTCGGTTACTATTTCAAAGGTAATCGGCAAGATTTATTTTCATGCACATTCGTCGGATACCATTTCAAAGGTAATCGGCAGGATTTATTTTCATGCACATTCGTTGGTTAGTATTTCAAAGGTAATCGACAGGATTTATTTTTTGCACATTCGTTGGTTCCCATTTCAAAGGTAATTGGCAGGATTTATTTTCTTGCATATTCGTCGGTTACTATTTCAATGGTAATCGGCAGTATTTATTTTCTTGCATATTCGTCGGTTACTATTTCAAAGGTAATCGGCAAGATTTATTTTCATGCACATTCGTCGGTTACTATTTCAAAAGTAATCGGCAATATTTATTTTTCATGCAAATTCGTTGGTTCCTATTTCAAAGGTAATCGACAGGATTTATTTTGTGCACATTCGTCGGTTACCATTTCAAAGGTAATCGGCAGGATTTATTTTCAGAACATTCGTCGGTTACCATTTCAAAGGTAATCAACAGGTTTTATTTTCTTGCATATTCGTTGGTTACTATTTTGAAGGTAATCGGCAAGATTTATTTTCGTGCACATTCTTCGGTTACCATTTCAAAGGCAATCGGCAGGATTTATTTTCATGCACATTCGTCGGTTACTATTTCAAAAGTAATCGGCAAGATTTATTTTTCATGCAAATTCGTTGGTTCCTATTTCAAAGGTAATCGACAGGATTTATTTTCTGCACATTCGTCGGTTACCATTTCAAAGGTAATCGGCAGGATTTATTTTCAGAACATTCGTCGGTTACCATTTCAAAGGTAATCAGCAGGTTTTATTTTCTTGCATATTCGTTGGTAACTATTTCGAAGGTAATCGGCAAGATTTATTTTCGTGCACATTTCTCGGTTACCATTTCAAAGGTAATCGGCAGTATTTATTTTCAGCACATTCGTCGGTTACCATTTGAAAGGTAATCGACAGGATTTATTTTCATGCACATTCGTCGGTTACTATTTCAAAGGTAGTGGACATGATTTATTTTCGTCACATTCGTCGGTTACCATTTCAAAGGTAATCGGCAGGATTTATTTTCAGCACATTCATCGGTTACCATTTCAAAGGTAATCAACAAGATTTATTTTCTTGGATATTCGTCGGTTACTTTTTTAAAGGTAATCGGCAAGATTTATTTTCATGCACATTCGTCGGTTACCATTTCAAAGGTAATCGACAGGATTTATTTTCATGCACATTCGTCGGTTACTATTTCAAAGGTAATCGGCAGGATTTATTTTCTTGCATATTCGTCGGTTACCATTTCAAAGGTAATCGGCAGGATTTATTTTCAGCACATTCGTCAGTTACTATTTCAAAGGTAATCGGCAGGAATTATTTTCTTGCATATTTGTCGGTTACTATTTCAAAGGTAATCGGCAAGATTTATTTTCATGCACATTCGTCGGATACCATTTCAAAGGTAATCGACAGGATTTATTTTCTCCACATTCGTCGGTTACCATTTCAAAGGTAATCGACAGGATTTATTTTCATGCACATTCGTCGGTTACTATTTCAAAGGTAGTCGGTAGGATTTATTTTCCTCACATTCGTCGGTTACCATTTCAAAGGTAATCGGCAGGATTTATTTTCAGCACTTTCATCGGTTACCATTTCAAAGGTAATCGGCATGATTTATTTTCTTGCATATTCGTCGGTTACTTTTTCAAAGGTAATCGGCAAGATTTATTTTCATGCACATTCGTCGGTTACCATTTCAAAGGTAATCGACAGGATTTATTTTCATGCACATTCGTCGGTTACCATTTCAATGGTAATCGGCAGGATTTATTTTCTTGCATATTCGTCGGTTACTACTTCAAAGGTAATCGGCAAGATTTATTTTCATGCACATTCGTCGGTTACTATTTCAAAAGTAATCGGCAAGATTTATTTTTCATGCAAATTCGTTGGTTCCTATTTCAAAGGTAATCGACAGGATTTATTTTCTGCACATTCGTCGGTTACCATTTCAAAGGTAATCGGCAGGATTTATTTTCAGAACATTTGTCGGTTACCATTTCAAAGGTAATCGGCATGATTTATTTTCTTGCATATTCGTCGGTTACTTTTTCAAAGGTAATCGGCAAGATTTATTTTCATGCACATTCGTCGGTTACCATTTCAAAGGTAATCGACAGGATTTATTTTCATGCACATTCGTCGGTTACTATTTCAAAGGTAATCGGCAGGATTTATTTTCTTGCATATTCGTCGGTTACCATTTCAAAGGTAATCGGCTGGATTTATTTTCAACACATTCGTCAGTTACTATTTCAAAGGTAATCGGCAGGATTTATTTTCTTGCATAATCGTCGGTTACTATTTCAAAGGTAATCGGCAAGATTTATTTTCATGCACATTCGTCGGATACCATTTCAAAGGTAATCGGCAGGATTTATTTTCATGCACATTCGTTGGTTAGTATTTCAAAGGTAATGGACAGGATTTATTTTTTGCACATTCGTTGGTTCCCATTTCAAAGGTAATTGGCAGGATTTATTTTCTTGCATATTCGTCGGTTACTATTTCAATGGTAATCGGCAGTATTTATTTTCTTGCATATTCGTCGGTTACTATTTCAAAGGTAATCGGCAAGATTTATTTTCATGCACATTCGTCGGTTACTATTTCAAAAGTAATCGGCAATATTTATTTTTCATGCAAATTCGTTGGTTCCTATTTCAAAGGTAATCGACAGGATTTATTTTGTGCACATTCGTCGGTTACCATTTCAAAGGTAATCGGCAGGATTTATTTTCAGAACATTCGTCAGTTACCATTTCAAAGGTAATCAACAGGTTTTATTTTCTTGCATATTCGTTGGTTACTATTTTGAAGGAAATCGGCAAGATTTATTTTCGTGCACATTCTTCGGTTACCATTTCAAAGGCAATCGGCAGGATTTATTTTCATGCACATTCGTCGGTTACTATTTCAAAAGTAATCGGGAAGATTTATTTTTCATGCAAATTCGTTGGTTCCTATTTCAAAGGTAATCGACAGGATTTATTTTGTGCACATTCGTCGGTTACCATTTCAAAGGTAATCGGCAGGATTTATTTTCAGAACATTCGTCAGTTACCATTTCAAAGGTAATCAACAGGTTTTATTTTCTTGCATATTCGTTGGTTACTATTTTGAAGGTAATCGGCAAGATTTATTTTAGTGCACATTCTTCGGTTACCATTTCAAAGGCAATCGGCAGGATTTATTTTCATGCACATTCGTCGGTTACTATTTCAAAAGTAATCGGCAAGATTTATTTTTCATGCAAATTCGTTGGTTCCTATTTCAAAGGTAATCGACAGGATTTATTTTCTGCACATTCGTCGGTTACCATTTCAAAGGTAATCGGCAGGATTTATTTTCAGAACATTCGTCGGTTACCATTTCAAAGGTAATCAGCAGGTTTTATTTTCTTGCATATTCGTTGGTTACTATTTCGAAGGTAATCGGCAAGATTTATTTTCGTGCACATTTCTCGGTTACCATTTCAAAGGTAATCGGCAGGATTTATTTTCAGCACATTCGTCGGTTACCATTTCAAAGGTAATCGACAGGATTTATTTTCATGCACATTCGTCGGTTACTATTTCAAAGGTAGTGGACATGATTTATTTTCGTCACATTCGTCGGTTACCATTTCAAAGGTAATCGGCAGGATTTATTTTCAGCACATTCATCGGTTACCATTTCAAAGGTAATCAACAGGATTTATTTTCTTGGATATTCGTCGGTTACTTTTTTAAAGGTAATCAGCAAGATTTATTTTCATGCACATTCGTCGGTTACCATTTCAAAGGTAATCGGCTGGATTTATTTTCAACACATTCGTCAGTTACTATTTCAAAGGTAATCGGCAGGATTTATTTTCTTGCATAATCGTCGGTTACTATTTCAAAGGTAATCGGCAAGATTTATTTTCATGCACATTCGTCGGATACCATTTCAAAGGTAATCGGCAGGATTTATTTTCATGCACATTCGTTGGTTAGTATTTCAAAGGTAATCGACAGGATTTATTTTTTGCACATTCGTTGGTTCCCATTTCAAAGGTAATTGGCAGGATTTATTTTCTTGCATATTCGTCGGTTACTATTTCAATGGTAATCGGCAGTATTTATTTTCTTGCATATTCGTCGGTTACTATTTCAAAGGTAATCGGCAAGATTTATTTTCATGCACATTCGTCGGTTACTATTTCAAAAGTAATCGGCAATATTTATTTTTCATGCAAATTCGTTGGTTCCTATTTCAAAGGTAATCGACAGGATTTATTTTGTGCACATTCGTCGGTTACCATTTCAAAGGTAATCGGCAGGATTTATTTTCAGAACATTCGTCGGTTACCATTTCAAAGGTAATCAACAGGTTTTATTTTCTTGCATATTCGTTGGTTACTATTTTGAAGGTAATCGGCAAGATTTATTTTCGTGCACATTCTTCGGTTACCATTTCAAAGGCAATCGCCAGGATTTATTTTCATGCACATTCGTCGGTTACTATTTCAAAAGTAATCGGCAAGATTTATTTTTCATGCAAATTCGTTGGTTCCTATTTCAAAGGTAATCGACAGGATTTATTTTCTGCACATTCGTCGGTTACCATTTCAAAGGTAATCGGCAGGATTTATTTTCAGAACATTCGTCGGTTACCATTTCAAAGGTAATCAGCAGGTTTTATTTTCTTGCATATTCGTTGGTTACTATTTCGAAGGTAATCGGCAAGATTTATTTTCGTGCACATTTCTCGGTTACCATTTCAAAGGTAATCGGCAGTATTTATTTTCAGCACATTCGTCGGTTACCATTTCAAAGGTAATCGACAGGATTTATTTTCATGCACATTCGTCGGTTACTATTTCAAAGGTAGTGGACATGATTTATTTTCGTCACATTCGTCGGTTACCATTTCAAAGGTAATCGGCAGGATTTATTTTCAGCACATTCATCGGTTACCATTTCAAAGGTAATCAACAGGATTTATTTTCTTGGATATTCGTCGGTTACTTTTTTAAAGGTAATCAGCAAGATTTATTTACATGCACATTCGTCGGTTACCATTTCAAAGGTAATCGACAGGATTTATTTTCATGCACATTCGTCGGTTACTATTTCAAAGGTAATCGGCAGGATTTATTTTCTTGCATATTCGTCGGTTACCATTTCAAAGGTAATCGGCAGGATTTATTTTCAGCACATTCGTCAGTTACTATTTCGTAGGTAATCGGCAGGATTTATTTTCTTGCATATTCGTCGGTTACTATTTCAAAGGTAATCGGCAAGATTTATTTTCATGCACATTCGTCGGATACCATTTCAAAGGTAATCGACAGGATTTATTTTCTCCACATTCGTCGGTTACCATTTCAAAGGTAATCGACAGGATTTATTTTCATGCACATTCGTCGGTTACTATTTCAAAGGTAGTCGGTAGGATTTATTTTCCTCACATTCGTCGGTTACCATTTCAAAGGTAATCGGCAGGATTTATTTTCAGCACTTTCATCGGTTACCATTTCAAAGGTAATCGGCATGATTTATTTTCTTGCATATTCGTCGGTTACTTTTTCAAAGGTAATCGGCAAGATTTATTTTCATGCACATTCGTCGGTTACCATTTCAAAGGTAATCGACAGGATTTATTTTCATGCACATTCGTCGGTTACCATTTCAATGGTAATCGGCAGGATTTATTTTCTTGCATATTCGTCGGTTACTACTTCAAAGGTAATCGGCAAGATTTATTTTCATGCACATTCGTCGGTTACTATTTCAAAAGTAATCGGCAAGATTTATTTTTCATGCAAATTCGTTGGTTCCTATTTCAAAGGTAATCGACAGGATTTATTTTCTGCACATTCGTCGGTTACCATTTCAAAGGTAATCGGCAGGATTTATTTTTAGAACATTTGTCGGTTACCATTTCAAAGGTAATCGGCATGATTTATTTTCTTGCATATTCGTCGGTTACTTTTTCAAAGGTAATCGGCAAGATTTATTTTCATGCACATTCGTCGGTTAACATTTCAAAGGTAATCGACACGATTTATTTTCATGCACATTCGTCGGTTACTATTTCAAAGGTAATCGGCAGGATTTATTTTCTTGCATATTCGTCGGTTACCATTTCAAAGGTAATCGGCTGGATTTATTTTCAACACATTCGTCAGTTACTATTTCAAAGGTAATCGGCAGGATTTATTTTCTTGCATAATCGTCGGTTACTATTTCAAAGGTAATCGGCAAGATTTATTTTCATGCACATTCGTCGGATACCATTTCAAAGGTAATCGGCAGGATTTATTTTCATGCACATTCGTTGGTTAGTATTTCAAAGGTAATCGACAGGATTTATTTTTTGCACATTCGTTGGTTCCCATTTCAAAGGTAATTGGCAGGATTTATTTTCTTGCATATTCGTCGGTTACTATTTCAATGGTAATCGGCAGTATTTATTTTCTTGCATATTCGTCGGTTACTATTTCAAAGGTAATCGGCAAGATTTATTTTCATGCACATTCGTCGGTTACTATTTCAAAAGTAATCGGCAATATTTATTTTTCATGCAAATTCGTTGGTTCCTATTTCAAAGGTAATCGACAGGATTTATTTTGTGCACATTCGTCGGTTACCATTTCAAAGGTAATCGGCAGGATTTATTTTCAAAACATTCGTCAGTTACCATTTCAAAGGTAATCAACAGGTTTTATTTTCTTGCATATTCGTTGGTTACTATTTTGAAGGAAATCGGCAAGATTTATTTTCGTGCACATTCTTCGGTTACCATTTCAAAGGCAATCGGCAGGATTTATTTTCATGCACATTCGTCGGTTACTATTTCAAAAGTAATCGGCAAGATTTATTTTTCATGCAAATTCGTTGGTTCCTATTTCAAAGGTAATCGACAGGATTTATTTTGTGCACATTCGTCGGTTACCATTTCAAAGGTAATCGGCAGGATTTATTTTCAGAACATTCGTCAGTTACCATTTCAAAGGTAATCAACAGGTTTTATTTTCTTGCATATTCGTTGGTTACTATTTTGAAGGTAATCGGCAAGATTTATTTTAGTGCACATTCTTCGGTTACCATTTCAAAGGCAATCGGCAGGATTTATTTTCATGCACATTCGTCGGTTACTATTTCAAAAGTAATCGGCAATATTTATTTTTCATGCAAATTCGTTGGTTCCTATTTCAAAGGTAATCGACAGGATTTATTTTGTGCACATTCGTCGGTTACCATTTCAAAGGTAATCGGCAGGATTTATTTTCACAACATTCGTCAAGTACCATTTCAAAGGTAATCAACAGGTTTTATTTTCTTGCATATTCGTTGGTTACTATTTTGAAGGAAATCGGCAAGATTTATTTTCGTGCACATTCTTCGGTTACCATTTCAAAGGCAATCGGCAGGATTTATTTTCATGCACATTCGTCGGTTACTATTTCAAAAGTAATCGGCAAGATTTATTTTTCATGCAAATTCGTTGGTTCCTATTTCAAAGGTAATCGACAGGATTTATTTTGTGCACATTCGTCGGTTACCATTTCAATGGTAATCGGCAGGATTTATTTTCAGCACTTTCGTCGGTTACCATTTCAAAGGTAATCGGCATGATTTATTTTCAGAACATTCGTCGGTTACTATTTCAAAAGTAATCGGCAATATTTATTTTTCATGCAAATTCGTTGGTTCCTATTTCAAAGGTAATCGACAGGATTTATTTTCTCCACATTCGTCAGTTACCATTTCAAAGGTAATCGGCAGGATTTATTTTCAGAACATTTGTCGGTTAACATTTCAAAGGTAATCGGCATGATTTATTTTCTTGCATATTCGTCGGTTACTTTTTCAAAGGTAATCGGCAAGATTTATTTTCATGCACATTCGTCGGTTAACATTTCAAAGGTAATCGACACGATTTATTTTCATGCACATTCGTCGGTTACTATTTCAAAGGTAATCGGCAGGATTTATTTTCTTGCATATTCGTCGGTTACCATTTCAAAGGTAATCGGCTGGATTTATTTTCAACACATTCGTCAGTTACTATTTCAAAGGTAATCGGCAGGATTTATTTTCTTGCATAATCGTCGGTTACTATTTCAAAGGTAATCGGCAAGATTTATTTTCATGCACATTCGTCGGATACCATTTCAAAGGTAATCGGCAGGATTTATTTTCATGCACATTCGTTGGTTAGTATTTCAAAGGTAATCGACAGGATTTATTTTTTGCACATTCGTTGGTTCCCATTTCAAAGGTAATTGGCAGGATTTATTTTCTTGCATATTCGTCGGTTACTATTTCAATGGTAATCGGCAGTATTTATTTTCTTGCATATTCGTCGGTTACTATTTCAAAGGTAATCGGCAAGATTTATTTTCATGCACATTCGTCGGTTACTATTTCAAAAGTAATCGGCAATATTTATTTTTCATGCAAATTCGTTGGTTCCTATTTCAAAGGTAATCGACAGGATTTATTTTGTGCACATTCGTCGGTTACCATTTCAAAGGTAATCGGCAGGATTTATTTTCAGAACATTCGTCAGTTACCATTTCAAAGGTAATCAACAGGTTTTATTTTCTTGCATATTCGTTGGTTACTATTTCGAAGGTAATCGACAAGATTTATTTTCGTGCACATTTCTCGGTTACCATTTCAAAGGTAATCGGCAGGATTTATTTTCAGCACATTCGTCGGTTACCATTTCAAAGGTAATCGACAGGATTTATTTTCATGCACATTCGTCGGTTACTATTTCAAAGGTAGTGGACATGATTTATTTTCGTCACATTCGTCGGTTACCATTTCAAAGGTAATCGGCAGGATTTATTTTCAGCACATTCATCGGTTACCATTTCAAAGGTAATCAACAGGATTTATTTTCTTGGATATTCGTCGGTTACTTTTTTAAAGGTAATCAGCAAGATTTATTTTCATGCACATTCGTCGGTTACCATTTCAAAGGTAATCGACAGGATTTATTTTCATGCACATTCGTCGGTTACTATTTCAAAGGTAATCGGCAGGATTTATTTTCTTGCATATTCGTCGGTTACCATTTCAAAGGTAATCGGCAGGATTTATTTTCAGCACATTCGTCAGTTACTATTTCAAAGGTAATCGGCAGGATTTATTTTCTTGCATATTCGTCGGTTACTATTTCAAAGGTAATCGGCAAGATTTATTTTCATGCACATTCGTCGGATACCATTTCAAAGGTAATCGACAGGATTTATTTTCTCCACATTCGTCGGTTACCATTTCAAAGGTTATCGGCAGGATTTAATTTCAGAACATTCGTCGGTTACCATTTCAAAGGTAATCAGCAGGTTTTATTTTCTTGCATTATCGTTGGTTACTATTTCGAAGGTAATCGGCAAGATTTATTTTCGTGCACATTCTTCGGTTACCATTTCAAAGGTAATCGGCAGGATTTATTTTCATGCACATTCGTCGGTTACCATTTCAAAGGTAATCGACAGGATTTATTTTCATGCACATTCGTCGGTTACTATTTCAAAGGTAGTCGGTAGGATTTATTTTCCTCACATTCGTCGGTTACCATTTCAAAGGTAATCGGCAGGATTTATTTTCAGCACTTTCATCGGTTACCATTTCAAAGGTAATCGGCATGATTTATTTTCTTGCATATTCGTCGGTTACTTTTTCAAAGGTAATCGGCAAGATTTATTTTCATGCACATTCGTCGGTTACCATTTCAAAGATAATCGACAGGATTTATTTTCATGCACATTCGTCGGTTACCATTTCAATGGTAATCGGCAGGATTTATTTTCTTGCATATTCGTCGGTTACTATTTCAAAGGTAATCGGCAAGATTTATTTTCATGCACATTCGTCGGTTACTATTTCAAAAGTAATCGGCAAGTTTTATTTTTCATGCAAATTCGTTGGTTCCTATTTCAAAGGTAATCGACAGGATTTATTTTCTGCACATTCGTCGGTTACCATTTCAAAGGTAATCGGCAGGATTTATTTTCAGAACATTTGTCGGTTACCATTTCAAAGGTAATCGGCATGATTTACTTTCTTGCATATTCGTCGGTTACTTTTTCAAAGGTAATCGGCAAGATTTATTTTCATGCACATTCGTCGGTTACCATTTCAAAGGTAATCGACAGGATTTATTTTCATGCACATTCGTCGGTTACTATTTCAAAGGTAATCGGCAGGATTTATTTTCTTGCATATTCGTCGGTTACCATTTCAAAGGTAATCGGCTGGATTTATTTTCAACACATTCGTCAGTTACTATTTCAAAGGTAATCGACAGGATTTATTTTCTTGCATAATCGTCGGTTACTATTTCAAAGGTAATCGGCAAGATTTATTTTCATGCACATTCGTCGGATACCATTTCAAAGGTAATCGGCAGGATTTATTTTCATGCACATTCGTTGGTTAGTATTTCAAAGGTAATCGACAGGATTTATTTTTTGCACATTCGTTGGTTCCCATTTCAAAGGTAATTGGCAGGATTTATTTTCTTGCATATTTGTCGGTTACTATTTCAATGGTAATCGGCAGTATTTATTTTCTTGCATATTCGTCGGTTACTATTTCAAAGGTAATCGGCAAGATTTATTTTCATGCACATTCGTCGGTTACTATTTCAAAAGTAATCGGCAATATTTATTTTTCATGCAAATTCGTTGGTTCCTATTTCAAAGGTAATCGACAGGATTTATTTTGTGCACATTCGTCGGTTACCATTTCAAAGGTAATCGGCAGGATTTATTTTCAGAACATTCGTCAGTTACCATTTCAAAGGTAATCAACAGGTTTTATTTTCTTGCATATTCGTTGGTTACTATTTCGAAGGTAATCGACAAGATTTATTTTCGTGCACATTTCTCGGTTACCATTTCAAAGGTAATCGGCAGGATTTATTTTCAGCACATTCGTCGGTTACCATTTCAAAGGTAATCGACAGGATTTATTTTCATGCACATTCGTCGGTTACTATTTCAAAGGTAGTGGACATGATTTATTTTCGTCACATTCGTCGGTTACCATTTCAAAGGTAATCGGCAGGATTTATTTTCAGCACATTCATCGGTTACCATTTCAAAGGTAATCAACAGGATTTATTTTCTTGGATATTCGTCGGTTACTTTTTTAAAGGTAATCAGCAAGATTTATTTTCATGCACATTCGTCGGTTACCATTTCAAAGGTAATCGACAGGATTTATTTTCATGCACATTCGTCGGTTACTATTTCAAAGGTAATCGGCAGGATTTATTTTCAGCACTTTCATCGGTTACCATTTCAAAGGTAATCGGCATGATTTATTTTCTTGCATATTCGTCGGTTACTATTTCAAAGGTAATCGGCAAGATTTATTTTCATGCACATTCGTCGGTTACTATTTCAAAAGTAATCGGCAAGTTTTATTTTTCATGCAAATTCGTTGGTTCCTATTTCAAAGGTAATCGACAGGATTTATTTTCTGCACATTCGTCGGTTACCATTTCAAAGGTAATCGGCAGGATTTATTTTCAGAACATTTGTCGGTTACCATTTCAAAGGTAATCGGCATGATTTACTTTCTTGCATATTCGTCGGTTACTTTTTCAAAGGTAATCGGCAAGATTTATTTTCATGCACATTCGTCGGTTACCATTTCAAAGGTAATCGACAGGATTTATTTTCATGCACATTCGTCGGTTACTATTTCAAAGGTAATCGGCAGGATTTATTTTCTTGCATATTCGTCGGTTACCATTTCAAAGGTAATCGGCAGGATTTATTTTCAGCACATTCGTCAGTTACTATTTCAAAGGTAATCGGCAGGATTTATTTTCTTGCATATTCGTCGGTTACTATTTCAAAGGTAATCGGCAAGATTTATTTTCATGCACATTCGTCGGATACCATTTCAAAGGTAATCGACAGGATTTATTTTCTCCACATTCGTCGGTTACCATTTCAAAGGTTATCGGCAGGATTTAATTTCAGAACATTCGTCGGTTACCATTTCAAAGGTAATCAGCAGGTTTTATTTTCTTGCATTATCGTTGGTTACTATTTCGAAGGTAATCGGCAAGATTTATTTTCGTGCACATTCTTCGGTTACCATTTCAAAGGTAATCGGCAGGATTTATTTTCATGCACATTCGTCGGTTACCATTTCAAAGGTAATCGACAGGATTTATTTTCATGCACATTCGTCGGTTACTATTTCAAAGGTAGTCGGTAGGATTTATTTTCCTCACATTCGTCGGTTACCATTTCAAAGGTAATCGGCAGGATTTATTTTCAGCACTTTCATCGGTTACCATTTCAAAGGTAATCGGCATGATTTATTTTCTTGCATATTCGTCGGTTACTTTTTCAAAGGTAATCGGCAAGATTTATTTTCATGCACATTCGTCGGTTACCATTTCAAAGATAATCGACAGGATTTATTTTCATGCACATTCGTCGGTTACCATTTCAATGGTAATCGGCAGGATTTATTTTCTTGCATATTCGTCGGTTACTATTTCAAAGGTAATCGGCAAGATTTATTTTCATGCACATTCGTCGGTTACTATTTCAAAAGTAATCGGCAAGTTTTATTTTTCATGCAAATTCGTTGGTTCCTATTTCAAAGGTAATCGACAGGATTTATTTTCTGCACATTCGTCGGTTACCATTTCAAAGGTAATCGGCAGGATTTATTTTCAGAACATTTGTCGGTTACCATTTCAAAGGTAATCGGCATGATTTACTTTCTTGCATATTCGTCGGTTACTTTTTCAAAGGTAATCGGCAAGATTTATTTTCATGCACATTCGTCGGTTACCATTTCAAAGGTAATCGACAGGATTTATTTTCATGCACATTCGTCGGTTACTATTTCAAAGGTAATCGGCAGGATTTATTTTCTTGCATATTCGTCGGTTACCATTTCAAAGGTAATCGGCTGGATTTATTTTCAACACATTCGTCAGTTACTATTTCAAAGGTAATCGACAGGATTTATTTTCTTGCATAATCGTCGGTTACTATTTCAAAGGTAATCGGCAAGATTTATTTTCATGCACATTCGTCGGATACCATTTCAAAGGTAATCGGCAGGATTTATTTTCATGCACATTCGTTGGTTAGTATTTCAAAGGTAATCGACAGGATTTATTTTTTGCACATTCGTTGGTTCCCATTTCAAAGGTAATTGGCAGGATTTATTTTCTTGCATATTTGTCGGTTACTATTTCAATGGTAATCGGCAGTATTTATTTTCTTGCATATTCGTCGGTTACTATTTCAAAGGTAATCGGCAAGATTTATTTTCATGCACATTCGTCGGTTACTATTTCAAAAGTAATCGGCAATATTTATTTTTCATGCAAATTCGTTGGTTCCTATTTCAAAGGTAATCGACAGGATTTATTTTGTGCACATTCGTCGGTTACCATTTCAAAGGTAATCGGCAGGATTTATTTTCAGAACATTCGTCAGTTACCATTTCAAAGGTAATCAACAGGTTTTATTTTCTTGCATATTCGTTGGTTACTATTTCGAAGGTAATCGACAAGATTTATTTTCGTGCACATTTCTCGGTTACCATTTCAAAGGTAATCGGCAGGATTTATTTTCAGCACATTCGTCGGTTACCATTTCAAAGGTAATCGACAGGATTTATTTTCATGCACATTCGTCGGTTACTATTTCAAAGGTAGTGGACATGATTTATTTTCGTCACATTCGTCGGTTACCATTTCAAAGGTAATCGGCAGGATTTATTTTCAGCACATTCATTGGTTACCATTTCAAAGGTAATCAACAGGATTTATTTTCTTGGATATTCGTCGGTTACTTTTTTAAAGGTAATCAGCAAGATTTATTTTCATGCACATTCGTCGGTTACTATTTCAAAGGTAATCGGCAGGATTTATTTTCTTGCATATTCGTCGGTTACCATTTCAAAGGTAATCGGCTGGATTTATTTTCAACACATTCGTCAGTTACTATTTCAAAGGTAATCGACAGGATTTATTTTCTTGCATAATCGTCGGTTACTATTTCAAAGGTAATCGGCAAGATTTATTTTCATGCACATTCGTCGGATACCATTTCAAAGGTAATCGGCAGGATTTATTTTCATGCACATTCGTTGGTTAGTATTTCAAAGGTAATCGACAGGATTTATTTTTTGCACATTCGTTGGTTCCCATTTCAAAGGTAATTGGCAGGATTTATTTTCTTGCATATTTGTCGGTTACTATTTCAATGGTAATCGGCAGTATTTATTTTCTTGCATATTCGTCGGTTACTATTTCAAAGGTAATCGGCAAGATTTATTTTCATGCACATTCGTCGGTTACTATTTCAAAAGTAATCGGCAATATTTATTTTTCATGCAAATTCGTTGGTTCCTATTTCAAAGGTAATCGACAGGATTTATTTTGTGCACATTCGTCGGTTACCATTTCAAAGGTAATCGGCAGGATTTATTTTCAGAACATTCGTCAGTTACCATTTCAAAGGTAATCAACAGGTTTTATTTTCTTGCATATTCGTTGGTTACTATTTTGAAGGTAATCGGCAAGATTTATTTTCGTGCACATTCTTCGGTTACCATTTCAAAGGCAATCGGCAGGATTTATTTTCATGCACATTCGTCGGTTACTATTTCAAAAGTAATCGGCAAGATTTATTTTTCATGCAAATTCGTTGGTTCCTATTTCAAAGGTAATCGACAGGATTTATTTTCTGCACATTCGTCGGTTACCATTTCAAAGGTAATCGGCAGGATTTATTTTCAGAACATTCGTCGGTTACCATTTCAAAGGTAATCAGCAGGTTTTATTTTCTTGCATATTCGTTGGTTACTATTTCGAAGGTAATCGACAAGATTTATTTTCGTGCACATTTCTCGGTTACCATTTCAAAGGTAATCGGCAGGATTTATTTTCAGCACATTCGTCGGTTACCATTTCAAAGGTAATCGACAGGATTTATTTTCATGCACATTCGTCGGTTACTATTTCAAAGGTAGTGGACATGATTTATTTTCGTCACATTCGTCGGTTACCATTTCAAAGGTAATCGGCAGGATTTATTTTCAGCACATTCATCGGTTACCATTTCAAAGGTAATCAACAGGATTTATTTTCTTGGATATTCGTCGGTTACTTTTTTAAAGGTAATCAGCAAGATTTATTTTCATGCACATTCGTCGGTTACCATTTCAAAGGTAATCGACAGGATTTATTTTCATGCACATTCGTCGGTTACTATTTCAAAGGTAATCGGCAGGATTTATTTTCTTGCATATTCGTCGGTTACCATTTCAAAGGTAATCGGCAGGATTTATTTTCAGCACATTCGTCAGTTACTATTTCAAAGGTAATCGGCAGGATTTATTTTCTTGCATATTCGTCGGTTACTATTTCAAAGGTAATCGGCAAGATTTATTTTCATGCACATTCGTCGGATACCATTTCAAAGGTAATCGACAGGATTTATTTTCTCCACATTCGTCGGTTACCATTTCAAAGGTTATCGGCAGGATTTAATTTCAGAACATTCGTCGGTTACCATTTCAAAGGTAATCAGCAGGTTTTATTTTCTTGCATTATCGTTGGTTACTATTTCGAAGGTAATCGGCAAGATTTATTTTCGTGCACATTCTTCGGTTACCATTTCAAAGGTAATCGGCAGGATTTATTTTCATGCACATTCGTCGGTTACCATTTCAAAGGTAATCGACAGGATTTATTTTCATGCACATTCGTCGGTTACTATTTCAAAGGTAGTCGGTAGGATTTATTTTCCTCACATTCGTCGGTTACCATTTCAAAGGTAATCGGCAGGATTTATTTTCAGCACTTTCATCGGTTACCATTTCAAAGGTAATCGGCATGATTTATTTTCTTGCATATTCGTCGGTTACTTTTTCAAAGGTAATCGGCAAGATTTATTTTCATGCACATTCGTCGGTTACCATTTCAAAGATAATCGACAGGATTTATTTTCATGCACATTCGTCGGTTACCATTTCAATGGTAATCGGCAGGATTTATTTTCTTGCATATTCGTCGGTTACTATTTCAAAGGTAATCGGCAAGATTTATTTTCATGCACATTCGTCGGTTACTATTTCAAAAGTAATCGGCAAGTTTTATTTTTCATGCAAATTCGTTGGTTCCTATTTCAAAGGTAATCGACAGGATTTATTTTCTGCACATTCGTCGGTTACCATTTCAAAGGTAATCGGCAGGATTTATTTTCAGAACATTTGTCGGTTACCATTTCAAAGGTAATCGGCATGATTTACTTTCTTGCATATTCGTCGGTTACTTTTTCAAAGGTAATCGGCAAGATTTATTTTCATGCACATTCGTCGGTTACCATTTCAAAGGTAATCGACAGGATTTATTTTCATGCACATTCGTCGGTTACTATTTCAAAGGTAATCGGCAGGATTTATTTTCTTGCATATTCGTCGGTTACCATTTCAAAGGTAATCGGCTGGATTTATTTTCAACACATTCGTCAGTTACTATTTCAAAGGTAATCGGCAGGATTTATTTTCTTGCATAATCGTCGGTTACTATTTCAAAGGTAATCGGCAAGATTTATTTTCATGCACATTCGTCGGATACCATTTCAAAGGTAATCGGCAGGATTTATTTTCATGCACATTCGTTGGTTAGTATTTCAAAGGTAATCGACAGGATTTATTTTTTGCACATTCGTTGGTTCCCATTTCAAAGGTAATTGGCAGGATTTATTTTCTTGCATATTTGTCGGTTACTATTTCAATGGTAATCGGCAGTATTTATTTTCTTGCATATTCGTCGGTTACTATTTCAAAGGTAATCGGCAAGATTTATTTTCATGCACATTCGTCGGTTACTATTTCAAAAGTAATCGGCAATATTTATTTTTCATGCAAATTCGTTGGTTCCTATTTCAAAGGTAATCGACAGGATTTATTTTCTGCACATTCGTCGGTTACCATTTCAAAGGTAATCGGCAGGATTTATTTTCAGAACATTCGTCGGTTACCATTTCAAAGGTAATCAGCAGGTTTTATTTTCTTGCATATTCGTTGGTTACTATTTCGAAGGTAATCGACAAGATTTATTTTCGTGCACATTTCTCGGTTACCATTTCAAAGGTAATCGGCAGGATTTATTTTCAGCACATTCGTCGGTTACCATTTCAAAGGTAATCGACAGGATTTATTTTCATGCACATTCGTCGGTTACTATTTCAAAGGTAGTGGACATGATTTATTTTCGTCACATTCGTCGGTTACCATTTCAAAGGTAATCGGCAGGATTTATTTTCAGCACATTCATCGGTTACCATTTCAAAGGTAATCAACAGGATTTATTTTCTTGGATATTCGTCGGTTACTTTTTTAAAGGTAATCAGCAAGATTTATTTTCATGCACATTCGTCGGTTACCATTTCAAAGGTAATCGACAGGATTTATTTTCATGCACATTCGTCGGTTACTATTTCAAAGGTAATCGGCAGGATTTATTTTCTTGCATATTCGTCGGTTACCATTTCAAAGGTAATCGGCAGGATTTATTTTCAGCACATTCGTCAGTTACTATTTCAAAGGTAATCGGCAGGATTTATTTTCTTGCATATTCGTCGGTTACTATTTCAAAGGTAATCGGCAAGATTTATTTTCATGCACATTCGTCGGATACCATTTCAAAGGTAATCGACAGGATTTATTTTCTCCACATTCGTCGGTTACCATTTCAAAGGTTATCGGCAGGATTTAATTTCAGAACATTCGTCGGTTACCATTTCAAAGGTAATCAGCAGGTTTTATTTTCTTGCATTATCGTTGGTTACTATTTCGAAGGTAATCGGCAAGATTTATTTTCGTGCACATTCTTCGGTTACCATTTCAAAGGTAATCGGCAGGATTTATTTTCATGCACATTCGTCGGTTACCATTTCAAAGGTAATCGACAGGATTTATTTTCATGCACATTCGTCGGTTACTATTTCAAAGGTAGTCGGTAGGATTTATTTTCCTCACATTCGTCGGTTACCATTTCAAAGGTAATCGGCAGGATTTATTTTCAGCACTTTCATCGGTTACCATTTCAAAGGTAATCGGCATGATTTATTTTCTTGCATATTCGTCGGTTACTTTTTCAAAGGTAATCGGCAAGATTTATTTTCATGCACATTCGTCGGTTACCATTTCAAAGATAATCGACAGGATTTATTTTCATGCACATTCGTCGGTTACCATTTCAATGGTAATCGGCAGGATTTATTTTCTTGCATATTCGTCGGTTACTATTTCAAAGGTAATCGGCAAGTTTTATTTTTCATGCAAATTCGTTGGTTCCTATTTCAAAGGTAATCAACAGGATTTATTTTCTGCACATTCGTCGGTTACTTTTTCAAAGGTAATCGGCAAGATTTATTTTCATGCACATTCGTCGGTTACCATTTCAAAGATAATCGACAGGATTTATTTTCATGCACATTCGTCGGTTACCATTTCAATGGTAATCGGCAGGATTTATTTTCTTGCATATTCGTCGGTTACTTTTTCAAAGGTAATCGGCAAGATTTATTTTCATGCACATTCGTCGGTTACCATTTCAAAGATAATCGACAGGATTTATTTTCATGCACATTCGTCGGTTACCATTTCAATGGTAATCGGCAGGATTTATTTTCTTGCATATTCGTCGGTTACTATTTCAAAAGTAATCGGCAAGTTTTATTTTTCATGCAAATTCGTTGGTTCCTATTTCAAAGGTAATCAACAGGATTTATTTTCTGCACATTCGTCGGTTACCATTTCAAAGGTAATCGGCAGGATTTATTTTCTTGCATAATCGTCGGTTACTATTTCAAAGGTAATCGGCAAGATTTATTTTCATGCACATTCGTCGGATACCATTTCAAAGGTAATCGGCAGGATTTATTTTCATGCACATTCGTTGGTTAGTATTTCAAAGGTAATCGACAGGATTTATTTTTTGCACATTCGTTGGTTCCCATTTCAAAGGTAATTGGCAGGATTTATTTTCTTGCATATTTGTCGGTTACTATTTCAATGGTAATCGGCAGTATTTATTTTCTTGCATATTCGTCGGTTACTATTTCAAAGGTAATCGGCAAGATTTATTTTCATGCACATTCGTCGGTTACTATTTCAAAAGTAATCGGCAATATTTATTTTTCATGCAAATTCGTTGGTTCCTATTTCAAAGGTAATCGACAGGATTTATTTTGTGCACATTCGTCGGTTACCATTTCAAAGGTAATCGGCAGGATTTATTTTCAGAACATTCGTCAGTTACCATTTCAAAGGTAATCAACAGGTTTTATTTTCTTGCATATTCGTTGGTTACTATTTTGAAGGTAATCGGCAAGATTTATTTTCGTGCACATTCTTCGGTTACCATTTCAAAGGCAATCGGCAGGATTTATTTTCATGCACATTCGTCGGTTACTATTTCAAAATTAATCGGCAAGATTTATTTTTCATGCAAATTCGTTGGTTCCTATTTCAAAGGTAATCGACAAGATTTATTTTGTGCACATTCGTCGGTTACCATTTCAAAGGTAATCGGCAGGATTTATTTTCAGAACATTCGTCAGTTACCATTTCAAAGGTAATCAACAGGTTTTATTTTCTTGCATATTCGTTGGTTACTATTTTGAAGGTAATCGGCAAGATTTATTTTCGTGCACATTCTTCGGTTACCATTTCAAAGGCAATCGGCAGGATTTATTTTCATGCACATTCGTCGGTTACTATTTCAAAATTAATCGGCAAGATTTATTTTTCATGCAAATTCGTTGGTTCCTATTTCAAAGGTAATCGACAGGATTTATTTTCTGCACATTCGTCGGTTACCATTTCAAAGGTAATCGGCAGGATTTATTTTCAGCACATTCGTCGGTTACCATTTCAAAGGTAATCGACAGGATTTATTTTCATGCACATTCGTCGGTTACTATTTCAAAGGTAGTGGACATGATTTATTTTCGTCACATTCGTCGGTTACCATTTCAAAGGTAATCGGCAGGATTTATTTTCAGCACATTCATCGGTTACCATTTCAAAGGTAATCAACAGGATTTATTTTCTTGGATATTCGTCGGTTACTTTTTTAAAGGTAATCAGCAAGATTTATTTTCATGCACATTCGTCGGTTACCATTTCAAAGGTAATCGACAGGATTTATTTTCATGCACATTCGTTGGTTACTATTTCAAAGGTAATCGGCAGGATTTATTTTCTTGCATATTCGTCGGTTACCATTTCAAAGGTAATCGGTAGGATTTATTTTCAGCACATTCGTCAGTTACTATTTCAAAGGTAATCGGCAGGATTTATTTTCATGCATATTCGTCGGTTACTATTTCAAAGGTAATCGGCAAGATTTATTTTCATGCACATTCGTCGGATACCATTTCAAAGGTAATCGACAGGATTTATTTTCTCCACATTCGTCGGTTACCATTTCAAAGGTAATCGGCAGGATTTAATTTCAGAACATTCCTCGGTTACCATTTCAAAGGTAATCAGCAGGTTTTATTTTCTTGCATATTCGTTGGTTACTATTTCGAAGGTAATCGGCAAGATTTATTTTCGTGCACATTCTTCGGTTACCATTTCAAAGGTAATCGGCAGGATTTATTTTCATGCACATTCGTCGGTTACCATTTCAAAGGTAATCGACAGGATTTATTTTCATGCACATTCGTCGGTTACTATTTCAAAGGTAGTCGGTAGGATTTATTTTCCTCACATTCGTCGGTTACCATTTCAAAGGTAATCGGCAGGATTTATTTTCAGCACTTTCATCGGTTACCATTTCAAAGGTAATCGGCATGATTTATATTCTTGCATATTCGTCGGTTACTTTTTCAAAGGTAATCGGCAAGATTTATTTTCATGCACATTCGTCGGTTACCATTTCAAAGGTAATCGACAGGATTTATTTTCATGCACATTCGTCGGTTACCATTTCAAAGGTAATCGACAGGATTTATTTTCATGCACATTCGTCGGTTACTATTTCAAAGGTAGTCGGTAGGATTTATTTTCCTCACATTCGTCGGTTACCATTTCAAAGGTAATCGGCAGGATTTATTTTCAGCACTTTCATCGGTTACCATTTCAAAGGTAATCGGCATGATTTATATTCTTGCATATTCGTCGGTTACTTTTTCAAAGGTAATCGGCAAGATTTATTTTCATGCACATTCGTCGGTTACCATTTCAAAGGTAATCGACAGGATTTATTTTCATGCACATTCGTCGGTTACCATTTCAATGGTAATCGGCAGGATTTATTTTCTTGCATATTTGTCGGTTACTATTTCAAAGGTAATCGGCAAGATTTATTTTTCATGCAAATTCGTTGGTTCCTATTTCAAAGGTAATCGACAGGATTTATTTTCTGCACATTCGTCAGTTACCATTTCAAAGGTAATCGGCAGGATTTATTTTCAGAACATTTGTCGGTTACCATTTCAAAGGTAATCGGCATGATTTATTTTCTTGCATATTCGTCGGTTACTTTTTCAAAGGTAATCGGCAAGATTTATTTTCATGCACATTCGTCGGTTAACATTTCAAAGGTAATCGACACGATTTATTTTCATGCACATTCGTCGGTTACTATTTCAAAGGTAATCGGCAGGATTTATTTTCTTGCATATTCGTCGGTTACCATTTCAAAGGTAATCGGCTGTATTTATTTTCAACACATTCGTCAGTTACTATTTCAAAGGTAATCGGCAGGATTTATTTTCTTGCATAATCGTCGGCTACTATTTCAAAGGTAATCGGCAAGATTTATTTTCATGCACATTCGTCAGATACCATTTCAAAGGTAATCGGCAGGATTTATTTTCATGCACATTCGTTGGTTAGTATTTCAAAGGTAACCGACAGGATTTATTTTTTGCACATTCGTTGGTTCCCATTTCAAAGGCAATTGGCAGGATTTATTTTCTTGCATATTCGTCGGTTACTATTTCAATGGTAATCGGCAGTATTTATTTTCTTGCATATTCGTCGGTTACTATTTCAAAGGTAATCGGCAAGATTTATTTTCATGCACATTCGTCGGTTACTATTTCAAAAGTAATCGGCAATATTTATTTTTCATGCAAATTCGTTGGTTCCTATTTCAAAGGTAATCGACAGGATTTATTTTGTGCACATTCGTCGGTTACCATTTCAAAGGTAATCAACAGGTTTTATTTTCTTGCATATTCGTTGGTTACTATTTTGAAGGTAATCGGCAAGATTTATTTTCGTGCACATTCTTCGGTTACCATTTCAAAGGCAATCGGCAGGATTTATTTTCATGCACATTCGTCGGTTACTATTTCAAAAGTAATCGGCAAGATTTATTTTTCATGCAAATTCGTTGGTTCCTATTTCAAAGGTAATCGACAGGATTTATTTTCTGCACATTCGTCAGTTACCATTTCAAAGGTAATCGGCAGGATTTATTTTCAGAACATTTGTCGGTTACCATTTCAAAGGTAATCGGCATGATTTATTTTCTTGCATATTCGTCGGTTACTTTTTCAAAGGTAATCGGCAAGATTTATTTTCATGCACATTCGTCGGTTAACATTTCAAAGGTAATCGACACGATTTATTTTCATGCACATTCGTCGGTTACTATTTCAAAGGTAATCGGCAGGATTTATTTTCTTGCATATTCGTCGGTTACCATTTCAAAGGTAATCGGCTGGATTTATTTTCAACACATTCGTCAGTTACTATTTCAAAGGTAATCGGCAGGATTTATTTTCTTGCATAATCGTCGGTTACTATTTCAAAGGTAATCGGCAAGATTTATTTTCATGCACATTCGTCAGATACCATTTCAAAGGTAATCGGCAGGATTTATTTTCATGCACATTCGTTGGTTAGTATTTCAAAGGTAATCGACAGGATTTATTTTTTGCACATTCGTTGGTTCCCATTTCAAAGGTAATTGGCAGGATTTATTTTCTTGCATATTCGTCGGTTACTATTTCAATGGTAATCGGCAGTATTTATTTTCTTGCATATTCGTCGGTTACTATTTCAAAGGTAATCGGCAAGATTTATTTTCATGCACATTCGTCGGTTACTATTTCAAAAGTAATCGGCAATATTTATTTTTCATGCAAATTCGTTGGTTCCTATTTCAAAGGTAATCGACAGGATTTATTTTGTGCACATTCGTCGGTTACCATTTCAAAGGTAATCGGCAGGATTTATTTTCAGAACATTCGTCGGTTACCATTTCAAAGGTAATCAACAGGTTTTATTTTCTTGCATATTCGTTGGTTACTATTTTGAAGGTAATCGGCAAGATTTATTTTCGTGCACATTCTTCGGTTACCATTTCAAAGGCAATCGGCAGGATTTATTTTCATGCACATTCGTCGGTTACTATTTCAAAAGTAATCGGCAAGATTTATTTTTCATGCAAATTCGTTGGTTCCTATTTCAAAGGTAATCGACAGGATTTATTTTCTGCACATTCGTCGGTTACCATTTCAAAGGTAATCGGCAGGATTTATTTTCAGAAAATTCGTCGGTTACCATTTCAAAGGTAATCAGCAGGTTTTATTTTCTTGCATATTCGTTGGTTACTATTTCGAAGGTAATCGGCAAGATTTATTTTCGTGCACATTTCTCGGTTACCATATCAAAGGTAATCGGCAGGATTTATTTTCAGCACATTCGTCGGTTACCATTTCAAAGGTAATCGACAGGATTTATTTTCATGCACATTCGTCGGTTACTATTTCAAAGGTAGTGGACAGGATTTATTTTCGTCACATTCGTCGGTTACCATTTCAAAGGTAATCGGTAGGATTTATTTTCAGCACATTCATGGGTTACCATTTCAAAGGTAATCAACAGGATTTATTTTCTTGCATATTCGTCGGTTACTTTTTTAAAGGTAATCAGCAAGATTTATTTTCATGCACATTCGTCGGTTACCATTTCAAAGGTAATCGACAGGATTTATTTTCATGCACATTCGTCGGTTACTATTTCAATGGTAATCGGCAGGATTTATTTTCTTGCATATTCGTCGGTTACCATTTCAAAGGTAATCGGCAGGATTTATTTTCAGCACATTCGTCAGTTACTATTTCAAAGGTAATCGGCAGGATTTATTTTCTTGCATATTCGTTGGTTACTATTTCAAAGGTAATCGGCAAGATTTATTTTCATGCACATTCGTCGGATACCATTTCAAAGGTAATCGGCAGGATTTATTTTCATGCACATTCGTTGGTTAGTATTTCAAAGGTAATCGGCAGGATTTATTTTTTGCACATTCGTTGGTTCCCATTTCAAAGGTAATCGGCAGGATTTTATTTTCCGCACATTCGTTGGTTACTATTTCAAAGGTAATCAACAGGATTTATTTTTCATGCATATTCGTCGGTTACTATTTCAAAAGTAATCAGCAATATTTAATTTCTGCTCATTCGTTGGTTACCATTTCAATGGTAATCGGCAGGATTTATTTTCATCACATTCGTCGGTTACCATTTCAAAGGTAATCGGCAGGATTTATTTTCTTGCATATTCGTCGGTTACTATTTCAATGGTGTAACCCCCCATTTTTATTTAATTATTTTTAGTTGATGTTTGAGTATTTTTATATGATTTTATATGACTATATTTGACATATATGATTTAGATATGATTTTATGTGAAATATATGACTTGGTATGAATTGTGTGATATTTGGTGTGATGATAATTTATTATATGATTTATGGTGTTGTGTTTTATTTAAATAAATGTTGTTTGATTATTTTATTTATTTAATAAAAAGGTAGAAAATAGTATTATTTGGTTTAAATGGAATTAAGTATAATTACGAGGAATAAGTGGGAGTTAAGGAATTAAGAGGGGGTTATAGTTTACAATAAAAGAAAAGGAGAGTCAGAAAGAGTTTTACGTACAATTGAAAAAAAAAAGAAGAGAAAGTGAGTTTTTGAGAGAAGAAGAGGAGAAAACCTAGAACCAAGAGAAGAGGCTAGAAGAAGAGAGAAGAACGCAGCTTAATTCAGGAGTCATAATCTAAGGTAAGGGTGGGATTCCTTCAATAATATGTATATATAATTTTGATTGTTGATGAAATTGTGTTCTAGGTTTAGGGTTTAGAAAGTTTATGATAATTGATATGATGTGATGAATTGTGTTGTTTAATGCATGTTTCTGTGTTGTTTTGATTGTTATGTTGTATATAGAACCTGTAAACATTGTTCTCTATCAAATTTGGGATTTGGGTAGATGAAATTTGGGTCTTTGAGTGAAAAATAGAGTTTTCCCGAGAGCTACCTTTGACAGCATACCCTGTTTCATGTTGTTGCGTCTTTTGCATCAGTTTCTGTTTCGAACTAGCTTTCGGTGTAAACACGAAAGTTGTAGGTATGAATGTTATCTTTCTAATGCCGTTGGTCTGACGTCAAAATGATTTATAGAACTTGAGCTATGGTCAAATTTCTGAACGTAGGTCACAGTGAATTTTTATGAATTTCAGCACAACTTTGTCCGAATTTGAAATGAAAACTGGTATTGATTGGTACATAATTGGTCTTAGGTGTAAACATGAAAGTTGTAGATAATTGAGTTAGCTTTCTAATGGCACTGGTTTGACTCGAAGAGGATTTGTAGATTTTGAATTATGATTAAAATAGTCCAAGTAGGTCTTCAGAAAATTTTAAGAAAACTTAGCTTAACTAATCCCAAGTTAGTCCAAAACTTATGGTTGGTTTCCCAACTTCAAACTTAAGTATTAGGGATGTAGTCGGAGTGTTTTATGAGTATTTGGCTTATGTTTTATTGATCAAACTTGATTTGCTTGTTGAAGGATGTGCTGGACTTTGATATGAATGTAGTTGATTAATGTATATGTGCTTTCCGGAGATGTGTGATTTAAATATGTGTTATATCAAGATGTGTTGTTTGTAGATGTGTGACTTAAATATGTGCTATATAAAGATGTCATATTTAAATACGTGATATTTGACGATGATGCTATTTAAAGATGTGTATTTGTCGAGTCATCTAAAGATGTGCATTGTTGAGTCTTTACTCGTGTCGTTGCATTTGAGTCGTGTCGTTGCATAGCATAGTCAGCGATGGGGGCTTAATGCCTGACAGGTTTTTTTATGACCTTTAGCGATGGGGGCTCAATGCCTGACAGGTCCTATTTGACCTTTAGCGATGGGGGCTTATGCCCTGATGGTACCACATGCATGATGTCTAAGACGTAGAGTTGCATTTGTCGAGTCGTGTCTTATGAGATGTCGTGACGATGATTTATGATGATGATGTGATGTTTGAGATGGTTGTTAAGACGATGATTTATGATGCATTTGTGATGATGATTGTTCTTTGATGTTCTTGATGGTATCTTCGTGATGAATTTCCTTGATGCTCTTGATGATATTTCGTGATGATATTCTTGATTGACGTTTAACGTGTTTCGTGAATGGTGTGCTTGATGATGTATAAGGTGATTTAGGACGATAATTATGATGCTAGATGATGCCTATTTTGCTATGACTATCTGATGTTTTGTTGATTGATGATTCTGTTGTTGGTGTATTTATATATATATATATATATATATATATATATATGTGAACCTGATGATGCTTGTCATTGAATTGTTGTTGTTTTCATTAACTTGATTGATTATATATTATTATTATTGAATGTGTATCTCACCCCTTCTGTTGGAATTGCCGCCTTGTGGGCAAGTGCAGGTAACGAAGACTAGTAGGATGTTGGCTCTTGTGTCTTAGGGCTCTGATACGTAACGGGATGGGGAATCGTTGTCTTTTCTTGCATTCCTTTATGTATCTTATCTTGAAGAACTTGTAGTTGATGATTTATTGTTGGATGATGTTTTATTTAGTTGAGGCCTTTGTGCCAAGATTTGTTGAAGATTGATTATATTTTGAAAAGAATTATTCCGCTGCAAATTTTATGAGATTAAAAGTGGTTTAAAAAAATAGTGTTATTTTCTATTTATGAGATTTTTGAAAAGAAGTGTAATGCTCCGTTTGTTGATTTACTCTGATATATTATATTTAATATTACGTTGTTGGGAGAACGGGGTGTTACAAATGGTAATCGGCAGTATTTATTTTCTTGCATATTCGTCGGTTACTATTTCAAAGGTAATCAGCAAGATTTATTTTCATGCACATTCGTCGGTTACTATTTCAAAAGTAATCGGCAAGATTTATTTTTCATGCAAATTCGTTGGTTCCTAATTCAAAGGTAATCGACAGGATTTATTTTCTGCACATTCGTCGGTTACCATTTCAAAGGTAATCGGCAGGATTTATTTTCAGAACATTCGTCGGTTACCATTTCAAAGGTAATCAACAGGTTTTATTTTCTTGCATATTCGTTGGTCACTATTTCGAAGGTAATCGGCAAGATTTATTTTCGTGCACATTCTTCGGTTACCATTTCAAAGGCAATCGGCAGGATTTATTTTCATGCACATTCGTCGGTTACTATTTCAAAAGTAATCGGCAAGATTTATTTTTCATGCAAATTCGTTGGTTCCTATTTCAAAGGTAATCGACAGGATTTATTTTCTGCACATTCGTCGGTTACCATTTCAAAGGTAATCGGTAGGATTTATTTTCAGAACATTCGTCGGTTACCATTTCAAAGGTAATCAGCAGGTTTTATTTTCTTGCATATTCGTTGGTTACTATTTCGAAGGTAATCGGCAAGATTTATTTTCGTGCACATTTCTCGGTTACCATTTCAAAGGTAATCGGCAGGATTTATTTTCAGCACATTCGTCGGTTACCATTTCAAAGGTAATCGACAGGATTTATTTTCATGCACATTCGTCGGTTACTATTTCAAAGGTAGTCGGCAGGATTTATTTTCCTCACATTCGTCGGTTACCATTTCAAAGGTAATCGGCAGGATTTATTTTCAGCACATTCCTCGGTTACCATTTCAAAGGTAATCAACAGGATTTATTTTCTTGCATATTCGTCGGTTACTTTTTCAAAGGTAATCGGCAAGATTTATTTTCATGCACATTCGTCGCTTACCATTTCAAAGGTAATCGACAGGATTTATTTTCATGCACATTCGTCGGTTACTATTTCAAAGGTAATCGGCAGTATTTATTTTCTTGCATATTCGTCGGTTACCATTTCAAAGGTAATCGGCAGGATTTATTTTCAGCACATTCGTCAGTTACTATTTCAAAGGTAATCGGCAGGATTTATTTTCTTGCATATTCGTTGGTTACTATTTCAAAGGTAATTGACAAGATTTATTTTCATGCACATTCGTCGGATACCATTTCAAAGGTAATCGGCAGGATTTATTTTCATGCACATTCGTTGGTTAGTATTTCAAAGGTAATCGGCAGGATTTATTTTTTGCACATTCGTTGGTTCCCATTTCAAAGGTAATCGGCAGGATTTATTTTCCGCACATTCGTTGGTTACTATTTCAAAGGTAATCAACAGGATTTATTTTTCATGCATATTCGTCGGTTACTATTTCAAAAGTAATCAGCAATATTTAATTTCTGCACATTAGTTGGTTACCATTTCAATGGTAATCGGCAGGATTTATTTTCATCACATTCGTCAGTTACCATTTCAAAGGTAATCGGCAGGATTTATTTTCTTGCATATTCGTCGGTTACTATTTCAATGGTAATCGACAGTATTTATTTTCTTGCATATTCTTCGGTTACTATTTCAAAGGTAATCGGCAAGATTTATTTTCATGCACATTCGTCGGTTACTATTTCAAAAGTAATCGGCAAGATTTATTTTTCATGCAAATTCGTTGGTTCCTAATTCAAAGGTAATCGACAGGATTTATTTTCTGCACATTCGTCGGTTACCATTTCAAAGGTAATCGGCAGGATTTATTTTCAGAACATTCGTCGGTTACCATTTCAAAGGTAATCAGCAGGTTTTATTTTCTTGCATATTCGTTGGTTACTTTTTCGAAGGTAATCGGCAAGATTTATTTTCGTGCACATTCTTTGGTTACCATTTCAAAGGTAATCGGCAGGATTTATTTTCATGCACATTCGTCGGTTACTATTTCAAAAGTAATCGGCAAGATTTATTTTTCATCCAAATTCGTTGGTTCTTATTTCAAAGGTAATCGGCAGGATTTATTTTCTTGCATATTCGTCGGTTACCATTTCAAAGGTAATCGGCAGGATTTATTTTCAGCACATTCGTCAGTTACTATTTCAAAGGTAATCGGCAGGATTTATTTTCTTGCATATTCGTTGGTTACTATTTCAAAGGTAATCGGCAAGATTTATTTTCATGCACATTCGTCGGATACCATTTCAAAGGTAATCGGCAGGATTTATTTTCATGCACATTCGTTGGTTAGTATTTCAAAGGTAATCGGCAGGATTTATTTTTTGCACATTCGTTGGTTCGCATTTCAAAGGTAATCGGCAGGATTTATTTTCCGCACATTCGTTGGTTACTATTTCAAAGGTAATCAACAGGATTTCTTTTCAATGCATATTCGTCGGTTACTATTTCAAAAGTAATCAGCAATATTTAATTTCTGCACATTCGTTGGTTACCATTTCAATGGTAATCGGCAGGATTTATTTTCATCACATTCGTCAGTTACCATTTCAAAGGTAATCGGCAGGATTTATTTTCTTGCATATTCGTCGGTTACTATTTCAATGGTAATCGACAGTATTTATTTTCTTGCATATTCGTCGGTTACTATTTCAAAGGTAATCGGCAAGATTTATTTTCATGCACATTCATCGGTTACTATTTCAAAAGTAATCGGCAAGATTTATTTTTCATGCAAATTCGTTGGTTCCTAATTCAAAGGTAATCGACAGGATTTATTTTCTGCACATTCGTCGGTTACCATTTCAAAGGTAATCGGCAGGATTTATTTTCAGAACATTCGTCGGTTACCATTTCAAAGGTAATCAGCAGGTTTTATTTTCTTGCATATTCGTTGGTTACTTTTTCGAAGGTAATCGGCAAGATTTATTTTCGTGCACATTCTTCGGTTACCATTTCAAAGGTAATCAGCAGGATTTATTTTCATGCACATTGGTCGGTTACTATTTCAAAAGTAATCGGCAAGATTTATTTTTCATGCAAATTCGTTGGTTCTTATTTCAAAGGTAATCGACAGGATTTATTTTCTGCACATTCGTCGGTTACCATTTCAAAGGTAATCGGCAGGATTTATTTTCAGAACATTCGTCGGTTACCATTTCAAAGGTAATCAACAGGATTTATTTTCTTGCATATTCGTCGGTTACTTTTTCAAAGGTAATCGGCAAGATTTATTTTCATGCACATTCGTCGGTTACCATTTCAAAGGTAATCGACAGGATTTATTTTCATGCACATTCGTCGGTTACTATTTCAAAGGTAATCGGCAGTATTTATTTTCTTGCATATTCGTCGGTTACCATTTCAAAGGTAATCGGCAGGATTTATTTTCAGCACATTCGTCAGTTACTATTTCAAAGGTAATCGGCAGGATTTATTTTCTTGCATATTCGTTGGTTACTATTTCAAAGGTAATCGGCAAGATTTATTTTCATGCACATTCGTCGGATACCATTTCAAAGGTAATCGGCAGGATTTATTTTCATGCACATTCGTTGGTTAGTATTTCAAAGGTAATCGGCAGGATTTATTTTTTGCACATTCGTTGGTTCCCATTTCAAAGGTAATCGGCAGGATTTATTTTCCGCACATTCGTTGGTTACTATTTCAAAGGTAATCAACAGGATTTATTTTTCATGCATATTCGTCGGTTACTATTTCAAAAGTAATCAGCAATATTTAATTTCTGCACATTCGTTGGTTACCATTTCAATGGTAATCGGCAGGATTTATTTTCATCACATTCGTCAGTTACCATTTCAAAGGTAATCGGCAGGATTTATTTTCTTGCATATTCGTCGGTTACTATTTCAATGGTAATCGACAGTATTTATTTTCTTGCATATTCTTCGGTTACTATTTCAAAGGTAATCGGCAAGATTTATTTTCATGCACATTCGTCGGTTACTATTTCAAAAGTAATCGGCAAGATTTATTTTTCACGCAAATTCGTTGGTTCCTAATTCAAAGGTAATCGACAGGATTTATTTTCTGCACATTCGTCGATTACCATTTCAAAGGTAATCGGCAGGATTTATTTTCAGCACATTCGTCAGTTACTATTTCAAAGGTAATCGGCAGGATTTATTTTCTTGCATATTCGTTGGTTACTATTTCAAAGGTAATCGGCAAGATTTATTTTCATGCACATTCGTCGGATACCATTTCAAAGGTAATCGGCAGGATTTATTTTCATGCACATTCGTTGGTTAGTATTTCAAAGGTAATCGGCAGGATTTATTTTTTGCACATTCGTTGGTTCCCATTTCAAAGGTAATCGGCAGGATTTATTTTCCGCACATTCGTTGGTTACTATTTCAAAGGTAATCAACAGGATTTATTTTTCATGCATATTCGTCGGTTACTATTTCAAAAGTAATCAGCAATATTTAATTTCTGCAGATTCGTTGGTTACCATTTCAATGGTAATCGGCAGGATTTATTTTCATCACATTCGTCAGTTACCATTTCAAAGGTAATCGGCAGGATTTATTTTCTTGCATATTCGTCGGTTACTATTTCAATGGTAATCGACAGTATTTATTTTCTTGCATATTCTTCGGTTACTATTTCAAAGGTAATCGGCAAGATTTATTTTCATGCACATTCGTCGGTTACTATTTCAAAAGTAATCGGCAAGATTTATTTTTCATGCAAATTCGTTGGTTCCTAATTCAAAGGTAATCGACAGGATTTATTTTCTGCACATTCGTCGGTTACCATTTCAAAGGTAATCGGCAGGATTTATTTTCAGAACATTCGTCGGTTACCATTTCAAAGGTAATCAGCAGGTTTTATTTTCTTGCATATTCGTTGGTTACTTTTTCGAAGGTAATCGGCAAGATTTATTTTCGTGCACATTCTTTGGTTACCATTTCAAAGGTAATCGGCAGGATTTATTTTCAGCACATTCGTCAGTTACTATTTCAAAGGTAATCGGCAGGATTTATTTTCTTGCATATTCGTTGGTTACTATTTCAAAGGTAATCGGCAAGATTTATTTTCATGCACATTCGTCGGATACCATTTCAAAGGTAATCGGCAGGATTTATTTTCATGCACATTCGTTGGTTAGTATTTCAAAGGTAATCGGCAGGATTTATTTTTTGCACATTCGTTGGTTCCCATTTCAAAGGTAATCGGCAGGATTTATTTTCCGCACATTCGTTGGTTACTATTTCAAAGGTAATCAACAGGATTTATTTTTCATGCATATTCGTCGGTTACTATTTCAAAAGTAATCAGCAATATTTAATTTCTGCACATTCGTTGGTTACCATTTCAATGGTAATCGGCAGGATTTATTTTCATCACATTCGTCAGTTACCATTTCAAAGGTAATCGGCAGGATTTATTTTCTTGCATATTCGTCGGTTACTATTTCAATGGTAATCGACAGTATTTATTTTCTTGCATATTCTTCGGTTACTATTTCAAAGGTAATCGGCAAGATTTATTTTCATGCACATTCGTCGGTTACTATTTCAAAAGTAATCGGCAAGATTTATTTTTCACGCAAATTCGTTGGTTCCTAATTCAAAGGTAATCGACAGGATTTATTTTCTGCACATTCGTCGGTTACCATTTCAAAGGTAATCGGCAGGATTTATTTTCAGCACATTCGTCAGTTACTATTTCAAAGGTAATCGGCAGGATTTATTTTCTTGCATATTCGTTGGTTACTATTTCAAAGGTAATCGGCAAGATTTATTTTCATGCACATTCGTCGGATACCATTTCAAAGGTAATCGGCAGGATTTATTTTCATGCACATTCGTTGGTTAGTATTTCAAAGGTAATCGGCAGGATTTATTTTTTGCACATTCGTTGGTTCCCATTTCAAAGGTAATCGGCAGGATTTATTTTCCGCACATTCGTTGGTTACTATTTCAAAGGTAATCAACAGGATTTATTTTTCATGCATATTCGTCGGTTACTATTTCAAAAGTAATCAGCAATATTTAATTTCTGCACATTCGTTGGTTACCATTTCAATGGTAATCGGCAGGATTTATTTTCATCACATTCGTCAGTTACCATTTCAAAGGTAATCGGCAGGATTTATTTTCTTGCATATTCGTCGGTTACTATTTCAATGGTAATCGACAGTATTTATTTTCTTGCATATTCTTCGGTTACTATTTCAAAGGTAATCGGCAAGATTTATTTTCATGCACATTCGTCGGTTACTATTTCAAAAGTAATCGGCAAGATTTATTTTTCATGCAAATTCGTTGGTTCCTAATTCAAAGGTAATCGACAGGATTTATTTTCTGCACATTCGTCGGTTACCATTTCAAAGGTAATCGGCAGGATTTATTTTCAGAACATTCGTCGGTTACCATTTCAAAGGTAATCAGCAGGTTTTATTTTCTTGCATATTCGTTGGTTACTTTTTCGAAGGTAATCGGCAAGATTTATTTTCGTGCACATTCTTTGGTTACCATTTCAAAGGTAATCGGCAGGATTTATTTTCATGCACATTCGTCGGTTACTATTTCAAAAGTAATCGGCAAGATTTATTTTTCATCCAAAT
The DNA here is from genome assembly GCA_958299785.1 of Medicago lupulina. Classification (NCBI taxonomy): domain Eukaryota; kingdom Viridiplantae; phylum Streptophyta; class Magnoliopsida; order Fabales; family Fabaceae; genus Medicago; species Medicago lupulina. The sequence goes on from OY283142.1 coordinate 40,921,573, forward strand.
TCGTTGGTTCTTATTTCAAAGGTAATCGGCAGGATTTATTTTCTTGCATATTCGTCGGTTACCATTTCAAAGGTAATCGGCAGGATTTATTTTCAGCACATTCGTCAGTTACTATTTCAAAGGTAATCGGCAGGATTTATTTTCTTGCATATTCGTTGGTTACTATTTCAAAGGTAATCGGCAAGATTTATTTTCATGCACATTCGTCGGATACCATTTCAAAGGTAATCGGCAGGATTTATTTTCATGCACATTCGTTGGTTAGTATTTCAAAGGTAATCGGCAGGATTTATTTTTTGCACATTCGTTGGTTCGCATTTCAAAGGTAATCGGCAGGATTTATTTTCCGCACATTCGTTGGTTACTATTTCAAAGGTAATCAACAGGATTTCTTTTCAATGCATATTCGTCGGTTACTATTTCAAAAGTAATCAGCAATATTTAATTTCTGCACATTCGTTGGTTACCATTTCAATGGTAATCGGCAGGATTTATTTTCATCACATTCGTCAGTTACCATTTCAAAGGTAATCGGCAGGATTTATTTTCTTGCATATTCGTCGGTTACTATTTCAATGGTAATCGACAGTATTTATTTTCTTGCATATTCGTCGGTTACTATTTCAAAGGTAATCGGCAAGATTTATTTTCATGCACATTCGTCGGTTACTATTTCAAAAGTAATCGGCAAGATTTATTTTTCATGCAAATTCGTTGGTTCCTAATTCAAAGGTAATCGACAGGATTTATTTTCTGCACATTCGTCGGTTACCATTTCAAAGGTAATCGGCAGGATTTATTTTCAGAACATTCGTCGGTTACCATTTCAAAGGTAATCAGCAGGTTTTATTTTCTTGCATATTCGTTGGTTACTTTTTCGAAGGTAATCGGCAAGATTTATTTTCGTGCACATTCTTCGGTTACCATTTCAAAGGTAATCAGCAGGATTTATTTTCATGCACATTGGTCGGTTACTATTTCAAAAGTAATCGGCAAGATTTATTTTTCATGCAAATTCGTTGGTTCTTATTTCAAAGGTAATCGACAGGATTTATTTTCTGCACATTCGTCGGTTACCATTTCAAAGGTAATCGGCAGGATTTATTTTCAGAACATTCGTCGGTTACCATTTCAAAGGTAATCAACAGGATTTATTTTCTTGCATATTCGTCGGTTACTTTTTCAAAGGTAATCGGCAAGATTTATTTTCATGCACATTCGTCGGTTACCATTTCAAAGGTAATCGACAGGATTTATTTTCATGCACATTCGTCGGTTACTATTTCAAAGGTAATCGGCAGTATTTATTTTCTTGCATATTCGTCGGTTACCATTTCAAAGGTAATCGGCAGGATTTATTTTCAGCACATTCGTCAGTTACTATTTCAAAGGTAATCGGCAGGATTTATTTTCTTGCATATTCGTTGGTTACTATTTCAAAGGTAATCGGCAAGATTTATTTTCATGCACATTCGTCGGATACCATTTCAAAGGTAATCGGCAGGATTTATTTTCATGCACATTCGTTGGTTAGTATTTCAAAGGTAATCGGCAGGATTTATTTTTTGCACATTCGTTGGTTCCCATTTCAAAGGTAATCGGCAGGATTTATTTTCCGCACATTCGTTGGTTACTATTTCAAAGGTAATCAACAGGATTTATTTTTCATGCATATTCGTCGGTTACTATTTCAAAAGTAATCAGCAATATTTAATTTCTGCACATTCGTTGGTTACCATTTCAATGGTAATCGGCAGGATTTATTTTCATCACATTCGTCAGTTACCATTTCAAAGGTAATCGGCAGGATTTATTTTCTTGCATATTCGTCGGTTACTATTTCAATGGTAATCGACAGTATTTATTTTCTTGCATATTCTTCGGTTACTATTTCAAAGGTAATCGGCAAGATTTATTTTCATGCACATTCGTCGGTTACTATTTCAAAAGTAATCGGCAAGATTTATTTTTCACGCAAATTCGTTGGTTCCTAATTCAAAGGTAATCGACAGGATTTATTTTCTGCACATTCGTCGGTTACCATTTCAAAGGTAATCGGCAGGATTTATTTTCAGCACATTCGTCAGTTACTATTTCAAAGGTAATCGGCAGGATTTACTTTCTTGCATATTCGTTGGTTACTATTTCAAAGGTAATCGGCAAGATTTATTTTCATGCACATTCGTCGGATACCATTTCAAAGGTAATCGGCAGGATTTATTTTCATGCACATTCGTTGGTTAGTATTTCAAAGGTAATCGGCAGGATTTATTTTTTGCACATTCGTTGGTTCCCATTTCAAAGGTAATCGGCAGGATTTATTTTCCGCACATTCGTTGGTTACTATTTCAAAGGTAATCAACAGGATTTATTTTTCATGCATATTCGTCGGTTACTATTTCAAAAGTAATCAGCAATATTTAATTTCTGCACATTCGTTGGTTACCATTTCAATGGTAATCGGCAGGATTTATTTTCATCACATTCGTCAGTTACCATTTCAAAGGTAATCGGCAGGATTTATTTTCTTGCATATTCGTCGGTTACTATTTCAATGGTAATCGACAGTATTTATTTTCTTGCATATTCTTCGGTTACTATTTCAAAGGTAATCGGCAAGATTTATTTTCATGCACATTCGTCGGTTACTATTTCAAAAGTAATCGGCAAGATTTATTTTTCATGCAAATTCGTTGGTTCTTATTTCAAAGGTAATCGACAGGATTTATTTTCTGCACATTCGTCGGTTACCATTTCAAAGGTAATCGGCAGGATTTATTTTCAGCACATTCGTCAGTTACTATTTCAAAGGTAATCGGCAGGATTTATTTCTTGCATATTCGTTGGTTACTATTTCAAAGGTAATCGGCAAGATTTATTTTCATGCACATTCGTCGGATACCATTTCAAAGGTAATCGGCAGGATTTATTTTCATGCACATTCGTTGGTTAGTATTTCAAAGGTAATCGGCAGGATTTATTTTTTGCACATTCGTTGGTTCCCATTTCAAAGGTAATCGGCAGGATTTATTTTCCGCACATTCGTTGGTTACTATTTCAAAGGTAATCAACAGGATTTATTTTTCATGCATATTCGTCGGTTACTATTTCAAAAGTAATCAGCAATATTTAATTTCTGCACATTCGTTGGTTACCATTTCAATGGTAATCGGCAGGATTTATTTTCATCACATTCGTCAGTTACCATTTCAAAGGTAATCGGCAGGATTTATTTTCTTGCATATTCGTCGGTTACTATTTCAATGGTAATCGACAGTATTTATTTTCTTGCATATTCTTCGGTTACTATTTCAAAGGTAATCGGCAAGATTTATTTTCATGCACATTCGTCGGTTACTATTTCAAAAGTAATCGGCAAGATTTATTTTTCATGCAAATTCGTTGGTTCTTATTTCAAAGGTAATCGACAGGATTTATTTTCTGCACATTCGTCGGTTACCATTTCAAAGGTAATCGGCAGGATTTATTTTCAGAACATTCGTCGGTTACCATTTCAAAGGTAATCAACAGGATTTATTTTCTTGCATATTCGTCGGTTACTTTTTCAAAGGTAATCGGCAAGATTTATTTTCATGCACATTCGTCGGTTACCATTTCAAAGGTAATCGACAGGATTTATTTTCATGCACATTCGTCGGTTACTATTTCAAAGGTAATCGGCAGTATTTATTTTCTTGCATATTCGTCGGTTACCATTTCAAAGGTAATCGGCAGGATTTATTTTCAGCACATTCGTCAGTTACTATTTCAAAGGTAATCGGCAGGATTTATTTTCTTGCATATTCGTTGGTTACTATTTCAAAGGTAATCGGCAAGATTTATTTTCATGCACATTCGTCGGATACCATTTCAAAGGTAATCGGCAGGATTTATTTTCATGCACATTCGTTGGTTAGTATTTCAAAGGTAATCGGCAGGATTTATTTTTTGCACATTCGTTGGTTCCCATTTCAAAGGTAATCGGCAGGATTTATTTTCCGCACATTCGTTGGTTACTATTTCAAAGGTAATCAACAGGATTTATTTTTCATGCATATTCGTCGGTTACTATTTCAAAAGTAATCAGCAATATTTAATTTCTGCACATTCGTTGGTTACCATTTCAATGGTAATCGGCAGGATTTATTTTCATCACATTCGTCAGTTACCATTTCAAAGGTAATCGGCAGGATTTATTTTCTTGCATATTCGTCGGTTACTATTTCAATGGTAATCGACAGTATTTATTTTCTTGCATATTCTTCGGTTACTATTTCAAAGGTAATCGGCAAGATTTATTTTCATGCACATTCGTCGGTTACTATTTCAAAAGTAATCGGCAAGATTTATTTTTCACGCAAATTCGTTGGTTCCTAATTCAAAGGTAATCGACAGGATTTATTTTCTGCACATTCGTCGGTTACCATTTCAAAGGTAATCGGCAGGATTTATTTTCAGCACATTTGTCAGTTACTATTTCAAAGGTAATCGGCAGGATTTATTTTCTTGCATATTCGTTGGTTACTATTTCAAAGGTAATCGGCAAGATTTATTTTCATGCACATTCGTCGGATACCATTTCAAAGGTAATCGGCAGGATTTATTTTCATGCACATTCGTTGGTTAGTATTTCAAAGGTAATCGGCAGGATTTATTTTTTGCACATTCGTTGGTTCCCATTTCAAAGGTAATCGGCAGGATTTATTTTCCGCACATTCGTTGGTTACTATTTCAAAGGTAATCAACAGGATTTATTTTTCATGCATATTCGTCGGTTACTATTTCAAAAGTAATCAGCAATATTTAATTTCTGCACATTCGTTGGTTACCATTTCAATGGTAATCGGCAGGATTTATTTTCATCACATTCGTCAGTTTCCATTTCAAAGGTAATCGGCAGGATTTATTTTCTTGCATATTCGTCGGTTACTATTTCAATGGTAATCGACAGTATTTATTTTCTTGCATATTCTTCGGTTACTATTTCAAAGGTAATCGGCAAGATTTATTTTCATGCACATTCGTCGGTTACTATTTCAAAAGTAATCGGCAAGATTTATTTTTCACGCAAATTCGTTGGTTCCTAATTCAAAGGTAATCGACAGGATTTATTTTCTGCACATTCGTCGGTTACCATTTCAAAGGTAATCGGCAGGATTTATTTTCAGCACATTCGTCAGTTACTATTTCAAAGGTAATCGGCAGGATTTATTTCTTGCATATTCGTTGGTTACTATTTCAAAGGTAATCGGCAAGATTTATTTTCATGCACATTTTTCGGTTACCATTTCAAAGGTAATCGGCAGGATTTATTTTCAGAACATTCGTCGGTTACCATTTCAAAGGTAATCGACAGGATTTATTTTCATGCACATTCGTCGGTTACTATTTCAAAGGTAGTCGGCAGGATTTATTTTCCTCACATTCGTCGGTTACCATTTCAAAGGTAATCGGCAGGATTTATTTTCAGCACATTCATCGGTTACCATTTCAAAGGTAATCGGCATGATTTATTTTCTTGCATATTCGTCGGTTACTTTTTCAAAGGTAATCGGCAAGATTTATTTTCATGCACATTCGTCGGTTACCATTTCAAAGGTAATCGACAGGATTTATTTTCATGCACATTCGTCGGTTACTATTTCAAAGGTAATCGACAGGATTTATTTTCTTGCATATTCGTCGGTTACCATTTCAAAGGTAATCAGCAGGATTTATTTTCAGCACATTCGTCAGTTACTATTTCAAAGGTAATCAACAGGATTTATTTTCTTGCATATTCGTCGGTTACTATTTCAAAGGTAATCGGCAAGATTTATTTTCCTGCACATTCGTCGGATACCATTTCAAAGGTAATCAGCAGGATTTATTTTCATGCACATTCGTTGGTTAGTATTTCAAAGGTAATCAGCAGGATTTATTTTTTGTACATTCGTTGGTTCCCATTTCAAAGGTAATCGGCAAGATTTATTTTCCGCACATTCGTCGGTTACTATTTCAAAGGTAATCGGCAGGATTTATTTTTCATGCATATTCGTCGGTTACTATTTCAAAAGTAATCAGCAAAATTTAATTTCTGCACATTTGTTGGTTACCATTTCAATGGTAATCGGCAGGATTTATTTTCATCACATTCGTCGGTTACCATTTCAAAGGTAATCGGCAGGATTTATTTTCTTGCTTTTTCGTCGGTTACTATTTCAATGGTAATCGGCAGGATTTATTTTCTTCTATATTCGTCGGTTACTATTTCAAAGGTAATCGGCAAGATTTATTTTCATGCACATTCGTCGGTTACTATTTCAAAAGTAATCGGCAAGATTAATTTTTCATGCAAATTCGTTGGTTCCTATTTCAAAGGTAATCGACAGGATTTATTTTCTGCACATTCGTCGGTTACCATTTCAAAGGTAATCGGCAGGATTTATTTTCAGAACATTCGTCGGTTACCATTTAAAAGGTAATCAACAGGTTTTATTTTCTTGCATATTCGTTGGTTACTATTTTGAAGGTAATCGGCAAGATTTATTTTCGTGCACATTCTTCGGTTACCATTTCAAAGGTAATCGTCTGGATTTATTTTCATGCACATCGACAGGATTTATTTTCAGCACAATCGTCGGTTACCATTTCAATGGTAATCGACAGGATTTATTTTCATGCACATTCGTCGGTTACTATTCCAAGGTAGTCGGCAGGATTTATTTTCCTCACATTCGTCGGTTACCATTTCAAAGGTAATCGGCAGGATTTATTTTCAGCACATTCATCGGTTACCATTTCAAAGGTAATCAACAGGATTTATTTTCTTGCATATTCGTCGGTTACTTTTTCAAAGGTAATCGGAAAGATTTATTTTCCTGCACATTCGTCGGTTATCATTTCAAAGGTAATCGACAGGATTTATTTTCATGCACATTCGTCGGTTACTATTTCAGAGGTAATCGGCAAGATTTATTTTCTTGCATATTCGTCGGTTACCATTTCAAAGGTAATCGGCAGGATGTATTTTCAGCACATTCGTCAGTTACTATTTCAAAGGTAATCGGCAGGATTTATTTTCTTGCATAATCGTCGGTTACTATTTCAAAGGTAATCGGCAAGATTTATTTTCATGCACATTCGTCGGATACCATTTCAAATATAATCGGAAAGATTTATTTTCATGCACATTCGTTGGTTAGTATTTCAAAGGTAATCGGCAGGATTTATTTTTTGCACATTCGTTGGTTCCCATTTCAAAGGTAATCGGCAGGATTTATTTTCCGCACATTCGTTGGTTACTATTTCAAAGGTAATCAGCAGGATTTATTTTTCATGCATATTCGTCGGTTACTATTTCAAAAGTAATCAGCATTATTTAATTTCTGCACATTCGTTGGTTACCATTTCAATGGTAATCGGCAGGATTTATTTTCATCACATTCGTCAGTTACCATTTCAAAGGTAATCGGCAGGATTTATTTTCTTGCATATTCGTCGGTTACTATTTCAATGGTAATCGACAGTATTTATTTTATTGCATATTCGTCGGTTACTATTTCAAAGGTAATCGGCAAGATTTATTTTCATGCACATTCGTCGGTTACTATTTCAAAAGTAATCGGCAAGATTTATTTTTCATGCAAATTCGTTGGTTCCTAATTCAAAGGTAATCGACAGGATTTATTTTCTGCACATTCGTCGGTTACCATTTCAAAGGTAATCGGCAGGATTTATTTTCATGCACATTCGTCGGTTACTATTTCAAAAGTAATCGGCAAGATTTATTTTTCATGCAAATTCGTTGGTTCTTATTTCAAAGGTAATCGACAGGATTTATTTTCTGCACATTCGTCGGTTACCATTTCAAAGGTAATCGGCAGGATTTATTTTCAGAACATTCGTCGGTTACCATTTCAAAGGTAATCAGCAGGTTTAATTTTCTTGCATATTCTTTGGTTACTATTTCAAAGGTAATCGGCAAGATTTATTTTCATGCACATTTTTCGGTTACCATTTCAAAGGTAATCGGCAGGATTTATTTTCAGCACATTCGTCGGTTACCATTTCAAAGGTAATCGACAGGATTTATTTTCATGCACATTCGTCGGTTACTATTTCAAAGGTAGTCGGCAGGATTTATTTTCCTCACATTCGTCGGTTACCATTTCAAAGGTAATCGGCAGGATTTATTTTCAGCACATTCATGGGTTACCATTTCAAAGGTAATCGGCATGATTTATTTTCTTGCATATTCGTCGGTTACTTTTTCAAAGGTAATCGGCAAGATTTATTTTCATGCACATTCGTCGGTTACCATTTCAAAGGTAATCGACAGGATTTATTTTCATGCACATTCGTCGGTTACTATTTCAAAGGTAATCGACAGGATTTATTTTCTTGCATATTCGTCGGTTACCATTTCAAAGGTAATCAGCAGGATTTATTTTCAGCACATTCGTCAGTTACTATTTCAAAGGTAATCAACAGGATTTATTTTCTTGCATATTCGTCGGTTACTATTTCAAAGGTAATCGGCAAGATTTATTTTCCTGCACATTCGTCGGATACCATTTCAAAGGTAATCAGCAGGATTTATTTTCATGCACATTCGTTGGTTAGTATTTCAAAGGTAATCAGCAGGATTTATTTTTTGTACATTCGTTGGTTCCCATTTCAAAGGTAATCGGCAAGATTTATTTTCCGCACATTCGTCGGTTACTATTTCAAAGGTAATCGGCAGGATTTATTTTTCATGCATATTCGTCGGTTACTATTTCAAAAGTAATCAGCAAAATTTAATTTCTGCACATTTGTTGGTTACCATTATAATGGTAATCGGCAGGATTTATTTTCATCACATTCGTCGGTTACCATTTCAAAGGTAATCGGCAGGATTTATTTTCTTGCATATTCGTCGGTTACTATTTCAAAGGTAATCGGCAGGATTTATTTTCTTCTATATTCGTCGGTTACTATTTCAAAGGTAATCGGCAAGATTTATTTTCATACACATTCGTCGGTTACTATTTCAAAAGTAATCGGCAAGATTAATTTTTCATGCAAATTCGTTGGTTCCTATTTCAAAGGTAATCGACAGGATTTATTTTCTGCACATTCGTCGGTTACCATTTCAAAGGTAATCGGCAGGATTTATTTTCAGAACATTCGTCGGTTACCATTTAAAAGGAAATCAACAGGTTTTATTTTCTTGCATATTCGTTGGTTACTATTTCGAAGGTAATCGGCAAGATTTATTTTCGTGCACATTCTTCGGTTACCATTTCAAAGGTAATCGTCTGGATTTATTTTCATGCACATCGACAGGATTTATTTTCAGCACAATCGTCGGTTACCATTTCAATGGTAATCGACAGGATTTATTTTCATGCACATTCGTCGGTTACTATTCCAAGGTAGTCGGCAGGATTTATTTTCCTCACATTCGTCGGTTACCATTTCAAAGGTAATCGGCAGGATTTATTTTCAGCACATTCATCGGTTACCATTTCAAAGGTAATCAACAGGATTTATTTTCTTGCATATTCGTCGGTTACTTTTTCAAAGGTAATCGGAAAGATTTATTTTCCTGCACATTCGTCGGTTATCATTTCAAAGGTAATCGACAGGATTTATTTTCATGCACATTCGTCGGTTACTATTTCAGAGGTAATCGGCAAGATTTATTTTCTTGCATATTCGTCGGTTACCATTTCAAAGGTAATCGGCAGGATGTATTTTCAGCACATTCGTCAGTTACTATTTCAAAGGTAATCGGCAGGATTTATTTTCTTGCATAATCGTCGGTTACTATTTCAAAGGTAATCGGCAAGATTTATTTTCATGCACATTCGTCGGATACCATTTCAAAGGTAATCGGAAGGATTTATTTTCATGCACATTCGTTGGTTAGTATTTCAAAGGTAATCGGCAGGATTTATTTTTTGCACATTCGTTGGTTCCCATTTCAAAGGTAATCGGCAGGATTTATTTTCCGCACATTCGTTGGTTACTATTTCAAAGGTAATCAGCAGGATTTATTTTTCATGCATATTCGTCGGTTACTATTTCAAAAGTAATCAGCATTATTTAATTTCTGCACATTCGTTGGTTACCATTTCAATGGTAATCGGCAGGATTTATTTTCATCACATTCGTCAGTTACCATTTCAAAGGTAATCGGTAGGATTTATTTTCTTGCATATTCGTCGGTTACTATTTCAATGGTAATCGACAGTATTTATTTTATTGCATATTCGTCGGTTACTATTTCAAAGGTAATCGGCAAGATTTATTTTCATGCACATTCGTCGGTTACTATTTCAAAAGTAATCGGCAAGATTTATTTTTCATGCAAATTCGTTGGTTCCTAATTCAAAGGTAATCGACAGGATTTATTTTCTGCACATTCGTCGGTTACCATTTCAAAGGTAATCGGCAGGATTTATTTTCATGCACATTCGTCGGTTACTATTTCAAAAGTAATCGGCAAGATTTATTTTTCATGCAAATTCGTTGGTTCTTATTTCAAAGGTAATCGACAGGATTTATTTTCTGCACATTCGTCGGTTACCATTTCAAAGGTAATCGGCAGGATTTATTTTCAGAACATTCGTCGGTTACCATTTCAAAGGTAATCAACAGGTTTAATTTTCTTGCATATTCTTTGGTTACTATTTCAAAGGTAATCGGCAAGATTTATTTTCATGCACATTTTTCGGTTACCATTTCAAAGGTAATCGGCAGGATTTATTTTCAGCACATTCGTCGGTTACCATTTCAAAGGTAATCGACAGGATTTATTTTCATGCACATTCGTCGGTTACTATTTCAAAGGTAGTCGGCAGGATTTATTTTCCTCACATTCGTCGGTTACCATTTCAAAGGTAATCGGCAGGATTTATTTTCAGCACATTCATGGGTTACCATTTCAAAGGTAATCGGCATGATTTATTTTCTTGCATATTCGTCGGTTACTTTTTCAAAGGTAATCGGCAAGATTTATTTTCATGCACATTCGTCGGTTACCATTTCAAAGGTAATCGACAGGATTTATTTTCATGCACATTCGTCGGTTACTATTTCAAAGGTAATCGATAGGATTTATTTTCTTGCATATTCGTCGGTTACCATTTCAAAGGTAATCAGCAGGATTTATTTTCAGCACATTCGTCAGTTACTATTTCAAAGGTAATCAACAGGATTTATTTTCTTGCATATTCGTCGGTTACTATTTCAAAGGTAATCGGCAAGATTTATTTTCCTGCACATTCGTCGGATACCATTTCAAAGGTAATCAGCAGGATTTATTTTCATGCACATTCGTTGGTTAGTATTTCAAAGGTAATCAGCAGGATTTATTTTTTGTACATTCGTTGGTTCCCATTTCAAAGGTAATCGGCAAGATTTATTTTCCGCACATTCGTCGGTTACTATTTCAAAGGTAATCGGCAGGATTTATTTTTCATGCATATTCGTCGGTTACTATTTCAAAAGTAATCAGCAAAATTTAATTTCTGCACATTTGTTGGTTACCATTATAATGGTAATCGGCAGGATTTATTTTCATCACATTCGTCGGTTACCATTTCAAAGGTAATCGGCAGGATTTATTTTCTTGCATATTCGTCGGTTACTATTTCAATGGTAATCGGCAGGATTTATTTTCTTCTATATTCGTCGGTTACTATTTCAAAGGTAATCGGCAAGATTTATTTTCATGCACATTCGTCGGTTACTATTTCAAAAGTAATCGGCAAGATTAATTTTTCATGCAAATTCGTTAGTTCCTATTTCAAAGGTAATCGACAGGATTTATTTTCTGCACATTCGTCGGTTACCATTTCAAAGGTAATCGGCAGGATTTATTTTCAGAACATTCGTCGGTTACCATTTAAAAGGTAATCAACAGGTTTTATTTTCTTGCATATTCGTTGGTTACTATTTCGAAGGTAATCGGCAAGATTTATTTTCGTGCACATTCTTCTGTTACCATTTCAAAGGTAATCGTCTGGATTTATTTTCATGCACATCGACAGGATTTATTTTCAGCACAATCGTCGGTTACCATTTCAATGGTAATCGACAGGATTTATTTTCATGCACATTCGTCGGTTACTATTCCAAGGTAGTCGGCAGGATTTATTTTCCTCACATTCGTCGGTTACCATTTCAAAGGTAATCGGCAGGATTTATTTTCAGCACATTCATCGGTTACCATTTCAAAGGTAATCAACAGGATTTATTTTCTTGCATATTCGTCGGTTACTTTTTCAAAGGTAATCGGAAAGATTTATTTTCATGCACATTCGTCGGTTATCATTTCAAAGGTAATCGGCAGGATTTATTTTCAGCACATTCGTCAGTTACTATTTCAAAGGTAATCGGCAGGATTTATTTTCTTGCATAATCGTCGGTTACTATTTCAAAGGTAATCGGCAAGATTTATTTTCATGCACATTCGTCGGATACCATTTCAAAGGTAATCGGAAGGATTTATTTTTATGCACATTCGTTGGTTAGTATTTCAAAGGTAATCGGCAGGATTTATTTTTTGCACATTCGTTGGTTCCCATTTCAAAGGTAATCGGCAGGATTTATTTTCCGCACATTCGTTGGTTACTATTTCAAAGGTAATCAGCAGGATTTATTTTTCATGCATATTCGTCGGTTACTATTTCAAAAGTAATCAGCATTATTTAATTTCTGCACATTCGTTGGTTACCATTTCAATGGTAATCGGCAGGATTTATTTTCATCACATTCGTCAGTTACCATTTCAAAGGTAATCGGCAGGATTTATTTTCTTGCATATTCGTCGGTTACTATTTCAATGGTAATCGGCAGTATTTATTTTCTTGCATATTCGTCGGTTACTATTTCAAAGGTAATCGACAAGATTTATTTTCATGCACATTCGTCGGTTACTATTTCAAAAGTAATCGGCAAGATTTATTTTTCATGCAAATTCGTTGGTTCCTATTTCAAAGGTAATCGACAGGATTTATTTTTTGCACATTCGTCGGTTACCATTTCAAACGTAATCGACAGGATTTATTTTCAGAACATTCGTCGGTTACCATTTCAAAGGTAATCAACAGGTTTTCTTTTCATGCATATTCGTTGGTTACATTTTCGAAGGTAATCGGCAAGATTTATTTTCGTGCACATTCTTCGGTTACCATTTCAAAGGTAATCGGCAGGATTTATTTTCATGCACATTCGTCGGTTACTATTTCAAAAGTAATCGGCAAGATTTATTTTTCATGCAAATTCGTTGGTTCTTATTTCAAAGGTAATCGGCAGGATTTATTTTCTGCACATTCGTCGGTTACCATTTCAAAGGTAATCGGCAGGATTTATTTTCAGAACATTCGTCGGTTACCATTTCAAAGGTAATCAGCAGGTTTTATTTTCTTGCATATTCGTTGGTTACTATTTCGAAGGTAATCGGCAAGATTTATTTTCGTGCACATTTTTCGGTTACCATTTCAAAGGTAATCGGCAGGATTTATTTTCAGCACATTCGTCGGTTACCATTTCAAAGGTAATCGACAGGATTTATTTTCATGCACATTCGTCGGTTACTATTTCAAAGGTAGTCGGCAGGATTTATTTTCCTCACATTCGTCGGTTACCATTTCAAAGGTAATCGGCAGGATTTATTTTCAGCACATTCATCGGTTACCATTTCAAAGGTAATCGGCATGATTTATTTTCTTGCATATTCGTCGGTTACTTTTTCAAAGGTAATCGGCAAGATTTATTTTCATGCACATTCGTCGGTTACCATTTCAAAGGTAATCGACAGGATTTATTTTCATGCACATTCGTCGGTTACTATTTCAAAGGTAGTCGGCAGGATTTATTTTCCTCACATTCGTCGGTTACCATTCCAAAGGTAATCGGCAGGATTTATTTTCTGCACATTCGTCGGTTACCATTTCAAAGGTAATCGGCAGGATTTAGTTTCTTGCATATTCGTCGGTTACTATTTCAATGGTAATCGGCAGGATTTATTTTCTTGCATATTCGTCGGTTACTATTTCAAAGGTAATCGGCAGGATTTATTTTCTGCACATTCGTCGGTTACCATTTCAAAGGTAATCGATAGGATTTATTTTCATGCACATTCGTCGGTTACTATTTCAAAGGTAGTCGGCAGGATTTATTTTCCTCACATTCGTCGGTTACCATTCCAAAGGTAATCGGCAGGATTTATTTTCTGCACATTCGTCGGTTACCATTTCAAAGGTAATCGGCAGGATTTAGTTTCTTGCATATTCGTCGGTTACTATTTCAATGGTAATCGGCAGGATTTATTTTCTTGCATATTCGTCGGTTACTATTTCAAAGGTAATCGGCAAGATTTATTTTCCTGCACATTCGTCGGTTACTATTTCAAAAGTAATCGGCAAGATTAATTTTTCATGCAAATTCGTTGGTTCCTATTTCAAAGGTAATCGACAGAATTTATTTTCTGCACATTCGTCGGTTACCATTTCAAAGGTAATCGGCAGGATTTATTTTCAGAACATTCGTCGGTTACCATTTAAAAGGTAATCAACAGGTTTTATTTTCTTGCATATTCGTTGGTTACTATTTCGAAGGTAATCAGCAGGATTTATTTTTCATGCATATTCGTCGGTTACTATTTCAAAAGTAATCAGCAATATTTAATTTCTGCACATTCGTTGGTTACCATTTCAATGGTAATCGGCAGGATTTATTTTCATCACATTCGTCAGTTACCATTTCAAAGGTAATCGGCAGGATTTATTTTCTTGCATATTCGTCAGTTACTATTTCACAGGTAATCGGCAGTATTTATTTTCTTGCATATTCGTCGGTTACTATTTCAAAGGTAATCGGCAAGATTTATTTTCATGCACATTCGTCGGTTACTATTTCAAAAGTAATCGGCAAGATTTATTTTTCATGCAAATTCGTTGGTTCCTATTTCAAAGGTAATCGACAGGATTTATTTTATGCACATTCGTCGGTTACCATTTCAAAGGTAATCGGCAGGATTTATTTTCAGAACATTCGTCGGTTACCATTTCAAAGGTAATCAGCAGGTTTTATTTTCTTGCATATTCGTTGGTTACTTTTTCGAAGGTAATCGGCAAGATTTATTTTCGTGCACATTCTTCGGTTACCATTTCAAAGGTAATCGGCAGGATTTATTTTCATGCACATTCGTCGGTTACTATTTCAAAAGTAATCGGCAAGATTTATTTTTCATGCAAATTCGTTGGATCTTATTTCAAAGGTAATCGACAGGATTTATTTTCTGCACATTCTCGGTTACCATTTCAAAGGTAATCTGCAGGATTTATTTTCAGAACATTCGTCGGTTACCATTTCAAAGGTAATCAGCAGGTTTTATTTTCTTGCATATTCGTTGGTTACTATTTTGAAGGTAATCGACAAGATTTATTTTCGTGCACATTTTTCGGTTACCATTTCAAAGGTAATCGGCAGGATTTATTTTCAGCACATTCGTCGGTTACCATTTCAAAGGTAATCGACAGGATTTATTTTCATGCACATTCGTCGGTTAATATTTCAAAGGTAGTCGGCAGGATTTATTTTCCTCACATTCGTCGGTTACCATTTCAAAGGTAATCGGCAGGATTTATTTTCAGCACATTCATCGGTTACCATTTCAAAGGTAATCGGCATGATTTATTTTCTTGCATATTCGTCGGTTACTTTTTCAAAGGTAATCGACAGGATTTATTTTCATGCACATTCGTCGGTTACTATTTCAAAGGTAATCGACAGGATTTATTTTCTTGCATATTCGTCGGTTACCATTTCAAAGGTAATCAGCAGGATTTATTTTCAGCACATTCGTCAGTTACTATTTCAAAGGTAATCAACAGGATTTATTTTCTTGCATATTCGTCGGTTACTATTTCAAAGGTAATCGGCAAGATTTATTTTCCTGCACATTCGTCGGATACCATTTCAAAGGTAATCAGCAGGATTTATTTTCATGCACATTCGTTGGTTAGTATTTCAAAGATAATCAGCAGGATTTATTTTTTGTACATTCGTTGGTTCCCATTTCAAAGGTAATCGGCAAGATTTATTTTCTGCACATTCGTCGGTTACTATTTCAAAGGTAATCGGCAGGATTTATTTTTCATGCATATTCGTCGGTTACTATTTCAAAAGTAATCAGCAAAATTTAATTTCTACACATTTGTTGGTTACCATTTCAATGGTAATCGGCAGGATTTATTTTCATCACATTCGTCGGTTACCATTTCAAAGGTAATCGGCAGGATTTATTTTCTTGCATATTCGTCGGTTACTATTTCAATGGTAATCGGCAGGATTTATTTTCTTGCATATTCGTCGGTTACTATTTCAAAGGTAATCGGCAAGATTTATTTTCATGCACATTCGTCGGTTACTATTTCAAAAGTAATCGGCAAGATTAATTTTTCATGCAAATTCGTTGGTTCCTATTTCAAAGGTAATCGACAAGATTTATTTTCTGCACATTCGTCGGTTACCATTTCAAAGGTAATCGGCAGGATTTATTTTCAGAACATTCGTCGGTTACCATTTAAAAGGTAATCAACAGGTTTTATTTTCTTGCATATTCGTTGGTTACTATTTCGAAGGTAATCAGCAGGATTTATTTTTCATGCATATTCGTCGGTTACTATTTCAAAAGTAATCAGCAATATTTAATTTCTGCACATTCGTTGGTTACCATTTCAATGGTAATTGGCAGGATTTATTTTCATCACATTCGTCAGTTACCATTTCAAAGGTAATCGGCAGGATTTATTTTCTTGCATATTCGTCGGTTACTATTTCACTGGTAATCGGCAGTATTTATTTTCATGCACATTCGTCGGTTACTATTTCAAAAGTAATCGGCAAGATTTATTTTTCATGCAAATTCGTTGGTTCCTATTTCAAAGGTAATCAACAGGATTTATTTTATGCACATTCGTCGGTTACCATTTCAAAGGTAATCGGCAGGATTTATTTTCAGAACATTCGTCGGTTACCATTTCAAAGGTAATCAGCAGGTTTTATTTTCTTGCATATTCGTTGGTTACTTTTTCGAAGGTAATCGGCAAGATTTATTTTCGTGCACATTCTTCGGTTACCATTTCAAAGGTAATCGGCAGGATTTATTTTCATGCACATTCGTCGGTTACTATTTCAAAAGTAATCGGCAAGATTTATTTTTCATGCAAATTCGTTGGTTCTTATTTCAAAGGTAATCGACAGGATTTATTTTCTGCACATTCGTCGGTTACCATTTCAAAGGTAATCAGCAAGATTTATTTTCAGAACATTCGTCGGTTACCATTTCAAAGGTAATCAGCAGGTTTTATTTTCTTGCATATTCGTTGGTTACTATTTCGAAGGTAATCGACAAGATTTATTTTCGTGCACATTTTTCGGTTACCATTTCAAAGGTAATCGGCAGGATTTATTTTCAGCACATTCGTCGGTTACCATTTCAAAGGTAATCGACAGGATTTATTTTCATGCACATTCGTCGGTTAATATTTCAAAGGTAGTCGGCAGGATTTATTTTCCTCACATTCATCGGTTACCATTTCAAAGGTAATCGGCAGGATTTATTTTCTGCACATTCATCGGTTACCATTTCAAAGGTAATCGGCATGATTTATTTTCTTGCATATTCGTCGGTTACTTTTTCAAAGGTAATCGGCAAGATTTATTTTCATGCACATTCGTCGGTTACCATTTCAAAGGTAATCGACAGGATTTATTTTCATGCACATTCGTCGGTTACTATTTCAAAGGTAATCGACAGGATTTATTTTCTTGCATATTCGTCGGTTACCATTTCAAAGGTAATCAGCAGGATTTATTTTCAGCACATTCGTCAGTTACTATTTCAAAGGTAATCAACAGGATTTATTTTCTTGCATATTCGTCGGTTACTATTTCAAAGGTAATCGGCAAGATTTATTTTCCTGCACATTCGTCGGATACCATTTCAAAGGTAATCAGCAGGATTTATTTTCATGCACATTCGTTGGTTAGTATTTCAAAGATAATCAGCAGGATTTATGTTTTGTACATTCGTTGGTTCCCATTTCAAAGGTAATCGGCAAGATTTATTTTCCGCACATTCGTCGGTTACTATTTCAAAGGTAATCGGCAGGATTTATTTTTCATGCATATTCGTCGGTTACTATTTCAAAATTAATTAGCAAAATTTAATTTCTGGACATTTGTTGGTTACCATTTCAATGGTAATCGGCAGGATTTATTTTCATCACATTCGTCGGTTACCATTTCAAAGGTAATCGGCAGGATTTATTTTCTTGCATATTCGTCGGTTACTATTTCAATGGTAATCGGCAGGATTTATTTTCTTGCATATTCGTCGGTTACTATTTCAAAGGTAATCGGCAAGATTTATTTTCATGCACATTCGTCGGTTACTATTTCAAAAGTAATCGGCAAGATTAATTTTTCATGCAAATTCGTTGGTTCCTATTTCAAAGGTAATCGACAGGATTTATTTTCTGCACATTCGTCGGTTACCATTTCAAAGGTAATCGGCAGGATTTATTTTCAGAACATTCGTCGGTTACCATTTAAAAGGTAATCAACAGGTTTTATTTTCTTGCATATTCGTTGGTTACTATTTCGAAGGTAATCAGCAGGATTTATTTTTCATGCATATTCGTCGGTTACTATTTCAAAAGTAATCAGCAATATTTAATTTCTGCACATTCGTTGGTTACCATTTCAATGGTAATCGGCAGGATTTATTTTCATCACATTCGTCAGTTACCATTTCAAAGGTAATCGGCAGGATTTATTTTCTTGCATATTCGTCGGTTACTATTTCACTGGTAATCGGCAATATTTATTTTCTTGCATATTCGTCGGTTACTATTTCAAAGGTAATCGGCAAGATTTATTTTCATGCACATTCGTCGGTTACTATTTCAAAAGTAATCGGCAAGATTTATTTTTCATGCAAATTCGTTGGTTCCTATTTCAGAGGTAATCGACAAGATTTATTTTATGCACATTCGTCGGTTACCATTTCAAAGGTAATCGGCAGGATTTATTTTCAGAACATTCGTCGGTTACCATTTCAAAGGTAATCAGCAGGTTTTATTTTCTTGCATATTCGTTGGTTACTTTTTCGAAGGTAATCGGCAAGATTTATTTTCGTGCACATTCTTCGGTTACCATTTCAAAGGTAATCGGCAGGATTTATTTTCATGCACATTCGTCGGTTACTATTTCAAAAGTAATCGGCAAGATTTATTTTTCATGCAAATTCGTTGGTTCTTATTTCAAAGGTAATCGACAGGATTTATTTTCTGCACATTCGTCGGTTACCATTTCAAAGGTAATCGGCAGGATTTATTTTCAGAACATTCGTCGGTTACCATTTCAAAGGTAATCAGCAGGTTTTATTTTCTTGCATATTCGTTGGTTACTATTTCGAAGGTAATCGGCAAGATTTATTTTCGTGCACATTTTTCGGTTACCATTTCAAAGGTAATCGGCAGGATTATTTTCAGCACATTCGTCGGTTACCATTTCAAAGGTAATCGACAGGATTTATTTTCATGCACATTTGTCGGTTAATATTTCAAAGGTAGTCGGCAGGATTTATTTTCCTCACATTCGTCGGTTACCATTTCAAAGGTAATCGGTAGGATTTATTTTCAGCACATTCATCGGTTACCATTTCAAAGGTAATCGACAGGATTTATTTTCCTCACATTCGTCGGTTACCATTTCAAAGGTAATCGGCATGATTTATTTTCTTGCATATTCGTCGGTTACTTTTTCAAAGGTAATCGGCAAGATTTATTTTCATGCACATTCGTCAGTTACCATTTCAAAGGTAATCGACAGGATTTATTTTCATGCACATTCGTCGGTTACTATTTCAAAGGTAATCGACAGGATTTATTTTCTTGGATATTCGTCGGTTACCATTTCAAAGGTAATCAGCAGGATTTATTTTCAGCACATTCGTCAGTTACTATTTCAAAGGTAATCAACAGGATTTATTTTCTTGCATATTCGTCGGTTACTATTTCAAAGGTAATCGGCAAGATTTATTTTCCTGCACATTCGTCGGATACCATTTCAAAGGTAATCAGCAGGATTTATTTTCATGCACATTCGTTGGTTAGTATTTCAAAGATAATCAGCAGGATTTATTTTTTGTACATTCGTTGGTTCCCATTTCAAAGGTAATCGGCAAGATTTATTTTCCGCACATTCGTCGGTTACTATTTCAAAGGTAATCGGCAGGATTTATTTTTCATGCATATTCGTCGGTTACTATTTCAAAAGTAATCAGCAAAATTTAATTTCTGCACATTTGTTGGTTACCATTTCAATGGTAATCGGCAGGATTTATTTTCATGACATTCGTCGGTTACCATTTCAAAGGTAATCGGCAGGATTTATTTTCTTGCATATTCGTCGGTTACTATTTCAATGGTAATTGGCAGGATTTATTTTCTTGTATATTCGTCGGTTACTATTTCAAAGGTAATCGGCAAGATTTATTTTCATGCACATTCGTCGGTTACTATTTCAAAAGTAATCGGCAAGATTAATTTTTAATGCAAATTCGTTGGTTCCTATTTCAAAGGTAATCGACAAGATTTATTTTCTGCACATTCGTCGGTTACCATTTCAAAGGTAATCGGCAGGATTTATTTTCAGAACATTCGTCGGTTACCATTTAAAAGGTAATCAACAGGTTTTATTTTCTTGCATATTCGTTGGTTACTATTTCGAAGGTAATCGGCAAGATTTATTTTCAGCACAATCGTCGGTTACCATTTCAATGGTAATCGACAGGATTTATTTTCATACACATTCGTCGGTTACTATTTCAAAGGTAGTCGACAGGATTTATTTTCCTCACATTCGTCGGTTACCATTTCAAAGGTAATCGGCAGGATTTATTTTCAGCACAATCATCGGTTACCATTTCAAAGGTAATCAACAGGATTTATTTTCTTGCATATTCGTCGGTTACTTTTTCAAAGGTAATCGGAAAGATTTATTTTCATACACATTCGTCGGTTACCATTTCAAAGGTAATCGACAGGATTTATTTTCATGCACATTCGTCGGTTACTATTTCAGAGGTAATCGGCAAGATTTATTTTCTTGCATATTCGTCGGTTACCATTTCAAAGGTAATCGGCAGGATTTATTTTCAGCACATTCGTCAGTTACTATTTCAAAGGTAATCGGCAGGATTTATTTTCTTGCATAATCGTCGGTTACTATTTCAAAGGTAATCGGCAAGATTTATTTTCATGCACATTCGTCGGATACCATTTCAAAGGTAATCGGCAGGATTTATTTTCATGCACATTCGTTGGTTAGTATTTCAAAGGTAATCGGCAGGATTTATTTTTTGCACATTCGTTGGTTACTATTTCAAAGGTAATCAGCAGGATTTATTTTTCATGCATATTCGTCGGTTAATATTTCAAAAGTAATCAGCAATATTTAATTTCTGCACATTCGTTGGTTACCATTTCAATGGTAATCGGCAGGATTTATTTTCATCACATTTGTCAGTTACCATTTCAAAGGTAATCGACAGGATTTATTTTCTTGCATATTCGTCGGTTACTATTTCAATGGTAATCGGCAGTATTTATTTTCTTGCATATTCGTCGGTTACTATTTCAAAGGTATTCGGCAAGATTTATTTTCATGCACATTCGTCGGTTACTATTTCAAAAGTAATCGGCAAGATTTATTTTTCATGCAAATTCGTTGGTTCCTATTTCAAAGGTAATCGACAGGATTTATTTTATGCACATTCGTCGGTTACCATTTCAAAGGGAATCGGCAGGATTTATTTTTAGAACATTCGTCGGTTACCATTTCAAAGGTAATCAGCAGGTTTTATTTTCTTGCATATTCGTTGGTTACTTTTTCGAAGGTAATCGGCAAGATTTATTTTCGTGCACATTCTTCGGTTACCATTTCAAAGGTAATCGGCAGGATTTATTTTCATGCACATTCGTCGGTTACTATTTCAAAAGTAATCGGCAAGATTTATTTTTCATCCAAATTCGTTGGTTCTTATTTCAAAGGTAATCGGCAGGATTTATTTTCAGCACATTCGTCAGTTACTATTTCAAAGGTAATCGGCAGGATTTATTTTCTTGGATATTCGTTGGTTACTATTTCAAAGGTAATCGGCAAGATTTATTTTCATGCACATTCGTCGGATACCATTTCAAAGGTAATCGGCAGGATTTATTTTCATGCACATTCGTCGGTTAGCATTTCAAAGGTAATCGGCAGGATTTATTTTTTGCATATTCGTTGGTTCCCATTTCAAAGGTAATCGGCAGGATTTATTTTCAGCACATTCGTCAGTTACTATTTCAAAGGTAATCAGCAGGATTTATTTTCTTGCATATTCGTCGGTTACTATTTCAAAGGTTATCGGCAAGATTTATTTTCCTGCACATTCGTCGGATACCATTTCAAAGGTAATCAGCAGGATTTATTTTCATGCACATTCGTTGGCTAGTATTTCAAAGGTAATCAGCAGGATTTATTTTTTGTACATTCGTTGGTTCCCATTTCAAAGGTAATCGGTAAGATTTATTTTCCGCACATTCGTCGGTTACTATTTCAAAGGTAATCGGCAGGATTTATTTTTCATGCATATTCGTCGGTTACTAATTCAAAAGTAATCAGCAAAATTTAATTTCTGCACATTTGTTGGTTACCATTTCAATAGTAATCGGCAGGATTTATTTTCATCACATTCGTCGGTTACTATTTCAATGGTAATCGGCAGGATTTATTTTCTTGCATATTCGTCGGTTACTATTTCAAAGGTAATCGGCAAGATTTATTTTCATGCACATTCGTCGGTTACTATTTCAAAAGTAATCGGCAAGATTAATTTTTCATGCAAATTCGTTGGTTCCTATTTCAATGGTAATCGACAGGATTTATTTTCTGCACATTCGTCGGTTACCATTTCAAAGGTAATCGGCAGGATTTATTTTCAGAACATTCGTCGGTTACCATTTAAAAGGTAATCAACAGGTTTTATTTTCTTGCATATTCGTTGGTTACTATTTCGAAGGTAATCGGGACGATTTATTTTCGTGCACATTCTTCGGTTACCATTTCAAAGGTAATCGTCTGGATTTATTTTCATGCACATTCTTTGGTTACTATTTCAAAGGTAATCGACAGGATTTATTTTCAGCACATTCGTCGGTTACCATTTCAATGGTAATCGTAAGGATTTATTTTCATGCACATTCGTCGGTTTCAATTTCAAAGGTAGTCGGCAGGATTTATTTTCGTCACATTCGTCGGTTACCATTTCAAAGGTAATCGGCAGGATTTATTTTCAGCACATTCATCAGTTACCATTTCAAAGGTAATCGGCAAGATTTATTTTCTTGCATATTCGTCGGTTACTTTTTCAAAGGTAATCGGCAAGATTTATTTTCATGCACATTCGTCGGTTACCATTTCAAAGGTAATCGGCAGGATTTATTTTCAGAACATTCGTCGGTTACCATTTCAAAGGTAATCAACAGGTTTTATTTTCTTGCATATTCGTTGGTTACTATTTCGAAGGTAATCGGCAAGATTTCTTTTCGTGCACATTCTTCAGTTACCATTTCAAAGGTAATCGGCAGGATTTATTTTCATGCACATTCTTTGGTTACTATTCCACAGGTAATCGGCAGGATTTATTTTCAGCACATTCGTCGGTTACCATTTCAAAGGTAATCGACAGGATTTATTTTCATGCACATTCGTCGGTTACTATTTCAAAGGTAGTCGGTAGGATTTATTTTCGTCACATTCGTCGGTTACCATTTCAAAGGTAATCGGCATGATTTATTTTCAGCACATTCCTCGGTTACCATTTCAAAGGTAATCGGCAAGATTTATTTTCTTGCATATTCGTCGGTTACTTTTTCAAAGGTAATCGGCAAGATTTATTTTCATGCACATTCGTCGGTTACCATTTCAAAGGTAATCGGAAGGATTTATTTTCAGAACATTCGTCGGTTACCATTTCAAAGGTAATCAACAGGTTTTATTTTCTTGCATATTCGTTGGTTACTATTTCGAAGGTAATCGACAAGATTTCTTTTCGTGCACATTCTTCGGTTACCATTTCAAAGGTAATCGTCTGGATTTATTTTCATGCACATTCTTTGGTTACTATTTCAAAGGTAATCGACAGGATTTATTTTCAGCACATTCGTCGGTTACCATTTCAATGGTAATCGACAGGATTTATTTTCATGCACATTCGTCGGTTTCAATTTCAAAGGTAGTCGGCAGGATTTATTTTCGTCACATTCGTCGATTACCATTTCGAAGGTAATCGGCAGGATTTATTTTCAGCACATTCATCAGTTACCATTTCAAAGGTAATCGGCAAGATTTATTTTCTTGCATATTCGTCGGTTACTTTTTCAAAGGTAATCGGCAAGATTTATTTTCATGCACATTCGTCGGTTACCATTTCAAAGGTAATCGGCAGGATTTATTTTCAGAACATTCGTCGGTTACCATTTCAAAGGTAATCAACAGGTTTTATTTTCTTGCATATTCGTTGGTTACTATTTCGAAGGTAATCGGGACGATTTATTTTCGTGCACATTCTTCGGTTACCATTTCAAAGGTAATCGTCTGGATTTATTTTCATGCACATTCTTTGGTTACTATTTCAAAGGTAATCGACAGGATTTATTTTCAGCACATTCGTCGGTTACCATTTCAATGGTAATCGACAGGATTTATTTTCATGCACATTCGTCGGTTTCAATTTCAAAGGTAGTCGGCAGGATTTATTTTCGTCACATTCGTCGGTTACCATTTCAAAGGTAATCGGCAGGATTTATTTTCAGCACATTCATCAGTTACCATTTCAAAGGTAATCGGCAAGATTTATTTTCTTGCATATTCGTCGGTTACTTTTTCAAAGGTAATCGGCAAGATTTATTTTCATGCACATTCGTCGGTTACCATTTCAAAGGTAATCGGCAGGATTTATTTTCAGAACATTCGTCGGTTACCATTTCAAAGGTAATCAACAGGTTTTATTTTCTTGCATATTCGTTGGTTACTATTTCGAAGGTAATCGGCAAGATTTCTTTTCGTGCACATTCTTCAGTTACCATTTCAAAGGTAATCGGCAGGATTTATTTTCATGCACATTCTTTGGTTACTATTCCACAGGTAATCGGCAGGATTTATTTTCAGCACATTCGTCGGTTACCATTTCAAAGGTAATCGACAGGATTTATTTTCATGCACATTCGTCGGTTACTATTTCAAAGGTAGTCGGTAGGATTTATTTTCGTCACATTCGTCGGTTACCATTTCAAAGGTAATCGGCATGATTTATTTTCAGCACATTCCTCGGTTACCATTTCAAAGGTAATCGGCAAGATTTATTTTCTTGCATATTCGTCGGTTACTTTTTCAAAGGTAATCGGCAAGATTTATTTTCATGCACATTCGTCGGTTACCATTTCAAAGGTAATCGGAAGGATTTATTTTCAGAACATTCGTCGGTTACCATTTCAAAGGTAATCAACAGGTTTTATTTTCTTGCATATTCGTTGGTTACTATTTCGAAGGTAATCGACAAGATTTCTTTTCGTGCACATTCTTCGGTTACCATTTCAAAGGTAATCGTCTGGATTTATTTTCATGCACATTCTTTGGTTACTATTTCAAAGGTAATCGACAGGATTTATTTTCAGCACATTCGTCGGTTACCATTTCAATGGTAATCGACAGGATTTATTTTCATGCACATTCGTCGGTTTCAATTTCAAAGGTAGTCGGCAGGATTTATTTTCGTCACATTCGTCGATTACCATTTCGAAGGTAATCGGCAGGATTTATTTTCAGCACATTCATCAGTTACCATTTCAAAGGTAATCGGCAAGATTTATTTTCTTGCATATTCGTCGGTTACTTTTTCAAAGGTAATCGGCAAGATTTATTTTCATGCACATTCGTCGGTTACCATTTCAAAGGTAATCGGCAGGATTTATTTTCAGAACATTCGTCGGTTACCATTTCAAAGGTAATCAACAGGTTTTATTTTCTTGCATATTCGTTGGTTACTATTTCGAAGGTAATCGGGACGATTTATTTTCGTGCACATTCTTCGGTTACCATTTCAAAGGTAATCGTCTGGATTTATTTTCATGCACATTCTTTGGTTACTATTTCAAAGGTAATCGACAGGATTTATTTTCAGCACATTCGTCGGTTACCATTTCAATGGTAATCGACAGGATTTATTTTCATGCACATTCGTCGGTTTCAATTTCAAAGGTAGTCGGCAGGATTTATTTTCGTCACATTCGTCGGTTACCATTTCAAAGGTAATCGGCAGGATTTATTTTCAGCACATTCATCAGTTACCATTTCAAAGGTAATCGGCAAGATTTATTTTCTTGCATATTCGTCGGTTACTTTTTCAAAGGTAATCGGCAAGATTTATTTTCATGCACATTCGTCGGTTACCATTTCAAAGGTAATCGGCAGGATTTATTTTCAGAACATTCGTCGGTTACCATTTCAAAGGTAATCAACAGGTATTATTTTCTTGCATATTCGTTGGTTACTATTTCGAAGGTAATCGGCAAGATTTCTTTTCGTGCACATTCTTCAGTTACCATTTCAAAGGTAATCGGCAGGATTTATTTTCATGCACATTCTTTGGTTACTATTCCACAGGTAATCGGCAGGATTTATTTTCAGCACATTCGTCGGTTACCATTTCAAAGGTAATCGACAGGATTTATTTTCATGCACATTCGTCGGTTACTATTTCAAAGGTAGTCGGTAGGATTTATTTTCGTCACATTCGTCGGTTACCATTTCAAAGGTAATCGGCATGATTTATTTTCAGCACATTCCTCGGTTACCATTTCAAAGGTAATCGGCAAGATTTATTTTCTTGCATATTCGTCGGTTACTTTTTCAAAGGTAATCGGCAAGATTTATTTTCATGCACATTCGTCGGTTACCATTTCAAAGGTAATCGGAAGGATTTATTTTCAGAACATTCGTCGGTTACCATTTCAAAGGTAATCAACAGGTTTTATTTTCTTGCATATTCGTTGGTTACTATTTCGAAGGTAATCGACAAGATTTCTTTTCGTGCACGTTCTTCGGTTACCATTTCAAAGGTAATCGGCAGGATTTATTTTCATGCACATTCTTTGGTTACTATTCCAAAGGTAATCGGCAGGATTTATTTTCAGCTTATTCGTCGGTTACCATTTCAAAGGTAATCGACAGGATTTATTTTCATGCACATTCGTCGGTTACTATTTCAAAGGTAGTCGGCAGGATTTATTTTCGTCACATTCGTCGGTTACCATTTCAAAGGTAATCGGCATGATTTATTTTCAGCACATTCATCGGTTACCATTTCAAAGGTAATCAGCATGATTTATTTTCATGCACATTCGTCGGTTACCATATCAAAGGTAATCGGCAAGATTTATTTTCTTGCATATTCGTCGGTTACTATTTCAAAGGTAATCGGCAAGATTTATTTTCATGCACATTCGTCGGTTACCATTTCAAAGGTAATCGCCAGGATTTTTTTTTCATGCATATTCGTCGGTTACTATTTCAAAAGTAATCGGCAAGATTTATTTTTCATGCAAATTCGTTGGTTCCTATTTCAAAGGTAATCGATAGGAATTGTTTTCTACACAATCGTCGGTTACCATTTCAAAGGTAATCGGCAGGATTTATTTTTAGGATATTCGTCGGTTACCATTTCAAAGGTAATCAGCATGATTTATTTTCATGCACATTCGTCGGTTACCATTTCAAAGGTAATCGACAGGATTTATTTTCTTGCATATTCGTCGGTTACTATTTCAAAGGTAATCGGAAAGATTTATTTTCATGCACATTTGTCGGTTACCATTTCAAAGGTAATTGGCAGGATTTTTTTTTCATTCATATTCGTCGGTTACTATTTCAAAAGTAATCGACAAGATTTATTTTTCATGCAAATTCGTTGGTTCCTATTTCAAAGGTAATCGACAGGATTTATTTTCAGCACATTCGTCGGTTACCATTTTAAAGGTAATCGGCAGTCTTTATTTTCAGCACATTCGTCGGTTACCATTTCAAAGGTAATCGGGAAGATTTATTTTCTTGCATATTCGTCGGTTACTATTTCAAAGGTAATCGGCAAGATTTATTTTCATGCACATTCGTCGGTTACCATTTCAAAGGTAATCGCCAGGATTTTTTTTTCATGCATATTCGTCGGTTACTATTTCAAAAGTAATCGGCAAGATTTATTTTTCATGCAAATTCGTTGGTTCCTATTTCAAAGGTAATCGACAGGAATTGTTTTCTGCACAATCGTCGGTTACCATTTCAAAGGTAATCGGCAGGATTTATTTTTAGGATATTCGTCGGTTAGCATTTCAAAGGTAATCAATCAGCAGGATTTATTTTCTTGCATATTCGTCGGTTACTATTTTGAAGGTAATAGGCAGGATTTATTTTCTGCACATTCATCGGTTACTATTTCAAAGGTAATCGGCAAGTTTTATTATCATGCACATTCGTCGGTTACCATTTTAAAGGTAATCGACAGGATTTATTTTGATGCACATTCGTCGGTTACCATTTCAAAGGTAATCGGCAGGATTTATTTTCATGCACATTCTTTGGTTACTATTCCAAAGGTAATCGGTAGGATTTATTTTCAGCACATTCGTCGGTTACCATTTCAAAGGTAATCGACAGGATTTATTTTCATGCACATTCGTCGGTTACTATTTCAAAGGTAGTCGGCAGGATTTATTTTCGTCACATTCGTCGGTTACCATTTCAAAGGTAATCGACATGATTTATTTTCAGCACATTCATCGGTTACCATTTCAAAGGTAATCAGCATGATTTATTTTCATGCACATTCGTCGGTTACCATTTCAAAGGTAATCGGCAAGATTTATTTTCTTGCATATTCGTCGGTTACTATATCAAAGGTAATCGGCAAGATTTATTTTCATGCACATTCGTCGGTTACCATTTCAAAGGTAATCGCCAGGATTTTTTTTTCATGCATATTCGTCGGTTACTATTTCAAAAGTAATCGGCAAGATTTATTTTTCATGCAAATTCGTTTGTTCCTATTTCAAAGGTAATCGACAGGAATTGTTTTCTGCACAATCGTCGGTTACCATTTCAGAGGTAATCGGCAGGATTTATTTTTAGGATATTCGTCGGTTACCATTTCAAAGGTAATCAATCAGCAGGATTAATTTTCTTGCATATTCGTCGGTTACTATTTTGAAGGTAATAGGCAGGATTTATTTTCTGCACATTCATCGGTTACTATTTCAAAGGTAATCGGCAAGTTTTATTATCATGCACATTCGTCGGTTACCATTTTAAAGGTAATCGACAGGATTTATTTTGATGCACATTCGTCGGTTACCATTTCAAAGGTAATCACATAGAACTTAGCCAACTCCACAAACTTGGCAGCATACGCGGTCACTAACATTGTCCCTTGCTTCAGCTCAAGGAACTCAATCTCCTTCTTCCCGCGAACATCTTTCGGAAAGTATCTATCCAAAAACTCTCTCTTAAATATAGCCCAAGTAACTTCAGCACCATCTTGCTCCAGGATAGGTTGAAGACTAATCCACCAATCATCAGCTTCCTCGGCCAGCATGTGCGTACCAAAACGCACCTTCTGCACCTCTGTGCACTGCATAACTCGAAACACTCTCTCGATCTCCTTGAGCCACGTCTGAGCTCCATCAGGATCATATCTCCCTTTGAAGGTAGGAGGATGATTTCTCAGGAAGGTCTCTAACATACGGACCTCAGCATTCGCACCAATATTCGCATTTGGCTGTTGTCCTACAGCTTGAGCAACAACCTCCAAAGCAGCAGCAATAGCAGCATCGTTTCTTCCAGCCATTCTTAGTTCTCTACACAACACAAAACAATCAGCATGACATATAAGAATACGTCAACTGATACTCGACACAACAAGACTCTTCTACTTGGCCGGACAGACCAACCTGCTCTGATACCAATTGTAACACCCCGTTTTCCCAACGTAAAAATTTCTTTAAATAAATCAGAGTTAATCACATAACGGAGTATCACATATCACATAAATCTCATATATGAATAAATAACAATTTATTCTTCATTAAAACATCTCAAACATTGCAGCGGAATCATAAAAAGTCTTGGCACGCAGGCCTCATCAAACATCTCAGAAAGTTCATCTAAAAATAGTCATATGAAATCATAAATGACATGCAAGGAATAAAAAAGCATTTGACAAGATTCCCCATCCTGTTACATATCAGAGCACCTAATGACACAGTGAGAGGTAGCCACTCACGAAGGCAACACAACCACTTAGTCTTTATCACCTGCAAGTTACCCATACGAAGAGCAACATTTCCAAGCAGAAGGGGTGAGATTCACAAAACAATATTACTAAGCATGTAATTTAGCAATTACAATTAACAATCAAGCATCTTCAATATAGCATAACAACAACATAGCATATCATCAATGCAACACATTCTTCACAAGTATAATCAAACACTTCGTCACATTTCAAGTATAGCAAACATCTTAAACTTCATCAAATTCATCATGTTAAACAAAAAAGGCATTCATATTTAATTCATCAAAGCACATCACTGACGACTCAACTTCTTAGACAACTCGACACGACTATGCAACTTCAACTTCTTATTCATCTTAGACATCTTGTATGCATGTGGTACCAATCCAGGGCATAAGCCCTCGTCGCTTTGAGCATAAATATACTCCAGGGCATGAGCCCTCGTCGCTATTGAGCAAAAGCTGCAGGGCATAAGCCCTCATCTTTGTTGAGCAAAAGCTCCAGGGCATAAGCCCTCATCTTTAAATGAGTATGCATGAGACTCAATCTCTTATAACTTAAACAAGTTAAACATCTTAAACATCTTAAAACGTCTTAAACATCTTGGACCGACACATGCAGCTTCAACTCTTAAATGGACAACTACATGTCAACAAATCATCAATCATGGCATATAGCAACATCAAGGGAATCCTCATTCAAAACAATATAAATATTCTTCGCATATAATTCATATAAATCACAAATCATCATCACAACATTAAATCATCTCAAAGCATTAGTACAAATCGTCATTTATAGTATAGTTATCTTCCATTACTACCCAAGGGTCAACTCTCAAATTCCTACGTGAAACAGATCACAAACAAAGGAAACGTGACATTCTGTCACAGCACAGCTTGCTGTGGCGAGTGGGATTGCTCGCCTCGTGAGTGATTACGGGTGTCCCTCGCTATGGCGAGTGGGATTGCTCGCCTCGCGAGCGTCCAGGGTCTACTCGCTGTGGCGAGTTGGGTTGCTTGCCTCGCGAGCGATGAACGTCTACTCGTCGTGGCGAGTTTCTTAGCTCGCCTAGGCGAGCGATGAACAGACAGGTTACGGGATTGTAATTTTTCTCACCCAAAGTCCCAAATCCCACCATGTTTAGCCTCAAAACTATCTGAAACATTAGCACTATGATTATTCTAGGTTATGTGCATAGTTTTTACATCGATTACACAAGTTTACATCACCTAATCATCAAATTCTTCACCTTTTAACCTAATTCATAATTCTCAAAAAATCTTCCTACAACTTGTTAATTACAATTAGATTAATTACAGGTTATTAATATTGAATGCTAGGCTCACCCTTACCTTAGAAATCGACGATTGCAGCCTCTCTTGGTCTCTTCTCTCTTCTAACCTCTTTCTCCCTTTTTCTCCCAAAAACTGAATTGTACGTACTCGCAACTCTTAACCTAATATTCCCTATTTATACTCCCAACAAATCTTATCTTATTTACTCTACTCCCACATAACTCTCTAAAATCTCAAAACTACCCCACATCTCTATATTTATTTTATTTTCAAATCTTATTTTATTAAACAATAAAATAAGTCACCACATCACATAAATCACATAAAAATCACTTAAATCTTAATCTCCATATCTCTTAAAATATATATATATAAATATATCTAGACTCTTCAAATAATTCAAATAATTAAATAATTAAAATAATCTAAAGCGAGCGTAATTAAATTCATCTTTAAAGACATAATAACACTCAGAATAATCTCACATTAAATTAATAGACTGAGAGAAAAGAAGAAGGTTCTCTTAATTTAATTTGATTTAGAATTAAATTAATGGGGCTCAGAGCCTATAAATAAATACTATATCTACTCCCCCTTTTTGTCATCAACAAAAAGATAAAACAAAGACAAAAAGAAGAAGTGAGAAAAACATAGAGAGATAATTATGTAAATAGTTCAGAAGCAATATAACATAGTCAGAAGCAAAATAAAGCAGTTTTGTTCAGAAGTACAGTCAATGATAAATTAAAAAGTAAGCAAGCTAAAAGAAGTGTGTGCATTCTAAGGGTTGGCTTGTTTCTTCATCAATTCTAGCATTTCTTGCATCATGTTGTTTGACTTTTCTGACTGCTTGTCCATAGATTCCTTTAAATCATTGTAACCCTTGACAAGAGCTTCTTCTCTGACCTTTGCTTCTTCTTGATGAGCAATAATTTTTCTCTGTAGTTCAGCATACATCAATCTTTGCTCTAGAAGTTCTTTCTTCAGCTCCTTGTTTCTCTTTTCTAGTTCAGAATCATTCTTCAACTTTTCAAGAATTGGAGCATCAGATTGAATCAGTAGTTTGGTTAGCCACTTGACATCAGGATTCTCAGAATGCACACTTGAAGTGATGATACTTGAAGCATCCATGTAGATAGGTGTGTCTGAGATGTACAACTTGGTCATTTCCTGATTCCTGTTGATATTCACTTCTTCCATATTGGTAACCATCACAGAGCCTGATTATGTGCTTCTATGGAAATTTTTTGAAGTTCACCCATTACATAATCAATTCTTTCTCTCAGTGAAGTCCATTGATCTACATAACTCTTCTTATGAATAAGGTTGCTTCTGGTCTTCACCAACTTGTTAAGATCCTTAAAAATATTCTCACAAACCTCTTGTAATATAGTAGAATCTAGAAGAAGGGTAGGTGGTGGTGAGACATTTGTAGTTATGTTTTGAGGACAAGCTTGGTTGGAAGAACAGGGTAAATCTGTGGAAATGTTTTCAGTAACAACAATTTGGTTTGAGCTTAAGGGTTGATTTAAAAATCCGGGTCTAAACCATTGGCTGGTTTTCTCATTTTCATCATCAGAATCTGATGTGATCATAAACTCAGGTCCTTTAGAGTTTTCATGTGTAGGTTGAATATCAAGAGTAGCTTTTGAAGGTAAAGCTACACTTAAGGTTGAACAACAAGAGTTGGTTCTTCTGATAAGGAAGGAATATTATCAGAAGCAGGTGATTTGTGAGTTGAAGATTTCTTGTTGGCTAGGTTTCTTAATGCAATGCCAAGGAAGATGTTAAAATGTGTAGCATTAAGATGATAAGGTTTAAAATCAGGGTGAATGATCAAATCTGAACAGGTATTTGAGGCCATTTGTAGGTTAGGTTCATGTTGTTGGGGGTTATCCAAAACAACTTCATCATAAGCCATTTCAAAGGCTTTTTCTGAGTTTGGCCTAAAACCTGGTAATTCACCTTGATAGTGATTAGCCAGTTCTTCAAGTAAAGATGGGTTGATGGTTGAGGTTGAGATGATGAGGTTATAGCTTCAGGATTATCAGAAGTTGTCTGATCAATATTACTAGGAGCTACAACTTGTAACGACCTAGAAAATTGTGGTACAAACCAGTGATCAACAGATTCTTACATAACCCAAGCCTTTGGTCAACTAAAGAACCAACTCTATCTTCTATAGACAATGGTTAAGAAGTTTCAACATCATCAGCAGGCTTTTTTCTGAGGTTTTGTAGTTGGTGATGGGGCTAAAGACTTATGTGGATTTTCATAGACTCTACTCAAAGGAATATTATCTATGTTGTCTGAGGAGGTTGAGATTGACTCTATATTGATGAGTCATTAATTAGTTATTTTAATATAATATTTGATTTCGTTTTATTTAGATTTAAGTTTATTTTATTTAAATATTATTTCCTTTTATAACTATTTTACTTCAATTGCATATTATTATATTTCAGGAACGAATATTTGATAGATTCAGTCTTGGAGCAAAAGAAAGAGGATTAGGAGCTGATTCTGTAACACCCCGTTTTCCCAGCATAAAATTTCTCAAAATAATAATCAGAGTTTCACAACTTAAACGGAATGCTACGTTTCTTAAAAATCACAATGGAATAAATAATAATTTATCCTTCAAAATATTTCAATCAAATCTTAAATCACTTCGCAGCGGAATTTATTTCAAAAATCTTAAAAACAACTTTGGCACGAAGGCCTCTACGTAAAATCTCATCAAATTCTTTAATATCATGTTCATAAAATCTCATAGTTAAATACGTAAAGAATAGAAAACATAAGCAAAGTTCCCCATCCCGTTACGTATCAGAGCACCTAGACACATGAGGAGTCCACTCACATCAACAGCTAGTCCTGGAAATCTGCACTTGCCCACAAGGCGGCAATTCCAACAGAATGGGTGAGATTCACAAACAATATAATAAACAGATAATCCAACAATTAAGTTTAACAACAATTAACATATAAGCACGTCTCAAATATTTATCTCATAACATCTTAAGCAACATCAAGAATATCATCACTAAACATCTTAAACATCATCAAAGAATCATCATCACAAAACATCTTAATCATCATCAAAGAACATCATCACAAAACATCTTAAACATCATCAAAGAATATCATCACAAAACATCTTAATCATCATCAAAGAAAATCATCACAAAACATCTTAATCATCATCAAAGAACATCATCATAAAACATCTTAAACATCATCAAAGAATATCATCACAAAACATCTTAAACAACTCGACTCGAAAATGCAACTCGACTATGCAACTCTAACATCTTGAACATCTTAGACATCTTATATGCATGTGGTACCATATATAAGCATTAATATGCTTCACCGTCGCTTTGAGCAAATGCTCCACCGTCGCTTTGAGCAAAAGCTCCACCGTCTCAAATTATGCAAATGCATGGACTCGACTCTTTACATCTTAAACAAGTTAGCACAACTTCTCATATGACTCCAACAAATTGGACAACATCTCACATCATAGACCGACTCATGCAGCTTTAATTAAATAATAACAACAACATGGCAGCAAATCATCAATCATATAACAACATCAAAAATTCATCATTTAGGCATCACATATATTACAATATAGTTCACATAATGCACATATGATTCATAATCATTATCAACAACATCAAATCATAACATTAACTTTATAAGTATAGCACATTATGCACTCATCATTCATAATTCATAAGCAATAACATTCTTCAAAAGTAATCAAGTATGATTAAATAAGACATAAGCCAAATACTCATAAAACACCTCAACTAAATCCCTAATACCTAAGTTTGAAGTTTGGAAACCAACCCTAAGTCTTTGGACTAACTTGGGATTAGTTATGCTAAGTTTTCTTAAAGTTTTCTCAAGACCTACTTGGACTATTTTCATCATAACTCAAAATATACAAATAATTTTCTAGTCACTCCAGAGCCATTAGAAAGCTAACTCAATTATCTACAACTTTCGTAAAGACATCAAAAGCTAATTATGAACAGAAAAGTCCCAGTTTTTATTTTAGTTTTTCGGTTACAGAAAATCGAAAAGAGAACGAGCCTGTTGACCCCTTTGTAGTATTTTAATCATATCTAGAGTTCTAAAAGCTTAAATTGAGTCACTCCAAAGGCTAGTGAAAGCTAACATCTATATCTACAACTTTTATGAAGACACCTAAACCCAGTTCGGAACTTAAACTTTTCAAACTGAGACAACAAGTAACGTGTTTTGCACAGCGACAGCAAAATCGCAGTTCAGTTACGGTTTCGCCTTGGGGAAACCTTTTCTACTCCGTTTTCGATCCAATACCCTCAAAACATGACCTTAAACATCACCCTATGATTATCCTATCATTAGAACATTAATTATTCATTAACCTACTAGATTATCCACTCTTTTTAAGACTAGAAACTCAATTCGAAACCTAAACTAGTTTTCCTTAATTCTCACCTTTCAACTTATCTTTTAATTCATTCACCTTAACCTAGTTCTTAATTCTCTCAAAAACTCATCCATCTCTTGTTAATCATAATTGAATTGAATTACAGTTTAATATAATGAAAGCTAGGCTCACCCTTACCTTAATTTGGTCTCCTGAATCAAGTTGCGTTCTTCTTAGGTTTTTCTTCTCTCCTTCGCGCCTCCTCTCTTTTTCTCTAGGTTTCTTCAAAAGTTATATCACGTACTAAATAATTCTAACCCTAATTCTCTTATTTATATTCTCTTACTCATCTTATCTTATTTCTACTCCTTCCCTCAAATTCTCTAAAATTATGTAACAACCCATATTTAATTAAATATATTATATTATAAATCAAATAAGATAATACTAAAAATACATAAAAGCACACATCATCAAAATATATATTATATTATATCATCATATCTTATTATTTCTAAAACAAATATATTTCTACAACAAATAATATATATATATATATATATATATATATATATATATATATTTCTACATAAAGTAACAAATATATTTTCAAACCAAATAACGAATATATTTCTATAACAAATATATCTCTACATAACAAACATATTTCTATAACAAATAACACAATATATTTTTACACAAAATAACATATATATTTCTACACCAAATAACACATATTTTTATAACAAATAACATAATATCTCTACACCAAATAACATATATATTATAATATAATATGCTACTAAAACACCAACATATAACACAAAAATAACACACATCACCATAAATCAAATAAATTATTTAAAAAGACTCTAAACTCGATCAAATAATTAAATAAATAAAATAGTTCAAAGCGGGCGTTACAGATTCGGGTGGAAAATACGAAATTCAACACAAAAATATGGCATCCCTAAGTCAAAAGCTTGGCACGGCTCGTGCCATATCTCACACGGCCGTGCCATGTCCCAGAATTCTCTTTTGCTGCTTTTGCTTCATGTACAAGCTACATATTAGTTTATTTCTGACCTAAAAGCCCGTGGTTTCTTGTGGAACATTCTAGTGATGTATTTCCTAAGGCTTAAGTCATTGTAAACTATAAATAGAGTAGCTAGCTATCACAACAATTCATCTTTTGTTCTTGGAAATAATAAGTGACAATTGTTTTCTTTAATAAAAGATCAATTTTTTTTTATGTTCTTCTTCTTCTCTATGTCTACAATGAAGGTGAGTGAGTAGACTCTTCTTGTCTTGAGATTGTTTGATAAGTCTTAATGACATAATCCTAATCAAACCAAACCATAAACCCTAATTTTATATAACCTCACTTTCTAATCTAATTTCACTGATCTTATAATGAATTAACAAATACCAAACTCAGGAAGTGAACGCGGAGGAGTTAGTATTTGTTAATTCATCATCACAAATATCAAAGCGAAGGATCGAAAGATGAAGTTTTGATATTGGAACAAGTTAAATTAGACAAGGATTGCGAAACATGAGAATAGTCTAGCAAACTTTGAGACATATAAAGTTTCGAGCTTCAAGGATTCCAATAACAATCAACCATGAGAATAGGCGTGGTTGTTAGAGGAACACACTCACTGAGACCGAAAGAAGATGTGATAGGCTAAAGAGAAACTTGTCTTTAGAAGGTGGGACCAATATAAAATTACCGGTTTAGGGTTTGTTTGTGAAGGACTTGTCATTAAGATGGACCAATAATCCTAAGACGCTTTTATTTTTATTTCTTTCTTTTAATTAACAATCCATACTTTATAATTCAAAACTCTTTTCTAATCATTGTTGAAAGTTAATTAAATTCATAACTCCCTGTCATAACGATATCTTTTATTACTACATCGGTAGAATCGTGCACTTGCGGTTTTACTCATCAAGTTTTTGGCGCCGCTGCCGAGGAGTTATTGCAATTTGATTAACTTTTTTTAATAGTGGTTATATATATATATATATATATATATATATATATATATACACACACTAGTATTTCCACCCGTGCAACACACGGGCTAGAAAAGATTTATTGTGGCTTAAATGAAATACTTATATCCTCCCATGTTTTTTGAGGAATATAAAACTGTATACTTAATTAAATGAAACTCAATTGAAACACATGTAACTCGATGTTTTAAAGGAATATGAAACTTTGGAGATTTAATAGAAATTTAAATCAAATACTTATAGCCTCCCGTAATGCATAAATTGATAAGTAAAAAGTGGTAAAATATTTAGTTAGTTAGCTATATATTATTAAGATACACAAAAGGATTTATTGTTTGAGAGAGAGAGTGGGATTAGGGTGAAAGTGTGGGTATTTGAATTGTGAGTAAAGTTTGTTTTGTAATTTAATTGAGTGGAGTTTGTGATTTTAACATTAATACAACTGTTAATCACAACATTATTTAGAGAATTATTTAGAGAATATGAAATTCTGGACTTAAATCAATACTTATAGCTCCATGTTAAGAGAAATATAAAATCTGAACTACTATCAATACTTATAGCCCCCATGTATAAGAAACATTGATTTCTTTGAGGTTAGCATTGAAATATATGTTTAGATAATATTCAATATGATTTATGTCATGCAAAGAGAGAAAATGAAAAAGAAAGACATAGAGTGAGAGATTAAAAGTGTGAATATTTGAATTTTGAGTTTTAATTGTGGGTGAAATTTTTCATTAATTTAATTGAATTTTGAACGAAAGGCATGTTTACAACTACTATCTTGTTGGATTAATGGATTAAGAAATAGGGAGTGTTTGTATATTATTAAGAGTAGAAGACTCAAAATACACTATCCAGAGAAAGATTTTATAAGTCTCCCGTGTAGTATTTTACATCTTTTTTTTTTTTGCAGGGCCATGAATTTATATCCATTTTCCATATTTTTTTCAATATTTCGTTAACTCAATCATATAATTGAATAAGAGACTTATAAATTTACAGCAATATGAAACACAATCAATTATACAGTTTTGAATTAGAACACCAAAGTTTTTGTTTAAAAATTACTCATGATCTTTACATAACTTGTTGTAACTATATTGCTGGACTAACACCGTGTTTATAACTTCAATACCCTAGAAAATAACCACTTGTCAGAACAAAAGAAACAAACTTATCAATATCTAATATGATTGAAGAACAATAAATAATTTATTAGAAATAACCAATATGAAGAAATAGAGATAAATATAAAAACAACTATTTCATCAAACAACAAATAAAATAACCCTATTTCATTCTCTTCATTCAAAATGTTATCAAAATAAAATCCTATCAAAATGTTGGAAATTCTCTATCATTCAAGCATTTAAATGTAGAGCAATAAATACTTTATGAGATGATACATAAACAATTACACCCCTTTAGGATTATTTTTTTTGAAAAATATTCATTCATGACTTTAACATCAATCACAAAGAAGAGAATACATATCACTTGAAAATATATCTATTCAACCTAAGGATTTAGGAATCCTATGTTAGAAAATATAATGAAAATATTTCTATTACCTTCGGTACTCATGCCTTTTTGTGTCATGTTGCTAAAACTATCAAGAGATTTCTGGTAATTCTTGGAATCAATTTCAGTCCAAGTCTAGTTACCCAAGATTCATTAGAGAGCATTCCTAGTAGATCTTATTCATGTTAACACTTCAAAACAAAAGTTATTTAACCCTCAAGAAAATAACATGCACGGAAAGATATAAAAGCAAGTATTTGCAATTCCTTTTAAGCTTTAGTTTAAATTGAAAACAAAGGTCTTGACCAAAAAAAAATGAAAGCAAAGGTATAAAAGCAAGTATTTGCAATTCCTTTTAAGCTTTAGTTTAAATTGAAAACAACGATGTTATTTGATATGTAGTGAGAGAAGATGCTTTCTGTACATCAAATTAAAAGAAGACAAACATTGTAATTTTGAAAAATATATATGTAAGATAGAATATTATAATAAAGAATTGAGATGGTGACAAATGATAGTCAAAGAAGAAAGGAGATGAAAAATGAAAGGTTCAAACTCAAATTTTTGTTTGAAATGCTCAATATAAATGTATTTCACTTAAGAAATTAGTAACATGTCAACTGATGTTTGTAAAATTCAAATCTAATGATAGTGATTTTAATCTAAAAAATAAATCAAATTCAAATCTAATGATATGTGATTTTTGAAAAACAAAAGGGTATATTTTGAGTTTCAAAATTCGAATCATGTTAATAATACAGTCAACGTGAAGTGAGTCATGTCCCTGTTCTTCAGAAAAATGATAAAAAAAAGTCATTGAAACTGGTGGCATTCTTAAAAAAAAAAAAACCATATTCAAATCTAATGAAGTGAGTCAAGATGAAGTGTTGTTTTGACATGTAGTGTATGTTGGTATAAATGTTAAAATACTAATTTCACATGATTTAGAGTGATGGAATATGCGGCCTGTACATTAAAAAAAAAACCATATTTATTTCACTTTCAAAAAAGAGATCCTATCATTTTAAATCATGCTAGATAGCAAGAAATGCTAGTTTCTTCTAATACAACAGATTTGAAATTAACAACTTAAGCGTTTGTGGCTTAAAATGTGTAGAGCAAAAGTAACTATATCCTACAACACAATGTCAAATATGATTGCAATTTCTTTTTAAATTATTAAAAAGAATTATAAGAAAATATATTCATAATAATCCCATCTTCCATTTGGACAAAAAATGAAAGAAAGTTGCAACTCAAAGACATGTTAAGAAAGTGTTTTATTCTTTCTTTTGCATTAAAAACTTTTTGATGTTAAATATATAATAATAATTATTATAGCAGCAGAGAAGAAAGACACAAAGTCATATTTGTAATTGCATTAGTCTCCAACTCACCAACTGCATTTCACTTGGACCATATCCTTCAAAGTAAATAAAAAACTATAGCATAGATCAAAAGTCAAGCAACCATGAATAAAAAACTATAGCATAAAAAAATTATGGATCTTTAATTCACGTATCTTCACTGCAAAGTTTAATTTCAAGTAACATATCATGTAATGATGAGAGAGAGTGAAATTGGATTTATTTGACTCATTATTGTCCCTTTTACTTTGTGTGGTATGTGTGATGTAAGGATTGTGTGTGTCAGCATGTCTTTTAGAGCATATATGTTTGAATTTCAAAATTATACTAACTCAAAAGATGATGAATTAAGAAGCTAACTCTTCTTTGTGAACCCTAACTTCATTCGATCAATCAACATTCATGATATTAAAATTCTTCATTAGTTCATTCAAAAAAATTTCTATGTATCTTTAAAAATAAAATTGATCTTACTTGCTTAAGAGCATCAAGAACAACCCTTCTCTTTATCTTGATAACATGGATGTGCAATTTCTTCAAAAACCTTCAATCAAAAGAACTAAGTATAAGTAAAATCATATAATATCTCTTTTATGTTCGACCAAATTGGATGTGATGCCATATGAAATCTTTAAAACTACAGTGTAAATTGATCGTGAACGCACCAATGAGTGAAGCCTTTAGCAATTGACATAGAACAGTTCAATCATACCATTTGCTTTGCATCATAGAGGTGGTCATAAAAATCGTCTTAAATCCAAGCTCTTAGTATGAATATCCCTCAATGACCCTATATTCACAAACAAAAGAAAAGCATGAACACCTCTTGAATACTCAATTTCACAATTAAAAAAAAAATCAAATCAAATAAAAAATCAAATGATATGCAAACAATTTTGTTAATCTAAACACACAAATAAGACAAATTCAACACCTATTCAAAACCAAATGATTAAAACAACAAAATCTGCAAAAGAATAGTGTCTGATGTGGCCCAAAAGAAGAAAAAAAAACATTGTATATATTATTTTAATTTTCTCATTATGAGTGTATTTAGCTTTAGATATTCTAATTTCCAAGTTTTATGTATATGCATTTTCAATTCAATTGACTGTCACTGATACTTAACCCCTGCAGACTGCATGAATATCACATGAATATCAGGATGGACAAAATAGCTACTTTAGAAATAAGAAGTAACCTCAATTTTACAATCTATTAGTGCAAAATTCAAACATTAAGATGGCAGATAAAAGAAACCTCAATCTGCAAATCCATTAGTGCAGATATAAGAAAGCACAACAATGATATATAATTGAAGGGCCAACTAAAATCCTTTTATAGTAACTTATTAAAACAATAAGATTTTTACAATCTTTTATTAAAGAATTAAAGAACAATGCTTATAATAGTAATAAAGAAACCAATATTCAAATTCAACAACCTAATATAACATTTATACCCCCTTACACCAGAATTCAAACAATATTACAAACACTGTAGATTGAACAACATTTAAGAGTGATTAAAAGCAGTTAGGTATGCATTATAAATCAGATGAATAAGGCTAATTAGATTAAAAACTAACGATATAAGAATTTTTATTGTTAGTGACATATTGTCAAACACCTAGTGGGTGCTAATTTTGAAAATGCAAAATTCAAATCAAATCCACTAACATAATCATACAAATTATATCATGAGTTTATCCTACCTATCCATATCTATCATGAGTTGATCATCAATCATTTGAAACAATTTGTAATAAAATCTATCATGTAACAAAACATAGTTGTATAAAACCTAACTTACCAAACCAAAAAATCATAAATAATATGCAGCAAAAAAAATCAAAAAATCAAGTTAAATATATTGTTAGTAAACTCAAAAAATGCAGCAACTGAAGAGATCCTATATGTCTATGTGATAAGAATTTACCTCTTCACCACTCATCATCAACACACTTTGAACCATTATCAAACTTTTCCTCAAATTTTGAATTTAACTTTCATTTTCGAATCTTTGTTCTTCACCTGCAATTAGCAACAACATAAAAGAATCGTAAATATCGCAATAAAATCAATCAATGTAAAGAAATAAATCTAAGACCAGATAAAACTTGAGATCAAAACTAACAATATCATCCATTTTCTTATGAGACTTTTTCTCAAACACTTTGTGAGAGCTCAGATCAAACTTTGAAAATAAGATTATAAATAGAAAACGAAATGACTCATTGATTTTATTAAGCATTAACAAACAACCTCTACAATAAAGACAAAACCTAATTTTGAACATGAACAAACAATGCATTCAATAGCTGAAGAAGAAAACGAAATCAAATCATATAAGAGATGGAGAAGCAAGTTCATACCTTTCAATGTTTGCTTCTGATTCGTGGTGCCTGGTGTTAGAGATGGTTGAAGGAACAGAGAAAGGGTTGAAGAAAGTGAAAGGCGATGGAATAGGAGAGAGAAATTGCAGATAGAAAATGAGAATGATTTTGGGGAGAATTTGAAATTTGAAATTAGAAGAAACCAAAAGGAAAGGAAGAAGGAAAAGAAAAGGATTTAGCTTTGGAAAGCCATGAAACACGCTGGGTGCTCTTCAAAAGTGGAGGAGCTGTCTTTTTCATCTTGCCCTTTTTATTTGTTTTTATTTGATGTTTCTGAAGTAGAAGTGGGTTAGAGTAATGGGCTGGGCAAAACTTGGGCTTTATTTGAAATTGAATTTTGTTTTTTTCTGCATAATAGACATGAAAATGATATTTCTTGGGGGAAATTAAGCAATTCAAATTTTAGTGCCATAAAATGACTTTTGATGAATTAAAAATTGTGAGAAAATGAGGATTACATAGTTTTCTGCTCAAACTTACTATTTTTTATGATAAAATGAGACATTAAAAAATTGTGATTTATTGATGGAGGCTTAGAATTGTGACACATTGGATTGATGCAATTTTTTTCCCTATTTGTGGTTTCACATTTGTATATTATTAAGATTAAGATATAAAGGCTTAATTACACTTTTGGCCCCCTAAGTTTCCCAAAGTTGTGATTTTGGCCCCCTAAAAAAACAACTCTTTTCAGGCCCCCTAAATTTACTTTTTGTTGCAATTTTGGCCCCCTAGCCCAATTTTGACCTAGTAAACGCTGATGTGGC
Organism: Medicago lupulina; assembly: GCA_958299785.1. Lineage (NCBI taxonomy): Eukaryota > Viridiplantae > Streptophyta > Magnoliopsida > Fabales > Fabaceae > Medicago > Medicago lupulina. Next base: position 40,965,805 of record OY283142.1, read on the forward strand.
ACCCACTTTAATATTTTTGTATTTTTTAATAATTTTTTTATTTTGTAATTAAAAAAATAATAATAATTTTTTATTTTTAATTTTTGTAATTAATTTTTCTTCTTCTTCTCTCTTTCTTTCTTTTTTATCTTTTCTATTTCTTTCTTTTTATCGATACCTTCTTAGGAACACAAAATAACACCTCTTTCCTCTTTCCTTAAGGGATAGAGCTAGGGCTTGGTTTCATTCATTGGAAATTGGTTCTATCACTTCATGGGACCAAATGATGCAGGCATTCCTTTCCCGATTCTTTCCCCATAATAAAACTGTCCAATTAAGGAATCAAATCACACGATTCACTCAAAGAGATAGAGAATCTCTTTACGATGTGTGGGAGCGTTTCAAAGAAATGTTTAGGCTTTTCCCCCATCATGGTTTAGATAAGTGACTTATTATCCACACTTTTTATAATGGTTTTTTTGTATACCACAATAATTTATGTTGATGCAGCTGCAGGTGGAGCTTTGATGAATAAAAATTACACCGCAACATATGCTTTGATCGAGAACATGACACAAAACCACTATCAGTGGACAAGTGAGAGAGACATCACTGCCTCTTCACCCTCTAAAAAAGAGGCAGATATGTATGAAATTTCTTCCCTTAATCATCTAGCTGCTAAGGTTGACGCACTCACACAAAAAATTGATAAAATGAATACTAGTGTTGTCACACCTACCCCTGTATCACCTCCTTGTGAAGTTTGTGGTGTATTTGGCCATATTGGCATTAAATGCCAACTATGTAGTGTTGTTTATAACCAAGGGATGAGGCCAAATCAAAACTCTTTTCTATTCATTTTTGAAAGTTAATTAAATTCATAACTCCCTGTCGGAACGATATCTTTTATTACTACATCGGTAGAACCGTGCACTTGCGGTTTTACTCATCAAGTTTTTGGCGCCGTTGCCGGGGAAAGATATGGAGTTATGAGCCTCAAAGTGAGAAAGCCATAGGAGAGAATGACAAGCAACTTGTTTCACCACCTCATGAGCCTAAAATTCCGTTAACGCAAGGATTTGCTAAATCTAAGTTAGATGAGCAATTTAGAAATTTTATTGAATTACTTCCAAACAAATTGCCACCTAAACTCAAAGATCCAGAAAGTCTTTCCATACCTTGTGTCATAGGATCTGAAACAATTGAGAAAGTCATGTGTGATTTGGGAGAATTTCAGTTTGATTCCTTTGTCCCTTAGTGAAAGATTGGGTATAGGGTAGAGAAACCTCTTGATTGTCAAGCTAATGACTTTAAACGAGCGCTTTGTGGGAGGCAACCCACGCATTTAACTGCTTTTGTTTTGTTTGTTTTCATTATTTTAAGTTGTTTTGCAGGTAATTGTCCGAGCATGATTCAAGAAAATGAAAATTTTTGAAGCCCCGAACTCTAGAAGCTTGGCACGGCCCGTGCTCCCACTGGCACGGCCGTGCCTGACCTTGCCATGCCAAAGCACAGAAATTCACAGAGTTGGCACGGCCCGTGCCCACACAGGCACGACTGTGCGCGACTCCTAGGTAGGTTTATACACAAAAATTTTCTTCTTCCTCCCTCATTCTCCTACACAAACATCTATCCTCATCCAAACTTCTCTCTAAATCCTCAATAACCAATAACCTTCAAACCTTCATATCTCCCTCAAAACTTAACCAATTCACAAAATTTCTTCACCCAATCAATCCTAAACATCATTCCAATCATAACCCTTCAATCAAAAACAAATTTCATCCACCCAACCCAAAAACCACAAATTCATCACCAATCTCCACAACCCAACTCATAAATCTTACTTCAATCTTAACCCCATAACTAAACCAACCTTTTCCACCAAAAAAATTCCCAAAAAAAACTAACCTTCACCAAAACCACACCAAGTCAAACAAGGTCAAGGTAATGGCTTCAAAAAGAGATGGTAAAGAAGGAGCAAGCTCTTTAGGAGGACCTCCCCCAAAGAAGCAAGCACCGGCAAAGAATCATGGAATAAAATTCAAGGATAACAAGCAAAGGGATAGGTATAAAGTTCTCATCTCTAAACCTTTACATGCTTGAAGATACCTTGATTCTTATAGCTTGAATGTACTAGGCATTAGAGACAATGTGTATAATTTGTTGGTAAACTTAGGTTGAGTTGATATGTTGAGACCTATGAGAGGGTATGAAAATTTCACCTGAGTTTTTAAGTTCTATTGTGTTTACAAAGGATAGGCTGAATTTTGATAACCTTAATCATAGAGTCTCTTTCCGGCTTATGAACATTGATTATGAGATGTGTATTAAGGACTTTTGTGATGAGATGGGCTTCGCATATGCAGGGTACATCCATGACTATTGGAATCATGATCCAAGGCCGACTGATTATCAACCTGCAGCCTTTTGGGAATGTATCACTGGTTTAAGACAATTGAATTCACGTTCCAACAAAGCTAGTAACATTCACAACCCTGTGCTTAGATACCTTCAAAGAGTTATGGCTTGCACCATTTGGGGTAGGACTGAGTTGGGGAACACTAAGACAGATGAGCTTTTCATGTTATGGGCTATGCTTAATAACCACCCTGTGAACACTTGCTTCTACTTGCTTGATTATCTTGCCTAAGTAGCTAATAGGTCTGACAGTAAGAGAGAGATAGTAGTAGGTGGTATCATCACATATATAGCTAGGCACTTGAGAGTGGGTGAGGACCAAGGGATAAACAAGATCGAGGGAAACAATAGGCTTAACATAGAGACCCTTATTTCTATGAACATCATTAAGCATCGTCCACCCATGACCTATACACTCAAACTCAATGTGCCTCTTTTATTTATACTTCCTAACCCATCTCAGACTAACACCAAGGTGGAAGAAAATTTGTTGTATGTTGGTGATGGTTCACTTCCTATTCCTCTTCCCTCATCTCTTCCTTCTTCTTCTTCTTCTTCTTCTTCTTCTTCTTCTTCTTCCTCTTCTTCTTCTTAGTGTTCCAAACTTTAATTCGTAGGGGCCTAATAAAGTGTCTTGAGTCGTAGTGTTCCAAACTCCCTTGAACTTTAATTCTTCTGTTATGTTTAATTGCGAAATGCATGATTAAGTAGCTTGTTTTTATTAAAAATTATGACATAAATTTTTCTTGTACATGAAAGTGAATTCTTGTGTTTTAAGTTTTCTTGATATACCCACACCTTGTTTTACTGTGAATAATTCTCCAATGAGAAAAGCACGAGTTGCATCCCTTGAGCAATTATATGAATAGGTATTTTAAGGAGCACGTTTTAACTCTAAAGGTAAGTTAACCCTCAAAATTTTTCAGAGAAAAACTAGTATAAGCTAGTGTGGGGGAGTTTATAAAGCCAAGATTAATTTTAAGGTTACATCATTGAATCTAGATTGGGGAAGGGGGTAGGCCCTGATAGAAGTTGGCAAGTGCACCAAATACTATCGAAGTAGTAAAATATCGATCCCACGAGGATTGTTTTTAATCGCAATAAGTTAATTTCGTTATGCAAGAGGATGTTTAAAGGTTATTATAGTTTTGCCACTAGGCGGTAGATTTGTTTGTTTTAATAACAAAAATAACAAAAAGATAAAGTTTGTTTAGAAAATATGGAGAGAGATGAGATCGGATCGTCGAATCCTCTATGTTACCCCTAATTGGTTACTGTACTCTATTCCTATTAATGGTTCTTTAAATCCCACGATAGTTAACAAAATAGCCCTAATCAATCCCTTGAGTTAGGACCCTCTTCTTAAACTACAGCCCCTAATTCCTTAGGTGGTCTAATAATTCTTGAAGGTTTAAGCACGTTAACCTAATATCACTAATAAACGATTATCCATTCCTAGACTAACCATGTTTATTAGAACAATTCAATTAAGTCTAAGTTGAAAGCTAGGGTTAGTAGTCATTCATTCTCACGAAAGCATACTTATATTTGATCAGGATATAAAAAGCATTAAGAACAATTGAATTGAATAAAGACTTAAATAATCATTAATATGGAATAGAGTTTCATCACAGCAACATAAGATCAACTAGGGTTTACACAGAATCATCTCGGATCCAATCTCTAAGAGATTTAGCTACTCATAACAATGTTTACAAATAGCATAATCAATTGAATCATTAAAACATACATGTAACCGGTAAAAGGATGAAGAAATCGTCCTCCTTGCAGTCACCTTGATGTCAAAATCGCACTTTGCTCTCCAAGATTCGTAACCCCCGTTTTCGGAAAAGACTTCAGCTTAAATAGGCCCAGAAATTCGCCCAAAACGTGTCACGTTTTAAGTAAAACGTGTCACGTTTTTTCCTTCAGTAGCAAGTAACCAAATTAGGGTTTCACAAAACGTGTCACATTTTTGCCAACGTGACACGTTCTTCTTTCTTCTCTAAACATGCTCTCTGACTTGTGAAAACGTGTCACGTTTTTTAGCAAGCGTGACACGTTTTTGTGACTTGCACCATTCTTCAGTTTTCTTGCTTTTTCTTGCTTTTCATGCGTTTCTTGCTGCTTAAGTTGCTTTGTGACTCCATAAAATGATAAAATATACATAGAAATTACGTAATGACAGCATGTCATCAGGCCCTCCGACTTCCTACGTGAAAATGTTGTCTCCATAAATTAATAAAAATTCTGCTAAAACCCCAAGAATGTGCAAATGGCAAAGATTCAATTATCACAAATACTCCCATCTCTCTTATATGAAATGAAGAAAGAATTTTTCTCGGTTGGTTTAGTCTTAAGGTTAGAATCTGTTTCCTCATAATATCTATCTTATACAGGCGCAAGAAAAGGGTTGGACCACACACACACTCACTTAGAACTTGATTGTTGGGTTGAATAAAGATTACAAGAAATGTTTGAGTTTGTGATTAGTGTACGCTTGAAATGAAAGCCTTTGAGAAGACATAAGTTTTCAATTGAATTGTCATATGTTAGTCCTATTTATGCTACTATGTTTATGCCTTTTGCTTGATGACAAGCAAAGATTCAAGTGTGGGGGAGTTTGATGAGTCATTAATTAGTTATTTTAATATAATATTTGATTTCATTTTATTTAAATTTAAGTTTATTTTATTTAAATATTATTTACTTTTAGAACTATTTTACTTCAATTGCATATTATTATATTTCAGGAACGAATATTTGATAGATTCTGTCTTGGAGCAAAAGAAAGAGGATTAGCAGCTGATTCGAGTGGAAAATACGAGATTCAACACAAAAATATAGCATCCCCAAGTCAGAAGCTTGGCACAGCCCGTGCCATGTCCCAAAATTCTCTTTTGCTGCTTTTGCTTCATGTACAAGCTACCTATTTGTTTATTTCTGACCTAAAAGCCCGTGGTTTCTTGTGGAACATTCTAGTGATGTATTTCTTAGGGCTTAAGTCATTGTAAACTATAAATAGAGTAGCTAGCTATCACAACAATTCATCTTTTGTTCTTGGAAATAATAAGTGACAATTGTTTTCTTTAATAAAAGATCAATCTTTATTTTATGTTCTTCTTCTTCTTCTTCTTCTTCTTCTTCTTCTTCTTCTTCTTCTTCTTCTTCTTCTTCTTCTTCTCTATGTCTATAATGAACGTGAGTGAGTAGACTCTTCTTGTCTTGAGATTGTTGGATAAGTCTTAATGACATAATCCTAATCAAACCAAACCATAAACCTTAATTTTATATAGCCTCACTTTCTAATCTAATTTCACCGATCTTATAATGAATTAACAAATACCAAACTCTGGAAGCGAACGTGGAGGATTTAGTATTTGTTAAGTCATCATCACAAATATCAAAGCGAAGGATTGAAAGATGAAGTTTTGATATTAGAACAAATGAAATTAGACAAGGATTGCGAAATATGAGAATAGTCTAGCAAACCTTGAGACATATAAAGTTTTGAGCTTCAAGGATTCCAATAACAATCAACCATGAGAATAGGCGTGGTTGTTAGAGGAACACACACACCGAGACCGAAAGGAGATGTGATAGGCTAACGAGAAACTTGTCTTTAGAAGGTGGGACCAATATGAAATTACCGGTTTATGGTTTTTTGTGAAGGACTTGTCATTAAGATGGACCAATAATCCTAAGAGGCTTTTATTTTTATTTCTTTCTTTTAATTAACAATCCATACTTTATAATTCAAAACTCTTTTCTAATCATTGTTGAAAGTTAATTAAATTCATAACTCCCTGTCAGAACGATATATTTTATTACTACATCGGTAGAACCGTGCATTTGCGGTTTTACTCATCATATATCTACTGCATTATCAGAGATATTGTTAGAATTACCTCTTGTAGCTTCTAAAGCATCGGATTCTGAAGTTCTGGATTCTGAACAAGCAACATCCCCCCTCTAAACTTTTTTATCAGCCACCACCAGCTCTTGAATATCTCCTGCTAGCTCAACTACCTTCTGAGCAACTTCAGCAATTGATTCCTTCAGTAAAACTTCAGCAGGCACCTCAATTTCTTTAGCAATTTCAAGAGCTTGTTGTAGAGCAGCAACATCAACAACCTTTTTCTTTCTTACTTCCCTTGTGACCATATCAGTAGCAACTTCAACTTAAGCATCCTCTTAAATCATATAGTCTGATTCCTGATAACATGTTTCCTCTTCTTATGGATTGTTGGTTGAGGAGACATAGAAAGTGATGATCTAGATGAAGTTCCTCCTCTAGTTCTCTTGTTTAGAACCTTCACAAGTTCTAAATCCATAACTTCTTCTTGAATGGTTGGCATAGCAAAACCATTTTGTTGAAGAGGAGTTATTTCCTTCTTAACCTCTTAGGCTTTGGCTCAGAAGCTTCTTCTACATCAGCTTTCTTCTTTGATTTTCTCTTCTTGGACACAATTGGTAGAGAAGCACCATACATAGTGTCTAGGAAGTCATTGTACTTAAATATTTCTCCAGTAGTCTTCCAGTGATCATACACATATGCAGCTTGTACATCAATAGGATCTTGTTTAGAAATTGGGGGAAAATCATCCATCAGGTTGGATAAAATATTGGATTCTTGCATATCAGTCTCCATCTTGACAACTTGTTTTACCAGATGCATATGCTTTAGAGTGGAGCCATTGATATACTTTCCTACTACTGTGCCCAGTTGATCATCATTGACAACTTTTGACAGTTTAAGTGCTTTTAGGATTCTTCCTTAATGGAATATCTCAGACAACAGTCTTCCATAAGGGATAAAAGTCTTATTCTTCTCTTGGCTTTCCTTTAAAGCCCACAACATATGGTGAAAGATGTACCTTGGCAAATTTACTTTTTCAAAAGTAATCAAGAAGTGTAAGAACACCTTGTGTTCCAATGACAGCTGATCTACCCCTCCACCTTTGGGTAGAGAACACTCTTGCATAAGCTTATGAAGTATTTTATGCTCCTTCTGCATATCCTTGTACTTTCCTTTAACATTTCCATTTAACAAAGAATCTTTAACAATTTCTTTCCAAGGACTTGTAACATTGTTCATATTCTCTTCAATAGACCCTTCAGTAGCTCTTCTGCATGCTCTTGCAATGACTTCCTCAGTAATAGTAACATAAATCCCCATGATGTTTGAACAGATTTCTGTTTTAGTAAATGGTTTCAGACCCAGTTCTTCTCTAGTCTTTCCTCCAAGACTTGGGTCAATCAGAACCTTCTCATGCTCTTCCAGTCTAGCAGCATTTTGGTCATAAATTTTTGCCCTTACCCAGTAGTATCTTACCATATTCTCATACGTTGGACCATCTAGCATTGTGAAGTTACCTGATAAATCCTGATATCTCAGAAAGCTTGAGAGATCACACTCATGACGAGTTAGAGAAACGAAACCCACTAGATTCTCCACTTGAATAGTTAGTTGACCTTCTTCCAGTTTCGTCGTTCTCCTTTTAATTTGATACCCTTCTCTAGTATTCAGTTGCATGGAAGATGCTTGATTTGAACTTGATTCAGCCATGAGGATTGATGAAGGTTTTAGGGTTCTAAACTTTACTTTTAAAAAGACGAGAGTTTTTCAGAGAATTAGTCTAAAATCAGAAACTGTAGGTAGTGAAGTGAGAAGTGTGTGTTTTTGTCTAAGTGTTTTTAGTAAAAACGTTTACAATTAAGCCACATCAGATTTTTTTCAGAGAAATTGCTATGTTAGAGGGACAGGTGTCACTGAAGGGTAACTTTCAACGTTTCCACTAACACTACTATTCAGAAGCAAAAAGTCCAGATTTTGGAGTTCAGATGTGATGTCATCAGAAGCACATTTTCCTCAGAACCTCAATGAAGAGCTTCTGATGGACCATATCTTCTGATCAACATCAGAACCTAAATTCCCTTTTAGAGGCAAGCAAATTTAATCAGACACAAGGTGCGTGTTCAAATTTTTCTTTATAAAATCAGATCTCTCAACACTTAAAGGTTTAGTGAATATGTCAGCCCATTGATGTTCAGTATCAAAGAATTGTATATCCAAAATACCTTTCTGAACATAATCTCTAATAAAATGGTGTTTGATTTAAATATGCTTTGCTCTTGAATGTAAAATTGGATTCTTTGACAAACAAATAACACCAGTATTATCACAAAAGATAGGAACACTGTAACACCCCGTTTTCCCGACATAAAAATTTCTTAAATAAATTAGAGTTAAATCACATAACGGAGCGTCACATTTCACGTAAATCTCATATATGAATAAATAACAATTTATTCTTTATCAAAACGTCTTAAACATAGCAGCGGAATCATAAAAAGTCTTGGCACGCATGCCTCATCAAACATCTCAGAAGGTTCATCTAAAAATAGTCTTATGAAATCATAAATGACATGCAACGACTAGAAAAATATTTAACAAGTTTCCCCATCCCGTTACATATTAGAGCACCTAAGACTCAACCGAGGAAAGTCCTCGCACGCCTGCACCTAATCTTGGTTACCTGCAAGTTACCGATACGAAGAGCAACATTTTCAAGCAGAAGGGGTGAGATTCACAAAACAATAATATTAAACATGTAATTCAATAATTATAGTTAACAACAAATCATCACATAAACACGTCGCAACAAACATCATCTAGCATCATAAGCATCATCATAAACATCTTAAACAACTTGACTCGACAATGCAACTTCACTTGAATATGCAACTCTAACATCTTAAATGCATGTGGTACCAATCCAGGGCATAAGCCCTCGTCGCTTTGAGCATAAATGTAACGCCCTAGTTGTTATTTAATTATTTTTGGTTGATTTTAAGTCTTTATATGATTTAAAATGATTTATGTGGTGTGTTATTTGATTTATATTTATTTATATGAAAATTGGTGATTATTTGTGTTATTTAGTAAAATAGGAGAAATAATAATTATTTAGAATGTTGGGGGTTTAGTTACAGTTAAGGACGGGATTAATGAAAATTAATAGAAATTAAGTAGGGAGTAAAAGGAAAAGAGAGGTTACACTTTGTGGGAAAAAGGAAATAGAAGTCAGTAAAACATTTTCACGTATCAGAGAAAAAAACATAAGCTTTTTGGGAGAAAGAGGGAAGAACCAAGAACCAAGAGGGAAGAGCTAGGAAGAGAGAATCCATCTATTTTGCTGTAGAATTCGCTGAATTGAGGTAAGGGTGAGCTAGCAATTCAATTAATAATATATGTATATGAATTCTGAAATTGAATTGAAAATTGGTGTTCTTGAATTAGGGTTAGAAAGTGATGATGTGATGCTAATTGTTGTGAATTATGTTGTTGGATGCATGTTTCTGAGTTGTTTTGGTTGTTGTGTTGCAAATAAAACTTGTAAACATTGTTGTAATTCAATTTGGGGTTTGGGTGATTGAAAATTGGGTTTTTTGGGTGAAAACTGGTCTGTTTCCGTAGGTTTGTTCACATTCCATTGTAGTACGATGCTGGGAAATTGTAGTACGATTTTTCCAGTAGCAAAAATGACTTTTTCAGCACATTCCATCGTAGTACGATGCCCTGAAATCGTAGTACGATTTTCAGTGAAACAGCATCCCCTGTTTCGCGTTCTTGCGTCTTTTTCACCCATTTCTGTTCCGAACTGGCTTTTTGTGTAAACATGAAAGTTGTAGATAATTGAGTTAGCTTTCTAATGGCTTTGGTTTGACTTGAAAATGATGTTTAGATTTTGAGTTATGATGGAAATAGTCCAGGTGGGTATTAAGAAAACTTAGCATAACTAATTCCGAGTTGATCCAAAAACTTATGGTTGGTTTCCCAACTTCAAACTTAAGTGTTAGGGATTTAGTTGAGGTGTTTTATGAGTATTTGGCTTAGGTCTTATTGATCAAACTTGATTTGCTTTTGAAGAATGTTTTGGACTACGATATGAATGTAATTGGTTAATGTATATGTTGCTGTCATCCATGCTAAGTTTGAGTTGCCATTGATGTTTCTGAGTTGTATTGTCCAGTTGGGGAGGGTGTCATAAGTGTTAGACACAGTTGTTGATGTCCTAAGTTGTTGTTGTTGTCTGGTTGTATGCTGATATACACCATTTAGTCGTTGGGTTGTATGCTGATATACACCATTGAGTTCATTTCATACTCATATGCATTGTTGGGGGCTCATGCCCTGGAATGTTTATCATTCAACCGTTGAGGGCTTATGCCCTGGAATGTTTATCATTCACCTGTTGGGGGCTTATGCCCTGGGATGCTTTAACCATCCAATCGTTGAGGGCTCATGCCCTGGAATGCTTGTCATTCAACGCACGTAAAATGGTACCACATGCATATTGCATTAGTAATTGAGGTCTTTGCATAGTCGTTGTCGGTGTGAGTTGTACTTGTATAGTCTTTGGTGTCGGAGTTGTTGTTGGTGAGATGTCGCCACAAGAGTTGTTGTTGTTGTTGTAAATCAAAGATGAAATGAAATGTTATTGTTGAGTTGATATTGCCGATGTTGTTGTTGATGAATGTTAATACTTGTTGATGTTTTCCTCTCAATTTGATGATTTATATATATATATATATAATATATATATGTATGTATGTATATATTATTTTTGATTTGTGAACTCACCCCTTCTGTTGGAATTGTCGCCTTGTGGACAAGTGCAGATTTCCAAGGCTAGTAGGTTGATGGCTCAAGTGTCTAGGGCTCTGATACGTAACGGGATGGGGGATCGTTACAATGTTTTTCTTTCATTCCTTTATGTATCAACTTTTGGAACATGTTGTTGAAGTTTTGTTGTTGTTGAAGAATTAAAGTATTATTGAATAATATTTTATCATGTTGAGGCCTTTGTGCCAAGGATATTAATGTATTTGTTGGTTATGATTTTAAATAAAGAATTCCGCTGCAGATTTTTATAAATTGAGGTTGTTGTTATTTAAATGGTTTTATATTCTGTTTAAATAAATTATGAAAAGTAGATGTAATACTCCGTTGATTGTTGAACTCTGATATTATTACTATCATTATTTCGTTGTTTTGGGAACGGGGTGTTACAATTGGTATCAAAGCAGGTCGGTCCGTCTGGCCAATTAGTAGAGTCGTGTCGAACCTAGTAGTGTTGTGTGACAGCTTTAACTGTCTTTGTTGTCCTGATTTGTTGTTGTTATGTAGAATTATCTAGATGGCTGGAAGGAATGATGCTACTCTTGTTGCTGCCTTGCAAGCAATGGCTCAAGTTGTGGGACAACAACAGCAAGGTGCTGGTGGTGGTGAAGGTGTGCGGATGCTAGAAACATTCTTGAGGAACCATCCACCAACCTTCAAGGGAAGGTACGATCCCGATGGAGCGCAGAATTGGCTGAAGGAGGTTGAAAGAATCTTTCGGGTGATGCAGTGCAATGATGTTCAGATGGTGCGGTTTGGCACGCATATGTTGGCTGAGGAGGCTGACGACTGGTGGGTAAGCACTCAACCCATTCTCCAGAATGAAGGAGCTGAGATTACATGGGCTGTGTTCAGAAGAGAATTCTTGAGAAGGTATTTTCCAGAGGATGTCCGAGGTAAGAAGGAGATTGAATTCCTTGAGCTAAAGCAAGGAGATATGTCCATAACTGAGTATGCTGCAAAGTTTGTGGAGCTTGCCAAGTTCTATCCACATTATGCTGCGGAGACTGCTGAGTTCTCCAAATGCATCAAGTTTGAGAATGGCCTGCGAGCTGATATTAAGCGGGCCATTGGCTATCAGAAGATAAGGGACTTCTCTGAGTTGGTAAGCAGTTGCAGGATTTACGAAGAGGATACAAAGGCTCACTACAAGGTGATGAGTGACCGAAGAGGTAAGGGGCAGCAGAGTCGCCCGAAGCCTTATAGTGCCCCAGCTGATAAGGGCAAGCAGAGAATGCATGACGAGAGGAGACCTGCACGCAGAGATGCTCCGGCTGATGTTGTTTGTTATAAGTGTGGTATTAAAGGCCACAAGAGTAATGCCTGCAACCGTGATGAAAAGAAGTGTTTCCGATGCGGTAAGAAGGGCCACACTGTTGCTGAATGCAAGCGCGGGGATATTGTTTGCTTCAATTGTGATGAAGAAGGTCATCTTAGCTCTCAGTGTACTAAGCCTAAGAAGGCGCAGACCAGTGGAAGAGTGTTTGCCTTGACTGGTACCCAAACCGATAATGAAGATCGACTTATCAGAGGTACTTGTTTCTTTAATGGTACTCCTTTAATTGCTATTATAGATACTGGTGCTACGCATTGTTTCATTGCTATTGACTGTGCAAAAAGATTGGGTTTGATTATGTCTGATATGAATGGGGAGATGGTTGTTGAAACTCCAGCCAAGGGTTCAGTAACTACTTCCCTTGTTTGTTTAAGTTGTCCGTTGTCTGTATTTGGTAGAGATTTTGAGGTCGACCTTGTTTGTTTGCCGTTGGTGGGAATGGATGTAATATTGGGAATGAATTGGTTAGAATACAATCATGTCCTGATTAACTGTTTTAGCAAGACGGTACGATTTTCTTCTGCTGAAGAAGAGAGTGGAGCAGAATTCTTATCCACTAAAGAGATGAAGCGGTTAGAACAAGACGACGTTTTGATGTTTTCTTTGTTGGCGTTCCTGTCGGTAGAAAATCAAGCTGTAATTGATAGATTGCCTGTCGTGAAAGAGTTTCCTGAAGTTTTCCCTGATGAGATTCCAGATGTGCCACCAGAGAGAGAGGTCGAGTTTGCAATTGACCTTGTTCCGGGAATGAAGCCTGTGTCGATGGCTCCTTACTATATGTCAGCTTCTGAGTTAGCTGAGTTGAAGAAGCAGTTGGAGGACTTACTTGACAAGAAGTTTGTAAGACCGAGTGTTTCGCCTTGGGGAGCGCCGGTGTTGTTAGTTAAGAAGAAGGATGGTAGCATGCGGTTGTGTATTGAGTATCATAACCTGAAGAAATTGTTTTGGTGGTTCGGTTTGAAAAGAGATGTTGCTCAGTTTGTGTATGCATGTTTGACTTGCCAGAAGTCTAAGGTTGAACATCAGAAGCCTGCAGGGTTGTTGACTCCTTTAGATGTGCCTGAGTGGAAGTGGGATAGCATTTCCATGGATTTTGTAACAAGTTTACCGAATACTCCAAGAGGGCATGATGCCATTTGGGTCGTGGTCGACAGGTTGACTAAGTCGGCACACTTTATTCCGATCAATATAAGTTATCCAGTTGCTCAGTTGGCGGAGATTTACATTCGTGATATCGTGAAATTGCATGGTGTTCCGTCAAGTATTGTGTCGGATAGAGATCCGAGGTTCACTTCGAGGTTTTGGAAGAGTTTGCAAGATGCATTGGGTTCGAAGTTGAGATTGAGTTCGGCTTATCATCCGCAGAGAGATGGTCAGTCGGAAAGGACTATCCAATCTTTAGAGGATTTGTTGAGAGTGTGTGTACTCGAGCAAGGTGGAGCTTGGGACAGCCACTTACCGTTGATAGAGTTCACCTATAACAATAGTTACCATTCGAGTATTGGTATGGCACCGTTCGAAGCTTTGTATGGTCGGAGGTGCAGAACTCCTTTGTGTTGGTTTGAGTCGGGTGAAAGTGTTGTGTTGGGACCAGAGTTGGTTCAACAGACTACGGAGATGGTCAAGATGATCAGAGAAAAGATGAAAGCATCGCAGGATCGTCAGAAGAGTTACCATGACAAACGTAGGAAAGCCCTTGAGTTTCAGGAGGGTGATCATGTGTTTTTCAGGGTTACTCCTATGACGGGTGTAACACCCCGTTTTCCCAACATAAAAATTTCTTTAAAAAGATAATCATGCATCAGAGTAAGCACATAAACAGGGCATCACATTCTCAAAATCATCTCATAGTAATGAATAAATAATCATTTATTCCTTCAGAAAAATAGTCATAAATAATACTTAAATTATCCAGCGGAATTCATAAAAAAAGTCATCACAAAAGTCTTTGGCACGCAGGCCTCATCAACTTCTTATTAAAATCTTCAGAATAACATAGTCATATCGAATAACATAATACGCAAGGAACAGAGAAAATAAAAGAAAGATTCCCCATCCCGTTACGTATCAGAGCACCTAGACTAAACTGCAGGAAGTCTCACACGTCTGCACCTAATCTTGGTTACCTGCACTTGCCCACGAGGCGGCAATTCCAGCAGAAGGGGTGAGATTCACAAATAATTATATTAAACATGTAATTAAATAATCACAATTCAACAACCAAACATAATCCAACATATCACAGATAAACATCTAGCATTTAGAACATCAACATAAACAACGCATCATTTAGCAGCGTCATAATCAACATCATAAACATCTTAATAAACATCTTAGACGACTCGACTCGACAACACCACTTGACTATGCAACCTGATAGACGTTTGGCAAGTGCACCAAATACTATCGAAGTAGTAAAATATCGATCCCACGAGGATTGTTTTTAATTGCAATAAGTTAATTTCGTTATGCAATAGGATGTTTAAAGGTTATTATAGTTTTGCCACTAGGCGGTAGAATTGTTTGTTTTAATAACAAAAATAACAAAAAGATAAAGTTTGTTTAGAAGAGATGGAGAGAGATGAGATCGGATCGTCGAATCCTCTATGTTTCCCCTAATTGGTTACTGTACTCTATTCCTATTAATGGTTCTTTAAGTCCCACGATAGTTAACAAAATAGCCCTAATCAATCCCTTGAGTTAGGACCCTCTTCTTAAACTACAGCCCCTAATTCCTTAGGTGGTCTAATAATTCTCGAAGGTTTAAGCACGTTAACCTAATATCACTAATAAACGATTATCCATTCCTAGACTAACCATGTTTATTAGAACAATTCAATTAAGTCTAAGTTGAAAGCTAGGGTTAGTAGTCATTCATTCTCACGAAAACATATTTATATTTGATCAGGATATAAAAAGCATTAAGAACAATTGAATTGAATAAAGACTTAAATAATCATTAATATGGAATAGAGTTTCATCACAGCAACATAAGATCAACTAGGGTTTACACAGAATCATCTCGGATCCAATCTCTAAGAGATTTAGCTACTCATAACAAGGTTTACAAATAGCATAATCAATTGAATCATTAAAACATACATGTAACTGGTAAAAGGATGAAGAAATCGTCCTCCTTGTAGTCACCTTGATGTCCAAATCGCACTTTGCTCTCCAAGATTCGTAACCCTTGTTTTCGGAAAAGACTTCAGCTTAAATAGGCCCAGAAATTCGCCCAAAACGTGTCACGTTTTAAGTAAAACGTGTCACGTTTTTTCCTTCAGTAGCAAGCAACCAAATTAGGGTTTCACAAAACGTGTCACGTTTTTGCCAACGTGACACGTTCTTCTTTCTTCTCAAAACATGCTCTCTGACTTGTGAAAACGTGTCACGTTTTTTAGCAAGCGTGACACGTTTTTGTGACTTGCACCATTCTTCAGTTTTCTTGCTTTTTCTTGCTTTTCATGCGTTTCTTGCTGCTTAAGTTGCTTTGTGACTCCATAAAATGATAAAATATACATAGAAATTACGTAATAACAACATGTCATCACAACCCCAAACTTAAACCATTCCTTGTCCCCAAGGAATTTACATGCAAGATTGACAGTTGACAGTAAAATAACAAGTACCTGCTCAAGTGATGGTAATCCAAAAAGTTCATCTCCTTACTAGCTAAAGGTGAGCTAGTTTGACTTGAATGCATCCACCAATTCACAACTCCACGCACAAAATGAATAGGGTTCACACTCAATCACATGCAAAGCTACATATTACCATACGCTTGAAAAGTTTCTAAACGTCAATTAAAGTCAATATCAATACACACTTTGAGGTCTTTAAGGGTTATAACGGGGCTTAGGTGAAGGTGGGATGATATTTGGATAAGTAGGCTACACAAAATGTGAGTTAGGCACTCCTACGTCAGTTAGAACATAATTCAATCATCTTTCACCTATGTAACACAATCCTTAGTCAGAAAATGGGGCTAGAGAACATTATTCAACCTAGGGACACTCGAGTTTGAAGTTACTCGGATTTTAAATGTCTTTGTCCCTTTTTAATTCTCTCTCTTTTTTTTTTTTTTACACCTTCTTTTTTTTTTTTTTTTTTTAGAGTGTATGTATATTTTTTTTTTTTTTCTTTTGTATTGTTCTCTAGTTCCCCCACCCCAAACTTAATTGGTTGCAAATTCCAGAAGCAACCCCAAACTTAATCCTTAGCAACATTCTATCATGCCCAACTCAGAAAAACATTATGGGATAAATCCTACAAGTCTCTAAGTTTGTAATGTAGTTTGTCACCGAACAAAAAGTTCTATCCTACCGGCTCAACTTGTTTAAGAAAAGGATGAATGCAATAATCAGGGTAGGCTTCAAAAGGCTCACAGGACCAAGCACTTTTGCCTCAGTGTGTATTTGACATAAACCAATCAACAGAAAAGAAACAATGCAAGTTCTAGAAATGTAGATGCATGGAACACTCTATATAAGTAAATTGAAAAATAAAATTTGGCCATGAACCTTACAATTATGATATCTGGGAGTTGTGACTACCTAGCACTGCCGTACACTTCGCCTTTTACTCAAGTCACTCCTCCTTATGAACTTTTGGAAAAATCACTTGAGCACACATTTGTTACTAAACTGTAAAAGGTCAATAAAACACATAAATTCATCAGTAATAAACAAGTTCAGGCTCAATTACATCACAGGGGGATACAACTGGTGAAACTTCAAATTGTTCGAAACTAAAATTAAAAAGGTACATCAAAATGAAAGGAAAACTGCTGAAACAAACAGAAAAAAAAAATAATAATGCTAGATGAGCCATCAGTAGCCCATCAATCCTGCATCAAGTTCGGGTCAATCCATGTGCTCGGGTTCTGCTCCTCATAGGTGTCTTCGCCAAAATGCGACCTCGACCTCGCACCACCAGCAGCAAAGTCTGCCCTAATCTCCTGCTCTCTTGCTTGGGCACGACCTCTGGTGACATCAAAGTACTGGTCCATCGCCTCCTCGGACCCATCAAAACGGTCAAAAGACCCAGTAATCGCTCTCCTGTTGAGGCAGACTGCCTCAGTAAGCTCTGGCCCGAACCTAGGACGGTTCCAATACTCTTGGTCTGACACCTCATTCATCCAGTTGCAGTGGCCGAACATGTAGTCCAGCATCATGGGATGAAGAGGTGCATGGGCACCTTGTTGGCTGCTTCCTTCTCCCGACACCAACTCTGGCTGAGGCGGGGGCTGTTGTGGTTGTGGCTGAGGCTGAGGGCCTGCTTCCTCCTCAGCTCCCAACTGCTGCATGCGCTCCAAATAATCCTTCAGAAAAACCTCCATGTAGTTATCCGTGATTGGCTTCATCATTTTTGCCTCGAGGTCATTTATGTAGCACTCGCAGTCGGCTTCCTCACAAAGCCAGTTGATGAGGCTCATGTGAGGGATGGCTTTCTTGTTCCCTTGGACAAACTCAACAATGTTGTTGGCAATCAATTCACCAACATTTATAGGGCTACCCTCCATGATGGCAGCAACAGTATGCACCCGAGATAAGGGAATCTCAGATGAACAGGAAGTACCTTCTAATGTCTGCACCACAAATGATGCCCAAGCCTTAGCAACCGGCTTGAAATCAGCTTTCAGCAACATCTTCCTGCTCTTCTGCCATTGAGCGCCCTCCACACATAATAAAGATTTCACCTCCTCCCACGTTTCCTCATCCCAGTTAGCACATGTCTCCCTCCTCCTCTTGACATCACATTGTTCCGGAGGAACGATCTTCAGCATGGTATTGATAGCCTCAGGGGAGAAATCAATGGTCTTTCCCCTCACATAAGATTCATACCGCCGCCCCGAGAACCGAGCATTGGCATAAAACTCAAGCGCCATGGTCTTGTTGGCCTCTTGGAAAACCATATTATTCAGCCCGTCCCACCCTCGTGCCGTGATAATTTGTTCAAACTCAGGGTTGCCTAACAATTTAGGGAGTAGGAACCCCCTCTCTGGTATCACCCTATAACTTCTGATTTCTTTGAAGCGGTCACGGGCCGGGATGTCATGGAAACGGTAAGCTAGAGTGGGTGGTACGGCTGGTGGGGCTGTGTGTTTGACCAGTTGTTTTCGTTTGGCGGTGGTTTTGGATTTTTTGGCTTGTGGGGCTTTTCCTTTCTTTCTAGTATCAACCATGGTGAAGGTTTAGGGTTAGGTCAAGGGAAAGGTGAAAGTTGAGATTAGGGTTTTGAGGTTAGGTTAGGATGATGGATTTGGGGAGGTTGATGATGTTGATGGTAGCTTTTGTGGTTGTTTTGGTGATTTTGAGATGGAAAGTTGAAGGTTTTTGGTGTAGAAAGTTGAGAATTTCGTAGGTTAGGGTTCTGGGGAAATTTTGACAGAGTTTGGCTACTTTTGGAAGTGAATGGGCTAATTTTCGTGTGAAGGGTATATATAGGGGAGAAAAACGTGTCACGTTTGGCCAAAACGCGTCACGTTTTTCGTTTTGTAACGGTAAAATTTTTTTGAAACCACCCAATAAACGTGTCACGTTTGGGCGAAACGTGACACGCTCCACTCTTTTGAAAAAATTTGGTTCCCAGAAAACGTGTCACGTTTTGGCCAGCGTGACACGTTTTTGCTAAACAGAATGCTTGTTTTTGAGATGCTTCAGAGGTGGCAAAAACGTGGCACGTTTTGCCCAAAACGTGTCGCGTTTTTGCCCAGTATTGGACTTGAAATTTTTCTTCCTCTGATCGTTTCAGCGAAAATATTTTTGTATTTTTGATTTTTGAAAGCAACAAAATGCGAAAGAAAATATAAAAGAACTATTACCTGCGAAAAACTAACGGTGGGTTGCCTCCCACAAAGCGCTTCTTTACCGTCACTAGCTTGACTACTACGGACCTTTATAGGTCCTTCAGCATCAACCCTACCCTTTCTTTTGGTAGGTCGCCACCCAGATATGGCTTAACTCTTTGTCCATTCACTTTGAAACTCCTGTCACCCTCCGGCGTGATTAGTTCAACAGCTCCGTATGGTGACACGCTCTTGACCAAGAAAGGTCCAGACCACTTCGACTTGAGCTTTCCAGGAAACAGCTTCAACCTGGAGTTATATAACAAAACTAGTTGTCCAGAGTTAATTTCCCTAGATACTAAGTTTTTGTCATGATACCTTTTAGTCCTGGCTTTATAGATGAGCGCATTTTCATACGCTCTAAGCCTCATCTCCTCAAGTTCATTAAGTTTCAAAAGTCTTTTCTTACCAGCGGCTACTTGATCAAAATTTAAGGCCTTGATGGCCCAGTAAGCTTTATGCTCTAACTCGACTGGAAGATGACAAGCCTTACCATAGACTAGTTGATAGGGTGAAAACCCAATGTGAGTCTTAAAGGCTGTCCTATATGCCCACAGTGCGTCATCTAACTTTTTGGACCAATCCTTCCTATTAGACGCAACTGTCTTCTCTAAAATCTGTTTCAACTGACGGTTTGAAACCTCTACTTGACCACTAGTTTGTGGGTGATAGGGAGTTGCAACTTTGTGCTTGATGTTATACTTTTTGAGCACATTTTCAAGAAGGTTGTTGCAAAAGTGCTTCCCCCCATCACTGATCAAGACTCTAGGTGTTCCAAACCTAGTGAAAATATTCTTTTGGAGAAAATTGACGACAGTTCGGGCATCATTAGCAACACATGGTATCGCTTCAACCCACTTAGTAACATAATCGACACAAACTAGAATATGAAGATAAGAGTAAGAGGGAGGGAAAGGCCCCATAAAATCAATGCCCCAACAATCAAATGGTTCTATTTCAAGTATTCCTGTTAGGGGCATCTCATTCCTCTTAGAAATGTTACCTGTCCTTTGGCATTTGTCACACCGCCGCACAAAGTCTTGGCAGTCCTTGAACAAGGTGGGCCACCAGAAGCCACTTTGCAAGATCTTTGCAGCGGTTCTTTCTCCACTATGGTGGCCCCCATAAGCTGAGCTATGGCAGTGCCACATGATACCATTCGCTTCTTCACCTGCAACATAACGTCTAATTAACCCGTCAGTGCTTACCTTAAACAGATAAGGATCATCCCACAGATAGTGGTTTGAATCCTTGAAGAACTTCTTCTTTTGGGCCGAGTTCAAGTCATCTGGTACTATGTTACCAGCCTTGTAGTTTGCCATGTCGGCGAACCACGGCCTCCCTTCAACAGCGAACAGCTGCTCATCCGGAAACTCGGCCATGATGGCCTTTTCCTTCTTTGTCACCTCCTTATTTTCCAACCGGGAGAGGTGATCAGCCACCACATTCTCAACTCCCTTTTTGTCACGAATTTCAAGATCAAACTCTTGTAACAAAAGGATCCACCTCAACAGCCGAGGCTTGGAATCTCCTTTCGTCAGTAGGTACTTCAGGGCTGCATGATCTGTAAACACAATGACTTTGGAGCCGATTAGATAAGAACGAAATTTTTCCAAGGCAAAAATTACCGCAAGCAATTCTTTCTCAGTGGTAGCGTAATTTACTTGATTTTCATTCAAAACTTTGCTTGCGTAATAAATTGCATGGAAAAATTTGTTCTTGCGTTGGCCTAAAACTGCACCAACAGCGTAATCACTTGCATCACACATTAATTCAAAAGGTAGATCCCAATCGGGTGCAATGATTATTGGTGCAGTAACCAACTTGGTTTTAATCAAAGAAAAAGCACTTAAGCACTCATCATCAAATTTGAAATCGTTTTCTTTGACTAAGAGGTTACAAAGGGGCTTTGAAATTTTTGAAAAATCTTTAATGAAACGCCGATAAAATCCAGCATGCCCCAGGAAACTCCTCACTCCTTTAACATTTATGGGAGGGGGAAGTTTCTCTATAACCTCTATTTTCGCTTGGTCCACCTCTATGCCTTTAGCACTTATCTTATGCCCCAAAACTATACCCTCGTTTACCATGAAATGGCATTTTTCCCAATTTAAAATGAGGTTAGTTTCGGTGCATCTTTTAAGGACGGCATCTAGGTGGACTAAACATTGATCAAAAGACTTACCGAAAACAGAAAAGTCGTCCATAAATACCTCGATGTTCTTCTCTATCATGTCAGAGAAGATGGAGAGCATACACCTTTGAAAGGTCGTCGGCGCATTACACAGCCCAAAGGGCATTCTCCTATAAGCAAAAATACCAAACGGACAAGTGAAGGCAGTCTTCTCTTGATCTTCCGGAGCTACCGCAATTTGATTGTACCCCGAATACCCATCCAGAAAGCAATAAAAGGCTTGGCCAGCCAACCTCTCTATCATTTGATCCATAAATGGTAATGGGAAGTGATCCTTCCTTGTTGCGGTATTTAACCTCCGATAATCGATGCACATCCTCCAACCAGTGACGGTACGGGTGGGAATCAATTCATTTTTCTCATTAGCCACCACCGTCATTCCACCTTTCTTAGGCACTACATGGACAGGACTTACCCAAGAGCTATCAGAGATAGGGTAAATCATACCTGCCTCTAGAAGTTTTAGCACTTCTTTCTTTACAACTTCCTTCATTGTGGGGTTCAGTCTCCGTTGAGGTTGAACAACTGGTTTGTATTCAGCCTCCATATGAATTTTATGCATGCAATAAGCTGGACTAATACCCTTCAAATCAGAAATTTTCCACCCCAACGCTCCTTCGTTCTCCCTTAACACCCTCATCAATTTTTCTTCTTCTAACGGTGTCAAAGTGCTGCTGATGATTGCCGGTTTAGAAGCATCTTTGCTTAAGAAGACATACTTTAAGTGAGAAGGAAGTTCTTTTAATTCAGGATTTTTTTCCTCTTCCACACCCAAAGTGAGCGCCCCCTCATTCTTGTCAAGAAGTAACTTTTCTATTTTTTCCGATGCCACCTCTTGTTTGCTTGCCTCCAATTGCTTGACAAATTCCTGCACCTCAAGATCTTCATCATTGTCACAATTCTCTATAGAATTTACAATTGCTTTCTCTATAGGTTGTGTTAATTGAGGTTCTCGAGAATTGTCTTCAACGATTTCATCAACAACGTCAATCCGGTAGCACTTGGGATTTTCAGCTCTATGTTTCATGGCTTCAAAAATGTTAAACACCACTTGTTCGTTATGGAACCTTAGCATAAGTTGGCCCAATTCGACGTCAATTAAAGCACGACCAGTTGCAAGGAAAGGTCTTCCTAGGATGAGCGGTGTCTCATCATCTTCAGCCATATCCATGATAACAAAGTCAGCAGGAAATACTAACTCATTTACCTTTACGAGCACATCTTCCAAAACACCAAAAGGATAAGAGATGGACCGATCAGCTAAAGTGAGGGTCATTCTTGTTGGTTTTGGTTGACCACATCCAAGCTTCTTCATCATAGATAGAGGCATCAAGTTGATACTTGCCCCTAAGTCACATAAAGCTCTACCCACCTTCACCGATCCAATAGAACAAGGAATGGTAAAAGCACCTGGATCTTTCATCTTCGGTGGAAGTTTGTTTTGGATGATAGCACTACAATTTTCTGAAAGAGCTATATTCTCGTCATCTCTTGGCTTTCTTCTTCCGGTTAATAACTCCTTCATAAACTTTGCATAAACGGGCATTTGATCAAGGGCTTCACTAAAAGGAATATTCACCTGGAGTTGTGAGAAAAGTTCCATGAACTTTTTAAATTGGCCTTCCTCTTTCTTTTTCTTCTTAGCTAGATGAGGGTATGGAAGCTTTACATAAGATGGTACAACTTGTGGTTTATCACCATCTTTCAAAATTTGGCTCCTAGACTTCCTCAAGATCGAGTCTTCATCTACTAATCTCTCACTTTTTTCTCCCTCTGATTTTTCCTTCTTTTCTTTTTCAACTTCTCCTTGATCACTTTCTTTTTCAACTACTCCCTCCAATTCTTTTTCAACTTCACAATCTATTTCTACCTCCTCCGTCACAACATCATCAACTGTTTTCTTAACTCTTGGAACTAAAGGTGTGAGCACCTTTTTGCTCCTAAGTTCAATAACATTGCAAGTTTCATTTTTCGGGTTATCCTTAGTATTACCTGAGAATCCTCCCTTGCTTTGTTCAGCCAACTGTTTAGCCATTTGCCCGATTTGCGTTTCAAGCAACTTCCTCGAAGCTTCATTGTTTTTTCTCTCAGCTTCTTGGCTCTTCTTCATCTCTTCAAAGTTACTTTGAGTCATCTTCATGAAATTCACCATTGTTTCTTCAAGAGCTGACGGCTTTCTCGGTTGTTGTTGTTGTTGAGGATTTGGAAGTAGAGGGTTTAGAGTGTTGTTGTTAGAATAACTCAAGTTAGGATGCTTGTTAAACCCGGGGTTGTAGTAAGGATTTTGTCTTTGAAAGTTAACATAGTTCACAAACTCCTCACTAAATCCCTCCAGTACACACTCACCATTTGCATGTCCTTCTCCACATAGATCACACTTCACAGCTGCCACTTGTTGCTTGTTAGCCAAAGTGAACCCTTGGAACTCCTTAGTTAGAGCTTCGATTTGCTTGTTCATGGCTGCTTGGTTAGCTAGGATAGACGTAGTGTCGCTGACCCCATATACTCCTCTTTTCTTCTTCTCCACATTATCACGGTACTCGTTTTGAGCCATGCTTTCAATTAAGGCTTCGACTTCATGATCGGTCTTGTTTTTAAGGCTGCCTCCAGCTGAGGCATCTAGAAACATTCTAATGTTATGTATCAAGCCTTCGGTGAAGATTTGGAGGTATTGTTTCTCAGACAGTTCATGGTTGGGACACCTCTTCAGCATCAATGTAAATCTTTCCCATGCATCATATAAAGATTCAGTCTCCCCTTGCTTGAAATTTTGAATCTCCATCTTCTTTTCCCAATATTTGGACATAGGGAAGTACTTCTCTAGGAACCTCAGCTCGAGCTCCTCCCATGTTTGAATGGTACCACCCGGAATGGTTAGCAACCAATCTCTAGCTCTTCCCGTCAATGTAAACGGAAATAACCGCAGCTTCTTCTGGCTATCAGTAACCGTAGCTGGAGGTACGCAGAATTCACAAGTCTCTGCAAACCGACTCAAGTGCTCATGTGGGCTCATGGCTTCAGTGCCATCGAATTGCTTGTCTCTCAACCCATTCAGAACGGTGCTCTTGATGTCAAAAGCAGCAGGGTTGGCAGGTCGGAAGGTGTGTGTCAGCTGACCACGGTGAGTAGCTAGCCCGTAGTCTCCCAACTTAGGTCTCGGTTCAGCGTCTCCCATGATACTTGGTGTAGGAGAGATAGACTTCAAGGATTCAGCCGGCGGCGGACTAGGTGACCGCCCTTTTACGATGGGTGGGACTGACTTTGACAACCGAGCAGCTCTCCGATTGGCTCGTTCAGTCCTTTCTATCTCTGGATCGAACTGTAAATCGTCCTTGCTTTGTCGACCTCGCATAAACAGCAAAATACCTTAGTAGCACTGCACCAATAAAAGTAACAAAAAATTTAAAAACAGAAAATAAAATGCAGAAATCCTAAATTATAACTAAATTGCCTTATTGAAATAAATCAACAATCCCCGGCAACGGCGCCAAAAACTTGATAGACGTTTGGCAAGTGCACCAAATACTATCGAAGTAGTAAAATATCGATCCCACGAGGATTGTTTTTAATTGCAATAAGTTAATTTCGTTATGCAATAGGATGTTTAAAGGTTATTATAGTTTTGCCACTAGGCGGTAGAATTGTTTGTTTTAATAACAAAAATAACAAAAAGATAAAGTTTGTTTAGAAGAGATGGAGAGAGATGAGATCGGATCGTCGAATCCTCTATGTTTCCCCTAATTGGTTACTGTACTCTATTCCTATTAATGGTTCTTTAAGTCCCACGATAGTTAACAAAATAGCCCTAATCAATCCCTTGAGTTAGGACCCTCTTCTTAAACTACAGCCCCTAATTCCTTAGGTGGTCTAATAATTCTCGAAGGTTTAAGCACGTTAACCTAATATCACTAATAAACGATTATCCATTCCTAGACTAACCATGTTTATTAGAACAATTCAATTAAGTCTAAGTTGAAAGCTAGGGTTAGTAGTCATTCATTCTCACGAAAACATATTTATATTTGATCAGGATATAAAAAGCATTAAGAACAATTGAATTGAATAAAGACTTAAATAATCATTAATATGGAATAGAGTTTCATCACAGCAACATAAGATCAACTAGGGTTTACACAGAATCATCTCGGATCCAATCTCTAAGAGATTTAGCTACTCATAACAAGGTTTACAAATAGCATAATCAATTGAATCATTAAAACATACATGTAACTGGTAAAAGGATGAAGAAATCGTCCTCCTTGCAGTCACCTTGATGTCCAAATCGCACTTTGCTCTCCAAGATTCGTAACCCTTGTTTTCGGAAAAGACTTCAGCTTAAATAGGCCCAGAAATTCGCCCAAAACGTGTCACGTTTTAAGTAAAACGTGTCACGTTTTTTCCTTCAGTAGCAAGCAACCAAATTAGGGTTTCACAAAACGTGTCACGTTTTTGCCAACGTGACACGTTCTTCTTTCTTCTCAAAACATGCTCTCTGACTTGTGAAAACGTGTCACGTTTTTTAGCAAGCGTGACACGTTTTTGTGACTTGCACCATTCTTCAGTTTTCTTGCTTTTTCTTGCTTTTCATGCGTTTCTTGCTGCTTAAGTTGCTT
Organism: Medicago lupulina; assembly: GCA_958299785.1. Lineage (NCBI taxonomy): Eukaryota > Viridiplantae > Streptophyta > Magnoliopsida > Fabales > Fabaceae > Medicago > Medicago lupulina. Next base: position 40,991,881 of record OY283142.1, read on the forward strand.
TGTGACTCCATAAAATGATAAAATATACATAGAAATTACGTAATAACAGCATGTCATCACAACCCTAACGTCTTATATGCATGTGGTACCAATCCAGGGCATGAGCCCTCGTCGCTATGAGCATAAATATACTCCAAGGCATAAGCCTTCGTCGCTGGTGAGCAAAGCTCCAGGGCATAAGCCCTCGTCACTGGTGAGTAAAAACTCCAGGGCATAAGCCCTCATCATAGAATGAGTATGCATGAGACTCAACACTTTTTAACTTAAACAAGTTAACATCATAAACGTCGTAGAAACATCTTATTCATCAAGGACTGACACATGCAGCAACTGTACATGAGTAAATAGCAACATGGCAACAAGTACATCATATATATAGCATCCATAATGCAAGCATCGCAAGTAAATCAAACATTTACAACTTAATTGATTCATATATCACTCATAAGTGGCATGAAAAGCCATCATAAACAATCTCAGTCATCATGTATCGTCATTACAGATCATATTAAACTTCATTAAAAGTCCCAGAAGCTACCCAAAGGTCATCTCCCAAGGTTATATGCGACTGCAGGTCGCGAACAGAACAAGTTCTGAGTTCTGACATAACTCGCTATGGCGAGTGGGATAGCTCGCCTCGCGAGTAACTAAGGTCTTGCTCGCTATGGCGAGTTGGGATTGCTCGCCTCACGAGCTCTAGGGGACTGCTCGCTATGGCGAGCTGGGTTGCTCGCCTCGCGAGCGATCTAGGTCTACTCGCCGCGGCGAGTTGCGTAGCTCGCCTAGGCGAGCGATGAACAGATTGCTACGGGCTCTGCGAAAATCACACAAAAAGGTCCCAATTCCATCATCTAGATCATCTAAACTCTCAGAAACAACATTACTATGGTTAACTTACGATCTGTACTCAATTTCTAACTCTGTTTCACAGCTTCATAGCCTAATTCATGATTTTTCTCAATTTTGACCTAATTCCAATTCTCTCAAAACAGCCCTATGATTGTTTAATCCTGACTAGATGAATTACAGAATAATATAATCAAATGCTAGGCTCACCCTTACCTGGTAATAGCAGAAAAACGCAGCCCTCTAAGCTCTTCTCCCTCACGTGACTTTTTCCTCTTTTTCTCCAAAACTCAGTAACGCGTACACTGACTTCTCTCTTGACCTAATTTTCCCTTTATATACTCCCAACAAATCTTATCTTATTTACTCTTTCTCCCACATAACTCTCTAAAATCCAAAACTAACCCACAATTAAATATTTTATTTTATTTTCAAATCTTATTTTATTAAACAATAAAATAAGTCACCACGTCGCATAAAATCATAATAAGTCTTCATTCAGCATCGCATAATATATTAATAAATATATATCAACTTCTTAAATAAATCAAATAATTAAATAATCAAAAATGGGCGTTACAACTCTCCCCAACTTAAAAGATTTTCGTCCTTGAAAATTACCTCAAGCAAACAACTCTGGATACGACTCCAGCATCTTACTCTCTAACTCCCACGTCAAGCTTTCACCGGTCGCTCCCGACCAAACGACTCTAACGAGAGGTATCTCCTTGCCCCTCAGCGTCTTCGTCTTTCTATCATCAATTCTCACTGGTAAGGTCTCAACTGTAAGGTTGTCCCTAACTTGCACATCATCACTCTGGATCACATGAGACGGATCCAGAACATACTTCCTCAGTTGCGACACATGGAACACGTCGTGCAAATTCGATAAATGTGGTGGCAATCCAATACGATAGGCCACCGCCCCAATCCTCTCTGATATCTGATACGGACCAATAAACTTCGGGGTTAACTTCTTTGACTTCAACGCACGTCCAACACCGGTCATAGGAGTCACTCTTAGGAACACATGATCTCCCTCTTGGAACTCAAGGTCCTTTCTGCGCTTGTCATGATAACTCTTTTGTCGACTCTGCGACGCTTTCATCTTCTCTTGGATCATTCTTACTTTCTCAGTAGTCTGCTGAACAATTTCTGGTCCTAACATCACATTTTCGCCTGACTCAAACCAACACAACGGAGTTCTGCATCTCCGACCATACAAAGCCTCAAAAGGTGCCATTCCGATACTCGAATGGTAACTGTTTTTGTACGTGAACTCTATCAATGGAAGATGACTATCCCAAGTTCCTCCTTGCTCAAGTACACACACCCTTAATAAATCCTCCAACGACTGAATCGTCCTCTCCGACTGACCATCTATTTGCGGATGATAAGCCGAACTCAACTTCAACTGAGAACCTAAAGCCTCTTGCAAACTCTTCCAAAATCTAGAAGTAAATCTCGGGTCTCTATCTGATACGATGCTCGAAGGAACACCATGCAGCTTCACAATCTCCTTGATATAAATCTCTTCCAATTGAGTAACAGGAAAACTAATATTAATCGGTAGGAAATGAGCCGACTTCATCAATCTATCAACAATCACCCAAATAGCGTCATTCCCTTTAGGAGTATTCGGCAAGCTCGTCACGAAATCCATGGATATACTATCCCATTTCCACTCTGGCACATCTAAAGGTACCATCATACCAGCAGGTTTCTGATGCTCAACCTTCGATTTCTGACAAGTCAAACAAGAGTACACAAACTGTGCCACGTCACGCTTCAAACCAGACCACCAAAACAGCTTCTTTAAATCATGATACATCTTCGTAGCTCCCGGATGAATACTCAAGCTACTTCTATGACTCTCTGCAAGAATCATCTTCTTCATTTCCTCATTATCAGGAATGCAAATTCTACCTCGAAATCTCAACACTCCTTGATCATCAACTCTAAAGTCACTATCTTCCGTCTGATTACTAGCAACCAACAAGTCCACAAACTTGACATCTTCTTTCTGCGCCTCTTTGATACTCTTCAGGAATTCACTATCAATTCTTAGCATTCCTAGTTTTACACTCTGAGGTGTCCTTTCACAGACCAAACTCAAATCTCTAAACTGTTCAAGCAACTCGAACTCCTTCACCATCATAGCGGACATATGCAAAGTCTTCCTACTTAAGGCATCTGCAACCACATTAGCTTTGCCCGGATGATAATTCAAACCAAAGTCATAATCTTTTAACAATTCAAGCCACCTTCGCTGCCTCATATTCAATTCCTTCTGGTCAAACAAGTACTTCAAACTCTTGTGATCACTAAACACTTCAAACCTCGAACCATAGAGGTAATGTCTCCATATTTTCAATACAAAGACCACAGCTGCCAATTCTAAGTCATGCGTCGGATAATTTTTTCTCATGAATCCTCAATTGTCTTGAAGCATAAGCTACCACCTTACCATCTTGCATAAGAACACCACCTAAACCCAGCTTGGACGCATCACAATATACCACAAAAGGTTCATCAGGCTTCGGCAAAATCAAGACTGGAGCCGTCGTCAAGCGCTTCTTCAAGTCATTAAAACTGTTCTCACAATGAACATCCCACACAAAAGATTTACCTTTACACGTCAACTGCGTTAATGGAAGAGCCAATTTAGAAAATCCCTCTATAAACCTTCGTAATAACCTACTAATCCCAAAAAGCTTCTAATCTCTGTAACCGACTTAGGAGTCTCCCATTGCGATACCGCTTCAACTTTAGACGGGTCAACCGCGATGCCGTCGCCAGAAATAACATGACCAAGAAAACTTACTTCTTTCAACCAGAACTCACACTTAGACAACTTAGCAAAAAGCTTCTTTTCTTTCAACACTTGCAAGACGATCTTCAAATGCTCAGCATGATCTTCTTCAGTCTTAGAGTAAACCAGAATATCATCGATGAATACCACAACAAAACGATCCAAATAAGCATGGAAGATTCTATTCATATACTCGATAAATACGCCAGGTGCGTTAGTAACACCGAAAGGCATCACCGTATACTCATAATGTCCATATCGCGTTCTAAACGCTGTCTTCTGCATATCCTCATCCTTCACTTTAATCTGGTGATAACCTGATCTCAAATCTATCTTGCTGAATACACAAGCACCCACCAACTGATCCATCAAGTCGTCAATTCTCGGAAGTGGATACCTATTCTTTATCGTTACTTTATTCAACTGACGATAGTCGATGCACAACCTCATACTTCCATCTTTCTTCTTGACCAACAACACTGGAGCTCCCCACGGTGAAACACTTGGTCTCACGAACTTCTTATCAAGCAAATCCTCTAACTGTTTCTTCAGCTCCGCCAATTCAGAAGCTGACATACGGTAAGACGTCATAGACACAGGCTTCGTTCCAGGAACAAGATCGATCGTAAATTCAACTTCTCTCTCCGGAGGCACATCAGGAATCTCATCTGGGAAAACTTCTGGAAAATCACGTACTACTTGTAACTTATCAATCACTGCCTGATTCTCAATAGATAAGGACGCCATCAAAGAAAACATCATAATTCCATCGCGTTCCAGCTGCTTCAACTGTTTAGTAGATAGGAACTCTGCGCCACTCTCTTCCTCGGGAGAAGAAAAATGCACTGTCTTGCTAAAACAATTAATAAGGACATGGTTGTACTCTAACCAATTCATCCCCAAGATCACATCCATCCCAACCAACGGTGTAACGCCCACGTTCGTTTTATTATTTATTTAAAATCGAGTTTAGGTGATTATATTATATTTATATAATATATAAGTGTTTTGATATGTTTTGATATGTTTTGATGTGTTTTGATATGCTTGGGATGTTTTGTGGTAAGATATAATGTTAAGGATAAGGTTAAGAGACTTATTTTGTTATTAAATAAAATAAGATTTGAAAAGAAAATAAAATATTTAGTTGTGGGTTAGTTTTGGATTTTAGAGAGTTATGTGGGAGAAAGAGTAAATAAGATAAGATTTGTTGGCAGTATAAATAAGGAAAACTAGGGTTAGGAAGTCAGTAACGTATCAGACTTTGAGAAAGAAAGAAACGCACGCGCGTGAGGAGAAGAGAAGAGAGGAGTGCTGCGATTTTCTGCTTCTAACCAGGTAAGGGTGAGACTCATAATTCTGTAATGTTAATTAGCATAGTTTTGATGATCAATTAACAAGGAATAGGATTGAATTCAGAGAAGGAGGAAACTAGGTCAAAACCCTAGAATTTGATGAATTAACGGTTGGAATAGGTTTAATTGATGTAGAAAGTGTTCCTAGACCTTAGATTATGTTTAGGATGAATTCTGGAATCAGTAAGAGGCTTAGAACCATGTGAATCGTAGGATTTTTGAGAAATTAGCAAGTCTGGCCGCAACGAGATTCATCGCTCGCCACGGCGAGCAGTGATCCTCGCCTCGCGAGTGATGAGCTTCATCGCTCGCCACGGCGAGTACTTATCCCCGCCTCGCGAGTTGCTTCTGGCAGCTCGCCATAGCGAGCACTTTTCTTCGCCTCGCGAGTTCCTTCTGGCAGCTCGCCAGGGCGAGCTAACTCACTCGCCTCGCGAACACTACCAGAATGCGGTGTTTGAGAGTTGTGCGACCTGTTCGTACGTTGGATTAGGAGAGGACCCCCCCCCCCCCCCCTCTTAGGGCTACGGAGACCTGTTAGTATTGTTGCGAATAATGTGTACAGAGCTGAGTAGTTTATGTGTGAATTTTGAGTAAGGATTAAAGTATTATACCTTGTGCAATTATGATAAAGTTTATGTTGCCTTGAATTGTAATTGATATAATGATATCATTCTGTTCTTGTGATTTGAATTATGCTGCTGATGTTATTAAACTGAAAACGTATGATATAAATATATATGCGATGATGAGTTGTTGTTTAGCTCCAATTTCTTGGATGCATGTTGATAAGATGATTAAGGATAAATGTTGTTTTGAACTGAGTCCATGCATAGCATACATTGAGCTTAGTCCTCACCATGATAGGAGCCTTGTCCTCCGCACGTTTATTAGGAGCTTTGTCCTCCGCACGTTTTAAAAGTATATTAATACTTATGATGAAGTTTGGTACCACATGCATATAAGGAGTCTAAGAGCATTGTCGCATGGTCATATTTATGATGTCATGTTGTTGATAAAGAATGAATATATAATTACGTGATAAGTGTTATCTATCTATGCTACTTGCTTAAAGATGATATGAAGTTGAATATGTGATTACGTGCTAATTGTTATGCAAGAATGCTACTGATGTGTTGATGTTAATTGTTACTCTAAATTATGTTGATTAATATTATTTTGTTATGAATTCTCACCCCTTCTGCTGGAATTGCCGCCTTGTGGGCAAGTGCAGGTGATCGTGCTTAGTGTTCAGGTGGTTCGTGAGTGGCCTTACCTCACAGTGTTGTCTAGGTCGCTCTGATACGTAACGGGATGGGGTTGTCTTATGCATGCTTCATTCTTTACGTGTATTTGATGTTCCTTGCTAACATTTGAGATATTTTATGGGGCCTGCGTGCCAAACGTTTATGAATTTTTAGTAATAATTCCGCTGCAAAGTTTTGAAGTAAATTGGTTAAATAAATTATTATTTAATTGTTTTGGATTATGTTTTATGTAATATCCCGTTGTTGTGTTTGCATACTCTGATAATTGTTTAAGAAATTTTTATGTTGGGAAAACGGGGTGTTACAATTGGTATCAAAGCAAGTCGGTCTGTCCGGCCAATTAGGGAGTCTTGTTGAGTTTTAGTAATATTTGTATTACTAAATCTTATGTTGCTGCTACTGTTTGTTGTAGAATATCAGGATGGCTGGAAGGAACGATGCTGCTCTTGCTGCTGCTTTGGAAGCAATGGCTAATGCTGTGGGACAGCAACCTAATGCAAATGCTGGCGTGAATGCTGAGACGAGGATGTTGGAGACTTTCATGAGGAATCATCCTCCAACGTTCAAGGGAAGGTATGACCCCGATGGAGCCCAGACGTGGCTTAAGGAGATAGAAAGGATTTTCAGAGTGATGCAGTGCACCGAAGCCCAGCAGGTGCGATTTGGTACACATCAGCTGTCTGAGGAAGCTGATGATTGGTGGGTCAGCGTGTTACCTAGCCTAGAGCAAGATGGAACTGTGGTGACTTGGGCCGTGTTCAGAAGAGAGTTTCTGAGGAGGTACTTTCTGGAAGACGTTCGCGGGAAGAAAGAGATCGAGTTCCTTGAGCTGAAGCAAGGAAATATGTCAGTGACTGAGTATGCTGCCAAGTTTGTGGAGTTGGCGAAGTTCTATCCGCACTATGCTGCTGAGACCGCGGAGTTTTCTAAATGCATCAAGTTCGAGAACGGTTTAAGGCCCGACATTAAGAGGGCGATTGGGTATCAGCAGATCAGAGTTTTTCCGGATTTGGTGAATAGCTGCCGGATCTATGAAGAGGATACGAAGGCTCACTACAAGGTAGTGAATGATAGGAAAGCCAAGGGCCAGCAGAGTCGCCCTAAACCTTACAGTGCCCCTGCTGATAAAGGGAAACAGAGGATGGTTGTTGATAGGCAGCCTGCAAAGAAGAGTACTCCTACAGAGATTGTGTGCTACAACTGTGGTGGGAAAGGCCACAAGAGCAATGTTTGTCCTGAAGAGGTCAAGAAGTGTGTCCGGTGTGGCAAGAAGGGTCACGTTGTCGCTGATTGCAAGCGTAATGATATTGTGTGCTTCAATTGTAATGAAGAAGGTCATATTGGTTCCTAGTGCAAGCAGCCAAATAGGGCGCCTACTACGGGTCGAGTTTTTGCCCTGACTGGTACTCAGACAGACAGTGATGATCGTTTGATCAGAGGTACTTGCTATATTAATAATACTCCTTTAGTTGCTATTATTGATACTGGTGCTACGCATTGCTTTATTGCTTTAGACTGTGTTTCTGCTTTGAGTCTTGCTATGTCTGATATGAATGGAGAGATGGTTGTCGAAACTCCAGCTAAGGGTTCGGTGACTACTTCTCTCGTATGCTTGAGTTGTCCCTTGTCTATGTTTGGTCGCGATTTTGAGATGGATTTAGTTTGTCTACCTTTAAGCGGTATGGATGTAATTCTGGGTATGAATTGGTTAGAGTACAACCACGTTCTTATCAATTGTTTTCGCAAGACGGTGCATTTTTCGTCTGCTGAAGAGGAAAGTGGTGCTGAGTTTTTATCTACTAAGCAGATGAAGCAACTAGAATGTGATGGCATGTTGATGTTTTCGTTGATGGCTTCTTTATCTTTAGAGAATCAAGCAGTGATCGATAAATTGCAAGTGGTATGCGACTTTCCTGAAGTTTTCCCAGATGAAATTCCTGATGTGCCTCCAGAGAGGGAAGTCGAGTTTTCTATTGATCTTGTTCCTGGAACTAAGCCGGTGTCGATGGCACCTTATCGTATGTCTGCTTCCGAATTAGCTGAATTGAAGAAACAGTTGGAAGATTTACTCGAGAAGAAATTTGTTAGACCAAGTGTTTCACCTTGGGGAGCGCCAGTGTTACTAGTAAAGAAGAAAGATGGTAGTATGAGGCTATATATTGATTATCGGCAGTTGAATAAGGTAACTATCAAGAATAGGTATCCACTTCCGAGGATTAATGATTTGATGGATCAGTTAGTGGGTGCACGTGTTTTCAGCAAGATTGACTTGAGGTCGGATTATCATCAGATTAAAGTAAAGGATGAAGATATGCAGAAGACCGCTTTCAGAACGCGTTATGGCCATTATGAGTACAAGGTTATGCCTTTTGGAGTTACTAATGCACCGGGAGTATTTATGGAGTATATGAATCGCATCTTCCACGCATTTCTGGATCAGTTTGTAGTTGTGTTTATTGATGATATTTTGATTTACTCCAAGACTGAGGAAGAGCATGCTGAACATCTGAAGATTGTCTTGCAAGTATTGAAAGAAAAGAAGCTTTATGCCAAATTGTCTAAGTGTGAATTCTGGTTGAAAGAAGTGAGTTTCCTTGGTCATGTTATCTCTGGTGATGGTATTGCAGTAGATCCATCTAAGATTGAAGCCGTATCGCAATGGGAGACTCCGAAGTCAGTTACTGAGATTAGGAGCTTTTTGGGTTTAGCTGGTTACTACAGAAGGTTTATTGAAGGATTCTCCAAGTTAGCTCTTCCGTTGACCCAGTTGACTTGTAAAGGTAGAGCTTTTGTTTGGGATGTGCATTGTGAGAACAGTTTCAACGAGTTGAAGAAGCGTTTGACGACTGCTCCAGTTTTGATTCTGCCGAAGCCAGATGAGCCATTTGTAGTGTATTGTGATGCGTCTAAGTTGGGTTTAGGAGGTGTGCTTATGCAAGAAGGTAAAGTGGTAGCTTATGCTTCAAGACAGTTGAGGATTCATGAGAAGAACTACCCGACGCATGATTTGGAATTAGCAGCTGTGGTTTTTGTATTGAAGATGTGGAGACACTACTTATATGGTGCGAGATTCGAAGTGTTCAGTGATCACAAGAGCTTGAAGTATCTTTTCGATCAGAAGGAATTGAATATGAGGCAGAGGAGATGGCTAGAACTTTTGAAGGACTTCGACTTTGGGTTGAATTATCATCCGGGTAAAGCGAATGTGGTAGCAGATGCCTTGAGTAGGAAGACTTTGCATATGTCTGCTATGATGGTTAAGGAGTTCGAATTACTTGAGCAATTTAGAGATTTGAGTTTGATTTGTGAAAGGACGCCTCAGAGTGTGAAGCTAGGGATGCTGAAGATTGATAGTGACTTCTTGATGAATATAAGAGAGGCGCAGAAAGAAGATGTCAAGTTTGTTGATTTAATGGTTACTGGTAATCAGACCGAAGATAGTGATTTTCAAGTCGACGATTAGGGAGTGTTGAGATTCCGAGGTAGGATTTGCATCCCTGACAGTGAAGAGATTAAGAAGATGATTCTTGAAGAGAGTCACAGAAGTAGCTTGAGTATTCACCCGGGAGCTACGAAGATGTATCATGATTTGAAGAAGTTGTTTTGGTGGTCTGGATTGAAACGTGATGTGGCACAGTTTGTGTATGCTTGTTTAGTTTGCCAGAAGTCGAAAATTGAGCATCAGAAACCGGCTGGCATGATGGTGTCTTTAGATGTGCCGGAGTGGAAATGGGATAGTATATCCATGGATTTTGTGACTAGCTTGCCGAATACTCCAAGAGGGAATGACGCCATTTGGGTTATTGTGGATCGATTGACGAAGTCGGCTCATTTCCTACCGATTAATATTAGTTTTCCTGTTGCCCAGTTGGCAGAGATTTATATCAAGGAGATTGTGAGATTGCATGGTGTTCCTTCGAGCATAGTATCCGATAGAGATCCAAGATTTACTTCTAGATTTTGGAAAAGTTTGCAAGAGGCTTTGGGTTCTAAGTTGAGATTGAGTTCGGCGTATCATCCGCAGACAGATGGTCAGTCGGAGAGGACAATTCAGTCGCTAGAGGATTTGTTGAGAGTTTGTGTTCTCGAGCAGGGAGGAACTTGGGATAGTCATCTTCCCTTAATCGAGTTCACATATAATAATAGTTATCATTCTAGTATTGGAATGGCACCTTTTGAGGCTTTGTACGGTCGGAGGTGTAGAACTCCGTTGTGTTGGTTTGAGTCAGGTGAAAGAGTGGTCTTAGGACCGGAGATTGTTCAGCAAACCACTGAGAAGGTTAAAATGATTCAAGAGAAAATGAAAGCGTCGCAGAGTCGACAAAAGAGTTACCATGATAAGCGAAGGAAAGATCTTGAGTTTCAGGAAGGAGACCACGTGTTTTTAAGGGTCACACCTATGACTGGTGTTGGACGTGCCTTGAAGTCAAAGAAGTTGACTCCGAGATTTATTGGCCCGTATCAGATATCAGAGAGGGTTGGAACGGTGGCGTACAGAGTTGGGTTACCACCGCATCTTTCGAATTTACATGATGTTTTCCATGTGTCGCAGCTTCGGAAGTATGTTCCGGATCCATCTCATGTGATCCAGAGCGATGATGTGCAAGTTAGAGACAATCTTACGGTGGAGACTTTACCGGTAAGGATTGATGATCGGAAAGTGAAGACGTTGAGAGGCAAGGATATACCTCTCGTCAGAGTCGTTGGTCGGGAGCGACTGGTGAAAGCTTGACTTGGGAGCTTGAGAGTAAGATGCTGGAGTCTTATCCGGAGTTATTTGCTTGAGGTAATTTTCGAGGACGAAAATCTTTTAAGTGGGGGAGAGTTGTAACGCCCACGTTCGTTTTATTATTTATTTAAAATCGAGTTTAGGTGATTATATTATATTTATATAATATATAAGTGTTTTGATATGTTTTGATGTGTTTTGAAATGCTTGGGATGTTTTGTGGTAAGATATAATGTTAAGGATAAGGTTAAGAGACTTATTTTGTTATTAAATAAAATAAGATTTGAAAAGAAAATAAAATATTTAGTTGTGGGTTAGTTTTGGATTTTAGAGAGTTATGTGGGAGAAAGAGTAAATAAGATAAGATTTGTTGGCAGTATAAATAAGGAAAACTAGGGTTAGGAAGTCAGTAACGTATCAGACTTTGAGAAAGAAAGAAACGCACGCGCGTGAGGAGAAGAGAAGAGAGGAGTGCTGCGATTTTCTGCTTCTAACCAGGTAAGGGTGAGACTCATAATTCTGTAATGTTAATTAGCATAGTTTTGATGATCAATTAACAAGGAATATGATTGAATTAAGAGAAGGAGGAAACTAGGTCAAAACCCTAGAATTTGATGAATTAACGGTTGGAATAGGTTTAATTGATGTAGAAAGTGTTCCTAGACCTTAGATTATGTTTAGGATGAATTATGGAATCAGTAAGAGGCTTAGAACCATGTGAATCGTAGGATTTTTGAGAAATTAGCAAGTCTGGCCGCAACGAGATTCATCGCTCGCCACGGCGAGCAGTGATCCTCGCCTCGCGAGTGATGAGCTTCATCGCTCGCCACGGCGAGTACTTATCCCCGCCTCGCGAGTTGCTTCTGGCAGCTCGCCATAGCGAGCACTTTTCTTCGCCTCGCGAGTTGCTTCTGGCAGCTCGCCACGGCGAGCTAACTCACTCGCCTCGCGAACACTACCAGAATGCGGTGTTTGAGAGTTGTGCGACCTGTTCGTACGTTGGATTAGGAGAGGACCCCCCCCCCCCCCTTAGGGCTACGGAGACCTGTTAGTATTGTTGCGAATAATGTGTACAGAGCTGAGTAGTTTATGTGTGAATTTTGAGTAAGGATTAAAGTATTATACCTTGTGCAATTATGATAAAGTTTATGTTGCCTTGAATTGTAATTGATATAATGATATCATTCTGTTCTTGTGATTTGAATTATGCTGCTGATGTTATTAAACTGAAAACGTATGATATAAATATATATGCGATGATGAGTTGTTGTTTATCTCCAATTTCTTGGATGCATGTTGATAAGATGATTAAGGATAAATGTTGTTTTGAACTGAGTCCATGCATAGCATACATTGAGCTTAGTCCTCACCATGATAGGAGCCTTGTCCTCCGCACGTTTATTAGGAGCTTTGTCCTCCGCACGTTTTAAAAGTATATTAATACTTATGATGAAGTTTGGTACCACATGCATATAAGGAGTCTAAGAGCATTGTCGCATGGTCATATTTATGATGTCATGTTGTTGATAAAGAATGAATATATAATTACGTGATAAGTGTTATCTATCTATGCTACTTGCTTAAAGATGATATGAAGTTGAATATGTGATTACGTGCTAATTGTTATGCAAGAATGCTACTGATGTGTTGATGTTAATTGTTACTCTAAATTATGTTGATTAATATTATTTTGTTATGAATTCTCACCCCTTCTGCTGGAATTGCCGCCTTGTGGGCAAGTGCAGGTGATCGTGCTTAGTGTTCAGGTGGTTCGTGAGTGGCCTTACCTCACAGTGTTGTCTAGGTCGCTCTGATACGTAACGGGATGGGGTTGTCTTATGCATGCTTCATTCTTTACGTGTATTTGATGTTCCTTGCTAACATTTGAGATATTTTATGGGGCCTGCGTGCCAAACGTTTATGAATTTTTAGTAATAATTCCGCTGCAAAGTTTTGAAGTAAATTGGTTAAATAAATTATTATTTAATTGTTTTGGATTATGTTTTATGTAATATCCCGTTGTTGTGTTTGCATACTCTGATAATTGTTTAAGAAATTTTTATGTTGGGAAAACGGGGTGTTACAAACGGTAGACACACTAAATCAATCTCAAAATCACGACCAAACATAGACACAGGACACCTTAAACATACAAGGGAAGTAGTCATCGAACCCTTAGCTGAAGTTTCGACAACCATCTCCCCGTTCATATCAGATACAACAAGATTCAACTTAGCAGCACAATCAAGAGCAACAAAACAATGTGTGGCACCAGTATCAATAATAGCAACTAAAGGTATATTATCAAAATAACAAGTACCTCTGATCAAGCAATCCTCGCTCTCCGTCTGCGTACCAGTCAAAGAAAAAACCCTCCCAGTAGTCTGAGCCTTCTTAGGCTTCTTGCATTGTGAACCAATGTGACCCTCTTCACCGCAGTTAAAACACACAATGTCACCATGCTTGCAATCCGCAGTAGTATGACCCTTCTGATACCCAATAGCCCTCTTGATATCAGCACGCAATCCATTTTCAAACTTAATGCATTTAGAAAATTCAGCAGTCTCTGGGGTATAATGTGGGTAAAATTTTGCCAGCTCCACAAACTTTGCCGCATACTCTGTCACGGACATGTTCCCTTTCTTTAGCTCCAGGAACTCAATCTCTTTCTTGCCCCGAACATCCTCTGGAAAATATCTGTCGAGGAACTCTCTTCTGAAAATAGTCCAAGTAACCTCAGCACCACCTTGCTCCAGAACAGGTAGAAGACTAATCCACCAGTCATCAGCCTCCTCAGCCAGCATGTGCGTACCAAAACGCACCTTCTGCACCTCCGTGCACTGCATCACTCGGAACACGCTCTCAATCTCCTTGAGCCAAGTCTGGGCTCCATCTGGGTCATATCTCCCCTTGAAGGTAGGAGGATGGTTTCTCAGGAAGGTCTCCAGCATACGGACCTCCGCACTAGCACCAGCATTTGCATTCGGTTGTTGCCCACCGCTTGAGCAACAGCTTCCAAGGCAGCAGCAATCGCAGCGTCGTTTCTTCCAGCCATCTTAATCCTCTACAAAGCAAACATAAGTTAGAATAATACAAATATAGTATTCTAACTCTAAGACAACGTCACTCGACTCTCTACTTGGCCGGACGGACCGACCTGCTCTGATACCAATGGTAACACCCCGTTTTCCCAACATAAAAATTTCTTTAAAAAGATAATCATGCATCAGAGTAAGCACATAAACAGGGCATCACATTCTCAAAATCATCTCATAGTAATGAATAAATAATCATTTATTCCTTCAGAAAAATAGTCATAAATAATACTCAAATTATGCAGCGGAATTCATAAAAAAAGTCATCACAAAAGTCTTTGGCACGCAGGCCTCATCAACGTCTTATTAAAATCTTCAGAATAACATAGTCATATCGAATAACATAATACGCAAGGAACAGAGAAAATAAAAGAAAGATTCCCCATCCCGTTACGTATCAGAGCACCTAGACTCAACTGCAGGAAGTCTCACACGTCTGCACCTAATCTTGGTTATCTGCACTTGCCCACGAGGCGGCAATTCCAGCAGAAGGGGTGAGATTCACAAATAATTATATTAAACATGTAATTAAATAATCACAATTCAACAACCAAACATAATCCAACATATCACAGATAAACATCTAGCATTTAGAACATCAACATAAACAACACATCATTTAGTAGCGTCATAATCAACATCATAAACATCTTAATAAACATCTTAGACGACTCGTGTAACGCCCACGTTCGTTTTAGTATTTATTTAAATCGAGTTTAGGTGATTATATTATATTTATATAATATATAAGTGTTTTGATATGTTTTGATATATTTTGGATGATTTGGTGATAAGATATAATTTTAAGGATAAGATTAAGGGACTTATTTTATTGTTAAATAAAATAAGATTTGAAAAGAAAATAAAATATTTAGTTGTGGGTTAGTTTTGGATTTTAGAGAGTTATGTGGGAGAAAGAGTAAATAAGATAAGATTTGTTGGCAGTATAAATAAGGCAACTAGGGTTAGGTAGTCAGTAACGTACCAGACTTTGGAAACAGAAAGAGAGAAAACGCACGCACACGTGAAGGAGAAGAGAAGAGTGAGACCTGCGATTTCTGCTTCAATCCAGGTAAGGGTGGGACTAATAACTCTGTATTATTGATTAGCATAATTCTGATAGCAATTAACAAGGATTAGGATTGATTTAAGAGAATGAGAAAACTAGGTCAAAACCTTAGAATTTGATGAATTAACGGTTGGAATAGGTTTAATTGATGTAGAAAGTGTCCCTAGACCTTAGAATATGTTTAGGATGAATTCTGGAATCAGTAGAAGGCTTAGAACCATGAGAATTTGTGAGATTTTGAGATAATAGTAGTTCTGGCCGCAGCGAAATTCATCGCTCGCCACGGCGAGCAGTGATCCTCGCCTCGCGAGTGATGAGTTCATCGCTCGCCACGGCGAGTACTTCCCCCGCCTCGCGAGTTGCTTCTTGCAGCTCGCCATAGCGAGTACTTTTCCCCGCCTCGCGAGTTGCTTCTTGCAGCTCGCCATAGCGAGCACTTTCCTTCGCCTCGCGAGTTGCTTCTGGCAGCTCGCCACGGCGAGCTAACTCACTCGCCTCGCGGACACTACCAGTTTTGGGAGTTGTGAGGGTTGTGTGATCCGTTCCGTGTAGTTGATTTGGAGATGATCCCTGAGTGTTTTATAGACCTAGTGGTAATGTTGAGAGTCCTGTGCAGAGCTGTTCTAGGTATGGATTGTTTAGTGAGCAAGAAATTAAGTAATAAACCTTATGCTAAAATGTTAAAGTTTATGTTGCCTTGAACTGTAATTGATATAATGATATCATTCTGCTATTGTTATTTGAATTATACTGCTGATGTTATTAAACTGCACCGTTATGATATATGTATATGTTATATATGCAATGATAAGCTGTTGTTTAGCTCCAATTTCTTGGATGCATGTTGATAAGATGATTAAGGATAAGTGTTGTTTTGAATTGAGTCCATGCATAGCATACATTGAGCTTAGTCCTCACCATGATAGGAGCTTTGTCCTCCGCACGTTATTTAGGAGCTTTGTCCTCCGCACGTTTAAAAGTATATTAATACTTATGATGAAGTTTGGTACCACATGCATATAAGGAGTCTAAGAGCATTGTCGCATGGTCATATTTATGATGTCATGTTATTGATGAAGATTTGAATATATGATTACGTGATAAGTGTTATCTATCTATGCTACTTGCCTAAAGATGATGTTGAAGTTGATTATGTGGTTATGTGCTAATTGTTGTTAAATTATGCAAGAATGCTATTGATGTTAATTGTTATTCTAAATTGTGTTGATTAATATTATTTTGTTATGAAATCTCACCCCTTCTGCTGGAATTGCCGCCTTGTGGGCAAGTGCAGGTGATCGTGCTTAGTGTTCAGGTGGTTCGTGAGTGGCCTTACCTCACAGTGTTGTCTAGGTCGCTCTGATACGTAACGGGATGGGGTTGTCTTATGCATGCTTCATTCTTTACGTGTATTTGATGTTCCCTGCTAACATTTGAGATATTTTATGGGGCCTGCGTGCCAAACGTTTATGAATTTTTAGTAATAATTCCGCTGCAAAGTTTTGAAGTGAATTGGTTAAATAAATTATTATTTAATTGTTTTGGATTATGTTTTATGTAATACTCCGTTGTCGTGTTTGCATACTCTGATAATTGTTTAAGAAATTTTTATGTTGGGGAAAACGGGGTGTTACTATTGGTATCAGAGCAAGTCGGTCTGTCCGGCCAATTAGAGAGTCTTGTTGAGTCTTAGTAATATTTGTATTACTAAATCTTATGTTGCTGTTACTGTTTGTTGTAGAATATCAGAATGGCTGGAAGAAACGATACCGCGTTAGCTGCTGCACTTCAAGCTGTTGCCCAAGCTGTGGGACAACCTAATGCAAATGCTGGTGTGAATGCTGAGACGAGGATGTTGGAGACTTTCATGAGGAATCATCCTCCAACGTTCAAGGGAAGGTATGACCCCGACGGAGCCCAGACGTGGCTTAAGGAGATAGAGAGGATTTTCAGGGTAATGCAGTGCACCGAAGTCCAGCAGGTGCGATTTGGTACACATCAGCTGTCAGAGGAAGCTGATGATTGGTGGGTCAGCGTGTTACCTAGCCTCGAGCAAGATGGGGCTGTTGTGACTTGGGCTGTTTTCAGGAGAGAGTTCCTGAGGAGATACTTTCCGGAGGATGTTCGCGGGAAGAAAGAGATCGAGTTCCTTGAGCTGAAGCAAGGAAATATGTCCGTGACCGAGTATGCTGCCAAGTTCGTGGAGTTGGCAAAGTTCTATCCGCACTACGCTGCTGAGACTGCAGAGTTTTCAAAGTGCATCAAGTTCGAGAACGGTTTGAGGCCCGACATTAAGGGTCTGTTTGGAACAACAGACAGTGTAGGGAAAGAAAGACAAGAGGAAAGAAAGTTTCTTGAAACTTGGGCTTCTTTCGTTTGGATCACCTATGATTGAGGAAGGAAAGATTGTATTTGGTGGGGTCCACAACCAAATTTGTTTCAGCCCAGAACTGCGAAGAAAGTGCATGGAAGAGCATTGTTCAATGAAAGGTCCAATATAACCTTGCTTTGAATGGTGGGTTGTGCTATTTTATTTTTTTACGTATCAATGGACCAATAAATTTATATAATAATATTAATATTAGACCTTTTTAACTGTTACATGCTTACCATTTCATTTTAAATATCCATTCATTTTATTTTGTTATGTTGTTAATTTTTTCAATTTTAGTTGATGTCGAAAAAAACATTGTTTAATTAAAATATATTAGTTCATTTTAATGTGGGGTATTTACGTCATTTGATAAATTTATATCTTTTTTTCCTTTCACTTTCATTCATTCCAAACAACTAAACAATCATCTCACTTTCCATTCACTTTCTGCTCACTTTCAATCATTTATCATTCTTTCTTTTCACTATCTTTCCTTCTACTTTCTTTTGTGATCCAAACATACCATAAGAGGGCGATTGGGTACCAACAGATTAGAGTGTTTCCGGATTTGGTAAACAGCTGTCGGATATATGAAGAGGATACGAAGGCTCACTACAAGGTAGTGAACGAGAGGAAAGCCAAGGGCCAGCAGAGTCGCCCTAAACCTTATAGTGCCCCTGCTGATAAAGGGAAACAGAGGATGGTCGTGGATAGGCAGGCCGCGAAGAAAGGTGCTCCTGCTGAGATTGTGTGTTTCAACTGTGGTGTGAAAGGCCACAAGAGCAATGCTTGTCCAGAAGAGATCAAGAAGTGTGTCCGGTGTGGCAAGAAGGGTCATTTAGTAGCTGATTGCAAGCGTAATGATATCGTGTGCTTCAATTGCAACGAAGAGGGTCATATTGGTTCCCAGTGCAAGCAGCCAAAGAGGGCGCCTACTACGGGTCGAGTTTTTGCCCTGACTGGTACTCAGACAGACAGTGATGATCGTTTGATCAGAGGTACTTGCTATATTAATAATACTCCTTTAGTTGCTATTATTGATACTGGTGCTACACATTGCTTTATTGCTTTAGACTGTGTTTCTACTTTGAGTCTTTCTATGTCTGATATGAATGGAGAGATGGTTGTCGAAACTCCAGCTAAGGGTTCGGTGACTACTTCTCTCGTATGTTTGAGTTGTCCTTTGTCTATGTTTGGCCGCGATTTTGAGATGGATTTAGTTTGTCTACCTTTAAGCGGTATGGATGTAATTCTGGGTATGAATTGGTTAGAGTACAACCACGTTCTTATCAATTGTTTTCGCAAGACGGTGCAATTCTCGTCTCCGGAAGAGGAAAGTGGCGCCGAGTTCTTATCTACTAAACAGCTGAAGCAACTAGAACGTGATGGTATGCTGATGTTTTCGTTGATGGCTTCTTTATCTTTAGAGAATCAAGCAGTGATCGATAAATTACAAGTGGTATGTGACTTTCCTGAAGTTTTCCCAGATGAAATTCCTGATGTGCCTCCAGAGAGGGAAGTCGAGTTTTCTATTGATCTTGTTCCTGGAACTAAGCCGGTGTCGATGGCACCTTATCGTATGTCTGCTTCTGAATTAGCTGAATTGAAGAAACAGTTGGAAGATTTACTCGAGAAGAAATTCGTTAGACCAAGTGTGTCACCTTGGGGAGCGCCAGTGTTACTAGTAAAGAAGAAGGATGGTAGTATGAGGCTATGTATTGATTATCGGCAGTTGAATAAGGTAACTATCAAGAATAGGTATCCACTTCCGAGGATTGATGATTTGATGGATCAGTTAGTGGGTGCACGTGTTTTCAGCAAGATTGACTTGAGATCGGGTTATCACCAGATTAAAGTAAAAGATGAGGATATGCAGAAGACAGCTTTCAGAACGCGTTATGGCCATTATGAGTACAAGGTTATGCCTTTTGGGGTTACTAATGCACCTGGAGTGTTTATGGAGTATATGAATCGCATCTTCCACGCATTTTTGGATCAGTTTGTAGTTGTGTTTATTGATGATATTTTGATTTACTCCAAGACTGAGGAAGAGCATGCTGAACATCTGAAGATTGTCTTGCAAGTATTGAAAGAAAAGAAGCTTTATGCCAAATTGTCTAAGTGTGAGTTCTGGTTGAAAGAAGTGAGTTTCCTTGGTCATGTTATCTCTGGTGATGGTATTGCAGTAGATCCGTCTAAGATTGAAGCCGTATCGCAATGGGAGACTCCGAAGTCGGTTACTGAGATCAGGAGCTTTTTGGGTTTAGCTGGTTACTACAGAAGGTTTATTGAAGGATTCTCCAAGTTGGCTCTTCCGTTGACCCAGTTGACTTGTAAAGGTAGGGCTTTTGTTTGGGATGTTCATTGTGAGAACAGTTTCAACGAGTTGAAGAAGGGTTTGACGACTGCTCCAGTTTTGATTTTGCCGAAGCCAGATGCGCCATTTGTAGTGTATTGTGATGCGTCTAAGTTGGGTTTAGGAGGTGTGCTTATGCAAGAAGGTAAAGTGGTAGCTTATGCTTCAAGACAGTTGAGGATTCATGAGAAGAATTACCCGACGCATGATTTGGAATTAGCAGCTGTGGTTTTTGTATTGAAGATGTGGAGACACTACTTATATGGTGCGAGATTTGAAGTGTTCAGTGATCACAAGAGCTTGAAGTATCTTTTCGATCAGAAGGAATTGAATATGAGGCAGAGAAGATGGCTTGAACTTTTGAAGGACTTTGACTTTGGGTTGAATTATCATCCGGGTAAAGCGAATGTGGTAGCTGATGCCTTGAGTAGGAAGACCTTGCATATGTCTGCTATGATGGTTAAGGAGTTCGAATTACTTGAGCAATTTAGAGATTTGAGTTTGGTTTGTGAAAGGACGCCTCAGAGTGTGAAGCTAGGGATGCTGAAGATTGATAGTGACTTCTTAATGAATATAAGAGAGGCGCAGAAAGAAGATGTCAAGTTTGTTGATTTAATGGTTGCTGGTAATCAGACTGAAGATAGTGATTTTCAAGTTGACGATCAGGGAGTGTTGAGATTCCGAGGTAGGATTTGCATTCCTGACAATGAAGAGATTAAGAAGATGATTCTTGAAGAGAGCCACAAAAGTAGCTTGAGTATTCACCCGGGAGCTACGAAGATGTATCATGATTTGAAGAAGTTGTTTTGGTGGTCTGGATTGAAACGTGATGTGGCACAGTTTGTGTATGCTTGTCTAGTTTGCCAGAAGTCGAAAATTGAACATCAGAAACCGGCTGGCATGATGGTGTCTTTAGATGTGCCGGAGTGGAAATGGGATAGTATATCCATGGATTTTGTGACTAGCTTGCCGAATACTCCAAGAGGGAATGACGCCATTTGGGTGATAGTTGACAGATTGACAAAGTCGGCCCATTTTCTACCGATTAATATTAGTTTTCCTGTTGCCCAGTTGGCAGAGATTTATATCAAGGAGATTGTGAGATTGCATGGTGTTCCTTCGAGCATAGTATCCGATAGAGATCCAAGATTTACTTCTAGATTTTGGAAAAGTTTGCAAGAGGCTTTGGGTTCTAAGTTGAGATTGAGTTCGGCGTACCATCCGCAGACAGATGGTCAGTCGGAAAGGACAATTCAGTCGCTGGAGGATTTGTTGAGAGTTTGTGTTCTTGAGCAAGGAGGAACTTGGGATAGTCATCTTCCCTTAATCGAGTTCACATACAATAATAGTTATCATTCTAGTATTGGAATGGCACCTTTTGAGGCTTTGTATGGTCGGAGGTGCAGAACTCCGTTGTGTTGGTTTGAGTCAGGTGAAAGAGTGGTTTTAGGGCCAGAGATTGTTCAGCAAACTACTGAGAAGGTTAAGATGATTCAAGAGAAAATGAAAGCGTCGCAGAGTCGACAAAAGAGTTACCATGATAAGCGAAGGAAAGATCTTGAGTTTCAGGAAGGAGACCACGTGTTTTTAAGGGTCACACCTATGACTGGTGTTGGACGTGCGTTGAAGTCAAGGAAGTTGACTCCGAGATTTATTGGCCCGTATCAGATTTTAGAGAGGGTTGGAACGGTGGCGTACCGAGTTGGGTTACCACCGCATCTTTCGAATTTACATAATGTTTTCCATGTGTCGCAGCTTCGGAAGTATGTTCCGGATCCATCTCATGTGATCCAGAGCGATGATGTGCAAGTTAGAGACAACCTTACGGTGGAGACTTTACCGGTAAGGATTCATGATCGGAAAGTGAAGACGTTGAGAGGCAAGGATATACCCCTCGTTAGAGTCGTTTGGTCGGGAGCGACTGGTGAAAGCTTGACTTGGGAGCTTGAGAGTAAGATGCTGGAGTCTTACCCAGAGTTATTTGCTTGAGGTAATTTTCGAGGACGAAAATCTTTTAAGTGGGGGAGAGTTGTAACGCCCACGTTCGTTTTAGTATTTATTTAAATCGAGTTTAGGTGATTATATTATATTTATATAATATATAAGTGTTTTGATATGTTTTGATATATTTTGGATGATTTGGTGATAAGATATAATTTTAAGGATAAGATTAAGGGACTTATTTTATTGTTAAATAAAATAAGATTTGAAAAGAAAATAAAATATTTAGTTGTGGGTTAGTTTTGGATTTTAGAGAGTTATGTGGGAGAAAGAGTAAATAAGATAAGATTTGTTGGCAGTATAAATAAGGCAACTAGGGTTAGGTAGTCAGTAACGTACCAGACTTTGGAAACAGAAAGAGAGAAAACGCACGCACACGTGAAGGAGAAGAGAAGAGTGAGACCTGCGATTTCTGCTTCAATCCAGGTAAGGGTGGGACTAATAACTCTGTATTATTGATTAGCATAATTCTGATAGCAATTAACAAGGATTAGGATTGATTTAAGAGAATGAGAAAACTAGGTCAAAACCTTAGAATTTGATGAATTAACGGTTGGAATAGGTTTAATTGATGTAGAAAGTGTCCCTAGACCTTAGAATATGTTTAGGATGAATTCTGGAATCAGTAGAAGGCTTAGAACCATGAGAATTTGTGAGATTTTGAGATAATAGTAGTTCTGGCCGCAGCGAAATTCATCGCTCGCCACGGCGAGCAGTGATCCTCGCCTCGCGAGTGATGAGTTCATCGCTCGCCACGGCGAGTACTTCCCCCGCCTCGCGAGTTGCTTCTTGCAGCTCGCCATAGCGAGTACTTTTCCCCGCCTCGCGAGTTGCTTCTTGCAGCTCGCCATAGCGAGCACTTTCCTTCGCCTCGCGAGTTGCTTCTGGCAGCTCGCCACGGCGAGCTAACTCACTCGCCTCGCGGACACTACCAGTTTTGGGAGTTGTGAGGGTTGTGTGATCCGTTCCGTGTAGTTGATTTGGAGATGATCCCTGAGTGTTTTATAGACCTAGTGGTAATGTTGAGAGTCCTGTGCAGAGCTGTTCTAGGTATGGATTGTTTAGTGAGCAAGAAATTAAGTAATAAACCTTATGCTAAAATGTTAAAGTTTATGTTGCCTTGAACTGTAATTGATATAATGATATCATTCTGCTATTGTTATTTGAATTATACTGCTGATGTTATTAAACTGCACCGTTATGATATATGTATATGTTATATATGCAATGATAAGCTGTTGTTTAGCTCCAATTTCTTGGATGCATGTTGATAAGATGATTAAGGATAAGTGTTGTTTTGAATTGAGTCCATGCATAGCATACATTGAGCTTAGTCCTCACCATGATAGGAGCTTTGTCCTCCGCACGTTATTTAGGAGCTTTGTCCTCCGCACGTTTAAAAGTATATTAATACTTATGATGAAGTTTGGTACCACATGCATATAAGGAGTCTAAGAGCATTGTCGCATGGTCATATTTATGATGTCATGTTATTGATGAAGATTTGAATATATGATTACGTGATAAGTGTTATCTATCTATGCTACTTGCCTAAAGATGATGTTGAAGTTGATTATGTGGTTATGTGCTAATTGTTGTTAAATTATGCAAGAATGCTATTGATGTTAATTGTTATTCTAAATTGTGTTGATTAATATTATTTTGTTATGAAATCTCACCCCTTCTGCTGGAATTGCCGCCTTGTGGGCAAGTGCAGGTGATCGTGCTTAGTGTTCAGGTGGTTCGTGAGTGGCCTTACCTCACAGTGTTGTCTAGGTCGCTCTGATACGTAACGGGATGGGGTTGTCTTATGCATGCTTCATTCTTTACGTGTATTTGATGTTCCCTGCTAACATTTGAGATATTTTATGGGGCCTGCGTGCCAAACGTTTATGAATTTTTAGTAATAATTCCGCTGCAAAGTTTTGAAGTGAATTGGTTAAATAAATTATTATTTAATTGTTTTGGATTATGTTTTATGTAATACTCCGTTGTCGTGTTTGCATACTCTGATAATTGTTTAAGAAATTTTTATGTTGGGGAAAACGGGGTGTTACTATTGGTATCAGAGCAAGTCGGTCTGTCCGGCCAATTAGAGAGTCTTGTTGAGTCTTAGTAATATTTGTATTACTAAATCTTATGTTGCTGTTACTGTTTGTTGTAGAATATCAGAATGGCTGGAAGAAACGATACCGCGTTAGCTGCTGCACTTCAAGCTGTTGCCCAAGCTGTGGGACAACCTAATGCAAATGCTGGTGTGAATGCTGAGACGAGGATGTTGGAGACTTTCATGAGGAATCATCCTCCAACGTTCAAGGGAAGGTATGACCCCGACGGAGCCCAGACGTGGCTTAAGGAGATAGAGAGGATTTTCAGGGTAATGCAGTGCACCGAAGTCCAGCAGGTGCGATTTGGTACACATCAGCTGTCAGAGGAAGCTGATGATTGGTGGGTCAGCGTGTTACCTAGCCTCGAGCAAGATGGGGCTGTTGTGACTTGGGCTGTTTTCAGGAGAGAGTTCCTGAGGAGATACTTTCCGGAGGATGTTCGCGGGAAGAAAGAGATCGAGTTCCTTGAGCTGAAGCAAGGAAATATGTCCGTGACCGAGTATGCTGCCAAGTTCGTGGAGTTGGCAAAGTTCTATCCGCACTACGCTGCTGAGACTGCAGAGTTTTCAAAGTGCATCAAGTTCGAGAACGGTTTGAGGCCCGACATTAAGGGTCTGTTTGGAACAACAGACAGTGTAGGGAAAGAAAGACAAGAGGAAAGAAAGTTTCTTGAAACTTGGGCTTCTTTCGTTTGGATCACCTATGATTGAGGAAGGAAAGATTGTATTTGGTGGGGTCCACAACCAAATTTGTTTCAGCCCAGAACTGCGAAGAAAGTGCATGGAAGAGCATTGTTCAATGAAAGGTCCAATATAACCTTGCTTTGAATGGTGGGTTGTGCTATTTTATTTTTTTACGTATCAATGGACCAATAAATTTATATAATAATATTAATATTAGACCTTTTTAACTGTTACATGCTTACCATTTCATTTTAAATATCCATTCATTTTATTTTGTTATGTTGTTAATTTTTTCAATTTTAGTTGATGTCGAAAAAAACATTGTTTAATTAAAATATATTAGTTCATTTTAATGTGGGGTATTTACGTCATTTGATAAATTTATATCTTTTTTTCCTTTCACTTTCATTCATTCCAAACAACTAAACAATCATCTCACTTTCCATTCACTTTCTGCTCACTTTCAATCATTTATCATTCTTTCTTTTCACTATCTTTCCTTCTACTTTCTTTTGTGATCCAAACATACCATAAGAGGGCGATTGGGTACCAACAGATTAGAGTGTTTCCGGATTTGGTAAACAGCTGTCGGATATATGAAGAGGATACGAAGGCTCACTACAAGGTAGTGAACGAGAGGAAAGCCAAGGGCCAGCAGAGTCGCCCTAAACCTTATAGTGCCCCTGCTGATAAAGGGAAACAGAGGATGGTCGTGGATAGGCAGGCCGCGAAGAAAGGTGCTCCTGCTGAGATTGTGTGTTTCAACTGTGGTGTGAAAGGCCACAAGAGCAATGCTTGTCCAGAAGAGATCAAGAAGTGTGTCCGGTGTGGCAAGAAGGGTCATTTAGTAGCTGATTGCAAGCGTAATGATATCGTGTGCTTCAATTGCAACGAAGAGGGTCATATTGGTTCCCAGTGCAAGCAGCCAAAGAGGGCGCCTACTACGGGTCGAGTTTTTGCCCTGACTGGTACTCAGACAGACAGTGATGATCGTTTGATCAGAGGTACTTGCTATATTAATAATACTCCTTTAGTTGCTATTATTGATACTGGTGCTACACATTGCTTTATTGCTTTAGACTGTGTTTCTACTTTGAGTCTTTCTATGTCTGATATGAATGGAGAGATGGTTGTCGAAACTCCAGCTAAGGGTTCGGTGACTACTTCTCTCGTATGTTTGAGTTGTCCTTTGTCTATGTTTGGCCGCGATTTTGAGATGGATTTAGTTTGTCTACCTTTAAGCGGTATGGATGTAATTCTGGGTATGAATTGGTTAGAGTACAACCACGTTCTTATCAATTGTTTTCGCAAGACGGTGCAATTCTCGTCTCCGGAAGAGGAAAGTGGCGCCGAGTTCTTATCTACTAAACAGCTGAAGCAACTAGAACGTGATGGTATGCTGATGTTTTCGTTGATGGCTTCTTTATCTTTAGAGAATCAAGCAGTGATCGATAAATTACAAGTGGTATGTGACTTTCCTGAAGTTTTCCCAGATGAAATTCCTGATGTGCCTCCAGAGAGGGAAGTCGAGTTTTCTATTGATCTTGTTCCTGGAACTAAGCCGGTGTCGATGGCACCTTATCGTATGTCTGCTTCTGAATTAGCTGAATTGAAGAAACAGTTGGAAGATTTACTCGAGAAGAAATTCGTTAGACCAAGTGTGTCACCTTGGGGAGCGCCAGTGTTACTAGTAAAGAAGAAGGATGGTAGTATGAGGCTATGTATTGATTATCGGCAGTTGAATAAGGTAACTATCAAGAATAGGTATCCACTTCCGAGGATTGATGATTTGATGGATCAGTTAGTGGGTGCACGTGTTTTCAGCAAGATTGACTTGAGATCGGGTTATCACCAGATTAAAGTAAAAGATGAGGATATGCAGAAGACAGCTTTCAGAACGCGTTATGGCCATTATGAGTACAAGGTTATGCCTTTTGGGGTTACTAATGCACCTGGAGTGTTTATGGAGTATATGAATCGCATCTTCCACGCATTTTTGGATCAGTTTGTAGTTGTGTTTATTGATGATATTTTGATTTACTCCAAGACTGAGGAAGAGCATGCTGAACATCTGAAGATTGTCTTGCAAGTATTGAAAGAAAAGAAGCTTTATGCCAAATTGTCTAAGTGTGAGTTCTGGTTGAAAGAAGTGAGTTTCCTTGGTCATGTTATCTCTGGTGATGGTATTGCAGTAGATCCGTCTAAGATTGAAGCCGTATCGCAATGGGAGACTCCGAAGTCGGTTACTGAGATCAGGAGCTTTTTGGGTTTAGCTGGTTACTACAGAAGGTTTATTGAAGGATTCTCCAAGTTGGCTCTTCCATTGACCCAGTTGACTTGTAAAGGTAGGGCTTTTGTTTGGGATGTTCATTGTGAGAACAGTTTCAACGAGTTGAAGAAGCGTTTGACGACTGCTCCAGTTTTGATTTTGCCGAAGCCAGATGCGCCATTTGTAGTGTATTGTGATGCGTCTAAGTTGGGTTTAGGAGGTGTGCTTATGCAAGAAGGTAAAGTGGTAGCTTATGCTTCAAGACAGTTGAGGATTCATGAGAAGAATTACCCGACGCATGATTTGGAATTAGCAGCTGTGGTTTTTGTATTGAAGATGTGGAGACACTACTTATATGGTGCGAGATTTGAAGTGTTCAGTGATCACAAGAGCTTGAAGTATCTTTTCGATCAGAAGGAATTGAATATGAGGCAGAGAAGATGGCTTGAACTTTTGAAGGACTTTGACTTTGGGTTGAATTATCATCCGGGTAAAGCGAATGTGGTAGCTGATGCCTTGAGTAGGAAGACCTTGCATATGTCTGCTATGATGGTTAAGGAGTTCGAATTACTTGAGCAATTTAGAGATTTGAGTTTGGTTTGTGAAAGGACGCCTCAGAGTGTGAAGCTAGGGATGCTGAAGATTGATAGTGACTTCTTAATGAATATAAGAGAGGCGCAGAAAGAAGATGTCAAGTTTGTTGATTTAATGGTTGCTGGTAATCAGACTGAAGATAGTGATTTTCAAGTTGACGATCAGGGAGTGTTGAGATTCCGAGGTAGGATTTGCATTCCTGACAATGAAGAGATTAAGAAGATGATTCTTGAAGAGAGCCACAAAAGTAGCTTGAGTATTCACCCGGGAGCTACGAAGATGTATCATGATTTGAAGAAGTTGTTTTGGTGGTCTGGATTGAAACGTGATGTGGCACAGTTTGTGTATGCTTGTCTAGTTTGCCAGAAGTCGAAAATTGAACATCAGAAACCGGCTGGCATGATGGTGTCTTTAGATGTGCCGGAGTGGAAATGGGATAGTATATCCATGGATTTTGTGACTAGCTTGCCGAATACTCCAAGAGGGAATGACGCCATTTGGGTGATAGTTGACAGATTGACAAAGTCGGCCCATTTTCTACCGATTAATATTAGTTTTCCTGTTGCCCAGTTGGCAGAGATTTATATCAAGGAGATTGTGAGATTGCATGGTGTTCCTTCGAGCATAGTATCCGATAGAGATCCAAGATTTACTTCTAGATTTTGGAAAAGTTTGCAAGAGGCTTTGGGTTCTAAGTTGAGATTGAGTTCGGCGTACCATCCGCAGACAGATGGTCAGTCGGAAAGGACAATTCAGTCGCTGGAGGATTTGTTGAGAGTTTGTGTTCTTGAGCAAGGAGGAACTTGGGATAGTCATCTTCCCTTAATCGAGTTCACATACAATAATAGTTATCATTCTAGTATTGGAATGGCACCTTTTGAGGCTTTGTATGGTCGGAGGTGCAGAACTCCGTTGTGTTGGTTTGAGTCAGGTGAAAGAGTGGTTTTAGGGCCAGAGATTGTTCAGCAAACTACTGAGAAGGTTAAGATGATTCAAGAGAAAATGAAAGCGTCGCAGAGTCGACAAAAGAGTTACCATGATAAGCGAAGGAAAGATCTTGAGTTTCAGGAAGGAGACCACGTGTTTTTAAGGGTCACACCTATGACTGGTGTTGGACGTGCGTTGAAGTCAAGGAAGTTGACTCCGAGATTTATTGGCCCGTATCAGATTTTAGAGAGGGTTGGAACGGTGGCGTACCGAGTTGGGTTACCACCGCATCTTTCGAATTTACATAATGTTTTCCATGTGTCGCAGCTTCGGAAGTATGTTCCGGATCCATCTCATGTGATCCAGAGCGATGATGTGCAAGTTAGAGACAACCTTACGGTGGAGACTTTACCGGTAAGGATTCATGATCGGAAAGTGAAGACGTTGAGAGGCAAGGATATACCCCTCGTTAGAGTCGTTTGGTCGGGAGCGACTGGTGAAAGCTTGACTTGGGAGCTTGAGAGTAAGATGCTGGAGTCTTACCCAGAGTTATTTGCTTGAGGTAATTTTCGAGGACGAAAATCTTTTAAGTGGGGGAGAGTTGTAACGCCCACGTTCGTTTTAGTATTTATTTAAATCGAGTTTAGGTGATTATATTATATTTATATAATATATAAGTGTTTTGATATGTTTTGATATATTTTGGATGATTTGGTGATAAGATATAATTTTAAGGATAAGATTAAGGGACTTATTTTATTGTTAAATAAAATAAGATTTGAAAAGAAAATAAAATATTTAGTTGTGGGTTAGTTTTGGATTTTAGAGAGTTATGTGGGAGAAAGAGTAAATAAGATAAGATTTGTTGGCAGTATAAATAAGGCAACTAGGGTTAGGTAGTCAGTAACGTACCAGACTTTGGAAACAGAAAGAGAGAAAACGCACGCACACGTGAAGGAGAAGAGAAGAGTGAGACCTGCGATTTCTGCTTCAATCCAGGTAAGGGTGGGACTAATAACTCTGTATTATTGATTAGCATAATTCTGATAGCAATTAACAAGGATTAGGATTGATTTAAGAGAATGAGAAAACTAGGTCAAAACCTTAGAATTTGATGAATTAACGGTTGGAATAGGTTTAATTGATGTAGAAAGTGTCCCTAGACCTTAGAATATGTTTAGGATGAATTCTGGAATCAGTAGAAGGCTTAGAACCATGAGAATTTGTGAGATTTTGAGATAATAGTAGTTCTGGCCGCAGCGAAATTCATCGCTCGCCACGGCGAGCAGTGATCCTCGCCTCGCGAGTGATGAGTTCATCGCTCGCCACGGCGAGTACTTCCCCCGCCTCGCGAGTTGCTTCTTGCAGCTCGCCATAGCGAGTACTTTTCCCCGCCTCGCGAGTTGCTTCTTGCAGCTCGCCATAGCGAGCACTTTCCTTCGCCTCGCGAGTTGCTTCTGGCAGCTCGCCACGGCGAGCTAACTCACTCGCCTCGCGGACACTACCAGTTTTGGGAGTTGTGAGGGTTGTGTGATCCGTTCCGTGTAGTTGATTTGGAGATGATCCCTGAGTGTTTTATAGACCTAGTGGTAATGTTGAGAGTCCTGTGCAGAGCTGTTCTAGGTATGGATTGTTTAGTGAGCAAGAAATTAAGTAATAAACCTTATGCTAAAATGTTAAAGTTTATGTTGCCTTGAACTGTAATTGATATAATGATATCATTCTGCTATTGTTATTTGAATTATACTGCTGATGTTATTAAACTGCACCGTTATGATATATGTATATGTTATATATGCAATGATAAGCTGTTGTTTAGCTCCAATTTCTTGGATGCATGTTGATAAGATGATTAAGGATAAGTGTTGTTTTGAATTGAGTCCATGCATAGCATACATTGAGCTTAGTCCTCACCATGATAGGAGCTTTGTCCTCCGCACGTTATTTAGGAGCTTTGTCCTCCGCACGTTATTTAGGAGCTTTGTCCTCCGCACGTTTAAAAGTATATTAATACTTATGATGAAGTTTGGTACCACATGCATATAAGGAGTCTAAGAGCATTGTCGCATGGTCATATTTATGATGTCATGTTATTGATGAAGATTTGAATATATGATTACGTGATAAGTGTTATCTATCTATGCTACTTGCCTAAAGATGATGTTGAAGTTGATTATGTGGTTATGTGCTAATTGTTGTTAAATTATGCAAGAATGCTATTGATGTTAATTGTTATTCTAAATTGTGTTGATTAATATTATTTTGTTATGAAATCTCACCCCTTCTGCTGGAATTGCCGCCTTGTGGGCAAGTGCAGGTGATCGTGCTTAGTGTTCAGGTGGTTCGTGAGTGGCCTTACCTCACAGTGTTGTCTAGGTCGCTCTGATACGTAACGGGATGGGGTTGTCTTATGCATGCTTCATTCTTTACGTGTATTTGATGTTCCCTGCTAACATTTGAGATATTTTATGGGGCCTGCGTGCCAAACGTTTATGAATTTTTAGTAATAATTCCGCTGCAAAGTTTTGAAGTGAATTGGTTAAATAAATTATTATTTAATTGTTTTGGATTATGTTTTATGTAATACTCCGTTGTCGTGTTTGCATACTCTGATAATTGTTTAAGAAATTTTTATGTTGGGGAAAACGGGGTGTTACTATTGGTATCAGAGCAAGTCGGTCTGTCCGGCCAATTAGAGAGTCTTGTTGAGTCTTAGTAATATTTGTATTACTAAATCTTATGTTGCTGTTACTGTTTGTTGTAGAATATCAGAATGGCTGGAAGAAACGATACCGCGTTAGCTACTGCACTTCAAGCTGTTGCCCAAGCTGTGGGACAACCTAATGCAAATGCTGGTGTGAATGCTGAGACGAGGATGTTGGAGACTTTCATGAGGAATCATCCTCCAACGTTCAAGGGAAGGTATGACCCCGACGGAGCCCAGACGTGGCTTAAGGAGATAGAGAGGATTTTCAGGGTAATGCAGTGCACCGAAGTCCAG
Source organism: Medicago lupulina (assembly GCA_958299785.1). Lineage (NCBI taxonomy): Eukaryota > Viridiplantae > Streptophyta > Magnoliopsida > Fabales > Fabaceae > Medicago > Medicago lupulina. Next base: position 41,023,368 of record OY283142.1, read on the forward strand.
CAGGTGCGATTTGGTACACATCAGCTGTCAGAGGAACTAAGGTCCTGCTCGCTATGGCGAGTTGGGATTGCTCGCCTCGCGAGTAACTAGGGGACTGCTCGCTATGGCGAGCTGGGTTGCTCGCCTCGCGAGCGATCTAGGTCTACTCGCTGCGGCGAGTTGCGTAGCTCGCCTAGGCGAGCGATGAACAGATTGCTACGGGCTCTGCGAAAATCACACAAAAAGGTCCCAATTCCATCATCTAGATCATCTAAACTCTCAGAAACAACATTACTATGGTTAACTTACGATCTGTACTCAATTTCTAACTCTGTTTCACAGCTTCATAGCCTAATTCATGATTTTTCTCAATTTTGACCTAATTCCAATTCTCTCAAAACAGCCCTATGATTGTTTAATCCTGACTAGATGAATTACAGAATAATATAATCAAATGCTAGGCTCACCCTTACCTGGTAATAGCAGAAAAACGCAGCCCTCTAAGCTCTTCTCCCTTCACGTGACTTTTTCCTCTTTTTCTCCAAAACTCAGTAACGCGTACACTGACTTCTCTCTTGACCTAATTTTCCCTTTATATACTCCCAACAAATCTTATCTTATTTACTCTTTCTCCCACATAACTCTCTAAAATCCAAAACTAACCCACAATTAAATATTTTATTTTATTTTCAAATCTTATTTTATTAAACAATAAAATAAGTCACCACGTCGCATAAAATCATAATAAGTCTTCATTCGGCATCGCATAATATATTAATAAATATATATCAACTTCTCAAATAAATCAAATAATTAAATAATCAAAAATGGGCGTTACAACGGGTGTAGGACGTGCATTGAAGTCTAAGAAGTTGACTCCAAAGTTCATTGGTCCTTATCAGATTTCAGAGAGGGTTGGAACTGTGGCATATCGGATTGGGTTGCCACCGCATCTTTCGAACTTGCATGATGTGTTTCATGTGTCGCAGCTGAGGAAGTATGTAGCCGACCCTTCGCATGTTATTCCTAGAGATGATGTGCAAGTTAGGGATAACCTTACCGTGGAGACTTTACCTTTGAGGATTGAGGATCGCAAGGTGAAGCAATTGAGAGGCAAGGAAATACCTTTGGTGAAGGTTGTTTGGAGCGGTGTAACTGGTAAAAGTTTAACTTGGGAGCTGGAGAGTAAGATGCTAGAGTCCTATCCTGAGTCCTATCCTTGTTGTAACGCCCTAGTTGTTATTTAATTATTTTTGGTTGATTTTAAGTCTTTTATATGATTTTAAAATGATTTATGTGGTGTGTTATTTGATTTATATTTATTTATATGAAAATTGGTGATTATTTGTGTTATTTAGTAAATTAAGAGAAATAATAATTATTTAGAATGTTGGGGGTTTAGTTAGAGTTAAGGAGGGGATTAATGAAAATTAATAGAAATTAAGTAGGGAGTAAAAGGAAAAGAGAGGTTACACTTTGTGGGAAAAAGGAAATAGAAGTCAGTAAAACATTTTCACGTATCAGAGAAAAAAACATAAGCTTTTTTGGAGAAAGAGGGAAGAACCAAGAACCAAGAACCAAGAGGGAAGAGCTAGGAAGAGAGAATCCATCTATTTTGCTGTAGAATTCGCTGAATTGAGGTAAGGGTGAGCTAGCAATTCAATTAATAATATATGTATATGAATTCTGAAATTGAATTGAAAATTGGTGTTCTTGAATTAGGGTTAGAAAGTGATGATGTGATGCTAATTGTTGTGAATTATGTTGTTGGATGCATGTTTCTGAGTTGTTTTGGTTGTTGTGTTGCAAATAAAACTTGTAAACATTGTTGTAATTCAATTTGGGGTTTGGGTGATTGAAAATTGGGTTTTTTGGGTGAAAACTGGTCTGTTTCCGTAGGTTTGTTCACATTCCATCGTAGTACGATTCTGGGAAATCGTAGTACGATTTTTCCAGTAGCAAAAATGACTTTTTCAGCACATTCCATCGTAGTACGATGCCCTGAAATCGTAGTACGATTTTCAGTGAAACAGCATCCCCTGTTTCGCGTTATTGCGTCTTTTTCACCCATTTATGTTCCGAACTGGCTTTTTGTGTAAACATGAAAGTTGTAGATAATTGAGTTAGCTTTCTAATGGCTTTGGTTTGACTTGAAAATGATGTTTAGATTTTGAGTTATGATGGAAATAGTCCAGGTGGGTATTAAGAAAACTTAGCATAACTAATTCCGAGTTGATCCAAAATCTTATGGTTGGTTTCCCAACTTCAAACTTAAGTGTTAGGGATTTAGTTGAGGTGTTTTATGAGTATTTGGCTTAGGTCTTATTGATCAAACTTGATTTGCTTTTGAAGAATGTTTTGGACTACGATATGAATGTAATTGGTTAATGTATATGTTGCTGTCATCCATGCTAAGTTTGAGTTGCCATTGATGTTGCTGAGTTGTATTGTCCAGTTGGGGAGGGTGTCATAAGTGTTAGACACAGTTGTTGATGTCCTAAGTTGTTGTTGTTGTCTGGTTGTATGCTGATATACACCATTTAGTCGTTGGGTTGTATGCTGATATACACCATTGAGTTCATTTCATACTCATATGCATTGTTGGGGGCTCATGCCCTGGAATGTTTATCATTCAACCGTTGAGGGCTTATTCCCTAGAATGTTTATCATTCACCTGTTGGGGGCTTATGCCCTGGGATGCTTTAACCATCCAATCGTTGAGGGCTCATGCCCTGGAATGCTTGCCATTCAACGCGCGTAAAGTGGTACCACATGCATATTGCATTAGTAATTGAGGTCTTTGCATAGTCGTTGTCGGTGTGAGTTGTACTTGTATAGTCTTTGGTGTCGGAGTTGTTGTTGGTGAGATGTCGCCACAAGAGTTGTTGTTGTTGTTGTAAATCAAAGATGAAATGAAATGTTATTGTTGAGTTGATATTGCCGATGTTGTTGTTGATGGATGTTAATACTTGTTGATGTTTTCCTCTCAATTTGATGATTTATATATATATATATATATATATATATATTATTTTTGATTTGTGAACTCACCCCTTCTGTTGGAATTGTCGCCTTGTGGACAAGTGCAGATTTCCAAGGCTAGTAGGTTGATGGCTCAAGTGTCTAGGGCTCTGATACGTAACGGGATGGGGGATCGTTACAATGTTTCTCTTTCATTCCTTTATGTATCAACTTTTGGAACATGTTGTTGAAGTTTTGTTGTTGTTGAAGAATTAAACTATTATTGAATAATATTTTATCATGTTGAGGCCTTTGTGCCAAGGATATTAATGTATTTGTTGGTTATGATTTTAAATAAAGAATTCCGCTGCAGATTTTTATAAATTGAGGTTGTTGTTATTTAAATGGTTTTATATTCTGTTTAAATAAATTATGAAAAGTAGATGTAATACTCCGTTGATTGTTGAACTCTGATATTATTACTATCATTATTTCGTTGTTTTGGGAACGGGGTGTTACAATAAATATACTCCTAGGGCATAAGCCCTCGTCGCTAGTGAGTAAAAGCTCCAGGGCATGAGCCCTCGTCGCTGGTGAGTAAAAACTCCAGGGCATAAGCCCTCATCTCTGAATGAGTATGCATGGACTCAACATCTTATAACTTAAACAAGTTAAACATCTTAAACGTCTCAACATCATAAACATCTTGGACCGACACATGCAACTCTATTAAATGTAAACAGCAACATGGCAGCAAGCAAATCACAGGATATAACGATATCATTGCAAACATTATCTCAAACATCACACGAACTTCACATATATCTCACGTAATGCACATATGAATCACAATTCAATAGCAACATTAAAACCTCACATAACATCTTTACAGATCATCAATTATATCATAGTTACTCTCCAATACTACCCAAGGATCAACTCTTAAAGTTCTGCACAAAACAGGTCCCAAAATACAAAGTTATGGCAGTCTGAAACCGCACTACTCGCCTTGGCGAGTTGATCTGCTCGCCTCGCGAGATCAACTAGGGGTTACTCGCCTTGGGCGAGTTGGGGGCGAACTGAAGGCGAGCAATACTAGGTGCTCTCAGCCTTTATCACATTTTTCATCCAAAAACGTCAGTTATAAGTTCCCTAGGTCCAATTTGATCCTAAAATCTTACCTAAGCATTCTTATATACATCAAGGCACTCAAAACCATCTACAACACGTTTCAAAACAACATTCTAAAAAATCAAGATTCACTCAGGTCAACTCGCTATGGCGAGTGGGATTGCTCGCCTCGCGAGTGATCAAGGGCTACTCGCTATGGCGAGTTGGGTTGCTCGCCTCGCGAGCGATGAAGGTCTACTCGCCGCGGCGAGTTGCTTAGCTCGCCTCGGCGAGCGATGAACAGACAGGTTACGGGTTCAGCAAAATTCTCACCAAAAATCACCAATCTCACCATGTTAAACCTCAAAACGATCGGGAACATTAACCTTATGATTATTCTAGGTTCTGTACACAACTTCTACACTAGTTCTACGGCTTTACATCATCAGATCATTAATTCTCCACTTCTAACCTAATTTCCCAACTCCTCAAAAATCACATCTACTCTTGTTAATACATGAATTAAAGGCTTAATAGAATTGTAATGCTAGGCTCACCCTTACCTTAAAATTGCAGAAATCGCAGCCCTTTTGCCTCTTCTCCCTTTCTCTGGTTTTTCTCCCTTTAACACCAAAACGTACGTACTGACAAATTGACCTAATTTTCCCTTTTTATACTCCCAACAATTCTTATCGTATTTACTCTTTCTCCTACATAACTCTCTAAAATCTCGAAACTACCCCACATCTCTATATTTATTTTATTTTTAAATCTTATTTTATTAAACAATAAAATAAGTCACCACATCACATAAATCACATAAAAAATCACATAAATCTAAATCTCAACATCTCTTAAAATATATATAAAAATGTATCTAGACTCCTCAAATAATTCAAATAATTAAATAATTAAAATAATCTTAGGTGGACGTTACAACTCTCCCCAACTTATAAGATTTTCGTCCTCGAAAATTTACCTTCAGCAAACAACTCTGGATAAGATTCCAGCATCTTACTCTCCAGCTCCCACATCAAGCTTTCACCAGTCGCTCCGTACCAAACGACTTTCACAAGAGGTATCTCCTTTCCCCTCAAACGCTTCACTTCTCGACCTTCAATCCTCATTGGTAGGGTCTCAATCGTAAGGTTATCCCTAACTTGCACATCGTCTCTCTGGATCACATGAGATGGATCCGAAACATACTTCCGAAGTTGCGACACATGAAACACATCATGCAAATTCGAAAGATGAGGTGGTTAACCCACTCGGTACGCCACCGTTCCAACTCTTTCCGATATCTGATATGGACCAATAAACTTCGGAGTCAACTTCTTTGACTTCAATGCACGACCAACACCGGTCATAGGAGTAACTCTTAAGAACACATGATCTCCCTCTTGAAATTCAAGGTCTTTCCTTCGCTTATCATGGTAACTCTTCTGTCGACTCTGCGACGCTTTCATCTTTTCTTGAATCATCTTTACCTTCTCGGTAGTCTGTTGAACAATCTTTGGTCCTAAAACCAAATTCTCACCTGACTCAAACCAACATAACGGAGTTCTGCATCTCCGACCATACAATGCCTCGAAAGGTGTCATCCCAATACTCGAATGGTAATTGTTGTTGTACGTGAACTCTATCAACGGAAGATGACTATCCCAAGTTCCTCCTTGCTCATCACTTTAGAATCTTCAAGCTTGAACTTCTTCAGAAGGTCCTTAGTATACTTAGTTTGATGAACATACACACCATCTTTGCAATGATTGATTTGAATTCCAAGGAAGAACTTTAATTCTCCCATCATGCTCATTTCAAATTCATCCTGCATTAACTTAGAAAATTCCTTGCAAAGAGATGCATTAGTAGAACTAAATATTACATCATCAACATAAATCTGCACAACAAGAATGTCTTTCTCAAGAGTTCTTCTGAAGAGTGTTGTGTCAACTTGACCTCTTTTAAAATCATTTTCAATCAAGAAATTACTCAGTCTATCATACCTCTAGGAGCTTGTTTCAGACCATATAGTGATTTCTTAAGCTTATAAACATGGTGAGGATTCTTAAGATCCTCAAAACCAAGAGGTTGTTTGACATATACTTCTTCAGATATCACACCATTAAGAAATGCATTTTTGACATCCATTTGATATTGTCGCGTCAATTTTTGGAGATCATAGCTATTTAATTAGTTTTGACTCACTATTTATTCACGACTTGAACTTTTAATTTTTAAAGAAAATGGGAAAAGTTCGAATAAACCATTTTTAAAGAGATTTGAGTTCGGGGGTTAGTTATATTTAAGGAAGGTATTAGCACCCTAAATATTCGTAGTATTCTACGAGAACCTTTTGATTTTATTTTACTTTTGTGCTATAACTTACTTGCTTTTTTGTTTAAAAGTGATTAAAAGAAAAGAAACATTTTTTATTTACATTTTTTATTGATTTAGAAGGACTAGGTCCTTTGCCTACGTACCCGTGAGGGATCAAAACCTCGTAGTTCAGTGTAGAAATTGACGTTTGATTGGTTTTGTGTTTTTTATTAATTTATGAAAAAAAGTTTTAAAATAAAAAGCCAAGTGGCAAATAAGAATTGATTTGTATTTTTTATATTGAAAGAAAAATGACTCAAAATAGAATTAAAATTGATTTGAAATTTGATTAAGAAAGAAAATAAAAAGAATGATCACTTGATTGAAAATCAAGGTTTATTATGAAAATATTTTTGAATTTTTGATTATTTGCATGTTTTTGTTGTTTTTGAATATTAATTAAAAAATAAAAATAAACTAATGTGACAAGAAAATAAAAGCGCGAGGACTTCATGGTGACATTGCATCAGCACAAAATCCTTAACCTAATTTTTTTGTATTTTTTGATATAAAGCAGTAAAGAAATAAACACATATACACACTTTTTCTCATTTATGATGTACAATTGACCTAATTACATTCTAAATCTATGCAATAAAATAAATGACAAAATTTAAATATGCATATGATGATATAAGTACTAAAATGTGATGCAAAATAAAATAAAAATGCATGAAAGACATAAAATAAAATGAAATAGAAAATAAAAGGAGCAGGGGTGCAGGCAGTAATAGGGGTGCAGGAATTAAAATGAAAGAAGCAGATTGAGCTTAGGGATTCAATCAAGGCTGTTTGATCAAGATCGGAAGACCCTGATCAGATCACAAAGTGAGGCAACAGGGGCCTTCAGATTATAATCCAAGGGGATAGGGAGACGAGGGTGTATGGGAAACCATACACCCTTGTACACATAATCCAAAGGTTATGTAAATTGAAATTCCCTTTCAGGTTTCTTCATTCTGCTCTCCGCTTTCTCTCTCCTCTTCTTAATTCTCTCGTTCTTCTTTCTATCTTCTTCCTTATACATTCATTTTTTTTGTGAAACAAACAGCAACAAAAAACGGTTAAAACTCTATATCTATACGAAGAAAAAAAAACATAACTAAATTCTTTTTGGATCTGTTTGTTTCAGGATTAGGTTGTGTGAGATTGGATCACGGTCTTGCACCTGGTTGTTGCTGGATTGTTGATGTTTGTAACCGATTTGGTTACGGCTGTGCTAAGGTTTTACGGTTTGGATACTACTGGGTTATGGATCGGTTGGTTTGGATTGTGTGGCTTCTGGGTTTAGGTTTAATGTTGTGAATAGGTGTTGGTGATTGAGATTGTGATGCTGATTTTTTGCAGGTTGCTTTTTGCTTGCAGGTTATGTGTGAATTGGCTCCCCTTGCCTGAATTTGGATCCCTTTTAATCAGTTCTGAAAATACTCTTTTTGGAAAGAAATTCATTTTGATTAATTGGGGTGTGAATGGACTTGAATGAGGTTTATGGAATTGAATGGCTTTGGGAACGCGTATGGTGAAATTGGAAATAAGGTTCTGACTTTTTGCTGTGATTGTGGCGTAGATGAAAGGGAACAAAGAAAATAAAATGGACCCTAGATAAAATATTTTCGACTTATTGACACTTTTTGATTTTTTTGGACAATTTTTTAAAATAGAAAATGAAAATAAACTATAATTTAAAATAATAATAAAAACTAAAATAATATTAAGAAAATAGAAAATAAAAATAAAGATAAAAGATGGAAATGAATTAAAAATAAAAAGGACTAATAATAATAAAAGATAAAGTGAGAAGATGACTAGAAATCGGAATAAAAATAAGGTATTTTAAAATATATCTCTGCCAAAATTTCTTTTGAAAAGTCAGAGATTATTCCGGGTCAGAGAATGAATGAATGTGGGATCTTGGGTCAAAAATTAGGGTATGACAGATGCCCCTATTTAAGTTTCTTCGTCCGGAGATTTGAAGATGAAATCTTCGATTTGACGAGCTGAAGAGACTTAAATACAAAGTACACCATTTTTTACCTAAGATGCCATGAAATGCTTGTGAAATGTTCGTGATGCAATTATGAATGCAGGACGGCAAATATGATTTGATTGGGGATAGAAACAACAATAGAATACCTAAATTCGTTTGAAGAAAGGGATTTGACTATGCTAAGGGTTAGTGTAGTTTCAGTGGGAAAAATTATTGTCTACTATCATATTGATAGTTGTATGAAGACAAAAAACTGTTTAGTGACACCTCTTGACCAGACAACTGGGGATGACACTTGTGAGAAAACAAAAAGATGATTGTGGGTTGTTTGTTTGTTGGAACTTGTCACTTTGTATCTGATAAAGGGTAGTTGCAAGCCGTTCGTTTGTTAGTACCTGCCACTTGACACTTGGTAATAATAAAAGGAAGATGCAAGACGTTCATTTGTTAGAACTTGCTAGCTGACGTTTGGTAAAGGAAAAGGTGAGATGTTCATTTGTTAGAACTCGCTGACTGATATAAGGTCAAAAGGTATGTGCTAGTTGTTCGTTTGTTAGAACTTGCTGACTAACATAAGGTAAAAAGGTAGGTGCTAGTTGTTCGTTTGTTAGAACTTGCTGACTAACATTCGATAAAGGTAAAAGGAAAATGGGAGATGTTCATTTGTTAGAACTTGTTACTTGATATTCGCTAATGGTTAAAGGAAAATGCGAGATGTTCATTTGTTAGAACTTGCGGAATGGGAGATGTTCATTTGTTAGAACTTGCTGAATGGGAGATGTTCATTTGTTAGAACTTGTAGAATGCGAGATGTTCATGTGTTAGAACTTGCAGAATGCAGATGTTCATTTGTTATAACTTGCTACTTGACATATGGTTAAAGGGTAAATGGAAGATATGAGATGTTCAGTTGTTAGAACTTGTTACTTGACAATGGTAAAGGTAAAATGGAAATGTCACTGTTCATTTGTTAGAACTTGTTACTTGACATGATAAAGGTAAAAATGGAAAATATGAGATGTTCATTTGTTAGAACTTGTTACTTGACAGTGGTAAAGGTAAAATGGAAAACGCAGGACGTTCATTTGTTAGAACTTGTTGCTTGACATGATAAAGCTAAAATGGAAATGCCAATGTTCGTTTGTTAGAACTTATAACTTGGCCTACAAGACTGGTGACATCTCTTGACCAGACACACTAGGGATGACACTTTTGATGGACATAAGGATTACAAGTTGTTCGTTTGTTAGAACTTGCCACTTGAATTGATTGATTAGTGACATCTCTTGACCAGACACACTAGGATGACACTTTTTGATAGACATAAGGATTACGAGTTGTTCGTTTGTTAGAACTTGCCACTTGAATTGATTGATTAGTGACATCTCTTGATCAGACACATTGGGGATGACACTTTTTGATGAAAATGAGGACTACAAGCTGTTCGTTTGTTAGAACTTGCCACTTGAATTGATTGATTAGTGACATCTCTTGACCAGACACACTAGGATGACACTTTTTGATAGACATAAGGATTACGAGTTGTTCGTTTGTTAGAACTTGCCACTTGAATTGATTGATTAATGACATCTCTTGATCAGACACATTGGGGATGACACTTTTTGATGAAAATGAGGACTACAAGCTGTTCGTTTGTTAGAACTTGCCACTTGAATTGATTGATTAGTGACATCTCTTGACCAGACACACTAGGATGACACTTTTTGATAGACATAAGGATTACGAGTTGTTCGTTTGTTAGAACTTGCCACTTGAATTGATTGATTAGTGACATCTCTTAACCAGACACACTGGGATGACACTTTTTGATAGACATAAGGATTACGAGTTGTTCGTTTGTTAGAACTTGCCACTTGAATTGATTGATTAGTGACATCTCTTGATCAGACACATTGGGGATGACACTTTTTGATGAAAATGAGGACTACAAGCTGTTCGTTTGTTAGAACTTGTCGCTTGACATAATGATAAGTGAGGACCGAATCTGAAAGGTACGGCCGAACAAGACTCTGGACGACTGATGCAACCCTGTGCGAATTGATGTTGTGTATGCATATGCATTATGTATGCATGAATGGGTGAATACATTAAAGTATTGATGTATGGATGCATGGATGTAATATATGTGACTGCATAAAATGTATGTGACAGGTGGACTCGATGAGACGAGACATGACATGTAAGATGGGAGGCAGACTGACATCACAATACAAACACTCGACAAACTTCCTTGGAGATTATATTATCGTGAACAAATCGAGCCATCGTAAGGTGGCAACTGATGCCTCTTGGGGAGAAAACCCGTTGTTAATCAAAAGTCTAGAAGAAGTTGCCATATGTAAACCGACGTAGAGTGTTATTCCCTTTGCATGCTTCAGTAGTCATTTTTTTGTTTTTTTTTTAAAATCCCTAACTTTTGCCTGGACTGCCCTTTCGGGTTTTCAGTCCATCGGGGCGCTCTTTATTGCCTAAGCCGCCTTTTCAGGATTTCAGCTTAGCAAACTCTTTCTTTGAATATTTTTTGTATTTTTGGATTACGACTGCATCTTGCTTAAAGCAAACGTCCTCTCCATAGTGCTTAGCCATGCTTCTCTTCCAGAATGTGACCATTCTCGAGGCGGATGCTGATGTACGCTTCACCTACTCACGATGTAACGCCCTAGTTGCTATTTATTTATTTTAGTTGATTTTTGTGTGTTTTATGTGCTTCAAAATTATTTATGCTGATTTATGTGAATTATTGGTGTTTGCTATTTTATTATATTTTATTATATGAGAATTAGTAATGATTTTATTATTTAAGTGAAAATAGTAGAAATAATATTTGTTTTAGAAAAAGGGATTTAATTGATATTATTAGTGTAACACCCCGTTTCCCAAAACAACGTAATATTATATAAAACATCAGAGTTCAACGTACAACGGAGTATTACATCTACTTTTCAAAATTCAGTTTAAATAGATTATAAAAACTATTTAATTCAACACATCATTTTATAAAAATCTGCAGCGGAATATTTATTTAATAATCAATCAACAACTAAAATCAACCTCCTTGGCACAAGGCCTCAACATAATAAAAATATTATTCCACGATGATTTAAATCTTCAACATCAATAAAAGTCTAAGCAACATGTTCTCAAAAACCGATACATAAAAGAATGAAATCATAAACATCAAATCCCATCCCGTTACATATCAGAGCCTACGACACGAGAGCCAACTCCTATCTATCCTTCGCTACCTGCACTTGCCCACGAGGCGGCAATTCCAGCAGAAGGGGTGAGATTCACAACAATAATATTAATATATAAATCAAACGTCAAGATTAACAATCATAAATCCAACTCATAACATATACATTATAGCACATCATAACATCGTCATAAACATTATCATAAACAACATCACATCATACATCAACGTCTCAAACATCATCACATATATGTCACAATTGACTCGACTAAATGCAACACCTAACGTCTCAACATCATCACATATATGTCACAATTGACTCGACTAACTGCAACACCTAACGTCTCAACATCATCACATATATGTCACAATTGACTCGACTAAATGCAACACCTAACGTCTCAACATCATGCATGTGGTACCATATATATTTATAGCATTAATATGCTTCACCGTCGCTTTGAGCAAATGCTCCACCGTCGCTTTGAGCATAAAGCTCCACCGTCGCTTTGAGCATAAAGCTCCACTGTCTCATAAATATGCAAATGCATGGACTCGTCGTTTAACAATTTAATACACCGTCTCAAAACATCATTCATAATGCAAAACTGACACATGCAGGTATAATAGTTACATGACAGAACATCATCTCATTAATCATATACATCGCAACACGTAACATCATCACAATCACATAACATCATATTTAAACATCACTTACTATCAACAATACATCAATTATTCACAATATAAAAGAACCATCAGCAATCATCTTTACGTAACTCATCTAAGGGTATAAAACATCTCCAACACTACCCCAAGGGTCCCTCTCAAGTCCCATGCGAAAGCAGATCGCAAAACAACTAACAGTCCAAAAAACTACTAACTCGCCACAGCGAGTAATCTGCTCGCCACAGGCGAGTACTCACATCAGCTCACTCGCCAAAGGCGAGTTGGGGGCGAGCTGAAGGCGAGCAATCCTGGGTGCTCTCGGCCTTTTGACATTTTTCACCAAAAATCTTCATTTTTAAGCTCTCTAAATCCAATTTGACCAAACCAACTTCACAGGTCATCTCTATAAATATAAGGGCACTCAAAACCATCATCATTTGGGCCAAAGTCCTAAAATTTAAGGGACAAGCTCGCCACGGCGAGCTATGCTGCTCGCCTCGCGAGCAAACAAAGGCTACTCGCCACGGCGAGTGATCACTCGCCACAGGCGAGCGATCTCAGAACCCACACGTGTTCAGACCTAAATTCACCAAAACGTGCCAAATCTCTCAAATCAAACCCCTAAATCATCTGCAATGTCATCCTAGGGGATAATCTAGGTTCTGTAACCAGTTCTACAGTCTTACACATCAAACCCTCATCAATTCATCACAAATTCATCTTAACCCTAGTTCTCAAATTCATCTTAATTCTCACCAAACTCTATGCCAATCAAGGACAGATGATTCACAATTAAGATTATTGAAGTTAGGCTCACCCTTACCTGATTAGATGAACAATTGCTACAGAAAAATCTCTCCTCTTGGCTAATCCCCCTTTGCTCTTGGCTCTTCTCTCTTTCTCCCAAAAAGTCTGTTTCTTTTTCTTGTTTCTACTGATACGTACTTTTGTTTTTCTTTCCTTACTGACTCCTTCTATTCTCTTACCAACCAAAACCTTTCTTTCTCTTAACTCCCTCTTAACTTCCTAATTAAAGTGTAACCCCCACTACCTTAATTAATTAAATAACAAATAACATGCATTTAGATAATACATCAATAAATCATATAACTCAATTATTTCACATAAATTATTATAAACAAATAAACACACCACATATTCACATAATCATTTATAAATTCAAATAAAGCATGCCCAACAACTAAAAATAACAAAATAGCGACTAGGGCGTTACAACTCTCCCCAACTTAGAGAATTTTCGTCCTCGAAAATGTACCTCTGATTGGACGATCCTCACTCACGTCTGAGTACCAGTCAAAGCAAATACTCTCCCACTGGTCTGCGTCTTCTTCGGCTTAGTACACTGAGAGCTAAGATGACCCTCTTCATCACAGTTAAAACAAACAATGTCCCCACGCTTGCATTCAGCAACAGTGTGGCCTTTCTTACCACATCGGAAGCACTTCTTTTCATCACGGTTGCAGGCATTACTCTTGTGGCCCTTCCCACCACACTTGTAGCAAACAACTTCAGCAGGAGCTTCACTCTCCCTGGGCCTCCTCTCATCATTCACTTCCTTCTTACCCTTATCGGTCGGAGCACTATAAGGCTTTCCACGATCTTGTTGCTTACCTTTCCTCTCCTTCATAACCTTATAATGAGCTTTGGTATCCTCCTCATAAATCCTGCAGCTACTCACCAATTCAGAAAAGTTACGGATCTTTTGATAACCGATGGCCCGCTTAATCTCAGCACGCAGACCATTCTCAAACTTGATGCACTTGGAGAACTCAGCAGTCTCAGCAGTATAGTGCGGATAAAACTTTGCCAACTCGACAAACTTAGCAGCATATTCTGTGATAGACATGTCTCCCTGCTTCAGCTCACAGAATTCTATCTCCTTCTTACCTCGGACATCCTCCGGAAAATACCTCCTCAAGAACTCTCTCCTGAACACAGCCCATGTAATCTCAGCTCCTTCAGCCTGGAGAATGGGTTGAGTGCTTACCCACCAGTCGTCAGCCTCCTCAGCCAACATGTGCGTGCCAAACCGCACCATCTGCACATCACTGCACTGCATTACTCGGAAGATCCTCTCGACCTCCTTCAGCCACAACTGAGCTCCGTCAGGGTCGTATCTTCCTTTGAAGGTTGGTGGATGATTCCTCAAGAATGTCTCCAACATCCTCACTCCCTCATTAGCACCACCAACATTATTCTGTTGACCCACAGCTTGAGCCATCGCTTGCAGAGCAGCAGCAAGAGCAACATCATTCCTTCCAGCCATTACGATATTCTAAACAACAACAACAAATTAAGACAACAAAGACAGTTTAAAGCTGTCACACAACACTACATGGCTCGACACGACTCTACTAATGGTCTGACTGACCGACCTGCTCTGATACCAATTGTAACACCCCGTTTCCCAAAACAACGTAATATTATATAAAACATCAGAGTTCAACGTACAACGGAGTATTACATCTACTTTTCAAAATTCAGTTTAAATAGATTATAAAAACTATTTAATTCAACACATCATTTTATAAAAATCTGCAGCGGAATATTTATTTAATAATCAATCAACAACTAAAATCAACCTCCTTGGCACAAGGCCTCAACATAATAAAAATATTATTCCACGATGATTTAAATCTTCAACATCAATAAAAGTCTAAGCAACATGTTCTCAAAAACCGATACATAAAAGAATGAAATCATAAACATCAAATCCCATCCCGTTACATATCAGAGCCTACGACACGAGAGCCAACTCCTATCTATCCTTCGCTACCTGCACTTGCCCACGAGGCGGCAATTCCAGCAGAAGGGGTGAGATTCACAACAATAATATTAATATATAAATCAAACGTCAAGATTAACAATCATAAATCCAACTCATAACATATACATTATAGCACATCATAACATCGTCATAAACATTATCATAAACAACATCACATCATACATCAACGTCTCAAACATCATCACATATATGTCACAATTGACTCGACTAAATGCAACACCTAACGTCTCAACATCATCACATATATGTCACAATTGACTCGACTAAATGCAACACCTAACGTCTCAACATCATCACATATATGTCACAATTGACTCGACTAAATGCAACACCTAACGTCTCAATATCATGCATGTGGTACCATATATATTTATAGCATTAATATGCTTCACCGTCGCTTTGAGCAAATGCTCCACCGTCGCTTTGAGCATAAAGCTCCACCGTCGCTTTGAGCATAAAGCTCCACCGTCTCATAAATATGCAAATGCATGGACTCGTCGTTTAACAACTTAATACACCGTCTCAAAACATCATTCATAATGCAAAACTGACACATGCAGGTATAATAGTTACATGGCAGAACATCATCTCATTAATCATATACATCGCAACACGTAACATCATCACTATCACATAACATCATATTTAAACATCACTTACTATCAACAATACATCAATTATTCACAATATAAAAGAACCATCAGCAATCATCTTTACGTAACTCATCTAAGGGTATAAAACATCTCCAACACTACCCCAAGGGTCCCTCTTAAGTCCCATGCGAAAGCAGATCGCAAAACAACTAACAGTCCAAAAAACTACTAACTCGCCACAGCGAGTAATCTGCTCGCCACAGGCGAGTACTCACATCAGCTCACTCGCCAAAGGAGAGTTGGGGGCGAGCTGAAGGCGAGCAATCCTGGGTGCTCTCGGCCTTTTGACATTTTTCACCAAAAATCTTCATTTTTAAGCTCTCTAAATCCAATTTGACCAAACCAACTTCACAGGTCATCTCTATAAATATAAGGGCACTCAAAACCATCATCATTTGGGCCAAAGTCCTAAAATTTAAGGGACAAGCTCGCCACGGCGAGCTATGCTGCTCGCCTCGCGAGCAAACAAAGGCTACTCGCCACGGCGAGTGATCACTCGCCACAGGCGAGCGATCTCAGAACCCACACGGGTTCAGACCTAAATTCACCAAAACGTGCCAAATCTCTCAAATCAAACCCCTAAATCATCTGCAATGTCATCCTAGGGGATAATCTAGGTTCTGTAACCAGTTCTACAGTCTTACACATCAAACCCTCATCAATTCATCACAAATTCATCTTAACCCTAGTTCTCAAATTCATCTTAATTCTCACCAAACTCTATGCCAATCAAGGACAGATGATTCACAATTAAGATTATTGAAGTTAGGCTCACCCTTACCTGATTAGATGAACAATTGCTACTGAAAAATCTCTCCTCTTGGCTAATCCCCCTTTGCTCTTGGCTCTTCTCTCTTTCTCCCAAAAAGTCTGTTTCTTTTTCTTGTTTCTACTGATACGTACTTTTGTTTTTCTTTCCTTACTGACTCCTTCTAATCTCTTACCAACCAAAACCTTTCTTTCTCTTAACTCCCTCTTAACTTCCTAATTAAAGTGTAACCCCCACTACCTTAATTAATTAAATAACAAATAACATGCATTTAGATAATACATCAATAAATCATATAACTCAATTATTTCACATAAATTATTATAAACAAATAAACACACCACATATTCACATAATCATTTATAAATTCAAATAAAACATGCCCAACAACTAAAAATAACAAAATAGCGACTAGGGCGTTACAATTAGAATTAAGGTAGTGGGGGTTACACTTTAATTAGGAAGTAATGAAGGAGTTAAGAGAAAGAAAGGTTGGTTTTGTGGGAAAATAGAAAATAGAAAGAGTCAGACAAAAACAAAACACGTACCAGTAAATGGAAAACAAGAGTTTTGGGAGAAAAGAGAAGAACCAAGAGGGAAGGGCTAGGAAGAGAGAACCTGATCATTTTGCTGTAGGAATTTGCTGAATTAAGGTAAGGGTGGGTTTACTCTTCAATTGTTAATGTATATGTATATGCTTTCATGAAAATAGATTGAAATTGGTGATTGTTGTTCTAGGTTTGAGAAATATGAAAAATGCCATTGTTGATGAATCATACATGATTGATGTTGTTTATATGAGATGTTTCTGTTGTTTTGTTGTGTAGTGAACCCATAAACATTGTTCTAATTCATTTTGGGTGATTGGGGGATCAAAATTGGGTTTTTGGATGATTTAGGGCTTAGAAAATCGTAGTTAAAAATTCTGCCCAGATGAATTCTCGCTCAAGCGAGCCAGCCGTCGCTCAAGCGAGCGACACCCTTTTCGTGCCCAGTTCTGAATTTTGCCCGTTCGCTCAAGCGAATGCCAAGCGAACCCCAAGCGAACCCCAAGCGAGCGCCAAGCGATCAAGAATCAGACTTTCGTCATTTGGTTCGCTCAAGCGAAATTCCCGTCGCTCAAGCGAAATCCGCCCAGAACCTGTAGTATGTGAGCGTCGCTCAAGCGAACGCCAAGCGAGTCCCAAGCGAGGAACACCCAGACTTACGTGATTTGACTCGCTCAAGCGAGATTAGCTTAGCTTAAGCGAGATTGGTCCTGTGCGACCATTTTGTGCAATTTTCCAAAGTGCTCCTAACCCAAACCTAAGCTTCCTAACTTGTTTATTGGATTTATTAATAATTGTTTAGATGGTAAAACTATATTATGAAGATGATTAAGATGGAATTATGTATGCTTATGTGCAAATAATTATACTTTGCTAAGTTGAGTTGCCTTGATTGATGTTGAGTGGTATTGTCCAGTTGGGGAGGGTATCTTAAGTTGTTGTTGTTGTTGGTTGCATGCTGATATGCTCCATTAAGATGTTGGGTTGTATGCAGATATACACCATAGAGTCATTCATACTCATTTGCATTTGTTGGGGGCTTATTGCCCTGGAATGTTTATCATTCACCTGTTGGGGGCTTATTGCCCTGGAACGCTTTATCGTTCACCTGTTGGGGGCTTATTGCCCTGGGATGCTTTAACCATCCAAATTGTTGGGGGCTTATTGCCCTGGAATGCTTAGCATTCAACGCGCGTAGTTGGTACCACATTTGCATAATGCATTCGTTGTTGAGGTCTTGCATTAGCTGTCGTAGGTGTGAGTTGACAGTTGTGAGTTGTTGTTGGTGAGGTGTCGCCACAAGTGTTGTTGTTGATGTTAATCAAAGATGAATCAAAATGATAATGTTGAGATGATAATGTTGATAATGTTGCTGCTGATTGTTAATAATTGTTGTTGTTTTCAATTTATTTTGATGATTCATATATCTATATATTACTCTTGATTTGTGAACTCACCCCTTCTGCTGGAATTGCCGCCTTGTGGGCAAGTGCAGGTAATGAAGACTAGTGTTGTTGGCTCTTGCGTCTAGGGCTCTGATACATAGTAGGGATGGGGAAACGTTGTCCTTCTTATATTCCTTTATGTATCATTTCTTTTGAAGAACATGTTGTTGGATGTTTAATTATTGGATGATGTTTAAATTGTTGAGGCCTTTGAGCCAAGGATTTTGTTGTAGATGTTTAACGATGATGATTTAAATTAAAGATTTTCCGCTGTAGAATTTTAATATGATGAAATGGTTGATGGTTTTAAATAGTTTTTTTATATTCTATTTAAATAATTTTGAAAAAGTAGTGTAATACTCCGTTGTTTGTTGAATAACTCTGATTATGATTATTATTAATATTATTATTTCGTCATATTGGGAAACGGGGTGTTAAAATTGGTATCAGAGCAGGTCGGTCTGTCAGACCATTAGTAGAGTCGTGTCGAGCCATGTAGTGTAGTGTGACAGGTTTAAACTGTTTTTGTTGTTCTAATTCTTATTGTTATGTAGAACTATCAAGATGGCCGGAAGGAATGATGCTGCTCTTGCTGCTGCTTTGCAAGCAATGGCTCAGGTTGTGGGACAACAACAACAAGGTGCTGGTGGTGGTGAAGGTGTGCGGATGCTGGAAACATTCTTGAGGAATCATCCACCAACCTTCAAGGGACGGTACGACCCCGATGGAGCGCAGACTTGGCTGAAGGAGGTCGAAAGAATCTTCCGTGTGATGCAATGCAGTGATGTTCAGATGGTGCGATTTGGCACGCATATGTTAGCAGAGGAGGCTGACGACTGGTGGGTAAGCACTCAACCCATTCTCCAAGCTGAAGGAGCTGAGATTACATGGGCTGTGTTCAGAAGAGAGTTCTTGAGGAGGTATTTTCCGGAGGATGTCCGAGGTAAGAAGGAGATAGAATTCCTTGAGCTGAAGCAAGGAGACATGTCTATTACGGAGTATGCTGCTAAGTTCGTGGAGCTTGCCAAGTTCTATCCACATTATGCTGCGGAGACTGCTGAGTTCTCCAAGTGTATTAAGTTTGAAAATGGTCTGCGAGCTGATATCAAGCGGGCCATTGGCTATCAGAAGATCAGAGACTTCTCTGAATTGGTAAGTAGTTGCCGTATTTATGAAGAGGATACGAAGGCCCATTATAAAGTGATGAATGACCGCAAAGGAAAGGGGCAGCAGAGTCGCCCGAAGCCTTATAGTGCCCCAGCTGATAAGGGCAAACAGAGAATGCATGATGAGAGGAGGCCTGCACGTAGAGATGCTCCGGCTGATGTTGTTTGTTATAAGTGTGGTGTGAAGGGCCACAAGAGTAATGCTTGCAACCGAGATGAGAAGAAGTGTTTTCGATGCGGGAAGAAGGGCCATACTGTCACTGAATGCAAGCGTGGGGATATTGTTTGCTTCAACTGTAATGAGGAAGGTCACATTGGTTCTCAGTGTACTAAGCCTAAGAAGGCGCAGACCAGTGGTAGAGTTTTTGCTTTGACCGGTACCCAGACCGATAACGAAGATCGCCTTATCCGAGGTACTTGCTTCTTTAATGGTACTCCTTTAATTGCTATTATAGATACTGGTGCTACGCATTGTTTCATTGCTATAGACTGTGCACAAAGATTGGGTTTGATTATGTCTGATATGAATGGGGAGATGGTTGTTGAAACTCCAGCCAAGGGTTCAGTAACTACTTCCCTTGTTTGTTTAAGTTGTCCGTTGTCTGTTTTTGGTAGAGATTTTGAAGTTGACCTCGTTTGTTTGCCGTTGGTGGGGATGGATGTAATATTGGGAATGAATTGGTTAGAATACAATCATGTCCTGATTAACTGTTTTACCAAGACGGTGCGATTTTCTTCTACTGAAGAAGAGAGTGGAGCGGAATTCTTATCCACTAAAGAGATGAAGCGGTTAGAGCAAGATGGAGTCTTGATGTTTTCCTTGTTGGCATACTTGTCGGTAGAGAATCAAGCTGTGATTGATGGTTTGCCTGTTGTGAAAGAATTTCCCGAAGTTTTTCCTGATGAGATTCCAGATGTGCCACCAGAGAGGGAGGTTGAATTTTCGATTGATCTTGTGCCGGGTACGAAGCCTGTGTCGATGGCTCCTTACCGTATGTCAGCTTCTGAGTTAGCTGAGTTGAAGAAGCAATTGGAAGACTTACTTGACAAGAAGTTTATGAGACCGAGTGTTTCACCATGGGGAGCACCGGTGTTGTTGGTAAAGAAGAAGGATGGTAGCATGCGGTTGTGTATTGATTACCGTCAGTTGAACAAAGTGACGATCAAGAACAGGTATCCACTTCCGAGGATTGATGACTTGATGGATCAGTTAGTGGGTGCAAAGGTATTTAGCAAGATTGACTTGAGGTCAGGTTACCATCAGATTAAGGTGAAGGATGAAGATATGCAGAAGACGGCCTTTAGGACACGATATGGTCATTATGAATATAAAGTGATGCCTTTCGGTGTTACTAATGCGCCCGGTGTGTTTATGGAGTACATGAATAGAATTTTCCATGAGTATTTGGATCAATTTGTTGTTGTATTTATTGATGATATTTTGATTTATTCTAAGACTGAAGCTGAGCATGCAGAGCATTTGAAGATTGTATTGCAAGTGCTGAAAGAGAAGAAGTTGTATGCCAAGTTATCCAAGTGCGAATTCTGGTTGCCTGAAGTAAGTTTTCTTGGACAAATCATTTCTGGTAATGGTATTGTTGTAGATCCTTCGAAGGTTGATGTTGTGTCGCAGTGGGAGACACCGAAGTCAGTTACCGAGGTTAGAAGTTTTCTTGGTTTGGCTGGCTATTATCGCAGGTTCATTGAAGGATTTTCAAAGCTGGCACTTCCTTTGACGCAGTTGACCTGTAAAGGTAAAGCATTTGTGTGGGATGCTCAATGTGAGAGTAGTTTCAATGAGTTGAAGCGAAGATTGACGACTGCTCCTATCTTGATTTTGCCGAAGCCAGAAGAGCCTTTTGTTGTTTATTGTGATGCATCTAAGCTGGGCTTAGGCGGTGTTTTGATGCAAGATGGGAAGGTAGTAGCTTATGCTTCTAGGCAGTTGAGGATCCATGAGAAGAATTATCCTACACATGATTTAGAGTTAGCAGCCGTGGTGTTTGTGTTGAAAATTTGGAGGCACTATTTGTTTGGTTCCAGATTCGAGGTGTTTAGTGATCATAAAAGTTTAAAATATCTGTTTGATCAGAAGGAGTTGAACATGAGGCAGAGGAGGTGGCTTGAGTTGCTTAAGGATTATGATTTTGGTTTGAATTACCATCCTGGTAAAGCCAATGTGGTTGCGGATGCATTGAGTAGAGAGACATTGCATATGTCGGCAATGATGGTGAAAGAGTTCGAGCTGCTTGAACAGTTTAGGGACTTGAGTCTTGTTTGTGAAAGATCACCTCAGAGTGTGAGGTTGGGCATGTTGAGAATTAATAGTGACTTCTTGAATAGTATCAGAGAGGCGCAGAAGCTTGATGTTAAGTTTGTGGATTTGATGGCTGCTAGTGATCAAAATGCGGATAGTGACTTTAAGACTGATGACCAAGGTGTATTGTGGTTTAGAGGAAGGATTTGTATTCCTGATGATGAGGGTTTGAAGAAGTTGATTTTAGAAGAAAGTCACAAGAGTAGTTTGAGTATTCATCCTGGAGCTACTAAAATGTATCATGACTTGAAGAAATTGTTTTGGTGGTCCGGTTTGAAGAGAGATGTTGCCCAATTTGTTTATGCGTGTTTGACTTGCCAGAAGTCCAAAGTTGAACATCAAAAGCCTGCAGGGCTGTTGACTCCACTAGATGTACCTGAGTGGAAGTGGGATAGCATTTCGATGGATTTTGTGACGAGTTTACCGAATACTCCAAGAGGGCATGATGCCATTTGGGTCGTGGTCGACAGGTTGACTAAGTCGACGCACTTTATTCCGATCAATATCAGTTATCCGGTAGCTCAGTTGGCGGAGATCTATATCCGTGATATTGTGAAATTGCATGGTGTTCCGTCAAGTATTGTGTCGGATAGAGATCTGAGGTTCACTTCGAGGTTTTGGAAGAGTTTACAGGATGCTTTGGGTTCGAAGTTAAGATTGAGTTCGGCTTATCATCCGCAGACAGATGGTCAGTCGGAGAGGACTATCCAATCCTTAGAAGATTTGTTGAGGGTGTGTGTACTCGAGCAAGGTGGAGCTTGGGACAGCCACTTACCGTTGATAGAGTTCACATACAACAATAGTTACCATTCAAGTATTGGTATGGCACCGTTCGAAGCTTTGTATGGTCGGAGGTGCAGAACTCCTTTGTGTTGGTTTGAGTCGGGAGAAAGTGTTGTGTTGGGACCAGAGTTGGTTCAGCAGACTACGGAGAAGGTCAAGATGATAAGAGAAAAGATGAAAGCATCGCAAGATCGTCAGAAGAGTTACCATGACAAACGAAGAAAGGCCCTTGAGTTTCAGGAGGGTGATCATGTGTTTTTGAGGGTTACTCCTATGACGGGTGTAGGACGTGCATTGAAGTCTAAGAAGTTGACTCTAAAGTTCATTGGTCCTTATCAGATTTCCGAGAGAGTTGGAACCATCGCATATCGGATTGGATTGCCACCTCATCTATCGAACTTGCATGATGTGTTTCATGTGTCGCAGTTGAGGAAGTATGTAGCAGATCCTTCGCATGTTATTCCTAGGGATGATGTGCAAGTTAGGGATAATCTTACCGTTGAGACTTTACCTTTGAGGATTGATGATCGCAAGGTGAAGCAGCTGAGAGGCAAGGAGATACCTCTAGTAAGAGTTGTTTGGGGCGGTGTAACCGGTGAGAGTTTGACTTGGGAATTGGAGAGCAAGATGCAAGAATCCTATCCTGAGTTGTTTGTTGCTTGAGGTAATATTTCGAGGACGAAATTCTCTAAGTTGGGGAGAGTTGTAACGCCCTAGTTGCTATTTATTTATTTTAGTTGATTTTTGTGTGTTTTATGTGCTTTAAAATTATTTATGTTGATTTATGTGAATTATTGGTGTTTGCTATTTTATTATATTTTATTATATGAGAATTAGTAATGATTTTATTATTTAAGTGAAAATAGTAGAAATAATATTTGTTTTAGAAAAAGGGATTTAATTGATATTATTAGAATTAAGGTAGTGGGGGGTTACACTTTAATTAGGAAGTAATGAAGGAGTTAACAGAAAGAAAGGTTGGTTTTGTGGGAAAATAGAAAATAGAAAGAGTCAGACAAAAACAAAACACGTACCAGTAAAAGGAAAACAAGAGTTTTGGGAGAAAAGAGAAGAACCAAGAGGGAAGGGCTAGGAAGAGAGAACCTGATCATTTTGCTGTAGGAATTTGCTGAATTAAGGTAAGGGTGGGTTTACTCTTCAATTGTTAATGTATATGTATATGCTTTCATGAAAATAGATTGAAATTGGTGATTGTTGTTCTAGGTTTGAGAAATATGAAAAATGCCATTGTTGATGAATCATACATGATTGATGTTGTTTATATGAGATGTTTCTGTTGTTTTGTTGTGTAGTGAACCCATAAACATTGTTCTAATTCATTTTGGGTGATTGGGGGATCAAAATTGGGTTTTTGGATGATTTAGGGCTTAGAAAATCGTAGTTAAAAATTCTGCCCAGATGAATTCTCGCTCAAGCGAGCCAGCCGTCGCTCAAGCGAGCGACACCCTTTTCGTGCCCATTTCTGAATTTTGCCCGTTCGCTCAAGCGAATGCCAAGCGAACCCCAAGCGAACCCCAAGCGAGCGCCAAGCGATCAAGAATCAGACTTTCGTCATTTGGTTCGCTCAAGCGAAATTCCCGTCGCTCAAGCGAAATCCGCCCAGAACCTGTAGTATGTGAGCGTCGCTCAAGCGAACGCCAAGCGAGGAACACCCAGACTTACGTGATTTGACTCGCTCAAGCGAGATTAGCTTAGCTTAAGCGAGATTGGTCCTGTGCGACCATTTTGTGCAATTTTCCAAAGTGCTCCTAACCCAAACCTAAGCTTCCTAACTTGTTTATTGGATTTATTAATAATTGTTTAGATGGTAAAACTATATTATGAAGATGATTAAGATGGAATTATGTATGCTTATGTGCAAATAATTATACTTTGCTAAGTTGAGTTGCCTTGATTGATGTTGAGTGGTATTGTCCAGTTGGGGAGGGTATCTTAAGTTGTTGTTGTTGTTGTTGGTTGCATGCTCATATGCTCCATTAAGATGTTGGGTTGTATGCAGATATACACCATAGAGTCATTCATACTCATTTGCATTTGTTGGGGGCTTATTGCCCTGGAATGTTTATCATTCACCTGTTGGGGGCTTATTGCCCTGGAACGCTTTATCGTTCACCTGTTGGGGGCTTATTGCCCTGGGATGCTTTAACCATCCAAATTGTTGGGGGCTTATTGCCCTGGAATGCTTAGCATTCAACGCGCGTAGTTGGTACCACATTTGCATAATGCATTCGTTGTTGAGGTCTTGCATTAGTTGTCGTAGGTGTGAGTTGACAGTTGTGAGTTGTTGTTGGTGAGGTGTCGCCACAAGTGTTGTTGTTGATGTTAATCAAAGATGAATCAAAATGATAATGTTGAGATGATAATGTTGATAATGTTGCTGCTGATTGTTAATAATTGTTGTTGTTTTCAATTTATTTTGATTATTCATATATCTATATATTACTCTTGATTTGTGAACTCACCCCTTCTGCTGGAATTGCCGCCTTGTGGGCAAGTGTAGGTAATGAAGACTAGTGTTGTTGGCTCTTGCGTCTAGGGCTCTGATACATAGTAGGGATGGGGAAACGTTGTCCTTCTTATATTCCTTTATGTATCATTTCTTTTGAAGAACATGTTGTTGGATGTTTAATTATTGGATGATGTTTAAATTGTTGAGGCCTTTGAGCCAAGGATTTTGTTGTAGATGTTTAACGATGATGATTTAAATTAAAGATTTTCCGCTGCAGAATTTTAATATGATGAAATGGTTGATGGTTTTAAATAGTTTTTTTATATTCTATTTAAATAATTTTGAAAAAGTAGTGTAATACTCCGTTGTTTGTTGAATAACTCTGATTATGATTATTATTAATATTATTATTTCGTCATATTGGGAAACGGGGTGTTACACACGAGTTCAAAGAGAGTGTGTTTGTTGTTCACACTTTTCAAAAGATGTAAAAAAATGTTTTTTTTTGAATTTTTTTTTGCTTATAGTATTGCCATCAAAAATAGAAGAAATTTTGTGAAAAGAATAAATGAGAGTTCCAAGTAAATGGCCACAGGCTCAAATTTTGTTAATGGAGTGGTGACCTACCAATGGCATGGCTCCACGGATCTTTGAATTTTTTTGGAAAATGGTAAATATAGGGGAAGGTACATTGAACACAATAACTGTTATTCTCCCTAACAACTTTGAATTCCCCTGTTCCGAGTCTTTGATCTGCAGATGCTTCGAATCGGAGGTCTTTTGATAGCTGGATGCCCCAAGTGGATTATGCTGACTGATGCAGTTACTTTGTCATGATCCTTAACTTTTGCATAGATCGCCCTTTCAAGTTTTCGATGTATTAGGATAATCATTTTCGTTCATGTCTCTAATTTTTACCTGGACCGCCCTTTCGGGTTTTCAGTCCACCGAGACGCTCATTTTTGCCTAAGTCGCCTTTTCAAGTTTGCGACTTATCGAGCTTTTATTTTTTGACAAAGCATTTCTTGACTGCAACAGTGTTTTCAGGACGTGCGAATTCGTCACCATCCATAGTTATAAGAGTCACTACACATGGGCCTTCATAGTTAGGCGTCCACTTGCCCCTGAAGTCTGGTTGGAAAGATAGTACCATTTTGGGCAGAAAGCCTCCCTCTTGAAATTTGCAACGATGAACCTTCTTATTGGAAGTTTGTTTCAACCTCTTTTGACATAGTTGTAATAGGTCGCCATCTATTTAAGTTTAGTCAAGCTGGGATTTCAGCAGAACTCCTATTGACGTGACTTCAAAGCTCCACGGGAATTACGACCTTCATGTTGTATACCGAGGGAAGGAGGGGGGTTGCCCCTGTTGAAATGTGTATTGAAGCACGATACCCATGTAAGGTAACAGTAACATCTCATGGCAGTCTTTATAAGTGAATGCCATCTTCTTGACAATCTTCTTGGTTATTTTTTTGTAGCTTCGACGGCTAAGATGCCCTAGTATACGAGAGATCTTGTCGGGAATCTCTTCATTCTCCTCTTCTTTGGACACAAGGAATTCAAAGTAGAGAGAGTATAGGGTTAAAGTGTTCAACGGGTTTATCGATGCATGATTTATTGTTGATTATTGACAAGTAAATAGAAATTATGATTATGCAGTTATTTGAAAATGATTATATATTTTTCGGTTTTTTGTATTACCATCTTTCCAGAAAGAAGCACAAAATAAAATAGAGCAAAGTCGGGATCAAGACGAATTTTTTATTAATGATGGAAAATACATGTAGCAAAAACCCTACACAAGTTCACATTCGTCTCAGGTGGGACGAAAGGTTTTTTTTTTTTGAAAAGAAGCAAACACCAAACCGACACATCATTTGAATAGATAAGTAGTAGAAGGAACATCAAAAGCGACCCAATTGCGGCTATCTGTAACGCCCTAGTTTTTATTTGATTATTTTTGGTTGATTTTTAATATGTTATATGATTTAAAATGATTTATATGAATTATTTGATGTTGTTATGTTATTATATAATTATTTTTGTTATTTAATAGAATAAGTAAGGATTATCATTTATTTGAAATTTTGGAGGTTTATGAGAATTAGTAGAAATAAGTAAGAGAATAGAAATTATTGGTGTTTTGGGTGTTATTGAGAATTAATAGAATTTAAGGGATTTAAAGAAAATAAGTGGGAGTTATGTTTTGGTGAGAATAGGAAAAGAAAGGCAGAAAAACATTTCACGTACAATAGAAAGAAAAAGAAGAGTTTTTGAGAGATAGAAGAGAAAACCTAGAAGAGGCAAGAGAGGAGGAAGAGGGAGCTTGATTTCTGTAGATTTTTGTTCATCTTAATTCAGGTAAGGGTGAGGCTAGCTTTCAATGAATAATATGTATATAATTGTCGAAATTGAATTGAAATTGTGGTTCTTGAGTTAGGGTTGCAAAATTATGATAAGTTGCCAAATGCTGATGATTATGTTGTTGATTTCATGTTTCTGTTTTGTTCTGAGTATTATGTTGCATATAGAACCTGTAAACATTGTAGAACTTCATTTTGGGTGATCAAGGGATCAAAATTGGGTTTTTGGATGAAAAAGGGTTTGAGAGTTCGTGAGTTTTTGAACTGCTAGATGATGCTTCGCTTAAGCGAGCATCCTGTCGCTTAAGCGAGGGACCATTGTAGCTGCCCAGAATTGAATTGTGACCATTCACTCAAGCGTGAGCCAAGCGAACGCTAAGCGAGCAACATCCTGACTCACGTCTTTTTGGTCGCTTAAGCGTACGCCAAGCGAACGCTAAGCGTACAAGACCTGACCTTTCGTCATTTGGTTCGCTCAAGCGAGCACTTGTTCGCTCAAGCGAACTGGGTCCTGTGCGACCATTTTCTGAATTTTGCTTCGTGCATTAGGACTTTAATCTGAGCTTCCTGAAATGTTTTATTGGTTTATTTAACCTTGTTTATGAAGATAAATGTTGTGATTGAATGTGGAACCATGTGAATAATGTATATACATATATGAATGTTATGTTGAACGTGGAGAATTGTTGTGTCACATTAGACAAAGTTGGGGAGTGTGTCATAAATAAATTAGGCACAGTTGTTGTTGTTGTTGTTGTCATTGTCGTTGCTGTTGTTGTTGAGTTGTATGCAGATATACATATGGAGTCTTTCATACTCATACATTGTTGAGGGCTCATGCCCTGGAATGTTAATCATTCAACTGTTGAGGGCTTATGCCTTGGAATGCTAGTCATTCACTTGTTGAGGGCTTATGCCCTGGGATGCTTTAACCATCCAACTGTTGAGGGCTCATGCCCTGGAATGCCTTGTCATTCAAACGCGTAAAATGGTACCACATGCATATTGCATTAGTAGTTGTCGTCGTAGTTGTCGTCGGGTGAGTCGTTGTTGTTGTTGGGTCGTTGGTGTCGAAGTTGTTGTCGGTGTGGTGATGCCATGAATGATGATGTTGCAAATCCCATATAATTGATGTAGTTGCTGTTGATTATGTAGCTGCCATGTGATTATGAACATAATGATATTTGTTGTTGTTTTAATTCAAATTGATGAGTTATATATATATATATATATATATATATATATATATATATATATATATATATATATTATTGTTGTTTGTGAATCTCACCCCTTCTGCTTGAAAATGTTGCTCTTCGTATGGGTAACTTGCAGGTATTGAAGATTAGTTGGATGTCTGGCTCAAAGTGTCTTAAGGCTCTGATACGTAACGGGATGGGGAAAAACGTTGTCTTGTTCTTTCATTCCTTTATGTATCGAAATTGAAATAATGTTGTTGAAACTTATTTATGTTGGATAATATTTTACTGTTGAGGCCTTTTGTGCCAAGATTTTGTTGAAGAAGCATATTATGTTGAAAAGAATTTTCCGCTGCAATTATTATGAGATTGAATGTTGTTGAAATTAAATAGTTTTATTTTCTATTTAATAATTTTTTGAAAAGCAGTGTAATACTCCGTTGTTGATTTACTTTGATTAAATTATATTAATATTACGTTGTGGGAGAACGGGGTGTTACAATTGGTATCAGAGCAGGTTGGTCCGTCCGACCAGTTAGTAGAGTCGTGTCGAGCCTAGTAGTGTCGTGTGACAGCTTTACACTATCTTTTGTTGTCCTGATTGTTGTTGTCGTGTAGAACTTTGTAATGGCTTGAAGGAATGATGATGCTCTTGCCGCTGCTTTGCAAGCAATGATTCAAGTTGTGGGACAACAACATAATATATATATATATATATATATATATATATATATATATATAATATTTCTTTTTCTTTTTCTTTTATTCTTTCTATTTTTATTTTTATATACATTCAAAAATAAAAAATATACATATATATATATATTTGTATATTAAATATTCTTTTTCTTTTTTCTTCTTCTTCTCTCCTTCTATCTTTTCTATCTTTTCTATTTCTTTCTTTTTATCGTTAACTTCTTGGGAACACAAAATAATACTGATATGGCTGAGGAATGCACTCTTAAAAAGTATGCAACCCCTTCTACGGAAGAGCCACATGCTATTATTGTGTACCCAACGGTTGAGGGTAAAATTTTTGAAATCAAGCCTGCACTTATTTACTTAGTGCAGCAAAATCAATTTTTCGGATCACCCACTGAGGATCCGATTCTTCATGTTTCAAAGTTTTTAAGACTCAGTGGAACTTTGAGTGCAAACCAAGAGGCCGTAAGGCTGCACCTCTTTCCTTTCTCTTTGAGGGGCAAAGCTAGTGCTTGGTTTCTTTCATTGCAAATTGGTTCTATCACTTCATGGGACCAATTAAGGCAGACATTCCTTTCCCAATTCTTTCCTCATATTAAAACTATTCAACTAAGGAATCAAATCTTACAATTCACTCAAAGAGATGGAGAATCTCTTTACTATGCGTGGGAGCGTTTCAAAGAAATGCTTAGGCTTTGCCCCCATCATGGTTTAGAGAAGTGGCTTATTATTCACACTTTTTATAATGGTCTTTTATATACCACTAAATTTTTTGTTGATACAGCTGTCGGTGGAGCTTTAATGAATAAAACTTACACAACAGCATATTCTTTGATCGAGGACATGGCACAAAATCAATATCAATGGACAAGCGAGAAAGACATCACTGCTTCTTCACCCTCTAAACAAGAGGCAGGTATGTATGAAATTTCTCCTCTTGATCATCTAGCTGCTAAGGTTGACACACTTACACAAAAAATTGATAAAATAAATACTAGTGTTGTCACACCTACCCCTGTATCACCTCCTTGTGAAATTTGTGGTGTATTTAACCATATTGGCGTTGAATGCCAACTAGGTAGTGTTGTTTATAACCAAACTCCTCAAAATTCCTTTGGACAAACAACACCACCCGGTTATGCAAACAACAAAAGAGTCCTTCAAAAATCTAGCTTGGAACTTTTTTTAGAAAATTGTATAATGGAGCAATCCAAGTGTTATGAAGAACTTAAAAATCAAACTGGACTTTTGAATGACTCCCTCACCAAAATCACATTGAAAGTGGACTCCATTGCTACTCACTATAAAATTCTAGAGACTCAAATCTCTCACGTAGCCCAACAAATGGTTGCTTCCCCTCAAACCACCGAAGTCTTTTTATGTCAAACTGAAACCAACCCGAAAGACCATATAAGTGTTATTACTCTTAGGGATGGTAAACAATTAGAAGACTCTGTTGTGAAAGTCAAGAACAATGAGGGAGAGATATGGAGTGATAAACCTCAAGGTGAGAAAGCCATAGGAGAGCATGAAAAGCCATTTGTTTCACCACCTCATGAGCCTAAAATTCCTTCAACGCAAGGGTTTGATAAATCTAAGTTAGATGAGCAATTTACAAATTTTATTGAGATACTTTCAAACAAATTGCCACCTAAACTCCAAGATCCAGAAATTTTTTCCATACCTTGTGTCATAAGATCTAAAACCATTGAGAGAATTATGTGTGATTTGGGAGAGAATGTCAGTCTGATTCCTATGTCCCTTAGTGAAAGATTGGGTACAGGATAGAGAAACCTCTTGCTTTGTCAAGCTAATGACTTTAAACGAGCGCTTCGTGGGAGGCAACCCACACATTTAACTGCTTTTATTTTGTTTGTTTTTCGTTGTTTTAAGTTATTTTGTAGGTAATTGTCCGAGTACGATTCGAGAAAAATGAAAATTTTGAAGCCACTTTGTCTAGAAAGTTGGCACGGCCCGTGCCTAAAGTGGCACGGTCGTGCCACATTCTGCCCCGCCAAAACAAAAATTGCAGAGAGATGGCACGGCCCGTGCCAATATTGGCACGGCCGTGCGCCACCTCCAGGTAGGTATAACCTCAAAAATTTCTCTTCTTCTTCCTTCATTCTCATCCACAAACATCTCTCATCCCTCAAACCTTCATATATCTATAAAAACTTCACCAAAACACAATTTCTTCACCCAATCAACCCCAAACATCATTCCAACCATAAACCCTTCAATCAAATACAACTTTCATCCATCCAAACCCAAAAACCATAAATTCATCACCAATCTCCCATAACCAACTCAAAAATTTCCTTAAACCTTAAACCCATACCTAAACCAACATTTTCCATCCAAAATCTTCCCAAACCCCAACCTTCACCAAAAATTCAAAAAATTTATACCAAGGTCTAGGCAATGGCTTCAAAAAGAGGTGGAAAAGAAGGAGCAAACTCTTCCGGAGAGTAGAGGGTGGTATCATCACGTATATATCTAGGCAATTGGGAGTGGGAGAGGACTATGGGATAAACATGATTGAGGGAAACAATAGGCTTAACATAGAGACCCTTATTTATATAAACTTCTTTCCACATCGTCCACCCATGACCTATACACTCAAACTCAATGTGCCTATTTTATTTATACTTCCTAACCCATCTCGGACTAACACCGAGGTGGAAGAAAATTTGTTGTATGTTGGTGATGGTTCACAGGTACATGAAGATCATAATCAAGGTGAGGAGGAAGGTGCAAACTTGCACCATGATGAGGAACACCATGACCACGATGCCGGAGGAAACTTTGAAAATGAAAGATGGGCATGGATGCTAACTGAGGTTGAGAGGATAAACACCAAGCACCAAAGGCAAAGTGTTAAATTCTCCGGGCTAAGAAATGATGACCTAAGGGGCAACCGCATATCCGAAGAAAATAATCAAATGTTTTGGAACATGATGCAACAATTCCATCTCCAAGGTCCCCCTTATGGAACTCAATAATATTGTGAGCTTTCCTCTTCCTCTCTTCCCTTATCTCTTCTCTCTTTTTCCTCCTACTCCTATTTCTTCTTCTTCTTCTTCTTCCCTTTTATTTTTTCTTGAATCATTGAGGACAATGCTTCTCCCAAGTGTGTGTGTGTGTGGGGGGGGGGGGGGGGGGGGCTAATAAAGTGTCTCGAGTCGTAGTGTTCCCAAACTCCCTTGAACTTTATTCTTTTGTTTTGTTTAATTGAGAAAGGCATGATTAAGTAGCTTGTTTTTATTGAAAAATATGACATAAATTTTTTGTTGTCTTCTCTAAATTGGTAGTTTCTTGTACATGAAAGTGAACTCTTGTATTTTAAAGTTTTCTTGATAAACCCACATCTTGTTCTATTGTGAAAATTTCTCCAATGAGTATATGCACATGTTACACCCCTTGAGCAATTGTATGATTAGGTATTTTAAGGAACACGTTCTAGTTTTAAAGGTAAGTTAACCCTCAAAGATTTTAAGAGTAAAAGTAGTATAAGCTAGTGTGGGGGAGTTTAAAAAGCCAAAATAAAACTAAAGGTTGCATCACTGAATCTAGATTGGGGAAGGAGGTAGGCCCTCCGACTTCCTACGTGAAGGTGATAATATCTTGAGTCAAATAAAAGCATCATCGAATCTAGATTGGGGAAGGGGGTAGGCCCTCCGACTTCCTACGTGAAGATGATGTTTTAAGGGGCAACATTGAATCTAGATTGGGGAAGTGGGTAGGCCCTCCGACTTCCTACGTGAAGATGTTGTTCCCTTAAATTAATGTGCTTAAAATTCCAAATTTGTTCAAATGGCAAAAGGTCAAAATGACCACAATTACTCCCACCTATCTTATACGAAATGAAGAAAGAATTTTTCCCGGTTAGCTTAGTCTTTAGGTTAGAACCTATTTCCTCATAATATCTGTTTATACAGGAGCAAAAATAGGGATGAACTACACACACACTCACTTAGAACTTGATTGTTGAGTTGAATAAAGATTTCAAAAATTGCTTGAGTTTGTGATTAGTGTACATTAGAAATAAAAACCTTTTTGAGGAGACATGAGCTTCATTTGAATTGTCATATATATAATCTTGTTTTATGCTACAATGTCTATGCCTTTTGCTTGAGGACAAGCAAAGATCCAAGTGTGGGGGAGTTTGATGAGTCAATAAAGTAGTATATTTAATGTAGTAATTAATATTATTTGTTTTAATTTAAGTATATTATTATTTCCTTTTTATGTCATTTAGTTGATTTAGTCCTAGTTTTATTTATATAATATTTAATCTTGTTTTATTTAGATTTAGGTTTATTTTATATATAATATTCAGTTTTATTTAGATCTAAGATTATTTTATATAATATTCTGTCTCGTTATATTTAGATTTAAGTTTATTTTATATTATTGTTATTTATTTTATAGAACTATTTTACTTTAGAATGCAATCTATTATATTTCAGGGACGAATATTGGATGGAAAGAGCCTTGGAGCAGAAGAAAGGGATTCAGAGCTGATTTGGAGCAAGAATACGAAGATTCGGAGCCAAAAATAAGTCTCCCCCAAGTCAGAAGCTTGGCACGGCCCGTGCCAAATGTGGCACGGCCCGTGCCAAATGTGGCACGACCGTGCCACTTCTCAGGATTTCTTTAGCTGCTTTTGCTTCCTGTGCAAGCTACTCTGTTTTTAGTTTAGGCCCACAGTTTCTTGTGGGGCACTCTAGTATTATAGTTGCTTAGGCTCTAAGTCAATTGTAAGCTATAAATAGAGGAGCCTTCCATCACAAATATTTATCTTATTCTTGGAATACAATAGTAACAATTGTTTCTAATAATAATTTCTATTTTCTCTTTATTTTACTTATGTCTTCTTTCTTCTTCTTCTTCCCTTTGTCTACTATGATCATGAGTGAGTAGACTCCTTTGTCTTGGGATTGTTGGATAGTCTTATGACATAATCCAAAGCAAACCAAGCCTTCTCCTTAAATTAAACTCCTATATAACCTAGTTTCTAATCTAAATTCACCGATTAAACATGGATTAATCATTATCAACTACCAACAGGCGATAGCTGAGGTTATGATAATTATTAATCCATTATCCCAAACGTCAAATCTACATGCGAAAGCTGCGATGAGATGTTGGAACAAGTGAATATTAGACAGAGATTGCAAAGGCAGTGAAATAGTCTTTGCAATCTTGGGACGAAGTAGTTTCACAGCCTTAATGCATCTCCTAGTAATCAAATTCAGCGAGTGTAATAGGATTGATTGCTAGAGAGTAAAATCTTACTGGACTGAGAGGAAAAGTAAGGGGCTAAAGGGAAACCGGTCATACGAAACTAGGTCTATCACAAGGTTTTAAGGATAAAGCTTCGGTTTGTGGAGGGTTTGTTATTATGACAAACCAATAATCTCAAGACACCTCTTTTATTATTATTTTCTTTTAAGCATTAATCCAAACTTTATTATTTGCATTATCTTCTAATCATTATATGAAAGTTAATTGAATTCATAACTCCCTGTTGGAACAGTATCTTTTATTAATACATCGGCAGAACCGTGCACTTGCGGTTTTGCTCATCACATATCTATTTCATATGATTCATAAATCATTAACAACAACGTAAGGTTATCACAAGCGTCACTCACATTAAAACCAGCCTACTGTACCACCCAAGGTTCATCTCTCAAAGTCTCGTGCGAAACAGATCGCAACAACATAGGAAACGTGACATTCTGTCACAGCACAACTCGCCGTGGCGAGCTCAATTGCTCGCCTGGCGAAAGATTACAGGTCTCTCTCGCCATGGCGAAAGGATTTCTCGTCTGGCGAAGCGTTACGGGTCCGTCGCTATGGCAAGCTATATCTCGCCTGGCGGGCGATGAAGGTATGTTCGCCGTGGGGAGCTACGGCTTCCGCCTGGCGAACGATGTCAGAACAGACTACGGGATTACTAACTTTTCCACTCAAAATCCCATTTTTCATCATGTTAAGCCCCACGTTCGACTGAAATAACAACATTATACATATTCTAGGTTCTGTAATCAATTCTTACATCAATTTCACAGTTTTACATCATCAATACACTAATTCTTCACTTTTAACCTAATTCCCAATTCCTCAAAACCATCTTTTACTCTTCTTAATTATGATTAAACGAATTACAGATTAATATAATTGAATTGCTAGGCTCACCCTTACCTTAATTGTGCAGAAATCGCATCCCTCTTGCCTCTTTTCTCCTTCTCTGGTTTTTCTCCCTTTTTCTCCCAAAATTGATCGTACGTACTGAGTTATTCTTAACCTAATATTCCCTATTTATACTCCCAACAAATCTTATCTTATTTACTCTTTCTCCCACATAACTCTCTAAAATCTCAAAATTACCCCACATCTCTATATTTATTTTATTTTCAAATCTTATTTTATTAAACAATAAAATAAGTCACCATGTCACATAAATCACCAAAAATCACATAAATCTTATCTCTTCACATCTCATAAAATATAAATATATTCTAGACTCTTCAAATAATTTAAATAATCCAATAATTCAAAATAATCTAAAGTGGGCGTTACAACTCTCCCCAACTTATAAGATTTTCGTCCTCGAAAATTTACCTCAAGCAAACAACTCTGGATAAGATTCCCGCATCTTACTCTCTAGCTCCCACGTCAAGCTTTCACCAGTCACTCCGTCCCAAACAACTTTCACAAGAGGTATCTCCTTGCCTCTCAAACGCTTCACTTCACGACCTTCAATCCTCACTGGTAAGGTCTCAACTGTAAGGTTATCTCTAACTTGTACATCATCTCTTTGGATCACATGAGATGGATCCGGAACATACTTCCGAAGTTGCGACACATGAAACACATCGTGCAAATTCGAAAGTTGTGGTGGTAAACCCACTCAGTATGCCGCCGTTCCAACTCTTTTCGATATCTGATACGGACCAATAAACTTCGGGGTCAACTTCTTCGACTTCAACGCCCGACCAACACTGGTCATGGGAGTAACTCTCAGGAACACATGATCTCCTTCTTGGAACTCAAGGTCCTTCCTCCGCTTATCATGATAACTCTTTTGTCAACTCTATGACGCTTTCATCTTCTCTTGGATCATCTTTACCTTCTCAGTAGTCTGTTGAACAATCTCTGGTCCTAAAACCACATTCTCACCTGACTCAAACCAACACATCGGTGTTCTGCATCTCCGGCCATACAAAGCCTCAAAAGGTGCCATTCCAATACTTGAATGGTAACTGTTATTGTACGTGAACTCTATCAACGGAAGATAACTATCCCAAGTTCCTCCTTGCTCAAGTACACAAACTCTCAATAAATCTTCCAGGGACTGAATTGTTCTCTCCGTCTGACCATTTGTCTGCGGATGATAAGCCGAACTCAACCTCAACTTAGAACCTAAATCCTCTTGCAAACTTTTCCAAAACCTCGAAGTAAACCTTGGATCTCTATCTGACACAATACTCGAAGGGACACCATGAAGCTTCACTATATCTCGAATATAAATCTCTGCCAACTGAGCTACAGGAAAAGTGATATTAATCGGAACAAAATGAGCCGACTTCGTCAATCTATCAACAATCACCCAAATAGCGTCATTCCCTTTAGGAGTAGTAGGCAAACTCGTCACAAAATCAATGGATATACTATCCCATTTCCATTTTGGCACATCTAGCGGTGTCATCAACCCTGTAGGCTTCTGATGCTCCACCTTCGACTTCTGACAAATCAAACAAGAATATACAAACTGTGCCACGTCACGTTTCAATCCAGACCACCAAAACAACTTCTTCAAATCATGATACATCTTGGTAGCTCCCGGATGAATACTCAAGCTACTTCTATGACTCTCTTCAAGAATCATCTTCTTCATTTCATCATTGTCAGGAATGCAAATTCTACCTCGGAATCTCAACACTCCTTAATCATCGACTTTAAAGTCGCTGTCTTCAGTCTGATTACTAGCAACCAATAAATCCAAAAACTTAACATCTTATTTTTGTGCTTCTTTAATGCTTTTCAAGAAATCATTGTCAATCTTCAACATTCCTAGCTTTACACTCTGAGGTGTCCTTTCACAAACTAAACTCAAATCTCTAAACTGTTCCAGCAACTCAAATTCTTTCACCATCATAGCAGACATATGTAAAGTCTTCCTACTTAAAGCATCTGCAACCACATTAGCTTTGCTCGGATGATAATTCAAACCAAAGTCATAATCTTTCAACAATTCAAGCCACCTTCGCTGTCTCATATTCAGTTCCTTCTGATCAAACAAATATTTCAAACTCTTGTGATCACTAAACACTTCAAATCGCGAACCGTACAAGTAGTGTCTCCATATCTTAAGCGCAAATACGACTGCAGCTAATTCAAGATCATGAGTAGGATAATTTCGTTCATGAATCCTCAACTGTCTTGATGCATAAGAAACCACTTTACCATCTTGCATAAGCACACCTCCTAAACCCAACTTGGACGCATCAAAATACACCACAAAAGGTTCGTCGGACTTCGGCAAAATCAAAACTGGAGCAGTCGTCAACCGCTTCTTCAACTCATTAAAACTATTCTCACAATGAACATCCCACATGTAACAGCCCGTTTTTTGCGTTTGCTTTATTTTAATTACTTTATTTCGTGTGTTATTTTAATTGTGTGCATTTTCATATGTTTGTGCATTAGAGGGGTAATTAGTAATTTTGGGAGGATAGCATTTTATCGTTTTTCTAAGATAGAACCGTTTTATTAATTAAGTTGTCGGAGCGCGATAATTAATTAGAAGCCGAGATTATTAATTAGTTACCGTTGGTGTGTTATTTAGTAGATTAGTGTGAGCCCATTCAATTATTCATTTGTGTGTTTAAGGCCCATTAAGGGAGAGGGAGTATATAAGCTTAGTCTTTAGTGACTAGGGTTAGAAACTTGCTCATTTTCACACAAACACAAGAGGAGGTAATTTGGGGCTAGAGAGAAGAACAAGAGAAAGGGTTGGAGAGCTAGAAGAGGGTTTCACTCATAGGAGCTAAATTGAAGCTAGAATTGTTGATTCTTGGTGCTAGAGGTAAGAGGGTTAGGCTTCACTCATAATCTCATAACTTCTCATTTTTCCCATTTTATGAACTTGATAAAATTGATTCTATTGCTGTAATTTCGTGCATGTTTGTTGCTACTATGTTTGAGGACATGAAATGCATGATAAATGTGTGGCTATATGTGAATTAACATGTTGAAATGCATAAGTGTTGGTGTTTTGTGTTCTTGAGCAAATTTGATGAAAAATGAAGTTATGATGTTAGATTGTGCGTGAATTGATGTTCATTAGTTGTTATTGATGATTGTTAAACTGTTGGAATCGAATTTGTTGAACTGGAATCGTTGTTTATGGATTTGTGGAGAAATTTGAGGTTGTGTTGGTGTTTTGAGAAAATCCTATGATTTTGATAAAATGAGTTGAATTGTTGTTTCTAATGCTTGATTCATGTTTGTTTAAGTGTATTGAAGCTATTTTGACCCATAAACACTTTCTGGAACTTGTTTTTGGCGAATTGGGGTTTTGAAAATTGAGTTTTGGTGTGAAAAAGGGGTTAAACCCGAGAGGTTCTGGGCTGCCCAGATGAAGCTTTGCTTGAAGCGAGATTTTCTCGCTTGAAGCGAGCATTCAAAGGGGAAACCCAGAATTTTGGATGCTATTTCGGTTGAAGCGAGCTCCAAGCGAGATGCACCTGTGCTCTCTGGAACTATCTCGCTTGAAGCGAGATAAAATGGCTTCAAGCGAGATTGACCTGTTCCAGCCCATTTGATCTTTTTGTTTCGTGAACTTGGGACCTTTCCGAGCATTTCTTAACACTTCTTTCAACCTCTATAAACATTGTTTGCATTTATAACCCTACTGGAACAACATTCGAATCAAATTGGAGTGATTTTGGAAAGATTGAACTTGAAACTTGAAAATGGTCAAGAACACGGACTTTCCGTAACTTGATTCTTTTCAAGTAAACCAAGTGGGATTATACTTGAATAATGTTTATATGACTTCTAAAGATGATTTCAATTGGTTCCATGGATTAATTACTTGTTTGGCTTTGAAAACTTATAACTTTGGAAAAGTGGAAAAAGTGAGACGAACATCGTAAATTTGTGCATTCTTCGTATGTGGCCGATGAAATGCTTATGAAACCTCTACTGTACACATATGTGACTTGTGAGAATACATGGCATAGGCTATTGAGCTTGTTATATGATTTTGGTTCTTAATTTCAAATATTTTTCAAGTTGTGAAATATGAGACGAACTTGTGTAATTCTTACCTTGAAGTTTATTTGATGGTGAACCTTTTTAGATATGGATTCCTATGGTTAATTGTATACTTGTGAATGAAGTTGGATAATGATAATGTGAAATATCATGACCTCGCATGTTATCTTCTTTACTTGAAATATATGAAGTGTTGCTTGTTCATGATGAGCATATGTTGATTATGTACATGTTCAATGATGATGAATATATGTATGTTGAATGTATGCGCAATTGTTGGTGTGTGCATCCTTGATTAAATGACATTGGTGATAATTACATACTTGTATATGTATGGTTTTGGTGATGATTGCATAATTGTATGCATGGTTTTGGTGATGATTGCATAATTGTATGCATGGTTTTGGTGATGATTGCATAGTTGTATATGCATGGTTTGGAGAATTGTGTATGAGCATATGTATTTAGTCAAGTCATATGTTCATGCATTCATTGTTGAGGTGGCGGACGTATGTCCAAAGTGTAAGGCAGGTGTGAACCTTACACTCGATGTGTTTGTTGCATCGGAGGTGACGACCTTGAGGTGACTTGGTACCACATGCATCTAGATGAGTCTAGAGACATTGCATGATTTGTTTGTGAGTCGAATTGCATTTGAATTGTGCATGATGATTGTGTTTGGAGATTGATTATTTGACTTGGTCGAATTGTGATATGTGTGTGATACACTCGAATTTTATGAACTTGAAATGATGCCTATGAATGATATTGAATGAGATAAATGTGGAGATACTATGAGTATATGTTTGGCAATGTTGTTTATCATTCTTGAATATATGATCATTATTTCAATGTTCTTGTTTATCTGTTTATGGATTATGATGATGTAATGCTAACCCTCAGTGGTTTACTACCTGCCTTTCCGTATGGACGGGTAGATGGAGTGCAAGATGCTTAGTTGTTTTGCTTTGATGTTGCCGAGGAGCGGGAGTTCCTCTTTTTTGTGCAAGTGTCTAGATTAGGGCTCTGATCTAGGGTGTCCTTGCATGTTATTTCTTTTATGACTATGTTGTTTTGAGGAGTTGAGATATTGTTATTACAAGTTTGAGATCATGTATTTATTATCATGAGATTTTGGAGATGTTAATTATATGGTTTACATATATTCCGCTGCTATGTTTATGTAGTTTGATAATTTATACATGTATGCTGGATATGTTTGGTGACGTAGCATCTATTTCTTGAATATGTCTGATGTATTCTCGCGTTTATCGCTTATTAGAAATAGGGTGTTACACCACACAAAAGATTTACCTTTACACGTCAACTGCGTTAACGGAAGAGCCAACTTAGAAAATCCTTCTATAAATCTTCGGTAATAACCTGCTAATCCCAAGAAGCTTCTAATTTCTGTAACCGACTTAGGAGTCTCCCATTGTGATACCGCTTCAACTTTAGACGGATCAACTGCAATACCATCACCAGAAATAACATGGCCAAGAAAACTCACCTTTTTCAACCAAAATTCACACTTTGACAATTTGGCAAACAGCTTCTTCTCTTTCAACACTTGCAAAACAATCTTCAAATGTTCCGCATGTTCTTCTTCAGTCTTAGAGTATATCAAAATATCATCAATGAAGACCACAACAAAATGATCCAAGTAAG
The DNA here is from genome assembly GCA_958299785.1 of Medicago lupulina. Classification (NCBI taxonomy): domain Eukaryota; kingdom Viridiplantae; phylum Streptophyta; class Magnoliopsida; order Fabales; family Fabaceae; genus Medicago; species Medicago lupulina. Next base: position 41,064,855 of record OY283142.1, read on the forward strand.
CATGAAAGATCCTATTAATATACTCCATAAATACACCAGGTGCATTAGTAACACCGAAGGGCATCACCGTATACTCATAATGCCCATAACGCGTCCTAAACGCCGTCTTCTGCATATCTTCATCTTTCACTTTAATCTGGTGGTAACCTGATCTCAAATCTATCTTGCTGAACACACGAGCACCCACTAACTGATCCATCAAGTCGTCAATTCTCGGAAGTGGATACCTATTCTTTATAGTTACTTTGTTCAACTGCCGATAATCAATACACAACCTCATACCGCTGTAACGCCCACTTTAGATTATTTTGAATTATTTGATTATTTAAATTATTTGAAGAGTCTAGAATATATTTATATTTTATGAGATGTGAAGAGATAAGATTTATGTGATTTTTGGTGATTTATGTGACGTGGTGACTTATTTTATTGTTTAATAAAATAAGATTTGAAAATAAAATAAATATAGAGATGTGGGGTAATTTTGAGATTTTAGAGAGTTATGTGGGAGAAAGAGTAAATAAGATAAGATTTGTTGGGAGTATAAATAGGGAATATTAGGTTAAGAATGTGAAGAAGATTTCCTTCTTAGACTTGGCTGGGTTTTGATGATAACAACACCACATCACAAAAAGAAGAAATATCCATGGAGGCTCAAGTTGATGAATGAAGATAATGGGACTTAGATTTCATAATTATATTTTTGTAAGTATGGTCCTTATCTTTGATTTGTCATTATTAACTTATGGAACAACTTAGTATGCTCAGAAAATAATTACAAACATTTTTTCTAAGTTCTCATATGAAGCAATGCTTAAAAATCTCTTGAAAATAAATCACACACTCACACTGATTTTCATATAAATGTGATTTTGCATTAAAATATTTTTGCATGAAAATATTTTGATTAGAAAAATTATTTTTGACTTTGAAAAAACATATAATCAAATATGTCTCAAATAAATGTTCTATACGCATGTATTCATTTGGCATAATGGTAATATTGAACTAAATTTATTTGAGCATGTTCTCTTTGAAAAACCAAATACCAATCTTGCATTTTAAATTGTATAGACATGATTTCATAAATGAATCTTGCCAACAGATTTTTCTTTTTACATGCTAACCGATCTTTTCACATACAAATAATTAACATATAATTAACATGCTAATTTATCATGAGCCAAAGAATGTAAATATTGCATAATTGATTTTCAACGGATTACTTTAATTGTACAACAACTATTTTTTTTCAAAATACATTTCATACTCATTTTTATGAATAGGTGCCATTCAAATATGTGTCTATTCATTATAACTCTTTTTGAAAAAATAGCATTGCTTCATAAACATCATTTTAGCCTCTATAAATTCAATTGAGAATCAAAACAAATGACTTAACATTATTACTATAACTTTCAATCTCAATTGTCATATTCAATATCACTTGATTTATCAAACTTTCACCATTCTGCTTTGAAAACTTTGTCCACATTTTTAACATTCATAAAGAAGTTTTCTGAGCACTAAGTTCTTACTGTAAATGTGATATTGATCAAAGCATAACAGCCATACATTCATTATTCTTCAATTGCTTTTGTAAAAAGCTTCTCACCATTGTTGGTGAATCATTGTAAAGATAGTGGGGTGCTATCTTGGTGTGTAGAGAAATATTGTTAGGGGGCCTTGGGATTAAGGTTGCTTTGTAACAAAGATTCTTTACATAGTGAATTCCTTCGCGGGGTGTGAAGGGAGTGGACTGACCCTAAGGTTTAGAGGGGAACCACTATAATTCTCTTGTGTCTTTTCTTCTTCCCTTACTCTTTTATTTTTCCGCATTCATACCTTCATATTAAGTTTCCGGAAAAATTATCAAGAACGCTAAACTTGCAAAAATTGACCAATATTCCTAGAAACCTATTTCACCCCCCCTCTTAGGTTACAATCTGAACTTACAAAGAAAAACTCAGTACGTACGTTTCTGAAGAAAAAGGGAGAAAAACTAGAGAAGGAGAGAAGAGGCAAGAGGGCTGCGATTTCTGCACAATTAAGGTAAGGGTGAGCCTAGCAATTCAATTATATTAATCTGTAATTCGTTTAATCATAATTAACAAGAGTAAAAGGTGGTTTTTGAGGAATTGGGAATTAGGTTAAAAGTGAAGAATTAGTGAATTGATGATGTAAAACTATGAAATTGATGTAGGAATTGATTACAGAACCTAGAATATGTATAATGTTGTTATTTCAGTCGAACTTGGGGCTAAACATGATGAAAAATGGGATTTTGAGTGGAAAAGTTCGTAATCCCGTAGTCTGTTCTGACATCGTTCGCCAGGCGGAAGCTGTAGCTCGCCACGACGAACATACCTTCATCGCCCGCCAGGAGAGATATAGCTCGCCATAGCGACGGACCCGTAACGCTTCGCCAGGCGAGAAATCCTTTCGCCATGGCGAGAGAGACCTGTAATCTCTCGCTAGGGGAGCAATTGAGCTCGCCACGAAGAATTGTGCTGTGACAGAATGTCACGTTTCCTATGTTGTTGCGATCTGTTTCGCACGAGACTTTGAGAGATGAACCTTGGGTGGTACAATAGGCTGGTTTTAATGTGAGTGACGCTTGTGATAACCTTACGTTGTTGTTAATGATTTATGAATCATATGAAATAGATATGTATGAAATGTATGTGATGTTGAGATGATGTTTGTAATGATATTGTTATATTCTGTGATTTGTTTGCTGCCATGTTGCTGTTTACGTAAGAATAATGCTGCATGTGTCGGTCCAAGATGTTTGTGACGTTTGCAACTTTTTAAGATGTTTAACTTGTTTAAGTTATAAGATGTTGAGTCTCATGCATACTCATTCAGAGATGAGGGCTTATGCCCTGGAGTTTTTACTCACCGACGACGAGGGCTCATGCCCTGGAGCTTTCGCTCAATAGCGACGAGGGCTTATGCCCTGGGAGTATATTTATGCTCAAAGAGACGAGGGCTTATGCCCTGGATTGGTACCACATGCATTTAAGATGTTAGGGTTGCATAGTCAAGTGAAGTTGCATTGTCGAGTCAAGTTGTTACTATAATTATTGATGTGTTTTATGTGATGATTTGTTGTTAACTATAATTATTGAGTTATATGTTTAATATAACTGTTTTTGTGAATCTCACCCCTTCTGCTTGAAAATGTTGCTCTTCGTATGGGTAACTTGCAGGTAATCAAGAATAGGTGCTGTCTTGTGAGGACCATTCCTCGGTTGAGTCTTAGGTGCTCTGATACGTAACGGGATGGGGAACTTTGCTTATGTTTTCTATTCCTTGCGTATTATCTTTATGATTTTCATGATTATGATTAATATTGGGAATTTTGTGAGACGTTGATGAGGCCTGCGTGCTAGAGACTATTTATGATATTAAATGAATTCCGCTGCAATGTTTTAAATATTTTAATGACTATTTTTACGAAGGAATAAATTGTTATTATATTCATATTTGAGAAATGTGACACTCCGTTGAATGTGAAAACTCTGATTTATTTACGAAATTCTTATGCTTGGAAAACGGGGTGTTACAATTGGTATCAGAGCAGGTCGGTCCGTCCGGCCAAGTAGAAGAGTCTTGTTGTGTCGAGTATCAATTGATATATTGTTATATGTCATGCTGATTGTTTTGTGTTGTGTAGAGAACTAACATGGCTAGAAGAAACGACGCTGCGATTGCTGCTGCACTGGAAGCTGTTGCTCAAGCTTTAGAACAACATCCGAACGCGAATGTTGGTGCGAATGCTGTGGTCCGTATGTTAGAGACCTTCCTGAGAAATCATCGTCCCACCTTCAAAGGAAGATATGATCCTGATGGAGCTTAGATGTGGCTCAAGGAGATCGAGAGAGTGTTTAGAGTTATGCAGTGCACGGAGGTGCGTTCTGGTACGTACATGCTGGCTGAGGAAGCTGATGACTGGTGGATTAGTCTTCTACCTATTCTAGAGCAAGATGGTGTTGAGGTTACTTGGGTTGTGTTTAAGAGGGAATTCCTTGACAGATACTTTCCAGAAGATGTTCGTGGAAAGAAAGAGATTGAGTTCCTTGAGCTAAAGCAAGGGAACATGTCGGTGACTGAATATGCTGCGAAGTTTGTGGAGTTGGCTAAGTTTTATCCACACTATACTCCTGAGACTGCTGAATTTTTTAAATGTATCAAATTCGAGAATGGGTTACGTGCTGATATCAAGAGGGCAATTGGTTACTAGAAGATCATAAATTTTTTCGAGCTTGTGAGCAGTTGCAGGATTTACGAAGAGGATACTAAGGCTCATTACAAGGTTGTTAATGAGAGAAAAGGTAAAGGTCAGCATAGTCGTCCTAAGCCTTACAGTGCCCCTGCTGATAAGGGTAAACAAAGAGTTAATGATGAGAGGAGACCTATTAAGAAAGATGCTCCTGCTGAGATTGTCTGCTATACTTGTGGTGTGAAAGGCCATAAGAGTAATGCTTGTCCTGGGGTGGTGAAACGGTGTTTCCGTTGCGGCAAGAAAGGTCATACTTGTTATCGCGATTTTCGGGTGTCAAATCATTAATTAGATTTGAACCTTTCAATCATTGATATCTCTATTTTTTTTGGGGAAAGGTAAAATCGAGAGAAAACCTTAGAAATTCCGAGCTCGGGGCTGATTTCACTACGGGAAGGTGTTAGGCACCCGCAATGACTATAGTATCCTATAGGAACCGTTTTGCTAGTCTTATGTATACGCTTTGCTTTTATCGCTATTTGTAAAAAGGGGATTGATTTTAAGAATGAGAGAAAGAAGATTTTGAGTGTTGTTTTTATTGGACTTGGAGAGATTTTGGGTCTCTTGCCTACATACCCTTTTAAGGGATCAAAATTCCATGTAGTTCCCTTCTAAAATATTTTTGTGGGTTGGTTCAATTTTAGTTTTGAAAATAGCTTTGAAGAAAGGATGAGAGGCCTCGAAGGCATAAGATTTGAGAAAAGGTGAGGTGGTTCCAATTTATTTACAAAATGGTTAAAGTTGAGAATTAGTATTCATTTGTATTTGCTTAAGAAAATAAAGGGAAAATGGTGAAGTTTTGACTTCACTTTATTGCAAAAAAAAATCTTTGAGTGATGTGTCAGTTTTTTTGAGAAAGAAAGAATGAGTTTTTTCTAAGTATCACGCTTCCTAAACATACATCTAGCGGTAAATCATGCAACGTGTGTGCGTGTCGGTGCGTGTGTCGGTGTACATCATCATAGTGTCCATTGTCCTTTACATTGGGTCCTAATTTACATTCTATGGTCTTGCAAGAATTTAAAATAAAGAAACTACCTAAACATTGCATGAGAATTAGTTGAACGTTCCATGAAAGAGTTAAAGGAAGAAATGGGAATGAGATGAAATGCTTAGTATGCATGAAACATAGAGTAAAGTGGTTAGTAAAACAAGATAAAATAATAATGAAATACTAATCCTAAACAAAATGGTAAACTATCACAAAATTGGCATCAAAATCACACTAAACAAAATTGCAAAATATCACAAAATTGGCATCAAAACTCTAACTAAACAAGATTGCAAAATATCACACAATTGGTATCAAGAATCCAACTAAACATAATTGCAAAATATCACACAATTGTATCAAGAATCCAACTAAACATAATTGCAAAATATCACACAATTGTAATCAAGGATCAAATTTAACAAAAAATGGAAGTATCACAAAATTCAAGTTCAACAAAATTGAGAATATTACACAAAACACAAAAGAAAATTAACCCTTCCAAGATTAAATGAATTTATTAAGAAAACAGAGGTAATCATTATAGAATCAAATGCCAAGCACTAGAATCATGTGACAAAAATTTGAATGAAAGAATCATACAAGAAAATTCACTAAGAATACACAAAATATACCAATCAAAAGGGAAATTTACACCTATCATTTTTATCAACTCTGCTCATGTAAAAATATCACAAAAGCATTCACAAACATACCAAAGTCACATAGTAAATTTTTGGATTTTTGTAAAAAAATTCAGGACAAACAGGGGGTTCAAATAGCAAGCATAAAGGTGTACATAGCAATTAATTCAAGAAAAACACAAGAAGGCCAAAGCCCGCGGGTAAAAAGCCCAAACCCACGGATCTGATGGATCTGGATCAAGCTAATGCTTCAGGAGCGTTGGATTGATCCAGATCCATCAGGATCTTGATCCAACGCACACGATTAAAGGGGAGTAGACCGGGTATGGAGCGACCCGGTCCAGGAGCTTGCATAAAAGGGTGCTAGACCCGGTTTCTTTCATTTTCCTTCTTCCATTCTCTCTCTACCTCACCGTTCTCTCTTCTCTCTTCGCCGTTCGAAAACCCTAACCCTAATCCTCTAAAAATAGCTTAGAACAACATGATTCAAGGCTTAATGGCTTCGTCTTGTTGTTCTAGTCACAAATCCATCACTGAAATTCACAAATGACCGTAGAAACGATGTAGATCGTGAACTTTCACTCGTGGATTCCGAACGGTTTTGGTTCGAATCTTGGTTCAAATCTTCTTTCTATATGTTTTTATCTGTTGATTCGTTGGTTTACAACGATGAATCAACGTTGTAAACCTTGGAATCTTGAAGTTTTTTTTCTGGAAAAAGTTAGGGTTTACGATTCTGAACCAAAATTTCTCGGATTCGCACTGTTCTACATCGTTCTGGAACTCGTTGTTGTTCTTGAACGAAACAAAGAGGTAAGTTTGTGATTTTACCTGGTTTTATTCGGAGATTTGATTTGGATCTTCAGAAATCCTTGAATTGCTTCTGTTTTGTGTTGATTCTCTTTGAAATCCGGAAATAAACCGGTGAATTTTTCGTTCTTCTTCTTCTCTGGTTCAAAACCGTGAAATTCTTCCCCTCTTCTTCTCAAAACCTTGCTTCTGTGATCGTACTGAGTTTGTTGCCATTGGTGACGAACTTGGTGCTCGAATTGCAGAAGAAGTGATTCGATGATGAAGATTCAGCAATGAATCTCTGAGAATCGCTACGAATTTCACTGAATATGGATCGGATTTGGTTCTGAAGAAGCTAGGGTTTGTTCTTCATGTTCATGAATTTTCTGAGTTTCTTGTGGATTTGATTCTAACTGACATGAGAGAGAAATTGATGAATTGTTTCTGATGTGGCCTCTGTTGATTTCTGACTTTTCTGACACGCGTGGCCTTTTATAGGCTGCCGTGTGTATACCTGACCCAATGATCTTGTGACACGTGGAATTCCTTGCTTGCGTGGCTTCTGGACCAAACTGTAAAAAGGACTAAAATGCAATTTTGGAAAATTTGGGACTGAAATGCAATTTATTAAAGATTGGACCGTTTTAAAAGAATTAAAAGGAAAGGACTGCTTAAAAACTGGAATTGGGACTCTTTGCAATAAAATGTAAAATTTGGACTGAATTGCAATTTCTAAAAGTGTTTGGACTAAAATGTAAAAATAATAAAATTGGTTAAAAAACTTAATCTGAATGCAACGTAAAGTGAAACAGTTAAAACTGACAAAATGGACTAAAACGAACAAATTACCTAAATGAGGTATTTTAAAATACCTCCCTGCCCAAAATTAATTTGATGTGAAAAGACTAGAATGCCCCTAGGGCTAAAATGACTCAGACTGACTCAGATGTAGAACTAAGACAATTTTGTACAAAATTTGATTAATGATTCATGCAAACAAATTGAAAAGACTCAGGGACAAATTGTAGGGACTAAAATGGGTTCCTTTGTAGGAAATGACCAAAATACCCTTTTGTATGATTTTATGCAAAAAATTGGAATAAAAGGGAGGAAAATATGTAAAATTGGAGATAATACAGTAAAATGCGCTTTTGAAGCGCAGTAGAAAACACGGTGAGTTCGAAAGTATTAGAAAATAGCAGAGAAATTTGAATGAGTATTTTCAGGTCCAAAATGAGGGTATAACAGCTGCCCCTATTTAAGTTTCTTCGTTTGGAGAGTCAAGAGACAGAGTCTTTGGCTTGACGCGACGAAGATACTTAAATATCGACATTAGCACTGATTTTGGGCGTAAAAATACGTTTGTAAATGTCATGTATGCCACGCGACATTTGGTTATGAATGCAAGACAGACTAAGAATTGAATTTAACAAAATATGTCGTATCCATTGCGGGACTGGTAGACATTAACAGAATAGCAAACAACAGAGTATGTCGTATCCATTGCAGGACTGGTTGACATTAACAAGATAGCAGATAACAAGACTCACTGGGGAGACTCGATAGCAAATTTGACAGGTACAAGCTGTTCTTGGATGCGAACTGGCCACTTGACCGAGAATATTGACAACAAAGGGTGCAAGCTGCTCTTGTATTTGAGCTGGTTACTTGGCTGAAAGAAAAGTAGGAAGCACAAGCTGTTCTTGTATTTGAACTAGTTACTTGGCTGAAAGAAAAGTAGGAAGCACAAGCTGTTCTTGTATTTGAACTAGTTACTTGGCTAACAGGAAGCAAAAACATAGGTGCAAGCTGTTCTTGGATACGAACTGGCTACTTGACCAATAACAAGAGTAAATTGACAGGCACAAGCTGTTCTTGGATGCGAACTAGCCACTTGGCCGTTAACAGAGTGAATTGGCAGGCACAAGCTGTTCTTGGATGCGAACTAGCCACTTGGCCGTTAACAGAAACGAATTGTATTGTAGAAACAAATTGAAATTGACTTGACATGACGGCAGGAGCTTGAATTTGAAAGGATAGCTAAAGTTTGAAGTTGACAAGATTGTTGGATTTTGAAATTGACATGACAGTTATGAATTTGGAATTGACATGATTGATTTTGACAGAGATCAACATAGGAATTGAGAATGCAAATGTGTATGAATAACATGACAATTTTATCAAATACATGAACACATAAGATGCATGATTATGCATGTATGAATGCTTTGAAATGCATGACGATTGGCACCTTATAGGCATGATTTCGCAGAGACAGACAAAACATTGGAATATTGGGCACGTAATGGCTCGTGCTCTGACATGCCCGTAAAGGGTACTCTCCCGGGGATGCAGCCGTCGGGAGATGCATCCTGACCGTTGCTGAGGACAGGAAGCTGTAAAATTGTAGAGAAAGACAGTCTGAACGGTATTGCTGCTTGTTGGAACAGTCACATAAATACTTTGGACATCGCATTTGTGGTCAATGCTTTTGCATGTTTGTTTTTTATTTCTTTTTCATTTTTATTTTCATCATCCCATTTTTGCCTGGATCGCCCTTTCAGGTTTTCGACCCACCGGGGAATAGTTTTTTGTTGCCCATTTTTTTGCCTGGATTGCCTTTGAAGGTTGTCAATCCATCGGGGTGCTCATTTTTGCCTAAGCCGCCCTTTCAGGCTTTCGACTTAGCGAGCATATTCATTTTTCATGCTTTTCATTCTGTTTTTTCATTCTTGCCATTGACCACAGACCGTCACTGGGGGGAAGGCTTGCTAATAACTTGAATTGGAACTGATATCAATGTAGATTTGTTCATGCATGTTTCATTTGAATATACCTAGTTGCTTAGGCCTGCTTTCAAAATACTCAAAAATTTTCAATTTTCAGAATGTTCATTCCAGACATTCATCATTATTAACATAGAAAAAATCTTTTGTATGAAGCTTTGGAGGTAAAGTAGAAAAAGAATTAGAGTGCCAAACAAAAGCATAGGCTCAAATTGACGTGTAAGGGTGGTAGTCGGCCAAAAGCGCGACCCCACATATTTACAAATCTTGAAAAATGGTAATTTTATTGGTTGGTGGTACATTGAACACAGTAACTACCATGGTATCTAAAACTCTTGAATCCGCAGGCGTCGGAACCTCGGATGAGAACAGCCAATCATCAGTTGCAATGACCCCAAGGGGAATGGTAATTTGCCAGATATAGTCAATTGTCTTTTATTTCAATCTCATTTTTGCATGAACCGCCCTTTCGGGTTTTCGGCTCATCGAGACGCTCATTTTTGCCTGAGTCACACGTAATCTCAGCGAGCTTTTACATTTTTGTTTCTTGTCCCTTATTTTGCCTGGATCGCCCTTTCGGGTTTTCGATCCACCGGGAAGCGCATTTTTGCCTAGGCCGCCCTTTCGGGTTTTCGACCTACCACGCTGTTCTTTTCATATCTAGACAAAGTATTTCTTGACTATATCGGCATTCACAGGATTCGGAAGTTCTACACCATCCATGTGTGTGAGAATCAAAGCACCGCCAGAGAAAGCCTTCTTGACAACATAAGGTCCCTCATAGTTAGGCGTCCATTTGCCCCTTGGGTCGGGTTGCTGACTCATTCTTCTCTTCAATACGAGTTCACCCTCTTTGAATACCCGAGGACGAACTTTCTTGTCAAAAGCATTTTTCATCCTTGTTTGATACATCTGACCGTGAACCAAAGCATCCAGGCGTCTTTCCTCAATCAAATTCAACTGGTCGTACCGACTCTGGCACCATTCAGCCTCAGACAACTTCGCTTCCATAATCACACGGAGAGACGGAATCTCCACTTCCAATGGGAGGACTGCTTCCATGCCGTATACAAGAGAAAAAGGCGTTGCCCCGGTTGAACTACGGACTGTAGTGCGGTAGCCGTGTAAAGCATAGGGCAACATCTCATGCCAGTCTTTGTATGTTGTTACCATCTTCTGCACAATCTTCTTGATGTTCTTATTGGCAGCCTCAACTACACCATTCATCTGAGGTCTGTAAGGAGAAGAATTGTGGTGTTCAATCTTGAATTTCTCACATAAGGCTTGCACCATGTCATTGTTCAGGTTGGTACCGTTGTCAGTGATAATCTTGCTAGGAACACCATACCGACAGATGATATTGTTCTTGATGAATTTGACTACTACTTGCTTAGTCACGTTGGCATATGATGCAGCTTCGACCCATTTGGTGAAATAATCGATTGCTACCAGGATAAAACGATGACCATTCGAAGCTTTCGGTTCAATTCTTCCGATCATATCAATGCCCCACATAGAGAAAGGCCATGGAGAAGACATAACATTGAGAGCGTGCGGAGGCACATGGATCTTATCAGCATATATTTGACATTTGTGGCACTTCCTGGCATATTGATAGCAATCGCGCTCCATGGTCATCCAGTAGTAACCAGCTCTCAACAGCTTTCTAGACATAGCATGCCCCGATGCGTGGGTCCCAAAGGTACCATCGTGCACATCGTGCATTAGCTGTTCTGCTTCACATTCATCAACACATCTTAACAACACTGTCATACCCTCATTTTGGACCTAAAAATACTCATTCAAATTCCTCTGCTATTTTCTAATACTTTCAAATTCACCGTGTTTTCTGCTGTGCTTCAACTGCATACGTTATTATTTCAGTCCTTTTAATTTTTGCATAAAATCATACAAAAGGGTATTTTGGTCTTTTCCTACAAAGGAACCCATTTTCAGTCCCTACAATTTGTCCCTGAGTCTTTTCAATCTGTTTGCATGAATCATTAGTCAAATTTTGCACAAAAATCATCTTAATTTGCATATGAGTCAGTTTGAGTCGTTTTTGCCCCCAGGGGCATTTTAGTCTTTTCACATCAAACAAATTTTGGGCAGAGAGGTATTTTAAAATACCTCATTTGTGGTAGTTTGTTCGTTTTAGTCCGTTTTGTCAATTTTAAATGTTTCACTTTACGTTATTTTCAAATTTACATTTTTTACAAATTTTATTTCACTTTTTGCAGTTTAGTCCAAACTTTGTTTTAAATTACAAAAATGTCCAAATTTTAATTTTCAAAACAGTCCAAATACCTTTTAATTTTCAAGTCAGTCCATTTTTCTTTTTTTACTTTCAAAATAGTCCAGATTTTTAATTGCGAAACAGTCCCAAATTTTCCAAAATTGCATTTTAGTCCTTTTTTCAGATTCAGTCCAAGAGGCCACGCAAGCAGTTCCAAGTCCACATGGCACAAGCTCATTGGTCCAAATGCACATGTGGCAGCCTATAAAAGGCCACCACTGTACAAGTCAGAATCACAATCACATTCACGCGCCACATCAACACAAACAGATTTCATTTTCTCTCTCCATTCAGTTACAGATCAAATCCAACAAATTCACCAAAAGCTTCAAGAACATTCATGAAACCCTAACTCAAATTCAACACCAATTCAGACCAATTCCGTACCAAAACTTCAAGTTCACCATTGAATTCAACTCACAGAATCAAACAGCAGCAAAATTCACCATTGAATTCGATCATCAACATCAAACAGAGCACGAATTCATGCAAATTCAAACAACTCTCAGAGATTCGCGTGAATCTTCATCACTGAGTTGTCGAACCTGCAATTCAACGCGAGCACGCCACTGAAAGCAGCGCGCTACGAGCGAGATCACAGGCAGATCAGAGAAGAGGAAGAAGGAGAAGAAGAGGCAAAGGATTTCACAGGATCCGAACCAAAAGAGAAGAGAAAGAAAGGAAACCGGTTTCACCTGCGAAGATTCGAAGCCAAGGATCAAAGGAACGGCTTAAAACCTTCCAAGAAAACTCAGGTAACGTCTAAACTCCATCTCTTCTCACTGAAAACCATCGAAGAATCCAGAACCATGTGAATCCGGATCAAGTTCGAACTGTTCGATCCCAAACCCTAACCCTAACACAAAAAATCATTTGAAAAATCAAAGAAACGTTTCAAGATCCACAACAAGTGTGAATCGAAGCGAATCCTTGCGGTTTACAACGTTTTCATCCCAAAAACATGAAGAATCTGAACAGTTCGAACTTACCGTGACGGAAACGAAAGATTCACATTGTTCCAACGGTGAAAAACAATTTCTTTTGAATGATTCATGATTAGAATGATAAAGCGAACGAGTTAAGCCATGAACAAGCAATTTCTGGGTAGGATTCACAAACTAGGGTTAGGGTTTGCAAGAAGAGAGAACGGCGGAGAGAAGAAGAGAAGAAAGAGAAAATGTTATGCAAGAATGAAAGAAAACGGGTATGAAACCCTTTTATACATGCAGTTGGGGCGGGTTGACCCAAACCCGACCCGTTCTTCTCACGCTCTCAGCCGTTGGATTGATCCAGATCCATCAGATCCGTGGATCCGGACCCATCAGATCCGTGGGCCTTAGGTTTTTAGGTTCTCTTGAATTTTTGCTGCTATACACGCCCCTGCTTGTGATATTTGAACCCCTGCGCGCACTAAAATTTCTTGCAAAAATCCTGAAAAATTAACACATGTTTCTTGATATATTTTCAATCGTTTTGTGGTAATTTCACAATTTAAAGTGAATAAAAAGCATGTGCGCTAATTTATTTATTGGATTTGCATGTTTTTGTGTTCTTGGTGGGATTTCGTGCATAATTTTAGTCCCATTTTTGCCACGTGATGTTGATGTTTGGTGCATGATTTTGGGATGGGTTTATTGCTGAGTCCATGATGTTTTTTTACATTTTTGCAAGCCCCATTGGTAATTTCTTTGTTTTACAAGCTTAGTTGGTAGTTTCTTGCTTTACAAGTTAATTCTTAGTCTTTATTTCACAAATTCAATGGTTAACTCCTTATTTTACAAATTTGATTGCAATCCCCAATGTTACAATTCTGATTGTTAATTTCTTGTTTTTGCAAGTTTAATTGATAGCCTCCAATTTGTCAAGTTTAATTGTTAATTTTGAAATGCGATATGCTTGTGAGTGTGATGGTGTTAGGTTTGAATATGACTTGTGATTTCTTTATGGTTCTTGAAATATTTCCTTTGAAAAAGTGCTGTTTTGATGGGGATTATAGGTCATAGTTTTGGTTTAAGTTTTAGGCTTTGTTTTGGGTTACTTGCACTATTTTTGGCACTTGTTTCTTTTGCAATTTGCTTAAATACTCTTTGTTACGATCATTTCATCTACTATGCATTGCTACTCATACTATCACTTCTCCATTCATCACTAACCATTTCACTTCATGCCTTATTCATATTACAAGCATTGCATCATTTTCACCTTTCTTTCCTTTTAGTCATTTTATGCAATTTGCTATTAATTCATGTAATATTCTAGGTTTAGTTTACTTTCTTTAATTTCATGCAAGACTATAGAATGTAAACTAGGACCCGATGTAAAGGACTATGGACTATAATGATGTACACCGACACATGCACCGACACATGCACACACGTTGTATGACTTTCCGCTAGATGTATGTGTAGGAAGCGTAAAACCTAGGAAAACTTATAATCTCTTCATCAAAGAAAAATCGACACATAACTCAAACTATTTTGCAACAAAATGAGGTCAAAACCTCACTTTTTTTCTTTCATTTTCTTAAGACAAAATCAAAACCAGTGCTAATCCTCCACTTTAACATCCCTTTTTGCAAATAAATTGGAATCACCTCACTATTTTTTCAAATCATATGCTCTTGAGGCCTCTTATCTCTTTCTTCGAAACCATTTTCAAAACTAAAAACAAACAAAACTCACAAAAACATTTTGGAAGAGAACTACATGGAATTTTGATCCCTTAAAAGGGTATGTAGGCAAGAGACTCAAAGTCTCTCCAAGTCCAATAAAATAAAATTCAATCTTCTCCCTCTCATTCTTAAAATCAATCTTTTTTCACAAATAGCAATAAAAGCAAAGCGTACACGTAAAGCGTAGTAAAACGGTTCCTATAGGATACTATAGTCATTGCGGGTGCCTAACACCTTCCCGTAATGAAATCAGCCCCGAACTTAGGATTTCTAAGGTTTTTCTCGATTTTACCTTCCCCCAAAAAAATAGAGACATCAATGATTGAAAGGTTCAAATCCAATTAATGATTTGACACCCGAAAATCGCGATGACAGAAATGGCGACTTCACTTGGGACTTTTTTAGGGCTACACCTAGTTTTACACGCTTTATGTTTATGCTTTGCTTTATTGTTACATGTAAAATTTTCTTATGTACGTGTGGGGTGAGAATATCAAAAGCCCTATGCCCGGGCTGAGTGAACTTAAGATTAGGAAGAGATATAATCGACAATCCATTCCGGGGGTTGCCTCGTGCATTGGATTCGCGATCAATCTCACATAGCTGAGGCATTTTGGAGGTGATGTTGTCGGCGTGTGTTGTCATGCTTAGGCACTTTACTTCCAATTGACCGATGAAGGCTATGAACTGTAGTTACCAAACCCATCCTTGGCCTTTCTTAGGACGTAGTGCGGTGGCTAAACCGAGCGTTGTCTCGAAATTTAGTCATCACGCGATACTACACCCAAACTAAACCTTCTTACGGATAATCATGGACAAGCGTTGCTTTGTACTACCATGATATACGCAAGAGAGGTTGTGGTTTGGGAACTTTGTAGAACCTTGGTCACTACTATCAAAGCCTTAGTTTCACCGGACACCGTGTCCACTTGTTACCTTAGCCCACCGTGCGTTCTTTTTTAAAACCATGCATACATGCATTCATGCATAAACCTTTTTACATGCATTTATCAAAAGGTATAGACAAATTAAAAACTTTGCAAATATTACAGGCATGAGGAAGACTAAGTCTTACAAGTTCAAGGAAGTCGATCCCACTTCTTTTTGCTTAACATTTCAAAACGATTTGTCTTGACAGCTTTCTAATTCCATCATCTTGCTAAATGTTTGCAAAATTTTATAGTTTGTCTAAAAACCCTTTGATAACAAAAAGAGTCATTTTTGCATCTGCATTTATACATATCATGCATCATATGCATCATTCAAAAAAAAAAAAAAACACAACAAAACTTCCAAGTGCTCATTGTCTCCTGGTTCTTCTGCCGCAGTTTCAAAAATGGCTCGTGCTCAGAGGGGCTAGACCCACATTTGTGATACCAAGAGGCATTGCAAAGAACTGGAACGTTATCAATCTCCCTGTGTTTGTGCATGATTCTAAGTAATATGTCTTGCTGTTTAGGCTCTTGTTTTCAAAATAACAATCCTTCCATCTTGCCCGAGACGGGAGTGACACTTTTGTAAAGGGCATGTTTGTTCCGACATCACCATTATCAATAAAAAACGTCGTTTCTTTCACGACTCTTTTTCTGTCTTTAATGCTTTTCCCTTGGAAATAATGGTAATGCCAGAAAAAACCAAAACATCTGTGTTTTCTTATTAATTTCAAAGATCTGCATGAAAACTATTTTCTAAAAATCATCCAATCATGTCACGCAGATCGAACCAAAATGAACCCGTTGAACACAGTAACCCTATGTTTCTCCAAACTGTTGAATCCCCGGTATTCGAGACCGAAGATGAGGATAGTGATGACATACCAGATGAGATTGCCCGATTGCTTGAGCAAGAAGAGAAAACCATTCGGCCTCATCAGGAGGAGATCGAGCTAATCAACTTGGGTACTGAGGATAACAAAAGAGAAATCAAAGTCGGTGCTGCGTTAGAGGAAGGGGTCAAGAAAAGGATCTTCCAGCTTCTCCGGGAGTATTCAGACATTTTTGCATGGTCGTACGAGGACATGCCAGGTTTGGATCCTCAGATTGTGGAACATCGGATACCGACAAAACCAGACTGTCCTCCTGTCAGGCAAAAGTTGAGACGGACTCGGCCGGACATGGCTCTGAAGATCAAAGCGGAAGTGCAGAAACAGATCGATGCGGGTTTTCTCATGACAGTTGAATATCCCGAGTGGGTTGCTAACATCGTGCCAGTGCCGAAGAAAGATGGTAAGGTTCAAATGTGTGTTGACTACAGAGATTTGAATAAAGCAAGCTTGAAAGACAATTTCCCACTGCCACACATCGATGTCCTCGTTGACAATACTGCCCAGTGCAAGGTGTTCTCCTTCATGGACGGTTTTTCTGGCTATAACCAAATCAAAATGTCACCCAAAGACAGGGAGAAGACGTCGTTCATCACTCCATGGGGAACTTTTTGCTGCAAAGCGATGCCGTTCGGTCTAATCAATGCTGGTGCTACTTACCAAAGGGGGATGACCACTTTGTTCCATGACATGATTCACAAAGAGGTTGAAGTGTATGTAGATGACATGATTGTCAAGTCAAGCGATGAAGAACAACATGTCGAGTATATGGCTAAGATGTTTGAGAGGTTGAGGAAGTACAAGCTTCGGCTGAATCCAAACAAATGCACGTTCGGTGTCAGATCTGGGAAGTTGCTAGGCTTCATTGTCAGCCAGAAGGGCATTGAAGTAGATACCGACAAAGTCCGAGCCATCCGCGAGATGCCGGCCCCGCAAACTGAGAAGCAGGTCAGAGGGTTCCTCGGGCGTTTGAACTACATTTCTAGATTTATATCTCACATGACTGCAACCTGCGGGCCAATTTTCAAGTTACTCAGGAAGAATCAACCTGTGGTATGGAATGATGAATGCCAAGAAGCTTTCGACAACATCAAGAGTTATTTGCTAGAACCTCCTATCCTCGTTCCGCCGGTGGAAGGAAGGCCATTGATCATGTATCTGTCAGTGTTGGATGAATCCATGGGATGTGTGCTCGGTCAGCAGGATGAAACTGGAAAGAAAGAGCATGCAATCTACTATTTGAGCAAGAAATTCACCGATTGTGAGATTCGGTATACAATGCTCGAGAAAACCTGTTGTGCACTAGCCTGGGCAGCCAAGCGACTGCGTCATTACTTGATAAGTCACACAACTTGGTTGATATCCCGGATGGATCCGATTAAGTACATCTTTGAGAAACCGGCTGTCACTGGAAAAATCGCACGTTGGCAAATGTTACTGTCAGAATATGATATTGTGTTTAAAGCTCAGAAAGCCATTAGAGGGAGTATCCTGGCTGACCATCTCGCTTGCCAACCGCTTGACGACTATCAACCTTTGAAGTTCGATTTCCCCGACGAAGAGGTTATGTTTTTAAAGTCAAGAGACTGTGAAGAACCATTGATCGGTGAAGGTCCAGACCCGGATAGCAAGTGGGGATTGGTCTTTGATGGTGCTGTTAATGCTTATGGTCGAGGAATTGGCGCGGTAATTATGGCTCCGCAGGGGCATCACATCCCTTTCACAGCTCGGATTGTGTTTGAATGCACCAACAACGTGGCCGAGTACGAGGCGTGCATCTTGGGAATTGAAGAAGCCATCGATATGAGAATCAAGCACCTCGACATCTATGGAGATTCTGCATTAGTCATCAACCAGATAAAGGGAGAATGGGAGGCCCATCATGCTAATTTGATCCCTTACCGTGATTATGCGAGACGTCTGTTGACGTATTTCACAAAGGTCGAGTTGCACCATATTCCCCGAGAGGAGAACCAAATGGCCGATGCTCTTGCTACCTTATTCTCCATGGTCCGAGTAAACCATTGGAATCATGTACCGATGATCAAAGTACAACGCTTAGACCGGCCCGCTCATGTGTTTACTGTCAGTGATACAATTGTACAAACCGGTTCAGGGGGAGTCGACAGCAAACCTTGGTATTATGATATCAAGCAATTTCTGCAAAGCCGTGAGTACCCGCCGAATGCTTCCAATAGAGACAGGAAGACGCTGCGCAGGCTGGCTAGCAAGTTCCTGCTGGATGGTGATGTTCTGTACAAAAGGAATTTCGATATGGTGTTGTTGAGATGTGTTGATAAATGTGAAGCAGAACAGCTAATGCATGATGTGCACGATGGCACCTTTGGAACCCACGCATCGGGGCATGCTATGTCTAGAAAACTGTTGAGAGCTGGTTATTACTGGATGACCATGGAGCGCGATTGCTATCAATATGCCAGGAAGTGCCACAAATGTCAAATATATGCTGATAAGATCCATGTGCCTCCGCACGCTCTCAATGTTATGTCTTCTCCATGGCCTTTCTCTATGTGGGGCATTGATATGATCGGAAGAATTGAACCGAAAGCTTCGAATGGTCATCGTTTTATCCTGGTAGCGATCGATTATTTCACCAAATGGGTCGAAGCTGCATCTTATGCCAACGTGACTAAGCAAGTGGTAGTCAAATTCATCAAGAACAATATCATCTGTCGGTATGGTGTCCCTAGCAAGATCATCACTGACAATGGTACCAACCTGAACAATGACATGGTGCAGGCCTTATGCGAGAAATTCAAGATTGAACAACACAATTCTTCTCCTTACAGACCTCAGATGAATGAGGCAGTCGAGGCCGCTAATAAGAACATCAAGAAGATTGTGCAGAAGATGGTAACAACATACAAAGACTGGCATGAGATGTTGCCCTATGCTCTACACGGCTACCGCACTACAGTTCGTAGTTCAACCGGGGCAACGCCTTTTTCTCTTGTATACGGCATGGAAGCAGTCCTCCCGTTGGAAGTGGAGATTCCGTCTCTCCGTGTGATTATGGAAGCAAAGTTGTCCGAGGCTGAATGGTGCCAGAGTCGGTACGACCAGTTGAATCTGATTGAGGAAAGACGCCTAGATGCCTTGGCTCACGGTCAGATGTATCAAACAAGGATGAAAACTGCTTTCGACAAGAAAGTTCGTCCTCGGGTATTCAAAGAGGGTGAACTCGTGTTGAAAAGAAGAATGAGTCAGCTACCCGACCCAAGGGGCAAGTGGACGCCTAACTATGAGGGACCTTATGTTGTCAAGAAGGCTTTCTCCGGCGGTGCTTTGATTCTCACACACATGGATGGTGTAGAACTCCCGAATCCTGTAAATGCCGATATAGTCAAGAAATACTTTGTCTAGATATGAAAAGAACAGCGTGGTAGGTCGAAAACCCGAAAGGGCGGCCTAGGCAAAAATGCGCTTCCCGGTGGATCGAAAACCCGAAAGGGCGGTCCAGGCAAAATAAGGGACAAGAAACAAAAATGTAAAAGCTCGCTGAGATTACGTGTAACTCAGGCAAAATGAGCGTCTCGATGAGCCGAAAACCCGAAAGGGCGGTTCATGCAAAAATGAGATTGAAATAAAAGACGATTGACTATATCTGGCAAATTACCATTCCCCTTGGGATCTTTGCGATTGATGATGGGCTGTTCTCATCCGAAGTTCCGACGCCTGTGGATTCAAGAGTTTTAGATACCATAGTAGTTACTGTGTTCAATGTACCACCAACCAATAAAATTACCGTTTTCCAAGCTTTGTAAATCTGTGGAGTCGCGCCTTCGGCTGATTACCACCCTTATACATCGATTTGAGCCTATGCTTTTGTTTGACACTCTAATTCTTTTTCTATTCTATTTTCAAAGCTTTATACAAAAAAGGTTCTTTCTATGTTGATAATGATGCATGTCTGGAATAAACATTATGAAAATTGAAATTTTTTAAGTATTTTGAAAACAAGCCTGAACAGCTAGGTACATTCAAATGAACATGCATGAACAAATCTACATTGATATTAGTTCCAATTCAAGTTACTAGCAAGCCTTCCCCCCGGTGACGGTCTGTGGTCAATGGCAAGAATGAAAAAACAGAATGAAAGGCATGAAAAATGAATATGCTCGCTAAGTCGAAAACCCGAAAGGGCGGCTTAGGCAAGAATGAGCACCCCGATGGGTTGACAACCTTCAAAGGCAATCCAGGCAAAAACAGGGGCAACCAAAAAAAAAAAAAAAAAACTATTCCCCGGTGGGTCGAAAACCCGAAAGGGCGATCCAGGCAAAAATGGGATGATGAAAGGAAAAATGAAAAAAAAATGAAACGAAAAAACAAACATGCAAAAAGCATTGACCACAGATGCGATGTCCGAAGCATTCACGTGACCGTTCCAACAAGCAGCAATACCATTCAGACTGTTTTTCTCTACGATTTTACAGCTTCCTGCCTTCAGCGATGGTCTCGATGTATCTTCAAACGACTGCATCCCCAGAAGAGGAACTTTTGCAAATACATGTCCGAGTGCGAGCCATTACGTGCCCAATATTCCAGCGTTCCGTCTGTCTCTGCGAAATTCTGTCTACAAATTGCCAATCATCATGCATTTCAAAGCATTCATACATGCGTAATCATGCATCCTATGTGTTCATGCATTTGATAAAATTGTCATGCTATTCATACGCATCTGCATTCTCAATTCCTATGTTAATCTCAATCAAAATCAATCTTGTCAACTTCAGATTTCTTCTGCCAACAATAAATGTCTACTGTCATGTCAATTTCAAAGATCAACAGTCTTGTCAACATTCCTGTCAAATTCAAGCTCCTGCAGTTATGCCAATCAAATTCAAGTCTTTTTCAAATACAATTTGTTTCTGTTATCGGTCAAGTAGCAAGTTCACATCCAAGAGCAGCTTGTACCTATTCTTTTGATATCCACCGAGCGACCAGTTCAGATCCAAGAACAGCTCGTGCTTTCTATTTTGTTTCCTGTCAGCCAAGTAACTAGTTCGTGTCCAAGAACAGCTTGTGCTTTCTATATTTGCTTTCAGCCAAGTAACCAGCTCAAATACAAGAGCAGCTTGCGCCCTTTGTTGTCAATGTTCCCGGTCAAGTGGCCAGTTCGCATCCAAGAACAGCTTGTACCTGTCAAATTTGCTTTCGAGTCTCCCTAGTGAGTCTTGTTATCTGCTATTCTGCTAATGTCAATCAGTCCCGCAATGGATACGACATACTCCTTTTTGCCATTCTGTTAATGTCAATCAGTCCCGCAATGGATACGACATATTCTCTTTCGTTATTCTGTTAAAGTCTACCAGTCCCGCAATGGATACGACATATCTTGTTAAATTCAATTCTCAGTTTGTCTTGCATTCATAACACAAATGTTGCATGGCATCAATAGCATTCACAAATGTATTTTTACGCCCAAAATCAGTGCAAATGTCGATATTTAAGTATCTTCGTCGCGTCAAGCCAAAGACTCCGTCTCTTGACTCTCCAGACAAAGAAACTTAAATAGGGGCAGCTGTCATACCCTCATTTTGGACCTAAAAATACTCATTCAAATTCCTCTGCTATTTTCTAATACTTTCAAATTCACCGTGTTTTCTGCTGTGCTTCAACTGCATACGTTATTATTTCAGTCCTTTTAATTTTTGCATAAAATCATACAAAAGGGTATTTTGGTCTTTTCCTACAAAGGAACCCATTTTCAGTCCCTACAATTTGTCCCTGAGTCTTTTCAATCTGTTTGCATGAATCATTAGTCAAATTTTGCACAAAAATCATCTTAATTTGCATATGAGTCAGTTTGAGTCGTTTTTGCCCCCAGGGGCATTTTAGTCTTTTCACATCAAACAAATTTTGGGCAGAGAGGTATTTTAAAATACCTCATTTGTGGTAGTTTGTTCGTTTTAGTCCGTTTTGTCAATTTTAAATGTTTCACTTTACGTTATTTTCAAATTTACATTTTTTACAAATTTTATTTCACTTTTTGCAGTTTAGTCCAAACTTTGTTTTAAATTACAAAAATGTCCAAATTTTAATTTTCAAAACAGTCCAAATACCTTTTAATTTTCAAGTCAGTCCATTTTTCTTTTTTTACTTTCAAAATAGTCCAGATTTTTAATTGCGAAACAGTCCCAAATTTTCCAAAATTGCATTTTAGTCCTTTTTTCAGATTCAGTCCAAGAGGCCACGCAAGCAGTTCCAAGTCCACATGGCACAAGCTCATTGGTCCAAATGCACATGTGGCAGCCTATAAAAGGCCACCACTGTACAAGTCAGAATCACAATCACATTCACGCGCCACATCAACACAAACAGATTTCATTTTCTCTCTCCATTCAGTTACAGATCAAATCCAACAAATTCACCAAAAGCTTCAAGAACATTCATGAAACCCTAACTCAAATTCAACACCAATTCAGACCAATTCCGTACCAAAACTTCAAGTTCACCATTGAATTCAACTCACAGAATCAAACAGCAGCAAAATTCACCATTGAATTCGATCATCAACATCAAACAGAGCACGAATTCATGCAAATTCAAACAACTCTCAGAGATTCGCGTGAATCTTCATCACTGAGTTGTCGAACCTGCAATTCAACGCGAGCACGCCACTGAAAGCAGCGCGCTACGAGCGAGATCACAGGCAGATCAGAGAAGAGGAAGAAGGAGAAGAAGAGGCAAAGGATTTCACAGGATCCGAACCAAAAGAGAAGAGAAAGAAAGGAAACCGGTTTCACCTGCGAAGATTCGAAGCCAAGGATCAAAGGAACGGCTTAAAACCTTCCAAGAAAACTCAGGTAACGTCTAAACTCCATCTCTTCTCACTGAAAACCATCGAAGAATCCAGAACCATGTGAATCCGGATCAAGTTCGAACTGTTCGATCCCAAACCCTAACCCTAACACAAAAAATCATTTGAAAAATCAAAGAAACGTTTCAAGATCCACAACAAGTGTGAATCGAAGCGAATCCTTGCGGTTTACAACGTTTTCATCCCAAAAACATGAAGAATCTGAACAGTTCGAACTTACCGTGACGGAAACGAAAGATTCACATTGTTCCAACGGTGAAAAACAATTTCTTTTGAATGATTCATGATTAGAATGATAAAGCGAACGAGTTAAGCCATGAACAAGCAATTTCTGGGTAGGATTCACAAACTAGGGTTAGGGTTTGCAAGAAGAGAGAACGGCGGAGAGAAGAAGAGAAGAAAGAGAAAATGTTATGCAAGAATGAAAGAAAACGGGTATGAAACCCTTTTATACATGCAGTTGGGGCGGGTTGACCCAAACCCGACCCGTTCTTCTCACGCTCTCAGCCGTTTGATTCAGATCCTGATGGATCTGGATCAATCCAACGCTCCTGGGGCGTTAGCTTGATCCGGATCCATCAGATCCGTGGATCCGGACCCATCAGATCCGTGGGCCTTAGGTTTTTAGGTTCTCTTGAATTTTTGCTGCTATACACGCCCCTGCTTGTGATATTTGAACCCCTGCGCGCACTAAAATTTCTTGCAAAAATCCTGAAAAATTAACACATGTTTCTTGATATATTTTCAATCGTTTTGTGGTAATTTCACAATTTAAAGTGAATAAAAAGCATGTGCGCTAATTTATTTATTGGATTTGCATGTTTTTGTGTTCTTGGTGGGATTTCGTGCATAATTTTAGTCCCATTTTTGCCACGTGATGTTGATGTTTGGTGCATGATTTTGGGATGGGTTTATTGCTGAGTCCATGATGTTTTTTTACATTTTTGCAAGCCCCATTGGTAATTTCTTTGTTTTACAAGCTTAGTTGGTAGTTTCTTGCTTTACAAGTTAATTCTTAGTCTTTATTTCACAAATTCAATGGTTAACTCCTTATTTTACAAATTTGATTGCAATCCCCAATGTTACAATTCTGATTGTTAATTTCTTGTTTTTGCAAGTTTAATTGATAGCCTCCAATTTGTCAAGTTTAATTGTTAATTTTGAAATGCGATATGCTTGTGAGTGTGATGGTGTTAGGTTTGGATATGACTTGTGATTTCTTTATGGTTCTTGAAATATTTCCTTTGAAAAAGTGCTGTTTTGATGGGGATTATAGGTCATAGTTTTGGTTTAAGTTTTAGGCTTTGTTTTGGGTTACTTGCACTATTTTTGGCACTTGTTTCTTTTGCAATTTGCTTAAATACTCTTTGTTACGATCATTTCATCTACTATGCATTGCTACTCATACTATCACTTCTCCATTCATCACTAACCATTTCACTTCATGCCTTATTCATATTACAAGCATTGCATCATTTTCACCTTTCTTTCCTTTTAGTCATTTTATGCAATTTGCTATTAATTCATGTAATATTCTAGGTTTAGTTTACTTTCTTTAATTTCATGCAAGACTATAGAATGTAAACTAGGACCCGATGTAAAGGACTATGGACTATAATGATGTACACCGACACATGCACCGACACATGCACACACGTTGTATGACTTTCCGCTAGATGTATGTGTAGGAAGCGTAAAACCTAGGAAAACTTATAATCTCTTCATCAAAGAAAAATCGACACATAACTCAAACTATTTTGCAACAAAATGAGGTCAAAACCTCACTTTTTTTCTTTCATTTTCTTAAGACAAAATCAAAACCAGTGCTAATCCTCCACTTTAACATCCCTTTTTGCAAATAAATTGGAATCACCTCACTATTTTTTCAAATCATATGCTCTTGAGGCCTCTTATCTCTTTCTTCGAAACCATTTTCAAAACTAAAAACAAACAAAACTCACAAAAACATTTTGGAAGAGAACTACATGGAATTTTGATCCCTTAAAAGGGTATGTAGGCAAGAGACTCAAAGTCTCTCCAAGTCCAATAAAATAAAATTCAATCTTCTCCCTCTCATTCTTAAAATCAATCTTTTTTCACAAATAGCAATAAAAGCAAAGCGTACACGTAAAGCGTAGTAAAACGGTTCCTATAGGATACTATAGTCATTGCGGGTGCCTAACACCTTCCCGTAATGAAATCAGCCCCGAACTTAGGATTTCTAAGGTTTTTCTCGATTTTACCTTCCCCCCAAAAAATAGAGACATCAATGATTGAAAGGTTCAAATCCAATTAATGATTTGACACCCGAAAATCGCGATGACAGAAATGGCGACTTCACTGGGGACTTTTTTAGGGCTACACCTAGTTTTACACGCTTTATGTTTATGCTTTGCTTTATTGTTACATGTAAAATTTTCTTATGTACGTGTGGGGTGAGAATATCAAAAGCCCTATGCCCGGGCTGAGTGAACTTAAGATTAGGAAGAGATATAATCGACAATCCATTCCGGGGGTTGCCTCGTGCATTGGATTACGCGATCAATCTCACATAGCTGAGGCATTTTGGAGGTGATGTTGTCGGTGTGTGTTGTCATGCTTAGGCACTTTACTTCCAATTGACCGATGAAGGCTATGAACCGTAGTTACCAAACCCATCCTTGGCCTTTCTTAGGACGTAGTGCGGTGGCTAAACCGAGCGTTGTCTCGAAATTTAGTCGTCACGCGATACTACACCCAAACTAAACCTTCTTACGGATAATCATGGACAAGCGTTGCTTTGTACTACCATGATATACGCAAGAGAGGTTGTGGTTTGGGAACTTTGTAGAACCTTGGTCACTACTATCAAAGCCTTAGTTTCACCGGACACCGTGTCCACTTGTTACCTTAGCCCACCGTGCGTTCTTTGTTAAAACCATGCATACATGCATTCATGCATAAACCTTTTTACATGCATTTATCAAAAGGTATAGACAAATTAAAAACTTTGCAAATATTACAGGCATGAGGAAGACTAAGTCTTACAAGTTCAAGGAAGTCGATCACACTTCTTTTTGCTTAACATTTCAAAACGATTTGTCTTGACAGCTTTCTAATTCCATCATCTTGCTAAATGTTTGCAAAATTTTATAGTTTGTCTAAAAACCCTTTGATAACAAAAAGAGTCATTTTTGCATCTGCATTTATACATATCATGCATCATATGCATCATTCAAAAAAAAAAAAAAAAAAACACAACAAAACTTCCAAGTGCTCATTGTCTCCTGGTTCTTCTGCCGCAGTTTGAAAAATGGCTCGTGCTCAGAGGGGCTAGACCCACATTTGTGATACCAGGAGGCATTGCAAAGAACTGGAACGTTATCAATCTCCCTGTGTTTGTGCATGATTCTAAGTAATATGTCTTGCTGTTTAGGCTCTTGTTTTCAAAATAACAATCCTTCCGTCTTGCCCGAGACGGGAGTGACACTTTTGTAAAGGGCATGTTTGTTCCGACATCACCATTATCAATAAAAAACGTCGTTTCTTTCACGACTCTTTTTCTGTCTTTAATGCTTTTCCCTTGGAAATAATGGTAATGCCAGAAAAAACCAAAACATCTGTGTTTTCTTATTAATTTCGAAGATCTGCATGAAAACTATTTTCTAAAAATCATCCAATCATGTCACGCAGATCGAACCAAAATGAACCCGTTGAACACAGTAACCCTATGTTTCTCCAAACTGTTGAATCCCCGGTATTCGAGACCGAAGATGAGGATAGTGATGACATACCAGATGAGATTGCCCGATTGCTTGAGCAAGAAGAGAAAACCATTCGGCCTCATCAGGAGGAGATCGAGCTAATCAACTTGGGTACTGAGGATAACAAAAGAGAAATCAAAGTCGGTGCTGCGTTAGAGGAAGGGGTCAAGAAAAGGATCTTCCAGCTTCTCCGGGAGTATTCGGACATTTTTGCATGGTCGTACGAGGACATGCCAGGTTTGGATCCTCAGATTGTGGAACATCGGATACCGACAAAACCAGACTGTCCTCCTGTCAGGCAAAAGTTGAGACGGACTCGGCCGGACATGGCTCTGAAGATCAAAGCGGAAGTGCAGAAACAGATCGATGCGGGTTTTCTCATGACAGTTGAATATCCCGAGTGGGTTGCTAACATCGTGCCAGTGCCGAAGAAAGATGGTAAGGTTCGAATGTGTGTTGACTACAGAGATTTGAATAAAGCAAGCTTGAAAGACAATTTCCCACTGCCACACATCGATGTCCTCGTTGACAATACTGCCCAGTGCAAGGTGTTCTCCTTCATGGACGGTTTTTCTGGCTATAACCAAATCAAAATGTCACCCAAAGACAGGGAGAAGACGTCGTTCATCACTCCATGGGGAACTTTTTGCTGCAAAGCGATGCCGTTCGGTCTAATCAATGCTGGTGCTACTTACCAAAGGGGGATGACCACTTTGTTCCATGACATGATTCACAAAGAGGTTGAAGTGTATGTAGATGACATGATTGTCAAGTCAAGTGATGAAGAACAACATGTCGAGTATATGGCTAAGATGTTTGAGAGGTTGAGGAAGTACAAGCTTCGGCTGAATCCAAACAAATGCACGTTCGGTGTCAGATCTGGGAAGTTGCTAGGCTTCATTGTCAGCCAGAAGGGCATTGAAGTAGATCCCGACAAAGTCCGAGCCATCCGCGAGATGCCGGCCCCGCAAACTGAGAAGCAGGTCAGAGGGTTCATCGGGCGTTTGAACTACATTTCTAGATTTATATCTCACATGACTGCAACCTGCGGGCCAATTTTCAAGTTACTCAGGAAGAATCAACCTGTGGTATGGAATGATGAATGCCAAGAAGCTTTCGACAACATCAAGAGTTATTTGCTAGAACCTCCTATCCTCGTTCCGCCGGTGGAAGGAAGGCCATTGATCATGTATCTGTCAGTGTTGAATGAATCCATGGGATGTGTGCTCGGTCAGCAGGATGAAACTGGAAAGAAAGAGCATGCAATCTACTATTTGAGCAAGAAATTCACCGATTGTGAGATTCGGTATACAATGCTCGAGAAAACCTGTTGTGCACTAGCCTGGGCAGCCAAGCGCCTGCATCATTACTTGATAAGTCACACAACTTGGTTGATATCCCGGATGGATCCGATTAAGTACATCTTTGAGAAACCGGCTGTCACTGGAAAAATCGCACGTTGGCAAATGTTACTGTCAGAATATGATATTGTGTTTAAAGCTCAGAAAGCCATTAGAGGGAGTATCCTGGCTGACCATCTCGCTTGCCAACCGCTTGACGACTATCAACCTTTGAAGTTCGATTTCCCCGACGAAGAGGTTATGTTTTTAAAGTCAAGAGACTGTGAAGAACCATTGATCGGTGAAGGTCCAGACCCGGATAGCAAGTGGGGATTGGTCTTTGATGGTGCTGTTAATGCTTATGGTCGAGGAATTGGCGCGGTAATTATGGCTCCGCAGGGGCATCACATCCCTTTCACAGCTCGGATTGTGTTTGAATGCACCAACAACGTGGCCGAGTACGAGGCGTGCATCTTGGGAATTGAAGAAGCCATCGATATGAGAATCAAGCACCTCGACATCTATGGAGATTCTGCATTAGTCATCAACCAGATAAAGGGAGAATGGGAGGCCCATCATGCTAATTTGATCCCTTACCGTGATTATGCGAGACGTCTGTTGACGTATTTCACAAAGGTCGAGTTGCACCATATTCCCCGAGAGGAGAACCAAATGGCCGATGCTCTTGCTACCTTATCCTCCATGGTCCGAGTAAACCATTGGAATCATGTACCGATGATCAAAGTACAACGCTTAGACCGGCCCGCTCATGTGTTTACTGTCAGTGATACAATTGTACAAACCGGTTCAGGCGGAGTCGACAGCAAACCTTGGTATTATGATATCAAGCAATTTCTGCAAAGCCGTGAGTACCCGCCGAATGCTTCCAATAGAGACAGGAAGACGCTGCGCAGGCTGGCTAGCAAGTTCCTGCTGGATGGTGATGTTCTGTACAAAAGGAATTTCGATATGGTGTTGTTGAGATGTGTTGATGAATGTGAAGCAGAACAGCTAATGCATGATGTGCACGATGGCACCTTTGGAACCCACGCATCGGGGCATGCTATGTCTAGAAAACTGTTGAGAGCTGGTTATTACTGGATGACCATGGAGCGCGATTGCTATCAATATGCCAGGAAGTGCCACAAATGTCAAATATATGCTGATAAGATCCATGTGCCTCCGCACGCTCTCAATGTTATGTCTTCTCCATGGCCTTTCTCTATGTGGGGCATTGATATGATCGGAAGAATTGAACCGAAAGCTTCGAATGGTCATCGTTTTATCCTGGTAGCGATCGATTATTTCACCAAATGGGTCGAAGCTGCATCTTATGCCAACGTGACTAAGCAAGTGGTAGTCAAATTCATCAAGAACAATATCATCTGTCGGTATGGTGTCCCTAGCAAGATCATCACTGACAATGGTACCAACCTGAACAATGACATGGTGCAGGCCTTATGCGAGAAATTCAAGATTGAACAACACAATTCTTCTCCTTACAGACCTCAGATGAATGAGGCAATCGAGGCCGCTAATAAGAACATCAAGAAGATTGTGCAGAAGATGGTAACAACATACAAAGACTGGCATGAGATGTTGCCCTATGCTCTACACGGCTACCGCACTACAGTTCGTAGTTCAACCGGGGCAACGCCTTTTTCTCTTGTATACGGCATGGAAGCAGTCCTCCCGTTGGAAGTGGAGATTCCGTCTCTCCGTGTGATTATGGAAGCAAAGTTGTCCGAGGCTGAATGGTGCCAGAGTCGGTACGACCAGTTGAATCTGATTGAGGAAAGACGCCTAGATGCCTTGGCTCACGGTCAGATGTATCAAACAAGGATGAAAACTGCTTTCGACAAGAAAGTTCGTCCTCGGGTATTCAAAGAGGGTGAACTCGTGTTGAAAAGAAGAATGAGTCAGCTACCCGACCCAAGGGGCAAGTGGACGCCTAACTATGAGGGACCTTATGTTGTCAAGAAGGCTTTCTCCGGCGGTGCTTTGATTCTCACACACATGGATGGTGTAGAACTCCCGAATCCTGTAAATGCCGATATAGTCAAGAAATACTTTGTCTAGATATGAAAAGAACAGCGTGGTAGGTCGAAAACCCGAAAGGGCGGCCTAGGCAAAAATGCGCTTCCCGGTGGATCGAAAACCCGAAAGGGCGGTCCAGGCAAAATAAGGGACAAGAAAAAAAATGTAAAAGCTCGCTGAGATTACGTGTAACTCAGGCAAAATGAGCGTCTCGATGAGCCGAAAACCCGAAAGGGCGGTTCATGCAAAAATGAGATTGAAATAAAAGACGATTGACTATATCTGGCAAATTACCATTCCCCTTGGGATCTTTGCGATTGATGATGGGCTGTTCTCATCCGAAGTTCCGACGCCTGTGGATTCAAGAGTTTTAGATACCATAGTAGTTACTGTGTTCAATGTACCACCAACCAATAAAATTACCGTTTTCCAAGCTTTGTAAATCTGTGGAGTCGCGCCTTCGGCTGATTACCACCCTTATACATCGATTTGAGCCTATGCTTTTGTTTGACACTCTAATTCTTTTTCTATTCTATTTTCAAAGCTTTATACAAAAAAGGTTCTTTCTATGTTGATAATGATGCATGTCTGGAATAAACATTATGAAAATTGAAATTTTTTAAGTATTTTGAAAACAAGCCTGAACAGCTAGGTACATTCAAATGAACATGCATGAACAAATCTACATTGATATTAGTTCCAATTCAAGTTACTAGCAAGCCTTCCCCCCGGTGACGGTCTGTGGTCAATGGCAAGAATGAAAAAACAGAATGAAAGGCATGAAAAATGAATATGCTCGCTAAGTCGAAAACCCGAAAGGGCGATCCAGGCAAAAATGGGATGATGAAAGGAAAAATGAAAAAAAAATGAAACGAAAAAACAAACATGCAAAAAGCATTGACCACAGATGCGATGTCCGAAGCATTCACGTGACCGTTCCAACAAGCAGCAATACCATTCAGACTGTTTTTCTCTACGATTTTACAGCTTCCTGCCTTCAGCGATGGTCTCGATGTATCTTCAAACGACTGCATCCCCAGAAGAGGAACTTTTGCAAATACATGTCCGAGTGCGAGCCATTACGTGCCCAATATTCCAGCGTTCCGTCTGTCTCTGCGAAATTCTGTCTACAAATTGCCAATCATCATGCATTTCAAAGCATTCATACATGCGTAATCATGCATCCTATGTGTTCATGCATTTGATAAAATTGTCATGCTATTCATACGCATCTGCATTCTCAATTCCTATGTTAATCTCAATCAAAATCAATCTTGTCAACTTCAGATTTCTTCTGCCAACAATAAATGTCTACTGTCATGTCAATTTCAAAGATCAACAGTCTTGTCAACATTCCTGTCAAATTCAAGCTCCTGCAGTTATGCCAATCAAATTCAAGTCTTTTTCAAATACAATTTGTTTCTGTTATCGGTCAAGTAGCAAGTTCACATCCAAGAGCAGCTTGTACCTAATCTTTTGATATCCACCGAGCGACCAGTTCAGATCCAAGAACAGCTCGTGCTTTCTATTTTGTTTCCTGTCAGCCAAGTAACTAGTTCGTGTCCAAGAACAGCTTGTGCTTTCTATATTTGCTTTCAGCCAAGTAACCAGCTCAAATACAAGAGCAGCTTGCGCCCTTTGTTGTCAATGTTCCCGGTCAAGTGGCCAGTTCGCATCCAAGAACAGCTTGTACCTGTCAAATTTGCTTTCGAGTCTCCCCAGTGAGTCTTGTTATCTGCTATTCTGCTAATGTCAATCAGTCCCGCAATGGATACGACATACTCCTTTTTGCCATTCTGTTAATGTCAATCAGTCCCGCAATGGATACGACATATTCTCTTTCGTTATTCTGTTAAAGTCTACCAGTCCCGCAATGGATACGACATATCTTGTTAAATTCAATTCTCAGTTTGTCTTGCATTCATAACACAAATGTTGCATGGCATCAATAGCATTCACAAATGTATTTTTACGCCCAAAATCAGTGCAAATGTCGATATTTAAGTATCTTCGTCGCGTCAAGCCAAAGACTCCGTCTCTTGACTCTCCAGACAAAGAAACTTAAATAGGGGCAGCTGTCATACCCTCATTTTGGACCTAAAAATACTCATTCAAATTCCTCTGCTATTTTCTAATACTTTCAAATTCACCGTGTTTTCTGCTGTGCTTCAACTGCATACGTTATTATTTCAGTCCTTTTAATTTTTGCATAAAATCATACAAAAGGGTATTTTGGTCTTTTCCTACAAAGGAACCCATTTTCAGTCCCTACAATTTGTCCCTGAGTCTTTTCAATCTGTTTGCATGAATCATTAGTCAAATTTTGCACAAAAATCATCTTAATTTGCATCTGAGTCAGTCTGAGTCAGTTTGAGTCGTTTTTGCCCCCAGGGGCATTTTAGTCTTTTCACATCAAACAAATTTTGGGCAGAGAGGTATTTTAAAATACCTCATTTGTGGTAGTTTGTTCGTTTTAGTCCGTTTTGTCAATTTTAAATGTTTCACTTTACGTTATTTTCAAATTTACATTTTTTACAAATTTTATTTCACTTTTTGCAGTTTAGTCCAAACTTTGTTTTAAATTACAAAAATGTCCAAATTTTAATTTTCAAAACAGTCCAAATACCTTTTAATTTTCAAGTCAGTCCATTTTTCTTTTTTTACTTTCAAAATAGTCCAGATTTTTAATTGCGAAACAGTCCCAAATTTTCCAAAATTGCATTTTAGTCCTTTTTTCAGATTCAGTCCAAGAGGCCACGCAAGCAGTTCCAAGTCCACATGGCACAAGCTCATTGGTCCAAATGCACATGTGGCAGCCTATAAAAGGCCACCACTGTACAAGTCAGAATCACAATCACATTCACGCGCCACATCAACACAAACAGATTTCATTTTCTCTCTCCATTCAGTTACAGATCAAATCCAACAAATTCACCAAAAGCTTCAAGAACATTCATGAAACCCTAACTCAAATTCAACACCAATTCAGACCAATTCCGTACCAAAACTTCAAGTTCACCATTGAATTCAACTCACAGAATCAAACAGCAGCAAAATTCACCATTGAATTCGATCATCAACATCAAACAGAGCACGAATTCATGCAAATTCAAACAACTCTCAGAGATTCGCGTGAATCTTCATCACTGAGTTGTCGAACCTGCAATTCAACGCGAGCACGCCACTGAAAGCAGCGCGCTACGAGCGAGATCACAGGCAGATCAGAGAAGAGGAAGAAGGAGAAGAAGAGGCAAAGGATTTCACAGGATCCGAACCAAAAGAGAAGAGAAAGAAAGGAAACCGGTTTCACCTGCGAAGATTCGAAGCCAAGGATCAAAGGAACGGCTTAAAACCTTCCAAGAAAACTCAGGTAACGTCTAAACTCCATCTCTTCTCACTGAAAACCATCGAAGAATCCAGAACCATGTGAATCCGGATCAAGTTCGAACTGTTCGATCCCAAACCCTAACCCTAACACAAAAAATCATTTGAAAAATCAAAGAAACGTTTCAAGATCCACAACAAGTGTGAATCGAAGCGAATCCTTGCGGTTTACAACGTTTTCATCCCAAAAACATGAAGAATCTGAACAGTTCGAACTTACCGTGACGGAAACGAAAGATTCACATTGTTCCAACGGTGAAAAACAATTTCTTTTGAATGATTCATGATTAGAATGATAAAGCGAACGAGTTAAGCCATGAACAAGCAATTTCTGGGTAGGATTCACAAACTAGGGTTAGGGTTTGCAAGAAGAGAGAACGGCGGAGAGAAGAAGAGAAGAAAGAGAAAATGTTATGCAAGAATGAAAGAAAACGGGTATGAAACCCTTTTATACATGCAGTTGGGGCGGGTTGACCCAAACCCGACCCGTTCTTCTCACGCTCTCAGCCGTTTGATTCAGATCCTGATGGATCTGGATCAATCCAACGCTCCTGGGGCGTTAGCTTGATCCGGATCCATCAGATCCGTGGATCCGGACCCATCAGATCCGTGGGCCTTAGGTTTTTAGGTTCTCTTGAATTTTTGCTGCTATACACGCCCCTGCTTGTGATATTTGAACCCCTGCGCGCACTAAAATTTCTTGCAAAAATCCTGAAAAATTAACACATGTTTCTTGATATATTTTCAATCGTTTTGTGGTAATTTCACAATTTAAAGTGAATAAAAAGCATGTGCGCTAATTTATTTATTGGATTTGCATGTTTTTGTGTTCTTGGTGGGATTTCGTGCATAATTTTAGTCCCATTTTTGCCACGTGATGTTGATGTTTGGTGCATGATTTTGGGATGGGTTTATTGCTGAGTCCATGATGTTTTTTTACATTTTTGCAAGCCCCATTGGTAATTTCTTTGTTTTACAAGCTTAGTTGGTAGTTTCTTGCTTTACAAGTTAATTCTTAGTCTTTATTTCACAAATTCAATGGTTAACTCCTTATTTTACAAATTTGATTGCAATCCCCAATGTTACAATTCTGATTGTTAATTTCTTGTTTTTGCAAGTTTAATTGATAGCCTCCAATTTGTCAAGTTTAATTGTTAATTTTGAAATGCGATATGCTTGTGAGTGTGATGGTGTTAGGTTTGAATATGACTTGTGATTTCTTTATGGTTCTTGAAATATTTCCTTTGAAAAAGTGCTGTTTTGATGGGGATTATAGGTCATAGTTTTGGTTTAAGTTTTAGGCTTTGTTTTGGGTTACTTGCACTATTTTTGGCACTTGTTTCTTTTGCAATTTGCTTAAATACTCTTTGTTACGATCATTTCATCTACTATGCATTGCTACTCATACTATCACTTCTCCATTCATCACTAACCATTTCACTTCATGCCTTATTCATATTACAAGCATTGCATCATTTTCACCTTTCTTTCCTTTTAGTCATTTTATGCAATTTGCTATTAATTCATGTAATATTCTAGGTTTAGTTTACTTTCTTTAATTTCATGCAAGACTATAGAATGTAAACTAGGACCCGATGTAAAGGACTATGGACTATAATGATGTACACCGACACATGCACCGACACATGCACACACGTTGTATGACTTTCCGCTAGATGTATGTGTAGGAAGCGTAAAACCTAGGAAAACTTATAATCTCTTCATCAAAGAAAAATTGACACATAACTCAAACTATTTTGCAACAAAATGAGGTCAAAACCTCACTTTTTTTCTTTCATTTTCTTAAGACAAAATCAAAACCAGTGCTAATCCTCCACTTTAACATCCCTTTTTGCAAATAAATTGGAATCACCTCACTATTTTTTCAAATCATATGCTCTTGAGGCCTCTTATCTCTTTCTTCGAAACCATTTTCAAAACTAAAAACAAACAAAACTCACAAAAACATTTTGGAAGAGAACTACATGGAATTTTGATCCCTTAAAAGGGTATGTAGGCAAGAGACTCAAAGTCTCTCCAAGTCCAATAAAATAAAATTCAATCTTCTCCCTCTCATTCTTAAAATCAATCTTTTTTCACAAATAGCAATAAAAGCAAAGCGTACACGTAAAGCGTAGTAAAACGGTTCCTATAGGATACTATAGTCATTGCGGGTGCCTAACACCTTCCCGTAATGAAATCAGCCCCGAACTTAGGATTTCTAAGGTTTTTCTCGATTTTACCTTCCCCCCAAAAAATAGAGACATCAATGATTGAAAGGTTCAAATCCAATTAATGATTTGACACCCGAAAATCGCGATGACAGAAATGGCGACTTCACTGGGGACTTTTTTAGGGCTACACCTAGTTTTACACGCTTTATGTTTATGCTTTGCTTTATTGTTACATGTAAAATTTTCTTATGTACGTGTGGGGTGAGAATATCAAAAGCCCTATGCCCGGGCTGAGTGAACTTAAGATTAGGAAGAGATATA
The DNA here is from genome assembly GCA_958299785.1 of Medicago lupulina. Lineage (NCBI taxonomy): Eukaryota > Viridiplantae > Streptophyta > Magnoliopsida > Fabales > Fabaceae > Medicago > Medicago lupulina. Next base: position 41,100,982 of record OY283142.1, read on the forward strand.
ATCGACAATCCATTCCGGGGGTTGCCTCGTGCATTGGATTACGCGATCAATCTCACATAGCTGAGGCATTTTGGAGGTGATGTTGTCGGCGTGTGTTGTCATGCTTAGGCACTTTACTTCCAATTGACCGATGAAGGCTATGAACCGTAGTTACCAAACCCATCCTTGGCCTTTCTTAGGACGTAGTGCGGTGGCTAAACCGAGCGTTGTCTCGAAATTTAGTCGTCACGCGATACTACACCCAAACTAAACCTTCTTACGGATAATCATGGACAAGCGTTGCTTTGTACTACCATGATATACGCAAGAGAGGTTGTGGTTTGGGAACTTTGTAGAACCTTGGTCACTACTATCAAAGCCTTAGTTTCACCGGACACCGTGTCCACTTGTTACCTTAGCCCACCGTGCGTTCTTTGTTAAAACCATGCATACATGCATTCATGCATAAACCTTTTTACATGCATTTATCAAAAGGTATAGACAAATTAAAAACTTTGCAAATATTACAGGCATGAGGAAGACTAAGTCTTACAAGTTCAAGGAAGTCGATCACACTTCTTTTTGCTTAACATTTCAAAACGATTTGTCTTGACAGCTTTCTAATTCCATCATCTTGCTAAATGTTTGCAAAATTTTATAGTTTGTCTAAAAACCCTTTGATAACAAAAAGAGTCATTTTTGCATCTGCATTTATACATATCATGCATCATATGCATCATTCAAAAAAAAAAAAAAAACACAACAAAACTTCCAAGTGCTCATTGTCTCCTGGTTCTTCTGCCGCAGTTTGAAAAATGGCTCGTGCTCAGAGGGGCTAGACCCACATTTGTGATACCAGGAGGCATTGCAAAGAACTGGAACGTTATCAATCTCCCTGTGTTTGTGCATGATTCTAAGTAATATGTCTTGCTGTTTAGGCTCTTGTTTTCAAAATAACAATCCTTCCGTCTTGCCCGAGACGGGAGTGACACTTTTGTAAAGGGCATGTTTGTTCCGACATCACCATTATCAATAAAAAACGTCGTTTCTTTCACGACTCTTTTTCTGTCTTTAATGCTTTTCCCTTGGAAATAATGGTAATGCCAGAAAAAACCAAAACATCTGTGTTTTCTTATTAATTTCAAAGATCTGCATGAAAACTATTTTCTAAAAATCATCCAATCATGTCACGCAGATCGAACCAAAATGAACCCGTTGAACACAGTAACCCTATGTTTCTCCAAACTGTTGAATCCCCGGTATTCGAGACCGAAGATGAGGATAGTGATGACATACCAGATGAGATTGCCCGATTGCTTGAGCAAGAAGAGAAAACCATTCGGCCTCATCAGGAGGAGATCGAGCTAATCAACTTGGGTACTGAGGATAACAAAAGAGAAATCAAAGTCGGTGCTGCGTTAGAGGAAGGGGTCAAGAAAAGGATCTTCCAGCTTCTCCGGGAGTATTCGGACATTTTTGCATGGTCGTACGAGGACATGCCAAGTTTGGATCCTCAGATTGTGGAACATCGGATACCGACAAAACCAGACTGTCCTCCTGTCAGGCAAAAGTTGAGACGGACTCGGCCGGACATGGCTCTGAAGATCAAAGCGGAAGTGCAGAAACAGATCGATGCGGGTTTTCTCATGACAGTTGAATATCCCGAGTGGGTTGCTAACATCGTGCCAGTGCCGAAGAAAGATGGTAAGGTTCGAATGTGTGTTGACTACAGAGATTTGAATAAAGCAAGCTTGAAAGACAATTTCCCACTGCCACACATCGATGTCCTCGTTGACAATACTGCCCAGTGCAAGGTGTTCTCCTTCATGGACGGTTTTTCTGGCTATAACCAAATCAAAATGTCACCCAAAGACAGGGAGAAGACGTCGTTCATCACTCCATGGGGAACTTTTTGCTGCAAAGCGATGCCGTTCGGTCTAATCAATGCTGGTGCTACTTACCAAAGGGGGATGACCACTTTGTTCCATGACATGATTCACAAAGAGGTTGAAGTGTATGTAGATGACATGATTGTCAAGTCAAGCGATGAAGAACAACATGTCGAGTATTTGGCTAAGATGTTTGAGAGGTTGAGGAAGTACAAGCTTCGGCTGAATCCAAACAAATGCACGTTCGGTGTCAGATCTGGGAAGTTGCTAGGCTTCATTGTCAGCCAGAAGGGCATTGAAGTAGATCCCGACAAAGTCCGAGTCATCCGCGAGATGCCGGCCCCGCAAACTGAGAAGCAGGTCAGAGGGTTCCTCGGGCGTTTGAACTACATTTCTAGATTTATATCTCACATGACTGCAACCTGCGGGCCAATTTTCAAGTTACTCAGGAAGAATCAACCTGTGGTATGGAATGATGAATGCCAAGAAGCTTTCGACAACATCAAGAGTTATTTGCTAGAACCTCCTATCCTCGTTCCACCGGTGGAAGGAAGGCCATTGATCATGTATCTGTCAGTGTTGGATGAATCCATGGGATGTGTGCTCGGTCAGCAGGATGAAACTGGAAAGAAAGAGCATGCAATCTACTATTTGAGCAAGAAATTCACCGATTGTGAGATTCGGTATACAATGCTCGAGAAAACCTGTTGTGCACTAGCCTGGGCAGCCAAGCGCCTGCGTCATTACTTGATAAGTCACACAACTTGGTTCATATCCCGGATGGATCCGATTAAGTACATCTTTGAGAAACCGGCTGTCACTGGAAAAATCGCACGTTGGCAAATGTTACTGTCAGAATATGATATTGTGTTTAAAGCTCAGAAAGCCATTAGAGGGAGTATCCTGGCTGACCATCTCGCTTTCCAACCGCTTGACGACTATCAACCTTTGAAGTTCGATTTCCCCGACGAAGAGGTTATGTTTTTAAAGTCAAGAGACTGTGAAGAACCATTGATCGGTGAAGGTCCAGACCCGGATAGCAAGTGGGGATTGGTCTTTGATGGTGCTGTTAATGCTTATGGTCGAGGAATTGGCGCGGTAATTATGGCTCCGCAGGGGCATCACATCCCTTTCACAGCTCGGATTGTGTTTGAATGCACCAACAACGTGGCCGAGTACGAGGCGTGCATCTTGGGAATTGAAGAAGCCATCGATATGAGAATCAAGCACCTCGACATCTATGGAGATTCTGCATTAGTCATCAACCAGATAAAGGGAGAATGGGAGGCCCATCATGCTAATTTGATCCCTTACTGTGATTATGCGAGACGTCTGTTGACGTATTTCACAAAGGTCGAGTTGCACCATATTCCCCGAGAGGAGAACCAAATGGCCGATGCTCTTGCTACCTTATCCTCCATGGTCCGAGTAAACCATTGGAATCATGTACCGATGATCAAAGTACAACGCTTAGACCGGCCCGCTCATGTGTTTACTGTCAGTGATACAATTGTACAAACCGGTTCAGGCGGAGTCGACAGCAAACCTTGGTATTATGATATCAAGCAATTTCTGCAAAGCCGTGAGTACCCGCCGAATGCTTCCAATAGAGACAGGAAGACGCTGCGCAGGCTGGCTAGCAAGTTCCTGCTGGATGGTGATGTTCTGTACAAAAGGAATTTCGATATGGTGTTGTTGAGATGTGTTGATGAATGTGAAGCAGAACAGCTAATGCATGATGTGCACGATGGCACCTTTGGAACCCACGCATCGGGGCATGCTATGTCTAGAAAACTGTTGAGAGCTGGTTATTACTGGATGACCATGGAGCGCGATTGCTATCAATATGCCAGGAAGTGCCACAAATGTCAAATATATGCTGATAAGATCCATGTGCCTCCGCACGCTCTCAATGTTATGTCTTCTCCATGGCCTTTCTCTATGTGGGGCATTGATATGATCGGAAGAATTGAACCGAAAGCTTCGAATGGTCATCGTTTTATCCTGGTAGCGATCGATTATTTCACCAAATGGGTCGAAGCTGCATCTTATGCCAACGTGACTAAGCAAGTGGTAGTCAAATTCATCAAGAACAATATCATCTGTCGGTATGGTGTCCCTAGCAAGATCATCACTGACAATGGTACCAACCTAAACAATGACATGGTGCAGGCCTTATGCGAGAAATTCAAGATTGAACACCACAATTCTTCTCCTTACAGACCTCAGATGAATGAGGCAGTCGAGGCCGCTAATAAGAACATCAAGAAGATTGTGCAGAAGATGGTAACAACATACAAAGACTGGCATGAGATGTTGCCCTATGCTCTACACGGCTACCGCACTACAGTTCGTAGTTCAACCGGGGCAACGCCTTTTTCTCTTGTATACGGCATGGAAGCAGTCCTCCCGTTGGAAGTGGAGATTCCGTCTCTCCGTGTGATTATGGAAGCAAAGTTGTCCGAGGCTGAATGGTGCCAGAGTCGGTACGACCAGTTGAATCTGATTGAGGAAAGACGCCTAGATGCCTTGGCTCACGGTCAGATGTATCAAACAAGGATGAAAACTGCTTTCGACAAGAAAGTTCGTCCTCGGGTATTCAAAGAGGGTGAACTCGTGTTGAAAAGAAGAATGAGTCAGCTACTCGACCCAAGGGGCAAGTGGACGCCTGACTATGAGGGACCTTATGTTGTCAAGAAGGCTTTCTCCGGCGGTGCTTTGATTCTCACACACATGGATGGTGTAGAACTCCCGAATCCTGTAAATGCCGATATAGTCAAGAAATACTTTGTCTAGATATGAAAAGAACAGCGTGGTAGGTCGAAAACCCGAAAGGGCGGCCTAGGCAAAAATGCGCTTCCCGGTGGATCGAAAACCCGAAAGGGCGGTCCAGGCAAAATAAGGGACAAGAAACAAAAATGTAAAAGCTCGCTGAGATTACGTGTAACTCAGGCAAAAATGAGCGTCTCGATGAGCCGAAAACCCGAAAGGGCGGTTCATGCAAAAATGAGATTGAAATAAAAGACGATTGACTATATCTGGCAAATTACCATTCCCCTTGGGATCTTTGCGATTGATGATGGGCTGTTCTCATCCGAAGTTCCGACGCCTGTGGATTCAAGAGTTTTAGATACCATAGTAGTTACTGTGTTCAATGTACCACCAACCAATAAAATTACCGTTTTCCAAGCTTTGTAAATCTGTGGAGTCGCGCCTTCGGCTGATTACCACCCTTATACATCGATTTGAGCCTATGCTTTTGTTTGGCACTCTAATTCTTTTTCTATTCTATTTTCAAAGCTTTATACAAAAAAGGTTCTTTCTATGTTGATAATGATGCATGTCTGGAATAAACATTATGAAAATTGAAAATTTTTAAGTATTTTGAAAACAAGCCTGAACAGCTAGGTACATTCAAATGAACATGCATGAACAAATCTACATTGATATTAGTTCCAATTCAAGTTACTAGCAAGCCTTCCCCCTGGTGACGGTCTGTGGTCAATGGCAAGAATGAAAAAACAGAATGAAAGGCATGAAAAATGAATATGCTCGCTAAGTCGAAAACCCGAAAGGGCGGCTTAGGCAAGAATGAGCACCCCGATGGGTTGACAACCTTCAAAGGCAATCCAGGCAAAAACAGGGGCAACCAAAAAAAAAAAAAAAAAAAAAAACTATTCCCCGGTGGGTCGAAAACCCGAAAGGGCGATCCAGGCAAAAATGGGATGATGAAAGGAAAAATGAAAAAAAAATGAAACGAAAAAACAAACATGCAAAAAGCATTGACCACAGATGCGATGTCCGAAGCATTCACGTGACCGTTCCAACAAGCAGCAATACCATTCAGACTGTTTTTCTCTACGATTTTACAGCTTCCTGCCTTCAGCGATGGTCTCGATGTATCTTCAAACGACTGCATCCCCAGAAGAGGAACTTTTGCAAATACATGTCCGAGTGCGAGCCATTCATACATGCGTAATTCTGTCTACAAATTGCCAATCATCATGCATTTCAAAGCATTCATACATGCGTAATCATGCATCCTATGTGTTCATGCATTTGATAAAATTGTCATGCTATTCATACGCATCTGCATTCTCAATTCCTATGTTAATCTCAATCAAAATCATTCTTGTCAACTTCAGATTTCTTCTGCCAACAATAAATGTCTACTGTCATGTCAATTTCAAAGATCAACAGTCTTGTCAACATTCCTGTCAAATTCAAGCTCCTGCAGTTATGCCAATCAAATTCCAGTCTTTTTCAAATACAATTTGTTTCTGTTATCGGTCAAGTAGCAAGTTCACATCCAAGAGCAGCTTGTACCTATTCTTTTGATATTCGCCGAGCGACCAGTTCAGATCCAAGAACAGCTCGTGCTTTCTATTTTGTTTCCTGTCAGCCAAGTAACTAGTTCGTGTCCAAGAACAGCTTGTGCTTTCTATATTTGCTTTCAGCCAAGTAACCAGCTCAAATACAAGAGCAGCTTGCGCCCTTTGTTGTCAATGTTCCCGGTCAAGTGGCCAGTTCGCATCCAAGAACAGCTTGTACCTGTCAAATTTGCTTTCGAGTCTCCCGAGTGAGTCTTGTTATCTGCTATTCTGCTAATGTCAATCAGTCCCGCAATGGATACGACATACTCCTTTTTGCCATTCTGTTAATGTCAATCAGTCCCGCAATGGATACGACATATTCTCTTTCGTTATTCTGTTAATGTCTACCAGTCCCGCAATGGATACGACATATCTTGTTAAATTCAATTCTCAGTTTGTCTTGCATTCATAACACAAATGTTGCATGGCATGCATAGCATTCACAAATGTATTTTTACGCCCAAAATCAGTGCAAATGTCGATATTTAAGTATCTTCGTCGCGTTAAGCCAAAGACTCCGTCTCTTGACTCTCCAGACAAAGAAACTTAAATAGGGGCAGCTGTCATACCCTCATTTTGGACCTAAAAATACTCATTCAAATTCCTCTGCTATTTTCTAATACTTTCAAATTCACCGTGTTTTCTGCTGTGCTTCAACTGCATACGTTATTATTTCAGTCCTTTTAATTTTTGCATAAAATCATACAAAAGGGTATTTTGGTCTTTTCCTACAAAGGAACCCATTTTTAGTCCCTACAATTTGTCCCTGAGTCTTTTCAATCTGTTTGCATGAATCATTAGTCAAATTTTGCACAAAAATCATCTTAATTTGCATCTGAGTCAGTCTGAGTCAGTTTGAGTCGTTTTTGCCCCCAGGGGCATTTTAGTCTTTTCACATCAAACAAATTTTGGGCAGAGAGGTATTTTAAAATACCTCATTTGTGGTAGTTTGTTCGTTTTAGTCCGTTTTGTCAATTTTAAATGTTTCACTTTACGTTATTTTCAAATTTACATTTTTTACAAATTTTATTTCACTTTTTGCAGTTTAGTCCAAACTTTGTTTTAAATTACAAAAATGTCCAAATTTTAATTTTCAAAACAGTCCAAATACCTTTTAATTTTCAAGTCAGTCCATTTTTCTTTTTTTACTTTCAAAATAGTCCAGATTTTTAATTGCGAAACAGTCCCAAATTTTCCAAAATTGCATTTTAGTCCTTTTTTCAGATTCAGTCCAAGAGGCCACGCAAGCAGTTCCAAGTCCACATGGCACAAGCTCATTGGTCCAAATGCACATGTGGCAGCCTATAAAAGGCCACCACTGTACAAGTCAGAATCACAATCACATTCACGCGCCACATCAACACAAACAGATTTCATTTTCTCTCTCCATTCAGTTACAGATCAAATCCAACAAATTCACCAAAAGCTTCAAGAACATTCATGAAACCCTAACTCAAATTCAACACCAATTCAGACCAATTCCGTACCAAAACTTCAAGTTCACCATTGAATTCAACTCACAGAATCAAACAGCAGCAAAATTCACCATTGAATTCGATCATCAACATCAAACAGAGCACGAATTCATGCAAATTCAAACAACTCTCAGAGATTCGCGTGAATCTTCATCACTGAGTTGTCGAACCTGCAATTCAACGCGAGCACGCCACTGAAAGCAGCGCGCTACGAGCGAGATCACAGGCAGATCAGAGAAGAAGAAGAAGGAGAAGAAGAGGCAAAGGATTTCACAGGATCCGAACCAAAAGAGAAGAGAAAGAAAGGAAACCGGTTTCACCTGCGAAGATTCGAAGCCAAGGATCAAAGGAACGGCTTAAAACCTTCCAAGAAAACTCAGGTAACGTCTAAACTCCATCTCTTCTCACTGAAAACCATCGAAGAATCCAGAACCATGTGAATCCGGATCAAGTTCGAACTGTTCGATCCCAAACCCTAACCCTAACACAAAAAATCATTTGAAAAATCAAAGAAACGTTTCAAGATCCACAACAAGTGTGAATCGAAGCGAATCCTTGCGGTTTACAACGTTTTCATCCCAAAAACATGAAGAATCTGAACAGTTCGAACTTACCGTGACAGAAACGAAAGATTCACATTGTTCCTGTAACACCCCGTTTCCCGAAATAACGTAATAGTAATAATCATAAAATAATAATCAGAGTTATTCAACAAACAACGGAGTATTACACTACTATTTCAAATTTCTTTTAAATAGAATATAAAAACTATTTAAAAACATCAACACATTTCATCATATTAAAATTCTGCAGCGGAAAATCTTTAATTGAAAATCATATTCAATAACCACATCATATCCTTGGCACAAAAGCCATCAACATAGTAAAATTATTCAACAAATAAATCTCAACAACATCTTCTTCAAAAGAAAAGATACATAAAGGAATGCAAGAAAGATAACGTTCCCCATCCCTACTATGTATCAGAGCCCTAGACGCAAGAGCCAACATCACTAGTCTTCGCTACCTGCACTTGCCCACGAGGCGGCAATTCCAGCAGAAGGGGTGAGTTCACAAATCAAAAGTAATATACAAATATATGAATCAAACGTCAAGATTAACAAATCATAAATCCAACTCATCACATATACAATATAGCACATCATAGCATCATCATAAGCATCATCATAACAACATCATATCAAGCATCAACGTCTCAAAACATCGTCTCATAACATGTCAACAATTTGACTCAACTAAATGCAACTCTAACATCTTGACATCATGCATGTGGTACCATATATTTATAGCATTAATATGCTTCACCGTCGCTTTGAGCAAATGCTCCACCGTCGCTTTGAGCATAAAGCTCCACCGTCGCTTTGAGCATAAAGCTCCACCGTCTCATAATTATGCAAATGCATGGACTCGTCATTTAACAACTTGACTTCAACTTCTCAAAACATCATTCATAATGCAGGACTGACACATGCAGGTATAATAGTTACATGGCAGAACATCATCTCATTAATCATATACATCGCAACACGTAACATTATCACAATCACATAACATCATATTTAAACATCACTTATCCTCATCCAAAGCAACTCAAGTTTAGCAAAATATAATATTTTCATATAAACATACATTAATCCATCGTATCAACAACAATAGCAACATATACATTAATCAATTACATTCATGCATCATAAACACCTCCATTCTATATTTTTATCACACCAATAATTCTTTAAAAATCATTTTCAAGTCAAACCAAAGCCATTAGAAAGCTAACTCAATTATCTACAACTTTAATGTTTATACCAAAAGCCAGTTCGGAACAGAAATGGTTGAAAAGACGCAAGAACGCGAAACAGGGGTGCTGTCAAATCGGAGTACGATTTGGAAAATCGGAGTACGATTTTCTGGGTCAAAAATTGCATTTTCATTCTGGAAAAATCGGAGCACGATTTGACAAAATCGGAGCACGATCTGGCACAGGCTGTTACGATTTTTTTACCATTTTTCACCTCAAAAACCCAATTTTGATCCCTTGATTACCCAAAATGAGTTACAAACATGTTTATGGGTTCAATACACAACAAAGCATCAGAAACAACTCATAGCAACATCATCAACAACATAATTCGACAACATGAGCAATTTTTCATATTCTTAAACCTAGAACAACAATCACCAATTTTCAATCTATTTTCATGAAATCATATACATATATATTAACAATTGAAAGGTAAACCCACCCTTACCTGATTAAATGAATAAGGCAAGCTACAACAATCAATCTTCTAGGCTAATCCCCTTGTTCTTGGTTCTTCTCCCTTCTACCCAAAAAGCTTATGTTTTCTTTACTGTACGTACCAAGTTCTTGTCTGCCTCTTTCTATTCCTTACCAACCAAAACATAACTCCTTTTTTTTCTATTTACTCCCTCACTAAATCTTATTAAATTTCTCATTAACCCTCCTTAATTCTATTAACTCCAAATAAATCCCTCTTTATCTAAACTAAATATTATTTCTCCTATTTTCATAAAATTCTACAAATAATTATATAATAAAATATATATCAAATAATAACACACTAATATTCACATAAATCAACATTTTCATATAAAATACACCAAACATATTAAAATCAACCAAAAATAGTAAAATAGCAACTGGGGCGTTACAGTTCCAACGGTGAAAAACAATTTCTTTTGAATGATTCATGATTAGAATGATAAAGCGAACGAGTTAAGCCATGAACAAGCAATTTCTGGGTAGGATTCACAAACTAGGGTTAGGGTTTGCAAGAAGAGAGAACGGCGGAGAGAAGAAGAGAAGAAAGAGAAAATGTTATGCAAGAATGAAAGAAAACGGGTATGAAACCCTTTTATACATGCAGTTGGGGCGGGTTGACCCAAACCCGACCCGTTCTTCTCACGCTCACAGCCGTTTGATTCAGATCCTGATGGATCTGGATCAATCCAACGCTCCTGGGGCGTTAGCTTGATCCGGATCCATCAGATCCGTGGATCCGGACCCATCAGATCCGTGGGCCTTAGGTTTTTAGGTTCTCTTGAATTTTTGCTGCTATACACGCCCCTGCTTGTGATATTTGAACCCCTGCGCGCACTAAAATTTCTTGCAAAAATCCTGAAAAATTAACACATGTTTCTTGATATATTTTCAATCGTTTTGTGGTAATTTCACAATTTAAAGTGAATAAAAAGCATGTGCGCTAATTTATTTATTGGATTTGCATGTTTTTGTGTTCTTGGTGGGATTTCGTGCATAATTTTAGTCCCATTTTTGCCACGTGATGTTGATGTTTGGTGCATGATTTTGGGATGGGTTTATTGCTGAGTCCATGATGTTTTTTTACATTTTTGCAAGCCCCATTGGTAATTTCTTTGTTTTACAAGCTTAGTTGGTAGTTTCTTGCTTTACAAGTTAATTCTTAGTCTTTATTTCACAAATTCAATGGTTAACTCCTTATTTTACAAATTTGATTGCAATCCCCAATGTTACAATTCTGATTGTTAATTTCTTGTTTTTGCAAGTTTAATTGATAGCCTCCAATTTGTCAAGTTTAATTGTTAATTTTGAAATGCGATATGCTTGTGAGTGTGATGGTGTTAGGTTTGAATATGACTTGTGATTTCTTTATGGTTCTTGAAATATTTCCTTTGAAAAAGTGCTGTTTTGATGGGGATTATAGGTCATAGTTTTGGTTTAAGTTTTAGGCTTTGTTTTGGGTTACTTGCACTATTTTTGGCACTTGTTTCTTTTGCAATTTGCTTAAATACTCTTTGTTACGATCATTTCATCTACTATGCATTGCTACTCATACTATCACTTCTCCATTCATCACTAACCATTTCACTTCATGCCTTATTCATATTACAAGCATTGCATCATTTTCACCTTTCTTTCCTTTTAGTCATTTTATGCAATTTGCTATTAATTCATGTAATATTCTAGGTTTAGTTTACTTTCTTTAATTTCATGCAAGACTATAGAATGTAAACTAGGACCCGATGTAAAGGACTATGGACTATAATGATGTACACCGACACATGCACCGACACATGCACACACGTTGTATGACTTTCCGCTAGATGTATGTGTAGGAAGCGTAAAACCTAGGAAAACTTATAATCTCTTCATCAAAGAAAAATCGACACATAACTCAAACTATTTTGCAACAAAATGAGGTCAAAACCTCACTTTTTTTCTTTCATTTTCTTAAGACAAAATCAAAACCAGTGCTAATCCTCCACTTTAACATCCCTTTTTGCAAATAAATTGGAATCACCTCACTATTTTTTCAAATCATATGCTCTTGAGGCCTCTTATCTCTTTCTTCGAAACCATTTTCAAAACTAAAAACAAACAAAACTCACAAAAACATTTTGGAAGAGAACTACATGGAATTTTGATCCCTTAAAAGGGTATGTAGGCAAGAGACTCAAAGTCTCTCCAAGTCCAATAAAATAAAATTCAATCTTCTCCCTCTCATTCTTAAAATCAATCTTTTTTCACAAATAGCAATAAAAGCAAAGCGTACACGTAAAGCGTAGTAAAACGGTTCCTATAGGATACTATAGTCATTGCGGGTGCCTAACACCTTCCCGTAATGAAATCAGCCCCGAACTTAGGATTTCTAAGGTTTTTCTCGATTTTACCTTCCCCCAAAAAAATAGAGACATCAATGATTGAAAGGTTCAAATCCAATTAATGATTTGACACCCGAAAATCGCGATGACAGAAATGGCGACTTCACTGGGGACTTTTTTAGGGCTACACCTAGTTTTACACGCTTTATGTTTATGCTTTGCTTTATTGTTACATGTAAAATTTTCTTATGTACGTGTGGGGTGAGAATATCAAAAGCCCTATGCCCGGGCTGAGTGAACTTAAGATTAGGAAGAGATATAATCGACAATCCATTCCGGGGGTTGCCTCGTGCATTGGATTACGCGATCAATCTCACATAGCTGAGGCATTTTGGAGGTGATGTTGTCGGCGTGTGTTGTCATGCTTAGGCACTTTACTTCCAATTGACCGATGAAGGCTATGAACCGTAGTTACCAAACCCATCCTTGGCCTTTCTTAGGATGTAGTGCGGTGGCTAAACCGAGCGTTGTCTCGAAATTTAGTCGTCACGCGATACTACACCCAAACTAAACCTTCTTACGGATAATCATGGACAAGCGTTGCTTTGTACTACCATGATATACGCAAGAGAGGTTGTGGTTTGGGAACTTTGTAGAACCTTGGTCACTACTATCAAAGCCTTAGTTTCACCGGACACCGTGTCCACTTGTTACCTTAGCCCACCGTGCGTTCTTTGTTAAAACCATGCATACATGCATTCATGCATAAACCTTTTTACATGCATTTATCAAAAGGTATAGACAAATTAAAAACTTTGCAAATATTACAGGCATGAGGAAGACTAAGTCTTACAAGTTCAAGGAAGTCGATCCCACTTCTTTTTGCTTAACATTTCAAAACGATTTGTCTTGACAGCTTTCTAATTCCATCATCTTGCTAAATGTTTGCAAAATTTTATAGTTTGTCTAAAAACCCTTTGATAACAAAAAGAGTCATTTTTGCATCTGCATTTATACATATCATGCATCATATGCATCATTCAAAAAAAAAAAAAAAACACAACAAAACTTCCAAGTGCTCATTGTCTCCTGGTTCTTCTGCCGCAGTTTGAAAAATGGCTCGTGCTCAGAGGGGCTAGACCCACATTTGTGATACCAGGAGGCATTGCAAAGAACTGGAACGTTATCAATCTCCCTGTGTTTGTGCATGATTCTAAGTAATATGTCTTGCTGTTTAGGCTCTTGTTTTCAAAATAACAATCCTTCCGTCTTGCCCGAGACGGGAGTGACACTTTTGTAAAGGGCATGTTTGTTCCGACATCACCATTATCAATAAAAAACGTCGTTTCTTTCACGACTCTTTTTCTGTCTTTAATGCTTTTCCCTTGGAAATAATGGTAATGCCAGAAAAAACCAAAACATCTGTGTTTTCTTATTAATTTCAAAGATCTGCATGAAAACTATTTTCTAAAAATCATCCAATCATGTCACGCAGATCGAACCAAAATGAACCCGTTGAACACAGTAACCCTATGTTTCTCCAAACTGTTGAATCCCCGGTATTCGAGACCGAAGATGAGGATAGTGATGACATACCAGATGAGATTGCCCGATTGCTTGAGCAAGAAGAGAAAACCATTCGGCCTCATCAGGAGGAGATCGAGCTAATCAACTTGGGTACTGAGGATAACAAAAGAGAAATCAAAGTCGGTGCTGCGTTAGAGGAAGGGGTCAAGAAAAGGATCTTCCAGCTTCTCCGGGAGTATTCGGACATTTTTGCATGGTCGTACGAGGACATGCCAGGTTTGGATCCTCAGATTGTGGAACATCGGATACCGACAAAACCAGACTGTCCTCCTGTCAGTCAAAAGTTGAGACGGACTCGGCCGGACATGGCTCTGAAGATCAAAGCGGAAGTGCAGAAACAGATCGATGCGGGTTTTCTCATGACAGTTGAATATCCCGAGTGGGTTGCTAACATCGTGCCAGTGCCGAAGAAAGATGGTAAGGTTCGAATGTGTGTTGACTACAGAGATTTGAATAAAGCAAGCTTGAAAGACAATTTCCCACTGCCACACATCGATGTCCTCGTTGACAATACTTCCCAGTGCAAGGTGTTCTCCTTCATGGACGGTTTTTCTGGCTATAACCAAATCAAAATGTCACCCAAAGACAGGGAGAAGACGTCGTTCATCACTCCATGGGGAACTTTTTGCTGCAAAGCGATGCCGTTCGGTCTAATCAATGCTGGTGCTACTTACCAAAGGGGGATGACCACTTTGTTCCATGACATGATTCACAAAGAGGTTGAAGTGTATGTAGATGACATGATTGTCAAGTCAAGCGATGAAGAACAACATGTCGAGTATTTGGCTAAGATGTTTGAGAGGTTGAGGAAGTACAAGCTTCGGCTGAATCCAAACAAATGCACGTTCGGTGTCAGATCTGGGAAGTTGCTAGGCTTCATTGTCAGCCAGAAGGGCATTGAAGTAGATCCCGACAAAGTCCGAGCCATCCGCGAGATGCCGGCCCCGCAAACTGAGAAGCAGGTCAGAGGGTTCCTCGGGCGTTTGAACTACATTTCTAGATTTATATCTCACATGACTGCAACCTGCGGGCCAATTTTCAAGTTACTCAGGAAGAATCAACCTGTGGTATGGAATGATGAATGCCAAGAAGCTTTCGACAACATCAAGAGTTATTTGCTAGAACCTCCTATCCTCGTTCCGCCGGTGGAAGGAAGGCCATTGATCATGTATCTGTCAGTGTTGGATGAATCCATGGGATGTGTGCTCGGTCAGCAGGATGAAACTGGAAAGAAAGAGCATGCAATCTACTATTTGAGCAAGAAATTCACCGATTGTGAGATTCGGTATACAATGCTCGAGAAAACCTGTTGTGCACTAGCCTGGGCAGCCAAGCGCCTGCGTCATTACTTGATAAGTCACACAGCTTGGTTGATATCCCGGATGGATCCGATTAAGTACATCTTTGAGAAACCGGCTGTCACTGGAAAAATCGCACGTTGGCAAATGTTACTGTCAGAATATGATATTGTGTTTAAAGCTCAGAAAGCCATTAGAGGGAGTATCCTGGCTGACCATCTCGCTTGCCAACCGCTTGACGACTATCAACCTTTGAAGTTCGATTTCCCCGACGAAGAGGTTATGTTTTTAAAGTCAAGAGACTGTGAAGAACCATTGATCGGTGAAGGTCCAGACCCGGATAGCAAGTGGGGATTGGTCTTTGATGGTGTTGTTAATGCTTATGGCCGAGGAATTGGCGCGGTAATTATGGCTCTGCAGGGGCATCACATCCCTTTCACAGCTCGGATTGTGTTTGAATGCACCAACAACGTGGCCGAGTACGAGGCGTGCATCTTGGGAATTGAAGAAGCCATCGATATGAGAATCAAGCACCTCGACATCTATGGAGATTCTGCATTAGTCATCAACCAGATAAAGGGAGAATGGGAGGCCCATCATGCTAATTTGATCCCTTACCGTGATTATGCGAGACGTCTGTTGACGTATTTCACAAAGGTCGAGTTGCACCATATTCCCCGAGAGGAGAACCAAATGGCCGATGCTCTTGCTACCTTATCCTCCATGGTCCGAGTAAACCATTGGAATCATGTACCGATGATCAAAGTACAACGCTTAGACCGGCCCGCTCATGTGTTTACTGTCAGTGATACAATTGTACAAACCGGTTCAGGCGGAGTCGACAGCAAACCTTGGTATTATGATATCAAGCAATTTCTGCAAAGCCGTGAGTACCCGCCGAATGCTTCCAATAGAGACAGGAAGACGCTGCGCAGGCTGGCTAGCAAGTTCCTGCTGGATGGTGATGTTCTGTACAAAAGGAATTTCGATATGGTGTTGTTGAGATGTGTTGATGAATGTGAAGCAGAACAGCTAATGCATGATGTGCACGATGGCACCTTTGGAACCCACGCATCGGGGCATGCTATGTCTAGAAAGCTGTTGAGAGCTGGTTATTACTGGATGACCATGGAGCGCGATTGCTATCAATATGCCAGGAAGTGCCACAAATGTCAAATATATGCTGATAAGATCCATGTGCCTCCGCACGCTCTCAATGTTATGTCTTCTCCATGGCCTTTCTCTATGTGGGGCATTGATATGATCGGAAGAATTGAACCGAAAGCTTCGAATGGTCATCGTTTTATCCTGGTAGCGATCGATTATTTCACCAAATGGGTCGAAGCTGCATCTTATGCCAACGTGACTAAGCAAGTGGTAGTCAAATTCATCAAGAACAATATCATCTGTCGGTATGGTGTCCCTAGCAAGATCATCACTGACAATGGTACCAACCTGAACAATGACATGGTGCAGGCCTTATGCGAGAAATTCAAGATTGAACAACACAATTCTTCTCCTTACAGACCTCAGATGAATGAGGCAGTCGAGGCCGCTAATAAGAACATCAAGAAGATTGTGCAGAAGATGGTAACAACATACAAAGACTGGCATGAGATGTTGCCCTATGCTCTACACGGCTACCGCACTACAGTTCGTAGTTCAACCGGGGCAACGCCTTTTTCTCTTGTATACGGCATGGAAGCAGTCCTCCCGTTGGAAGTGGAGATTCCGTCTCTCCGTGTGATTATGGAAGCAAAGTTGTCCGAGGCTGAATGGTGCCAGAGTCGGTACGACCAGTTGAATCTGATTGAGGAAAGACGCCTGGATGCCTTGGCTCACGGTCAGATGTATCAAACAAGGATGAAAACTGCTTTCGACAAGAAAGTTCGTCCTCGGGTATTCAAAGAGGGTGAACTCGTGTTGAAAAGAAGAATGAGTCAGCTACCCGACCCAAGGGGCAAGTGGACGCCTAACTATGAGGGACCTTATGTTGTCAAGAAGGCTTTCTCCGGCGGTGCTTTGATTCTCACACACATGGATGGTGTAGAACTCCCGAATCCTGTAAATGCCGATATAGTCAAGAAATACTTTGTCTAGATATGAAAAGAACAGCGTGGTAGGTCGAAAACCCGAAAGGGCGGCCTAGGCAAAAATGCGCTTCCCGGTGGATCGAAAACCCGAAAGGGCGGTCCAGGCAAAATAAGGGACAAGAAACAAAAATGTAAAAGCTCGCTGAGATTACGTGTAACTCAGGCAAAAATGAGCGTCTCGATGAGCCGAAAACCCGAAAGGGCGGTTCATGCAAAAATGAGATTGAAATAAAAGACGATTGACTATATCTGGCAAATTACCATTCCCCTTGGGATCTTTGCGATTGATGATGGGTTGTTCTCATCCGAAGTTCCGACGCCTGTGGATTCAAGAGTTTTAGATACCATAGTAGTTACTGTGTTCAATGTACCACCAACCAATAAAATTACCGTTTTCCAAGCTTTGTAAATCTGTGGAGTCGCGCCTTCGGCTGATTACCACCCTTATACATCGATTTGAGCCTATGTTTTTGTTTGGCACTCTAATTCTTTTTCTATTTTATTTTCAAAGCTTTATACAAAAAAGGTTCTTTCTATGTTGATAATGATGCATGTCTGGAATAAACATTATGAAAATTGAAAATTTTTAAGTATTTTGAAAACAAGCCTGAACAGCTAGGTACATTCAAATGAACATGCATGAACAAATCTACATTGATATTAGTTCCAATTCAAGTTACTAGCAAGCCTTCTGCCCGGTGACGGTCTGTGGTCAATGGCAAGAATGAAAAAACAGAATGAAAGGCATGAAAAATGAATATGCTCGCTAAGTCGAAAACCCGAAAGGGTGGCTTAGGCAAGAATGAGCACCCCGATGGGTTGACAACCTTCAAAGGCAATCCAGGCAAAAACAGGGGCAACCAAAAAAAAAAAAAAACTATTCCCCGGTGGGTCGAAAACCCGAAAGGGCGATCCAGGCAAAAATGGGATGATGAAAGGAAAAATGAAAAAAAAATGAAACGAAAAAACAAACATGCAAAAAGAATTGACCACAGATGTGATGTCCGAAGCATTCACGTGACCGTTCCAACAAGCAGCAATACCATTCAGACTGTTTTTCTCTACGATTTTACAGCTTCCTGCCTTCAGCGATGGTCTCGATGTATCTTCAAACGACTGCATCCCCAGAAGAGGAACTTTTGCAAATACATGTCCGAGTGCGAGCCATTACGTGCCCAATATTCCAGCGTTTCGTCTGTCTCTGCGAAATTCTGTCTAGAAATTGCCAATCATCATGCATTTCAAAGCATTCATACATGCGTAATCATGCATCCTATGTGTTCATGCATTTGATAAAATTGTCATGCTATTCATACGCATCTGCATTCTCAATTCCTATGTTAATCTCAATCAAAATCAATCTTGTCAACTTCAGATTTCTTCTGCCAACAATAAATGTCTACTGTCATGTCAATTTCAAAGATCAACAGTCTTGTCAACATTCCTGTAAAATTCAAGCTCCTGCAGTTATGCCAATCAAATTCAAGTCTTTTTCAAATACAATTTGTTTCTGTTATCGGTCAAGTAGCAAGTTCACATCCAAGAGCAGCTTGTACCTATTCTTTTGATATCCGCCGAGCGACCAGTTCAGATCCAAGAACAGCTCGTGCTTTCTATTTTGTTTCCTGTCAGCCAAGTAACTAGTTCGTGTCCAAGAACAGCTTGTGCTTTCTATATTTGCTTTCAGCCAAGTAACCAGCTCAAATACAAGAGCAGCTTGCGCCCTTTGTTGTCAATGTTCCCGGTCAAGTGGCCAGTTCGCATCCAAGAACAGCTTGTACCTGTCAAATTTGCTTTCGAGTCTCCCCAGTGAGTCTTGTTATCTGCTATTCTGCTAATGTCAATCAGTCCCGCAATGGATATGACATACTCCTTTTTGCCATTCTGTTAATGTCAATCAGTCCCGCAATGGATACGACATATTCTCTTTCGTTATTCTGTTAATGTCTACCAGTCCCGCAATGGATACGACATATCTTGTTAAATTCAATTCTCAGTTTGTCTTGCATTCATAACACAAATGTTGCATGGCATGCATAGCATTCACAAATGTATTTTTACGCCCAAAATCAGTGCAAATGTCGATATTTAAGTATCTTCGTCGCGTCAAGCCAAAGACTCCGTCTCTTGACTCTCCAGACAAAGAAACTTAAATAGGGGCAGCTGTCATACCCTCATTTTGGACCTAAAAATACTCATTCAAATTCCTCTGCTATTTTCTAATACTTTCAAATTCACTGTGTTTTCTGCTGTGCTTCAACTGCGTACGTTATTATTTCAGTCCTTTTAATTTTTGCATAAAATCATACAAAAGGGTATTTTGGTCTTTTCCTACAAAGGAACCCATTTTCAGTCCCTACAATTTGTCCCTGAGTCTTTTCAATCTGTTTGCATGAATCATTAGTCAAATTTTGCACAAAAATCATCTTAATTTGCATCTGAGTCAGTCTGAGTCAGTTTGAGTCGTTTTTGCCCCTAGGGGCATTTTAGTCTTTTCACATCAAACAAATTTTGGGCAGAGAGGTATTTTAAAATACCTCATTTGTGGTAGTTTGTTCGTTTTAGTCCGTTTTGTCAATTTTAAATGTTTGACTTTACGTTATTTTCAAATTTACATTTTTTACAAATTTTATTTCACTTTTTGCAGTTTAGTCCAAACTTTGTTTTAAATTACAAAAATGTCCAAATTTTAATTTTCAAAACAGTCCAAATACCTTTTAATTTTCAAGTCAGTCCATTTTTCTTTTTTTACTTTCAAAATAGTCCAGATTTTTAATTGCGAAACAGTCCCGAATTTTCCAAAATTGCATTTTAGTCCTTTTTTCAGATTCAGTCCAAGAGGCCACGCAAGCAGTTCCAAGTCCACATGGCACAAGCTCATTGGTCCAAATGCACATGTGGCAGCCTATAAAAGGCCACCACTGTACAAGTCAGAATCACAATCACATTCACGCGCCACATCAACACAAACATATTTCATTTTCTCTCTCCATTCAGTTACAGATCTAATCCAACAAATTCACCAAAAGCTTCAAGAACATTCATGAAATCCTAACTCAAATTCAACACCAATTCAGACCAATTCCGTACCAAAACTTCAAGTTCACCATTGAATTCAACTCACAGAATCAAACAGGAGCAAAATTCACCATTGAATTCGATCATCAACATCAAACAGAGCACGAATTCATGCAAATTCAAACAACTCTCAGAGATTCGCGTGAATCTTCATCACTGAGTTGTCGAACCTGCAATTCAACGCGAGCACGCCACTGAAAGCAGCGCGCTACGAGCGAGATCACAGGCAGATCAGAGAAGAGGAAGAAGGAGAAGAAGAGGCAAAGGATTTCACAGGATCTGAACCAAAAGAGAAGAGAAAGAAAGGAAACCGGTTTCACCTGCGAAGATTCGAAGCCAAGGATCAAAGGAACGGCTTAAAACCTTCCAAGAAAACTCAGGTAACGTCTAAACTCCATCTCTTCTCACTGAAAACCATCGAAGAATCCAGAACCATGTGAATCCGGATCAAGTTCGAACTGTTCGATCCCAAACCCTAACCCTAACACAAAAAATCATTTGAAAAATCAAAGAAACGTTTCAAGATCCACAACAAGTGTGAATCGAAGCGAATCCTTGCGGTTTACAACGTTTTCATCCCAAAAACATGAAGAATCTGAACAGTTCGAACTTACCGTGACAGAAACGAAAGATTCACATTGTTCCTGTAACACCCCGTTTCCCGAAATAACGTAATAGTAATAATCATAAAATAATAATCAGAGTTATTCAACAAACAACGGAGTATTACACTACTATTTCAAATTTCTTTTAAATAGAATATAAAAACTATTTAAAAACATCAACACATTTCATCATATTAAAATTCTGCAGCGGAAAATCTTTAATTGAAAATCATATTCAATAACCACATCATATCCTTGGCACAAAAGCCATCAACATAGTAAAATTATTCAACAAATAAATCTCAACAACATCTTCTTCAAAAGAAAAGATACATAAAGGAATGCAAGAAAGATAACGTTCCCCATCCCTACTATGTATCAGAGCCCTAGACGCAAGAGCCAACATCACTAGTCTTCGCTACCTGCACTTGCCCACGAGGCGGCAATTCCAGCAGAAGGGGTGAGTTCACAAATCAAAAGTAATATACAAATATATGAATCAAACGTCAAGATTAACAAATCATAAATCCAACTCATCACATATACAATATAGCACATCATAGCATCATCATAAGCATCATCATAACAACATCATATCAAGCATCAACGTCTCAAAACATCGTCTCATAACATGTCAACAATTTGACTCAACTAAATGCAACTCTAACATCTTGACATCATGCATGTGGTACCATATATTTATAGCATTAATATGCTTCACCGTCGCTTTGAGCAAATGCTCCACCGTCGCTTTGAGCATAAAGCTCCACCGTCGCTTTGAGCATAAAGCTCCACCGTCTCATAATTATGCAAATGCATGGACTCGTCATTTAACAACTTGACTTCAACTTCTCAAAACATCATTCATAATGCAGGACTGACACATGCAGGTATAATAGTTACATGGCAGAACATCATCTCATTAATCATATACATCGCAACACGTAACATTATCACAATCACATAACATCATATTTAAACATCACTTATCCTCATCCAAAGCAACTCAAGTTTAGCAAAATATAATATTTTCATATAAACATACATTAATCCATCGTATCAACAACAATAGCAACATATACATTAATCAATTACATTCATGCATCATAAACACCTCCATTCTATATTTTTATCACACCAATAATTCTTTAAAAATCATTTTCAAGTCAAACCAAAGCCATTAGAAAGCTAACTCAATTATCTACAACTTTAATGTTTATACCAAAAGCCAGTTCGGAACAGAAATGGTTGAAAAGACGCAAGAACGCGAAACAGGGGTGCTGTCAAATCGGAGTACGATTTGGAAAATCGGAGTACGATTTTCTGGGTCAAAAATTGCATTTTCATTCTGGAAAAATCGGAGCACGATTTGACAAAATCGGAGCACGATCTGGCACAGGCTGTTACGATTTTTTTACCATTTTTCACCTCAAAAACCCAATTTTGATCCCTTGATTACCCAAAATGAGTTACAAACATGTTTATGGGTTCAATACACAACAAAGCATCAGAAACAACTCATAGCAACATCATCAACAACATAATTCGACAACATGAGCAATTTTTCATATTCTTAAACCTAGAACAACAATCACCAATTTTCAATCTATTTTCATGAAATCATATACATATATATTAACAATTGAAAGGTAAACCCACCCTTACCTGATTAAATGAATAAGGCAAGCTACAACAATCAATCTTCTAGGCTAATCCCCTTGTTCTTGGTTCTTCTCCCTTCTACCCAAAAAGCTTATGTTTTCTTTACTGTACGTACCAAGTTCTTGTCTGCCTCTTTCTATTCCTTACCAACCAAAACATAACTCCTTTTTTTTTCTATTTACTCCCTCACTAAATCTTATTAAATTTCTCATTAACCCTCCTTAATTCTATTAACTCCAAATAAATCCCTCTTTATCTAAACTAAATATTATTTCTCCTATTTTCATAAAATTCTACAAATAATTATATAATAAAATATATATCAAATAATAACACACTAATATTCACATAAATCAACATTTTCATATAAAATACACCAAACATATTAAAATCAACCAAAAATAGTAAAATAGCAACTGGGGCGTTACAGTTCCAACGGTGAAAAACAATTTCTTTTGAATGATTCATGATTAGAATGATAAAGCGAACGAGTTAAGCCATGAACAAGCAATTTCTGGGTAGGATTCACAAACTAGGGTTAGGGTTTGCAAGAAGAGAGAACGGCGGAGAGAAGAAGAGAAGAAAGAGAAAATGTTATGCAAGAATGAAAGAAAACGGGTATGAAACCCTTTTATACATGCAGTTGGGGCGGGTTGACCCAAACCCGACCCGTTCTTCTCACGCTCACAGCCGTTTGATTCAGATCCTGATGGATCTGGATCAATCCAACGCTCCTGGGGCGTTAGCTTGATCCGGATCCATCAGATCCGTGGATCCGGACCCATCAGATCCGTGGGCCTTAGGTTTTTAGGTTCTCTTGAATTTTTGCTGCTATACACGCCCCTGCTTGTGATATTTGAACCCCTGCGCGCACTAAAATTTCTTGCAAAAATCCTGAAAAATTAACACATGTTTCTTGATATATTTTCAATCGTTTTGTGGTAATTTCACAATTTAAAGTGAATAAAAAGCATGTGCGCTAATTTATTTATTGGATTTGCATGTTTTTGTGTTCTTGGTGGGATTTCGTGCATAATTTTAGTCCCATTTTTGCCATGTGATGTTGATGTTTGGTGCATGATTTTGGGATGGGTTTATTGCTGAGTCCATGATGTTTTTTTACATTTTTGCAAGCCCCATTGGTAATTTCTTTGTTTTACAAGCTTAGTTGGTAGTTTCTTGCTTTACAAGTTAATTCTTAGTCTTTATTTCACAAATTCAATGGTTAACTCCTTATTTTACAAATTTGATTGCAATCCCCAATGTTACAATTCTGATTGTTAATTTCTTGTTTTTGCAAGTTTAATTGATAGCCTCCAATTTGTCAAGTTTAATTGTTAATTTTGAAATGCGATATGCTTGTGAGTGTGATGGTGTTAGGTTTGAATATGACTTGTGATTTCTTTATGGTTCTTGAAATATTTCCTTTGAAAAAGTGCTGTTTTGATGGGGATTATAGGTCATAGTTTTGGTTTAAGTTTTAGGCTTTGTTTTGGGTTACTTGCACTATTTTTGGCACTTGTTTCTTTTGCAATTTGCTTAAATACTCTTTGTTACGATCATTTCATCTACTATGCATTGCTACTCATACTATCACTTCTCCATTCATCACTAACCATTTCACTTCATGCCTTATTCATATTACAAGCATTGCATCATTTTCACCTTTCTTTCCTTTTAGTCATTTTATGCAATTTGCTATTAATTCATGTAATATTCTAGGTTTAGTTTACTTTCTTTAATTTCATGCAAGACTATAGAATGTAAACTAGGACCCGATGTAAAGGACTATGGACTATAATGATGTACACCGACACATGCACCGACACATGCACACACGTTGTATGACTTTCCGCTAGATGTATGTGTAGGAAGCGTAAAACCTAGGAAAACTTATAATCTCTTCATCAAAGAAAAATCGACACATAACTCAAACTATTTTGCAACAAAATGAGGTCAAAACCTCACTTTTTTTCTTTCATTTTCTTAAGACAAAATCAAAACCAGTGCTAATCCTCCACTTTAACATCCCTTTTTGCAAATAAATTGGAATCACCTCACTATTTTTTCAAATCATATGCTCTTGAGGCCTCTTATCTCTTTCTTCGAAACCATTTTCAAAACTAAAAACAAACAAAACTCACAAAAACATTTTGGAAGAGAACTACATGGAATTTTGATCCCTTAAAAGGGTATGTAGGCAAGAGACTCAAAGTCTCTCCAAGTCCAATAAAATAAAATTCAATCTTCTCCCTCTCATTCTTAAAATCAATCTTTTTTCACAAATAGCAATAAAAGCAAAGCGTACACGTAAAGCGTAGTAAAACGGTTCCTATAGGATACTATAGTCATTGCGGGTGCCTAACACCTTCCCGTAATGAAATCAGCCCCGAACTTAGGATTTCTAAGGTTTTTCTCGATTTTACCTTCCCCAAAAAAAATAGAGACATCAATGATTGAAAGGTTCAAATCCAATTAATGATTTGACACCCGAAAATCGCGATGACAAACACCATATCGAAATTCCTTTTGTACAGGACATCACCGTCCAGCAGGAACTTGCTAGCCAGCCTGCGCAGCGTCTTCTTGTCCTTGTTGGAAGCACTTGGCGGATATTCACGGCTTTGCAAAAACTGCTTGATATCACAATACCAGGGTTTGTTGTCGACTATATCCACATTTGTTTGAACAGACACATCACTGATGACGAACACATGAGAAGGCCGGTCAAGGCGCTGCACTTTGATTACTGGCACGTGGTTCCAGTGGTTCACTTGAAACATGGAGGATAAAGTAGCAAGAGCATCGGCCATTTGATTTTCCTCGCGGGGAATATGGTGCAATTCGACTTTCGTAAAGTACGTCAGCAGACGCCTCGCGTAGTCACGGTAAGGGATCAGATCGGCATGATGGGTCTCCCATTCACCCTTTATCTGGTTGATGACAAGTGCGGAGTCTCCATAGATGTCCAGATGCTTGATTCTCATATCGATGGCTTCTTCAATTCCAAAGATGCTCGCCTCGTACTCGGCCACATTGTTGGTGCACTCAAACACAATCCGGGCTGTGAAAGGGATGTGATGCCCTTGCGGAGCCACAATTACTGCGCCAATTCCTCGGCCATAGGCATTAACAGCACCATCAAAGACCAACCCCCACTTGCTATCAGGGTCTGGACCTTCGCTGATCAGTGGTTCTTCACAGTCTCTTGGCTTTAAGAACATAACCTCTTCGTCGGGGAAATCAAACTTCAAAGGTTGATAGTCATCGAGCGGTTGGCAAGCGAGATGGTCAGCCAGGATACTCCCTCTAATGGCTTTCTGAGCTTTAAACACAATATCATACTCCGACAGTAACATTTGCCAACGTGCGATTTTTCCAGTGACCGCCGGTTTCTCAAAGATATACTTGATTGGATCCATCCGGGATATCAACCAAGTTGTATGATTTATCAAGTAGTGGCGCAGGCGTTTGGCAGCCCAGGCTAGTGCACAACAGGTTTTCTCGAGCATTGTGTACCGAGTCTCACAATCGGTGAATTTCTTGCTCAAATAGTAGATTGCATGCTCTTTCTTTCCAGTTTCATCTTGCTGACCGAGCACACATCCCATGGATTCATCCAACACTGACAGATACATAATCAAAGGCCTTCCGTCCACGGGCGGGACAAGGATCGGGGGTTCTAACAAGTATTCTTTGATGCTATCGAAAGCTTCTTGGCATTCATCATTCCATACAACAGGTTGATTCTTCCTGAGTAACTTGAAGATTGGCCCGCAGGTCGCGGTCATGTGGGATATAAATCTAGAAATGTAGTTTAAACGCCCGAGGAACCCTCTGACTTGCTTCTCGGTTTGCGGGGCCGACATTTCGCGGATAGCTCGGACTTTGTCGGGATCTACTTCAATGCCCTTTTGGCTGACAATGAATCCTAACAACTTCCCTGATCTGACACCGAACGTACATTTGTTTGGATTCAGCCGAAGCTTGTACTTCCTCAACCTTTCGAACATCTTAGCCAAATATTCGACGTGTTGCTCTTCATCGCTTGACTTGACAATCATGTCATCCACGTACACTTCGACTTCTTTGTGAATCATGTCATGGAACAAAGTGGTCATCCCCCTTTGATAAGTAGCACCAGCATTTATTAGGCCGAACGGCATTGCTTTGCAACAGAAAGTTCCCCACGGAGTGATGAACGACGTCTTCTCCCTGTCTTTGGGTGACATTTTGATTTGGTTATAGCCAGAAAATCCGTCCATGAAGGAGAACACCTTGCACTGGGCAGTATTATCAACGAGCACATCGATATGAGGTAGTGGGAAATTGTCCTTCAAGCTTGCTCTATTCAAATCTCTGTAATCAACACACATCCGGACTTTACCATCCTTCTTCGGCACTGGCACAATATTAGCAACCCACTCGGGATATTCAACTGTCATGAGGAAACCTGCGTCAATCTGTTTCTGTACCTCACCCTTAATTTTCAGAGCCATGTCCGGCCGAGTCCGTCTCAACTTTTGTCTGACAGGGGGACAGTCTGGTTTTGTCAGTATCCGGTGTTCCACGATCTGGGGATCAAAACCCGGCATATCTTCATATGACCATGCAAAAATATCCGAGTATTCGCGGAGAAGCTGGAAGACCTTTTTCTTAACCCCTTCCTCCAATGCAGCACCGACTTTGATCTCTCGTTTATTGTCCTCGGTACCCAGGTTGATCAACTCGATCTCCTCCTGATGAGGCCGAATGGTTTTCTCCTCTTGCTCAAGCAATCGGGCAATCTCATCTGGTATGTCATCACTATCCTCATCTTCGGCCTCAAACACCGGGGATTCAACAGTTTGGAGAAACATAGGGTCATTGTGTTCAACGGGTTCATTTTGGTTCGATCTGCGTGACATGATTGGATGATTTTTAGAAAATAATTTTCATGCAGATCTTTGAAATTAATAAGAAAATACAGATGTTTTGGTTTTTTCTGGCATTACCATTATTTCCAAGGGAAAAAGCATTAAAGAAAGAAAAAGAGTCGTGAAAGAAACGACGTTTTTTATTGATAATGGTGATGTCGGAACAAACATGCCCTTTACAAAAGTGTCACTTCCGCCTCGGGCAGGGCGGAAGGATTGTTATTTTGAAAACAAAAACCTAGATAGCAAGACATATTACTTAGAATCATGCACAAACACAGGGAGATTGATAACGTTCCAGTTCTTTGCCATGCCTCCTGGTATCACAAATGTGGGCCTAGCCCCTCTTTTAGCAGCACCGTTAAGAATTGCATTGGCAAATCCAGCACTATGGAACGTTCCAGTCGACATGCCTGACGTTGGAGAGAAACCGAGACCCTCTTTGCGTTTGTTGTCCAGCAGCTGTATCAATTGGCCCCAACCGGCGGCCTGACCCTCCTGAACGGCCTTCTGCACATCTTTCAACGAAGCCATAGCAGCACTAGACCTCTTGGGCTCTACACCTTCGATAATCAAACCCTGGAATGCAGTTCCTTTGGCAGTTTTAGCTTCGATGCAAGAGAAGGATGATAACTGACTGACCAGATAAGCTTCTTCCCCATGCACTGTCACAAGTTTACCATTCCTTACGAACTTCAGCTTCTGATGGAGGGTAGAAGTGACCGCACCGGCCTCATGTATCCACGGTCTCCCGAGAAGGCAACTGTAAGAGGCATCTATGTCCATAACCTGGAAAGTAATCATGAATGTTTCAGGGCCAATAGTCATGGGGAGATCTACCTTTCCAAGCACAGTTTTACGGGAACCATATAAAGCCTTGACTAGGAAAGTACTCCTTCTCAAAGGAACTCCTTGACAACTTAACTGATCCAAAGTCGACTTAGGCATCACATTCAACGACGACCCAGTATCTACCAACACGTTGGATAGCATATCTGCTTTGCAGTTCATGGAAATGTGCAGGGCCAAGTTGTGGTGCTTCCCTGCCTCTGGAAGTTCATCTTCACCAAACCAAAGGTTACTGCAAGCTGTGATGTTAGCCACTATCCCACCAAACTGATCCTCTGTGACTTCGTGGTCGACATATGCTTGCTCCAATACTTTCAACAATACGTTCCTGTAAGCCTCCGAACTAAGGAGTAGGGACAAGATGGATATCTTCGAAGGGGTTTGTAACAGCTGGTCAACAATCTTATAATCGCTTCTCTTGATTATCTTCAGAATCTCATCCAAATTGGAATCTTCAATGGATTGGCCTGGACGGCTAGTATTTTCAACAACAGGAGGGATTGTTAATGGAGTAGTCTTATCAGCAGGAATCACAACTGGCACATCATCTTTCTTTTGAAACAAGAGGGGCCGAACCCTGCCGCTCCTCAAAGCCGTCACTTCGGCGATACTGCCTACTGTGCTCGGGGACACCAAAGGTACTTCTTTCCCGTTTTCCAACATAGTCGCGCTGTATTTGTACGGGATGGCTTTCGTAGAAGTATATGGCACTGGCCCTGGTAGCCGTATCACTAGAGGCTTAACATCTTCCCTGGCAGACGCATTCTTGACAGGAGTATCGTGGAAAATCGGCACTATCATACAAACATCACTGGCAGTCAGGTAGTTGTCATTCATCAAGCCTTGGATATCAGTCTGGACTACGCTGCAACCCATAGGGTTCTGAAGACATTCACAGCAAGCAACGTGGTCGTGGCTAAGCAAGGAAGCTTGGCACAGCTTGATATGTAGCGGCACTAGAAGAGTAGCAACATTACGGGCATTGAGACGAGGGATTTCTTCACACACTTCAATCATGTTCACGGCGGCATGGTTGGGGAGCGGATTGTCGAGCACATGTGGGACATTGTTTTCAAAAGATAGCTTTCCCTGGTCGATCAACTTCTTCACGATATATTTCAGAGCGTAGCAACCTTCTACATCATGACCTAGTGCGCCTTGGTGAAAATCACATCTGAGATCGGAGCGGAACCTGGGAGGCAATGGGTTTGGCGGAGGCTTGCCAGGTCTAGTGGTGCAATACCCCTTATGTAACAGAGTTGGGAGTAGTTCAGCGTATGCCATCGGTATCGGCGAGAAAGATGGTCTAGTTTGAGGGCCTTGTTGTTGTTGTTGCGGTTGTTGTTGAGCCAGTGGTTGTTGCTGCATTTGTTGGGCGATGGCATTAACAGGGACCTGAGGCTGGCCCGGTAGTGGAGGGTATTGATTGTAGAACGGCGGATAGAACGGATGTTGGGCATACTGTAGGTACTGGTACTGTTGAGGCAGTTGTGTAGCATTGACAGGAGCGGCAGTGACAGATTGATTGGTTCCGGCAGACACCATTCCAACTTCTGATTCCTTTTTCTTATGGTGACCATTG
Source organism: Medicago lupulina (assembly GCA_958299785.1). NCBI lineage: Eukaryota > Viridiplantae > Streptophyta > Magnoliopsida > Fabales > Fabaceae > Medicago > Medicago lupulina. The sequence goes on from OY283142.1 coordinate 41,130,991, forward strand.
CCGTATTTCCTTGGCGCACTCGTGGAAGTTTCGCCTTTCTCAAACACGATAATCCCCTCTCGGACAGCTTCCTCCAAGCGGGTCCCCATAGTGACCATCTCAGAGAAGTTGCTTGGGGCAGCAATAATCATTCTTTCAACATAATCTTTCTTCAGGGTTTTCAAGAATGTTTGAGTCATTTCTTCCTCGTCCAAAACGGGAGTGATACGGGCAGCTGCCCCTCTCCACCTCTGTGCATATTCGCGAAAGCTTTCGTCCTTCTTCTGAGAAAGAGACCGGAGGAATTCCCTATTCGGCTTGAGCCTAGTGTTGAATCCATAATGGCTCTTAAAAGCAGTAGCCAGATCATCAAAAGTACGAATACCATCCTTGCTCAAACCGGTATACCACTCCGCGGCATCTTCCATTAGGCTGTCCTGGAAGCAATGGATCATAAGTGAATCATTGTCCGCATGGTTAGCCATCTTCCGGACGTACTTGATGATATGGTTCTGGGGGCAGGTCAGCCCATTGTAGCGGTCAAACTCCGGGACTTTGAACTTCTTAGGGATATCTACCTTCGGCACTAGGCAGAGATCGTGAGTATTGACGAGGTCACCACTCCCACGGTTGGCTTTGATCTCACGACGGAGTTCTCTGGCAATCTCCTCCATTCTTTCTTCCATAGTTTCGAACATGGGAGTCTTTCCACGGTAATCATTAGCATGGGCGCCTTGAGGCGTAGAGTGCACAATCGGGTCTGTGTAGACAGTCGACTGAGGCAAGGTAGTATGAAGAGAGGCGTGCCCTGAGACGGGGATTTGGTTACCATTGGCAGCACTAGAAGCACCTGCTGTGGGATCAGGAGCAAAGAAAGGTGGGAGTCCGTACGGGTATCCCCTTGGCATGGGAAAGCGGTTATCGAGAGATGATGTTGGAATTGCCTCAGTGGTCTCTGGAGCAGACGAGGCTGGTTGTTCTTGAGCGGCTATCAGAGCAGTCATGGCGTCGAGAGCTTTAGCTAATTCTTCTCTCATAGAAGCTAATTCAGTACGGAGCTGTGCATTTTCTTCTTCCATAGCTACTTGATTCCTCCTTCTGTATTGTCTAGTCTGATGTACTCTGGTAGGTTGATCGGTCCTTCGAGCACGAGCCACTTTTCACACTGGGGCAGAAGAACCAGGAGGCAATGAGCACTTGGAAGTTTTTTGTGACTGATGAATGATGCACATGATGCATGATATGTGCAAATGCAGATGCAAAAATGACTCTTTTTATTACCAAAGGGTTTTTTAGACAAATTAGAATTCTTCGCAAACATTATTGGACTAACAAATTATTCAAAGCAAGTTGTTTTGATAAATTGAGCCAAGGGATCAGGCTTCTGAAACATAAGCTGAACAAACAACATAATCAATAGCAATCCTATCATCCAGAACTAAGGAGTGACTGGGTAGTATTCGGAATCCGAGTCCGAAGCTGAACCGCAATAACTGGCAAAGAAATCTCGACGACCTCTGACTCTCCTGGAGTCTCTCCTCAACAGATCATCCTTCTCCTCAAGCTCTTTCCTAACTCTGGCTAGTTCCTTCTTCAGCATCCGGTTCTCATGATCCTTCTGCTCGTCTCTGCCATCCAAAGTCATGATCAAGTTCTCAGCCTCACTGTAACGGGCTTTCCATGCCCGCTTCTCCTCACTCTCCATAGCTAGATGCTCCTGATACATCTCCTGAGTCGCGGGAAGCAACGATAATGGTCTAGACGGAGTAGATGCGGATACATGCCTCATAGCAGGGTAAGGCATGCCAATCTCTTCAGCTCGAGCTATCACCCACTGAGTATAGGCCTCATGAGCTATACCGGATCTCACACCCAAATGCTTCACGTCCTTCCTTCGAACTTTAGGCCAAGCATCTGTAAAAGCTTTCCTTTGCTCAGTGGGAGCATTGGAATAGTAGAAGAACTCCTGAGATGTAGCAAGGTTAATGGGCTTTGCTCTCATTGGGAAACCAAACTGTCTCATGGCTAACTCGGGATTGTAGTTGATTCCTCCCCGGGTACCGAGAAGAGGTACATTGAGGAAATCTCCACAACCAGTAATAATCTCCTTAACTCGAGATGCCGGAGTGATCCAAACCACCTCATCGGGAGTGAGAGCCATAATCCGCTGCGAATAAGACCAATTCCCCGAGTTGGCATGGAAAGAACTAGGGAGGTGAGAAATAAACCACCTATATAGAAGAGGCACACAGCAAAGAATGAACCCACGACCCTTGAGAGTCCGATCATGGATGGCATGGTATGTGTCAGCTAACAAAGTAGGAACCGGATTCCTGGAATGGAAGATCTCAATAGCATTCATGTCCACGAAGTTGTCGAGATTCGGAAAGAGAACGAGCCCGTAGATAAGTAGTGCAAGAATAGCCTCAAGAGTGTCCTGACAAGTAGATTCGAGATTAGCCCGCTCAAGTAAGTACTTCGAAGTGAAACCCTGAATGTGAGATTTAGAAGTGAGATTCTTGGACACATCGGAAGTCTTGAGATAAATATCCTTAGCAATAACCAGAGGAGTAAGAGGAGCTCCGGGACCCGTGAAAGGCGTCTTCTCGGCTATAGGTACACCCAATAAACTAGAATAAGCCTCAAGTGTAGGAACCAACTGAAAATCCGGGAAAGTGAAGCAACGGAAAACTAGGTCATAGAATTGCACTAGAGTGTGCACCAGCTTCTCTTCTACATTAGTCCGGAGAATACCAAGCAAACCACCGTACCGAAGACGAAACCCAGTCGGATTCTCGACCTTGAGTGCCAACTCCCTTAGGCTAGCCAAATCGACTTCCTTGAATTTGTAAGACTTAGTCCTCTTCATGCCTGGTCATATTTGCAAAGAATTTTAGTTTGTCTATACCCTTTTGATAAATGCATGTAAAAAGGTTTATGCATGAATGCATGTATGCATGGTTTTGTTTAGCAAAGAAAGCACGGTGGGCTAAAGTAACAAGTGGACACGGTGTCCGGTGAAACTAAGGCTTTGATAGTAGTAACCAAGGTTCTATAAAGTTCCCAAACCACAACCTCTCTTCCGTATATCATAGTAGTACCAAGCAACGCTTGTCCATGATTATTCGTAAGAAGGTCTAGTTTGGGTGTAGTATCGCGTGACGACTAAATTTCGAGGCAACGCTCGGTTTAGCCACCGCACTACGTCCTAAGAAAGGCCAAAGATGGGTTTGGTAACTATGGTCCATAGCCTTCATCGGTCAATTGGAAGTAAAGTGCCTCAGCATGACAACACACGCCGACAACATCACCTCCAAAATGCCTCAGCTATGTGAGATTGATCGCGTAATCCAATGCACGAGGCAACCCCCGGAATGGATTGTCGATTATATCTCTTCCTAATCTTAAGTTCACTTAGCCCGGGTATAGGGCTTTTGATATTCTCACCCCACACGTACATAAGAAAATTTTACATGTAACAATAAAGCAAAGCATAAACATAAAGCATGTAAAACTAGGCGTAGCCCTAAAGATTCCCCAGTGAAGTCGCCATTTCTGTTATCGCGATTTTCGGGTGTCAAATCATTAATTAGATTTGAACCTTTCAATCATTGATATCTCTATTTTTTTTGGGGAAAGGTAAAATCGAGAGAAAACCTTAGAAACTCCGAGCTCGGGGCTGATTTCACTACGGGAAGGTGTTAGGCACCCGCAATGACTATAGTATCCTATAAGAACCGTTTTGCTAGTCTTATGTATACGCTTTGCTTTTATCGCTATTTGTAAAAAGGGGATTGATTTTAAGAATGAGAGAAAGAAGATTTTGAGTGTTGTTTTTATTGGACTTGGAGAGATTTTGGGTCTCTTGCCTACATACCCTTTTAAGGGATCAAAATTCCATGTAGTTCCCTTCCAAAATATTTTTGTGGGTTGGTTCAATTTTAGTTTTGAAAATAGCTTTGAAGAAAGGATGAGAGGCCTCGAAGGCATAAGATTTGAGAAAAGGTGAGGTGGTTCCAATTTATTTACAAAATGGTTAAAGTTGAGAATTAGTATTCATTTGTATTTGCTTAAGAAAATAAAGGGAAAATGGTGAAGTTTTGACTTCACTTTATTGCAAAAAAAAATCTTTGAGTGATGTGTCAGTTTTTTTGAGAAAGAAAGAATGAGTTTTTTCTAAGTATCACGCTTCCTGTAACACCCCAATTTCCCGTCTTAAAAATTTCATTAAATAAATCACATAAATCAGAGTACTTCTCAAAGGAGTGTCACATTCCTTCTTTAAAACAACTTGGATAATAATTTATCAAATTACAAAAACATTCAATTAAGCAGCGGAATTCAAATAGTCTCATCTCATAAATAGTCTTGGCTTAAAAGCCATTAAACGTCTCAAAACATTATTATTTCAACATCACTGAAAGTCAACACTTAATCAAACATGATACATAAGGAATAGACTCTACAAAAGACCCCATCCCGTTACGTATCAGAGCAACCCTACTTCACACATCCTCGCATCAACGCATCTAAGACTGGGTATGTAACGCCCTCTTTAATTATTTAATTATTTTATTAGATGATATGGTATATATTTATATATTATATGACTTGTGATGATTATGTGACGTATCTGTGACGTATTTGTGACGTGTGAAGTATTATTATTTTATTGTTTAATAAAATAATATAAGTGATGTTTATATGAATATTTAGTTGGTAAATAAATAGATGTGGTAGAAAAAGATAGAATTTTAAGAGATGGGGTTATAATTATAATTAAGAAGAGTTGTGTGGGTTAAGAAGGAATTAGTTAAGTTGTGAGGGAGTATATAAGAGAAGTAGGTTAAGAAAGGAAGTTTTTGGTGAACGCGTATCAGACATTTGAGAGAAGAAGAAGAATGGTCAAGAGAGAAGAGAAAAGCTAGGTTCCAATTCTGCAATTTTTCCAGGTAAGGGTGAGCCTAACTTCAATAATCTTAATGTAAATCATCTGTTTTGATTAGCTTAGGATTTGGGAAGATTTGAGGGAAGTTTTGAGAATTAGGGTTATGGTTATTTTGATGAATTTGATGTGAGAATGTGTTGCATTGCTGTATAAATGTGTTACAGAACCTAGATTATCCCCTAGGATGTTATTGCTGATGTATTAGAAGCTTAAGTGGAGAGAATTGATAGGTTTTGGTGTGAATTGGACTGAACCCGTAGTGGTTCTGAGATCGCTCGCCTGAGGCGAGCAGATCACTCGCCTGAGGCGAGCAGATCACTCGCCGTGGCGAGTAACCCTTGGTTGCTCGCGAGGCGAGCAGTATAGCTCGCCGTGGCGAGCTTGACCCTTAAATTAGGATTTTTGCCAAACTTTAGATGGTTTTGAGTGTCCCAGTATTTATAGAGATGACCTGTGAAGTTGGTTTGGTCAAATTGGATTTAGGGAGCTTAAAAATGAGGATTTTGTTGAAAAATGTCAAAAAGGCCGAAGCACCCAGTATTTCTCGCCTCCAGCTCGCCCCCAACTCGCCTTTGGCGAGTGAGCTGATGTGAGTGCTCGCCTGTGGCGAGCAGATGTACTCGCCGTGGCGAGTTAGATGGCTCAGGAGTGTTGTTGTTTTTGCGATCTGTTTCGCATGGGACTTTGAGAGGAGCCCTTTGGGTAGTGTTAGTGAGGTTCTATACCCTTTAATGTATGCTGTAAAGATGAATGATGATGGTTCTATTAGACCTTTGTTAAATGATGTGTTGTTGAATATAAGTGATGTATGAGTATGATGCTAATTGAATAAGATGATGTTATGAGTTGCTATGTGTATGTATAATTGAGATGATGTTCTGCGATGTAATTATTATTAACTGCATGTGCCAGTTTGAAAATGTAATGACGTTTGCGACGGTGTATTAAGTTGTTAAATGACGAGTCCATGCATTTGCATAATTATGAGACGGTGGAGCTGTATGCTCAAAGCGACGGTGGAGCATTTGCTCAAGCGACGGTGAAGCATATTAATGCTATAATTATATGGTACCACATGCATGATGTTGAGACGTTAGGTGTTGCATTTAGTCGAGTCAATTGTGACATATATGAGATGATGTTTGAGACGTTGATGTGTGATGTAATGTTGTTTATGATGATGTTTATGATGTTACTATGATGATGCTTATGATGATGCCATGGAATGCTATAATGTATATGTGATGAGTTGGATGTATGATTTGTTAATCTTGACTTATGATTATATATTAATATTATTGTTGTGAATCTCACCCCTTCTGCTGGAATTGCCGCCTTGTGGGCAAGTGCAGGTACCCAGTCTTAGATGCGTTGATGCGAGGATGTGTGAAGTTAGGGTTGCTCTGATATGTAACGGGATGGGGTCTTTTGTGGAGTCTATTCCTTTATGTATCGTGTTTGAATAAATGATGTTGACTTTTGTGATGTAGAACCTTAAATATTTTGAGACGTTTGCTGGCTTTTAAGCCAAGACATTTATGAGATGAAACCTTTTTGAATTCCGCTGCTTATCTGAATGTTTTGTAATTTGATAAATTATTATCTAAGCTATTTTTAAAGATGAAATGTGACACTCCTTTGTGATGATTACTCTGATGTATGACTTATTTAATGAAATTTTTAAGACGGGAAATTGGGGTGTTACAATTGGTATCAGAGCAGGTCGGTCCGTCCAGCCAAGTAGAGAGTCGAGTGACGTTGTCTTAGAGTAGAATAGTATTATTGTATTATTCTGACTCATGTTTGTTTCCAGAGAACTAGATGGCTGGTAGAAACGATGCTGCTCTTGCTGCTGCTTTGGAAGCAATGGCTAATGCTGTGGGCAATCAGAATAATGCTGGTGGAAATGACGGGACTAGAATGTTGGAGACTTTTCTGAGGAATCACCCGCCTACCTTCAAGGGGCGTTATGACCCTGATGGAGCTCAGCTGTGGCTCAAGGAAGTGGAGAGGATTTTCAGGGTCATGCAATGTGACGATGTTCAGAAGGTGCGGTTTGGTACGCACATGCTTGCGGAGGAGGCTGATGATTGGTGGGTTAGTCTCCTGCCTATTTTGGAACAAGATGGAGCTGTGGTGATGTGGGCTATATTCACGAGGGAGTTCCTTAACAGATACTCCCTCCGTCCCAAATTATAAGCAAAAAAAACTCATTTTCTTTGTCCCAAATTATAAGCAAAAAAGACCAACAATTATCTTTTCCAAAAAAAAATTAAATGCAAAGTGCATTCAATTTGCTTTCTCTTTCATTTTCTCAATAACCAACAACCAATGAAAATTGTTTTTACATCTTCCTATAAAACTTATTTCAAAAATAACACAAAAAACTATGTTACAAACTACTATGTTTTAGTTTTCTTAATAAATGTGATTTTTTTTTTTTTGCTTATAATATGAGACGGAGGGAGTACTTCCCAGAAGATGTCCGTGGGAAGAAAGAGATAGAGTTCCTGGAGCTTAAGCAAGGGAACATGTCGGTGACCGAGTATGCGGCCAAATTTGTGGAGTTGGCTAAGTTCTATCCGCATTATGCACCCGAGACGGCTGAGTTTTCGAAATGTATCAAGTTTGAGAACGGGTTGCGCGCTGATATCAAGAGGGCTATCGGTTATCAGAAGATTCGTGATTTTTCTGAGTTGGTGAGTAGCTGTCGGATATATGAGGAGGATACTAAGGCTCACTACAAGGTAGTGAATGATCGGAAAGCAAAGGGCCAGCAGAGTCGCCCTAAACCTTATGATGCCCCTAGAGATAAAGGGAAGCAGAGAGTAAATGATGAGAGGAGGCCCCAGAAGAAGGCTGCTCCTGCTGGGATTACTTGTTACACTTGTGGCGAGAAAGGCCATAAGAGCAATGCATGTACTGTTGAGGTGAAGAGGTGTTACCGTTGTGGTCAAAAAGGGCATATTACTAGTGACTGCAAGTTTGATGATGTTGTGTGTTTCAACTGCAATGAGCAAGGACACATTGGTTCGCAGTGTAAGCAACCCAAGAAAACTAAGACTACTGGGAGAGTATTTGCATTGACCGGCACTCAGACTGAGAATGATGATCGCTTGATCAGAGGTACTTGCTATATTAATAATACTCCTTTAGTTGCTATTATTGATACTGGTGCTACGCACAGTTTTGTTGCTTTTGATTGTGTTTCTGCGTTGGGACTTGATGTTTCTGATATGAATGGAGAAATGGTTGTCGAGACTCCAGCTAAGGGTTCGGTGACTACTTCTCTCGTATGTTTAAATTGTCCTTTATCTATGTTTGGCCGTGACTTTGTGATGGATTTAGTGTGCCTACCTTTAAGTGGTATGGATGTGATTCTGGGTATGAACTGGCTAGAATACAACCGAGTTCTTATCAACTGTTTTAGAAAGACGGTGCATTTTTCTTCTGTCGAAGAAGAGTGGGGCGCAGAGTTTCTATCTACTAAGCAACTGAAGCAACTAGAACGTGATGGGATGTTGATGTTTTCGTTGATGGCTTCGTTATCTTTAGAGAACCAGGCTGTGATTGATGGGCTTCCTGTTGTGAAGGAATTTCCTGAAGTTTTCCCTGATGAGATTCCAGATGTGCCACCAGAGAGGGAGGTTGAATTTTCGATAGACCTTGTGCCGGGTACGAAGCCGGTGTCGATGGCACCTTATCGTATGTCTGCTTCTGAGTTAGCAGAGTTGAAGAAGCAGTTGGAAGACTTGCTTGAGAAGAAGTTTGTGAGACCTAGTGTTTCACCATGGGGAGCTCCGGTGTTGTTGGTAAAGAAGAAGGATGGTAGCATGCGGTTGTGCATTGATTACCGTCAGCTGAACAAAGTGACGATCAAGAATAGGTATCCACTTCCGAGGATTGACGACTTGATGTACCAGTTAGTGGGTGCAAGGGTATTCAGCAAGATTGACTTGAGGTCAGGTTACCATCAAATTAAGGTGAAGGATGAGGATATGCAGAAGACGGCCTTTAGGACGCGGTATGGTCACTATGAATATAAGGTGATGCCTTTCGGTGTTACTAATGCGCCTGGCGTGTTTATGGAATATATGAACAGAATCTTTCATGAGTACTTGGATCAATTTGTGGTGGTCTTTATTGATGATATACTGATCTATTCTAAGACTGAAGCTGAGCATGCAGAGCATTTGAAGATTGTATTGCAAGTGTTGAAAGAGAAGAAGCTGTATGCTAAATTGTCTAAGTGTGAGTTCTGGCTAAACGAAGTAAGTTTTCTCGGCCATGTTATTTCTGATGAAGGTATTGCGGTTGACCCGTCTAAAGTTGAAGCGGTATCGCAATGGGAGACGCCTAAGTCGGTTACGGAAATTAGAAGCTTTTTGGGACTAGCTGGTTATTACAGGAGGTTTATAGAAGGATTCTCTAAGTTGGCTCTTCCGTTAACGCAGTTGACGTGTAAGGGTAAGTCGTTTGTTTGGGATGTGCACTGTGAGAATAGTTTCAATGAATTGAAGAAGCGCCTGACGACGGCTCCAGTTTTGATTTTGCCAAAGTCTGATGAACCTTTTGTGGTATATTGTGATGCGTCCAAGTTGGGTTTGGGAGGTGTGCTTATGCAAGAAGGTAAGGTGGTAGCATATGCTTCGAGACAATTGAGGATTCATGAGAAGAATTATCCGACGCATGACTTAGAGCTGGCAGCTGTAGTCTTTGTATTGAAAATATGGAGACATTACTTGTATGGTTCAAGGTTTGAAGTATTCAGTGATCATAAGAGTTTGAGATATTTATTTGATCAGAAAGAGTTGAATATGAGACAGAGAAGGTGGCTTGAGTTATTGAAGGATTATGATTTTGGTTTGAATTACCATCTTGGTAAGGCGAATGTAGTCGCAGATGCCTTGAGTAGGAAAACTGTGCATATGTCCGCGTTGATGGTGAAAGAATTTGAATTGTTGGAACAGTTTAGAGACTTGAGTTTGGTGTGTGAAAGAACACCTCAGAGCATAAAACTGGGAATGTTGAGAATTGATAATGATTTCCTGAAGCATATCAAAGAAGCCCAAAAAGAAGATGTCAAGTTTGTAGACTTGTTGATTGCTAATGATGAGACTGTGGATGGTGACTTTAAAGTCGATGATCAAGGAGTGTTGAGATTCCGAGGAAGAATTTGCATTCCTGACAATGAAGAGATTAAGAAGATGATTCTTGAAGAGAGTCATAGAAGTAGCTTGAGTATTCACCCGGGAGCTACAAAGATGTATCATGACTTAAAGAGGCTGTTTTGGTGGTCTGGTCTGAAACGCGATGTGGCACAATTTGTGTATTCTTGCTTGATTTGTCAAAAGTCGAAGATTGAGCATCAGAAGCCGACTGGTATGATGGTACCGTTAGATGTGCCAGAGTGGAAATGGGATAGTATATCCATGGATTTTGTGACGAGTTTGCCCAATACTCCTAGAGGGAACGATGCTATCTGGGTAATTGTTGATAGATTGACGAAGTCTGCTCACTTTCTGCCAATCAACATTACTTTTCCTGTGGCTCAGTTGGCGGAGATTTATGTTAGAGAGATAGTTAAGCTGCATGGTGTTCCTTCGAGCATCGTATCTGATAGAGATCCAAGATTTACTTCTAGATTTTGGAAGAGTTTGCAAGAGGCGTTAGGATCTCAGTTGAGGTTGAGTTCGGCTTATCATCCGCAAACAGATGGTCAGTCGGAGAGGACGATTCAGTCGTTGGAGGACTTGTTGAGGGTTTGTGTACTTGAACAGGGAGGAGCTTGGGATAGTCATCTTCCATTGATAGAGTTCACGTACAACAACAGTTACCATTCAAGTATTGGAATGGCGCCATTTGAGGCCTTGTATGGTCGGAGATGCAGGACTCCGTTGTGCTGGTTTGAGTCGGGTGAAAGAGTGGTCTTAGGACCAGAGATCGTTCAACAGACTACTGAGAAGGTGAGAATGATCCAAGAAAAGATGAAAGCGTCGCAGAGTCGACAAAAGAGTTATCATGATAAGCGTAGAAAGGACCTTGAATTCCAAGAGGGGGATCATGTGTTCCTGAGAGTGACTCCTTTGACGGGTGTTGGACGTGCTTTGAAATCGAAGAAGTTGACTCCGAGGTTTATAGGACCGTATCAGATTTCAGAAAGGATTGGACCGGTGGCGTATCGTGTTGGATTACCACCGCACTTGTCGAATTTGCATGATGTTTTTCATGTATCTCAGCTGAGGAAGTATGTTCCGCATCCGTCTCATGTGATCCAAAGCGATGATGTGCAAATTAGGGACAACCTTACGGTTGAGACCTTACCCGTGAGGATTGATGATCGAAAGACAAAGACGTTGAGGGGCAAAGAGATACCTCTCGTTAGAGTTGTTTGGGACGGAGCGACGGGTGAAAGCTTGACTTGGGAGCTAGAAAGTAAGATGCTGGAATCCTATCCAGAGTTGTTTGAGCGAGGTAAATTTTCGAGGACGAAAATCCTTTAAGAGGGGGAGAGTTGTAACGCCCTCTTTAATTATTTAATTATTTTATTAGATGATATGGTATATATTTATATATTATATGACTTGTGATGATTATGTGACGTATCTGTGACGTATTTGTGACGTGTGAAGTATTATTATTTTATTGTTTAATAAAATAATATAAGTGATGTTTATATGAATATTTAGTTGGTAAATAAATAGATGTGGTAGAAAAAGATAGAATTTTAAGAGATGGGGTTATAATTATAATTAAGAAGAGTTGTGTGGGTTAAGAAGGAAAATATAGCGCCTTTTTAATAGCGCTTTTAACACTAAAGCGCTATATATACAAATGCGGAGGTCTTAGATAGCACTTCTTACGAAAAGCGCTATCTATAATGCTATCTTTATATAGCGCTTTATTTTATAATCGCCAGCATAGGTTAATTAAAAAATAATAAATATAATAAAAAGCCCCAGAATAATCATTAATAGCACTTATTACAGGAAGCGCTATTTTTGATTCAACCATAAATAGCGCTTTAAAAGTGCTGCTGTAGGTTTGAGAAAGATAGCGTTTATATTTTAAGAAAAGCGCTATCTATCAATTGATATATCTTAGCCTAGTGGTAGAGCGTGGTTGAGGTCGCTTGTTCGACTCCTAGCTGCATTATTTTTATTTTATATTTTTAAAAAACGCTATATTCCGTCAAAACAAAAAATTGCTATTTTGTTGGATCCTCAACTAAAATCCTTTTTTTCTTTTTAACTAAACAAAACTTTCTGTCTTTCACAGACCGTGATTCATTATTCCATAACTGCTTCTCCCCTTCGATTCATTTTCATCACTTTCATAGCTAGCCATCAATTGTCTATCTCTCCTTCGATTCATTCATCACCTGCTGCCGCGGCCTATCTTACGACCGTCAGTTCTCGCCGCTTCCGTCTTTCTCCTACCTATCGACCACTACCTGTCACTGCCGTTGTCGACCGATTTCCGTCTTCTTCATTCCAGGTACCTGCTTAATTCTTTCCTTACCTTTCCTCCGTCAACTCAATTTCAGTAAATTAATCTTCAATTTTTCATATCTGATGTTTTAGGGTTCAAACTAAAATTAGGACAACGGTGTTAGTATTTTGGATAATTTAATAATGGAAAACTGGACCTTTGCGTTGTGAAACTGAATTCGACAAAGGAAAACTAAAAATGGGCAAATTGAGCTTTTGATTGATATGAACTTCTATTTCTATGGTACTTCTCTGTTACCACTGACCTTGATGTTTTTTTTAACCAACTTATAAATTTTAATTTAAAACCAATTATATGTGATTCAATGATAGCTTGTGATTAGTTGTTATGATTATCCTTTTTGTTCTACAGTTTTATTTTAAGATTTATCAAAGGAATAAACATTGGTTTTGGTTTACACACAGGTAAAGAGGTAAAGTAGTGAAAGTAAGTGAGATACATGTAGGTACTCTTTTTACTCTTAGCCTTTGTACATAAATCATGTACGAGTAGTCCTATTTGTCTTGGTAGTGCATGATGATCAATCATGGGAGAAAGAAATTCACTTTTAGAAACTTGACTTGGTATTTGATGTTTAATTAATTAGTCCATGCCACATTGTCTTTCTTTTTTTTGAAGATGCCACATTGTCTTAAAATGTAATAATCCAAGACATTAGTATTTGTTCTATGTTTGCTTTAATTTGATTTTGTTTATTATATCCATTGTAGAGTGCATGTCATATGAGTAAATGACCACTTCACATCCCAACTTACACGTTCCTTTTTTAGATTCCAAGAAATTGAAACTTAATGATTGTTTGTTATAATATGATCATACTGAAAGTATATTTTAATGAAATAATGGTTAGAAAGTGTCTAATTATAAAAGTATTTGCACAATTGAGACTAATCCTTGTTAGTAAGCTATTTTAAAATAAAAGGCTTCTTAACTACCATGTTATAAGAGCTTTGCAGTCAAGATCTGTATATAAGAGAAGTCATATTATAACAGACTGAAAAAGTTAATAAATGTTTTTGATATATTATTCTTCAATTCCCTCTACGAGAAAAATTAATAAATTTAACTTGGAAGTAACTTAAAGTGGAAATATTCTTTAACATATAATAAGAAGGAAATTTGACATGAAGTTTTAGAAACAATGTGACTATTCTCATCTTAAATAGATGATGCAACTCCTTTGAATTTTTTTGCAGAAAATTGTGTGATAGTGTTTACTTAGTTGATAATAGTTTCTATTGGATGTGAGAAGCCACATATTAAGAAGATGTATACTACAAAACTGGGAAAACATGGCGCCCCATAAATAGCGCTTTTAAGACTAAAGCGCTATAATACAAAACACGGAGGCCTTAGCTAGCGCTTTTATGCAAAAGCGCTATCTATGCTTATAACCTAATATAGCGCTTTGTTTTGAAAGCGTCAGTATAGGTTCAGCAAAAATAATAAATATTTTAAAAAAAAAACAGGATTAATCGTGTCACCCTGTTAATTCATATTGATATCTTGTAGCTTGACTTAGTTTGACTCTCACTCCTCTAACATCAACCTCTCTCTCTGTAGGTTCTCTATCACGGCTCTCTCCCTCACAGCTCCCTCCCTGACGACTTTTTCTCTTTCTCCTGTAATTTCTACAGGTATCTCTCTTTTTTTTTGTAATTTCTCCTGTAATTTCTCTGTTTTTGTTATGGATTTTTATTCATTTTTGTCACAGCTTCTGAATTTATAATTTTTTGTAATAATTTCGTGAGTTATAGAATTAATTGTTTAACAAAAGTTGTTTCATGTCAAAGCAAGCTAGGAATTAATTGTTATGGATTTTTATTCATTATGTTTGAAAGTTATCGAATTTGAGGGGAATTTGTGCTATATTCTACTCTATTTTCTGATTGATTAAAAACTAAAATTAACAAGTTTGAATTGTATATGGTTTTAGTGTTGTGCTTGTAGTTAGGAAAATCAATTGTTTCTTAAATTAACTTCAAGAAACAATGGATAAAAAATGGATGTGTGCCGACCGATTTTCAGAGGAATATGAAAATGGCGTTGAAGAGTTTGTTAAGTTTGCCGTGAAACATGCCACAGATCGCAATCGAATCATCTGTCCTTGCTTGGATTGTTGTTATGGAAAAAGGGGTAATGGGGATGTGTTGCGAAGTCATTTACTAAGTAACGGAATTGATAGAAGCTACACATGTTGGACAATGCATGGTGAGATGAGTAACAACAACGTTGATTTGGGGAATAATGAGACATCTGAATCAAATGAATTTGACACAAATACATTTGACTATGATCGAGTTGAAGAAATTGTAGGTGCAGTTGAAGGAGATCTTCGGGATTGTCCTAAAATGTTTGAGAGATTGGTTAGTGATTCAGAGAAACCGTTATATGATGGTTGCATCAAATTCACAAGAATGTCTGCAGTATTGAAGTTGTACAATATAAAAGCGAGAAATGGATGGTCTGATAAAAGCTTCACAGACTTGTTAACCCTTCTGAAAGATATGCTGCCAGAGGATAATGTTCTTCCCAATAGAAACTACGTAGCCAAAAAAATGTTGTGCTCGATTGGCATGAGTTATGAAAGGATACACGCTTGTCCTAACGATTGCATTTTGTTTCGAAATGAATATGCATCGTTAAATGAGTGTCCTAAATGTAATGTCTCTCGATATAAGAAACAATTGATTCCTGCGAAAGTCGTATGGTATCTTCCTATAATACCGAGGTTCAGGCGCATGTTTAGTAGTGAAGTTGATGCAAAACATTTGACATGGCACAAATATGATAGAATTAGAGATGGGAAGTTTCGACACCCTGCAGATTCGCCACAGTGGGCTAAAATTGATCATGATTATCCTGAATTTGGGAAAGAAGCAAGAAATCTACGCTTGGCACTGTCTACTGATGGAATGAACCCACATGGTTTTCAAAGTATCCCAAACACCGTATGGCCTGTGATTTTGGTGATTTATAACTTGCCTCCATGGCTATGTATGAAGCGTAAGTTCATGATGTTGTCTATGTTAATTTCTGGGCCTAATCAACCAGGGAATGATATCGACGTGTACTTGATGATATCGACGTGTACTCCATTGCCTCCACGGCTACACATTTTATACCAAAGAACAAGATGATAAAAGCACTATTTAAAATAGTGGTGTCACTCTAGTTGCCGAATCGATGCACATCTCAAATGTCGAGGAGACAAACCCGGCATACACAAATCTATCATATTTTGGGGTTATCAAGTGCATTTGGGAGTTGGAGTACACAAAGTTTCGAGTTCCTGTATTTGGGTGTATGTGGATTGATAATAAAAATGGTGTTCGGAATGATGAGCCAGGTTTTTTGAAGGTGGATCTTAATAAAGTGGGGTATGAAGATGAGCCTTTCATTTTAGCATCACAAGCTAAACAAGTGTTCTATGTCACTGATCCCGCTAATGTAAAATGGTCCATGGTACTTTTGACCAACAAAGTTAGAGATGATAACAATACAAATCAAGATGATGAGGACGTTGAGGATGATCCTTTCTTAGCAAAACCACGATCACCTGAAACTGGTCCTACTATAGATGATGATTTGTATGTTAGAGATGATCATGATGAGGCAATTTTCATCGATCCATCATTCCATGTAGTCAAGCCAAAAAAAAACCGTATTGCCACAAAAAAAAGGAGATCTAAAAACTTTTAAGTTCTACATTTGTTGATGGGAAGATAATATTTCATTATACTCTTCATGTTAGCTTCTTTGTGTAATAAAATTCATTGTTTATTCATTGTTTCTTAATGATAATTTTTTGTGATTAAAGTATGTCCACCCTTTCTTTATACTCTTCATGTTAGCTTCTTTGTGTAATAAAATTCATTGTTTCTTAATGATAATTTTTTGTGATTAAAGTATGTCCACCCTTTCTTTATACTCTTCATGTTAGCTTCTTTGTGTAATAAAATTCTATTTTCTTATTGTAGAACAATGGAGTCTTCTGATGAAGACATGGACTATGATCCTGACAACGAGGAAAGTGACTCCCATAATAATGAAAAAAACTCTACTGAGCATGAGATCACGCGTGGGATAACCCTTATGAAGAAAGTCATCCGCGCAAGAGATAAAGGGGTCAAATATGAGGTTGTTCAACAATTTGTTTAAAATTAAATTATATGTGGTTTCTTTCTTGTAGACATACCTACAATTGTTTTATGAAATTATTAGGTGTTATGGAATGATACAAATCAACCAATTGGGCCTTTCTCCGCACCGTTTGCAAGTTTCGTTGGTGCTGTTGTTCGTAGAAACATTCCAATCACTTGTGATCATTGGAACCCCAAAGACAAATCAATGAATCCCCATAAAGAATTTGTTTTTAAGGAAATACAGGTATGAAATAGTAGTTGACATTTGAATGCATATAAATGCTTTTACTTATACATTTGTCTTTTTGTTTTATTTTATTTTGTAGAGTTATTTCCTTAATGTTGATGAATCACGGAAGAACTATGTACTTCAACTTGCTGGAAAATTACATAGATGTTTTCGATCTTATTTAACAACAAAGTATCTTAAAGATGATGATGGAAATTTCATAGATGCTGATCGTCCAGCACTTTACGAAAGCTTGATATCTCCGGAGGAATGGGAGACTTTTGTAGCTAAACGGAACACTCCTGAATTCCAAGTTAGAATAATTTATTGACAAGTTTTTTTATGATATTATATAATATATATATAATTAAATACCACGTTTTAATAATGTTAATTGATTGTACAGGAATTGAGTGAAAAAAATAGAAAGAGAGCATCAAACCCCCAATACCCATACCGCAGGGGGCGTATGGGATATGCACGCTTAACACAAAAAATAGTGAGTGTATATAATCGAAAACCATATCATGGCGTATTAGATTGTAACAATACTTCTAATTGGTATGCATTGTTTGTCATTTTCTAGCTAGTAGAGACTAAATCTCAAAAAAAAGACATTGACAAATGTTTAAAGTGGAGGGAAGGGCGTGTGAAGAAGGATGGAACGGTTGATGAAAGTGTGGAGAAAGTATATGAAGAATGTGTAAGTATTATTTTTATTTACTTTCATATTTTGTGAAATTTTTTATGACGATCTTATTTTTCCAAACTACCATATATTATTTCAGGTGACTCTATCTCAATCTTCTGAAACTTCTAGCTGTAGGGACATACTTAGCAAAGCATTAAATGTCCGTGAGTATTCTGGTCGTGTAAGGGGTATGGGGTTAGGGGTGACTCAAACAGTTCTTAATAAAGGTCAAAAGAAATGTGAAAAAAATCCCAGTACTAGAGAATTAATGGCCATTATTCAAAACCTAACATCTGAAGTTGATCAATTGAAAAAGGAAAGGGGAAAAGATATCTCGAGAAGTCAACATGATATGCATATCCCTAGTGACAAAGACAGTTCCAACATTGATGTTTTGAAGAACATTCCCGAGGTATTCAATTACTTGTATATATTTCATTTAGTAATTTGCTAATTATATTTATTAATAGCTTTATGTTGATTATTGGTTTAGGGTATATCACCTTGTTCATTGTACTTGCTATCTCCTACTTATCGCATAGTCGCTAAGGGAAGGGTACACAACATCTTGGGAGATAAACTTCACCATAAGTCACTCCCTATTGGCTGTTTGAAAGTATCAATTGAAATTGCTTTAGAACAGGATGCAGAGTTGCCCATACCTGATGATGTTGCCGATATAAGATTGGTTGGAGAAGCAATAGGAGCATATGTGGCATGGCAAAGAAACCTGATTTCCATTAATCTTGAGGTAAAGTAAATTTCTCTTGCTTTCATTTAGCAATGTCGCACATCGTATCATATTAGTTGTGTTCGATGATTTTACTTCTATATCATGAATTACTGTGCAATTCGGATTGCAATTGATTGCTTTGTATGTTGCATATATTATATTGTAATCTTTTTTAGTCAGAACTATAATCAGGCATAAGTTATTTTGCATTGAGATATTTATTTTAGTTCATGAAGACATAGGCAAATTGTTTCTGACTTTGCTTCTATTCCTTCTCTGCTTGCCCTCAATTATATGGTGCAGTGCTATATATCTACTTGAAACAAACTTATTTCTCCTATCAGGTTTCAAAAAGAATTTTAGTTAGTAACTAGTCTCATTAAGTATAGGATTCTTTGAAATGAGGGTAGAATTGGTACTTCTAAGAAGGTGTGATACAGTGTCTAATTAAAATACACAAACAAACATTTTGTATCAAAGATAGCCTCTATTTCTCCACTTACGTGAAAAAAAATAAATTTATCACTGATTGAATGAATTACACATAGATTCCTGCAACATATAAAGGCAATGGTGATGACGGGATTAGGAGGGGTGATGAGTCAGTCACATCAAAAAAACAGGTATATGATATACTCAAGAAATGTTCATTTAACTATATTCAATCATTTGTTAATCATTAACTAAGTTAACTATGCAATTAATATTTTAGATTCAAACACAAAAATTGCATGAAGGCACTAAAATCATGAAGGATAAACCAAGAAGTATGCCTCAAGCACAAAAGTTGAATGAAGTCACTAATAAGGGTGGACATAGCAATATACCAATCAAAAAACAAAGACAAGATATTGCAAAAACCAAACATCAAAGGCCTTACTCTACAAAGTGTGTGTCAGTTCTTAAATCACTGGTGGAAATGCAAATGGAAGACACAGATACGCGTCAGATAACTATGGAGGAAGGTATTTTTGGTGAAGCACAGTATGATGAAAACATAACCAAAGAGCAAATGAATGAGTTTTTTGAAAATACAGAAATAGGTGTCTCTGTTGTCTGCGTATATATCAGGTAACTCTGAATATCTTGGAATTGACTGAACAAATTATTTTATTTGTATGAATGAAACATTTAATAGTATATAATATTATATTTTTATTCTAGGTACTTGTATGAAAAATTTCTGCGCGACACTAATTTCATAAGGAAATATTCCTTCTTATCCCCCCATCGAATATCCTCGGTGTTAATCGATCATGAACACGACTTGGTCAAAGCATACATGATTAAGGAATTCATGAAATATAAAGATGAGCGCAAGTTATTTATTCTACCATTTTATATACATAAGCCTATGTAAGATTTTCTTTCATACTTTGTGTTTGATTATTTTTTTCTCAATTTCTTCCACTGTTTATAGAAGATTTTCTAATTAACTTTGACATTTGTGTAGTGCACATTGGGTGTTATTTGTCATTAATTCCATATCAGAAGTCATATATTTTTTGGATCCATTACTCAATGACTATATGAATTACCCAAAAATAAAGAATATGTTTGACACGTAAGTATATACATATATATATATATATATATATATATATATATATATATATTGATGTATATGAAAACTATATATATATATGGTTAAGTTGTATGTAATATGAGTTTACATTTATATTTTGTAGAGTTCTAAAAGTATTTCGCTCTACAAGGGAAGCTCAAGTATCAAAGAATAAATTTAACAACATAACATGGGTCCGAGTACAGGTTTAATAATAAATAACCACCTTAAAAAATTTGTGTATGAATAATATAAATAATTTTATTCATACAATGACTTATTTTATTTTTTGCAGTGTCCTCGCCAAGAAAATGGTATAGATTGCGGGTACTTTGTGATGAGGTTTATGAAAGAGATTCTCATATCAAAACTAAATGAGATTCCAAGGCTGGTATGTTATTTTTAATTATATTAAAGTATAATATTTGTATATAATTAAGTTTATTAAGTAACATGGTTATTTTTTATGTTACAAATATATATGCAGTACATTGATGGTTTCAAGTGTTTGACATACTCAAAAGATAAACTAACAGAAATCCAAGAAGAATGGTGTCAGTTCATGATCAGCCTAAAAGTTATATGATATTTTTATGATAAGGTGAGTTTCATGTTTCTAAATATATTTGCTAGAAGTGGTACTGGTTTTAATTTATAATCTTGCTTTAATTTGTACTCATGATCAGTACGTAGTACTTTGAATTTGTCTCTAATATAATTTAGTGTCATTACTTATTGCTTAATGGTGTTTTCTGCTATATATGTATATTCAGGTGGAGGAGAGTTAACGAAATTTGGAAATGATGATCACAATGATTTGTCTGCCTTGTTTTAGATAAAAATGTTGAGACGACCAAGAAGATAGATGAAGACTGCATGCTACATGCAAGATTTTGATCTTTTATGTTAACTAATAATTAGTTGTAAGAGATATTCATGTTATAACCATATTAGTGGCTATATAATATTTCTGACTTTTATGCTATATATATATATATATATATATATATATATATAAATTTTTTAATGATATGTTTAAATTTTATTTGATTATTAATAGTCTCGATTATAATGTGCAAAAATTATATATCTAAAAAAAAAAAAAGTTAAAGGATGTCTGTAAATTAATGTGCAGAAAACGCTGCCTGTAAAAAAATTTAAAAAAAATTTAAATCTTTTCCTAGCGCTTTTTTTATTTATAAAGCGCTATCTAAACCAACTGATACATAGCGCTTTATAACCAAAACGCTGTTTTTATTCACCTTTTAACCCCTTTTAGATGGCGTTTATTTTGCGTAAGCGCTAGCTAAGGTTACCATTTGCTAGCGCTTTGTATTAAAAAGCGCTATATAAGGACTGCTTTAGATGGCGTTTATTTTGCGTAAGCGCTAGCTAAGGTTACCATTTGCTAGCGCTTTGTATTAAAAAGCGCTATATAAGGACTGCTTTAGATAGCGCTTTCTGTAGAAATAAAGCGCTATATAACTTTTACCAGCGCCAAATACAATAGCGCTTCTAAAGCGCTATCTATCATCTAAAAAAAGCGCTATGTATGACCATTTTTGTAGTAGTGGTATCAGATTTCAGAAAGGATTGGACCGGTGGCGTATCGTGTTGGATTACCACCGCACTTGTCGAATTTGCATGATGTTTTTCATGTATCTCAGCTGAGGAAGTATGTTCCGCATCCGTCTCATGTGATCCAAAGCGATGATGTGCAAATTAGGGACAACCTTACGGTTGAGACCTTACCCGTGAGGATTGATGATCGAAAGACAAAGACGTTGAGGGGCAAAGAGATACCTCTCGTTAGAGTTGTTTGGGACGGAGCGACGGGTGAAAGCTTGACTTGGGAGCTAGAAAGTAAGATGCTGGAATCCTATCCAGAGTTGTTTGAGCGAGGTAAATTTTCGAGGACGAAAATCCTTTAAGAGGGGGAGAGTTGTAACGCCCTCTTTAATTATTTAATTATTTTATTAGATGATATGGTATATATTTATATATTATATGACTTGTGATGATTATGTGACGTATCTGTGACGTATTTGTGACGTGTGAAGTATTATTATTTTATTGTTTAATAAAATAATATAAGTGATGTTTATATGAATATTTAGTTGGTAAATAAATAGATGTGGTAGAAAAAGATAGAATTTTAAGAGATGGGGTTATAATTATAATTAAGAAGAGTTGTGTGGGTTAAGAAGGAATTAGTTAAGTTGTGAGGGAGTATATAAGAGAAGTAGGTTAAGAAAGGAAGTTTTTGGTGAACGCGTATCAGACATTTGAGAGAAGAAGAAGAACGGTCAAGAGAGAAGAGAAAAGCTAAGTTCCAATTCTGCAATTTTTCCAGGTAAGGGTGAGCCTAACTTCAATAATATTAATGTTAAATCATCTGTTCTTGATTAGCTTAGAGATTGGGAAGAATTGAGAGAAGTTTTGAGAATTAGGGTTATGGTGATTTTGATGTGAGAATGTGTTGCATTGCTGTATAAGTGTGTTACAGAACCTAGATTATCCCCTAGGATGTTATTGCTGATGTATTAGAAGCTTAAGTGGAGAGAATTGACAGGTTTTGGTGTGAATTGGACTGAACCCGTAGTGGTTCTGAGATCGCTCGCCTGAGGCGAGCAGATCACTCGCCGTGGCGAGTAACCCTTGGTTGCTCGCGAGGCGAGCAGTATAGCTCGCCGTGGCGAGCTTGACCCTTAAATTAGGATTTTTGCCAAACTTTAGATGGTTTTGAGTGTCCCAGTATTTATAGAGATGACCTGTGAAGTTGGTTTGGTCAAATTGGATTTAGGGAGCTTAAAAATGAGGATTTTGTTGAAAAATGTCAAAAAGGCCGAAGCACCCAGTATTTCTCGCCTCCAGCTCGCCCCCAACTCGCCTTTGGCGAGTGAGCTGATGTGAGTGCTCGCCTGTGGCGAGCAGATGTACTCGCCGTGGCGAGTTAGATGGCTCAGGAGTGTTGTTGTTTTTGCGATCTGTTTCGCATGGGACTTTGAGAGGAGCCCTTTGGGTAGTGTTAGTGAGGTTCTATACCCTTTAATGTATGCTGTAAAGATGAATGATGATGGTTCTATTAGACCTTTGTTAAATGATGTGTTGTTGAATATAAGTGATGTATGAGTATGATGCTAATTGAATAAGATGATGTTATGAGTTGCTATGTGTATGTATAATTGAGATGATGTTCTGCGATGTAATTATTATTAACTGCATGTGCCAGTTTGAAAATGTAATGACGTTTGCGACGGTGTATTAAGTTGTTAAATGACGAGTCCATGCATTTGCATAATTATGAGACGGTGGAGCTGTATGCTCAAAGCGACGGTGGAGCATTTGCTCAAGCGACGGTGAAGCATATTAATGCTATAATTATATGGTACCACATGCATGATGTTGAGACGTTAGGTGTTGCATTTAGTCGAGTCAATTGTGACATATATGAGATGATGTTTGAGACGTTGATGTGTGATGTAATGTTGTTTATGATGATGTTTATGATGTTACTATGATGATGCTTATGATGATGCCATGGAATGCTATAATGTATATGTGATGAGTTGGATGTATGATTTGTTAATCTTGACTTATGATTATATATTAATATTATTGTTGTGAATCTCACCCCTTCTGCTGGAATTGCCGCCTTGTGGGCAAGTGCAGGTACCCAGTCTTAGATGCGTTGATGCGAGGATGTGTGAAGTTAGGGTTGCTCTGATATGTAACGGGATGGGGTCTTTTGTGGAGTCTATTCCTTTATGTATCGTGTTTGAATAAATGATGTTGACTTTTGTGATGTAGAACCTTAAATATTTTGAGACGTTTGCTGGCTTTTAAGCCAAGACATTTATGAGATGAAACCTTTTTGAATTCCGCTGCTTATCTGAATGTTTTGTAATTTGATAAATTATTATCTAAGCTATTTTTAAAGATGAAATGTGACACTCCTTTGTGATGATTACTCTGATGTATGACTTATTTAATGAAATTTTTAAGACGGGAAATTGGGGTGTTACAGGGTACCTGCACTTGCCCACAAGGCGGCAATTCCGGCAGAAGGGGTGAGATTCACAACAATAATATTAATATATAAATCATAAGTCAAGATTAACAGTCATACATCCAACTCATAAACATATACATTATAGCACATCATAACATCGTCATAAGCATCATCATAACAGCATTACATCACACATCAACGTCTCAAACATCATCTCATATATGTCACAATTGACTCGACTAAATGCAACACCTAACGTCTCAACATCATGCATGTGGTACCATATGATTATAGCATTAATATGCTTCACCGTCGCTTTGAGCAAATGCTCCACCGTCGCTTTGAGCATAAAGCTCCACCGTCTCATATATATATATATATGCAAATGCATGGACTCGTCGTTTAACAACTTAATACACCGTCTCAAGACCATCATTCATAATACAAAACTGACACATGCAGGTATAATAGTTACATGGCAGAACATCATCTCATTAATCATATACATCGCAACACGTATCTTCATCATAATCACATATCATCATATTTAACCATCACTTATATTCAACCATATATCATTTATCAACAACTCAAGTAAATCATCAGCAAACATCTTTACAGAATACATAAAAGGGTATAAAAACCTCGCTAACACTACCCAAAGGGCTCCTCTCAAAGTCCCATGCGAAACAGATCGCAAAACAACAAACAGTTCAGGGAGGCACTAACTCGCCACGGCGAGTGCATCTGCTCGCCACAGGCGAGTACTCACATCAGCTCACTCGCCAAAGGCGAGTTGGGGGCGAGCTGGAGGCGAGAAATACTGGGTGCTTCGGCCTTTTTGCCATTTTTCACAAAAAATCCTCATTTTAAGCTCTCTAAATCTAATTTGACCAAACCAACTTCACTGGTCATCTCTATAAATATAAGGGCACTCAAAACCATCTAAAGTTTGGCAAAAATCCTAAGTTTAAGGGTCAAGCTCGCCACGACGAGCTATACTGCTCGCCTCGCGAGCAACCAAGGGTTACTCGCCACGGCGAGTGATCACTCGCCACAGGCGAGCGATCTCAGAACCACTACGGGTTCAGCCTAAATCACACCAAATCATCCCAAAACTTCCATGTTAAGCCTCTAATTCATCAGCAATATCATCCTAGGGGATAATCTAGGTTCTGTAACAAGTTCCTACAGCAATGCAACACATTCTCACATCAAATCCATCAAATTCATCAAACCCTAATTCTCAAAACTTCTCTCAATTCTTCCCAACCTCTAAGCTAATCAAGAACAGATGATTTAACATTAAGATTACTGAAGTTAGGCTCACCCTTACCTGGAAAATTGTGCAGAATTGGAACCTAGCTTTTCTCTTCTCTCTTGACCGTTCTTCTTCTCTTTTCTCAATTGCCTGTACGCGTTCTCAAAACTTTCCTCTCTTAACCTACTTCTCTTATATACTCCCTCACAACTTAATTAATTCTCTCTTAACCCACACAACTCTTCTTAATTATAAATATAACCCCATCTCTTAAAATTCTATCTTTTTCTACCAAATCTATTTATTTACCAAATAAATATTCATATAAACATCACTTATATTATTTTATTAAACAATAAAATAATAACACGTCACACGTCACAATTACGTCACAAATACGTCACATAATCATCAAAATCCATATAATATATAAACATATACCATATCATCTAATAAAATAATTAAATAATTAAAGAGGGCGTTACAACTCTCCCCCTCTTAAAGGATTTTCGTCCTCGAAAATTTACCTCGTTCAAACAACTCTGGATAGGATTCTAGCATCTTACTTTCTAGCTCCCAAGTCAAGCTTTCACCCGTCGCTCCGTCCCAAACAACTCTCACAAGAGGTATCTCTTTGCCTCTCAACGTCTTTGTCTTTCGATCATCAATCCTCACGGGTAAGGTCTCAACCGTAAGGTTGTCCCTAACTTCCACATCATCGTTTTGGATCACATGAGACGGATCCGGAACATACTTCCTCAGCTGAGATACATGAAAAACATCATGTAAATTCGACAAGTGCGGTGGTAATCCAACACGATACGCCACCGGTCCAATCCTCTCTGATATCTGATACGGTCCAATAAACCTCGGAGTCAACTTCTTCGATTTCAAAGCACGTCCAACACCCGTCATAGGAGTCACTCTCAGGAACACATGATCCCCCTCTTGGAACTCAAGGTCCTTTCTACGCTTGTCATGATAACTCTTTTGTCGACTCTGCTACGCTTTCATCTTTTCTTGGATCATCCTCACCTTCTCAGTAGTCTGTTGAACGATCTCTGGTCCTAAGACCACTCTTTCACCCGACTCAAACCAGCACAACGGAGTCCTGCATCTCCGACCATACAAAGCCTCAAACGGTGCCATTCCAATACTTGAATGGTAACTGTTGTTGTACGTGAACTCTATCAATGGAAGATGACTATCCCAAGCTCCTCCCTGCTCAAGTACACAAACCCTCAACAAGTCCTCCAACGACTGAATCGTCCTATCCGACTGACCATCTGTTTGCGGATGATAAGCCGAACTCAACCTCAACTGAGATCCTAACGCCTCTTGCAAACTCTTCCAAAATCTAGAAGTAAATCTTGGATCTCTATCAGATACGATGCTCGAAGGAACACCATGCAGCTTAACTATCTCTCTAACCTAAATCTCCGCCAACTGAGCCACAGGAAAAGTAATATTAATCGGTAGAAAATGAGCAGACTTCGTTAACCTATCAACAATTACCGAAATAGCATCGTTCCCTCTAGGAGTATTGGGCAAACTCGTCACAAAATCCATGGATATACTATCCCATTTCCATTCTGGCACATCTAAAGGTACCATCATACCAGTCGGCTTCTGATGCTCAATCTTCGATTTCTGACAAACCAAGCAAGAATACACAAATTGTGCCACATCGCGTTTCAAACCAGACCACCAAAACAGCCTCTTTAAGTCATGATACATCTTCGTAGCTCCCGGGTGAATACTCAAGCTACTTCTATGACTCTCTTCAAGAATCATCTTCTTAATCTCTTCATTGTCAGGAATGCAAATCCTCCCTCGGAATCTCAACACTCCTTGATCATCGACCTTAAAGTCAACATCCACAGTCTCATCATTAGCAATCAACAAGTCTACAAACTTGACATCTTCTTTTTGTGCTTCTTTGATATGCTTTAGGAAATCATTATCAATTCTCAACATTCCCAGTTTTATGCTCTGAGGTGTTCTTTCACACACCAAGCTCAAGTTTCTAAACTGTTCCAACAACTCAAATTCTTTCACCATCAACGCGGACATATGCACAGTTTTCCTACTCAAGGCATCTGCAACCACATTTGCTTTACCAGGATGGTAATTCAAACCAAAATCATAATCTTTAAGTAACTCAAGCCACCTTCTCTGCCTCATATTCAACTCCTTCTGATCAAATAAATATCTCAAACTCTTATGATCACTGAATACTTCAAACCTTGAACCATACAAGTAATGTCTCCATATTTTCAATACGAAGACCACTGCTGCCAACTCTAAGTCATGCGTCGGATAATTCTTCTCATGAATTCTCAATTGTCTGGAAGCATATGCTACCACCTTACCTTCTTGCATAAGCACACCTCCTAAACCCAACTTGGACGCATCACAATATACCACAAAAGGTTCATCGGGCTTTGGCAAAATCAAAACTGGAGCCGTCGTCAGGCGCTTCTTCAATTCCTTGAAACTATTCTCACAATGCACATCCCATACAAACGACTTACCCTTACACGTCAACTGCGTTAACGGAAGAGCCAACTTAGAAAATCCTTCTATAAACCTCCTGTAATAACCAGCTAGTCCCAAAAAGCTTCTAATCTCCGTAACCGACTTAGGAGTCTCCCATTGCGATACCGCTTCGACTTTAGACGGGTCAACCGCAATACCTTCACCAGAAATAACATGGCCAAGAAAACTTACTTCGTTTAGCCAGAACTCACACTTAGACAATTTAGCATACAGCTTCTTCTCTTTCAGCACTTGCAATACAATCTTCAAATGCTCTGCATGCTCAGCTTCAGTCTTAGAATAGATCAATATATCATCAATAAAAACCACAACAAATTGATCCAGATACTCATGAAAAATTCTGTTCATATATTCCATAAACACACCAGGCGCATTAGTAACACCGAAGGGCATCACCTTATATTCATAATGACCATAACGCGTCCTAAAGGCCGTCTTCTGCATATCTTCATCCTTCACCTTAATCTGATGGTAACCTGACCTCAAGTCAATCTTGCTAAATACCTTTGCACCCACTAACTGATCCATCAAGTCGTCAATCCTCGGAAGTGGATACCTATTCTTGATCGTCACTTTGTTCAGCTGTCTGTAATCAATACACAGTCTCATACTGCCGTCCTTCTTCTTCACTAGTAACACTGGAGCTCCCCATGGTGAAACACTAGGTCTCACAAACTTCTTCTCAAGCAAGTCTTCCAACTGTTTCTTCAACTCTGCTAACTCAGAAGCAGACATACGATAAGGTGCCATCGACACCGGCTTCGTTCCAGGAACAAGGTCAATAGAGAACTCAACTTCTCTCTCCGGAGGCACATCTGGAATCTCATCAGGGAACACTTCAGGAAATCCTTTCACAACAGGCAGCCCATCAATTACAGCTTGGTTCTCTAAAGATAACGAAGCCATCAGCGAAAACATCAACATCCCATCACGTTCTAGTTGCTTCAGTTGCTTAGTAGATAGAAACTCTGCGCCCCACTCTTCTTCGACAGAAGAAAAATGCACCGTCTTTCTAAAACAGTTGATAAGAACCCGGTTGTACTCTAGCCAGTTCATACCCAGAATCACATCCATACCACTTAAAGGTAGGCACACTAAATCCATCACGAAGTCACGGCCAAACATAGATAAAGGACAATTTACACATACGAGAGAAGTAGTCACCGAACCCTTAGCTGGAGTCTCGACAACCATCTCTCCATTCATATCAGAAACATCAAGACCCAAGGCAGAAACACAATCAAAAGCAACAAAACTGTGCGTAGCACCAGTATCAATAATAGCAACTAAAGGAGTATTATTAATATAGCAAGTACCTCTGATCAAACGATCATCATTCTCAGTCTGAGTACCGGTCAATGCGAACACTCTCCCAGTAGTCTTAGTCTTCTTGGGTTGCTTACACTGCGAACCAATGTGTCCTTGCTCATTGCAGTTGAAACACACAACATCATCAAACTTGCAGTCACTAGTGATATGCCCTTTTTGACCACAACGGTAGCACCTCTTCACCTCAACAGTACATGCATTGCTCTTATGGCCTTTCTCGCCACAAGTGTAACAAGTAATCTCAGCAGGAGCAGTCTTCTTCTAGGGCCTCCTCTCATCGTTCACTCTCTGCTTCCCTTTATCTCTAGGGGCATCATAAGGTTTAGGGCGACTCTGCTGGCCCTTAGCTTTCCTATCATTCACTACCTTGTAGTGAGCCTTAGTATCCTCCTCATATATTCTACAGCTACTCACCAATTCGGAAAAGTCGCGGATCTTCTGATAACCGATAGCCCTCTTGATATCAGCGCGCAACCCGTTCTCAAACTTGATGCATTTTGAAAACTCAGCCGTCTCGGGTGCATAATGCGGATAGAACTTAGCCAACTCCACAAACTTGGCCGCATACTCGGTCACCGACATGTTCCCTTGCTTAAGCTCCAGGAACTCTATCTCTTTCTTCCCACGGACATCTTCTGGTAAGTATCTGTTAAGGAACTCCCTCGTGAAAACAGCCCACGTCACCACAGCTCCATCTTGCTCCAAAATAGGTAGGAGACTAACCCACCAATCATCAGCCTCCTCCGCGAGCATATGCGTGCCAAAACGCACCTTCTGCACATCATCACACTGCATGACTCTGAAGATCCTCTCTACTTCCTTGAGCCATGTTTGAGCCCCATCTGGATTATAGCGCCCCTTGAAGGTAGGCGGGTGATTCCTCAGAAAGGTCTCCAACATCCTAGTTCCGTCATTTCCACCAGCGTTGTTCTGATTACCCACAACATTAGCCATTGCTTCCAAAGCAGCAGCAAGAGCAGCATCGTTTCTACCAGCCATCTTAGTTCTCTGGAAACAAACATAAGTCAGAATAATACAATAATACTATTCTACATCACTGAAAGTCAACATTTAATCAAACATGATACATAAGGAATAGACTCTACAAAAGACCCCATCCCGTTAGGTATCAGAGCAACCCTACTTCACACATCCTCGCATCAACGCATCTAAGACTGGGTACCTGCACTTGCCCACAAGGCGGCAATTCCAGCAGAAGGGGTGAGATTCACAACAATAATATTAATATATAAATCATAAGTCAAGATTAACAGTCATACATCCAACTCATAAACATATACATTATAGCACATCATAACATCGTCATAAGCATCATCATAACAGCATTACATCACACATCAACGTCTCAAACATCATCTCATATATGTCATAATTGACTCGACTAAATGCAACACCTAACGTCTCAACATCATGCATGTGGTACCATATGATTATAGCATTAATATGCTTCACCGTCACTTTGAGCAAATGCTCCACCGTCGCTTTGAGCATAAAGCTCCACCGTCTCATATATATATATGCAAATGCATGGACTCGTCGTTTAACAACTTAATACACCGTCTCAAGACCATCATTCATAATACAAAACTGACACATGCAGGTATAATAGTTACATGGCAGAACATCATCTCATTAATCATATACATCGCAACACGTATCTTCATCATAATCACATATCATCATATTTAACCATCACTTATATTCAACCATATATCATTTATCAACAACTCAAGTAAATCATCAGCAAACATCTTTACAGAATACATAAAAGGGTATAAAAACCTCGCTAACACTACCCAAAGGGCTCCTCTCAAAGTCCCATGCGAAACAGATCGCAAAACAACAAACAGTTCAGGGAGGCACTAACTCGCCACGGCGAGTGCATCTGCTCGCCACAGGCGAGTACTCACATCAGCTCACTCGCCAAAGGCGAGTTGGGGGCGAGCTGGAGGCGAGAAATACTGGGTGCTTCGGCCTTTTTGCCATTTTTCACAAAAAATCCTCATTTTAAGCTCTCTAAATCTAATTTGACCAAACCAACTTCACAGGTCATCTCTATAAATATAAGGGCACTCAAAACCATCTAAAGTTTGGCAAAAATCCTAAGTTTAAGGGTCAAGCTCGCCACGGCGAGCTATACTGCTCGCCTCGCGAGCAACCAAGGGTTACTCGCCACGGCGAGTGATCACTCGCCACAGGCGAGCGATCTCAGAACAACTACGGGTTCAGCCTAAATCACACCAAATCATCCCAAAACTTCCATGTTAAGCCTCTAATTCATCAGCAATATCATCCTAGGGGATAATCTAGGTTCTGTAACAAGTTCCTACAGCAATGCAACACATTCTCACATCAAATCCATCAAATTCATCAAACCCTAATTCTCAAAACTTCTCTCAATTCTTCCCAACCTCTAAGCTAATCAAGAACAGATGATTTATCATTAAGATTACTGAAGTTAGGCTCACCCTTACCTGGAAAATTGTGCAGAATTGGAACCTAGCTTTTCTCTTCTCTCTTGACCGTTCTTCTTCTCTTTTCTCAATTGCCTGTACGCGTTCTCAAAACTTTCCTCTCTTAACCTACTTCTCTTATATACTCCCTCACAACTTAATTAATTCTCTCTTAACCCACACAACTCTTCTTAATTATAAATATAACCCCATCTCTTAAAATTCTATCTTTTTCTACCAAATCTATTTATTTACCAAATAAATATTCATATAAACATCACTTATATTATTTTATTAAACAATAAAATAATAACACGTCACACGTCACAATTACGTCACAAATACGTCACATAATCATCAAAATCCATATAATATATAAACATATACCATATCATCTAATAAAATAATTAAATAATTAAAGAGGGCGTTACACTTCCTAAACATACATCTAGCGGTAAATCATGCAACGTGTGTGCGTGTCGGTGCGTGTTGTAACGCCCCAATTTACCGTCTTAAAAATTTCATTAAAATAAAACATATATCAGAGTAACATCACAAAGGAGTGTCACATTTCATCTTAAAAATAGCTTAGATAATAATTTATCATTTACAAAAATACTCATTTAAGCAGCGGAATTTAAAAGTCTCATCTCATAATAGTCTTGGCTTAAAAGCCAGCAAAAACGTCTCAAAATATTAATGGTTCAACATCACTGAAAGTCAAACTTATTCTAACAAGATACATAATGGAATAGACTCTACAAAAGACCCCATCCCGTTACGTATCAGAGCAACCCTACTTCACACAGACTCCTCGCATCAACGCATCTAAGACTGGGTACCTGCACTTGCCCACGAGGCGGCAATTCCAGCAGAAGGGGTGAGATTCACAACGATAATATTAATATATAAATCAAGCAGTTATGATTAACAGCATAGCTCATCACATACTTCACGTAGTAAAATACAAGGTTAACATCACCATAAACATCTTAAGCAAACACATCAACGTCTCAAAACAATCGTCTCATAAAGTGTCAACAAATTGACTCAACTAATGCAACTCTTAACATCTACATTGTAGCACATCATAACATCATCATAAGCATCATCATAAACAACATCACATCATACATCAACGTCTCAAACATCATCTGATATATGTCACAATTGACTCGACTAAATGCAACACCTAACGTCTCAACATCATGCATGTGGTACCATATGATTATAGCATTAATATGCTTCACCGTCGCTTTGAGCAAATGCTCCACCGTCGCTTTGAGCAAATGCTCCACCGTCGCTTTGAGCATAAAGATCCACCGTCTCATAAATATGCAAATGCATGGACTCGTCGTTTAACAACTTAATTAATTCTATCTCAACCCTCACAACTCTTCTTAATTATAAATATAACCCCACTTCTCAAAATAATATATTTTTCCAACAAATCTCTATATTTACCAAATAAATATTCATATAAACATCACTTATATTATTTTATTAAACAATAGAATAATAACACGTCACACGTCACAAATACGTCACAGATACGTCACATAATCATCAAAATCATATAATATATAAACATATACCATATCATCTAATAAAATAATTAAATAATTAAAGAGGGCGTTACAACTCTCCCCCTCTTAAAGGATTTTCGTCCTCGAAAATTTACCTCGCTCAAACAACTCTGGATAGGATTCCAGCATCTTACTTTCTAGTTCCCAAGTCAAGCTTTCACCCGTCGCTCCGTCACAAACAACTCTAACGAGAGGTATCTCTTTGCCCCTCAGCGTTTCCGTCTTTCGATCATCAATCCTCACGGGTAAGGTCTCAACCGTAAGGTTGTCCCTAACTTGCACATCATCACTTTGGATCACATGAGACGGATCCGGAACATACTTCCTCAGCTGAGATACATGAAAAACATCGTGCAAATTCGATAAATGTGGTGGTAATCCAACACGATACGCCACCGGCCCAATCCTCTCTGAAATCTGATACGGACCAATAAACCTCAGAGTCAACTTCTTCGATTTCAAAACACGTCCAACACCCGTCATAGGAGTCACTCTCAAGAACACATGATCCCCCTCTTGGAACTCAAGGTCCTTCCTACGCTTATCATGATAACTCTTTTGTCGACTCTGCGACGCTTTCATCTTTTCTTGGATCATTCTCACCTTCTCAGTAGTCTGTTGAACGATCTCCGGTCCTAAGACCACTCTTTCACCCGACTCAAACCAGCACAACGGAGTCCTGCATCTCCGACCATATAAAGCCTCAAACGGTGCCATTCCAATACTTGAATGGTAACTGTTGTTATACGTGAACTCTATCAATGGAAGATGGCTATCCCAAGCCCCTCCCTGCTCAAGTACACAAACCCTCAACAAGTCCTCCAACGACTTAATCGTCCTCTCCGACTGACCATCTGTTTGCGGATGATAAGCCGAACTCAACCTCAACTGAGATCCTAACGCCTCTTGCAAACTCTTCCAAAATCTAGAAGTAAATCTTGGATCTCTATCTGATACGATGCTCGAAAGAATACCATGCAACTTTACTATCTCTTTAACATAAATCTCCGCCAACTGAGCTACAGGAAAAGTAATGTTAATCGGTAGAAAGTGAGCAGACTTCGTCAATCTATCAACAATAACCCAAATAGCATCGTTCCCTCTAGGAGTATTGGGCAAACTCGTCACAAAATCCATGGATATACTATCCCATTTCCACTCTGGCACATCTAAAGGTACCATCATACCAGCAGGTTTCTGATGTTCAACCTTCGATTTCTGACAAACCAAACAAGAATACACAAACTGTGCCACGTCACGTTTCAAACCAGACCACCAAAACAGCTTCTTTAAATCATGATACATCTTCGTAGCTCCCGGATGAATACTCAAGCTACTTCGGTGACTCTCTTCAAGAATCATCTTCTTTATTTCCTCATTATCAAGAATGCATATCCTACCTCGGAATCTCAACACTCCTTGATCATCAACTCTTCAGCATTCCCAGCTTTACACTCTGAGGTGTTCTTTCACAACTATGCTCAAGTCTCTAAACTGTTCAAGCAATTCAAACTCCTTCACCATCATGCCAGACATATGCAAAGTCTTCCTACTCAAGGCATCTGCAACCACATTAGCTTTGCCCGGATGATAATTCAAACCAAAGTCATAATCTTTCAACAATTCAAGCCACCTTCGCTGCCTCATATTCAATTCCTTCTGGTCAAACAAGTACTTCAAACTCTTGTGATCACTAAACACCTCAAACCTCGAACCATACAAGTAATGTCTCCATATTTTCAATACAAAGACCACAGCTGCCAACTCTAAGTCATGCGTCGGATAATTCTTCTCATGAATCCTCAATTGCCTTGAAGTATAAGCTACCACTTTACCATCCTGCATAAGCACACCACCTAAACCCAACTTGGACGCATCACAATATACCACAAAAGGTTGATCAGACTTCGGCAAAATCAAGACTGGAGCCATCGTCAAACGTTTCTTCAACTCATTAAAATTGTTCTCACAATGAACATCCCACACAAAAGATTTACCTTTACACGTCAACTGCGTTAACGGAAGAGCTAACTTAGAAAATCCCTCTATAAACCTTCGGTAATAACCGGCTAATCCCAAAAAGCTTCTAATCTATGTAACCGACTTAGGAGTCTCCCATTGCGATACCGCTTCAACTTTAGACGGATCAACCGCAATGCCATTGCCAGAATAACATGACCAAGAAAACTTACTTCTTTCAACCAGAACTCACACTTAGACAACTTAGCAAAAAGCTTCTTCTTTTTCAACACTTGCAAGACGATCTTCAAATGCTCAGCATGTTCTTCTTCAGTCTTAGAGTAAACCAGAATATCATCGATGAATACCACAACAAAACGATCCAAATAAGCATGGAAGATTCTATTCATATACTCCATAAACACGCCAGGTGCGTTAGTAACACCGAAAGGCATCACCGTATACTCATAATGTCCATATCGCGTTCTAAACGCTGTCTTCTGCATATCCTCATCTTTCACTTTAATCTGATGGTAACCCGATCTCAAATCTATCTTGCTGAATACACAAGCACCCACCAACTGATCCATCAAGTCGTCAATTCTCGGAAGTGGATACCTATTCTTGATCGTCACTTTGTTCAGCTGTCTGTAATCAATGCACAGTCTCATACTGCCGTCTTCCTTCTTCACAAGTAACACTGGAGCTCCCCATGGTGAAACACTAGGTCTCACAAACTTCTTCTCAAGCAAGTCTTCCAACTGTTTCTTCAACTCTGCTAACTCAGAAGCAGACATACGATAAGGTGCCATCGACACCGGCTTCGTTCCAGGAACAAGGTCAATAGAGAACTCAACTTCTCCCTCCGGAGACACATCAGGAAAACTTCAGGAAAATCACAAACCACTTGCAGTTTTTCAATTACCGCCTGATTCTCTAAAGATAACGAAGCCATCAGCGAAAACATCAACATCCCAATTCCTCTCATTCACTACCTTGTAGTGAGCCTTGGTATCCTCTTCATAAATTCTGCAGCTACTCACTAACTCAGAGAAGTTGCGGATCTTCTGACAACCAATGGCTCGCTTGATGTTAGCACGCAAGCCATCCTCGAACTTTACGCACTTCGAAAAATTCAGCCGTCTCAGGAGTATAATGCGGGTAAAACTGAGCCAGCTCCACAAACTTTGCCGCATACTCAGTCACCGACATGTTTCCTTGCTTAAGCTCCAGAAACTCTATCTCTTTCTCCCCACGAACATCTTCTGGGAAGTATCTGTTAAGGGACTCCCTCGTGAAAACAGCCCACGTCACCACAGCTCCCTCTTGCTCCAAAATGGGTAGAAAACTAACCCACCAAAACATCAGCCTCCTCCGCTAGCATGTGCGTGCCAAAACGCACCTTCCGCACATCATCACATTGCATGACTCTGAAGATTCTCTTTACTTCCTTGAGCCATGTTTGAGCCCCATCTGGATCATAGCGCCCCTTGAAGGTAGGCGGGTGATTCCTCAGAAAGGTCTCCAACATCCTAGTCCCGTCGTTCCCACCAGCATTGTTCTGATTACCCACAGCATTAGCCATTGCTTCCAAAGCAGCAGCAAGGGCAGCATCGATTCTACCAGCCATCTTAGTTCTCCGGAAACAACATAAGTCAGGATAATACGATAATACTATTCTAACTCTAAGAAAACGTCACTCGACTCTCTACTTGGCCGGACGGACCGACCTGCTCTGATACCAATTGTAACACCCCAATTTCCCGTCTTAAAAATTTCATTAAAATAAAACATATATCAGAGTAACATCACAAAGGAGTGTCACATTTCATCTTAAAAACAGCTTAGATAATAATTTATCATTTACAAAAATACTCATTTAAGCAGCGGAATTTAAAAGTCTCATCTCATAATAGTCTTGGCTTAAAAGCCAGCAAAAACGTCTCAAAGTCAAACTTATTCTAACAAGATACATAATGGAATAGACTCTACAAAAGACCCCATCCCGTTACGTATCAGAGCAACCCTACTTCACACAGACTCCTCGCATCAACGCATCTAAGACTGGGTACCTGCACTTGCCCACGAGGCGGCAATTCCAGCAGAAGGGGTGAGATTCACAACGATAATATTAATATATAAATCAAGCAGTTATGATTAACAGCATAGCTCATCACATACTTCACGTAGTAAAATACAAGGTTAACATCACCATAAACATCTTAAGCAAACACATCAACGTCTCAAAACAATCGTCTCATAAAGTGTCAACAAATTGACTCAACTAATGCAACTCTTAACATCTACATTGTAGCACATCATAACATCATCATAAGCATCATCATAAACAACATCACATCATACATCAACGTCTCAAACATCATCTGATATATGTCACAATTGACTCGACTAAATGCAACACCTAACGTCTCAACATCATGCATGTGGTACCATATGATTATAGCATTAATATGCTTCACCGTCGCTTTGAGCAAATGCTCCACCGTCGCTTTGAGCAAATGCTCCACCGTCGCTTTGAGCAAATGCTCCACCGTCGCTTTGAGCATAAAGATCCACCGTCTCATAAATATGCAAATGCATGGACTCGTCGTTTAACAACTTAATTAATTCTATCTCAACCCTCACAACTCTTCTTAATTATAAATATAACCCCATTTCTCAAAATAATATATTTTTCCAACAAATCTCTATATTTACCAAATAAATATTCATATAAACATCACTTATATTATTTTATTAAACAATAGAATAATAACACGTCACACGTCACAAATACGTCACAGATACGTCACATAATCATCAAAATCATATAATATATAAACATATACCATATCATCTAATAAAATAATTAAATAATTAAAGAGGGCGTTACACGTGTGTCGGTGTACATCATCATAGTGTCCATTGTCCTTTACATTGGGTCCTAATTTACATTCTATGGTCTTGCAAGAATTTAAAATAAAGAAACTACCTAAACATTGCATGAGAATTAGTTGAACGTTCCATGAAAGAGTTAAAGGAAGAAATGGGAATGAGATGAAATGCTTAGTATGCATGAAACATAGAGTAAAGTGGTTAGTAAAACAAGATAAAATAATAATGAAATACTAATCCTAAACAAAATGGTAAACTATCACAAAATTGGCATCAAAATCACACTAAACAAAATTGCAAAATATCACAAAATTGGCATCAAAACTCTAACTAAACAAGATTGCAAAATATCACACAATTGGTATCAAGAATCCAACTAAACATAATTGCAAGATATCACACAATTGTAATCAAGGATCAAATTTAACAAAAAATGGAAGTATCACAAAATTCAAGTTCAACAAAATTGAGAATATTACACAAAACACAAAAGAAAATTAACCCTTCCAAGATTAAATGAATTTATTAAGAAAACAGAGGTAATCATTATAGAATCAAATGCCAAGCACTAGAATCATGTGACAAAAATTTGAATGAAAGAATCATACAAGAAAATTCACTAAGAATACACAAAATATACCAATCAAAAGGGAAATTTACACCTATCATTTTTATCAACTCTGCTCATGTAAAAATATCACAAAAGCATTCACAAACATACCAAAGTCACATAGTAAATTTTTGGATTTTTGTAAAAAAATTCAGGACAAACAGGGGGTTCAAATAGCAAGCATAAAGGTGTACATAGCAATTAATTCAAGAAAAACACAAGAAGGCCAAAGCCCGCGGGTAAAAAGCCCAAACCCACGGATCTGATGGATCTGGATCAAGCTAATGCTTCAGGAGCGTTGGATTGATCCAGATCCATCAGGATCTTGATCCAACGCACACGATTAAAGGGGAGTAGACCGGGTATGGAGCGACCCGGTCCAGGAGCTTGCATAAAAGGGTGCTAGACCCGGTTTCTTTCATTTTCCTTCTTCCATTCTCTCTCTACCTCACGGTTCTCTCTTCTCTCTTCGCCGTTCGAAAACCCTAACCCTAATCCTCTAAAAATAGCTTAGAACAACATGATTCAAGGCTTAATGGCTTCGTCTTGTTGTTCTAGTCACAAATCCATCACTGAAATTCACAAATGACCATAGAAACGATGTAGATCGTGAACTTTCACTCGTGGATTCCGAACGGTTTTGGTTCGAATCTTGGTTCAAATCTTCTTTCTATATGTTTTTATCTGTTGATTCGTTGGTTTACAACGATGAATCAACGTTGTAAACCTTGGAATCTTGAAGTTTTTTTTCTGGAAAAAGTTAGGGTTTACGATTCTGAACCAAAATTTCTCGGATTCGCACTGTTCTACATCGTTCTGGAACTCGTTGTTGTTCTTGAACGAAACAAAGAGGTAAGTTTGTGATTTTACCTGGTTTTATTCGGAGATTTGATTTGGATCTTCAGAAATCCTTGAATTGCTTCTGTTTTGTGTTGATTCTCTTTGAAATCCGGAAATAAACCGGTGAATTTTTCGTTCTTCTTCTTCTCTGGTTCAAAACCGTGAAATTCTTCCCCTCTTCTTCTCAAAACCTTGCTTCTGTGATCGTACTGAGTTTGTTGCCATTGGTGACGAACTTGGTGCTCGAATTGCAGAAGAAGTGATTCGATGATGAAGATTCAGCAATGAATCTCTGAGAATCGCTACGAATTTCACTGAATATGGATCGGATTTGGTTCTGAAGAAGCTAGGGTTTGTTCTTCATGTTCATGAATTTTCTGAGTTTCTTGTGGATTTGATTCTAACTGACATGAGAGAGAAATTGATGAATTGTTTCTGATGTGGCCTCTGTTGATTTCTGACTTTTCTGACACGCGTGGCCTTTTATAGGCTGCCGTGTGTATACCTGACCCAATGATCTTGTGACACGTGGAATTCCTTGCTTGCGTGGCTTCTGGACCAAACTGTAAAAAGGACTAAAATGCAATTTTGGAAAATTTGGGACTGAAATGCAATTTATTAAAGATTGGACCGTTTTAAAAGAATTAAAAGGAAAGGACTGCTTAAAAACTGGAATTGGGACTCTTTGCAATAAAATGTAAAATTTGGACTGAATTGCAATTTCTAAAAGTGTTTGGACTAAAATGTAAAAATAATAAAATTGGTTAAAAAACTTAATCTGAATGCAACGTAAAGTGAAACAGTTAAAACTGACAAAATGGACTAAAACGAACAAATTACCTAAATGAGGTATTTTAAAATACCTCCCTGCCCAAAATTAATTTGATGTGAAAAGACTAGAATGCCCCTGGGGCATGATTTCGACGCGACGAAGATACTTAAATATCGACATTAGCACTGATTTTGACGCGACGAAGATACTTAAATATCGACATTAGCACTGATTTTGGGCGTAAAAATACGTTTGTAAATGTCATGTATGCCACGCGACATTTGGTTATGAATGCAAGACAGACTAAGAATTGAATTTAACAAAATATGTCGTATCCATTGCGGGACTGGTAGACATTAACAGAATAGCAAACAACAGAGTATGTCGTATCCATTGCAGGACTGGTTGACATTAACAAGATAGCAGATAACAAGACTCACTGGGGAGACTCGATAGCAAATTTGACAGGTACAAGCTGTTCTTGGATGCGAACTGGCCACTTGACCGGGAATATTGACAACAAAGGGTGCAAGCTGCTCTTGTATTTGAGCTGGTTACTTGGCTGAAAGAAAAGTAGGAAGCACAAGCTGTTCTTGTATTTGAACTAGTTACTTGGCTGAAAGAAAAGTAGGAAGCACAAGCTGTTCTTGTATTTGAACTAGTTACTTGGCTAACAGGAAGCAAAAACATAGGTGCAAGCTGTTCTTGGATACGAACTGGCTACTTGACCAATAACAAGAGTAAATTGACAGGCACAAGCTGTTCTTGGATGCGAACTAGCCACTTGGCCGTTAACAGAGTGAATTGGCAGGCACAAGCTGTTCTTGGATGCGAACTAGCCACTTGGCCGTTAACAGAAACGAATTGTATTGTAGAAACAAATTGAAATTGACTTGACATGACGGCAGGAGCTTGAATTTGAAAGGATAGCTAAAGTTTGAAGTTGACAAGATTGTTGGATTTTGAAATTGACATGACAGTTATGAATTTGGAATTGACATGATTGATTTTGACAGAGATCAACATAGGAATTGAGAATGCAAATGTGTATGAATAACATGACAATTTTATCAAATACATGAACACATAAGATGCATGATTATGCATGTATGAATGCTTTGAAATGCATGACGATTGGCACCTTATAGGCATGATTTCGCAGAGACAGACAAACCATTGGAATATTGGGCACGTAATGGCTCGTGCTCTGACATGCCCGTAAAGGGTACTCTCCCGGGGATGCAGCCGTCGGGAGATGCATCCTGACCGTTGCTGAGGGCAGGAAGCTGTAAAATTGTAGAGAAAGACAGTCTGAACGGTATTGCTGCTTGTTGGAACAGTCACATAAATACTTTGGACATCGCATCTGTGGTCAATGCTTTTGCATGTTTGTTTTTTATTTCTTTTTCATTTTTATTTTCATCATCCCATTTTTGCCTGGATCGCCCTTTTAGGTTTTCGACCCACCGGGGAATAGTTTTTTGTTGCCCATGTTTTTGCCTGGATTGCCTTTGAAGGTTGTCAATCCATCGGGGTGCTCATTTTTGCCTAAGCCGCCCTTTCAGGCTTTCGACTTAGCGAGCATATTCATTTTTCATGCTTTTCATTCTGTTTTTTCATTCTTGCCATTGACCACAGACCGTCACTGGGGGGAAGGCTTGCTAATAACTTGAATTGGAACTGATATCAATGTAGATTTGTTCATGCATGTTTCATTTGAATATACCTAGTTGCTTAGGCCTGCTTTCAAAATACTCAAAAATTTTCAATTTTCAGAATGTTCATTCCAGACATTCATCATTATTAACATAGAAAAAATCTTTTGTATGAAGCTTTGGAGGTAAAGTAGAAAAAGAATTAGAGTGCCAAACAAAAGCATAGGCTCAAATTGACGTGTAAGGGTGGTAGTCGGCCAAAAGCGCGACCCCACATATTTACAAATCTTGAAAAATGGTAATTTTATTGGTTGGTGGTACATTGAACACAGTAACTACCATGGTATCTAAAACTCTTGAATCCGCAGGTAGAAATATATTTGTTTTAGAAATAATAAGATATGATGATGTAATATAATATATATTTTGATGATGTGTGCTTTTATGTATTTTTAGTATTATCTTATTTGATTTATAATATAATATATTTAATTAAATATGGGTTGTTACATAATTTTAGATAATTTGAGGGAAGGAGTAGAAATAAGATAAGATGAGTAAGAGAATATAAATAAGAGAATTAGGGTTAGAATTATTTAGTACGTGATATAACTTTTGGAGAAACCTAGAGAAAAAGAGAGGAGGCGCGAAGGAGAGAAGAAAAACCTAAGAAGAACGCAGCTTGATTCAGGAGACCAAATTAAGGTAAGGGTGAGCCTAGCTTTCATTATATTAAACTGTAATTCAATTCAATTATGATTAACAAGAGATGGATGAGTTTTTGAGAGAATTAAGAACTAGGTTAAGGTGAATGAATTAAAAGATGAAGTTGAAAGGTGAGAATTAATGAAAACTAGTTTAGGTTTCGAATTGAGTTTCTAGTCTTAAAAAGAGTGGATAATCTAGTAGGTTAATGAATAATTAATGTTCTAATGATAGGATAATCATAGGGTGATGTTTAAGGTCATGTTTTGAGGGTATTGGATCGAAAACAGAGTAGAAAAGGTTTCCCCAAGGCGAAACCGCAACGGAACTGCGATTTTGCTGTCGCTGTGCAAAACACGTTACTTGTTGTCTCAGTTGGACAAGTTTAAGTTCCGAACTGGGTTTAGGTGTATTCATGAAAGTTGTAGATATAGATGTTAGCTTTCACTAGCCTTTGGAGTGACTCAATTTAAGCTTTTAGAACTCTAGATATGATTAAAATACTACAAAGGGGTCAACAGGCTCGTTCTCTTTTTGATTTTCAGTAACCGAAAAACTAAAATAAAAACTGGGACTTTTCTGTTCATATTTAGCTTTTGATGTCTTCACGAAAGTTGTAGATAATTGAGTTAGCTTTTTAATGGCTTCAGAGTGAATCAAAAATGGTTTTTGAATCTTGAGTTATGATAAAAACACTCCAAGTAGGTCTTGGAAAAAAAAAACAGCATTCTCTGTTTCACGTTCTTGTGTCTTTTTCATACATTTCTGTTCCGAACAGGGTCTTGGTGTAAACATGAAAGTTGTAGATAATTGAGTTAGCTTTCTAATGGCTCTGGAGTGACTAGAAAATTATTTGTAGATTTTGAGTTATGATGAAAATAGTCCAAGTAGGTCTTGAGAAAACTTTAAGAAAACTTAGCATAACTAATCCCAAGTTAGTCCAAAGACTTAGGGTTGGTTTCCAAACTTCAAACTTAGGTATTAGGGATTTAGTTGAGGTGTTTTATGAGTATTTGACTTATGTCTTATTTAATCATACTTGATTACTTTTGAAGAATGTTATTGCTTATGAATTATGAATGATGAGTGCATAATGTGCTATACTTATGAAGTTAATGTGATGATTTGATGTTGTTGATAATGATTATGAATCATATGTGCATTATGTGAACTATATTGTAATATATGTGATGCCTAAATGATGAATTTTTGATGTTGTTATATGATTGATGATTTGCTGCCATGTTGCTGTTATTATTTAATTAAAGCTGCATGAGTCGGTCTATGATGTGAGATGTTGTCCAATTTGTTGGAGTCATATGAGAAGTGTCGTGATGTCTAAGACGTAAGTGATTGAGTCTCATGCATACTCATTCAGAGATGAGGGCTTATGCCCTGGAGTTTTTACTCACCAGCGACGAGGGCTTATGCCCTGGAGCTTTTGCTCACTAGCGACGAGGGCTTATGCCCTAGGAGTATATTTATGCTCAAAGCGACGAGGGCTTATGCCCTGGATTGGTACCACATGCATATAAGATGTCTAAGATGTTTAAGATGTTAGAGTTGCATAGTCGAGTTGCATTGTCGAGTCGAGTTGTTTAAGATGTTTTGTGATGATGATTCTTTGATGATGTTTAAGATGTTTAGTGATGATATTCTTGATGTTGCTTAAGATGTTATGAGATAAATATTTGAGACGTGCTTATATGTTAATTGTTGTTAAACTTAATTGTTGAATTATCTGTTTATTATATTGTTTGTGAATCTCACCCCTTCTGTTGGAATTGCCGCCTTGTGGGGAAGTGCAGGTAACCAAGATTAGGTGCAGTCGTGTGAGACATTCCTCATTGTGTCTTAGGTGCTCTGATATGTAACGGGATGGGGAATCTTGTCAAATGCTTTTCTGTTCCTTGCATGTCAATTATAATTTTATAAAGACTAATTTTAGATGAACTTTTGAAATGTTATGAAGAGGCCTGCGTGCCAAGACTTTTAAGATTCCGCTGCAATGTTTTGAGAAGTTTAATAACTATTTTTATGATGAATGAATTGTTATTCATTTCCTTTGAGATGTTTTAAGAAAGTGATACTCCGTTTATGTGAAAACTCTGATTTAATTTACGAAATTTTACCTTTGGGAAAACGGGGTGTTACAATCTTGCTCTAGAATAGGTAGAAGACTAATCCACCAGTCATCAGCTTCCTCAGCCAGCATGTGCGTACCAAAACGCACCTTCTGCACCTCTGTGCACTGCATAACACTAAACACTCTC
Source organism: Medicago lupulina (assembly GCA_958299785.1). Classification (NCBI taxonomy): domain Eukaryota; kingdom Viridiplantae; phylum Streptophyta; class Magnoliopsida; order Fabales; family Fabaceae; genus Medicago; species Medicago lupulina. Next base: position 41,175,722 of record OY283142.1, read on the forward strand.
TCGATCTCCTTGAGCCACGTCTGATCTCCATCAGGATCATATCTTCCTTTGAAGGTAGGAGGATGATTTCTCAGGAAGGTCTCTAACATACGGACCTCAGCATTCGCACCAACATTCGCGTTCGGCTGTTGTCCTACAGCTTGAGCAACAGCTTCCAGTGCAGCAGCAATCGCAGCGTCGTTTCTTCCAGCCATCTTAGTTCTCTACACAACACAAAACAATCAGCATGACATATAACAATATATCAACTGATACTCGACACAACAAGACTCTTCTACTTGGCTGGACGGACCGACCTGCTCTGATACCAATTGTAACACCCTGTTTTCCCAGCATAAGAATTTCATAAATAAATCAGAGTTTTCACATACAACGGAGCGTCACATTTCTCAGAAACATCTCAAATATGAATAAATAACAATTTATTCCTTCGTAAAAATAGTCATTAAAATATTTAAAACATTACAGCGGAATTCATTTAATATCATAAATAGTCTCTGGCACGCAGGCCTCATCAACGTCTCATAAAATTCCAAATGTTAATCATAATCATGAAAATCATAAAGATAATACTCAAGGAATAGAAAACATAAGCAAAGTTCCCATCCCGTTACGTATCAGAGCACCTAAGACTCAACCGAGGAATGGTCCTCACGAGACAACACCTATTCTTGGTTACCTGCAAGTTACCCATACGAAGGGCAACATTTTCAAGCAGAAGGGGTGAGATTCACAAAATAATTATATTAAACATATAATTCAATAATTGTAGTTAACAACAAATCATCACATAAAACACATCACTTAGCATCATAAGTATCATCATGTCATGTATTATCTTCGCAAACATCTTAACAACTTGACTCGACAATGCAACTTCACTTGACTATGCAACCCTAACATCTTAAATGCATGTGGTACCAATCCAGGGCATAAGCCCTCGTCTCTTTGAGCATAAATGTAACACCCCGTTTTCCTAGCATAAAAATTTCGTAAATCAAATCAGAGTTTTTAACATAAACGGAATGTCACACTTCTTTTCAAAAATCGTAAATGGAATAAATAACTATCTATCTTTTAAAATTCAATAACAAAATCTTTAATACTTCGCAGCGGAATTTATCAAGTAACTAAAACAGTCTTTGGCACGAAGGCCTCTTCATACATGTCTCATAAAAATCCAATCTAAAGACATGGTCATAAATTTTCAAAAGCAATACGTAAGGAATAGAAAAGCAATAACAAAGTTCCCCATCCCGTTACGTATCAGAGCACCTAGACACGTGAGGAGTCCACTCACATCAACAGCTAGTCCTGGGAATCTGCACTTGCCCACAAGGCGGCAATTCCAACAGAAGGGGTGAGATTTCACAAAACAATAATATTAAGCATATAATTCATTAATTATATTTAACAACGTAAATAACTTCCTCTATTAGTAATAATAATCCTTCATGTAATAATTCTTAATAACTCAACCAACTTCTAATTATCATTTACTTCATATTTATCACATTATAAAGATCATCATATAACACATAATAACCAAATCATAACCAACATAGATCATCACATCTTAGCTCATATACAACATAACAACATCATTAATTCGTAATAACATTTCTCCACCAAGCATCTCATTAGCAACTCATAATAGAAGACAACTTAGCAACTATACGTAACATCATCAATTCATAATAATACTTATTCATCAAACATCTCATTATCAATTCATGAATAAAAGACAACTATCAACTTAACATAAACATCATCAAGTACACTTAACAACTCATAGATATCATCATGTAATCATCATCACTGATAAATTTAAAACAACTCAATGTAATCATCATCTCACTATAATAATCAACATCGTAAACAACATTATAACATTATAATTAGTATCATATACAACATCATAACAACATAACAATATCATAATCAATATCTTAAACAACATAGCAACATAACAATATCATAATCAATATAGCAACATCTTAGTCAACGTCATATAATTCACATCATAAACATCGTATAATCTTCATAGGTACTTTTTTAACAACACATGGGTAGAAAACAACTCGACAACTCATAGAGGATAATTCATCAACAACTTAACAACTCATGGATGATAATTCATCAACAACGACTTTGACTCGACAAATGCGACAATGCAACTTAGACACTTATATGCATGTGGTACCAATCTTCATCATAAGTATTAATATACTTTAATCGTGCGGAGGACAAAGCTCCTAATAATCGTGCGGAGGACAAAGCTCCTAATAATCGTGCGGAGGACAAAGCTCCTATCATGGTGAGGACAAAGCTCAATGAATGCTAATGCATGGACTCTATCAACAAGACACCTTAATCAACTTATCACTTATACATCCAATAATTTGGAGTTCATCATCAACTTATTCATACTCATGCAACTTAGTTAAATAACAATTGCAACATAATCAAATCACATCAAGCTTACTAACAATTCATTTCAACAACATCTTGATCATTCAATAATATTTTGAGTAATGCATTTAATCATTAAATCACATTACAAACAACTTAGCAGTTCATAACAGCAACAGAAACAGCACAAGCAATTCACAACATAACAATATTAATGTGAAGCATCAACAACTTAAACATCATACATCTTCCACATAAGGCATATAAATATTTCACATAACCAATAACAGCAACATAGGCGACACGTAAACATCTCAAGATATAACAATATCAAATGATAATCAACAACAACTTAAACATCATATATAATTCACATAATGCATATACAAATATATTACATTACTATCAACACTAAATCATATCATAATAGCTTCACAGATCATCAATAATATTATATTCAACCCACATTCCTACTGTAACACCAAATCATATTATTATACTCTTAAACACCTTAATTGAACTCATAGAACTTCTAGTTTTGAGGGTTGGTTTTATCCCATAAGTTTTGGATTAACTTAGAAATGGTTATGCTGAATTTTCATAAGATTTCACTGTGACCTACGTGCAGTAATTTGACCATAACTCAAGTTCTATAAATCGTTTTGACGTCAGACCAATGGCATTAGGAAGCTAACACCCATACCTACAACTTTCGTGTTTACACCTAAGACCAATTATGTACCAATCAATACCAGTTTTCATTTCAAATTCGGACAAAGTTGTGCTAAAATTCATAAAAATTTACTAAGACCTCCTTGAAGTATTTTCATCATATCTCAAACACCAAAAATCATTTTCATGTCAAACCAAAGCCACTGGAAAGCTAACATAATTATCTACAACTTTCATGTTTACACCAAAGGCAAATTCAAAACAGAAATGTGTGAAAAAGACGCAAGAACGCGAAACAGAGAATGCTGTCAAAGTGCATCTCGCGAGGCGAGTAAGTGTACTCGCTGTGGCGAGTTGCGACGGACAAATCTACGGGAACAGACCAGTTTTCACTCCAAAAGCCCCAATTTCATCAACCCAAATCCCAAATTTGATAGGAAACTCAACCTATGTTTATTCTATAGCCTGAACTTCAATTCTTAACACAATTTCGATGGTTTCTACACTTTTCAATTCAAAAAAAATCAATAATCAAAACCTAATCCCAATTATCCAACCTAAGAACAACAACATGTTAAATCACAAATTCAGAATCATAGGCTTAAGAAGATTGAATGTTAGTCCCACCCTTACCTTAAAGAATGAAAATCGCAGCCTCTAGGTCTTCTCCCTCTTCTCTTGGCTTTTTCCTCCTTTTTTCCAAAAACAGTCGTACGTGCAATTGTTTTTCTAAAACTAGGTTTTCTCTCCTTTTTATAAAAATCTTAACCTACTTATTTTTCTCTTAAATCCCAATCTTAATATTCTATCCCAATATATATATATTTCCATAACAAATCATTTATACTTCTATAACAAATGACATATATTTCTATAACAAATCATATATATTTCTATAACAAATCATATATATTTCTACAACAAATAACATTTATATTTCTAAATCAAATAGTATATATATTATACTAATAAATACCAACATATTACATATCAAAATATCACTCATCAAAATAAATCATATAAATCACACAAATCATATAAGTATATTCTAAACTCATTAAAATAATCAAATAATTAGAGAGGGCGTTACAATAAATATACTCCCAGGGCATAAGCCCTCGTCGCTAGTGAGCAAAAGCTCCAGGGCATGAGCCCTCGTCGCTGGTGAGTAAAAACTCCAGGGCATAAGCCCTCACCTCTGAATGAGTATGCATGAGACTCAACATCTTAAAACTTAAACAAGTTAAACATCTTAAAACGTCGCAAACGTCACAAACATCTTGGACCGACACATGCAACATTATTCTTACGTAAACAGCAACATGGCAGCAAACAAATCACAGAATATAACGATATCATTACAAACATCATCTCAACATCACATACATTTCATACATATCTATTTCATATGACTCATATATCATTAACAACAACGTAAGGTTATCACAAGCGTCACTCACATTAAAACCAGCCTACTGTACCACCCAAGGTTCATCTCTCAAACCCTCGTGCGAAACAGATCGCAACAACATAGGAAACGTGACATTCTGTCACAGCACAACTCGCCGTGGCGAGCTCAATTGCTCGCCTGGTGAGAGATTACAGGTCTCTCTCGCCATGGCGAAAGGATTTCTCGCCTGGCGAAGCGTTACGGGTCCGTCGCTATGGCGAGCTATATCTCGCCTGGCGGGCGATGAAGGTATGTTCGCCGTGGCGAGCTACGGCTTCCGCCTGGCGAACGATGTCAGAACAGACTACGGGATTACGAACTTTTCCACTCAAAATCCCATTTTTCATCATGTTAAGCCCCAAGTTCGACTGAAATAACAACATTATACATATTCTAGGTTCTGTAATCAATTCCTACATCAATTTCACAGTTTTACATCATCAATACACTAATTCTTCACTTTTAACCTAATCCCCAATTCCTCAAAACCACCTTTTACTCTTGTTAATTATGATTAAACGAATTACAGATTAATATAATTGAATTGCTAGGCTCTCCCTTACCTTAATTGTGCAGAAATCGCAGCCCTCTTGCCTCTTCTCTCCTTCTCTGGTTTTTCTCCCTTTTTCTCCCAAAACTGATCGTACGTACTGAGTTATTCTTAACCTAATATTCCCTATTTATACTCCCAACAAATCTTATCTTATTTACTCTTTCTCCCACATAACTCTCTAAAATCTCAAAATTACCCCACATCTCTATATTTATTTTATTTTCAAATCTTATTTTATTAAACAATAAAATAAGTCACCACGTCACATAAATCACCAAAAATCACATAAATCTTATCTCTTCACATCTCATAAAATATAAATATATTCTAGACTCTTCAAATAATTTAAATAATCAAATAATTCAAAATAATCTAAAGTGGGCGTTACAGCTGACCTTCCAAAGAAATCTGCCTTCAAGAGCCACTCTGCAAGCTCTTGCAATAACCTTTTCTGTGATGGTTATAGGAATACCCATCACTGCTGATCTTATCTCTAACCTCCTAAAAGGTTCAAGACCCATTTCTCTCCTTGATTTTCCTTTCAGACTTGGATCCCTTGCCACAACCTGTCTTTCTTCTAAGATAGCAGCTTCTTGATCAAAAACCTCAGCCCTTACCCAGAAATCCTTAGCCAAGTTTACATATGTTGGTCCATTCAACATACGAAAGTAACCAAACAGCTTTTGTGCGGAAATAAGCGCTTCCATGTCCATCCCGTTTATTTTGAGACAGACGAAATCCACCGGTGATTCTATTTGAACCTCAAACGATTCAAGAGGAATAGCTATCATTTTTGGTTTGATCAAGTAACCGAACCCTGTGCCGAGTTGCATACCAGAACCACTTGCAGAAGTTGCCATTGAAGAAGTTTGAAGGTTTAGGGTTTCTAGTTTGAGAGAAGAGAAAATCTGATTTTTGATTAACTGCTTAAAAACTTGAAAGTGTAGGAAAGTGAGTGAGTTGTGTGTGATTGATATATATATATATATATATATATATATAGTGATTTTTGACACCAAAACGTTTCACATTCAGAGGGGACAAACAAACATACGCATTAATGACAATATAGAGGGCGTGAGAATATTTGTTTAAGAGAATAACTATCATTGCCCTTTCAGTGTTATTGCCCAATACAGATAGACCATGTAACGCCCACTTAGATTATTTTAATTATTTGATTTATTTGAAGAGTCTAGATATATTTATATATATTTTATGAGGTGTGAAGAAGTATGATTTATGAGATTTATGTGATTTTTAGTGATTTTATATGATGTGGTGACCTATTTTATTGTTTAATAAAATAAGATTTGAAAATAAAATAAGTATTGAGATGTGGGGTTGTTTTGAGATTTTAAAGAGTTTTGGGTAGAAGGAGTAATAAGATAGAATAATTAAGGGGATATAAATAAAGGAAATTAGGTCAAGATTTGTCAGTACATACGTTTTTGGAAAAAGGAGAAAAACAGAGAAGAGGAGAAGCCAAGAGGGAGAGCTGCAATTTTCTGCAAAACTAAGGTAAGGGTGAGCCTATCATACAATTTTATTAAGCCTGTAATTCATATGATTATATCTAACAAGTGTAGGAATAGTTTTTTAGGATTTGAGAACTAGGTTAAAGTGATGAATTGATGATTAAATGATGAGAAATCGTAGAATTGATGTAGAAACTGCTTGCAGATCATAGATTAACCTTAGTGCAAATGTTTCATATGAATTTGGGGTTAAACATAGTGAAAATTGGGATTTTTGGTGGAAAGATCAAAATTAGGGTGTTTAGGAAAAAGGGCTGTATATTTCGAAGTCTCTGTTTTTCTGAACTAGTTCTGTTTCCTGAACTAGTTTCGCTCCTCAACTATTTGCGCTCTAGAACTAGTTTCGCTCCTGAACTATTTGCGCTCCTGAACTAGTTTCGCTCCTGAACTATTTGCGCTCCTGAACTAGTTTCGCTCCTGAACTATTTTCGCTTCTGAACTATTTTTGCTTCTAAACTAGTTTGCTTCTGAAGTGAGTTTCGCTCCTGAACTGCTTTGCTTCTGAACTGTTTTGCGTTCTGATTAGTACAAGTTGTTGTGAGTTGACCCTTGGGTAGGAATGGAAGCTAATTATATTATGATTGACGTTCTGTAGAGCTGCTATATGATGATTTAATGTTGTTGTTAATGATTTATGCATCATATGAAATATATGTGGAATATATGTGATGTTTTGAGATGATGATTTCATTTGACGTTGTGATTATTGATTGCTGCCATGTTGCTGTTTATATTTATCTAAAGTTGCATGAGTCGGTCTATGATGTGTGATGTTGATCCAAATTATTGGAATCATAAAAGATGTGTCATGATGTCTAAGTTGTAAGAAGTTGAGTCCATGCATACTCAAACAGAGATGAGGGCTTATGCCCTGGAGCTTTTGCTCAAGAGCGACGAGGGCTTATGCCCTAAGAGTATATTTATGCTCAAAGCGACGAGGGCTTATGCCCTGGAATAGTACCACATGCATGATTAAGATGTTAGAGTTGCATAGTCGAGTTGAAGTTGCATTGTCGAGTCAATGTAGTTGATTTATTTATGAAGTTGATTTCTAATGTTGATTATGAAGATGCTTATGATGTTAAATGTTTGCTGCTATGTTATGATGAAGATGGTTATGATGTTAAATGTTTGCTGCTATGTTATGATGAAGATGCCTATAATGTTAAATGTTTGTTGCTGTTTATGATGAGGATGTTTATGTTGTTAAATATAATTGTTGAATTATATGCCTAATATTATTGTTTTGTGAATCTCACCCCTTCTGCTTGAAAATGTTGCTCTTCTTATGGGTAACTTGCAGGTAATCAAGAATAGGTGCAGTCGTTTGAGGATTTCCCTCGGTTGTGTCTTAGGTGTTCTGATACGTAACGTTATGGGAACCTTGTTATTGCTTTTCTATTCCTTTACGTATTACTTATGAAGTTTTATGACATTGTGGTTGAAATTGATTTATGAGGTTTTTATGATGCGGCCTGCGTGCCAAGACTATTATATTATTGAATTTATTCTGCTGCAAGGTTTTGAAATATTACGATGACTACTTTTTGAAGAATAAATTGTTATTTATTCATATTTGAGATTTTTGAGAAATGTGACATTCCGTTATGTGAATACTCTGATTTATTTAAGAAATTTTTATGTTGGGAAAACGGGGTGTTACAGACCACGTCAGAGAACTAAAAAAGTAGCTGTTGCAAATAGGGGGCTAGGTGTCACTAGACTTAACTTCAACCTTTTCCTTTTCTGCATGCTATCAGAGTCAAAAGATTCTTTCCCAGAGTCTGAGAGTTTTTCAAGGGCTGAATTTCTTCAAAGTCTCCAACAGAGAGTCTGATACTCAACAACTTCTGATAAATTTCAGAGTCTGATTTTTCATTCAGAGGCAAGCATTACTCAGTGACAAAATGCATGTTCATATTTTTCTTTATAAAATTAAATCTTTCAACAGTTAAGGGTTTAGTAAAGATATCAGCCCATTGATGATCAGTATCAATGAATTGAATATCTAAAACTCCCTTTTGAACATAGTCTCTGATAAAATGATGTTTAATTTCAATGTGCTTGGCTCTTGAATGAAGAATAAGATTCTTTGACAAACAAATAGCAGCTATATTATCACAATAAATGGGAATACAGTTTTCAGTTATTTGATAGACTTCTAATTGATGTTTCATCCAGAGTAGTTGTGTACAACAACTAGCAGCTAAGATGTATTCTGCTTCTGCTTTTGACAAAGCAATAGTTGCCTGTCTCTTGCTAGCCCAGGATATCAGATTATCACCAAGGAATTGACAATTTCCACTGGTTGATTTTCTTTCAATCCTATTGTCATCGCGATTTTCGGGTGTCAAATCATTAATTGGATCTGAACCTTTCGATCATTGATGTTTCTATTTTTTTTGGGGAAGGTAAAATCGAGAAAACCTTTAGAAATCCTAAGTTCGGGGCTGATTTCATCGCGGGAAGGTGTTAGGCACCCGCGATGACTATAGTATCCTATAGGAACCGTTTTACTACGCTTTACGTTTATGCTTTACTTTTATTGCTACTTGTAAAAGAAATTGGTTTTAAGAATGAGAGGGAGAAAGTTGGATTTTATTTTATTGGACTTGGAGAGATATGAGTCTCTTGCCTACATACCCTTTTAAGGGATCAAAATTCCATGTAGTTCTCTTCCAAAATATTTTTGTGAGTTTTGTTCTTTTTTAGTTTTGAAAAAGGAGATTTTGAAGAAGGGAAAGAGGCCGTGTAGGCATTAGAATTGAAAACAAATGAGGTTGGTCCAATTTATTTACAAAAACGGTTAAAGTTGAGAATTAGTGTTCATTTTGATTTTTGATTAAGAAAGCGAAGGGAAAATCCTTTGGAGTTTTGACTCCAAGGTTTGTTTGGAAAAGATTTGAAGTGACGGAAGTTGTTTGTTTTTCAAAAGATTGATTTTCTCTAAGTGCCGCGTATCCTAAACATACACCTAGCGATGAACATACAACGTGTGTGCGTGTGTCGGTGCATGTGTCGGTGTACATCATTATAGTCCACAGTCTTTTACATCGGGTCCTATTTTACATTCTATAGTCTTGCATGAAATTAAAGAAAAGTAAGCTAAACCTAAAACATTACATGAATTAATGGAAATTGTATAAGGGTGACTAAAGGAAGAAAAACAAATGAGAGTGAGGCAATGCTTGCAATGTGCATGAGACATAGAACAAAATGGTTAGTAATGAAATGAGAAACGATAGCATGAGTAGCAATGCATAGGAGATGAAATGATCATAGCAAAGAGTATTAAGCAAATTGCAAAAGAAACAAGTGCCAAAAATAGTGCAAACTACACAAAACAAAAGCCTAAAACTTAAACCAAATCCCATGACCTATAATCCTCACCAAACAGCACTTTTAAGGGAAAAATCTCAAGAATTATGAGGAAATTACAAGCCATGCATTCATATTTAGCACGTACACATTTTATGCATATTTCACACTTTATTTTCAAACAAAAATTCACATTTACTTGCAAAACACGAAACTAACTAATGAACTCGCAAAACAAGAAATTACTTCTAAACTTGCATGAAATTGGAAACTTAACGTTTGAGCTTGTAAGACGAGTAACTAATACTAAACTTGCAAAGATTGGGAAATTAACAACTAAATTTGCAAAAGTAGAAGAAATTAACACTAAGTTGGTAATAATATAAAAAAAAAAAGGGTTGGAAATAATCAATTAAGCTTACAAGAAGCAAGAACCAGCAATGAATTCAGAACCAAACACATCACAAAATCATGTATCAAATACTAACATTGTATAGCAACAATTGGATCTAAAAATATGCAAGAAACTCTCACAAACACGCCTAGTACTCAAAACCATAGAAAAAATTAGCGCATGCATTTTTATCAGCTTTACATGTGTGGAAATATCGCTAAAACATTAAAAAATACATCAAGAACACACTGTAATTTTCCAGGAATTTTGCAAGAAATTTTAGCATGCATAGGGGTCCAAACAGCAAGAATAAAGGTGTATATAGCAAGGAAATTCAGGAAACTGAAAGAAAAGCCAAGGCCCGCGGGTAAAAGGCCCAAAACCCACACAAACTGGCGGATCCGGACCACCAGAACGCCCTAAAGGCGTTGGATTGGTCCGGTTGCACTAAAACCCTAGATCAAACGGCTGAGGACGCAAGGGGAAACTGGATCGGGTCTGAACCGACCCGGTCTAGCGCCTATGTAAAAGGAAGCTGACCCGGTCCGGCTCATTTTCCCTACCGTTTCTCTTTCTTCCTCAATCGTTCTCTCTTCTTCTCTCAACTGTTCCGATCGGAACCTAACCCTAACCACCCAGAATCCGTTCGAAACTCCCTCAATCAACTCGTTTCATCATCCTAAACTCGAATCCGCTTCCAGAAACCTCATGTGAAACGCAAATCGATGTGAATCTTGAAGGGATTTGTTTACGGTTCCACTGTTTTGGTTCGTTTTTGCTTAAATCTTTTCTGAATGAGAAGCTTTGCGAATTCATGGATCTACAGCGATGGATATTCGTTGTAGATCGTAGAATTTTTACATTCTTTTGAAAATGTTAGGGTTTCGTTGTTTTTTGAATGAAAACCTTCAAACTTTCATGGATTCACATCGATTTGGCTGTGTTGATGCTTTTAAGCAAGAAAGAGATGAGTTCGTGCGTTTACCTGTGTTCTAACTGGAGATTCGAGCTGATATCTTCCGGAACTCCTTGAATCTGATTCTGTTTGTTGGTTTTTGGCTTGAATCCGGAATTGAATCGGTAAACGCTCCTCCTTTCTCTTGACCGGTTCGGATTCTGCGAAATTTCCCTTTCTTCTTCTCAATTCAACCTTCCGTGATCGCGTTTGAGTTCGCCGCTTCCGGTGGTGAATTCGCGCTGGAATTGCGGAGGAACTAGCTCAATGATGAAGATTCCTCGTTGGATCTCTGAGAGCTAACACCATTTCCATGGATTTGATTTTCTGGAAACGGTTAGGGTTCTTTGTGTAGTGTTCTTGATGAATTTTGCTTTGATCTTAACTGCCAAGAGAGAGAAGAATTATTCTGTTTGTGTGATGTGGCGTGATCCTGTGATTTCTGACACTTCGTCCCATTTATAGCTTGCCATGTGTGCCTGCGAGCCAATAGGGGACTGCCACGTGGAATTGAACACTTGCGTGGCCTTGGACTTGAAATTGGACCAATCTGCAATTTTATGAAACTGTGGGACCTATTTGCAATTAAACAAAAATTGGATTCATTTGAAAATTAAAAAAAATGGGACTGTTTTGGAATTTTAAAAAGGTTTGGACTGCTTCTAAAAAAGAAAGAAAAAGAAAAAACTGACTGCCTTAAAACCGGACTAAAAATGCAATTTTGTAAAATACTTGGACTGAAATGCAATTTTTGAAAATATTGGGACCAAGAAGTAAAAATGATAAAATTGGCTAAAAATTGCAATTTGAAATGCAACGTAAAGCGAAACGATTAAAACCGACAAAACGGACTAAAACGAACAAATTACCACAAATGAGGTATTTTAAAATACCTCTCTGCCCAAAATTTATTTGATGTGAAAAGACTAAAATGCCCCTGGGCAAAAACGACTCAGACTGACTCAGATGCGAATTAAGATGATTTTGTGCAAATTTTGATTAATGATTCATGAAAACCAGTTGAAAAGACTCAGGGACAAATTGCAGGGACTAAAAATGGGTTCCTTTGTAGGAAATGACCAAAATACCCTTTTGTATGATTTTATGCAAAAATTTAAAAGACTGAAGCAGTAATGTATGCAGTTGAAGCACAGTAGAAAACATGGTGAATTTGAAAGGATTTAGAAAATAGCAGGAAGTTCGAAAAAGTATTTTTAGGTCCAAAATGAGGGTATGACAGCTGCCCCTATTTAAGTTTCTTCGTTTGGAGAGTCAAGAGACGGAGTCTTTGGCCTGACATGACGAAGATACTTAAATATCGACATTTGTACTGATTTTGGGCATAAAAATACATTTGCAAATGTTATGTATGCCATGCGACATTTGTGTTATGAATGCAAGACAAACTGAGAATTAAATTTAACAGAATATGTCATATCCATTGCGGGATTGGTAGACATTGACAGAATAGCAAACAACAAAATATGTCGTATCCATTGCGGGACTGATTGACATTAACAGAATAGCAAAAAGGAATATGTCGTATCCATTGCGGGACTGGTTGACATTAACAGAATAACAAGACTCACTGGGGAGACTCGAAAGCAAATTGACAGGTACAAGCTGTTCTTGGATGCGAACTGGCCACTTGACCGGGGATATTGACAACAAAGGGCGCAAGCTGCTCTTGTATTTGAGCTGGTCACTTGGCTGAAAGAAAACATAGAAAGCACAAGCTGTTCTCGGACACGAACTGGTTACTTGGCTGACAGGAAACCGTAGGAAGCACAAGCTGTTCTTGGACACGAACTGGTTACTTGGCTGACAGAAAAAAAGGAAGCACAAGCTGTTCTTGGATCTGAACTGGTTACTCGGCGGATACCAAAAGGAAAGGTGCAAGCTGTTCTTGGGTGCGAACTGGCCACTTGACCGGTAGCAGAAACAAATTGACAGGCTCAAGCCGTTCTTGGGACGTGAACTAGCTACTTGGCCGTTAACAGAAACAAATTGTATTTGGAAAAGAACTGAATTTGATTGACATAACTGCAGGAGCTTGAATTTGAAAGGAATGTTGACAAGACTGTTGAACTTCGAAATTGACATGACAGCAGACGTTTATTGTAGGCAGAAGAAATTTGAAGTTGACATGATTGATTTTGATTGAAATTAACATAGGAATCGAGAATGCAGATGCGTATGAATAGCATAACAGTTTTATCAAATGCATGAACATGTAAGATGCATGACTATGCATGTATGAATGTTTGGAATGCATGATGATTGGCAATTTGTAGACACAATTTCGCAGAGACAGACAAAATATTGGAATATTGGGCACGTAATGGCTCGTGCTCGGACATATATTTGCAAAAGTTCCTCTTCTGGGGATGCCGCCGTTTGAAGATACGTCGAGACCATCGTCGAAGGCAGGAAGCTGTAACATTGTAGAGAAAAACAGTTTGAAAGATATTGCTGCTTGTGGGAACAGTCACGTAAGTGCTTTGGACATCGCATCTGTGGTCAATGCTTTTGCATGTTTGTTTTTTCATTTTTTCCATTTCATTTTTCATCTTTCTTTCATCATCCCATTTTTGCCTGGATCGCCCTTTCGGGTTTTCGACCCACCGGGGAATAGTTTTTTTTTGTGTTGCCCCTGTTTTTGCCTGAATTGCCTTTGAAGGTCGTCAATCCATCGGGGTGCTCATTTTTGCCTAAGCCGCCCTTTCGGGTTTTCGACTTAGCGAGCATATTTATTTTTCATGCTTTTTATTCTGTTTTTTCATTCTTGCCATTGACCACAGACCGTAACTGGGAGGAAGGCTTACTAGTAACTTGAATCGGAATTGATATCAATGTATTTTTGTTCATGCATGTTCGTTTAAATGTACCTAGCTGTTCAGGCTTGTTTTCAAAATACTCAAAAAGGTTTTCAGTTTTCAGAATGTTTATTCAAGACTTGCATCATTATTAATATAGAAAAAGAATCTTTTGTGTAAAGCTTTGAAGACAGAACGGAAAGTGAGTGCCAAACAAAAGCATAGGCTCAAATTGACGTATAAGGGTGGTGGTCGGCCAAAAGCGCGACCCCACAGATTTACAAATCTTGGAAAATGGTAATTTTATTGGTTGGTGGTACATTGAACATAGTAACTGCTATGGTATCTGAAACTCTTGAACCCGCAAGCGTCGGAACCTCGGATGAGAACGGCCAAACGTCAACTGCGAAGATCCCAAGGGGAATAGTAATTTGCCAGATATAGTCGATTGTCTTTTATTTCAATCTCATTTTTGCATGAACCGCCCTTTCGGGTTTTCGGCTCATCGAGACGCTCATTTTTGCCTGAGTTACATGTAATCTCAGCGAGCTTTTACATTTTTGTTTCTTGTCCCTTATTTTGCCTGGACCGCCCTTTCGGGTTTTCGATCCACCGGGAAGCGCATTTTTGCCTAGGCCGCCCTTTCGGGTTTTCGACCTACCACGCTGTTCTTTTCATATCTAGACAAAGTATTTCTTGACTATATCGGCATTCACAGGATTCGGAAGTTCTACACCATCCATGTGAGTGAGAATCAAAGCACCGCCAGAGAAAGCCTTCTTGAGAACATAAGGTCCCTCATAGTTAGGCGTCCACTTGCCCCTTGGGTCGGGTTGCTGACCCATTCTTCTTTTCAATACGAGTTCACCCTCTTTGAATTCCCGAGGACGAACTTTCTTGTCAAAAGCATTTTTCATCCTTGCTTGGTACATCTGACCGTGAGCCATGGCATCCAGGCGTCTTTCCTCAATCAAATTCATTTGGTCGTACCGACTCTGGCACCATTCAGCCTCAGATAACTTTGCTTCCATAATCACACGGAGAGATGGAATCTCCACTTCCAACGGGAGGACTGCTTCCATGCCGTATACAAGAGAAAACGGCGTCGCCCCGGTTGAACTACGGACTGTAGTGCGGTAGCCATGTAGAGCATAGGGCAACATCTCATGCCAGTCTTTGTACGTTGTTACCATCTTCTGCACAATCTTCTTGATGTTCTTATTAGCGGCCTCGACTGCACCATTCATCTGAGGTCGGTAAGGAGAAGAGTTGTGGTGTTCAATCTTGAATTTCTCGCATAAGGCTTGCACCATGTCGTTGTTCAGATTGGTACCGTTGTCAGTGATGATTTTGCTAGGGACACCATACCGACAGATGATATTGTTCTTGATGAATTTGACTACCACTTGCTTAGTCACGTTGGCATAGGATGCAGCTTCGACCCATTTGGTGAAATAATCGATTGCTACCAGGATAAAACGATGACCGTTTGAAGCTTTCGGTTCAATTCTTCCGATCATATCAATGCCCCACATAGAGAAAGGCCACGGAGAAGACATAATATTGAGGGCGTGTGGAGGCACGTGGATCTTATCGGCATATATTTGACATTTGTGGCACTTCCTGGCATATCGGTAGCAATCGCGCTCCATGGTCATCCAGTAGTAACCAGCTCTCAACAGCTTTCTAGACATAACGTGCCCCGATGCGTGGGTCCCAAAGGTGCCATCGTGCACATTGTGCATTAGCCGTTCTGCCTCACATTCATCAACGCATCTTAACAACACCATATCGAAATTCCTTTTGTACAGGACGTCGCCATCCAGCAGGAACCTGCTAGCCAGCCTGCGCAACGTCTTCTTGTCTTTGTTGGAAGCACCTGGAGGATACTCACGGCTTTGCAAAAATTGTTTGATATCATGGTACCAGGGCTTGTTGCCAACCTCGCCTGAACCTGTTTGTACAATTGCATCACTGACAGTAAACACGTGGGCGGGCCGGTCTAAGCGTTGTACTTTGATCATCGGCACGTGATTCCAATGGTTTACTTGAAGCATGGAAGATAAGGTAGCAAGAGCATCGGCCATTTGGTTCTCCTCTCGGGGAATATGGTGCAACTCGACCTTTGTAAAATACGTCAACAGACGTCTTGCATAATCACGGTAAGGGATCAAATTAGCATGATGGGTCTCCCATTCTCCCTTTATCTGGTTGATGACTAGTGCAGAGTCTCCATAGATGTCCAGATGCTTGATTCTCATATCGATGGCTTCTTCAATTCCTAAGATGCACGCTTCGTACTCGGCCACGTTGTTGGTGCATTCAAACACAATCCGGGCTGTGAAAGGGATGTGGTGCCCCTGCGGAGCCACAATTACTGCGCCAATTCCTCGACCATAGGCATTAACAGCACCATCAAAAACCAATCCCCACTTGCTATCGGGGTCTGGACCTTCACCGATTAGCGGTTCTTCACAGTCTCTTGATTTTAAAAACATGACCTCTTCGTCGGGGAAGTCGAACTTCAACGGTTGATAATCATCAAGCGGTTGGCAAGCGAGATGGTCAGCCAGGATACTCCCTCTAATGGCCTTCTGAGCTTTAAACACAATATCATACTCTGACAGTAACATTTGCCAGCGTGCGATTTTTCCAGTGACAGCCGGTTTCTCAAAGATGTACTTGATTGGATCCATCCGGGATATCAACCAAGTTGTATGATTTACCAAGTAATGACGCAGGCGTTTGGCAGCCCAAGCCAAGGCACAACAGGTCTTCTCGAGCATGGTATACCGAGTCTCACAATCGGTGAACTTCTTGCTCAAATAGTAGATTGCATGCTCTTTCCTTCCAGTTTCATCTTGCTGGCCGAGCACACATCCCATGGACTCATCCAACACTGACAGATACATAATCAAAGGCCTTCCCTCTACCGGCGGAACGAGGACAGGAGGTTCTAGCAAATAACTTTTGATGTTGTCGAAGGCTTCTTGGCATTCATCATTCCATACCACAGGTTGATTCTTCCTGAGTAACTTGAAAATGGGCCCACAGGTCGCGGTCATGTGAGATATAAATCTGGAAATGTAGTTCAAGCGCCCGAGGAATCCCCTGACCTGCTTCTCAGTTTGCGGGGCCGGCATCTCGCGGATGGCGCGGACTTTATCAGGGTCTACTTCAATGCCCTTCTGGCTGACAATGAAGCCTAGCAACTTCCCAGACCTAACACCGAATGTACACTTGTTTGGGTTCAGCCGAAGCTTGTACTTCCTCAACCTTTCGAACATCTTGGCTAAGTATTCGACGTGTTGTTCTTCATCGCTCGACTTGACAATCATGTCATCTACATACACTTCAACCTCCTTGTGAATCATGTCATGGAACAAAGTGGTCATCCCCCTTTGGTAGGTAGCACCAGCATTTATTAGACCGAACGGCATCGCTTTGCAGCAGAAAGTTCCCCATGGAGTGATGAACGACGTCTTCTCCCTGTCCTTGGGTGACATTTTGATTTGGTTATAGCCAGAAAAACCGTCCATGAAAGAGAACACCTTGCACTGGGCAGTATTGTCAACGAGCACATCGATGTGAGGCAGTGGGAAATTGTCCTTCAAGCTTGCTCTGTTCAAATCTCTGTAGTCAACACACATCCGGACCTTACCATCTTTCTTCGGCACTGGTACGATGTTAGCAACCCATTCAGGATATTCAACTGTCATGAGAAAGCCCGCATCGATCTGTTTCTGCACTTCCGCTTTGATCTTCAGAGCCATGTCCGGCCGAGTCCGTCTCAACTTTTGCCTGACAGGAGGACAGTCTGGCTTTGTCGGTATCCGATGTTCCACAATCTGAGGATCCAGACCTGGCATGTCTTCATACGACCATGCAAAAATGTCTGAGTACTCCCGGAGAAGCTGGAAGATCCTCTTCTTGACTCCTTCCTCCAAGGCAGCACCGACTTTGATCTCTCTTTTGTTATCCTCAGTACCCAAGTTGATTAGCTCGATCTCTTCCTGATGAGGCCGAATGGTTTTCTCTTCTTGCTCAAGCAATCGGGCAATCTCATCTGGTATATCATCACTATCCTCATCTTCGGTCTCGAATACCGGGGATTCAACAGTTTGGAGAAGCATAGAGTTACCGTGTTCAACGGGTTTATTTTGGTTCGATCTGCGTGACATGATTGGATGATTTTAGAAAATAGTTTTCATGCAGATCTTTGAAATTAATAAGAAAATACAGATGTTTTGGTTTTTTCTGGCATTACCATTATTTCCAAGGGAAAAGCATTAAAGAAAGCAAAAGAGTCGTGAAAGAAACGACGTTTTTTATTGATAATGGTGATGTCGGAACAAACATGCCCTCTACAAAAGGGTCACTTCCGTCTCGGGCAAGGCGGAAGGATCGTTATTTTGAAAACAAAGCCTAAACAGCAAGACATATTACTTAGAATCATGCACAAACACAGGGAGATTGATAACATTCCAGTTCTTTGCAATGCCTCCTGGTATCACAAATGCGGGCCTAGCCCCTCTTTCAGCAGCACCATCGAGAATTGCATTGGTAAATCCAGCACTACGGAACGTTCCAGTTGACATGCCTGACGTCGGAGAGAAACCGAGACCCTCTTTGCGTTTGTTGTCCAGCAGCTGTATCAATTGGCCCCAACCAGCGGCCTGACCCTCTTGAACAGCTTTCTGCGCATCTTTCAATGAAGCCATGGCAGCACTAGCTCTCTTGGGCTCCGCACCCTCGATAGTCAAACCCTGGAATGCAGTTCCTTCGGCAGACTTAGCTTCGATACAAGAGAAGGATGATAACTGACTGACCAGATAAGCTTCTTCCCCATGCACTGTCACAAGTTTGCCATTTCTTACGAACTTCAGCTTCTGATGGAGGGTAGAAGTGACTGCCCCAGCCTCGTGTATCCACGGTCTCCCGAGCAGGCAGCTGTAAGAGGCATCTATGTCCATAACCTGGAAAGTAATCATGAATGTTTCAGGACCAATAGTCATGGGGAGATCTACTTCTCCGAGCACATTTTTACGGGAACCATCGAAAGCCTTGACTAGAAAGGTACTCCTCCTCAGGGGAACTCCTCGGCAACTCAACTGATCCAAAGTCGATTTAGGCATCACATTCAACGACGACCCGGTGTCTACCAACACGTTGGACAGCATATCTGTTTTGCAGTTCATGGAAATATGCAGGGCCAAGTTGTGGTGTTTTCCTGCCTCTGGAAGTTCATCTTCACCAAACCAGAGGTTGCTGCAAGCAGTGATGTTAGCCACTATCCCGCCAAATTGATCCTCTGTAACTTCGTGGTCAACATAGGCTTGTTCCAACACTTTCAATAACACATTCCTGTGAGCCTCCGAACTGAGGAGTAGGGCCAAGATGGATATCTTCGAAGGAGTTTGTAACAGCTGATCAACGATCTTGTAATCGCTCTTCTTAATTATCTTCAAGATCTCATCCAGATTGGAATCTTCAATGGATTGGCCTGGACGGCCGGCATTTTCGACAACAGGAGGGATTGTCAATGGAGTAGTTTTGTCAGCAGGAATTGCAACTTGTGCATCATCTTTCTTTTGAAACAAAAGGGGTCGGACCTTGCCGCTCCTCAAAGCTGTCACTTCAGCGATACTGCCTACTGTGCTTGAGGACACCAAAGGTACTTCTTTCCCGTTTTCCAACATAGTCGCACTGTACTTGTACGGGATGGCTTTCGCAGAGGTATATGGTACTGGGCCAGGTAACCGTATGACCAACGGTTCAATGTCCTTCCTGACAGGTGCGCTCTTGATTGGAGTATCGTGGAAGATTGGCACTATCATGCAAACATCACTGGTAGTTAAGTAGTTGTCATTCATCAATCTTTGGATATCAGTTTGAACTATGCCGCAACCCATAGGGTTCTGAAGACATTCACAACAGGCAGCGTGGTCGTGGCTAAACAGAGCAGCTCGACATAGCTTGATATGTAGTGGCACCAGGGGAGTAGCAACATTACGGACATTGAGACGAGGGATTTCTTCACAGGCTTCAATCATATTTACAGCGGCATGGTTGGGGAGTGGATTGTCAAGCACATGTGGGACATTGTTTTCAAAGGACAGCTTTCCCTGGTCGATCAACTTCTTCACAATGTATTTCAGAGCGTAGCAACCTTCGACATCATGACCTAGGGCGCCTTGGTGGAAATCACACCTGAGATCAGAGCGGAACCTGGGAGGTAATGGGTTCGGCGGAGGCTTGCCGGGCCTAGTGGTGCAATACCCCTTATGTAACAGAGTTGGGAGTAGCTCAGCATATGCCATTGGTATCGGCGGGAAAGATGGTATAGATTGAGGACCTTGTTGTTGTTGTTGCGGTTGTTGTTGAGCTAGGGGTTGTTGTTGCATCTGTTGGGCGATGGCATTAACAGGGACCTGAGGCTGGCCCGGTAGAGGAGGATATTGATGGTAGAACGGCGGATAGAACGGATGTTGGGCATACTGTAGGTACTGATACGGCTGAGGCAGTTGTGTAGCATTGACAGGAGCGGTAATGGCAGATTGATTAGTTCCGGCGGACACCATCCCAACTTCTGATTCCTTTTTCTTATGGTGACCATTGCCGTACTTCTTTGGTGCATTCGAGGACTCACCTTTCTCAAACACGATGATCCCTTCTCGGACAGCTTCTTCCAAGCGGGTACCCATAGTGACCATCTCAGAGAAATTGCTTGGGGCGGCAATAATCATTCTCTCAACATAATCTTTCTTCAGGGTCTTCAAGAATGTTTGAGTCATTTCTTCCTCGTCCAAGGCGGGAGTGATACGGGCAGCTGCCCCTCTCCACCTCTGTGCGTATTCGCGAAAGCTTTCGTCCTTTTTCTGAGAAAGAGACCGGAGGAATTCTCTATTCGGCTTGAGCCTGGTGTTAAACCCATAGTGGTTCTTGAAAGCGGTAGCTAGATCATCAAAAGTGCGGATATCATCCTTGCTTAAACCGGTGTACCACTCTGCGGCATCTTCCTTTAGACTGTCCTGGAAGCAGTGGATCATGAGTGAATCATTGTCTGCATGGTTAGCCATCTTCCGGACATATTTGATGATATGGTTCTGGGGGCAAGTCAGCCCGTTGTAGCGGTCGAATTCCGGGACCTTGAATTTGCTGGGAACATCTACCCTTGGCACCAAACAAAGATCGTGGGTTCTGACGAGGTCACTGCTCCCACGGTTGGCCTTGATTTCGCGACGGAGTTCTCTGGCAAGCTCTTCCATTTTTTCTTCCATAGTTCCCAATACAGGAGTTTTTCCACAGTAATCATCAGCATTGGCACCTTGAGGCGTAGGGTGCGCAATCGGCACTGTGAAGACTGTTGACTGAGGCAAGGTAGTGTGAAGAGATGTGAAATCTGGTGGGGGTACTTGACCAACATTAGCGGCACCTGAAGTCGCGGTTCCTGAAACACCGGCTGCAGTATTGGGAGCGAAAAAAGGTGGGAGTCCATACGGGAATCCTCTTGGCATGATGAACCGGCTATCGAGAGTTGATATTGGAATTGCCTCAGTGGTCTCTGGAGCAGACGAGGTTGGCTGTTCTTGAGCGGCTAGCAGGGCGGTCATAGCGTCGAGAGCTTTGGCCAACTCTTCCCTCACGGAGGCTAGTTCAGTACGGAGCTGTGCATTCTCTTCTTCCATAGCTACTTGATTTCTCCTTCTGTACTGTCTGGTCTGATGTACTCTGGTAGGTTGATCAGTCCTTCGAGCACGAGCCACTTTTCACTCTGTGGCAGAAGAAACCAGGAGGCAATGAGCACTTGGAAGTTCTTTGTGACCGATGAATGATGCATATGATGCATGATATGCAAATGCGGATGCAAAAATGACTCTTTTATTACCAAAGGGTTTTTTAGACAAATTAGAATTCCTTGCAAACATTATTGGACTAACAAATTATTCAAAGCAAATTGTTTTGATACACTGAGCCAAGGGGATAGGCTCCTGAAACATAAACTGAACAAACAACAAAATAGCGATCATATCATCCAGAGCTAAGGAGTGGCTGGGTAGTATTCGGAATCTGAGTCTGAAGCTGAACCACAATAACTGGCGAAGAAATCTCGACGGCCTCTGACTCTCCTGGAGTCTCTCCTCAATAGATCATCCTTTTCCTCAAGCTCCTTTCTAACTCTGGCTAGTTCCTTCTTCAGCATTCGGTTCTCATGATCCCTCTGTTCGTCTCTACCATCCAAAGTCATGATTAAGTTCTCAGCCTCACTGTAACGGGCTTTCCATGCTCGCTTCTCCTCACTCTCCATAGCTAGATGCTCCTGATACATCTCCTGAGTCGCGGGAAGCAATGGTAATGGTCTAGACGGAGTAGATGCAGATACATGCCTCATGGCAGGGTAAGGCATGCCAATCTCCTCAGCTCGGTCTATCACCCACTGCGTATAGGCTTCATGAGCGATACCGGATCTCACACCCAAATGTTTTACATCTTTCCGACGAACCTTAGACCAAGCATCTGTAAAAGCTTTCCTTTGCCCGGTGGGAGCATTGGAATAATAGAAGAACTCCTGTGATGTAGCAAGGTTGATGGGCTCCGCTCTCATAGGAAAACCAAACTGCCTCATGGCTAACTCGGGGTTGTAGTTGATTCCTCCCCTGGTACCGAGAAGAGGTACATTGAGGAAATCTCCACAACCAGTGATAATCTCCTTGACTCGAGCCGCTGGAGTAATCCAAACCACCTCATCGGGAGTAAGAGCCATAATCCGCTGCGAATAAGACCAATTCTCCGTGTTGGCATGGAAAGAACTCGGGAGGTGAGAAATAAACCACCTATAAAGAAGAGGTATGCAGCAAAGAATAAATCCGCGGCCCTTGAGAGTCCGATCATGGATGGCATGGTATGTGTCAGCTAACAAAGTAGGAACCGGGTTCCCGGAATGGAAGATCTCAATAGCATTCATGTCCACAAAGTTGTCGAGATTCGGAAAGAGAGCGAGCCCATAGATGAGTAGTGCGAGAATAGCCTCAAGAGTGTCCTGACAAGTAGATTCGAGATTAGCCCGCTCAAGTAAGTACTTTGAAGTGAAGCCCTGAATGTGAGATTTCGTGATAAGATTCTTAGACGCCTCGGAAGTCTTGAGATAAAGATCCTTAGCAATAACCAGAGGAGTAAGAGAAGATCCTGGGCCCGTGAATGGTACCCTCTCAGCTATAGGTAGACCCAATAAACAAGAATAAGCCTCAAGCGTAGGAACCAACTGAAAATCCGGGAAAGTGAAACAACGGAAAACCGGGTCATAGAATTGCACTAGAGTGTGCACAAGCTTCTCTTCTACATTAGTCCGGAGAATAGCAAGCAAACCACCGTATCGGAGACGAAACCCAGTCGGATTCTTAATTTTGAGTGCCAACTCCTTTAGGCTAGCCAAATCAACTTCTTTGAACTTGTAAGATTTAGTCCTCTTCATGCCTGATCATATTTGCAAAGAATTTTAGTTTGTCTATACCCTTTGATAAATGCATGTAGAAATTTTATGCATGAATGCATGTATGCATGATTTAAATAATGGGAGAGCACGGTGGGCTAAGGTAACAAGTGGACACGGTGTCCGGTGAAACTAAGGCTTTTGATAATAGTAACCAAGGTTCTACAAAGTTCCCAAACCACAACCTCTCTTGCGTATATCATGGTAGTACGAAGCAACGCTCGTCCATGATTATCCGTAAGAAGGTTTAGTTTGGGTGTAGTATCGCGTGACGACTAAATTTCGAGACAACGCTCGGTTTAGCCACCGCACTACGTCCTAAGAAAGGCCAAGGATGGGCTTGGTAACTACGGTTCATAGCCTTCATCGGTCAATTGGAAGTAAAGTGCCTAAGCATGACAACACACGCCGACAACATCACCTCCAAAATGCCTCAGCTATGTGAGATTGATCGCGTAATCCAATGTACGAGGCAACCCCCGGAATGGATTGTCGATTATATCTCTTCCTAATCTTAAGTTCACTCAGCCCGGGTATAGGGCTTTTGATATTCTCACCCCACACGTACGCAAGAAAATTTTACATATAACAATAAAGCAAAGCATAGAAAATAAAGCGCGTAAAACTGGGCGTAGCCCTAAAATTCCCCAGTGAAGTCGCCATTTCTGTCATTGCGATTTTCGGGTGTCAAATCATTAATTGGATCTGAACCTTTCGATCATTGATGTTTCTATTTTTTTTGGGGAAGGTAAAATCGAGAAAACCTTTAGAAATCCTAAGTTCGGGGCTGATTTCATCGCGGGAAGGTGTTAGGCACCCGCGATGACTATAGTATCCTATAGGAACCGTTTTACTACGCTTTACGTTTATGCTTTACTTTTATTGCTACTTGTAAAAGAAATTGGTTTTAAGAATGAGAGGGAGAAAGTTGGATTTTATTTTATTGGACTTGGAGAGATATGAGTCTCTTGCCTACATACCCTTTTAAGGGATCAAAATTCCATGTAGTTCTCTTCCAAAATATTTTTGTGAGTTTTGTTCTTTTTTAGTTTTGAAAAAGGAGATTTTGAAGAAGGGAAAGAGGCCGTGTAGGCATTAGAATTGAAAACAAATGAGGTTGGTCCAATTTATTTACAAAAACGGTTAAAGTTGAGAATTAGTGTTCATTTTGATTTTTGATTAAGAAAGCGAAGGGAAAATCCTTTGGAGTTTTGACTCCAAGGTTTGTTTGGAAAAGATTTGAAGTGACGGAAGTTGTTTGTTTTTCAAAAGATTGATTTTCTCTAAGTGCCGCGTATCCTAAACATACACCTAGCGATGAACATACAACGTGTGTGCGTGTGTCGGTGCATGTGTCGGTGTACATCATTATAGTCCACAGTCTTTTACATCGGGTCCTATTTTACATTCTATAGTCTTGCATGAAATTAAAGAAAAGTAAGCTAAACCTAAAACATTACATGAATTAATGGAAATTGTATAAGGGTGACTAAAGGAAGAAAAACAAATGAGAGTGAGGCAATGCTTGCAATGTGCATGAGACATAGAACAAAATGGTTAGTAATGAAATGAGAAACGATAGCATGAGTAGCAATGCATAGGAGATGAAATGATCATAGCAAAGAGTATTAAGCAAATTGCAAAAGAAACAAGTGCCAAAAATAGTGCAAACTACACAAAACAAAAGCCTAAAACTTAAACCAAATCCCATGACCTATAATCCTCACCAAACAGCACTTTTAAGGGAAAAATCTCAAGAATTATGAGGAAATTACAAGCCATGCATTCATATTTAGCACGTACACATTTTATGCATATTTCACACTTTATTTTCAAACAAAAATTCACATTTACTTGCAAAACACGAAACTAACTAATGAACTCGCAAAACAAGAAATTACTTCTAAACTTGCATGAAATTGGAAACTTAACGTTTGAGCTTGTAAGACGAGTAACTAATACTAAACTTGCAAAGATTGGGAAATTAACAACTAAATTTGCAAAAGTAGAAGAAATTAACACTAAGTTGGTAATAATATAAAAAAAAAAAGGGTTGGAAATAATCAATTAAGCTTACAAGAAGCAAGAACCAGCAATGAATTCAGAACCAAACACATCACAAAATCATGTATCAAATACTAACATTGTATAGCAACAATTGGATCTAAAAATATGCAAGAAACTCTCACAAACACGCCTAGTACTCAAAACCATAGAAAAAATTAGCGCATGCATTTTTATCAGCTTTACATGTGTGGAAATATCGCTAAAACATTAAAAAATACATCAAGAACACACTGTAATTTTCCAGGAATTTTGCAAGAAATTTTAGCATGCATAGGGGTCCAAACAGCAAGAATAAAGGTGTATATAGCAAGGAAATTCAGGAAACTGAAAGAAAAGCCAAGGCCCGCGGGTAAAAGGCCCAAAACCCACACAAACTGGCGGATCCGGACCACCAGAACGCCCTAAAGGCGTTGGATTGGTCCGGTTGCACTAAAACCCTAGATCAAACGGCTGAGGACGCAAGGGGAAACTGGATCGGGTCTGAACCGACCCGGTCTAGCGCCTATGTAAAAGGAAGCTGACCCGGTCCGGCTCATTTTCCCTACCGTTTCTCTTTCTTCCTCAATCGTTCTCTCTTCTTCTCTCAACTGTTCCGATCGGAACCTAACCCTAACCACCCAGAATCCGTTCGAAACTCCCTCAATCAACTCGTTTCATCATCCTAAACTCGAATCCGCTTCCAGAAACCTCATGTGAAACGCAAATCGATGTGAATCTTGAAGGGATTTGTTTACGGTTCCACTGTTTTGGTTCGTTTTTGCTTAAATCTTTTCTGAATGAGAAGCTTTGCGAATTCATGGATCTACAGCGATGGATATTCGTTGTAGATCGTAGAATTTTTACATTCTTTTGAAAATGTTAGGGTTTCGTTGTTTTTTGAATGAAAACCTTCAAACTTTCATGGATTCACATCGATTTGGCTGTGTTGATGCTTTTAAGCAAGAAAGAGATGAGTTCGTGCGTTTACCTGTGTTCTAACTGGAGATTCGAGCTGATATCTTCCGGAACTCCTTGAATCTGATTCTGTTTGTTGGTTTTTGGCTTGAATCCGGAATTGAATCGGTAAACGCTCCTCCTTTCTCTTGACCGGTTCGGATTCTGCGAAATTTCCCTTTCTTCTTCTCAATTCAACCTTCCGTGATCGCGTTTGAGTTCGCCGCTTCCGGTGGTGAATTCGCGCTGGAATTGCGGAGGAACTAGCTCAATGATGAAGATTCCTCGTTGGATCTCTGAGAGCTAACACCATTTCCATGGATTTGATTTTCTGGAAACGGTTAGGGTTCTTTGTGTAGTGTTCTTGATGAATTTTGCTTTGATCTTAACTGCCAAGAGAGAGAAGAATTATTCTGTTTGTGTGATGTGGCGTGATCCTGTGATTTCTGACACTTCGTCCCATTTATAGCTTGCCATGTGTGCCTGCGAGCCAATAGGGGACTGCCACGTGGAATTGAACACTTGCGTGGCCTTGGACTTGAAATTGGACCAATCTGCAATTTTATGAAACTGTGGGACCTATTTGCAATTAAACAAAAATTGGATTCATTTGAAAATTAAAAAAAATGGGACTGTTTTGGAATTTTAAAAAGGTTTGGACTGCTTCTAAAAAAGAAAGAAAAAGAAAAAACTGACTGCCTTAAAACCGGACTAAAAATGCAATTTTGTAAAATACTTGGACTGAAATGCAATTTTTGAAAATATTGGGACCAAGAAGTAAAAATGATAAAATTGGCTAAAAATTGCAATTTGAAATGCAACGTAAAGCGAAACGATTAAAACCGACAAAACGGACTAAAACGAACAAATTACCACAAATGAGGTATTTTAAAATACCTCTCTGCCCAAAATTTATTTGATGTGAAAAGACTAAAATGCCCCTGGGGCAAAAACGACTCAGACTGACTCAGATGCGAATTAAGATGATTTTGTGCAAATTTTGATTAATGATTCATGAAAACCAGTTGAAAAGACTCAGGGACAAATTGCAGGGACTAAAAATGGGTTCCTTTGTAGGAAATGACCAAAATACCCTTTTGTATGATTTTATGCAAAAATTTAAAAGACTGAAGCAGTAATGTATGCAGTTGAAGCACAGTAGAAAACATGGTGAATTTGAAAGGATTTAGAAAATAGCAGGAAGTTCGAAAAAGTATTTTTAGGTCCAAAATGAGGGTATGACACCTATCACCAGCGTAGTCAGCATCACATAATCCAACTAGCTTATAATCTGAAGATTTCTTATATAGAAGCCCAAGATTAGTTGTTCCCTTCAGATATCTAAAGATTCTCTTAACAGCAATTAAGCGAGGTTCTCTAAGATCTGATTGAAACCTTGCACACAAGCATACATTGAACAAAATATCAGGTCTAGATGCAGTGAGATATAACAGAGAACCAATCATACCTCGGTACAGCTTCTGGTCAACTTTAGATCCTTGATCTTCTTTGCTTAGAGTGCAGGTAGGATGCATTGGAGTGTTCATCTCTTTACATTCTTCAAGCTTGAACTTTTTCAGAAGTTCCTTGGTGTATTTGGATTGATGAACGTACACTCCATCTTTGCATTGGTTGATTTGAATGCCCAAAAAGAACTTCAGTTCTCCCATCATGCTCATTTCGAATTCATCCTGCATCATCTTAGAAAATTCCTTGCAAGGAGATCCATTAGTTGAACCAAAAATGATATCATCAACATAAATTTGCACAACCAGTATGTCCTTCTCAAGAGTCTTCTTGAATAATGTTGTGTCAACTTGTCCTCTTTTAAAATCATTTTTAAGCAAGAAATTACTTAGTCTGTCATACCAGGCTCTAGGAGCTTGTTTCTGACCATACAGAGATTTCTTTAACTTATAAACATAGTCAGGATGTTTTAAATCCTCAAATCCAGTAGGTTGTTTCACAAACACTTCTTCAGAGATGACACCATTGAGAAATGCATTTTTAACGTCCATTTGATACTGTAACACCCTATTTCTAATAAGCGATAATCGCGAGAATACATCAGACATATTCAAGAAATAGATGCTACGTCACCAAACAAAATCCAGCATACATGTATAAATTATCAAATTACATAAGCATAGCAGCGGAATATATGTAAACCATATAAATAACATCTCCAAAATCTCATGATAATAAACACATGATCTCAAAACTATAACGACGATATCTCGACTCCAAAACTACATAGTCATAAAGGAAAAATAGCATGCAAGAACAACCCTAGATCAGAGCCCTAATCTAGACACTTGCACAAGAACGAGGAACTCCCGCTCCTCGGCAACATCAAAGCAAAGCAACTAAGCATCCTGCACTCCTTCTACCCATCCATACGGAAAGGCAGGTGGTAAACCACTGAGGGTTAGCATTACATCATCATAATCCATAAACAGATAAACAAGAACATTGAAATAATGGTCATATATCCAAGAATGATAAGCAACATTGCCAAACATATACTCATAGTATCTCCACATTTATCTCATTCAATATCATTCATAGGCATCATTTCAAGTTCACATAATTCGAGTGTATCACACACATATCACGATTCGACCAAGTCAAATATCAATCTCCAAACACAATCACCATGCACAATTCAAATGCAATTCGACTCACAAACAATTCATGCAATGTCTCTAGACTCATCTAGATGCATGTGGTACCAAGTCTCCTCCAAGGTCGTCACCTCCGATGCAACAAACACATCGAGTGTAAGGTTCACACCTGCCTTACACATTGGACATACGTCCGTCTCCTCAACAATGAATGCATGAACATATGACTTGACTCAATACATATGCTCATACACAATTCTCCTAACCATGCATATACAGCTATGCAATCATCACCAAAACCATGCATACAATTATGCAATCATCACCAAAACCATGCATACAATTATGCAATCATCACCAAAACCATGCATACAATTATGCAATCATCACCAAAACCATGCATACAATTATGCAATTATCACCAATGTCATTTAATTAAGTATGCACACATCAACAATTACGCACACATTCAACATACATATATTCATCATCATTGAACATGTATACAATCAACATTATCACCTTCTTCACATAGTTCATCATGAACAAACAACACCTCATATTTTTCAAGTAAAGAAGATAACATACGAGATCATGATATATCACATTATCATTATCCAACTTAATTCACAAGTATACAATTAACCATAGGAATCCAAACCTATAAAGGTTCACCATCAAATAAACTTCAAGGTAAAAATACACAAGTTCGTCTCATATTTCACAACTTTGAAAAATATTTGAAGTTAGGGTGTAACGCTCTCTTTAATTATTTAATTATTTTATTAGATGATATGGTATATGTTTATATATTATATGATTTTGATGATTATGTGACGTATTTGTGACGTGTGACGTGTTATTATTTTATTGTTTAATAAAATAATATAAGTGATGTTTATATGGATATTTATTTGGTAAATAAATAGATTTGTTGGAAAAATATAGAATTTTAAGAGATGGGGTTATATTTATAATTAAGAAGAGTTGTGTGGGTTAAGAGAGAATTAATTAAGTTGTGAGGGAGTATATAAGAGAAGTAGGTTAAGAGAGGAAACTTTTTAGAACGCGTTACAGACTTTGGAAACGAGAAGAAGAACGGTTCAAGAGAGAAGAGAAGCTAGGTTCCAATTCTGCACAATTTTCCAGGTAAGGGTGAGCCTAACTTCAGTAATTTTAATGTTAAATCATCTGTTTTTGATTAGCTTAGAGATTGGGAAGAATTGAGAGGAGTTTTTGAGAGTTAGGGTTGTGATGAATTATGATGATTTGATGAGGGTTGGTGTTGTATGTAACGCCCTCTCTAATTATTTAATTATTTTATTAGATGATATGTTATATGTTTATATATTATATGATTTTGATGATTATGTGACGTATTGTGACGTATTTGTGACGTATATGTGACGTGTGACGTGTTATTATTTTATTGTTTAATAAAATGATATAAGTGATGTTTATATGGATATTTATTTGGTAAATAAATAGATTTTGTGGAAATATATAGAATTTTAAGAGATGGGGTTATATTTATAATTAAGAAGAGTTGTGTGGGTTAAGAGAGAATTAATTAAGTTGTGAGGGAGTATATAAGAGAAGTAGGTTAAGAGAGGAAGGTTTTAGAAACGCGTACAGACATTTGGAGAAGAGGAAAAGTCACGTGAAGAGAGAAGAGAAGCTAGGTTCCATTTCTGCACAATTTTTCAGGTAAGGGTGAGCCTAACTTCAATAATCTTAATTGTGAATCATCTGTTATTGATTAGCTTAGAGATTGGGAAGAATTGAGAGAAGTTTTGAGAACTAGGGTTAAGATGAATTTGTGATGAATTGATGAGGGTTTGATGTGTAAGGCTGTAGAACTTGTTACAGAACCTAGATTATCCCCTAGGATGATATTGCTGTTGAATTAGAGGCTTAACATGAGAGTTTTGGGATGAATTGGTGTGAATGGGGCTGAACCCGTAGTGGTTCTGAGATCGCTCGCCTGTGGCGAGTGATCACTCGCCGTGGCGAGTAACCCTTGGTTGCTCGCGAGGCGAGCAGTATAGCTCGCCGTGGCGAGCTTGAACCTTAAACTTAGGATTTTTGCCAAACTTTAGATGGTTTTGAGTGCCCTTATATTTATAGAGATGACCTGTGAAGTTGGTTTGGTCAAATTAGATTTAGAGTGCTTAAAAATGAGGATTTTTGGTGAAAAATGTCAAAAAGGCCGAGAGCACCCAGGACTTCTCGCCTCCAGCTCGCCCCCAACTCGCCTTTGGCGAGTGAGCTGATGTGAGTACTCGCCTGTGGCGAGCAGATGCACTCGCCGTGGCGAGTTAGTGCCTTCCTGAACTGTTTGTTGTTTTGCGATCTGTTTCGCATGGGACTTTGAGAGGAGCCCTTTGGGCAGGGTTAGTGAGGTGTTATACCCTTTAATGTATTCTGTAAAGATGATTGCTGATGATTTACTTGAGCTGTTGATAAATGATATATGGTTGAATATAAGTGATGGTTAAATATGATGATATGTGATTATGATGATGATACGTGTTGCGATGTATATGATTAATGAGATGATGTTCTGCCATGTAACTATTATACTTGCATGTGTCAGTTTTGTATTATGAATGATGGTCTTGAGACGGTGTATTAAGTTGTTAAACGACGAGTCCATGCATTTGCATATATTTGAGACGGTGGAGCTTTATGCTCAAAGCGACGGTGGAGCATTTGCTCAAAGCGACTGTGAAGCATATTAATGCTATAATCATATGGTACCACATGCATGATGTTGAGATGTTAGGTGTTGCATTTAGTCGAGTCAATTGTGACATATATGAGATGATGTTTTGAGACGTTGATGCTTGATGTGATGTTGTTATGATGATGCTTATGATGATGTTATGATGTGCTATAATGTATATGTGATGAGTTGGATTTATGATTGTTAATCTTGACGTTTGATTTATATATTAATATTATTGTTGTGAATCTCACCCCTTCTGCTGGAATTGCCGCCTTGTGGGCAAGTGCAGGTACCTAGTCTTAGATGCGTTGATGCGAGGAGTCTGTGTGAAGTAGGGTTGCTCTGATACGTAACGGGATGGGGTCTTTTGCATAGAGTCTATTCCTTATGTATCATGTTTTCAATAAATGCTAATTTTAAGACTTAGTGATGTTGAAATATTAATGTTTTGAGAGGTGTGATGGCTTTTAAGCCAAGACTATTTATGAGATACGACTTTTGAATTTCCGCTGCTTAATTGGATATTTTTGTGAATTGATAAATTATTATCTAGGTTGTTTTTTGAGAAGAAATGTGACACTCCTTTGAGAAGTACTCTGATTTATGTGATTTATTTAATGAAATTTTTAAGACGGGAAATTGGGGTGTTACAATTGGTATCAGAGCAGGTCGGTCCGTCCGGCCAAGTAGAGAGTCGAGTGACGTTGTCTTAGAGTTAGAATAGTATTATTGTATTATTCTGACTTATGTTTGTTTTCCAGAGAACTAAGATGGTTGGTAGAAACGATTCTTCCCTTGTTGCTGCTTTGGAAGCAATGGCTAATGCCGTGGGTAATCAGAACAATGCTGGTGGAAACGACGGGACTAGGATGTTGGAGACCTTTTTGAGAAGTCACCCGCCTACCTTCAAGGGGTGCTATGATCCAGATGGGGCTCAAACATGGCTCAAGGAAGTAGAGAGGATCTTCAGAGTCATGCAATGTGATGATGTGCAGAAGGTGCGTTTTGGCACGCACATGCTAGCGGAGGAGGCTAATGATTGGTGGGTTAGTCTCCTACCCATTTTGGAGCAAGACGGAGCTGTGGTGACGTGGGCTGTTTTCACGAGGGAGTTCCTTAACAGATACTTCCCGGAAGATGTTCGTGGGAAGAAAGAGATAGAATTTCTGGAGCTTAAGCAAGGAAACATGTCGGTGACTGAGTATGCGGCAAAGTTTGTGGAGCTGGCGAAGTTTTACCCGCATTATACTCCTGAGACGGCTGAATTTTCGAAGTGCATAAAGTTCGAGAATGGCTTGCGTGCTGACATCAAGCGAGCCATTGGTTATCAGAAGATCCGCAACTTTTCTGAGTTAGTAAGTAGCTGCAGAATTTATGAAGAGGATACCAAGGCTCACTACAAGGTAGTGAATGAAAGGAAAGCTAAGGGCCAGCAGAGTCGCCCTAAACCTTATGATACCCCTAGAGATAAAGGGAAGCAAAGAGTGAATGACGAGAGGAGGCCCCAGAAGAAGACTGCTCCTGCTGAGATTACCTGTTTCACTTGTGGTGAGAAAGGCCACAAGAGTAATGCATGCACTGTTGATGTGAAGAGATGTTACCGTTGTGGTCAGAAAGGGCATATCACTAATGACTGCAAATTTGATGACATTGTGTGTTTCAACTGCAATGAGCAAGGACACATTGGTTCGCAGTGTAAACAACCCAAGAAGACTAAGACTGCTGGGAGAGTGTTCGCTTTGAATGGCACTCAGACTGAGAATGACGATCGTTTGATCAGAGGTACTTGCTATATTAATAATACTCCTTTAGTTGCTATTATTGATACTGGTGCTACGCACAGTTTTGTTGCTTTAGATTGTGTTTCTGCTTTGGGTCTTGATGTTTCTGATATGAATGGAGAGATGGTTGTCGAGACTCCAGCTAAGGGTTCGGTGACTACTTCTCTCGTGTGTGTAAATTGTCTTTTATCTATGTTTGGCCGTGACTTTGTGATGGATTTAGTTTGCCTACCTTTAAGCGGTATGGATGTGATTCTGGGTATGAATTGGCTAGAGTACAACCGGGTTCTCATCGACTGTTTTAGAAAGACGGTGCATTTTTCTTCTGTCAAAGAAGAGTGGGGCGCAGAGTTTCTATCTACTAAGCAGCTGAAGCAACTAGAACGTGATGGGATGTTGATGTTTTCGTTGATGGCTTCGTTATCTTTAGAGAACCAAGCTGTAATTGATGGGCTGCCTGTTGTGAAAGAATTTCCTGAAGTTTTCCCTGATGAGATTCCAGATGTGCCTCCGGAGAGAGAAGTTGAGTTCTCTATTGACCTTGTTCCTGGAACGAAGCCGGTGTCGATGGCACCTTATCGTATGTCTGCTTCTGAGTTAGCAGAGTTGAAGAAACAGTTGGAAGACTTGCTTGAGAAGAAGTTTGTGAGACCTAGTGTTTCACCATGGGGAGCTCCAGTGTTACTAGTGAAGAAGAAAGACGGCAGTATGAGGCTGTGTATTGATTACAGACAACTGAACAAAGTGACGATCAAGAATAGGTATCCACTTCCGAGAATTGACGACTTAATGGATCAGTTAGTGGGTGCAAAGGTATTTAGCAAGATTGACTTGAGGTCAGGTTACCATCAGATTAAGGTGAAGGATGAAGATATGCAGAAGACGGCTTTCAGGACCCGTTATGGTCACTACGAGTACAAGGTGATGCCTTTCGGTGTTACTAATGCGCCTGGTGTGTTTATGGAATATATGAACAGAATTTTTCATGAGTACCTGGATCAATTTGTTGTAGTTTTTATTGATGATATACTGATCTATTCTAAGACTGAAGCTGAGCATGCAGAGCATTTGAAGATTGTATTGCAAGTGTTGAAGGAAAAGAAGCTGTATGCTAAACTGTCTAAGTGCGATTTCTGGCAAAACGAAGTAAGTTTTCTTGGCCATGTTATTTCTGGTGATGGTATCGCGGTTGACCCGTCGAAAGTCGAAGCGGTATCGCAATGGGAGACTCCTAAGTCGGTTACGGAAATTAGAAGCTTTTTGGGACTAGCTGGTTATTACAGGAGGTTTATAGAAGGATTTTCTAAGTTGGCTCTTCCGTTAACGCAGTTGACGTGTAAGGGTAAGTCTTTTGTGTGGGATGTACATTGTGAGAATAGTTTCAATGAATTGAAGAAGCGTCCGACAACGGCTCCAGTGCTGGTTTTACCGAAGCCTGATGAACCTTTTGTGGTATATTGTGATGCGTCCAAGTTGGGTTTAGGAGGTATGCTTATGCAAGAAGGTAAGGTGGTAGCATATGCTTCAAGACAATTGAGAATTCACGAGAAGAATTATCCGACGCATGACTTAGAGTTGGCAGCAGTGGTCTTCGTATTGAAAATATGGAGACATTACTTGTATGGTTCAAGGTTTGAAGTATTCAGTGATCATAAGAGTTTGAGATATTTATTTGATCAGAAGGAGTTGAATATGAGGCAGAGAAGGTGGCTTGAGTTACTTAAAGATTATGATTTTGGTTTGAATTACCATCCTGGTAAAGCAAATGTGGTTGCAGATGCCTTGAGCAGGAAGACTATACATATGTCTGCTTTGATGGTGAAAGAATTTGAGTTGCTGGAACAGTTTAGAGACTTGAGCTTGGTGTGTGAAAGAACACCTCAGAGCATAAAACTGGGAATGTTGAGAATTGATAATGAATTCCTGAAGCATATCAAAGAAGCCCAAAAAGAAGATGTCAAGTTTGTAGACTTGTTAATTGCTAATAATGAGACTGTGGATGGTGACTTTATGGTCGATGATCAAGGAGTGTTGAGATTCCGAGGTAGGATTTGCATTCCTGACAATGAAGAGATTAAGAAGATGATTCTTGAAGAGAGTCATAGAAGTAGCTTGAGTATTCACCCGGGAGCTACGAAGATGTATCATGACTTAAAGAGGCTGTTTTGGTGGTCTGGTTTGAAACGCGATGTGGCACAATTTGTGTGTTCTTGCTTGGTTTGTCAAAAGTCGAAGATTGAGCATCAGAAGCCGACTGGTATGATGGTACCTTTAGATGTGCCAGAATGGAAATGGGATAGTATATCCATGGATTTTGTGACGAGTTTGCCCAATACTCCTAGAGGGAATGATGCTATTTGGGTAATTGTTGATAGATTAACGAAGTCTGCTCACTTTCTACCGATAAACATTACTTTTCCTGTGGCTCAGTTGGCGGAGATTTATGTTAAAGAGATAGTTAAGCTGCATGGTGTTCCTTCGAGCATCGTATCTGATAGAGATCCAAGATTTACTTCTCGATTTTGGAAGAGTTTGCAAGAGGCGTTAGGGTCTCAGTTGAGGTTGAGTTCGGCTTATCATCCGCAAACAGATGGTCAGTCAGAGAGGACGATTCAGTCGTTGGAGGACTTGTTGAGGGTTTGTGTACTTGAGCAGGGAGGAGCTTGGGATAGTCATCTTCCACTGATAGAGTTCACGTACAACAACAGTTACCATTCAAGTACTGGAATGGCACCGTTTGAGGCTTTATATGGTCGGAGATGCAGGACTCCGTTGTGCTGGTTTGAGTCGGGTGAAAGAGTGGTCTTAGGACCGGAGATCGTTCAACAGACTACTGAGAAGGTGAGAATGATCCAAGAAAAGATGAGAGCGTCGCAGAGTCGACAAAAGAGTTATCATGATAAGCGTAGAAAGGACCTTGAGTTCCAAGAGGGGGATCATGTGTTCCTGAGAGTGACTCCTATGACGGGTGTTGGACGTGCTTTGAAATCGAAGAAGTTGACTCCGAGGTTTATTGGTCCGTATCAGATTTCAGAGAGGATTGGGCCGGTGGCGTATCGTGTTGGATTACCACCGCACTTATCGAATTTGCATGATGTTTTTCATGTATCTCAGCTGAGGAAGTATGTTCCGGATCCGTCTCATGTGATCCAAAGCGATGATGTGCAAGTTAGGGACAACCTTACGGTTGAGACCTTACCCGTGAGGATTGATGATCGAAAGACGAAGACGCTGAGGGGCAAAGAGATACCTCTTGTGAGAGTTGTTTGGGACGGAGCGACGGGTGAAAGCTTGACTTGGGAGCTAGAAAGTAAGATGCTGGAATCCTATCCAGAGTTGTTTGAGCGAGGTAAATTTTCGAGGACGAAAATCCTTTAAGAGGGGGAGAGTTGTAACACCCTCTCTAATTATTTAATTATTTTATTAGATGATATGGTATATGTTTATATATTATATGATTTTGATGATTATGTGACGTATTGTGACGTATTTGTGACGTATATGTGACGTGTGACGTGTTATTATTTTATTGTTTAATAAAATGATATAAGTGATGTTTATATGGATATTTATTTGGTAAATAAATAGATTTTGTGGAAAAATATAGAATTTTAAGAGATGGGGTTATATTTATAATTAAGAAGAGTAGTGTGGGTTAAGAGAGAATTAATTAAGTTGTGAGGGAGTATATAAGAGAAGTAGGTTAAGAGAGGAAAGTTTTAGAAACGCGTACAGACATTTGGAGAAGAGGAAAAGTCACGTGAAGAGAGAAGAGAAGCTAGGTTCCATTTCTGCACAATTTTCCAGGTAAGGGTGAGCCTAACTTCAATAATCTTAATTGTGAATCATCTGTTATTGATTAGCTTAGAGATTGGGAAGAATTGAGAGAAGTTTTGAGAACTAGGGTTAAGATGAATTTGTGATGAATTGATGAGGGTTTGATGTGTAAGGCTGTAGAACTTGTTACAGAACCTAGATTATCCCCTAGGATGATATTGCTGTTGAATTAGAGGCTTAACATGAGAGTTTTGGGATGAATTGGTGTGAATGGGGCTGAACCCATAGTGGTTCTGAGATCGCTCGCCTGTGGCGAGTGATCACTCGCCGTGGCGAGTAACCCTTGGTTGCTCGCGAGGCGAGCAGTATAGCTCGCCGTGGCGAGCTTGAACCTTAAACTTAGGATTTTTGCCAAACTTTAGATGGTTTTGAGTGCCCTTATATTTATAGAGATGACCTGTGAAGTTGGTTTGGTCAAATTAGATTTAGAGTGCTTAAAAATGAGGATTTTTGGTGAAAAATGTCAAAAAGGCCGAGAGCACCCAGGACTTCTCGCCTCCAGCTCGCCCCCAACTCGCCTTTGGCGAGTGAGCTGATGTGAGTACTCGCCTGTGGCGAGCAGATGCACTCGCCGTGGCGAGTTAGTGCCTTCCTGAACTGTTTGTTGTTTTGCGATCTGTTTCGCATGGGACTTGGAGAGGAGCCCTTTGGGTAGTGTTAGTGAGGTTTTATACCCTTTAATGTATTCTGTAAAGATGATTGCTGATGATTTACTTGAGCTGTTGATAAATGATATATGGTTGAATATAAGTGATGGTTAAATATGATGATATGTGATTATGATGATGATACGTGTTGCGATGTATATGATTAATGAGATGATGTTCTGCCATGTAACTATTATACTTGCATGTGTCAGTTTTGTATTATGAATGATGGTCTTGAGACGGTGTATTAAGTTGTTAAACGACGAGTCCATGCATTTGCATATATATGAGACGGTGGAGCTTTATGCTCAAAGCGACGGTGGAGCATTTGCTCAAAGCGACGGTGAAGCATATTAATGCTATACTCATATGGTACCACATGCATGATGTTGAGACGTTAGGTGTTGCATTTAGTCGAGTCAATTGTGACATATATGAGATGATGTTTTGAGACGTTGATGCTTGATGTGATGTTGTTATGATGATGCTTATGATGATGTTATGATGTGCTATAATGTATATGTGATGAGTTGGATTTATGATTGTTAATCTTGACGTTTGATTTATATATTAATATTATTGTTGTGAATCTCACCCCTTCTGCTGGAATTGCCGCCTTGTGGGCAAGTGCAGGTACCCAGTCTTAGATGCGTTGATGCGAGGAGTCTGTGTGAAGTAGGGTTGCTCTGATACGTAACGGGATGGGGTCTTTTTCATAGAGTCTATTCCTTATGTATCATGTTTTCAATAAATGCTAATTTTAAGACTTAGTGATATTGAAATATTAATGTTTTGAGACGTGTGATGGCTTTTAAGCCAAGACTATTTATGAGATGCGACTTTTGAATTTCCGCTGCTTAATTGGATATTTTTGTGAATTGATAAATTATTATCTAAGTTGTTTTTTGAGAAGAAATGTGACACTCCTTTGAGAAGTACTATGATTTATGTGATTTATTTAATGAAATTTTTAAGACGGGAAATTGGGGTGTTACATTGTAAGGCTGTAGGACTTGTTACAGAACCTAGATTATCCCCTAGGATGATATTGCTGATGAATTAGAGGCTTAACATGAGAGTTTTTGGATGAATTGGTGTGAATTGGGCTGAACCCGTAGTGGTTCTGAGATCGCTCGCCTGAGGCGAGTGATCACTCGCCGTGGCGAGTAACCCTTGGTTGCTCGCGAGGCGAGCAGTATAGCTCGCTGTGGCGAGCTTGACCCTTAAACTTAGGATTTTTGCCAAACTTTAGATGGTTTTGAGTGCCCTTATATTTATAGAGATGACCTGTGAAGTTGGTTTGGTCAAATTAGATTTAGAGAGCTTAAAAGTGAGGATTTTTGGTGAAAAATGTCAAAAAGGCCGAGAGCACCCAGGATTTCTCGCCTCCAGCTCGCCCCCAACTCGCCTTTGGCGAGTGAGCTGATGTGAGTACTCGCCTGTGGCGAGCAGATGCACTCGCCGTGGTGAGTTAGTACCTCCCTGAACTGTTTTGTTGTTTTGCAAGCTGTTTCGCATAGGACGTTTAGAGGAACCCTTTGGGTAGAGTTAGTGCTGTTTTATACCCTTAGATGAGTTATGTAAAGATGAATGCTGATGGTTCTATTAGGCCATTGATAAATGATGTGTTGTTGAATATAAGTGATGTATGAGTATTGATGACATGCTGTCATTACGTAATTTCTATGTATATTTTATCATTTTATGGAGTCACAAAGCAACTTAAGCAGCAAGAAACGCATGAAAAGCAAGAAAAAGCAAGAAAACTGAAGAATGGTGCAAGTCAAAAAAGTGTCACGCTTGCTAAAAAACGTGACACGTTTTCACAAGTCAGAGAGCATGTTTTGAGAAGAAAGAAGAACGTGTCACGTTGGCAAAAACGTGACACGTTTTGTGAAACCCTAATTTGGTTACTTGCTACTGAAGAAAAAAACGTGACACGTTTTACTTAAAACGTGACTCGTTTTGGGCGAATTTCTGGGCCTATTTAAGCTTAAGTCTTTTCCGAAAACAAGGGTTACGAATCTTGGAGAGCAAAGTGCGATTTAGACATCAAGGCGACTGCAAGGAGGACGATTTCTTCATCCTTTTACCAGTTACATGTATGTTTTAATGATTCAATTGATTATGCTATTTGTAAACATTGTTATGAGTAGCTAAATCTCTTAGAGATTGGATCCGAGATGATTCTGTGTAAACCCTAGTTGATCTTATGTTGCTGTGATGAAACTCTATTCCTTATTAATGATTATTTAAGTCTTTATTCAATTCAATTGTTCTTAATGCTTTTTATATCCTGATCAAATATAAATATGTTTTCGTGAGAATGAATGACTACTGACCCTAGCTTTCAACTTAGACTTAATTGAATTGTTCTAATAAACATGGTTAGTCTAGGAATGGATAATCGTTTATTAGTGATATGAGGTTAACGTGTTTAAACCTTCAAGAATTATTAGACCACCTAAGGAATTAGGGGCTGTAGTTTAAGAAGAGGGTCCTACCTCAAGGGATTGATTAGGGCTATTTTGTTAACTATCGTGGGACTTAAAGAACCATTAATAGGAATAGAGTACAGTAACCAATTAGGGGAAACATAGAGGATT
Source organism: Medicago lupulina (assembly GCA_958299785.1). NCBI lineage: Eukaryota > Viridiplantae > Streptophyta > Magnoliopsida > Fabales > Fabaceae > Medicago > Medicago lupulina. The sequence goes on from OY283142.1 coordinate 41,216,543, forward strand.
CGACGATCCGATCTCATCTCTCTCCATATTTTCTAAACAAACTTTATCATTTTGTTATTTTTGTTATTAAAACAAACAAATCTACCGCCTAGTGGCAAAACTATAATAACCTTTAAACATCCTATTGCATAACGAAATTAACTTATTGCGATTAAAAACAATCCTCGTGGGATCGATATTTTACTACTTCGATAGTATTTGGTGCACTTGCCAAACGTCTATCAAGTTTTTGGCGCCGTTGCCGGGGATTGTTGATTTATTTCAATAAGGCAATTTAGTTATAATTTAGGATTTCGGCATTTTATTTTCTGTTTTTAAATTTTTTATTACTTTTATTGGTGCAGTGCTACTAAGGTATTTTGCTGTTTATGCGAGGTCGACAAAGCAAGGACGATTTACAGTTCGATCCGGAGATAGAAAGGACTGAACGAGCCAATCGGAGAGCTGCCCGGTTGTCAAAGTCAGTCCCACCCATCGCTAAAGGGCGGTCACCTAGTCCGCCACCGTCTGAATCCTTGAAGTCTATCTCTCCTACACCAAGTATCATGGGAGACGCTGAACCGAGACCTAAGTTGGGAGACTACGGGCTAGCTAATCACCGTGGTCAGCTGACACACACCTTCCGTCCTGCCAACCCTGCTGCTTTTGACATCAAGAGCACCGTTCTGAATGGGTTGAGAGACAAGCAATTCGATGGCACTGAAGCCATGAGCCCACATGAGCACTTGAGTCGGTTTGCAGAGACTTGTGAATTCTGCGTACCTCCAACTACGGTTACTGATAGCCAGAAGAAGCTGCGGTTATTTCCGTTTACATTGACGGGAAGAGCTAGAGATTGGTTGCTAACCATTCCGGGTGGTACCATTCAAACATGGGAGGAGCTCGAGCTGAGGTTCCTAGAGAAGTACTTTCCTATGTCCAAATATTGGGAAAAGAAGATGGAGATTCAAAATTTCAAGCAAGGGGAGACTGAATCTTTATATGATGCATGGGAGAGATTTACATTGATGCTGAAGAGGTGCCCCAACCATGAACTGTCTGAGAAACAATACCTCCAAATCTTCACCGAAGGCTTGATACATAACATTAGAATGTTTCTGGATGCCTCAGCTGGAGGCAGCCTTAAAAACAAGACCGATCATGAAGTCGAAGCCTTAATTGAAAGCATGGCTCAAAACGAGTACCGTGATAATGTGGAGAAGAAGAAAAGAGGAGTATATGGGGTTAGCGACACTACATCTATTCTAGCTAACCAAGCAGCCATGAACAAGCAAATTGAAGCTCTAACTAAGGAGTTCCAAGGGTTCACTTTGGCTAACAAGCAACAAGTGGCAGCTGTTAAGTGTGATCTATGTGGAGAAGGACATGCAAATGGTGAGTGTGTACCGGAAGGATTTAGTGAGGAATTTGTGAACTATGTGAACTTTCAAAGACAAAATCCTTACTACAACCCCGGGTTTAACAAGCATCCTAACTTGAGTTATTCTAACAACAACACTCTAAACCCTCTACTTCCAAATCCTCAACAACAACAACAACAACCGAGGAAGCCTTCAGCTCTTGAAGAAACAATGGTGAATTTCATGAAGATGACTCAAAGTAACTTTGAAGAGATGAAGAAGAGCCAAGAAGCTGAGAGAAAAAACAATGAAGCTTCGAGGAAGTTGCTTGAGACTCAAATCGGGCAAATGGCTAAACAGTTGGCTGAACAAAGCAAGGGAGGATTCTCAGGTAATACTAAGGATAACCCGAAAAATGAAACTTGCAATGTTATTGAACTTAGGAGCAAAAAGGTGCTCACACCTTTAGTTCCAAAAGTTAAGAAAACAGTTGATGATGTTGTGACGGAGGGGGTAGAAATAGATTGTGAAGTTGAAAAAGAATTAGAGGGAGTAGTTGAAAAAGAAAGTGATCAAGGAGAAGTTGAAAAAGAAAAGTAGGAAAAATCAGAGGGAGAAAAAAGTGAGAGATTAGTAGATGAAGACTCTATCTTGAGGAAGTCTAGGAGCCAAATTTTGAAAGATGGTGATAAACCACAAGTTGTACCGTCTTATGTAAAGCTTCCATACCCTCATCTAGCTAAGAAGAAAAAGAAAGAGGAAGGCCAATTAAAAAGTTCATGGAACTTTTCTCACAACTCCAGGTGAATATTCCTTTTAGTGAAGCCCTTGATCAAATGCCCGTTTATGCAAAGTTTATAAAGGAGTTATTAACTGGAAGAAGAAAGCCAAAAGATGACGAGAATATAGCTCTTTCAGAAAACTGTAGCGCTATCATCCAAAACAAACTTCCACCAAAGATGAAAGATCCAGGTGCTTTTACCATTCCTTGTTCTATTGGATCGGTGAAGGTGGGTAGAGATTTATGTGACTTAGGGGCAAGTATTAACTTGATGCCTCTATCTATGATGAAGAAGCTTGGATGTGGTCAACCAAAACCAACAAGAATGACCCTCACTTTAGCTGATCGGTCCATCTCTTATCCTTTTGGTGTTTTGGAAGATGTGCTTGTAAAGGTAAATGAGTTAGTATTTCCTGCTGACTTTGTTATCATGGATATGGCTGAAGATGATGAGACACCGCTCATCCTAGGAAGACCTTTCCTTGCAACTGGTCGTGCTTTAATTGACGTCGAATTGGGCCAACTCATGTTAAGGTTCCATAATGAACAAGTGGTGTTTAACATTTTTGAAGCCATGAAACATAGAGCTGAAAATCCCAAGTGCTATCGGATTGACGTTGTTGATGAAATCGTTGAAGACAATTCTCGAGAACCTTAACCAACACAACCTATGGAGAAAGCAATTGTAAATTCTATAGAGAGTTGTGACAATGATGAAGATCTTGAGGTGAAGGAATGTGTCAAGCAATTGGAGGCAAGCAAACAAGAGGTGGCATTGGAAAAAATAGAAAAGTTACTTCTAGACAAGAATGAGGGGGCGCTTACTTTGGGCGTGGAAGAGGAAAAAAATCCGGAATTAAAAGAACTTCCTTCTCACTTAAAGTATGTCTTCTTAAGCAAAGATGCTTCTAAACCGGCAATCATCAGCAGCACTTTGACACCTTCAGAAGAAGAAAAATTGATGAGGGTGTTAAGGGAGAACGAAGGAGCGTTGGGATGGAAAATTTCTGATTTTAAGGGTATAAGTCCAGCTTATTGCATGCATAAAATTCATATGGAGGCTGAATACAAACCAGTTGTTCAACCTCAACGGAGACTGAACCCCACAATGAAGGAAGTTGTAAAGAAAGAAGTGCTGAAACTTCTGGATGCAGGTATGATTTACCCTATCTCTGATAGCTCGTGGGTAAGTCCTGTCCATGTGGTACCTAAGAAAGGTGGAATGACGGTGGTGGCTAATGAGAAAAATGAATTGATTCCCACCCGTACCGTCACTGGTTGGAGGATGTGCATCGATTATCGGAGGTTAAATACCGCAACAAGGAAGGATCACTTCCCGTTACCATTTATGGATCAAATGATAGAGAGGTTGGCTGGCCAAGCCTTTTATTGCTTTCTGGATGGGTATTCGGGGTATAATCAAATTGCGGTGGCTCCGGAAGATCAAGAGAAGACTGCCTTCACTTGTCCGTTTGGTATCTTTGCGTATAGGAGAATGCCCTTTGGGCTGTGTAATGCGCCGGCGACCTTTCAAAGGTGTATGCTCTCCATCTTCTCTGACATGATGGAGAAGAACATCGAGGTATTTATGGACGACTTTTCTGTTTTCGGTAAGTCTTTTGATCAATGTTTAGTCCACCTAGATGCCGTCCTTAAAAGATGCACCGAAACTAACCTCATTTTAAATTGGGAAAAATGCCATTTCATGGTAAACGAGGGTATAGTTTTGGGGCATAAGATAAGTGCTAAAGGCATAGAGGTGGACCAAGCAAAAATAGAGGTTATAGAGAAACTTCCCCCTCCTATAAATGTTAAAGGAGTGAGGAGTTTCCTGGGGCATGCTGGATTTTATCGGCGTTTCATAAAAGATTTTTCAAAAATTTCAAAGCCCCTTTGTAACCTCTTAGTCAAAGAAAATGATTTCAATTTTGATGATGAATGCTTAAATGCTTTTTCTTTGATTAAAACTAAGTTGGTTACTGCACCAATAATCATTGCACCCGATTGGGATTTACCTTTTGAATTAATGTGTGATGCAAGTGATTACGCTGTTGGTGCAGTTTTAGGCCAACGCAAGAACAAATTTTTCCATGCAATTTATTACGCAAGCAAAGTTTTGAATGAAAATCAAGTAAATTATGCTACCACTGAGAAAGAATTGCTTGCGGTAATTTTTGCCTTGGAAAAATTTCGTTCTTATCTAATCGGCTCCAAAGTCATTGTGTTTACAGATCATGCAGCCCTGAAGTACCTATGGACGAAAGGAGATTCCAAGCCTCGGCTGTTGAGGTGGATCCTTTTGTTACAAGAGTTTGATCTTGAAATTCGTGATAAAAAGGGAGTTGAGAATGTGGTGGCTGATCACCTCTCCCAGTTGGAAAATAAGGAGGTGAGGAAGAAGGAAAAGGCCATCATGGCCGAGTTCCCGGATGAGCAGCTGTTCGCTGTTGAAGGGAGGCCGTGGTTCGCCGACATGGCGAACTACAAGGCTGGTAACATAGTGCCAGATGACTTGAACTCAGCCCAAAAGAAGAAATTCTTCAAGGATTCAAACCACTATCTGTGGGATGATCCTTATCTGTTTAAGGTAAGCACTGACGGGTTGATTAGACGTTGTGTTGCAGGTGAAGAAGCAAATAGTATCATGTGGCATTGCCATAGCTCAGCTTATGGGGGCCACCATAGTGGAGAAAGAACCGCTGCAAAAATCTTGCAAAGTGGCTTCTGGTGGCCCACCTTGTTCAAGGACTGCCAAGACTTTGTGCGGCGGTGTGACAAATGCCAAAGGACAGGTAACATTTCTAAGAGGAATGAGATGCCCCTAACAGGAATACTTGAAATAGAACCATTTGATTGTTGGGGCATTGATTTTATGGGGCCTTTCCCTCCCTCTTACTCTTATCTTCATATTCTAGTTTGTGTCGATTATGTTACTAAGTGGGTTGAAGCGATACCATGTGTTGCTAATGATGCCAGAACTGTTGTCAATTTTCTCCAAAAGAATATTTTCACTAGGTTTGGAACACCTAGAGTCTTGATCAATGATGGGGGGAAGCACTTTTGCAACAACCTTCTTGAAAATGTGCTAAAAAAGTATAACATCAGGCACAAAGTGGCAACTCCCTATCACCCACAAACTAGTGGTCAAGTAGAGGTTTCAAACCGTCAGTTGAAACAGATTCTAGAGAAGACAGCTGCGTCTAATAGGAAGGATTGGTCCAAAAAGTTAGATGACGCACTGTGGGCATATAGGACAGCCTTTCAGACTCACATTGGGTTTTCACCCTATCAACTAGTCTATGGTAAGGCTTGTCATCTTCCAGTCGAGTTAGAGCATAAAGCTTACTGGGCCATCAAGGCCTTAAATTTTGATCAAGTAGCCGCTGGTAAGAAAAGACTTTTGAAACTTAATGAACTTGAGGAGATGAGGCTTAGAGCGTATGAAAATGCGCTCATCTATAAAGCCAAGACTAAAAGGTATCATGACAAAAACTTAGTATCTAGGGAAATTAACTCTGGACAACTAGTTCTGTTATATAATTCCAGGTTGAAGCTGTTTCCTGGAAAGCTCAAGTCGAAGTGGTCTGGACCTTTCTTGGTCAAGAGCGTGTCACCATACGGAGCTGTTGAACTAATCACGCCGGAGGGTGACAGGAGTTTCAAAGTGAATGGACAAAGAGTTAAGCCATATCTGGGTGGCGACCTACCAAAAGAAAGGGTAGGGTTGATGCTGAAGGACCTGTAAAGGTCCGTAGTAGTCAAGCTAGTGACGGTAAAGAAGCGCTTTGTGGGAGGCAACCCACCTTTAGTTTTTTGCAGATAATAGTTCTTTTATATTTTTTCGCATTTTATTGCTTTCAAAAAATCAAAAATACAAAAATATTTTCGCTGAAACGATCAGAGGAAGAAAAATTTCAAGTCCAATACTGTTTAGCAAAAACGTGTCACGCTGGCCAAAACGTGACACGTTTTCTGGGAACCAAATTTTTTCAAAAGAGTGGAGCATGTCACGTTTTGCCCAAACGTGACACGTTTTTGGGTGGTTTCAAAAAAATTTTGACCGTTACAAAACGAAAAACGTGACGCGTTTTTGGCCAAACGTGACACGTTTTTCTCCCCTATATATACCCTTCACACGAAAATCATCCCATTCACTTCCAAAAGTAGCCAAACTCTGTCAAAATTTCCCCAGAACCCTAACCTACGAACTTCTCAACTTTCTACACCAAAAAACTTCAACTTTCCATCTCCAAATCACAAAGACAACCACAAAAACTACCATCAACATCATCAACCTCTCAAAATTCACCATCCTCACCTAACCTCAAAACCCTAATCTCAAACTTTCACTTTTCCTTTGACCTAACCCTAAACCTTCACCATGGTTGATACTAGAAAGAAAGGAAAAGCTCCACAAGCCAAAAAACCCAAAACCACCGCCAAACGCAAACAACCGGTTAAACCCACAGCCCCACCAGCCGTACCACCCACTCTAGCTTACCGTTTCAATGACATCCCGGCTCGTGACCGCTTCAAAGAAATCAGAAGTTATCGGGTGATACCAGAGAGGGGGTTCCTACTCCCTAAATTGTTAGGCAACCCTGAGTTTGAACAAATTATCACGGCTCGAGGGTGGGACGGGCTGAATAATATGGTTTTCCAAGAGGCCAACAAGACCATGGCGCTTGAGTTTTATGCCAATGCTCGGTTCTCCGGGCGGCGGTATGAATCTTATGTGAGGGGAAAGATCATTGATTTCTCCCCTGAGGCTATCAATACCATGCTGAAGATCGTTCCTCCGGAACAATGTGATGTCAAGAGGAGGAGGGAGACATGTGCTAACTGGGACGAGGAAACGTGGGAAGAGGTGAAATCCTTACTGTGTGTGGAGGGCGCTCAATGGCAGAAGAGCAGGAAGATGTTGCTGAAAGCTGATTTCAAGCCGGTTGCTAAGGCTTGGGCATCATTTGTGGTGCAAACATTAGAAGGTACTTCCTGTTCATCTGAGATTCCCTTATCTCGGGTGCATACTGTTGCTGCCATCATGGAGGGTAGCCCTATAAATGTTGGTGAGTTGATTGCCAACAACATTGCTGAGTTTGTCCAAGGGAACAAGAAAGCCATCCCTCACATGAGCCTCATCAACTGGCTTTTTTGAGGAAGCTGACTGCGAGTGCTACATCAATGACCTCGAGACAAAGATGATGAAGCCAATCACTGATAACTATATGGAGGTCTTTCTGAAGGATTATCTGGAGCGCATGCAGCAGTTGGGAGCTGAGGAGGAAGCAGGCCCTCAGCCTCAGCCACAACCACAACAGCCCCCGCTTCAGCCAGAGTTGGTATCGGGAGAAGGAAGCAGCCAACAAGGTGCCCATGCACCTCTTCATCCCATGATGCTGGACTACATGTTCGGCCACTGCAACTGGATGAATGAGGTGTCAGACCAAGAGTATTGGAACCGTCCTAGGTTCGGGCCAGAGCTTACTGAGGCAGTCTGCCTCAACAGGAGAGCGATTACTGGGTCTTTTGACCGTTTTGATGGGTCCGAGGAGGCGATGGACCAATACTTTGATGTCACCAGAGGTCGTGCCCAAGCAAGAGAGCAGGAGATTAGGGCAGACTTTGCTGCTGGTGGTGCGAGGTCGAGGTCGCATTTTGGCGAAGACACCTATGAGGAGTAGAACCCGAGCACATGGATTGACCCGAACTTTATGCAGGATTGATGGGCTACTGATGGCTCATCTATTATTATTATTATTTTTTCTGTTTGTTTCAGCAGTTTTCCTTTCATTTTGATGTACTTTTTAATTTTATTTTCGAGTAATTTGAAGTTTAATCAGTTGTATCCCCCTGTGATGTAATTGAGCCTGAACTTGTTTATTACTGATTAATTTATGTGTTTTATTGACCTTTTACAGTTTAGTAACAAATGTGTGCTCAAGTGATTTTTCCAAAAGTTCATAAGGAGGAGTGACTTGAGTAAAAGGCGAAGTGTACGGCAGTGCTAGGTAGTCACAACTCCCAGATATCATAACTGTAAGGTTCATGGCCAAATTTTATTTTTCAATTTACTTACATAGATGTAACGCCCATTTTGATTATTTAGTTATTTGATTTATTTGAGAAATTGCTATATATTTTTATATATATATTATGTGATGTTAAGTGAAGATTTAATATGATTTTATGTGACGTGGCGACTTATTTTATTGTTTAATAAAATAAGATTTGAAAATAAAATAAAATATTTAGTTGTGGGTTAGTTTTGGATTTTAGAGAGTTATGTGGGAGAAAGAGTAAATAAGATAAGATTTGTTGGGAGTATATAAAGGGAAATTAGGTCAAGAGAGTCAGTACGTGTTGCTGAATTTTGGAAAAAAGAGAGAAAACAGACGTGAAGGGAGAAGAGCATTAGGGCTGCGATTTTCTGCGTTGATCAGGTAAGGGTGAGCCTAGCATTTGATTATATTATTCTGTAATTCATCTAATCAAGATTAAACAATCATAGGGCTGTTTTGAGAGAATTGAATTTAGGTTAAAAAGTGAGAATAATCATGAAGTAGGCCATAAAGCTGTAGAATAGATGTTTAGATTGAGTACAGAATGTAGATTAACCTTAATGATGATGATTCTGAGAGTTTAGACGTTTAAGATGATGAATTTGGGACTTTTTGGGTGGAATTTCGTAGAAGCCGTAGCAGACTGTTCGTCGCTCGCCTGAGGCGAGCTATGCAACTCGCCGCGGCGAGTAGACCTAGTTTACTCGCGAGGCGAGCATCCCAGCTCGCCATAGCGAGCAGCCCCTAGAGCTCGCGAGGCGAGCAATCCCAACTCGCCATAGCGAGCAAGGCCTAAGTTACTCGCGAGGCGAGCTTTCCCACTCGCCATAGCGAGTTCTGTCAGAACTCAAAACCTGTACTGTTTGCGATCTGTTGTCGCATATAACCATGAGAGATGACCTCTGGGTAGCTTCTGGGACTTTTAATAATGTTTAATAAGATCTGTAATGATGATACATGATGATTGAGACTGTTTTGATGATTTTATGAAGCTTATGTGTGATATATGAATTGAATAAGTGATGAATGCTTGAATTACATGCGATGTTTGCCATATTAATGTTATACCTTGTGAAGTACTTGCTGCCACGTTGCTGTCTATGTATGTACAGTTGCTGCATGTGTCAGTCATTGATGATTAAGATGTTTTGCGACGTTTAAGATGTTAACTTGTTTAAGTTAAAAGTGTCGAGTCTCATGCATACTCATTCTATGATGGGGGCTTATGCCCTGGAGTTTTTACTCACCAGCGACGAGGGCTTATGCCCTGGAGCTTTGCTCACCAGCGACGAAGGCTTATGCCTTGGAGTATATTTATGCTCATAGCGACGAGGGCTCATGCCCTGGATTGGTACCACATGCATATAAGACGTAGAGTTGCATAGTCAAGTGATGATGTCGAGTCGAGTCGTCTAAGATGTTTATTGAGATGTTTATGACGTTGATTATGATGATGCTAAGTGATGTGTTGTTTATGTTGATGTTCTAAATGCTAGATGTTTATCTGTGATAAGTTGAATTATGTTGGTTGTTGAATTGTGATTATTTAATTACATGTTTAATATAATTATTTGTGAATCTCACCCCTTCTGCTGGAATTGCCGCCTCGTGGGCAAGTGCAGGTAACCAAGATTAGGTGCAGACGTGTGAGGATTCCTGCAGTCGAGTCTAGGTGCTCTGATACGTAACGGGATAGGGGATCTCCTTTATTTTCTCTGTTCCTTGCGTATTATGTTATTTTACATGCTTATGTTTATTTTGAGGATTTTGCTAATAAGATGTTGATGAGGCCTGCGTGCCAAAGACCTTTGAGATGTTTATTTTATATGATTATTTCCGCTGCAATATTGAGTAATATTTGATGAATATTTTATGAACGGTTAATGTTTATTTATTCATTAACATGAGATGTTTTAAGATATGTGATGCCCTGTTTACGTGTTTACTCTGATGCATGCTATTCTTTTTAAAGAAATTTTTATGTTGGGAAAATGGGGTGTTACAGTTCCATGCATCTACATTTCTAGAACTTGCATTGTTTCTTTTCTGTCGATTGGTTTATGTCAAATACACACTGAGGCAAAAGTGCTTGGTCCTGTGAGCCTTTTGCAGCCTACCCTGATTATATTGAATTCATCCTTTTCTTAGACAAGTTGAGCCGGTAGGATAGAACTTTTTGTTCGGTGACAACCTACATTACAAACTTAGAGACTTTTAGGATTTATCCCATACTGTTTTTCTGATTTAGGCATGTTAGAATGTTGCTAAAAATTAAGTTTGGGGTTGCTTTTGGAATTTGCAACCAATTAAGTTTGGGGTGGGGGAACTAGAGAACAATACAAAAGAAAAGATAATGACATATAGACACTAAAAATGGTGTATCAAAAAAAAAAAAAGAATGAAAAAGGGACAAAGACATTGAAAATCTGAACTCGAATGTCCCGATGATGAGTAATGTTCTCTAGCCCCATTTTGACTAAGAATTGTGTTCCATAGGTGAAAGATGATTGAAGTATGTTTTAACTGACGTAGGAGTGCCTAACTCACATTTTGTGTAGCCTACTTATCCAAATATCATCCCACCTTCACCTAAGCCCCGTTATAACCCTTAAAGACCTCAAAGTGTGTATTGATATTGACTTTAATTGACGTTTAGAAACTTTTCAAGCGTATGGTAATATGTAGCTTTGCATGTGATTGAGTGTGAACCCTATTCATTTTGTGCGTGGAGTTGTGAATTGGTGGATGCATTCAAGTCAAACTAGCTCATCTTTAGCTAGTAAGGAGATGAACTTTTTGGATTACCATCACTTGAGCAGGTACTTTTTATTTTACTGTCAACTGTCAATTTTGCATGTAAATTCCTTGGGGACAAGGAATGGTTTAAGTTTGGGGTTGTGATGACATGCTGTCATTACGTAATTTCTATGTATATTTTATCATTTTATGGAGTCACAAAGCAACTTAAGCAGCAAGAAACGCATGAAAAGCAAGAAAAAGCAAGAAAACTGAAGAATGGTGCAAGTCACAAAAACGTGTCACGCTTGCTAAAAAACGTGACACGTTTTCACAAGTCAGAGAGCATGTTTTGAGAAGAAAGAAGAACGTGTCACGTTGGCAAAAACGTGACACGTTTTGTGAAACCCTAATTTGGTTACTTGCTATTGAAGAAAAAAACGTGACACGTTTTACTTAAAACGTGACACGTTTTGGGCGAATTTCTAGGCCTATTTAAGCTGAAGTCTTTTCCGAAAACAAGGGTTACGAATCTTGGAGAGCAAAGTGCGATTTAGACATCAAGGCGACTGCAAGGAGGACGATTTCTTCATCCTTTTACCAGTTACGTGTATGTTTTAATGATTCAATTGATTATGCTATTTGTAAACATTGTTATGAGTAGCTAAATCTCTTAGAGATTGGATCCGAGATGATTCTGTGTAAACCCTAGTTGATCTTATGTTGCTGTGATGAAACTCTATTCCTTATTAATGATTATTTAAGTCTTTATTCAATTCAATTGTTCTTAATGCTTTTTATATCCTGATCAAATATAAATATGTTTTCGTGAGAATGAATGACTACTGACCCTAGCTTTCAACTTAGACTTAATTGAATTGTTCTAATAAACATGGTTAGTCTAGGAATGGATAATCGTTTATTAGTGATATGAGGTTAACGTGTTTAAACCTTCAAGAATTATTAGACCACCTAAGGAATTAGGGGCTGTAGTTTAAGAAGAGGGTCCTACCTCAAGGGATTGATTAGGGCTATTTTGTTAACTATCGTGGGACTTAAAGAACCATTAATAGGAATAGAGTACAGTAACCAATTAGGGGAAACATAGAGGATTCGACGATCCGATCTCATCTCTCTCCATATTTTCTAAACAAACTTTATCATTTTGTTATTTTTGTTATTAAAACAAACAAATCTACCGCCTAGTGGCAAAACTATAATAACCTTTAAACATCCTATTGCATAACGAAATTAACTTATTGCGATTAAAAACAATCCTCGTGGGATCGATATTTTACTACTTCGATAGTATTTGGTGCACTTGCCAAACGTCTATCAAGTATGATGCTATTTGAATAAGATGATGCTATGTGTTGCAATGTGTATGTATAATGAGTTGATGTTCTGCCATGTATTATTATAACTGCATGTGTCAGTCTATCATTTGTAAATGACGTTTGAGACGGTGTATTAAGTTGTTAAGTGACGAGTCCATGCATTTGCATACTATGAGACGGTGGAGCTTTATGCTCAAAGCGACGGTGGAGCATTTGCTCAAAGCGACGGTGAAGCATATTAATGCTATAATCATATGGTACCACATGCATGATGTTGAGACGTTAGGTGTTGCATATAGTCGAGTCAATTATGACATATATGAGATGATGCTTGAGATGTTGATGTATGTTTGTGATGCTGCTAATGATGATGTTTATACCGATGTTATGATGTGATAAAATGTATGACTGTTAATCTTGACATTTGATTTATATATTAATATTATTGTTGTGAATCTCACCCCTTCTGCTGGAATTGCCGCCTTGTGGGCAAGTGCAGGTACCCAGTCTTAGATGCGTTGATGCGAGGAGTCTCTGTGAAGTAGGGTTGCTCTGATACGTAACGGGATGGGGTCTTTTGCATAGAGTCTATTCCTTATGTATCATGTTTTCAATAAATGTTAACTTTAAGACTTAGTGATGTTGAAACATTAATCTTTTTGAGACGTTTGATGGCTTTTAAGCCAAGACTATTTATGAGATGAGACTTTTGAATTCCGCTGCTTAATTGAATATTTTTGTGATTTGATAAATTATTATCTAAGATGTTTTTAAAGAAGAAAATGTGACACTCCTTTGAGAAGTACTCTGATTTATGTGATTTATTTAATGAAATTTTTTTAAGACGGGAAATTGGGGTGTTACAATTGGTATCAGAGCAGGTCGGTCCGTCCGGCCAAGTAGAGAGTCGAGTGACGTTGTCTTAGAGTTAGAATAGTATTATCGTATTATTCTGACTTATGTTTGTTTCCAGAGAACTAAGATGGCTGGTAGAAATGATGCTGCTCTTGCTGCTGCTTTGGAAGCAATGGCTAATGCTGTGGGTAATCAGAACAACGCTGGTGGAAACGACAGGACTAGGATGTTGGAGACCTTTCTGAGGAATCACCCGCCTACCTTCAAGGGGCGCTATGATCCAGATGGGGCTCAAACATGGCTCAAGGAAGTGGAGAGAATCTTCAGAGTCATGCAGTGTGATGATGTGCAGAAGGTGCGTTTTGGCACGCATATGCTCGCGGAGGAGGCCGACGATTTGTGGGTTAGTCTCCTACCTATTTTGGCGCAAGATGGAGCTGTGGTGACGTGGGCTATTTTCATGAGGGAGTTCCTTAATAGATACTTTCCAGAAGATGTTTGTGGGAAGAAAGAGATCGAGTTCATGGAGCTTAAGCAAGGGAACATGTCGGTGACCGAGTATGCGGCCAAATTTGTGGAGTTGGCTAAGTTTTACCCGCATTATACTCCTGAGACGGCTGAATTTTCGAAGTGCATAAAGTTCGAGAATGGCTTGCGTGCTGACATCAAGCGAGCCATTGGTTATCAGAAGATCCGCAACTTCTCTGAGTTAGTGAGTAGCTGCAGAATATATGAAGAGGATACCAAGGCTCACTACAAGGTAGTGAATGAGAGGAAAGCTAGCAGAGTCGCCCTAAACCTTATGATGCCCCTAGAGATAAAGGGAAACAAAGAGTGAATGATGAGAGGAGGCCCCAAAAGAAGACTGCTCCTGCTGAGGTTACTTGTTACACTTGTGGCGAGAAAGGCCATAAGAGCAATGCATGTACTGTTGATGTGAAGAGGTGCTACCGTTGTGGTCAAAAAGGGCATATCACTAGTGACTGCAAATTTGATGATGTTGTGTGTTTCAACTGCAATGAGCAAGGACACATTGGTTCGCAGTGTAAGCAACCCAAGAAGACTAAGACTACTAGGAGAGTGTTTGCATTGAATGGCACTCAGACTGAGAATGATGATCGTTTGATCAGAGGTACTTGCTATATTAGTAATACTCCTTTAGTTGCTATTATTGATACTGGTGCTACGCACAGTTTTGTTGCTTTAGATTGTGTTTCTGCTTTGGGTCTTGATGTTTCTGATATGCATGGAGAGATGGTTGTCGAGACTCCAGCTAAGGGTTCGGTGACTACTTCTCTCGTGTGCGTAAATTGTCCTTTATCTATGTTTGGCCGTGACTTTGTGATGGATTTGGTGTGCTTACCTTTAAGTGGTATGGATGTGATTCTGGGTATGAACTGGCTAGAGTACAACCGGGTTCTTATCAACTGTTTTAGAAAGACGGTGCATTTTTCTTCCGTCGAAGAAGAGTGGGGCGCAGAGTTTCTATCTACTAAGCAGCTGAAGCAACTAGAACGTGATGGGATGTTGATGTTTTCGCTGATGGCTTCGTTATCTTTAGAGAACCAAGCTGTAATTGATGGGCTGCCTGTTGTGAAAGAATTTCCTGAAGTTTTCCCTGATGATATCCCAGATGTGCCACCAGAGAGGGAGGTTGAATTTTCGATAGACCTTGTGCCGGGTACGAAGCCGGTGTCGATGGCACCTTATCGTATGTCTGCTTCTGAGTTAGCAGAGTTGAAGAAACAGTTGGAAGACTTGCTTGAGAAGAAGTTTGTGAGACCTAGTGTTTCACCATGGGGAGCTCTAGTGTTTCTAGTGAAGAAGAAAGACGGCAGTATGAGACTGTGTATTGATTACAGACAGCTGAACAAGGTGACGATCAAGAATAGGTATCCACTTCCGAGAATTAACGATCTGATGGATCAATTAGTGGGTGCACGTGTTTTCAGCAAGATAGATTTGAGGTCAGGTTACCACCAGATCAAAGTAAAAGACGAAGATATGCAGAAGACGGCTTTCAGGACCCGTTATGGTCACTACGAGTACAAGGTTACGCCTTTTGGAGTTACCAATGCACCTGGAGTGTTTATGGAGTATATGAATCGCATCTTCCATGCATTTTTGGATCGGTTCGTAGTAGTGTTTATTGATGATATACTGGTTTACTCCAAGACTGAAGAGGAGCATGTTGAACATTTGAAGACTGTGTTGCAAGTGTTGAAGGAAAAGAAGCTGTATGCTAAACTGTCTAAGTGCGATTTCTGGCTAAAGGAAGTGAGTTTTCTTGGCCATGTCATTTCTGGTGATGGTATCGCGGTTGACCCGTCAAAAGTTGAAGCGGTATCGCAATGGGAGACTCCTAAGTCGGTTACGGAAATTAGAAGCTTTTTGGGACTAGCTGGTTACTATAGAAGGTTTATAGAAGGATTCTCTAAGTTAGCTCTTCCGTTAACGCAGTTGACGTGTAAGGGTAAGTCGTTTGTATGGGATGTGCATTGTGAGAATAGTTTTAATGAGCTGAAGAAGCGTCTGACAACGGCTCCAGTGCTGATTTTGCCGAAGCCCGATGAACCTTTTGTGGTATATTGTGATGCGTCCAAGTTGGGTTTAGGAGGTGTGCTTATGCAAGAAGGTAAGGTGGTAGCATATGCTTCAAGACAGTTGAGAATTCATGAGAAGAATTACCCGACACATGACTTAGAGTTGGCAGCTGTGGTCTTCGTATTGAAAATATGGAGACATTACTTGTATGGTTCAAGGTTTGAAGTATTCAGTGATCATAAGAGTTTGAGATATTTATTTGATCAGAAGGAGTTGAATATGAGGCAGAGAAGGTGGCTTGAGTTACTTAAAGATTATGATTTTGGTTTGAATTACCATCCTGGTAAAGCAAATGTAGTTGCAGATGCCCTGAGTAGGAAAACTGTGCATATGTCCGCGTTGATGGTGAAAGAATTTGAGTTGTTAGAACAGTTTAGAGACTTGAGCTTGGGATAGTCATCTTCCATTGATAGAGTTCACGTACAACAACAGTTACCATTCAAGTATTGGAATGGCACCGTTTGAGGCTTTATATAGTCGGAGATGCAGGACTCCGTTGTGCTGGTTCGAGTCGGGTGAAAGAGTGGTCTTAGGACCAGAGATCGTTCAACAAACTACTGAGAAGGTGAGGATGATCCAAGAAAAGATGAAAGCGTCGGAGAGTCAACAAAAGAGTTATCATGACAAGCGTAGAAAGGACCTTGAGTTCCAAGAGGGGGATCATGTGTTCCTGAGAGTGACTCCTATGACGGGTGTTGGACGTGCTTTGAAATCAAAGAAGTTGACTCCGAGGTTTATTGGTCCGTATCAGATTTCAGAGAGGATTGGGCCGGTGGCGTATCGTGTTGGGTTACCACCGCACTTATCGAATTTGCATGATGTTTTTCATGCATCTCAGCTGAGGAAGTATGTTCCGGATCCGTCTCATGTGATCCAAAGTGACGATGTGCAAGTTAGGGACAACCTTACGGTTGAGACCTTACCCGTGAGGATTGATGATCGAAAGACAAAGACGTTGAGAGGCAAGGAGATACCTCTTGTGAGAGTTGTTTGGGACGGAGCGACGAGTGAAAGCTTGACTTGGGAGCTAGAAAGTAAGATGCTGGAATCCTATCCAGAGTTGTTTGAGCGAGGTAAATTTTTGAGGACGAAAATCCTTTAAGAGGGGGAGAGTTGTAACGCCCTCTTTAATTATTTAATTATTTTATTAGATGATATGGTATATGTTTATATATTATATGATTTTGATGATTATGTGACGTATTTGTGACGTGTGACGTGTTATTATTTTATTGTTTAATAAAATAATATAAGTGATGTTTATATGGATATTTATTTGGTAAATAAATAGATTTGTTGGAAAAATATAGAATTTTAAGAGATGGGGTTATATTTATAATTAAGAAGAGTTGTGTGGGTTAAGAGAGAATTAATTAAGTTGTGAGGGAGTATATAAGAGAAGTAGGTTAAGAGAGGAAACTTTTTAGAACGCGTTACAGACTTTGGAAAAGAGAAGAAGAACGGTTCAAGAGAGAAGAGAAGCTAGGTTCCAATTCTGCACAATTTTCCAGGTAAGGGTGAGCCTAACTTCAGTAATTTTAATGTTAAATCATCTGTTTTTGATTAGCTTAGAGATTGGGAAGAATTGAGAGGAGTTTTTGAGAGTTAGGGTTGTGATGAATTATGATGATTTGATGAGGGTTGGTGTTGTAAGGCTGTAGGACTTGTTACAGAACCTAGATTATATCCTAGGATGATATTGCTGATGAATTAGAGGCTTAACATGAGAGTTTTTGGATGAATTGGTGTGAATTGGGCTGAACCCGTAGTGGTTCTGAGATCGCTCGCCTGAGGCGAGTGATCACTCGCCGTGGCGAGTAACCCTTGGTTGCTCGCGAGGCGAGCAGTATAGCTCGCTGTGGCGAGCTTGACCCTTAAACTTAGGATTTTTGCCAAACTTTAGATGGTTTTGAGTGCCCTTATATTTATAGAGATGACCTGTGAAGTTGGTTTGGTCAAATTAGATTTAGAGAGCTTAAAAGTGAGGATTTTTGGTGAAAAATGTCAAAAAGGCCGAGAGCACCCAGGATTTCTCGCCCCCAACTCGCCTTTGGCGAGTGAGCTGATGTGAGTACTCGCCTGTGGCGAGCAGATGCACTCGTCGTGGCGAGTTAGTACCTCCCTGAACTGTTTTGTTGTTTTGCAAGCTGTTTCGCATAGGACGTTTAGAGGAACCCTTTGGGTAGAGTTAGTGCTGTTTTATACCCTTAGATGAGTTATGTAAAGATGAATGCTGATGGTTCTATTAGGCCATTGATAAATGATGTGTTGTTGAATATAAGTGATGTATGAGTATGATGCTATTTGAATAAGATGATGCTATGTGTTGCAATGTGTATGTATAATGAGTTGATGTTCTGCCATGTATTATTATAACTGCATGTGTCAGTCTATCATTTGTAAATGACGTTTGAGATGGTGTATTAAGTTGTTAAGTGACGAGTCCATGCATTTGCATACTATGAGACGGTGGAGCTTTATGCTCAAAGCGACGGTGGAGCATTTGCTCAAAGCGACGGTGAAGCATATTAATGCTATAATCATATGGTACCACATGCATGATGTTGAGACGTTAGGTGTTGCATATAGTCGAGTCAATTATGACATATATGAGATGATGCTTGAGATGTTGATGTATGTTTGTGATGCTGCTAATGATGATGTTTATACCGATGTTATGATGTGATAAAATGTATGACTGTTAATCTTGACATTTGATTTATATATTAATATTATTGTTGTGAATCTCACCCCTTCTGCTGGAATTGCCGCCTTGTGGGCAAGTGCAGGTACCCAGTCTTAGATGCGTTGATGCGAGGAGTCTCTGTGAAGTAGGGTTGCTCTGATACGTAACGGGATGGGGTCTTTTGCATAGAGTCTATTCCTTATGTATCATGTTTTCAATAAATGTTAACTTTAAGACTTAGTGATGTTGAAACATTAATCTTTTTGAGACGTTTGATGGCTTTTAAGCCAAGACTATTTATGAGATGAGACTTTTGAATTCCGCTGCTTAATTGAATATTTTTGTGATTTGATAAATTATTACCTAAGATGTTTTTTAAGAAGAAAATGTGACACTCCTTTGAGAAGTACTCTGATTTATGTGATTTATTTAATGAAATTTTTTTAAGACGGGAAATTGGGGTGTTACATAGGGACCAAAACCAAATAAATAGCTCAATTGCCTATGCCATGTATTCTCATAATTCACATATGTGTACAGTAGAGGTTACATAAACATTTCATTGGCCACAAATGAAGAATTTATAAAGATCATGAAATTCGGCACACTTAGTCATTTGCAAACCAAAACATTTTTCAGAAGAAAATCAATCCTGATTCAACAAGACATAAGTTAAATACTCATCAAACATCTCAATTAAACCTCTAATACTGAAGTTTTGAAGTTTGGAAACCAACCATAGGTTTTGGACTAATTTGGAATAAGTTATGTTAAGTTTTCTTAAAGTTTCCTCAAGACCCACTTTGAGTATTTTAATGATAACTTAAAATCCACAAAACATTTTCATGTCAATCCAAAGCCATTGGAAAACTAATTCAATTATCTACAACTTTCATGTTTACACCAAAAGCCAATTCAAAACAGAAATGTGAGAAAAAGGCACCAGAACGCAGAACAGGGGATGTTGTTCAGAAGCACAACTTCAGAAGCAACTTCAGGAGCGAGACTTCAAAAGCAGAACTTCAGAAGCGAACTTCAGAAGCGGAACTTCAGAAGCGAACTTCAGAAGCGGAACTTCAGAAGCGAACTTTAGAAGCAGAACTTCAGAAGCGAACTTCAGAAGCAACTTCAAGAAAAACACAGTTTCGGGTTCAACCCAATTTCACCCAAAAATCCCAATTTTGATTACCCCAATTCCCAAAACATGTTCCAGAAAGTGTTTATGGGTCACAGTAACTTCAATACACTTAAACAAACATGAATCAATCAATAGAAATCACAATTCAACTCATTTTACCAAAATCATAATACTTTCTCAAAACACCAACACAACCACAAATTTCTACCCAAATCCATAAACTACGATTCCAGTTCAACAAATTTGATTCCAACAGTTTAACAATCATCAATAACAACTAATGAACATAATTTCATGCACAATCCAACATCACAACTTCATTTTTCATCAAATTTGCTCAAGAACACCAAACACCAACACTTATGCATTTCAACATGTTAATTCACATATAGCCACACATTTATCATGCATTTCATGTTCTCAAACATAACAACAACCACTATGCACGAATTCACATCAATTAGGTTCAATCCAACAATTCCACAAAAATGGGAAAAATGCAAAGTTATGAATTTATGAGTGAAGTCTAACCCTCTTACCTCTAGCACCAAGAATCTACAACCCAAGCTTCAATTTAGGTCCTAGGGATGAAACCCTCTTCTAGCCTCCAACCCTTTCTCTTGTTCTTCTCTCTAGCCCCAAATTGCCTTCTCTTGTGTTTGTGCGAAATTGAGCAAAGTTTCTAAACCTAGCCACTAAAGACTTAGCTTATATACTCCCTCCCCCTTAATGGGCCTTAAACACAAAAATAATAAATGAATGGGCTCACACTAATCTACTAAATAACACACCAACGGTAACTAATTAATAACCTCGGCTCTAATTAATTATCGCGCTCCGACAACTTAATAAATAAAACGGTTCTATCTTAAAATGAACGATAAAACGCTATCCTCCCAAAATTACTAATTACCCCTCAAATGCAAAAACATATGAAAATGCACACAATTAAAATAATACACGAAATAAAATAATTAAAATAAAACAAACGCGAAAAACGGGCTGTTACAGATACAAAATTATGTTGTGATTTACTACGTAGGAAAGAAGTAACCTGATTGCTTCTAATCTTGCAACTGGAGCAAAAGTTTCAGTGTAATCAATGCCTTCTTGTTGGTTGTACCCTTGAGCAACAAGTCTGGCTTTGTTCCTGATTACTTCTCCCTGTTCATCTAGCTTGTTCCTAAACACCCATTTGGTTCCAATAATGTTCTTGTGTTCAGGCTTAGGTACAAGATCCCACACATCATTTCTTTTGAATTGATTAAGTTCATCTTGCATTGCTAAGATCCATCCATCATCAGCTAGTGCTTCATCAACTATTGTAGGTTCTATCACGGACAGCAATCCCAAAGCAGACTCTTCAGGTCTGAAATATGATCTTGTTCTTCTGGGACTTTCCTTGTTGCCAATGATTTGATCCTCAAGATGAGAAGACTTGTATTTGAATGAGTTTCTGGACTGGATAACTTGGTGTGAATCAACGTGAGCTTCTTCAAAAGCTTCTTCAACTATAACATCAGGGGCTGTTACAGCTTCTGGAGCATCTTCCAACTCTAAAGTTTGATCAGGTTCTGAGTAATCATCAGACTCTTCTGAACCTGCAATACTTTCATCCTGCTCTGGAATTTTACTTCCAGGCTCTTTGTCATCAAATTTGACATGCATAGATTCTTCAACATAGTGTGTTTATGAATTATACAGTCTGTATGCCTTAGACCTCACAGAGTAACCTAAAAAGATTCCCTTTTGAGCCTTTGCATCAAATTTTCTCAGATAGACTTTGTTGTTTAAGATATAACACGTACATCCAAACTGATGAAAGTAAGAGATGTTAGGCTTCCTACCTTTAAAGAGTTCATATGTTGTTTTGTTCAGTATGGGTCTGATATAGATCCTGTTCTAAACATAACATGTTGTGTTTACTGCTTCTGCCCAAAAATGTTTTGCCAGGTTGTTTTCATGAATCATGGTTCTTGTCATTTCTTGTAAAGACCTATTCTTTCTCTCTACAACCCCATTTTGCTGTGGAGTTCTAGGAGAAGAGAATTCATGGACAATTCCATGTTTTTCACAAAATATTTCGAATGGCTCGTTTTCAAATTCTCCCCCATGATCACTCCTAACTTTTAAAGTTTTCAGTTCTTTTTCAGATTGGACTTGAATGCAGAATTTGGTAAACACATCATATGAATCATCTTTAGATTTAAGAAACTTAACCCAACTCCATCTACTGTAATCATCAACTATAACCAATCCATATTTACTCCCATATAAGGATGCAGTGCTAACTGGTCCAAATAAATCAATGTGGAGTAGTTCCAAGGGTCTGGAGGTAGAAACAATGTCTTTTGAATTGAAAGAAGTTTTAACAGTTTTTCCCTTCTGACATGCACCACAAAGTGCATCTGAATGATAGTCAATGTCTGGTAAGCCTCTGACAAGTTGTAACTTGCTAAGTTCAGAGATTAATCTCCAGTTAGCATGTCCCAACCTTCTGTGCCACAACCATTTCTTATCACTCATTGATAAGAGGCAAAATACCTTCTAATCAGTCAGTTCCAAAAAATTCATCTTGTATACATTGTTTCTTCTCTTTCCTTTGAAGATTATGGATTGATCATCTTTGTTGATCACTGTGCAGTTGTTCTTATCAAACAAGACACCATAACCATTATCACAAAATTGACTTATGCTAAGTAGGTTATGTCTAAGTCCATCAACAAACCACACATTATTAATAAAGATTGAAGAATTACCAATTGTTCCAGTACCAATGATTTTGCCAGTTTGGTTTCCTCCAAATCCCACAGTTCCTCCCTCTTTCATGGCCAGGGTTAGGAACATAGACCTTTCTCCCGTCATATGTCGCGAGCAGCCACTGTCCAGGTACCAGGACTTCTTCTTTTCGCTTCCTTTTAGGCATACCTGCCACATCAACAATGTCTGACTTAGGTACCCATATTTTTATGGGTCCTCTTGGGTTAGTCCTAGGAGTTTTGAATTTCCTTTTTGTTTTCGGTCTGAAATTGTCCTACTTTGTCTTCTTCCAGACTTCAGGTTCAAAACCTTTAGTCTTAGAATGTGACTTAGCAAGGACAGCTTCCTTCTTCTGAAATCTAGGCTTTTGAGTTTTAGACTCTGTTTTCTTCAGAACCTGTTTAATAGGTTATGATCTTTTCAGGATCTGTAACTTTGGAGCTTTTGATCTAGAGTTGTTTATAACCTTTGTCTTTTGGTTCTCAGGTTTTGACTTAGTCATTACCTTTGAACTTAAAGCTTTAGGTTATGAATGAGAAGCTGTTTTGACCTTTTCAGATTCAGACACAAAATGAGTTTTCAGTTCCTCTTTGGTTTAATCAGAACAAGGTTTCAAGATCACTTCACCAGAGTTTCCTCCTGTGAAGCCAATTCCCTTTTTGTTGTTCTGATTGATGTTATAAATCATGGATGCAACTTTGGTTCTATCAATTCCTATGGTAATAAACTCTTGAAGAGCAGCATCCTGCTCAGATAAATGTTTATTATCACCTTTCTCAGTCATTGTTTTTAAATTATTATTTTCTTGTTGTAAAACATCCATCTCCATCTTAGTTGATTCATGGAGTTTCAACAACTTAATGTATCGTTGCTTAACTCTCCTCAACTCAGAGGATTGGTTTTCATAATGACCAAGAAGTTCCTTGAGAGAATCAATTAATTCAGATCTAGTGAGTTTAGAATATACCTCAGTTTCATTTTCAGAGTCTGTACAAGATTCAGCATCAGATGATTCTTTTTCATCTTCAATGGTAGCCACCAAGGCCATGGCTATATTTGCTTCATCTTCAGCATCATCTTTATCAGACTCAGACTCATTATCCAGATCTTCCCAAGTTGCCATCAAACTCTTCTTGATTTGCTTCTTGAATTTGTTGGATTTAAAGACTGACTTCTTAGATTTCTCTTTGGATTTTTCCTTCTGCAGGTCTAGACATTCAGCAATGAAGTGTCCAGTCTTCTTGCAATTGAAGCAACCTTTCTGTTCTTCTTTTCTAGAGCTCTTGTGACTACTGCCTCTGCTCATGAACTTCTTGTTCTTCTTAGCCAGATATTGTAGTTTGTTGGAAAGCATAGTCATCTCCTTGACAATTTCAGGGTATTCATCAGAATCTTCAGATGTAGATTCTTCTTCAGACTCCAATGCCTTCAGAGCTTCACTTTTGGTCTCCACTTAGCAGGTAAGCTTCTCAGAATCTTGTTCACATGATCAGACGCTACGTAGCTTTTCTTCAGAATCTGAAGTCCAGAAACAAGAGTCTGAAACCTTGAGTACATGGTCTCAATGTTTTCATCCTCCTTCATTCTGAACAACTCGTACTGATGAACAAGCATAGTAGCCTTAGCTTCTATGACTTTCTTGTTGCCCTCATAAAGTGAGCACAATGAGGTGAACATAGCCTTCGCTGTAGATTTGTCACTCATCTTTAAGTACTCCTTATGAGGCAAGGCAGCCACAAGAATGCCTCTAATCATGTGATGTTTCTTATAAAGCTTTTTCTGTTCAGCAGTGTGAGCTTTCCTATCAAGAGCAGCACCTTCTTCATCTAACTTCAAATCTCCAACACCTTCTTCAAGAATATCCCACAACTCTTCATCCATTCCCATAATGTGACTATACATCTTGGTCTTCCACCAAGAGAACATTTATGGATCACCATTGAACATGGGAGGTTTGTTGTGATTAGCAGATCTTTCATTTTTATTGTTGTTGTTGCTATAATCATAAGGTATAGTAACTCCAGAACCAGAAGCAGAACCAGAGCCAGAAGCATCTTCCCCAGACATGTTTTTCTCAGATCGTTCACTGTAACACGGTTAAGTGCTAATTACAGAGCCGAAGCTCTGATACCAACTGAAGGTGACAAAAACACAAGAAGGGGGGGGGGGGGGGGGGTTGAATTGTGTTTTCAAAAACTTCTCCTTCTTACAAAATAAAATTGTTCTCAGGATCAGAGTCTGATAAAGTTCAGAGTCTAATTTGAGTTTAGAGTTTTAATGCAGCGGATATAGAGTAAGAGTGCAGAAAAGAAAGAAGAACACAAGCAATTATACAGGTTCCTTCCACAAATCGGAAGTAGTCCTGTCCCCCTTGCACTTCCAAGGAGAGTTTCACTAAAATGTAATATCAAATTACAAGTTGCTCAAACACACAGTAAGAGACTTCTCAGTGCTCAAGGACAACTCCAAGAGACTTCCTTTGCTCAATCACACCTGAAAGAGACTTTTCTAAACAATTACAAAGAATTGAAAAGAGTTTTGAATACTTGATATACAATCAGAGGTATTCACAAAACAATGCAAACAGAACAGGCTCTGTTTTTCTAGACACTTAGAAATTCTAAGATATGAACTTTTGTAAGAATTCTCTAAGTTGTTGATGTGTATTTTGAGCGTTGTGTTAGACTTTTCTTTTAGCTCTTAAGTGTTTTGTAACATTTTCTTCAAGTCTTTATCCCTATTTATAGAGGATTTGAGAGACGTTGAGAACTAGCCGGTACATCAACTTGTCTTGACTGAAACTTTGATTCTTCACCATTGATCTTTTGCCTCATTTGATAATTGTCCTATGAAGAAACAATTTCAAATCCATTCCAATAGAGAAAGAACAATATCTGCAAACATTATTGTTATTCTTGTCTTGTAGAGGAGACAAAATGCAGAGATGGTGGTTGCAGAGGCATGCTCAGAGTTAGTGGTTGTACACTTCGTACACTGTACTTTGTCAACGCTCTTAAGCTTCTGGTGAAGTAGCTTCTGATGAACTTGCTTCTGATGACGTAGATTCAGGAGCTCTTTTCTTCAAATGCACTAAGCTTCTGATGAGGTAGCTTCTGATGACGTGGATTCAGGAGCTCTTTTCTTCAGACGCCCTAAGCTTCAAAATAAAGTCCTTTTCTCTTTGATTCGTTCAAACAGAACCTCTATGAATAAGACTTTTAATTATCATCAAAACTTAAACGGTGATTATGTGAAACACCCTTTGTTCCAACACACATAGCCTATATATAGGCGCCCAGTATTCCAGTGTGCGTGGGTGTACAGTATAACTATGTACCCTCGCTACTCTCCCTTGATTTTAATCCAGTGGCTACTAAAGCTTCTCCCCTGATCAAATCAAAGCCACATGATCTCAATCAGAGGGCTTTGATTGACTCCTCTGAGCCCAGTAGCGCCCCAGGTCTTGTAGAGGCCCAAAATTCTTCCTTTTCTCTATTTCTTTCATTTTCACACCCCCATATTACTGTGAATACCCCCTGGTTGTAATTTAATTTCTTTTTATGCCTTTTTATTCTTTTCAGCGCATTATTTTTATTTCTCATGTATTTTTAGATTCATCATTTTGCATCAATATTATTTAGTCATGCATGTTTATTTTTATGTCATTTATTTTCATTGCAAAGAATTTAGATTGTAAATAGGCTTTAATGTAATTTTTTTCTCGCAGACTTTAGAATGTATTAATAGGTTTATGTAATAGCTTCAGGTGCATGTGTGGGTGTATGCGTTACTTTTTATGCTTCATAGTTTAGGTTAAAGGTCCTCGTGGTGGTCCAACACCACCATGAGTTACCTACGCTTTACCTTTCTGCTCCGTTAGTTTAATTTTAGCTCATTATTCAAAAACAACAAAAACATGCAAATAACAAAACCACAAAAATACTTTTATAAATAAACCTTGGTTCAAAAATCAAGTTATCCCATTTTCTATTTTATTTTCTTAATCAGATTCAATCCACTTTAATTCAACTTTGAGTCTTTTTCTTTCAATACCAAAAAATACAAACAAATACTTTCTACTTAGCTTTTTATTTTAAAACCTTTCTCAAAATTAATAAAAAATACAAAAACAAATCAATCGGAATTTTTACCCTGAACTACGAGGTTATGATCCCTCACGGGTACGTAGGCAAAGGACCTAGTCCTTCCGAATCAATAAAATGTGGATAAATAGGCTTCTTTCTTCTCCTTATTCATTATTCTTTCTTTCCCTCAAAATTAAGCAAGTTTAGCACAAAAAAGTAGAATAAAGTTGAAAGGTTTTCGTAGAGTACTACGAACATAAGGGGTGCTAACACCTTCCCCTTATGTAACCAACCCCCGGACCCCATCTAATTTAAATAATTTTTTCAAAAGTCATGAAATAATTTAGTGAGTCAAAAGCTAATCAAAAAGCTTTGATCTCCGAAAAATGACGCGACAGTCCTGTACACTTGAACAAATATTACCATATCCAATTGACAATTTTTAATACCTTGTTATCATCAAAACTCTAAAGAGATAGTGTTAAACACATTTTGTTCCAACAATCTCCCCCTTTTTGATGATGACAAATATTAGTATTTAAAATGTTCAATTGTTGTTAATCTAATTAACAAGTTGACTATTAGGGTATGAGGTTTGTAAGCTCCCCCTGAGTGCAATAGTACTATAAGGTGAGGTTTGTAAGCTCCCCCTAAGTTCTATTCTTGTTAATTAAATTCATCATTTAAAAACGTAATAACTATCAGAATATTCTCACAAGATCATCTACTCCCTCTTAAAGGACTAATAGATAAGATAAAGGTTCTATTAATTTAAATTGTATGAAATTAAATTAATGGGGCTCAGAGCCTTTAAATACTATACATCTACTCTCTCTTTTGTCATCAACAAAAAGTATAAAAAGAATAAGGACAAAAAGAAGAGATTAGAAAAACGAAGTGAGAAAATAAGAAAGAATGATCAGAGCACACAATATAATGAAGTTCAGAAGCATAAATTGTTCAGAAGCAATATATTAAGATATACAAATAATGGAAATAAAAACAAGCTAAATGGTGTGCAACTAGGATTGGGCTTGTTTTTGAAACATCTCCATCATCTGTTGCATTATCCTATTCGTTTCTTTTGCTTGTTCCTTCATTTCCTTCTTGAATTCATCATTGCTTCTGATAAGATTCTCTTCCTTTATTCTTGCTTCTTCCAGCTTGGCTTCAGTAGCAGTCTTGTATTCCAATAGAAGTAGTTTCTGCTCCAGAAGCTCTTTCTTGAGCTGTTTATTTTCCTTCTCCAAGAGAGTGTTCTTTTGCAGAAGTGCCAGTTCATAAGAGGCTTCCTTAAGATTTATCTTGTTTAACCAATTTAAATCCAACTCTCTTGGGTGTATACTTGATGGAATGAAATCAAAAGCATTCCTTGCTCTTAAGCATATAGGAATCTTCACCCAAGTTTTAAGAACTTTCACTTCATGCAAGTTACTGACAACTCCCTTCAGCCAATCTTGAAGCTTTGTCTGAGCAGTGTCTTGAGCATCAATGTATGTTCTTTGTAGCTCTGTCAAGACATATTCTACTCTATCCTTCAACCTTATTCACAGCTTCTCCTAGTTGTCCTCATGAATGTGGTTATTCATAGCTTGAACCAGATTGTTTAGCACCTGAAAGATGTTCTCACACACATCTGCTAGAGTAGTTGAATCTAGAAACAGGGTGGGTGGAGAAGGGACATTGGTCTTGGCAGGAGAAACAGGTAGAATGACTAAGTTTGAGGATGAGGGTTGGTCATTGAATGAAGTTTCAGGTTCAGTAGAAGTGTTGTTTGTTTGTTGTTGGTTAAGCATGATTTGTTCAGGAATACTTAGTTCAAGAACAGGTTCAGAGATGAGAACAGAATCAAGGTTGGTTGATGAGGTCATATCTTGGTTAGGTTCATGTGGTTGGGGGCTTTCTGTCACAACTTCATCAGAAACTATGTCAGAGGTTTTTTCTAGATTTGACTCATACTCAGGTAGTTCACCTAAATAGTGATCTACAAGGTTTTTTATTATTGATGGTTCAGTTGTTTCCATTGTTGGAGTTTTTTGTGTTGGAGAAGTAGGGTGAGGTGATGATACATTGATGTTTGTAGACTCTGTCCCTGTGTGATCATCAACACCCTCTGCATCAGCAGGAATAGATTGAATAGCCTCAATCACAGGTGGTTGTAGGGGACGATCAGCAGGTAGATGTTTACAAGCATCAATTCTTCTTTGTTGCAAACTGTAACGCCCACTTTAGATTATTTTGAATTATTTGAAGAGTCTAGAATATATTTATATTTTATGAGATGTGAAGAGATAAGATTTATGTGATTTTTGGTGATTTATGTGACGTGGTGACTTATTTTATTGTTTGATAAAATAAGATTTGAAAATAAAATAAATATAGAGATGTGGGGTAATTTTGAGATTTTAGAGAGTTATGTGGGAGAAATAGTAAATAAGATAAGATTTGTTGGGAGTATAAATAAGGAATATTAGGTTAAGAATAACTCAGTACGTACGATCAGTTTTGGGAGAAAAAGGGAGAAAAACCAGAGAAGGAGAGAAGAGGCAAGAGGGCTGCGATTTCTGCACAATTAAGGTAAGGGTGAGCCTAGCAATTCAATTATGTTAATCTGTAATTCGTTTAATCATAATTAACAAGAGTAAAAGGTGGTTTTTGAGGAATTGAGAATTAGGTTAAAAGTGAAGAATTAGTGAATTGATGATGTAAAACTGTGAAATTGATGTAGGAATTGATTACAGAACCTAGAATATGTATAATGCTGTTATTTCAGTCAAACTTGGGGCTTAACATGATGAAAAATGGGATTTTGAGTGGAAAAGTTCGTAATCCCGTAGACTGTTCTGACATCCTTCGCCAGGCGGAAGCCGTAGCTCGCCACGACGAACATACCTTCATCGCCCGCCAGGCGAGATATAGCTTGCCATAGTGACGGACCCGTAACGCTTCGCCAGACGAGAAATCCTTTCGCCATGGCGAGAGAGACCTGTAATCTCCCGCCAGGCGAGCAATTGAGCTTGCCACGGCGAGTTGTGCTGTGACAGAATGTCACGTTTCCTATGTTGTTGCGATCTGTTTCGCACGAGACTTTGAGAGATGAACCTTCGGTGGTACAGTAGGCTGGTTTTAATGTGAGTGACGCTTGTGATAACCTTACGTTGTTGTTAATGATTTATGAATCATATGAAATAAATATGTATGAAATGTATGTGATGTTGAGATGATGTTTGTAATGATATTGTTATATTCTGTGATTTGTTTGCTGCCATGTTGCTGTTTACGTAAGAATAATGCTGCATGTGTCGGTCCAAGATGTTTGTGACGTTTGCGACGTTTTAAGTTTTAAGATGTTGTGTCTCATGCATACTCATTCAGAGATAAGGGCTTATGCCCTGGAGTTTTTACTCACCAGCGACGAGGGCTCATGCCCTGGAGCTTTTGCTCACTAGCGACGAGGGCTTATGCCCTGGGAGTATATTTATGCTCAAGAGACGAGGGCTTATGCCCTGGATTGGTACCACATGCATTTAAGATGTTAGGGTTGCATAGTCAAGTGAAGTTGCATTGTCGAGTCAAGTTGTTAAGATGTTTGCGAAGATAATACATAACATGATGATACTTATGATGCTAAGTGATGTGTTTTATGTGATGATTTGTTGTTAACTATAATTATTGAATTATATGTTTAATATAATTATTTTGTGAATCTCACCCCTTCTGCTTGAAAATGTTGCCCTTCGTATGGGTAACTTGCAGGTAACCAAGAATAGGTGCTGTCTCGTGAGGACCATTCCTCGGTTGAGTCTTAGGTGCTCTAATACGTAACGGGATGGGATTTTTGCTTATGTTTTCTAATCCTTGCGTATTATCTTTATGATCTTCATGATTATGATTAACATTGGGAATTTTATGAGACGTTGATGAGGCCTGCGTGCCAGAGACTATTTATGATATTAAATGAATTCCGCTGCAATGTTTTAAATATTTTAATGACTATTTTTACGAAGGAATAAATTGTTATTTATTTATATTTGAGATGTTTCTGAGAAATGTGACGCTCCGTTGTATGTGAAAACTCTGATTTATTTACGAAATTCTTATGCTGGGAAAACGGGGTGTTACAATTGGTATCAGAGCAGGTCGGTCCGTCCGGCCAAGTGGAAGAGTCTTGTTGTGTCGTGTATCAGTTGATATATTGTTATATGTCATGCTGATTATTTTGTGTTGTGTAGAGAAATAAGATGGGTGGAAGAAAAGACGCTGCGATTGCTGCTGCACTGGAAGCTGTTGCTCAAGCTGTAGGACAACAGCCGAACGCGAATGTTGGTGCGAATGCTAAGGTCCGTATGTTAGAGACCTTCCTGAGAAATCATCCTCCCACCTTCAAAGGAAGATATGATCCTGATGGAGCTCAGACGTGGCTCAAGGAGATCGAGAGAGTGTTTAGAGTTATGCAGTGCACGGAGGTGCAGAAGGTGCGTTTTGGTACGCACATGCTGGCTGAGGAAGCTGATGACTGGTGGATTAGTCTTCTACCTATTCTAGAGCAAGATGGTGCTGAGGTTACTTGGGCTGTTTTTAAGAGGGAATTCCTTGACAGATACTTTCCAAAAGATGTTCGTGGAAAGAAAGAGATTGAGTTCCTTGAGCTAAAGCAAGGGAACATGTCGGTGGCTAAATATGCTGCGAAGTTTGTGGAGTTGGCTAAGTTTTATCCACACTATACTCCTGAGACTGTTGAATTTTCTAAATGTATCAAATTCGAGAATGGGTTACGTGCTGATATCAAGAGGGCAATCGGTTACCAGAAGATCAGAAATTTTTCCGAGCTGGTGAGCAGTTGCAGGATTTACGAAGAGGATACTAAGGCTCATTACAAGGTTGTTAATGAGAGAAAAGGTAAAGGTCAGCAGAGTCGTCCTAAGCCTTACAGTGCCCCTGCTGATAAGGGTAAACAAAGAGTTAATGATGAGAGGAGACCTATTAAGAAAGATGCTCCTGCTGAGATTGTCTGCTATACTTGTGGTGTGAAAGGCCATAAGAGTAATGCTTGTCCTGGGGAGGTGAAACAGTGTTTCCGTTGCGGCAAGAAAGGTCATACTACTGTTGAATGCAAACATGATGATATTGTGTGCTTTAATTGCAATGAGGAGGGTCACATTGGTTCTCAATGCAAGAAGCCTAAGAAGGCTTAGTCTACTGGAGAGTTTTTGCGTTGACTGGTACTCAGACGGAGAACGAGGATCCTTTGATCAGAGGTACTTGTTATTTTGATAATATACCTTTAGTTGCTATTATTGATACTGGTGTTACGCATTGTTTTATTGCTCTTGATTGTGCTGCTAAGTTGAACCTTGTTGTGTCTGATATGAATGGGGAGATGGTTGTCGAAACTCCAGCTAAGGGTTCGGTGACTACTTCCCTTGTGTGTTTGAGATGTCCTGTGTCTATGTTTGGTCGTGATTTTGAGATTGACTTAGTGTGTCTACCGTTGATCGGAATGGATGTAATTTTGGGGATGAATTGGTTAGAATACAATCATGTCCTTATTAATTGTTTTAGCAAGACGGTTCATTTTTCTTCTGCCGAAGAAGAGAGTGGAGCAGAATTCTTATCTACTAAACAGCTGAAGCAGTTATAACGCGATGGAATTATGATGTTTTCCTTGATGGCGTCTTTATCTATTGAGAATCAGGCGGTGATTGATAAGTTACAAGTGGTATGTGACTTTCCATAAGTTTTTCCTGATGAAATTCCTGATGTGCCTTCGGAAAGAGAAGTGGAATTTGCGATTGATCTTGTTCCTGGAACGAAGCCTGTGTCTATGACACCTTATCGTATGTCAGCTTCTGAGTTGGCTGAGTTGAAGAAACAGTTGGAGGACTTGCTTGATAAGAAGTTTGTTAGGCCGAGTGTTTCACCTTGGGGAGCGCCGGTATTGCTAGTAAAGAAGAAAGACGGCGGTATGAGGTTGTGTATTGATTATCGGCAGTTGAACAAAGTAACTATAAATAATAGGTATCCACTTCCGAGAATTGACGACTTGATGGATCAGTTAATGGGTGCTCGTGTGTTCAGCAAGATAGATTTGAGATCAGGTTATCACCAGATTAAAGTGAAGGATGAAGATATGCAAAAGACGGCATTTAGGACGCGTTATGGGCATTATGAGTATACAGTGATGCCTTTCGGTGTTACTAATGCACCTGGTGTATTTATGGAGTACATGAATAGAATCTTTCATGCTTATTTGGATCGTTTTGTTGTGGTTTTCATTGATGATATTTTGG
Source organism: Medicago lupulina (assembly GCA_958299785.1). Lineage (NCBI taxonomy): Eukaryota > Viridiplantae > Streptophyta > Magnoliopsida > Fabales > Fabaceae > Medicago > Medicago lupulina. The sequence goes on from OY283142.1 coordinate 41,249,217, forward strand.
TATACTCTAAGACTAAAGAAGAACATGCGGAACATTTGAAGATTGTTTTACAAGTGTTGAAAGAGAAGAAGCTGTTTGCCAAATTGTCAAAGTGTGAATTTTGGTTGAAAGAGGTGAGTTTTCTTGGCCATGTTATTTCTGGTGATGGTATTGCAGTTGATCCGTCTACAGAAATTAGAAGCTTCTTGGGATTAGCAGGTTATTACCGAAGATTTATAGAAGGATTTTCTAAGTTGGCTCTTCCGTTAACGCAGTTGACGTGTAAAGGTAAATCTTTTGTGTGGGATGTTCATTGTGAGAATAGTTTTAATGAGTTGAAGAAGCGGTTGACGACGGCTCCAGTTTTGATTTTGCTGAAGTCCGACGAACCTTTTGTGGTGTATTGTGATGCGTCCAAGTTGGGTTTAGGAGGTGTGCTTATGCAAGATGGTAAAGTGGTTGCTTATGCATCAAGACAGTTGAGGATTCATGAACGAAATTATCCTACTCATGATCTTGAATTAGCTGCAGTCGTATTTGCGCTTAAGATATGGAGACACTACTTGTACGGTTCACGATTTGAAGTGTTTAGTGATCACAAGAGGTTGAAATATTTGTTTGATCAGAAGGAACTGAATATGAGACAGCGAAGGTGGCTTGAATTGTTGAAAGATTATGACTTTGGTTTGAATTATCATCCGAGCAAAGCTAATGTGGTTGCAGATGCTTTAAGTAGGAAGACTTTACATATGTCTGCTATGATGGTGAAAGAATTTAAGTTGTTGGAACAGTTTAGAGATTTGAGTTTAGTTTGTGAAAGGACACCTCGGAGTGTAAAGCTAGGAATGTTGAAGATTGACAATGATTTCTTGAAAAGCATTAAAGAAGCACAAAAAGAAGATGTTAAGTTTGTGGATTTATTGGTTGCTAGTAATCAGACTGAAGACAGCGACTTTAAAGTCGATGATCAAGGAGTGTTGAGATTCCGAGGTAGAATTTGCATTCCTGACAATGATGAAATGAAGATGATTCTTGAAGAGAGTCACAGAAGTAGCTTGAGTATTCATCCGGGAGCTACCACGATGTATCATGATTTGAAGAAGTTGTTTTGGTGGTCTGGATTGAAACGTGACGTGGCACAGTTTGTATATTCTTGTTTGATTTGTCGTAAGTCGAAGGTGGAGCATCAGAAACCTGCAGGGTTGATGACACCGCTAGATGTGCCAGAATGGAAATGGGATAGTATATCCATGGATTTTGTGACGAGTTTGCCTACTACTCCTAAAGGGAATGACGCTATTTGGGTGATTGTTGATAGATTGACGAAGTCGGCTCATTTTGTTCTGATTAATATCACTTTTCCTGTAGCTCAGTTGGCAGAGATTTATATTCGAGATATAGTGAAGCTTCATGGTGTCCCTTCGAGTATTGTGCCAGATAGAGATCCAAGGTTTACTTCGAGGTTTTGGAAAAGTTTGCAAGAGGCTTTAGGTTCTAAGTTGAGGTTGAGTTCGGCTTATCATCCGCATACAGATGGTCAGACGGGGAGAACGATTCAGTCCCTGGAAGATTTATTGAGAGTTTGTGTACTTGAGCAAGGAGGAACTTGGGATAGTCATCTTCCGTTGATAGAGTTCACGTACAATAACAGTTACCATTCGAGTATTGGAATGGCACCTTTTGAGGCTTTGTATGGCCGGAGATGCAGAACACCGCTGTGTTGGTTTAAGTCAGGTGAGAATGTGGTTTTAGGACCAGAGATTGTTCAACAGACTACTGAGAAGGTAAAGATGATCCAAGAGAAGATGAAAGCGTCACAGAGTCGACAAAAGAGTTATCATGATAAGCGGAGGAAGGACCTTGAGTTCCAAGAAGGAGATCATGTGTTCCTGAGAGTTACTCCCATGACCGGTGTTGGTCGGGCGTTGAAGTCGAAGAAGTTGACCCCGAAGTTTATTGGTCCGTATCAGATATCGGAAAGAGTTGGAACGGTGGCATACCGAGTGGGTTTACCACCGCATCTTTCGAATTTGCACGATGTGTTTCATGTGTCGCAACTTCGGAAGTATGTTCCGGATCCATCTCATGTGATCGAAAGAGATGACGTGCAAGTTGGAGATAACCTTACAATTGAGACCTTACTAGTGAGGATTGAAGGTCGTGAAGTGAAGCGTTTGAGAGGCAAGGATATACCTCTTGTGAAAGTTGTTTGGGACGGAGTGACTGGTGAAAGCTTGACGTGGGAGCTAGAGAGTAAGATGCTGGAATCTTATCCAGAGTTGTTTGCTTGAGGTAAATTTTCGAGGACGAAAATCTTATAAGTTGGGGAGAGTTGTAACGCCCACTTTAGATTATTTTGAATTATTTGATTATTTAAATTATTTGAAGAGTCTAGAATATATTTATATTTTATGAGATGTGAAGAGATAAGATTTATGTGATTTTTGGTGATTTATGTGACGTGGTGACTTATTTTATTGTTTAATAAAATAAGATTTGAAAATAAAATAAATATAGAGATGTGGGGTAATTTTGAGATTTTAGAGAGTTATGTGGGAGAAAGAGTAAATAAGATAAGATTTGTTGGGAGTATAAATAGGGAATATTAGGTTAAGAAAAACTAAGTACATACGTTTCTGAAGAAAAAGGGAGAAAAACCAGAGAAGGAGAGAAGAGGCAAGAGGGCTGTGATTTCTGCACAATTAAGGTAAGGGTGAGCCTAGCAATTCAATTATATTAATCTGTAATTCGTTTAATCATAATTAACAAGAGTAAAAGGTGGTTTTTGAGGAATTGGGAATTAGGTTGAAAGTGAAGAATTAGTGAATTGATGATGTAAAACTGTGAAATTGATGTAGGAATTGATTACAGAACCTAGAATATGTATAATGTTGTTATTTCAGTCAAACTTGGGGCTTAACATGATGAAAAATGGGATTTTGAGTGGAAAAGTTCGTAATCCCATAGACTGTTCTGACATCCTTCGCCAGGCGGAAGTCGTAGCTCGCCACGGCGAACATACCTTCATCGCCCGCCAGGCGAGATATAGCTCCCATAGCGACGGACCCGTAACGCTTCACCAGGCGAGAAATCCTTTCGCCATGGCGAGAGAGACCTGTAATCTCCCGCCAGGCGAGCAATTGAGCTCGCCACGGCGAGTTGTGCTGTGACAGAATGTCACGTTTCCTATGTTGTTGCGATCTGTTTCGCATGAGACTTTGAGAGATGAACCTTGGGTGGTACAGTAGGCAGGTTTTAATGTGAGTGACGCTTGTGATAACCTTACGTTATTGTTAATGATTTATGAATCATATGAAATAGATATGTATGAAATGTATGTGATGTTGAGATGATGTTTGTAATGATATTGTTATATTCTGTGATTTGTTTGCTGTCATGTTGCTGTTTACGTAAGAATAATGCTGCATGTGTCGGTCCAAGATGTTTGTGACGTTTACCACGTTTTAAGATGTTTAACTTGTTTAAGTTTTAATATGTTGAGTCTCATGCATACTCATTCAGAGATGAGGGCTTATGCCCTGGAGTTTTTACTCACCAGCGACGAGGGCTCATGCCCTGGAGCTTTCGCTCACTAGCGACGAGGGCTTATGCCCTACGAGTATATTTATGCTCAAGAGACGAGGGCTTATGCCCTGGATTGGTACCACATGGATTTAAGATGTTAGGGTTGCATAGTCAAGTGAAGTTGCATTGTCGAGTCAAGTTGTTAAGATGTTTGCGAAGATAATACATGACATGATGATACTTATGATGCTAAGTGATGTGTTTTATGTGATGATTTGTTGTTAACTATAATTATTGAATTATATGTTTAATATAATTATTTTGTGAATCTCACCCCTTCTGCTTGAAAATGTTGCCCTTCGTATGGGTAACTTGCAGGTAACCAAGAATGGGTGCTGTCTCGTGAGGACCATTCCTCGGTTGAGTCTTAGGTGCTCTGATACGTAACGGGATGGGAACTTTGCTTATGTTTTCTATTCCTTGCGTATTATCTTTATGATCTTCATGATTATGATTAACATTGGGAATTTTATGAGACGTTGATGAGGCCTGCGTGCCAGAGACTATTTATGATATTAAATGAATTCCGCTGCAATGTTTTAAATATTTTAATGACTATTTTTACGAAGGAATAAATTGTTATTTATTCATATTTGAGATGTTTCTGAGAAATGTGACGCTCCGTTGTATGTGAAAACTCTGATTTATTTTTGAAGTTCTTATGCTGGGAAAACGGGGTGTTACACAAACCAATTAACCTCTCTTCAAAAGAGGGATACATTGGAACAAAGGTATCACTTGTTGGCTTTTTATGAGTTTTGGTTGATGGTGATGGGGATAAAGATTTGTTGAGGTTGGTGTAAACTCTGTTTAAGGGTACGTCATCTGTATCAGATGATGTTGATGAGGATGACGATAGGGAGGCTGAACTTGACCTAGAGATGAACTAGATTCAACTGTAATAATTTCAGAAAGAGTGTGAGAATTAGAATTACCTTCAAGAGCTTCTGAAGCATCAGGAGCTTTTAAACATCCAGCTTCCTCATGAACAACCAGAGTAGCTTCTTTGACAAACAAATAGCAGCAATATTATCACAATAAATGGGAATATTGTTAGCATTAATCTGATAATCTTCCAACTGATGTTTCATCCAAAGCAGTTGTGTACAACAACTTGCAGTTGAGATGTATTATGCTTTTGTTGTAGACATAGCAATAGTTGCTTGTCTTTTGCTAGCCCAGGATATCAGATTCTCTCCCAGAAACTAGCAGTTGCCACTGGTTAATTTTCTTTCAATCCTGTCACCAACATAGTCAGCATCACAGAATCGAACCAACTGATAATCTAGGGATTTCCTATAAAGGAGTCCAAGATTAGTTGTTCCTTTCAGATACCTGAAGATTCTTTTAACAACTGTTAAATGAAATTCTCTAGGATCTAACAGGAATCTTGCACACAAGCATACACTAAATAAAATATCTGGCCTAGATGCAGTGAGGTATAACAGAGAACCAATCATACCTCTATACAGCTTCTGATCTACCTTTGTTCCAGTATCTTCTTTGCTTAAGGTGCAGGTTGGATGCATTGGAGTGTTCATCACTTTATAATCTTTTAGCTTGAACTTCTTCAGAAGCTCCTTTGTGTACTTTGTTTGATGAACATATACTCCATCTTTACATTGATTGATTTGAATACCAAGGAAGAACTTCAATTCTCCCATCCTGCTCATTTCAAATTCATCTTGCATTAACTAAGAGAATTCCTTGCAAAGAGATGCATTAGTAGAACCAAATATTATATCATCAACATATATCTGCACAACAAGAATGTCTTTCTCAAGAGTCCTTCTGAAGAGTGTTGTGTCAACTTGACCTCTTTTAAAATCATTTTTAATCAGGAAATTACTCAGTCTATCATACCAATGATTTGATCCTCAGGATGTGAAGACTTGTACTTGAATGTGTTCTTGGATTGATTTGCTTGCTGAGAGCCATCTTGAGCTTCATTAGAAGCTACTTCATCTTGAGCTTCTGAAGTTGGTTCAGCTTCTGGACTGTCTTCAGATTCTTCAGTCTGATCAGGTTCTGAAGTATCATCAGTAGCCTGTATATCTGCAAAACTTTCATCTTGCTCTAGAGTTTCACTTCCAGGCTCTTTGTCATCAAATTTAAAATGCATAGATTCTTCGACACAGAGTGTCTCTGAATTATACACTTCGTATGCCTTTGACCTTTCAGAGTAACCTAAGAAGATTCCTCTTTGGGCCTTGGCATCAAATTTCTTTAGGTAGAGCTTGTTATTTAAAATGTAACATGTACATCCAAGTTGATGAAAGTAAGATATATTAGGTAAAGTTCTATTCTTTCGCTCTACAACCCCATTTTGTTGTGGAGTTCTAGGAGAAGAGAATTCATGGACAATTCCATGTTTTTCACAAAAAAAGTTTCAAATGGCTCATTTTGAAATTCTCCACCATGATCACTTCTGACTTTCAAAATTTTCATTTCTTTTTCAGACTGTATTTGTGTGCAGAAATTACTGAATACATCATATGCATTGTCTTTGCTTCTCAGGAATTTTACCCATGTCCATCTGCTGTAATCATTAACAATGACTAATCCTTATTTTCTTCCATATAAAGATGCAGTATTAACTGGTCCAAATAAATCAATATGAAGCAGTTCTAAAGGTCTGGAGGTTAAGACAATGTCTTTAGCTTTAAAAGATGATTTCACAATCATCCCTTTCTGGCATGCACCACAAAGTGCATCTGAATGATAGTGTATGTTAGGTAGGCCTTTGACAAGTTGTAACTTACTAAGCTTAGAGATTAACCTCCAGCTAGCATGTCCTAACCTTCTGTGCCATACCCACTTCTTATCATTCATTGATAAAAGACATATTACCTTCTGATCAACCAGTTCAGAGAAATTGATTTTATATACATTCTCTACTCTCTTTCCTTTGAACACAATGGACTTGTTATCTTTCTTGATTACTGTGCAATTGGTCTTTTCAAACATCACATCATAACCATTGTCACAAAACTGACTGATACTCAAAAGGTTATGTTCAAGACCATCTGTCAACCACACATTATTAATAGAGATAGAGGAGTTACCAATAGTTCCTGTACCAATGATCTTGCCAGACTGGTTGCCTCCAAACTTCACATTTCCTCCTTCTTTCATTGTGAGGGTGAGGAACATTGACTTCTCTCCTGTCATATGTCTTGAGCAACCGCTGTCCAGATACCATGAATTTTGCTTTTCCTTTGCTTTTAGGCATTTCTGCAGTATTGACAATTTCATATTTAAGTACCCATTGTTTTATGGCTCCTTTGAGGTTAGTGTTGGAAGTTTTACTCTTTACTTCTTGTACCTTGAGGTGTGGTTATGAGAGCTTCTGATTGATCAGTACTTTAGGTTTAACACCTTTTAGTTCTGATTCACCTGAAGTCATAACTATTTTGTTCTTCTAAGACTTAGACTTCAAGATACTAGATTCTGGTTTCAACAGACTCTGAGGAACAGGTTCTGATCTTTTTAGAATCTTGATCTTTGAGATCTTAGAGTCAGAATTTTTCACAGCCTTAGACTTAGAGTTCTTTGGCTTCGAAGTAATCTTAGCGTTGGAGCTAGAAGCTTCAAGTTCTGACTGGACCATAGTTTCAACTTTAACACCTTCAGGTACAAAGAAGGTTTTCAATCCCATTGCCATTGTTTTTGTAAATGTTATAAATCACATAAGCAACTCTGCTTCTGTCAATAACAGACATAATAAAATCTTTGATGGCATGCTGTCATTACGTAATTTTATGTATATATTATCATATTATGGAGTTCACAAGGCAACTTAAGCAGCAAGAAAAGCAAGAAAACTGAAGAAAAAGGTTAAGTCACAAAACGTGTCACGTTGGCTGAAAAACGTGACACGTTTCCACAAGTCAGAACGCATGTTTTTGGAATCAAGGAGAACGTGTCACGTTGGCCAAAACGTGACACGATTTGTGAAACCCTAATTTTGTTTCTTGTTACATAAGGAAAAAACGTGTCACGATTTACTTAAAACGTGACACGTTTAGGCGAAATTCTATGCCTATTTAAGCTGAAGTCTATTCCGAAAACAAGGGTTACGAATCTTGTAGAGCAAAGTGCGATTTTGACATCAAGGCGACTTTAAGGAGGACGATTTCTTCATCCTTTTACCAGTTTCATGTATGTTTTATTGATTAAATTGATTATGCTATTTGTAAACATTGTTATGAGTAGTTAAATCTCTTAGAGATTGGATCCGAGATAATTCTGTGTAAACCCTAATTGATCTTATGTTGTTGTGATGAAACTCCATTCCATATTAACGATTATTTAAGTCTTTATTCAATTCAATTGTTCTTAATGCTTTTTATATCCTGATCAAATATAAATATGTTTTCATGAGAATGAATGACTACTGACCCTAGCTTTCAACTTAGACTTAATTGAATTGTTCTAATAAACATGGTTAGTCTAGGAATGGATAATCGTTTATTAGTGATATTAGGTTAACGTGCTTAAACCTTCAAGAATTATTAGACCACCTAAGGAATTAGGGTGTTGTAGTTTAAGAGGAGGGTCCTAACTCAAGGGATTGATTAGGGCTATTTTGTTAACTATCATGGGACTTAAAGAACCATTAATAGGAATAGAGTACAGTAACCAATTAGGGGAAACATAAATGATTCGACGATCCGATCTCATCTCTCTCAATATTTTCTAAACAAACTTTATCTTTTTGTTATTTGTTTTAAAAACAAACCAAATCTTCCGCCTAGTGGCAAAACAAATATAACCTTTATACATCCTATTGCATAACGAAATTAACTTATTGCGATTAAAAACAATCCTCGTGGGATCGATATTTTTACTACTTCGATAGTATTTGTTGCACTTGCCAAACGTCTATCAAGTTTTTGGCGTTGTTGCCGGGGAATGTTGATTTATTTCAATAAGGCAATTTAGTTATAATTTAGGATTTCTGCAATTTATTTTTTGTTTTTAATTTTGTTACCTTGTATTGTGCAGTGCTACTAAGGTATTTTGCTGTTTATGCGAGGTAGACGGAGTAAGGACGATTTACAGTTCGATCCGGAGATAGAAAGGACTGCAAGAGCCAATCGGAGAACTTTCCGGTTGTCAAAGTCAGTCCCACCAATCGAAAAAGGGCGGTCACCGAGTCTGCCACCGTCCGAATCCTTGAAGTCTATTTCTCCTGAACCAAGTATCATGGGAGACGCCGCACCGAGACCTAAGTTGGGAGACTACGGGCTAGCTACTCACCGTGGTCAACTGACACACACCTTCCGTCCTGCTAACCCTGCTGCTTTTGACATTAAGAGCACCGTTCTGAATGGGTTGAGAGATAAGCAATTTGATGGCACTGAAGCCATGAGTCCACATGAGCACCTGAGTCGGTTTGCAGAGACTTGTGAGTTCTGTGTACCTCCAACTACTGTTACTGAAAGCCAGAAGAAGCTGCAGTTATTTCCTTTCACCTTGACAGGAAGAGCTAGAGATTGGTTGCTGACCTCACTAGGTGGTACCATCCAAACATGGGAGGAGCTCGAGCTGAAGTTCCTTGAGAAATACTTTCCTATGTCCAAGTATTGGGATAAGAAGATGGAGATTCAAAACTTCAAGCAAAGGGAGAATGAATCTTTATATGATGCATGGGAGAGATTTACGTTAATGTTAAAGAGGTGCCCAAATCATGAACTTTTTGAAAAGCTATACCGTAACACCCCGTTTCCCAAAACAACGTAATAAAGGTAATATAATCAGAGTTCAACATCAACGGAGTATTACATCTACTTTTCAAAATTTATTTAAATAGAATATAGAACTATTTAAATAACAACAAATCTCATTTTATAAAATCTGCAGCGGAAATTATTATTTTAAAGTCATCAACATTCAAATACAACAGAATTCTTGGCTCAAAGGCCTCAACAAGTTAAGACATCATCCAACTAATAAATCTTCAACAACATGTTCTTTAAATTATGATACATAAAGGAATGCAAGAAAAGACAACGGTTCCCCATCCCGTTACGTATCAGAGCCCTAAGACACAAGAGTCGACATCTCACTAGCCTTCATTACCTGCACTTTCCCACAAGACGGCAATTCCAAAAGAAGGGGTGAGATTCTCAAACAATAAATAATAGAAGTATAACTTATCAATGAATCTAACACCCTAAATATCAACAAGGTAATTCAATATACATCATTTACAATAAACCAACAACATTAACATCACCTTCAACTCAACTAATAACAACAACCACAACAACGACAACGACTCCGACAATGTACCGACGACAACAACAAATGCAATATGCATGTGGTACCATTTTACGCGCATTGAATGACAAGCATTCCAGGGCATGAGCCCTCAACAGTTGGATGGTTAAAGCATCCCAGGGCATAAGCCCTCAACGGGTGAATGACTAGCATTCTAGGGCATAAGCCCTCAACAGTTGAATGATAAACATTCCAGGGCATGAGCCCTCAACGATGCATATGAGTATAAAATGAACTCAATGGTGTATATCATCATACAACCAACAACAACAACAACAGCTACTATGACAACAACAACTGTGCCTAAATCATTTAAGACACACTCCCCAACTTGGACGACAACAACAACGACTCAACAAATGCATATACGAGGTATGACTTACATTTCAACAACTCAATCAATGATACTCCAACCTTTGAAACTAAGTTCAATAGCATATAATAGACATATACAAATACACCAACAACCATGTTATTCTCGTCAACCGAATTTAACCAACCAAGTAATCAGACATAAAAACCACCTCGGGTACAGGGCTACTCGCCTCGGAGAGTATATCTACTCGCCATGGCGAGCTCAAAGAATGGGTTACTCGCCTTAGGCGAGCTAGGGGCGAGCTGGGAGTGAGTAGAACTGGGAGCTCTCGGCCTTTTTGACATTTTTCTCACCAAAACTTCATTTTTAAGCTACCTAATCATATTTTTAATCTGAAAATTGTCCCAGTCATCTCTAAAACTATTAAGGTACACAAAACTATCCATCCCACGCCTTATAACAACATTTTAAAAATCAGATTTTTCTAAGGCCCTACTCGCCGTGGCGAGTGGTTTTGCTCGCGAGGCGAGCTATGAACATTGCTCACTCGCCATGGCGAGTCATGCTACTCGCCGCGGCGAGCGATGAATGTCAGCACGGGCAGAATTCAGTTTTCTCCCAAAAATCCCATTTTTCTCAATTCCCAACCCCAAAATAATCTACAGAAGTATGATGAGGTTCTGCCTATAACCTGATTGCATTCTAACATCATTACAGTACAATCTACACCATTATCTCCCCATCATCACACTCCAACCCTAAATCCCAATTTTCATAATTTTCCACAAATTCCATGTTAAATTCAAAATCAAAGTTGTACAATCCATTATTATTGAAAGATAATCTCACCCTTACCTTAATTAAGATGAACAAAAGCTACAGCAGTCAAAATCTGGTTCTTCACTTGGCTCTTCTCTCTATTTCTCCCAAAACTCTGGTTTTCTTACTGAACGTGAAATGTTTTGTCTGACTCTTTCCTATTTCCTTTTTCCCACAAAACATAACCTCTCTTTCTCTTAACTCCCTCTTAACTCTCCTAATTAAAATGTAACCCCCTCCTCCTTAATTCTAATAATTCTCCACAATTCCTATTAATTATTATTATTACTCATTTCTATTAAATAATAAAATAATCATATAATAAAATAGCAAACACCAATAAATCGCATAAATCAACATTTTCATATAAAATACATAAAACATACTAAAATCAACCAAAAATAGTAAAATAACAATTAGGGCGTTACATATACCTCCAAATCTTCACCGAAGGCTTGACGCATAATATTAGAATGTTCTTAGATGCCTCAGCTGGAGGTAGTCTTAAAAACAAGACCGATCATGAGGTCGAAGCCTTAATTGAAAGCATGGCTCAAAACGAGTATCATGATAATGCGGAGAAGAAGAAAAGGGGAATATATGGGGTAAGTGACACCACTTCTATTCTAGCAAACCAGGCAGCCATGAACAAACAAATCGAAGCTCTAATTAAGGAGTTTCAAGGATTCACGTTGGCAAACAAACAACAAGTAGCGGTAGTAAAGTGTGATTTATGTGGAGAAGGACATGCAAATGGTGAGTGTGTACCGGAAGGATTTAGTGAGGAATTTGTGAACTATGTGAATTTTCAAAGGCAAAACCCTTACTACAATCCCGGTTTTAACAAGCATCCCAACTTGAGTTATTCTAACAACAACACTCTCAATCCTCTACTTCCAAATCCTCAACAACAACAACAACAACCAAGAAAGCCTTCATCTCTTGAAGAAACAATGATGATATTCATGAAGATGACTCAAAGTAACTTTGAAGAGATGAAGAAGAGCCAAGAAGTTGAGAGAAAGAACAATGAAGCTTCAAGGAAGTTGCTTGAGACTCAAATCGGGCAAATGGCTAAACAATTGGCTGAACAAAGCAAGGGAGTATTCTCAGGTAATACTAAAGATAACCCTAAAAATGAAACGTGTAATGTTATTGAACTTAGGAGCAAAAAGGTTCTCACACCTTTAGTTCCAAAAGTTAAGAAAACAGTTGATGATGTTGTGACAGAGGAGGTAGAAACAGATGGTGAAGTTGAAAAAGAAATAGAGGGAGTAGTTGAAAAAGAGAGTGATCAAGGAGAAGCTGAAAAAGAAAAGAAGGAAAAATCAGAGGGAGAAAAAAGTGAGAGGTTAATAGATGAAGACTCTATCTTGAGGAAGAGTACGAGCCAAATTTTGAAAGATGGTGATAAACCCCAAGTTGTACCATCTTATGTAAAGCTTCCATACCCCCATCTAGCTAAGAAGAAATGGGGCAGCTTTCATAATGAACAAGTTTTGTTTAACATCTTCGAAGCTATGAAGCATAGAGCCGAAAACCCAAAGTGCTATCGTATCGATGTTGTCGAAGAGATTGTTGAAGATAATTCTTGTGAACCTCAACCAACACAACCAATGGAGAAAGCAATTGTGAATTCTATGGAGAGTTGTGATCTTGATGAAGATTTGGAGGTGAAGGAGTGTGTTAAGCAATTAGAGGCAAGCAAACAAGAAGTGGAACCGATAAAGATTGAAAAGTTACTTCTTGACGAGAATAAGGGGGCGCCTACTTTGAGTGTTGAAGAGGAAAAGAATCCTGAATTAAAAGAACAACCTTCTCACTTAAAGTATGTCTTCTTAAGCAAAGACGCCTCTAAACTAGCAATCATCAGCAGCACCTTGATACCTTTAGAAGAAGAAAAATTGATGAGGGTGTTAAGGAAGAATGAAGGAGCATTGGGATGGAAAATTTCTGATTTGAAGGGTATTAGTCCAGCTTATTGCATGCATAAAATTCATATGGAGGCTGAATACAAACCGATTGTTCAACCTCAACGAAGACTAAACCCCACAATGAAAGAAGTTGTTAAGAAAGAGGTGCTGAAACTACTGGATGCAGGTATGATTTACCCTATCTCTGATAGCTCTTGGGTGAGTCCTGTTCATGTGGTGCCTAAGAAAGGTGGAATGACGGTGGTGGCTAATGAGAAAAATGAATTGATACCAACCCGTACCGTCACTGGTTGGAGGATGTGCATAGATTACCGGAGGTTAAATACCGCAACAAGGAAGGATCACTTCCCGTTACCATTCATGGATCAAATGATAGAGAGATTGGTTGGCCAAGCCTTTTATTGCTTTTTGGATGGGTATTCGGGGTATAATCAAATTGCGGTGGCCCCGAAAGACCAAGAGAAGAATGCCTTCACTTGTCTGTTTGGTATCTTTGCGTGTAGGAGAATGCCCTTTGGGCTATGTAATGCGCCGGCTGTAACGCCCTAGTTTTTATTTGATTATTTTTAGTTGATTTTTAATATGTTTTATGTATTTTTATGATTTATGTGAATATGTGGTGTGTTACTATTTTATTGTATGGTTATTTTTATTATTTAATAGAAATAAGTAGGAAAATAATATTTATCGAGGTTTTGGGGATTAATGAGTTATTATTGAAAATTAAGGGAGTTAAGGAATATAGAGTGGGGGTTACATTTTGGTGAGAATAGGAAAGAATTAGTCAGTAAACATTTTTGTACGTACAAGAGAAAAGTAGAGAAAACAAGAGTTTTGAGAAAAGTGGAGAGAAACCAAGAACAAGGGGGAAGAGCCAAGAAGAGAAGATTTGCTGTAGTTTTTGATTCTTCTTAATTCAGGTAAGGGTGAGGTTAACTTTCAATCAATAGTATATATGTGAATTCTGAAATTGGATTAGAAATTGTGTTCCTGAGTTAGGGTTGAAAAGGTAATGAAAATTGCCAAATGTTGTGATTATGATGATTGATTGCATGTTTTATGTGTTGTGTTGAGCATTATGATGCATATAGAACCTGTAAACATTGTAGTAATCCATTTTGGGTGATTGGGGGATCAAAATTGGGTTTTTGGATGAAATAGGGTTTGAGAGTTCGTGAGTTTTTGAACTGCCAGAAGAAGCTTCGCTTAAGCGAACTGCCCGTCGCTTAAGCGAACGACCACTGTAGCTGCCCAGAATTGTTTCGTGACAGTTCTCTTAAGGGTGAGCCAAGCGAATGCTAAGCGTACTTTTCCTAACCTTCGGCGTTGTACTTCGCTCAAGCGTACGCCAAGCGAACACTAAGCGTACTTTTCCCAACCTTCGTCATTTGGTTCGCTCAAGCGAGCAGAGCTTCGCTCAAGCGAACTGGGTCTTGTGAGACCATTTTCTGAATTTTGCTTCGTGCATTAGGACTTTAATCTGAGCTTCCTAAAATGTTTTATTGATTTATTTATCCCTGTTTATGAAGATAAATGTTGTGATTGAACGTAGAATCGTATGAATGAATGTATTTACATATATAATTGAATGTTGAACGTGGAGAATAGTTGTGTCACATTAGACAAAGTTGGGGAGTGTGTCATAAATAAATTAGGCACAATTGTTGTTGTTGTTGTCGTTGTCGTTGCTGTTGTTGTTGGGTTGTATGCTGATATACACCACGAGTCTTTCATACTCATGCTTCGGTTGGGGCTCATGCCCTAGAATGTTAATCATTCAAATGTTGAGGGTTTATGCCCTGGAACGCCTTATCGTTCAACTGTTGAGGGCTCATGCCCTGGGATGCTTTAACCATCCAAATTGTTGGGGGCTCATGCCCTGGAATGCCTTGTCATTCAAATGCGTTAAAATGGTACCACATGCATATTGAATTAGTTGTTGTCGTTGATGCATTGTTGGAGTCGTTGTTGGTGAGTCGTCGGAGTCGTAGTAGTCGATGGTTGAGTTGATGGTGTTGTAGTCAATGATGTTGTTGCATTTTAAATAAGAATTGATGTGGATTGTTGTTGCAATTGTTGATGCCATGTGATATTAATATGTGCTAATGATGTTATTTGTTGAGTTGTTGTTGTTTTAATTCAAATTGATGAATTATATATATATTATTGTTGTTTGTGAATCTCACTCCTTCTGGTTGAAAATGTTGCTCTTCGTATGGGTAACTTGCAGGTAATGAAGGCTAGGTTGGTGTATGGCTCAATGTCTTAGGGCTCTGATACGTAACGGGATGGGAAACGTTGTCTCGTTCTTTCATTCCTTTATGTATCAAATTTTGAAATAATGTTGTGAAACTTAGTCATGTTGGATAATATTTTAACTGTTGAGGCCTTTGTGCCAAGATTTGGTTGAAGAAGAATATTATGTTGAAAAGAAATTTCCGCTGTAGTTTATCAGATTTTATTTTGTTGAAGTTAAATAGTTTTATTTTCTATTTAATAATTTTTGAAAAGCAGTGTAATACTTCGTTGTTGAATTACTCTGATTATTTTTATTCGAATATTACATTGTGGGAGAACGGGGTGTTACAATTGGTATCAGAGCAGGTCGGTCCGTCCGGCCAATTAGTAGAGTCGTGTCGAGCCTAGTAGTGTTGTGTGACATTTTGTCCTGTTTTGTTGTTCTGATTGTTGTTTGCGATGTAGAACTTTGAGATGGCTGGAAGGAATGATGCTGCTCTTGCTGCTGCTTTGCAAGCAATGGCTCAAGTTGTGGGACAACAACATAATGCTGGTGGTGGTGAAGGAGTTCGGATGCTAGAAACCTTTTTGAGGAATCATCCACCAACTTTCAAGGGAAGGTATGACCCTGACGGAGCTCAGACTTGGCTGAAGGAGGTCGAGAGGATCTTCTGGGTTATGCAATGTAACGATGTCCAGATGGTGCGGTTTGGCACGCACATGTTGGCGGAAGAGGCTGATGACTGGTGGGTGAGTACTCAACCAATTCTGCAGAATGAAGGTGTTGTGATAACTTGGGCTGTGTTCCGGAGGGAATTTCTGAGAAGGTACTTCCCAGAAGATGTTCGCGGGAAGAAAGAAATTGAGTTCCTTGAGCTGAAGCAAGGAGACATGTCCATAACCGAGTATGCTGCCAAGTTTGTGGAGCTTGCCAAGTTCTATCTACACTATGTTGCTGAGACTGCTGAGTTCTCTAAATGTATTAAGTTTGAAAATGGTCTACGTGCAGATATTAAGCGGGCCATTGGTTATCAGAAGATAAGAGATTTTTCTGAATTGGTGAGCAGGAGTAGAATTCATGAGGAGGATACGAAAGCTCATTACAAGGTGATGAGTGAGCGCAAAGGTAAAGGACAGCAGAGTCGCCCAAAGCCGTATAGTGCTCCAGCTGACAAGGGTAAGCAGAGGATGAATGATGAGAGGAGACCTGCGCGTAGAGATGTTCCGGCTGAAGTTGTTTGTTATAAGTGTGGTGTGAAAGGCCACAAGAGTAATGCTTGCAACCGTGATGAGAAGAAGTGTTTCCGATGCGGAAAGAAGGGCCATACTGTCGCTGAATGCAAGCGTGGTGACATTGTTTGCTTCAATTGTGATGAGGAGGGTCATCTTAGCTCTCAGTGTACGAAGCCTAAGAAGACTCAGGCAAGTGGAAGGGTATTTGCTTTGACCGGTACCTAGACCGATAATGAGGATCGACTTATCAGAGGTACTTGTTTCTTTAATAGTACTCCTTTAATTGCTATTATAGATACTGGAGCTACTCATTGTTTCATTGCAATTGATTGTGCACGTAAGTTGGGTTTGATTATGTCTGACATGAAAGGAGAAATGGTTGTCGAAACTCCAGCTAAGGGTTCAGTAACTACTTCTCTCGTTTGTTTGAGTTGTCCGTTGTCTATGTTTGGTAGAGATTTCGAGGTTGATCTCGTTTGTTTACCGTTGGTCGGAATGGACGTAATTTTGGGAATGAATTGGTTAGAATACGATCATGTCCTTATTAATTGTTTTAGCAAGATGGTACGTTTTTCCTCCGAGGAAGAAGAAAGCGGAGCAGAGTTCCTAACTACTAAGCAGATGAAGCAGTTAGAACGCGATGGAATTTTGATGTTCTCCTTAGTGGCGTATTTGTCGGTGGAGAATCAAGATGTGATTGATAGGTTGCCTGTTGTGAATGAATTCCCTGAAGTTTTTCCTGATGAGATTCCCGATGTGCCACCAGAAAGGGAGGTTGAATTTTCAATTGACCTTGTTCCAGGAACGAAACCGGTGTCGATGGCACCTTATCGTATGTCAGCTTCTGAGTTAGCTGAATTGAAGAAGCAGTTGGAAGATTTGCTCGATACGAAGTTTGTAAGACCGAGTGTTTCACCTTGGGGAGCGCCGGTATTAT
Organism: Medicago lupulina; assembly: GCA_958299785.1. NCBI lineage: Eukaryota > Viridiplantae > Streptophyta > Magnoliopsida > Fabales > Fabaceae > Medicago > Medicago lupulina. The sequence continues at coordinate 41,266,543 of OY283142.1, forward strand.
TGGTTAAGAAGAAAGATGGTAGCATGCGGTTGTGAATTGATTACCGTCAGCTGAATAAAGTAACGATAAAGAACAGGTATCCACTTCCGAGGATTGATGATTTGATGGATCAACTGGTGGGTGCTCGTGTGTTTAGTAAGATTGATTTGAGGTCAGGTTACAATCAGATTAAGGTGAAAGATGAAGATATGCAGAAGACGGCCTTTGGGACACGATATGGACACTATGAATATAAAGTGATGCCTTTCGGTGTTACTAATGCGCCTGGTGTGTTTATGGAGTATATGAACAGAATTTTTCATGCTTATCTGGATAAATTTGTGGTTGTGTTTATTGATGATATTCTAATTTATTCTAAGAATGAAGAGGAGAATGCAGAGCATCTGAAGATTGTGTTACAGGTGTTGAAAGAGAAGAAGTTGTATGCTAAGTTGTCCAAATGTGAGTTATGGCTAAGTGAAGTAAGTTTTCTTGGCCATATTATTTCTGGTAATGGTATTGCTGTAGACCCATCGAAAGTGGATGTTGTATCGCAATGGGAGACTCTGAAGTCGGTCGCCGAGATTAGAAGTTTCCTGGGTTTGGCAGGTTATTACCGCAGATTTATCGAAGGATTTTTGAAGTTGGCACTTCCATTGACTCAGTTGACCTGTAAAGGTAAACCTTTTGTGTGGAGTACTCAGTGTGAGAGTAGTTTCAATGAGTTGAAGCAACGGTTGACGACAGCTCCAATTTTGATTTTGCCGAAGTCGGATGAACCTTTTGTTGTGTATTGTGATTTGTCCAAGTTGGGCTTGGGAGGTGTTCTTATGCAAGATGGCAAGGTTGTAGCTTATGCTTCTAGGCAATTGAGGGTACATGAAAAGAATTATCCCACCCATGATTTAGAGTTGGCAGCTGTGGTATTTGTGTTGAAAATTTGGAGGCATTATTTGTATGGTTCTAAATTCGAAGTGTTTAGTGACCACAAAAGTTTGAAATATTTATTTGATCAGAAAGAATTAAATATGAGGCAGAGGAGGTGGCTTGAGTTGTTGAAAGATTATGATTTTAGTTTGAATTACCACCCCGGTAAAGCTAATGTGGTTGCAGATGCTTTAAGCAGGAAGACGTTGCACATGTCCGCCATGATGGTAAAGGAGTTTGAATTGCTTGAACAATTTAGAGATTTGAGCCTTGTTTGTGAGTTGTCACCTCAGAGTGTGCAGTTGGGCATGTTGAAGATTAATAGTGATTTCTTGAACCGTATCAAGGAAGCGCAGAAGGTTGATGTTAAGTTCGTTGATTTGATGGTTGCTGGTAACCAAACCGCAGATAGTGATTTCAAGGTTGATGACCAAGGTGTGTTGAGGTTCAGAGGAAGAATTTGTATTCCTGATGATGATGAGTTGAAGAAGTTAATCCTAGAAGAAAGTCACAGAAGTAGCTTAAGTATTCATCCGAGAGCTACAAAGATGTATCACGACCTGAAGAAATTGTTTTGGTGGTCCGGGTTGAAGCGTGATGTTGCACAATTTGTGTACGCATGTTTAACTTGTCAGAAGTCTAAGGTTGAGCATCAGAGGCCTGCAGGGTTGTTGACACCACTAGATGTGCCTGAATGGAAGAGGGATAGCATCTCCATGGATTTTGTGACTAGTTTGCCGAACACTCCGAGAGGGCATGATGCCATTTGGGTTGTTGTTGATAGATTGACGAAGTCGGCACACTTCATTCCGATTAGTATTAGTTATTCGGTGGCTCAGTTGGCAGAGATCTATATTCGTGACATTGTGAAGTTGCATGGTGTACCGTCGAGTATTGTGTCGGATAGAGATCCGAGATTCACTTCAAGGTTTTGGAAGAGTTTGCAGGAGGCTTTGGGTTTGAAGTTGAGATTGAGTTCGGCTTATCATCCGCAAACAGATGGTCAGTCGGAAAGGACGATTCAGTCGTTAGAGGATTTGCTGAGGGTATGTGTACTTGAGCAAGGTGGAGCATGGGATAGTCATCTACCGTTGATAGAGTTCACGTACAACAATAGTTACCATTCGAGTATTGGTATGGCACCGTACGAAGCTTTATATGGTCGGAGGTGTAGGACTCCTTTATGTTGGTTTGAGTCGGGAGAAGGTCAAAATGATAAGGGAAAAGATGAAAGCGTCGCAGGATCGTCAGAAGAGTTATCATGACAAGCGTAGGAAGGACCTTGAGTTCCAAGAGGGAGATCATGTGTTCCTAAGAGTCACTCCTATGACCGGTGTAGGTCGTGCGTTGAAGTCGAAGAAGTTGACTCCGAAGTTTATTGGGTCGTATCAGATATCTGAGAGGGTTGGAACAGTGGCTTACAGAGTAGGTTTGCCACCACATCTTTCGAACTTGCATGATGTGTTTCATGTGTCGCAACTTAGGAAGTATGTAGCAGATCCTTCGCATGTTATTCCAAGAGATGATGTGCAAGTTAGAGACAACCTTACGGTTGAGACTTTACCATTGAGGATCGAAGATCGTAAGGTGAAGCAGTTGAGAGGCAAGGAGATACCTCTAGTGAAGGTTGTTTGGAGTTGAGTAACTGGTGAAAGTTTGACTTGGGAGTTGGAGAGTAAGATGCAAGAATCCTACCCTGAGTTGTTTGTTTGAGGTAATATTTCGAGGACGAAATTCTTTAAGTTGGGGAGAGTTGTAACGCCCTAGTTTTTATTTGATTATTTTTAGTTGATTTTTAATATGTTTTATGTATTTTTATGATTTATGTGAATATGTGGTGTGTTACTATTTTATTGTATGGTTATTTTTATTATTTAATAGAAATAAGTAGGAAAATAATATTTATCGAGGTTTTGGGGATTAATGAGTTATTATTGAAAATTAAGGGAGTTAAGGAATATAGAGTGGGGGTTACATTTTGGTGAGAATAGGAAAGAATTAGTCAGTAAACATTTTTGTACGTACAAGAGAAAAGTAGAGAAAACAAGAGTTTTGAGAAAAGTGGAGAGAAACCAAGAACAAGGGGGAAGAGCCAAAAAGAGAGGATTTGCTGTAGTTTTTGATTCTTTTTAATTCAGGTAAGGGTGAGGTTAACTTTCAATCAATAGTATATATGTGAAATCTGAAATTGGATTAGAAATTGTGTTCTTGAGTTAGGGTTGAAAAGGTTATGAAAATTGCCAAATGTTGTGATTATGATGACTGATTGTATGTTTTCTGTGTTGTGTTGAGCATTACGATGCATATAGAACCTGTAAACATTGTAGTAATCCATTTTGGGTGATGGGGGATCAAAATTGGGTTTTTGGATGAAATAGGGTTTGAGAGTTCGTGAGTTTTTGAACTGCCAGAAGAAGCTTCGCTTAAGCGAGCGACCACTGTAGCTGCCCAGAATTGTTTCGTGATAGTTCTCTCAAGCGTGAGCTGTAACGCCCCCTTTTATTATTTAATTATTTTATTAGATGATATGGTATATGTTTATATATTATATGGATTTGATGGTTTTGTGACGTATATGTGACGTATATGTGACGTATTTGTGACGTGTTTGTGACGTGTGACGTGTTACTATTTTATTGTTTAATAAAATAATATAAGTGATGTTTATATGAATATTTATTTGGTAAATAAATAGATTTGGTGGAAAAGATAGAATTTTAAGAGATGGGGTTATATTTATAATTAAGAAGAGTTGGGTGGGTTAAGAGGGAATTAATTAAGTTGGGAGGGAGTATATAAGAGAAGTAGGTTAAGAGAGGAAAGTTTTAGAAACGCGTTACAAACATTTGGGAAAAGAAGAGAAACACGGTTGAAGGGAGAAGAGAGGCTAGGCTGCAATTTCTGCACTTTTTCCAGGTAAGGGTGAGCCTAACTTCAGTAATTTTAATTGTGAATCATCTGTTCTTGATTGGCATAGAGTTTGGTGAGAATTAAGATGAATTTGAGAACTAGGGTTAAGATGAATTTGTGATGAATTGATGAGGGTTTGATGTTGTAAGGCTGTAGAACTTGTTACAGAACCTAGATTATCCCCTAGGATGACATTGCAGATGTTTTAGGGGTTTGATTTGAGATAATTGGCATGTTTTGGTGAATTTAGGTCTGAACCCGTGTGGGTTCTGAGATCGCTCGCCTGTGGCGAGTGATCACTCGCCGTGGCGAGTAGCCTTTATTTTCTCGCGAGGCGAGCAGCATAGCTCGCCGTGGCGAGCTTGTCCCTTAAATTTTAGGACTTTGGCCCAAGTGATGATGGTTTTGAGTGCCCTTATATTTATAGAGATGACCTGTGAAGTTGGTTTAGCCAAATTGGATTTAGAGAGCTTTAAATGAGGATTTTGGTGAAAAATGTTAAAAAGGCCGAAGCACCCAGTATTTCTCGCCTCCAGGTCGCCCCCAACTCGCCTTTGGCGAGTGAGCTGATGTGAGTACTCGCCTTTGGCGAGCAGATGCACTCGCCGTGGCGAGTTAGATGGTTCAGGACTGATTGTTCCGTTTTGCGATCTGTTTCGCATGGGACTTTGAGAGGAGACCTTTGGGTAGTATTGGAGAGGTTTTATACCCTTAGATGCATTCTGTGATGAAGATTGTTGATGATTCTTTTATGACGTGAATAATTGATGTATTGTTGATAGTAAGTGATGTTTAAATATGATGATATGTGATTATGATGATGTTACATGTTGCGATGTATATGATTAATGAGATGATGTCCTGCCATGTAAATATTATACCTGCATGTGTCAGTTTTGCATTATGAATGATGGTTTTGAGACGGTGCATTAAGTTGTTAAACGACGAGTCCATGCATTTGCATATTTATGGGACGGTGGAGCTTTATGCTCAAAGCGACGGTGGAGCTTTATGCTCAAAGCGACGGTGGAGCATTTGCTCAAAGCGACGGTGAAGCATATTAATGCTATAATCATATGGTACCACATACATGATGTTGAGACGTTAGGTGTTGCATTTCGTCGAGTCATTTGTGACATATATGAGATGATGTTTGAGACGTTGATGTTCGATGTGATGTTGTTTGTGATGTTGTTTATGATGATGCCTATGATGTTGTTATGATGTGCTATAACATATATGTGATGATGTTTTGAGACGATGATGCTTGATGTGATGTTGTTATGATGTGCTATAACATATATGTGATGATGTTTTGAGACGATGATGCTTGATGTGATGTTGTTATGATGTGCTATAACATATATGTGATGATGTTTTGAGACGATGGTGCTTGATGTGATGTTGTTATGATGTGCTATAATGTATATGTGATGAGTTGGAATTATGATTTGTTAATCTTGACGTTTGATTTATATATTAATATTATTGTTGTGAATCTCACCCCTTCTGCTGGAATTGCCGCCTTGTGGGCATGTGCAGGTACCCAGTCTTAGATGCGTTGATGCGAGGATGTGTGAAGTTAGGGTTGCTCTGATATGTAACGGGATGGGGTCTTTTGTGGAGTCTATTCCTTTATGTATCATGTTTGAATAAATGTTGACTTTTGTGATGTTGAACCTTAAATATTTTGAGACGTTTTTGCTGGCTTTTAAGCCAAGACATTTATGAGATGAGACTATTTGAATTCCGCTGCTTAACTGAATGTTTTGTAATTTGATAAATTATTATCTAAGCTATTTTTAAAGAAGAAATGTGACACTCCTTTGTGATGATTACTCTGATATATGATTTATTTAATGAAATTTTTAAGATGGGAAAATGGGGTGTTACAATTGGTATCAGAGCAGGTCGGTCCGTCCGGCCAAGTAGAGAGTCGAGTGACGTTGTCTTAGAGTTAGAATACTATAGTTGTATTATTCTACCTTATGTTTGCTTTGTAAGAGGACTAAGATGGCTGGAAGAAACGACGATGCGAATGCTGGTGCTAGTGCGGAGGTCTGTATGCTGGAGACCTTCTTGAGAAACCATCCTCCTACCTTCAAGGGGAGATATGATCCAGATGGAGCCCATACGTGGCTCAAGGAAGTTGAGAGAATCTTCAGGGTCATGCAGTGTGACGATGTTCAGAAGGTGCGGTTTGGTACGCACATGCTAGCGGAAGAGGCTGACGACTGGTGGATTAGTCTCCTACTTGTTCTGGAGCAAGGTGGTGCTGAGGTTACTTGGGCCGTATTCAGAAGAGAGTTCCTGGAACGAAGCCGGTGTCGATGGCACCTTATCGTATGTCTGCTTCTGAGTTAGCAGAGTTGAAGAAACAGTTGGAAGACTTGCTTGAGAAGAAGTTCGTGAGGCCTAGTGTTCCACCATGGGGAGCTCCAGTGTTACTTGTGAAGAAGAAAGACGGCAGTATGAGGCTATGTATTGATTACAGACAGCTGAACAAAGTGACGATCAAGAATAGGTATCCACTTCCGAGGATTGACGACTTGATGGATCAGTTAGTGGGTGCAAAGGAATTCAGCAAGATTGACTTGAGGTCAGGTTACCACCAGATTAAAGTGAAGGATGAAGATATGCAGAAGACGGCCTTTAGGACGCGTTATGGTCACTATGAATATAAGGTGATGCCTTTCGGTGTTACTAATGCGCCTGGTGTGTTTATGGAATATATGAACAGAATCTTTCATGAGTACTTGGATCAATTTGTTGTGGTTTTTATTGATGATATTCTGATCTATTCTAAGACTGAAGCTGAGCATGCAGAGCATTCGAAGATTGTGTTGCAAGTGCTGAAAGAGAAGAAGTTGTATGCTAAATTGTCTAAGTGTGAGTTCTGGCTAAACGAAGTAAGTTTTCTTGGCCATATTATTTCTGGTGAAGGTATTGCGGTTGACCCGTCTAAAGTTGAAGCGGTATCGCAATGGGAGACGCTTAAGTCGGTTACGGAGATTAGAAGCTTTCTGGGACTAGCTGGTTATTACAGGGGGTTTATAGAAGGATTTTCTACGTTGGCTCTTCCGTTAACGCAGTTGACGTGTAAGGGTAAGTCTTTCGTGTGGGATGTGCATTGTGAGAATAGTTTCAATGAATTGAAGAAACGCCTAACGACGGCTCCAGTTCTGATTTTACCAAAGTCCGATGAACCTTTTGTGGTATATTGTGATGCGTCCAAGTTGGGTTTAGGAGGTGTGCTTATGCAAGAAGGTAAGGTGGTAGCATATGCTTCGAGACAATTGAGGATTCATGAGAAGAATTATCTGACGCATGACTTAGAGTTGGCAGCAGTGGTCTTCGTATTGAAAATATGGAGACATTACTTGTATGGTTCAAGATTTGAAGTATTCAGTGATCATAAGAGTTTGAGATATTTATTTGATCAGAAAGAGTTGAATATGAGGCAGAGAAGGTGGCTTGAGTTATTGAAGGATTATGATTTTGGTTTGAATTACCATCCTGGTAAAGCAAATGTAGTTGCAGATGCCTTGAGTAGGAAGACTGTGCATATGTCCGCGTTGATGGTGAAAGAATTTGAGTTGTTAGAACAATTTAGAGACTTGAGCTTGGTGTGTGAAAGAACACCTCAGAGCATAAAACTGGGAGTGTTGAGAATTGATAATGATTTCCTGAAGCATATCAAAGAGGCACAAAAAGAAGATGTCAAGTTTGTAGACTTGTTGATTGCTGATAATGAGACTGTGGATGGTGACTTTAAGGTCGATGATCAAGGAGTGTTGAGATTCCGAGGAAGGATTTGCATTCCTGACAATGAAGAAATTAAGAAGATGATTCTTGAAGAGAGTCATAGAAGTAGCTTGAGTATTCACCCGGGAGCTACGAAGATGTATCATGACTTAAAGAGGCTGTTTTGGTGGTCTGGTTTGAAACACGATGTGGCACAATTTGTGTATTCTTGCTTGGTTTGTCAAAAGTCGAAGATTGAGCATCAGAAGCCGACTGGTATGATGGTACCTTTAGATGTGCCAAAGTGGAAATGGGATAGTATATCCATGGATTTTGTGACGAGTTTGCCCAATACTCCTAGAGGGAACGATGCTATTTGGGTAATTGTTGATAGATTAACGAAGTCTGCGCACTTTCTACCGATTAACATTACTTTTCTTGTGGCTCAGTTGGCGGAGATTTATGTTAGAGAGATAGTTAAGCTGCATGGTGTTCCTTCGAGCATCGTATCTGATAGAGATCCAAGATTTACTTCTAGATTTTGGAAGAGTTTGCAAGAGGCGTTAGGATCTCAGTTGAGGTTGAGTTCGGCTTATCATCCGCAAACAGATGGTCAGTCGGAGAGGACGATTCAGTCGTTGGAGGACTTGTTGAGGGTTTGTGTGCTTGAACAGGGAGGAGCTTGGGATAGTCATCTTCCATTGATAGAGTTCACGTACAACAACAGTTACCATTCAAGTATTGGAATGGCACCGTTTGAGGCTTTGTATGGTCGGAGATGCAGGACTCCGTTTTTGCTGGTTTGAGTCGGGTGAAAGAGTGGTCTTAGGACCAGAGATCGTTCATCAGACTACTGAGAAGGTGAGAATGATCCAAGAAAAGATGAAAGCGTCGCAGAGTCGACAAAAGAGTTATCATGATAAGCGTAGAAAGGACCTTGAGTTCCAAGAGGGGGATCATGTGTTCCTGAGAGTGACTCCTTTGACGGGTGTTGGACGTGCTTTGAAATCGAAGAAGTTGACTCCGAGGTTTATTGGACCATATCAGATTTCAGAGAGGATTGGACCGGTGGCGTATCGTGTTGGATTACCACCGCACTTGTCGAATTTGCATGATGTTTTTCATGTATCTCAGCTGAGGAAGTATGTTCCGGATCCGTCTCATGTGATCCAAAGCGACGATGTGCAAGTTAGGGACAACCTTACGGTTGAGACCTTACCCGTGAGGATTGATGATCGAAAGACAAAGACGTTGAGAGGCAAGGAGATACCTCTTGTGAGAGTTGTTTGGGACGGAGCGACGGGTGAAAGCTTGACTTGGGAGCTAGAAAGTAAGATGCTGGAATCCTATCCAGAGTTGTTTGAGCGAGGTAAATTTTCGAGGACGAAAATCCTTTAAGAGGGGGAGAGTTGTAACGCCCTCTTTTATTATTTAATTATTTTATTAGATGATATGGTATATGTTTATATATTATATGGATTTGATGGTTTTGTGACGTATATGTGACGTATATGTGACGTATTTGTGACGTGTTTGTGACGTGTGACGTGTTACTATTTTATTGTTTAATAAAATAATATAAGTGATGTTTATATGAATATTTATTTGGTAAATAAATAGATTTGGTGGAAAAGATAGAATTTTAAGAGATGGGGTTATATTTATAATTAAGAAGAGTTGGGTGGGTTAAGAGGGAATTAATTAAGTTGGGAGGGAGTATATAAGAGAAGTAGGTTAAGAGAGGAAAGTTTTAGAAACGCGTTACAAACATTTGGGAAAAGAAGAGAAACACGGTTGAAGGGAGAAGAGAGGCTAGGCTGCAATTTCTGCACTTTTTCCAGGTAAGGGTGAGCCTAACTTCAGTAATTTTAATTGTGAATCATCTGTTCTTGATTGGCATAGAGTTTGGTGAGAATTAAGATGAATTTGAGAACTAGGGTTAAGATGAATTTGTGATGAATTGATGAGGGTTTGATGTTGTAAGGCTGTAGAACGTGTTACAGAACCTAGATTATCCCCTAGGATGACATTGCAGATGTTTTAGGGGTTTGATTTGAGAGAATTGGCATGTTTTGGTGAATTTAGGTCTGAACCCGTGTGGGTTCTGAGATCGCTCGCCTGTGGCGAGTGATCACTCGCCGTGGCGAGTAGCCTTTGTTTGCTCGCGAGGCGAGCAGCATAGCTCGCCGTGGCGAGCTTGTCCCTTAAATTTTAGGACTTTGGCCCAAGTGATGATGGTTTTGAGTGCCCTTATATTTATAGAGATGACCTGTGAAGTTGGTTTAGCCAAATTGGATTTAGAGAGCTTTAAATGAGGATTTTGGTGAAAAATGTTAAAAAGGCCGAAGCACCCAGTATTTCTCGCCTCCAGCTCGCCCCCAACTCGCCTTTGGCGAGTGAGCTGATGTGAGTACTCGCCTGTGGCGAGCAGATGCACTCGTCGTGGCGAGTTAGATGGTTCAGGACTGATTGTTCCGTTTTGCGATCTGTTTCGCATGGGACTTTGAGAGGAGACCTTTGGGTAGTATTGGAGAGGTTTTATACCCTTAGATGCATTCTGTGATGAAGATTGTTGATGATTCTTTTATGACGTGAATAATTGATGTATTGTTGATAGTAAGTGATGTTTAAATATGATGATATGTGATTATGATGATGTTACGTGTTGCGATGTATATGATTAATGAGATGATGTCCTGCCATGTAAATATTATACCTGCATGTGTCAGTTTTGCATTATGAATGATGGTTTTGAGACGGTGCATTAAGTTGTTAAACGACGAGTCCATGCATTTGCATATTTATGGGACGGTGGAGCTTTATGCTCAAAGCGACGGTGGAGCTTTATGCTCAAAGCGACGGTGGAGCATTTGCTCAAAGCGACGGTGAAGCATATTAATGCTATAATCATATGGTACCACATACATGATGTTGAGACGTTAGGTGTTACATTTAGTCGAGTCATTTGTGACATATATGAGATGATGTTTGAGACGTTGATGTTCGATGTGATGTTGTTTGTGATGTTGTTTATGATGATGCCTATGATGTTGTTATGATGTGCTATAACATATATGTGATGATGTTTTGAGACGATGATGCTTGATGTGATGTTGTTATGATGTGCTATAACATATATGTGATGATGTTTTGAGACGATGATGCTTGATGTGATGTTGTTATGATGTGCTATAACATATATGTGATGATGTTTTGAGAGGATGATGCTTGATGTGATGTTGTTATGATGTGCTATAATGTATATGTGATGAGTTGGAATTATGATTTGTTAATCTTGACGTTTGATTTATATATTAATATTATTGTTGTGAATCTCACCCTTCTGCTGGAATTGCCGCCTTGTGGGCAAGTGCAGGTACCCAGTCTTAGAAGCTTTCAGATCCAATAGAGTTGATTCTTGTTGTTTCATTAAATCAACATATTTTTCTTTTAAATCTTTCAACTCATTGGTTCTCAGTTCAAAATGTGTAAGGAGCTCTTTAAGAGACTTAATAAGTTCTTCAAAGGGAATTTTAGAATATACCTCATTTTCTTCTTCTTCTGAATCTGATTCTGGTTCAGCTTCTGAAGTTACTGTAGCCACTAACCCAACAGCTACCTTTGCATCTTCATCAGCACCATCCTTACCAGATTCAGATTCACTGTCTAAATCATCCCATGTTGCCATTAAACTCTGCTTGATCTGCTTATTGATCTTGTTTGATTTGAAAGTTGACTTCTTAGACTTGTCCTTTGATTTCTTCTTCTGAAGATCAGGGCAATCAACAATGAAATGTCTAGGCTTCTTTCAGTTGAAGCAACCCTTCCGATCTTCTTTCCTGGAGCCTTTATAACCACTTCTTATGCTCAAGAACTTCTTGTTCTTCTTGGCCAGATATTGCAGCCTGTTTGAAAGCATAGCCATCATCTCAGCAGGATCTTCATTAGAATCTCCATCAGGTGATTCTTCTTCAGATTCTATGACTTTAAGAGCTTTTGATGACTTCCCTTTAAATGGTAGAGCAATAAATTTACTCTTTTTAGCAAGCTCATGTTCAATAAGACTGATCTCATGAACTTTGAGAGAGCTGACGAGATCTTCAACACTCCCACCTATAGTTGTGTGATTCTTGTACAAGAAAGCATGTGTTGTTTATTGCCATGAATCGAAACTACTATGTTATATATGTCCTCTGGTTGATATGCATGCGTTAATGACTTGAATTCTGGTGATTTCTGCTCAAAACACGATTTCTGCAAGTCTGATACTGATGAACTTCGCTTAAACGAAGCTCTGTTCGCTTAAGCGAACTGCATTGTAGAATTGCAACTCTGTTCGCTCACAGGTTCACTTAAGTGAACTCCTCAGCGAATTGTTCGCTTGGAACTTCGCTTAAGCGAACTGTGCCTGGACAACATGCCCGAAAAACAATTTTATAGTGCATCAGTATCGTCCGAAACACTCTTTACAAACCTTTAACGCATATGACCTTTGAAGGAAAGCAGAGTGTTTAGATCTTTAGCTTCCTCAATAGCAGTAACCTTTGTTGTCCATCTTGCAGGCTGGCTTATTAGTATCTTGCTCACATGATTAGAAGCAACATAGCTTTTCTTTAGTATTTGTAGTCCAGAGACTAAGGTTTGAAATCTTGGGTACATCTCCTCATTACTTTCATCATCCTTCATCTTGAACAACTCATACTAATGAACAAGCATAAGTGCTTTAGCTTCTCTAACCTTCTTGCTACCTTCATAGTTTGTAAAGAGAGAAGCAAACATAGCCTTTGCAGTATATTTATCACTCATCTTCATATACTTTGCATGAGGTATAGCAAGAACAAGTGATCCTCTGATCTTGTGATGTTTCTTGTACATCACAAGAAGGGGGAGGTTGAATTGTGTTGGCTTTTTCTTCTTTTTCTCCTACTGAAGTCACTGGTCAGAAGCAGTTAGAGTACAACTTTTGAAGTGATGTTCAGATACTAAATGCAGCGGATAAAAATAGAGAGAGAGAGAGAGAAGAGAGAGACACAAAGCAATTATACAGTTTCTTCCACAAATCGAAAGTAGTCTTGTCCCCCTTGCACTTCCAAGGAAAGTTCACTAAAAATGTAATATCTGATTACAAATGCTCACTGCTGTTATCGCGATTTTCGGGTGTCAAGTCATTAATTAGGCTTAAACCTTTCAATCATTGATATCTCTATTTTTTTGGGGAAGGGAGAAATTGAGAAAACCCTTAGAAATTCTAAGTTCGGGGGCAATTTTCGCTACGGGAAGGTGTTAGGCACCCATAACGACTGTAGTACTCTATAGGAACCGTTTTTCTTAGCTTTACGTCTACGCTTTATTTTTAAGGCTATTTATTGGAAAAGAGATTGTTTATTTTAAGAATGGAGGAAGAAGTGTTTGGATTTTATTTTTATTGGACTTGGAGAGGTTTTGACCTCTTGCCTACATACCCTTTTAAGGGATCAAACTCCATGTAGTTCTCTCTCAAAAAGGTTTTTTTGTGAGTTTACGTTGATTTTAATTTTTGAAAATAGTTTGGAAGAAAAGAAAGAGGCCGTAAAGGCTTGAGAAAGAAAATAGTGAGGTTGGTTCAATTATTAAAGAAAATGGTAGTCTAAGTAGGAATTAGTTGTATTTGAATTTTTTATTAAGAAAATAAAGGAAAAAAATGCAATGGAGTTTTGACTCCAAAGTTTATTGGAAAAATTGTTTTTCAAATGATGAGATGGCTAACTTTTTGGAAAATGGATTTTTTCTAAGTTTCGCGTTTCCTAAACATACATCTAACGGTAAGTCATACAACGTGTGTGCGTGTCGGTGCTTGTGTCGGTGTACATCATTATAGAGTTCATTGTCCTTTACATTGGCCCTAGTTTACATTCTATGGTCTTGCAAGAAATAAAAATGAAGAAGTGACTACCTAAAAATGATATGGAAAATGGCATAGAAATTGAATAAAACTTAGGCTAAAGGATGGAAATGAGATGGTGGAATGCTCAATTTGTATGAAATATGAAATGAAATGGTTAGCAAGACAAGATATAAAATGGTAGTAAAAAAATGTTAACAAATTGACGAAATAGCAAGATGTAATAATGGGAAGAAAACGCACAAAAACTAGCCACAAGATTTTAAGCAAGCACATGACCTATAATTCTCTTATTCAAAGCAATTTTCATGAGGTTTACTTTAAGCACAATATGAGAATTATAAGACATGCCCAAACTTCATCTTAGCACATATTCACAAGCATATTTCACACTTTATTTTCAAACAAAGAATCCACATTACTTGCAAAGCAAGAAACTAACAATTAAATTCGCAAAACAAGAAACTAACAATTAACATTGCAAAATTGGAAACTAATCAATTAAACTAACAAAATTGGAAACTAACCATTAACATTGCAAAATTGGAAACTAATCAATTAAACTAACAAAATTGAGCTAACAAGTAAATTTGCAAAATTGGAAGAATTAGCATGAACTCAGAGGTAAACATGTTACAAAGTCATGTATCAAGTATCAACATCATATGGCAAAAATTAGATCAAAAGTCATGCAAGAAACTTCACGAGAAATACGCAAAGCACACAAATCAATAGAAAAATGAGCATATATTTTTTTATCAATTTCAACCATGTAAAAATATCACAAAATAATAAAAAATGCACCAAGAAACACATAGCAATTTTTTAGGAATTTTTGTAAGAAAGCTAAAGTGCACAGGGGTTCAGGTAGCGAGAACAGAGGTGTGCATAGCAAAAACTCAAGAAAAATCAAAAGAAAACAAAGGCCCACGGTTACGAAGCCCAAACCCACGCAGCTTAGTGGATCCGGATCTTCAGGGTGCCTCAGAGGCGTTGGATTGATCCGGATACCCTAAAACCTAGATCTAATGGTTGTGGACACAGGAAGCTGGATCGGGTCTGAACCGACCCGTGTAACGCCCGTTTTGAACTATTTTATTTATTTAATTATTTGATTGAGTTTAGAGTCTCTTTAAATAATTTATTTGATTTATGGTGATGTGTGTTATTTTTGTGTTATATGTTGGTGTTTTAGTAGCATATTATATTATAATATATATGTTATTTGGTGTAGAGATATTATGTTATTTGGTGTAAAAATATATTTGTTATGTGGTGTAGAAATACTATGTTATTTGTTATAAAAATATATGTGTTATTTGGTGTAGAAATATATATGTTATTTTGTGTAAAAATATATAGTGTTATTTGTTATAGAAATATGTTTGTTATGTAGAGATATATTTGTTATAGAAATATGTTTGTTATGTAGAGATATATTTGTTATAGAAATATATTCGTTATTTGGTTTGAAAATATATTTGTTATTTGTGTAGAAATATATATATATTATCTAGTGTAGAAATATATTTGTTATTTGTGTAGAAATATAATATATTTAATTAAATATGGTTTGTTACATAATTTTAGAGAATTTGAGGGAAGGAGTAGAAATAAGATAAGATGAGTAAGAGAATATAAATAAGAGAATTAGGGTTAGAATTATTTAGTACGTGATATAACTTTTGGAGAAACCTAGAGAAAAAGAGAGGAGGCGCGAAAGAGAGAAGAAAAACCTAAGAAGAACGGAGCTTGATTCAGGAGACCAAATTAAGGTAAGGGTGAGCCTAGCTTTCATTATATTAAACTGTAATTCAATTCAATTATGATTAACAAGAGATGGATGAGTTTTTGAGAGAATTAAGAACTAGGTTAAGGTGAATGAATTAAAAGATGAAGTTGAAAGGTGAGAATTAAGGAAAACTAGTTTAGGTTTCGAATTGAGTTTCTAGTCTTAAAAAGAGTGGATAATCTAGCAGGTTAATGAATAATTAATGTTTTAATGATAGGATAATCATAGGGTGATGTTTAAGGTCATGTTTTGAGGGTATTGGATCGAAAACGGAGTCGAAAAGGTTTTCCCAAGGCGAAATCGCAACTGAACTGCGATTTTGCTGTTGCTGTGCAAAACACGTTACTTGTTGTCTCAGTTTGACAAGTTTAAGTTCCGAACTGGGTTTAGGTGTCTTCATGAAAGTTGTAGATATAGATGTTAGCTTTCACTAGCCTTTGGAGTGACTCAATTTAAGCTTTTAGAACTCTAGATATGATTAAAATACTACAAAGGGGTTAACAAGCTCGTTCTCCTTTCGATTTTCTGTAACCGAAAAACTAAAATAAAAACTGGGACTTTTCTGTTCATAATTAGCTTTTGATGTTGAGTTAGCTTTTTAATGGCTTCAGAGTGACTCAAAAATGTTTTGTGAATCTTGAGTTATGATAAAAACACTCCAAGTAGGTCTTGGAAAAAAACAACATTCTCTGTTTCACGTTCTTGTGTCTTTTTCATACATTTCTGTTCTGAACTGGGTCTTGGTGTAAACATGAAAGTTGTAGATAATTGAGTTAGATTTCTAATGGCTTTGGAGTGACTGGAAAATTATTTGTATATTTTGAGTTATGATGAAAATAGTCCAAGTAGGTCTTGAGAAAACTTTAAGAAAACTTAACATAACTAATCCCAAGTTAGTCCAAAGACTTAGGGTTGGTTTCCAAACATCAAACTTAGGTATTAGGGATTTAGTTGAGGTATTTTATGAGTATTTGGCTTATGTCTTATTTAATCAGACTTGATTACTTTTGAAGAATGTTATTGCTTATGAATTATGAATGATGAGTGCATAATGTGCTATACTTGTAAAGTTAATGTGATGATTTGATGTTGTTGATAATGATTATGAATCATATGTGCATTATGTGAACTATATTGTAATATATGTGATGCCTAAATGATGAATTTTTGATGTTGTTATATGATTGATGATTTGCTGCCATGTTGCTGTTATTATTTAATTAAAGCTGCATGAGTCGGTCTATGATGTGAGATGTTGTCCAATTTGTTGGAGTCATATGAGAAGTGTCGTGATGTCTAAGACGTAAATGATTGAGTCTCATGCATACTCATTCAGAGATGAGGGCTTATGCCCTGGAGTTTTTACTCACCAGCAACGAGGGCTTATGCCCTGGAGCTTTTGCTCCCTAGCGACGAGGGCTTATGCCCTAGGAGTATATTTATGCTCAAAGCGATGAGGGCTTATGCCCTGGATTGGTACCACATGCATATAAGATGTCTAAGATGTTTAAGATGTTAGAGTTGCATAGTCGAGTTGCATTGTCGAGTCGAGTTGTTTAAGATGTTTAGTGATGATATTCTTGATGTTGCTTAAGATGTTAGGAGATAAATATTTGAGACGTGCTTATATGTTAATTGTTGTTAAACTTAATTGTTGAATTATCTGTTTATTATATTGTTTGTGAATCTCACCCCTTCTGTTGGAATTGCCGCCTTGTGGGCAAGTGCAGGTAACCAAGATTAGGTGCAGTCGTGTGAGGCATTCCTCACTGTGTCTTAGGTGCTCTGATATGTAACGAGATGGGGAATCTTGTCAAATGCTTTTCTGTTCCTTGCATGTCAATTATAATTTTATAAAGACTAATTTTAGATGAACTTTTGAAATGTTATGAAGAGGCCTGCGTGCCAAGACTTTTAAGATTCCGCTGCAATGTTTTGAGAAGTTTAATAACTATTTTTATGATGAATGAATTGTTATTCATTTCCTTTGAGATGTTTTAAGAAAGTGATACTCCGTTTATGTGAAAACTCTGATTTAATTTACGAAATTTTTACGTTGGGAAAACGGGGTGTTACAACCCGGTCCAGCGCTTATATAAAAGGAAATAGCCCGGTTCAACTCATTTTTTTTCATTGTTTCTCTCTCTTCTTCCCAGTGTTCTCTCTTCTCTCGCCGTTCTCTCTTTTTCTCCGACGAAACCCTAACCCTAGTTCATCCAAATCTACCCAGAATTCGTTCAAACATGCTTCAATCAATTCATTACATCATTCTAAACACGAATCCACCATTGAAAATTACATGCGAACTGTGAATCGATGTAGATCTTGAGAATTTCTTTCACGGCTTTCGAACTGTTTTTGTTCTTTTTGTTCAAATCTTTTCTGAATAAAATCTTTTATGAATTCGTAGATCTACAACGGTTGATATCCGTGGTAGATCGTAGAATTTTTACGTTCTTCAAAAAATTAGGGTTTCACCTTTTTTTGATGAAACTCTTTGAACTTCCATAGATCTACATCGATTTGAACTTGTTGATGTTCTTGAGCAAGAAAAAGGTAGGCTCATATGTTTACCTGTGTTTTAATCGGAGATTCGAACCGGAATCTTCAAGAACTCTTGAATTTTGATTCTGTTTGTTGATTTTTGGCTTGAATTCGAAAGTAAATCGGTAATCTCTTCTTCCTCTTCTTCACCGGTTCAAATCCTTTGAATTTTCTTTCCCTCTTCTTCTCAATCTTCCTCTGCGATCACGCTTGAGTTCGCTGCTTTCAGTAGTGAATTCGCGCTTGAATTGTAGAGGAAGTGGTTCAATGATGAAGATTCAGTGATGAATCTCTGAGAACCACCATGAATTCTATTGGATTTTGCTTGAATTTGGTTCTGGAAAAAAATTAGGGTTCGTGGAAATTTTTTGTGTTCTTGTGATTTTCTGGATTTTGTGGCTTTTGATCGTAACAGAATAGAGAGAGAAAGTTTTGATTCTGTTTGTGATGTGGCGCTGGGTTTGTGGCTCCTTTTCTGACTTTAACAGTGGCCGGCCTTTTATAGGCTGCCATGTGTACCTTGGACCAATAGCAACGTGACATCTGGCCCAGGAACTGCCTGCGTGGCATTGGACTAAACTTGGACTTGAGGACCTCTCAGCAAAATAATAAAACTAAAGGACCAATCTGCAAAAAAGTAAAATTGGACTAATTTGCAAATAAAAAGTAAAAATGGACTGACTTGCAAAATAAAAAATAAAATTGGTAAAAAATGTAATTTTGAAAATAACGTAAAGTGAAATGGTTAAAAAACGACAAAATGGACTAAAATGAACAAATTACCAAAATGAGGTATTTTAAAATACCTCTCTGTCAAAAATTTTGATGTGAAAAGACTAACATGCCCCTAAGGACTAAAACGACTCAAACTGACTCAGATGCAATGCTGAAAATGATTTTTGGACAGAGTTTAGTAAGTGACTTCTACAGACAAGTTAAAAGGACTCAGAGACAAATGTAGGGACTAAAATGGGTTCCACTGCAGGAAATGACCAAAATACCCTTTCTGTATGCTTTTCACGTAAATGTTTGGAATAAAATGCAAGGGAATGTACAATGGTTTTAGAAACTTTCAAATGACTTGTAATGCAAGAAAAACACTTTGGATGGCCTTATATGCAAGAAGATTTAAAGATAGAAACAGTAAAATATGCAGTTGAAGCACGGTAAAAAAACTGCAGAGTAAAACACAGTGAATTGAAAAGTATCAGAAATAGAAAATAATTTTGAAAGAGTATTTTTAGGTCCAAAATGAGGGTATGACAACTGCTAAAACTAGCAAGAGACTTCAAATGCTCAAGCACAACTGCAAGAGACTTCCTATGCTCAAGAACACAATCAAGAGACTTCTATACTCAAGCACAACTACAAAAGACTTCTAATCAAACAAAATTACAAAGAAAAATGTTTGACGTTGAAAACTTGATATACAATCAGTGGGGTTCACAATACAAATCAGATATAGACTCTTAAGACTATAGAATTTCTAAGATATGAACTTTGATAAGAAATTCTAAGTGAACTTTTTGATGCAGAACAATTTCAGTAAAGGTTTGGCGCTTTTAAATTGTTGTGAGTCTCTTACAATTCTTCAAGTCTTCACTCCTTTATATAGAGGTGTGAAAGAGACGTTGTGAATTGCCAGGACATCAAAATAAGATTCGTTTGAAGCTTTGATCAATCACCAATGATCTTTTCCCTCATATGGTTGTTGTCCTATGAAGGATCAATTTCAAATCCATTCCAAGTCTGTAGGTACATTGTTGCAGGCGTAGCTGTTATTCTTGTCTTGTAGCATAGACAAAAACTAAGTAGCGGAGATAGTGGATGTACACTTCATGCAATTGTACTTTGTCAACGCTCTTCAAAGAACAAGCATCCAATGCCTTCAAATTCATTTGAATTAGTTGTTCCTTCACTCTTCTGGTCTTCTGCAATGCTTAGACGAGATTAAATCCATTGAACAGTCTTTAAAGCTTTAAGTCTTGCATCTTCTGATGAACTACAGCTTCTGGTGATCTTCAGCTTCTAATGAGATGCTTCTGATGAACTTGCTTCTGATGATGTCATCACTTCAGGAGCACTTTTAACTTCAGGAGCAGTTCTCTTCAGACGATTTAAGCTTCCTTTTTATTGATTCCTTTGCTCTCTTTTGTTCTTCTATAACCTAATAATGATTCCAAATTTTTGTCTATGGTCCTGTACACTTGAACAAATATTAGCATATCCAATTGACAATTTCTAATACCTTGTTATCATCAAAACTCTAAAAAGATAGTGTTAAACACATTTTGTTCCAACAACCGTTGCATATGTCTGCATTGATGGCGAAAGAGTTGGAATTGATCGAGCAGTTTCAGGATTTGAATTTGGTTAGTAAGTTGACGCCCAGTGGTGTGAAGTTGGGAATGTTGAACTTAACGAGTAACATTTTCAAAGAGATTAAAGAAGGTCAGAAGATGGATTTGGAACTTTTAGACCGTTTGGTGTTGATGAATCAAGGTAAAGGAGTATATTTCAGATTGGGTGAGAATGATATTTTGATGTTTTGTGATCAAGTTTGCATACCAGATGTACCTGAACTTGAGAAGCGGATTTTGGAAGAAGGTCATCGGATGTATCAGGATTTAAAGAAGTTGTTTTGGTGGCGTGAAATGAAGAAGGATATAGCGGAGTTTGTGTATGCTTGTTTGGTCTGTCAGAAGTCTAAGATTGAACATCAGAAGCCATCGGGTTTGATGCAACCATTTTTTGTACCGAAGTGGAAGTGGGATAATATATCTTTGGATTTCGTTTGAGTGTTACCTAAGACTATAAAGGGAAGTGATTCAATTTGGGTGATTGTTGATTGGTTTTCGACGTCGGCACATTTTATTCCTATCAAGACTGGTATATCTGTAGAAGGTGATGAGTCAATAAAGTAGTATATTTAATGTAGTATTTAATCTTATTTGTTTAAATTTAAGTTTATTATTATTTCCTTTTTTAGTCATTTAGATGATTCAGTAATTAGTTTTATTTATATAATATTTAGTCTTGTTTTATTTAGATCTATGTTTATTTTATATAATATTCAGTTTTATTTAGATCTTAGTTTATTTTATATAATATTTTGTCTCGTTATATTTAGATTCAAGTTTATTTTATATTATTGTTATTTCCTTTCATAGAACTATTTTACTTTAGAATGCAAACTATTATATTTCAGGGACGAATATTGGATGGAAAGAGCCTTGGAGCAGAAGAAAGGGATTCAGAGCTGATTCGGAGCAAGAATACGAAGATTCAGAGCCAAAAATAAGTCTCCCCCAAAGTCAGAAACTTGGCACGGCCCGTGCCATTTCCCAGGATTCACTTTTGCTGCTTCTGCCTCTTGTGCAAGCTACTCTGTTTAGGTTTAGGCCCACAGTTTCTTGAGGAGCACTCTAGTATTATAGTTGCTTACGTTTTAAGTCAATTGTAAGCTATAAATAGAGGAGCCTTCCATCACAAATATTCATCTTATTCTTGGAATACAATAGTGACAATTGTTTCTAATAATAATTTCTATTTCTCTTTATTTTACTTTATGTTTTCTTTCTTCTTCTTCCCCTTGTCTACTATGATCATGAGTGAGTAGACTTCTCTGTCTTGGGATTGTTGGATAAGTCTAATGACGAATCCAAAGCAAACCAAGCATTCTCCTTAAATTAAACTCCTATATAATCTAGTTTCTAATCTAAATTCACCGATTAAACATGGATTAAGCATTATCAATTACCAACAAGCGAAAGCTGAGGTTATGATAATTATTAATCCATTATCCCAAACGTCAAATCTACAAGTGAAAGCTGCGATGAGATGTTGGAACAAGTGAATATTAGACAGAGATTGCAAAGGCAGTGAAATAGTCTTTGCAATCTTGGGACGAAGTAGTTTCACAACCTTAATGCATCTCCTAGTAATCAATTCAGCAAAATAGGATTGATTGCTAGGAGTAAACTCTTACTGGACTGAGAGGAAAAGTAAGGGGCTAAAGGGAAACCGGTCATACGAAACTAGGTCTATCATAAGGTTTTAAGGATAAAGCTTCGGTTTGTGGAGGGTTTGTTATTATGACAAACCAATAATCTCAAGACACCTCTTTTATTATTATTTTCTTTTAACCATTAATCCAAACTTTATTATTTGCATTATCTTCTAATCATTATATGAAAGTTAATTGAATTCATAACTCCCTGTCGGAACGATATCTTTTATTACTACATCGGCAGAACCATGCACTTGCGGTTTTGCTCATCTAGTTTTTGGCGCCGCTGCCAGGGAGTTATTGCAATTTGATTAATTTTTTTTAGTGATTAGAAGAAAAAAATATATAAAAAAAATATATATATAATATTTTTTTTTCATACTCTTATTTTTTTCTTTTACTTTCCTTATTTTTATTTTTATATACATTCAAAAAAATAATATATATATATATATATACATATATATATATATATATATATTATATCTCTCTCTCTCTCTCTCTCTCTCTCTATATATATATATATATATATATTAAATATTCTTTTTCTTTTTTCTTCGTCTTCTCTCCTTCTATCTTTTCTATCTTTTCTATCTTTTCTATTTCTTTCTTTTTATCGTTAACTTCTTGGGAACACAAAATAATACCGATATGGCTGAGGAACACACTCTTAAAAAGTATGCAACCCCTTCTACGGAAGAGCCACATGCTATTATTGTGTACCCAACGGTTGAGGGTAAAATTTTTGAAAGCAAGCCTGCACTTATTTACTTAGTGCAGCAAAATCAATTTTTCGGATCACCCACTGAGGATCTGATTCTTCATGTTTCAAACTTTTTAAGACTCAGTGGAACTTTGACTGCAAACCAAGAGGCCGTAAGGCTGCACCTCTTTCCTTTTTC
Organism: Medicago lupulina; assembly: GCA_958299785.1. Lineage (NCBI taxonomy): Eukaryota > Viridiplantae > Streptophyta > Magnoliopsida > Fabales > Fabaceae > Medicago > Medicago lupulina. The sequence goes on from OY283142.1 coordinate 41,289,231, forward strand.
GTTAAGGGATAGAGCTAGTGCTTGGTTTCATTCATTGCAAATTGGTTCTATCACTTCATGGGACCAATTGAGGCGGACATTCCTTTCCCAATTCTTTCCTCATAGTAAAACTATTCAACTAAGGAATCAAATCATACAATTCACTCAAAGAGATGGAGAATCTCTTTACTATGCGTGGGAGCGTTTCAAAGAAATGCTTAGGCTTTGCCCCCATCATGGTTTAGAGAAGTGGCTTATTATTCACACTTTCTATAATGGTCTTTTATATACCACTAAATTTTTTGTTGATACAGCTGCAGGAGGAGCTTTAATGAATAAAACTTACACAGCAGCATATTCTTTGATCGAGGACATGGCACAAAATCAATATCAATGGACAAGCGAGAAAGACATCACTGCTTCTTCACCCTCTAAACAAGAGGCAGGTATGTATGAAATTTCTCCCCTTGATCATCTAGCTGCTAAGGTTGACACACTCACACAAAAAATTGACAAAATAAATACTAGTGTTGTCACACCTACCCCTGTATCACCTCCTTGTGAAATTTGTGGTGTATTTAGCCATATTGGCGTTGAATGCCAACTAGGTAGTGTTGTTTATAACCAAGGGATGAGGCCTAATCAAAACTTTTATAACTAAACTCCTCAAAATTCCTTTGGGCAAACAACACCACCCGGTTATGCAAACAACAAAAGAGTCCAATCCAGCTTGGAACTTTTTTAAGAAAATTGTATACTAGAGCAATCCAAGTGTTATGAAGAACTTAAAAATCAAACTTGATTTTTGAATGACTCCCTCACCAAAATCACATTGAAAGTGGACTCCATTGCTACTCACAATAAAACTCTAAAGACTCAAATATCTCACGTAGCCCAACAAATGGTTGCTTCCCCTCAAACCACCGAAGTCTTTTCATGTCAAACTGAAACCAACCCGAAAGACCATATAAGTGTTATTACTCTTAGGGATGGTAAACAATTAGAAGACTCTGTTGTGAAAGTCAAGAACAATGAGGGAGAGATATGGAGTGATGAACCTCAAGGTGAGAAAGCCATAGGAGAGCATGAAAAGCCATTTGTTTCACCACCTCATGAGCCTAAAATTCCTTCAACACAAGGGTTTGATAAATCTAAGTTAGATGAGCAATTTAGAAATTTTATTGAGATACTTCCAAACAAATTGCCACCTAAACTCCAAGATCCAGAAATTTTTTCCATACCTTGTGTCATAAGATCTAAAACCATTGAGAGAATTATGTGTGATTTGGGAGAGAATGTCAGTTTGATTCCTATGTCCCTTAGTGAAAGATTGGGTATAGGATAGAGAAACCTTTTGATTTGTCAAGCTAATGACTTTAAACGAGCGCTTCGTGGGAGGCAACCCACACATTTAACTGCTTTTATTTTGTTTGTTTTTCGCTGTTTTAAGTTGTTTTGTAGGTAATTGTCCAAGCATGATTCAAGAAAACGAAAAAAATTGAGCCTAGGATGACCAGAACCTTGGCACGGCCCGTGCCTATGAGCGCACGGTGTAACACCCCGTTTTCCCAGCGTAAAAATTTCTTTAAAAAGATAATCATATATCAGAGTAAACACATAAACAGGGCATCACATTCTCAAACATCTTAAGTAATGAATAAATATTTCATTTAACTCTTCATAAAGGTAGTCATAAAATGTTACTCATTTATTGCAGCGGAAAGTCATAAAAGTCATCTCAAAAGTCTTTGGCACGCAGACCTCATCAACGTCTCAGAAAATAAACATAATCATATAAAATAACATAATACGCAAGGAACAGAGAAAGTATAAGTAAGGTTTCCCCATCCCGTTACGTATCAGAGCACCTAGACACAACCATAGAAAGCCTCACACGACAGCACCTAATCTTGGTTACCTGCACTTGCCCACAAGGCGGCAATTCCAGCAGAAGGGGTGAGATTCACAAATAATTATATTAAACATGTAATTAAATAATCACAATCAACAATCAAACACAATTCAACATATCACAGATAAACATCTAGCATATACAACATCAACTTAAACAACACATCATTTAGCATCGTCATAATCATCATCATAAACATCTTAATAAACATCTTAGACGACTCGACTCGACAACATCACTTGACTATGCAACCCTAACGTCTTATATGCATGTGGTACCAATCCAGGGCATAAGCCCTCGTCGCTATGAGTATAAATATACTCCAAGGCATAAGCCTTCGTCGCTGGTGAGCAAAAACTCCAGGGCATAAGCCCTCATCATAGAATGAGTATGCATGAGACTCAACATACTTTAACTTAAACAAGTTAACATCATAAACGTCGCAGAACATCTTAATCATCATAGACTGACACATGCAGCAACTATACATAAGTAAACAGCAACATGGCAGCAAGTACATCACAAGGTATAACATCAATATAGCAAAACATCGCATGTAAATCAAGTATTCATCACTTATTCGATTCATATATCACATATAAGCATCATAAAGTCATCACAAATCATCTCAATCATCGTATCTCATCATTACAGATTATGTTAAGCATCATTAAAAGTCTCTTAAGCTACCCCAAGGTCATCTCTCAAGGTCACATGCGAAAACAGATCGCAACAGAACAGGTTCTGAGTTCTGACAGAACTCGCTATGGCGAGTGGGAATGCTCGCCTCGCGAGTAACTAGAGGTCCTGCTCGCTATGGCGAGTTGGGTTGCTCGCCTCGCAAGCGATCTAGGTCTACTCGCCGCGGCGAGATGCATAGCTCGCCTAGGCGAGCGATGAACAGGTTGCTTACGGATTCTGCGAAAATTCACTCAAAGGGTCCCAAATTCATCATCTTAAACGTCTAAACTCTCAGAAACATCAATGTTATGATTAATCTACGTTCTGTACTCATCCTATACATCTGTTCTACAGCTTTATGGCTTAATTCATGATTTTTCTCCACTTTTAACCTAATTCCAATTCTCTTAAAACAACCCTAGGTTTGTTAATCCTGATTAGATGAATTACAGAATAACATAACTAAATTGCTAGGCTCACCCTTACCTTAGAATTGCAGAAATCGCAGACCTCTAAGCTTCTTCTCTCCACTTGGCCGTTTCTCCCTTTTTCCAAAACTCAGTAACGCGTATTACTGACTCCTTGACCTAATTTTCCCTTTATATACTCCCAACAAATCTTATCTTATTTACTCTTTCCCCCACAAAACTCTCTAAAATCCAAAACTAACCCACAACTAAATATTTTATTTTATTTTCAAATCTTATTTTATTTAACAATAAAATAAGTCACCACGTCACATAAAATCATATTAAATCTTAATTCAACATCTCATAATATATTAATAAACATATCTAGACTCCTCAAATAATTCAAATAATTAAATAATCAAAAATGGGCGTTACAACTCTCCCCAACTTAAAAGATTTTCATCCTCGAAAATTACCTCAAGCAAACAACTCTGGATATGATTCCAGCATCTTACTCTCCAACTCCCACGTCAAGCTTTCACCAGTCGCTCCTGACCAAACGACTCTAACGAGAGGTATCTCCTTGCCTCTCAGCGTTTTCGTCTTTCTGTCATCAATCCTCACTGATAAGGCCTCAACCGTAAGGTTGTCCCGAACTTGCACATCGTCACTTTGGATCACATGAGACGGATCCGAAACATACTTCCTCAGTTGCGACACATGAAAAACATCGTGCAAATTCGATAAATGTGGTGGAAATCCAACACGATATGCCACCGCCCCAATCCTCTCTGATATCTGATACGGACCGATAAATTTTGGGGTTAACTTCTTTGACTTCAACGCACGGCCAACACCGGTCATAGGAGTCACTCTTAGGAACACATGATCTCCCTCTTGGAACTCAAGGTCCTTTCTACGCTTGTCATGATAAATCTTTTGTCGACTCTGCGACGCTTTTATCTTCTCTTGGATCATTCTTACCTTCTCAGTAGTCTGTTGAACAATCTCCGGTCCTAACATCACATTTTCGCCTGACTCAAACCAACACAACGGAGTTCTGCATCTCCGCCCATACAAAGCCTCAAAGGGTGCCATTCCAATACTCGAATGGTAACTGTTGTTGTACGTGAACTCTATCAATGGAAGATGACTATCCCAAGTTCCTCCTTGCTCAAGTACACACACCCTCAATAAATCCTCCAACGACTGAATCGTCCTCTCCGACTGACCATCCGTTTGCGGATGATAAGCCGAACTCAACCTCAACTGAGAACCTAAAGCCTCTTGCAAACTCTTCAAAAATCTAGAAGTAAATCTCGGGTCTCTATCTGATACGATGCTCGAAGGAACACCATGCAGCTTCACAATCTCCTTGATATAAATCTCTGCCAACTGGGCTACAGGAAAACTAATATTAATCGGTAGAAAATGAGCCGATTTCGTCAATCTATCAACAATCACCCAAATGGCGTCATTCCCCTTAGGAGTATTCGGCAGGCTCGTCACAAAATCCATGGATATACTATCCCACTTCCACTCTGGCACATCTAAGGGTGTCAACAATCCAGCAGGTTTCTGATGTTCAACCTTCGATTTTTGACAAATCAAACAAGAGTATACAAACTGTGCCACGTCTCGCTTCAAACCAGACCACCAAAACAACTTCTTTAAATCATGATACATCTTCGTAGCTCCCGGATGAATACTCAAGCTACTTCTATGACTCTCTGCCAGAATCATCTTCTTCATTTCCTCATTATCAGGAATGCAAATCCTACCTCGGAATCTCAACACTCCTTGATCATCCACTCTAAAGTCACTATCCTCCGTCTGATTACTAGCAACCAACAATTCCACAAACTTGACATCTTCTTTCTGCGCCTCTTTGATACTCTTCAAGAAATCACTATCAATCTTCAGCATTCCCAGCTTTACACTCTGAGGTGTTCTCTCACAGATTAAACTCAAATCTCTAAACTGTTCAAGCAACTCAAACTCCTTCACCATCATAGCAGACATATGCAAGGTCTTCCTACTTAAGGCATCTGCAACCACATTAGCTTTGCCTGGATGATAATTCAAACCGAAGTCATAATCTTTCAATAGTTCGAGCCACCTTCGTTGTCTCATATTCAATTCCTTCTGGTCAAATAAGTACTTTAAACTCTTGTGATCACTAAACACCTCAAACCTTGAACCATACAAGTAATGTCTCCATATTTTCAATACAAAGACCACAGATGCCAACTCTAAGTCATGCGTCGGATAATTCTTCTCATGAATCCTCAATTGCCTTGAAGCATAAGCTACCACTTTACCATCTTGCATAAGCAGACCACCTAAACCCAACTTGGACGCATCACAATACACCACAAAAGGTTCGTCAGACTTCGGCAAAATCAAGACTGGAGCCGTCGTCAAGCGCTTCTTCAACTCATTAAAACTGTTCTCACAATGAACATCCCACACAAAAGATTTACCTTTACACGTCAACTGCGTTAGTGGAAGAGCCAACTTGGAAAATCCCTCTATAAACCTTCAGTAATAACCCGCTAATCCCAAAAAGCTTCTAATTTCTGTAACCGACTTAGGAGTCTCCCATTGCGATACCACTTCAACTTTAGACGGGTCAACCGCAATGCCATTGCCAGAAATAACATGGCCAAGAAAACTTACTTCTTTTAACCAGAATTCACATTTAGACAACTTAGCAAAAAGCTTCTTCTCTTTCAACACTTGCAAGACGATCTTCAAATGCTCAGCATGTTCTTCTTCAGTCTTGGAGTAAACCAGAATATCATCAATGAACACCACAACAAAGCGATCCAAATAAGCATGGAAGATCCTATTCATATATTCCATAAATACGCCAGGTGCGTTAGTAACACCGAAAGGCATCACCGTATACTCATAATGTCCATAACGCGTCCTAAATGCCGTCTTCTGCATATCCTCATCCTTCACTTTAATCTGGTGATAACCTGATCTCAAATCTATCTTGCTAAACACACAAGCACCCACTAACTGGTCCATTAAGTCATCAATTCTTGGAAGTGGATACCTATTCTTTATCGTTACTTTGTTCAACTGTCGATAGTCGATGCACAACCTCATACTACCATCTTTCTTCTTGACCAACAACACTGGAGCCCCCCATGGTGAAACACTAGGTCTCACGAACTTCTTATCAAGCAAATCCTCTAACTGTTTCTTCAGCTCAGCCAAATCAGAAGCTGACATACGATAAGGCGTCATAGACACAGGCCTCGTTCCAGGAACAAGATCGATCGTAAATTCAACTTCTCTTTCCGGAGGCACATCAGGAATCTCATCTGGGAAAACTTCTGGAAAATCGCATACCACTTGTAACTTATCAATCACTGTCTGATTCTCAATAGATAAAGACGCCATCAAGGAAAACATCATAATTCCATCGCGTTCCAACTGCTTCAACTGTTTAGTAGATAAGAATTTTGCCCCACTCTCTTCCTCGGGAGAAGAAAAATGCACCGTCTTGCTAAAACAATTAATCAGAACATGATTGTACTCTAACCAATTCATCCCCAAAATCACATTCATCCCAATCAACGGTAGACACACTAAATCAATCTCAAAATCACGACCAAACATAGACACAGGACATCTTAAACACACAAGGGAAGTAGTCACTGAACCCTTAGCTGGAGTTTCGACAACCATCTCCCCATTCATAACAGACACAGCAAGATTCAACTTAGCAGCACAATCAAGAGCAATAAAACAATGTGTAGCACCAGTATCAAAAATAGCAACTAAAGGTATATTATCAAAATAACAAGTACCTCTGATCAAGCGATCCTCGCTCTCCGTCTGTGTACCAGTCAAGGCAAAAACTCTCACAGTAGTCTGAGCCTTCTTAGGCTTCTTGCATTGTGAACCAATGTGACCTTCCTCATTACAATTAAAGCATACAATATCACCATGCTTGCAATCAGCAGTAGTATGACCCTTCTTGCCGCAACGGAAACACCTTTTTACCTCTCCAGGACAAGCATTACTCTTATGGCCTTTCACTCCACAAGTATAGCAGACAATCTCAGCAGGAGCATCTTTCTTAACCGGTCTCCTCTCCTCATTAACTCTTTGCTTGCCCTTATCTGCAGGGGCACTGTTGGGCTTAGGACGACTTTGCTGCCCTTTTCCTTTCCTCTCATTAACCACCTTGTAATGAGCCTTAGTGTCTTCCTCGTAGATCCTGCAACTACTCACCAGTTCAGAAAAGTTTATAATCTTCTGATACCCAATAGCTCTCTTGATATCAGCACGCAATCCATTTTCAAATTTGATGCACTTGCAAAATTCAGCAGTCTCAGGGGTATAATGTGGATAAAATTTAGCTAGCTCCACAAACTTTGTCGCATACTCAGTCACTGACATGTTCCCTTGCTTAAGTTCCAGGAACTCGATCTCTTTCTTTCCCCGAACATCCTCTGGGAAGTATCTGTCGAGGAATTCCCTTCTGAATACGGCCCAAGTAACCTCAGCACCGTCTTGCTCCAGAACAGGTAGAAGACTAATCCACCAGTCATCAGCCTCCTCAGCTAGCATGTGCGTACCAAAACGCACCTTCTGCACCTCAGTGCACTGCATCACCCGGAACACTCTCTCAATCTCCTTGAGCCATGTCTGGGCTCCATCTGGATCATATCTCCCCTTGAAGGTAGGAGGATGGTTTCTCAGGAAGGTCTCTAGCATACGGACCTCAGCATTAGCACCAGCATTTGCATTTGGTTGTTGTCCCACCGCTTGAGCAACAGCTTCCAGGGCAGCAGCAATCGCAGCATCGTTCCTTCTAGCCATCTTAGTCCTCTACAAAGCAAACATAAGTTAGAATAATACAACTATAGTATTCTAACTCTAAGACAACGTCACTCGACTCTCTACTTGGCCGGACGGACCGACCTGCTCTGATACCAATTGTAACACCCCGTTTTCCCAGCGTAAAAATTTCTTTAAAAAGATAATCAAATATCAGAGTAAACACATAAACAGGGCATCCCATTCTCAAACATCTTAAGTAATGAATAAATATTTCATTTAACTCTTCATAAAGGTAGTCATAAAATGTTACTCATTTATTGCAGCGGAAAGTCATAAAAGTCATCTCAAAAGTCTTTGGCACGCAGGCCTCATCAACGTCTCAGAAAATAAACATAATCATATAAAATAACATAATACGCAAGGAACAGAGAAAGTATAAGTAAGGTTTCCCCATCCCGTTACGTATCAGAGCACCTAGACACAACCGTAGAAAGCCTCACACGACAGCACCTAATCTTGGTTACCTGCACTTGCCCACAAGGCGGCAATTCCAGCAGAAGGGGTGAGATTCACAAATAATTATATTAAACATGTAATTAAATAATCACAATCAACAATCAAACACAATTCAACATATCACAGATAAACATCTAGCATATACAGCATCAACTTAAACAACACATCATTTAGCATCGTCATAATCATCATCATAAACATCTTAATAAACATCTTAGACGACTCGACTCGACAACATCACTTGACTATGCAACCCTAACGTCTTATATGCATGTGGTACCAATCCAGGGCATAAGCCCTCGTCGCTATGAGTATAAATATACTCCAAGGCATAAGCCTTCGTCGCTGGTGAGCAAAAACTCCAGGGCATAAGCCCTCATCATAGAATGAGTATGCATGAGACTCAACATACTTTAACTTAAACAAGTTAACATCATAAACGTCGCAGAACATCTTAATCATCATAGACTGACACATGCAGCAACTATACATAAGTAAACAGCAACATGGCAGCAAGTACATCACAAGGTATAACATCAATATAGCAAAACATCGCATGTAAATCAAGTATTCATCACTTATTCGATTCATATATCACATATAAGCATCATAAAGTCATCACAAATCATCTCAATCATCGTATCTCGTCATTACAGATTATGTTAAGCATCATTAAAAGTCTCTTAAGCTACCCCAAGGTCATCTCTCAAGGTCACATGCGAAAACAAATCGCAACAGAACAGGTTCTGAGTTCTGACATAACTCGCTATGGCGAGTGGGAATGCTCGCCTCGCGAGTAACTAGAGGTCCTGCTCGCTATGGCGAGTTGGGTTGCTCGCCTCGCGAGCGATCTAGGTCTACTCGTCGCGGCGAGATGCATAGCTCGCCTAGGCGAGCGATGTAACACCCCAATTTCCCGACTTAAAAATTTCATTAAAATAAAGACATATATCAGAGTAACATCACAAAGGAGTGTCACATTTCACAACAACAAAATATTTAAACTAAATAATCATCAGTTTAATCCTTCGCATAAATAAACAATGTAGCAGCGGAATCATAATTAAATATCCTTCAAAAAGGTCTTGGCAATAGGCCTCATAAACGTCTCATAAATTCATCAAATACTAGAAATCATTAAATAGTTCAAACATGATACATAAAGGAATAGACTCTAATTAAGACCCCATCCCGTTACGTATCAGAGCAGTCCTACGTCACACAAGACTCCTCACATCTGCGCATCTAAGACTGGGTACCTGCACTTGCCCACAGGGCGGCAATTCCAGCAGAAGGGGTGAGATTCACAACAGAAATATTAATATATAAATCAAACATTTATGATTAACAACATAAACTCATCACATACTTCACATATTAACATACAAGGTTAACATCATCATAAACATCTTAAACATACACATCAACGTCTCAAAACAATCGTCTCAGAAAGTGTCAACAAATTGACTCAACTAATGCAACTCTTAACATCTTGACATCATGCATGTGGTACCATATATATAAGCATTAATATGCTTCACCGTCGCTTTGAGCAAAAGCTCCACCGTCGCTTTGAGCATAAAGCTCCACCGTCTCATAGTTATGCAAATGCATGGACTCGACTCTTAATGACTTAATCAAGTTATCACACGTCTCAAACATCATTAATTAAATCAGACTGACACATGCAGCTGTGAATAATACATCGCAGAAGCTCATCTCATTAATCATACATATCACAATACATAGACATCATCATAGCCACATAACATCGTGTTACAAGTCATTTAAAGTATAAATAATTCATCACTTGGCATCAACACAAGGGTGCATCCTTAATCCTTATTACAGACTCTATCTCAGGCTATGGAACATCTCTAACACTACCCAAAAGTATTCTCTCAAGGTCCTATGCGAAACAGATCGCAAAACGGAACATCAGCCCAGAACCACACTAACTCGCCACGGCGAGGGATCTGCTCGCCACAGGCGAGTGCTCACAAAGGGTTACTCGCCAAAGGCGAGTTGGGGGCGAACTGGAGGCGAGGAATCCTGGGTGCTCTCGGCCTTTTTGACATTTTTCACCAAAAATCTTCGTTTTAAGGTTTTCTAAATCCAATTTGGCTAAACCAACTTCATAGGTCATCTCTAAAAATAATAAGGCACACAAAACCATCTAAAGTTTGGCAAAAGTCCTAAGTTTTAGGGACAAGCTCGCCACGGCGAGCTATGCTTCTCGCCTCGCGAGCGATAGGGCTGTACTCGCCACGGCGAGTAGTCACTCGCCACAGGCGAGCGATCTCAGAACCACTACGGGTTCACTCCAATTCTCACCAAAACATCTCAAATCTCTCAAGTTAGGCTTCTAATTCATCAGCAATGTTGTTATAGGGATTAATCTAGGTTTTGTAACACGTTTCTACACCAATTCGCAGCCATCTCCCATCAAATTCATCAAAATCCTCAAAACCCTAGTTCATGAAACTCTTCCCAATTCTTCCTAATCTCTTAGCTAATCATAAACAGATGAAATACAATTAACATTACTGAAGTTAGGCTCACCCTTACCTGGAAAAATTGCAGAATTTGCAGCCTAGCTTTTCCTCTTCCTCTTGAACCGTTTTCTCTTCTTTTCCCAATTGTCTGTACGCGTTTTCTAAAAAATGTTTTCTCTTAACCTACTTCTCTTATATACTCCTCTTAATCTTTCTAATTCTATTTCAACCCTCACAACTCTTCCTATTTATTAAATTAGCCCCACTTCTCAAAATAATATAATTTCATAACAAATCTCTATTTTTCCAACAAATCTCTTTATTTACCAAATAAATATTCATATAAACATCACTTATATTATTTTATTAAACAATAAAATAATATTGCATCACACATCACAATCACGTCACATAATCATCAAAAAGCATATAATATATAACTATATACTATATCACCTAATAAAATAATTAAATAATTAAGGAGGGCGTTACAACTCTCCCCCTCTTAAAGGATTTTCGTCCTCGAAAATTTACCTCGATCAAACAACTCTGGATAGGATTCCAGCTTCTTGCTTTCTAGCTCCCAAGTCAAGCTTTCACCCGTCGCTCCGTCCCAAACAACTCTAACGAGAGGTATCTCCTTGCCCCTCAACGTCTTTGTCTTTCTGTCATCGATCCTCACTGGTAAGGTCTCAACCGTAAGGTTGTCCCTAACTTGCACATCATCACTTTGGATCACATGAGACGGATCCGGAACATACTTCCTCAGCTGAGATACATGGAAAACATCATGCAAATTCGATAAGTGTGGTGGTAATCCAACACGATATGCCACCGGCCCAATCCTCTCTGAAATCTGATACGGACCAATAAACCTCGAAGTCAACTTCTTCGATTTCAAAGCACGTCCAACACCCGTCATAGGAGTCACTCTCAGGAACACATGATCTCCCTCTTGGAACTCAAGGTCCTTCTTACGCTTGTCATGATAGCTCTTTTGTCGACTCTGCGACGCTTTCATCTTTTCTTGGATCATTCTCACCTTCTCAGTAGTCTGTTGAACGATCTCCGGTCCTAAGACCACTCTTTCACCCGACTCAAACCAGCACAACGGAGTTCTGCATCTCCGACCATACAAGGCCTCAAAAGGTGCCATTCCAATACTCGAATGGTAACTGTTGTTGTACGTGAACTCTATCAACGGAAGATGACTATCCCAAGTCCCTCCTTGCTCAAGTACACAAACCCTCAACAAATCTTCCAACGACTGAATCGTCCTCTCCGACTGACCATCTGTCTGCGGATGATAATCTGAACTCAAAGCCTCTTGCAAACTCCTCCAAAATCTAGAAGTAAACCTTGGATCCCTATCTGATACGATGCTCGAAGGAACACCATGCAGCTTCACTACGTCTCGAATATAGATCTCTGCCAACTGGGCTACAGGAAAGGTAATGTTAATCGGTAGAAAATGAGCCGATTTCGTCAATCTATCAACAATGACCCAAATTGCATCGTTTCCTCTAGGGGTGTTTGGCAAGCTCGTCACAAAATCCATAGATATACTATCCCATTTCCACTCCGGCACATCCAAAGGTACCATCATACCAGCCGGTTTCTGATGTTCAATCTTTGATTTCTGACAAACCAAGCAAGAATACACAAATTGTGCCACGTCGCGTTTCAAGCCAGACCACCAAAATAACCTCTTCAAATCATGATACATCTTCGTAGCTCCCGGGTGAATACTCAAGCTACTTCTGTGACTCTCTTCAAGAATTATCTTCTTCATTTCATCATTGTCAGGAATGCAAATTCTACCTCTGAATCTTAACACTCCATGATCGTCGACCTTAAAGTCACTATCCTCAGTCTCATTACCAGCGATCAACAAATCTACCAACTTAACATCCTCTTTTTGTGCCTCTCTGATACTTTTCAAGAAATCATTATCGATTCTCAACATGCCCAGTTTTATGCTCTGAGGTGTCCTTTCACAAACTAAGCTCAGATCTCTAAACTGTTCCAACAACTCAAATTCTTTCACCATCAAAGCAGACATATGTATAGTCTTCCTGCTCAAGGCATCTGCAACCACATTAGCCTTACCGGGATGATAATTCAAACCAAAGTCATAATCTTTCAATAACTAAAGCCACCTTCGCTGTCTCATGTTCAACTCCTTTTGATCAAACAAGTACTTCAAGCTCTTGTGATCACTAAACACCTCAAACCTCGAACCATACAAGTAATGTCTCCATATTTTCAATACAAAGACCACAGCCGCCAACTCTAAGTCATGTGTCGGGTAATTCTTCTCATGAACCCTCAACTGTCTTGAAGCATAAGCTACCACCTTACCATCTTGCATAAGCACACCTCCTAAACCCAACTTGGACGCATCACAATACACCACAAAAGGTTCATCGGGCTTTGGCAAAATCAAAACTGGAGCCGTCGTCAGGCGCTTCTTCAATTCATTGAAACTATTCTCACAATGTACATCCCACACAAAAGACTTACCCTTACACGTCAACTGCGTTAACGGAAGAGCCAACTTAGAAAATCCTTCTATAAACCTCCTGTAGTAACCAGCTAGTCCCAAAAAGCTTCTAATTTCCGTAACTGACTTAGGAGTCTCCCATTGCGATACCGCTTCAACTTTAGACGGGTCAACCGCAATACCTTCACCAGAAATAACATGGCCAAGAAAACTTACTTCGTTTAGCCAGAACTCACACTTAGACAATTTAGCATACAACTTCTTTTCCTTCAACACTTGCAAAACAATCTTCAAGTGTTCAGCATGTTCTTCTTCAGTCTTGGAGTAAACCAGAATATCATCAATAAATACGACCACAAACTGATCCAGAAATGCATGGAAAATGCGATTCATGTACTCCATAAATACTCCAGGGGCGTTGGTAACTCCAAACGGCATAACCTTATACTCATAGTGACCATAACGAGTCCTGAAAGCCGTCTTCTGCATATCTTCATCTTTCACTTTGATCTGGTGGTAACCTGACCTCAAATCTATCTTGCTGAAAACACGTGCACCCACTAATTGATCCATCAAATCGTCAATTCTCGGGAGTGGATACCTATTCTTGATAGTTACCTTGTTCAACTGCCGATAATCAATACACAACCTCATACTACCATCTTTCTTCTTTACGAGTAAAACTGGAGCTCCCCAAGGTGAAACACTTGGTCTAACAAATTTCTTCTCGAGCAAGTCCTCTAACTGTTTCTTCAATTCAGCTAATTCGGAAGCCGACATAGGGTAAGGTGCCATCGACACTGGCTTCGTTCCCGGAACAAGATCGATAGAAAACTCGACTTCCCTCTCTGGAGGCACATCAGGAATTTCATCTGGGAAAACTTCAGGGAAGTCGCACACCACCTGTAGCTTATCAATCACCGCTTGATTCTCTAAAGATAAGGAAGCCATCAACGAAAACATCAACATTCCATCACGTTCCAGTTGTTTCAGTTGCTTGGTAGATAAGAACTCCGCACCGCTTTCCTCTTCGGCAGAAGAGAAACGTACCGTCTTGCTAAAACAATTAATAAGCACATGGTTGTACTCTAACCAATTCATACCCAGAATCACATCCATTCCAACCAACGGCAGACACACTAAATCAACCTCGAAATCTCGACCAAACATAGACAAGGGACATCTTAAACACACAAGGGAAGTAGTCACCGAACCCTTGGCTGGAGTTTCGACAACCATTTCCCCATTCATATCAGATACAACAAGATTTAACTTTGCAGCACAATCAAGAGCAATAAAATAATGCGTAGCACCGGTATCAATAATAGCAACTAAAGATTGATCAACAATATAACAAGTACCTCTGATCAAACGATCATCACTCTCAGTATGAGTGCCAGTCAACGCGAACACCCTTCTAGTGGTCTTAGTCTTCTTCGGTTGCTTGCACTGCGAACCAATATGTCCTTGCTCATTGCAGTTGAAACACACAACATCATCAAACTTGCAGTCATTAGTAGTATGCCCTTTCTGACCACAATGATAACATCTCTTAACATCAACCGTACACACATTACTCTTGTGGCCTTTCTCACCACAAGTAAAACAAGTAATCTCAGCAGGAACATTTTTCTTCTGAGGTCTTCTCTCATCATTCACTCTTTGCTTCCCTTTATCTCTAGGGGCATCATAAGGTTTAGGACGATTTTGCTGGCCCTTAGCTTTCCGATCATTCACTACCTTGTAGTGAGCCTTCGTATCCTCCTCATATATTCTGCAACTACTCACCAGTTCGGAAAAGTTGCGGATCTTCTGATAACCGATAGCCCTCTTGATATCCGCGCGCAAACCATTCTCAAACTTGATGCATTTTGAAAATTCAGCCGTCTCGGGGGTATAGTGCGGATAAAACTTGGCCAACTCCACAAACTTGGCCGCATACTCGGTCACCGACATGTTCCCTTGCTTAAGCTCCAGGAACTCTATTTCTTTCTTCCCACGAACGTCTTCTGGAAAGTACCTATCAAGGAACTCCCTCCTGAACATAGCCCAAGTAACTTCAGCCCCGCCTTGTTCCAGAATGGGTAGAAGGCTAACCCACCAATCATCAGCCTCTTCAGCAAGCATGTGCGTACCAAAACGCACTTTCTGAGCATCCTCACATTGCATGACCCGGAACACCCTCTCAATCTCCTTGAGCCATGTCTGGGCTCCATCTGGATCGTATCTCCCCTTGAAGGTGGGAGGATGGTTCCTCAAGAAGGTCTCTAGCATCCTCACTTCAGCATTAGCACCAGCATTTGCATTCGGTTGTTGTCCCACAGCCTGGGCAACAGCTTCCAAGGCAGCAGCAATTGCAGCATCGTTTCTACCAGCCATCTAGTTCTCTGGAAAGCAAACATAAGTTAGAATAATACAACATAGTATTCTAACTCTAGACAACGTCACTCGACTCTCTAATTGGCCGGACGGACCGACTTGCTCTGATACCAATTGTAACACCCCAATTTCCCGACTTAAAAATTTCATTAAAATAAAGACATATATCAGAGTAACATCACAAAGGAGTGTCACATTTCACAACAACAAAATATTTAAACTAAATAATCATCAGTTTAATCCTTCGCATAAATAAACAATGTAGCAGCGGAATCATAATTAAATATCCTTCAAAAAGGTCTTGGCAATAGGCCTCATAAACGTCTCATAAATTCATCAAATACTAGCAATCATTAAATAGTTCAAACATGATACATAAAGGAATAGACTATAATTAAGACCCCATCCCGTTACGTATCAGAGCAGTCCTACGTCACAGAAGACTCCTCACATCTGCGCATCTAAGACTAGGTACCTGCACTTGCACACAGGGCGGCAATTCCAGCAGAAGGGGTGAGATTCACAACAGAAATATTAATATATAAATCAAACATTTATGATTAACAACATAAACTCATCACATACTTCACATATTAACATACAAGGTTAACATCATCATAAACATCTTAAACATACACATCAACGTCTCAAAACAATCGTCTCAGAAAGTGTCAACAAATTGACTCAACTAATGCAACTCTTAACATCTTGACATCATGCATGTGGTACCATATATATAAGCATTAACATGCTTCACCGTCGCTTTGAGCAAAAGCTCCACCGTCGCTTTGAGCATAAAGCTCCACCGTCTCATAGTTATGCAAATGCATGGACTCGACTCTTAATGACTTAATCAAGTTATCACATGTCTCAAACATCATTAATTAAATCAGACTGACACATGCAGCTGTGAATAATACATCGCAGAAGCTCATCTCATTAATCATACATATCACAATACATAGACATCATCATAGCCACATAACATCGTGTTACAAGTCATTTAAAATATAAATAATTCATCACTTAGCATCAACACAAGGGTGCATCCTTAATCCTTATTACAGACTCTATTTCAGGCTATGGAACATCTCTAACACTACCCAAAAGTATTCTCTCAAGGTCCTATGCGAAACAGATCGCAAAACGGAACATCAGCCCAGAACCACACTAACTCGCCACGGCGAGGGATCTGCTCGCCACAGGCGAGTGCTCACAAAGGGTTACTCGCCAAAGGCGAGTTGGGGGCGAACTGGAGGCGAGGAATCCTGGGTGCTCTCGGCCTTTTTGACATTTTTCACCAAAAATCTTCGTTTTAAGGTTTTCTAAATCCAATTTGGCTAAACCAACTTCACAGGTCATCTCTAAAAATAATAAGGCACTCAAAACCATCTAAAGTTTGGCAAAAGTCCTAAGTTTTAGGGACAAGCTCACCACGGCGAGCTATGCTTCTCGCCTCGCGAGCGATAGGGCTGTACTCGCCACGGCGAGTAGTCACTCGCCACAGGCGAGCGATCTCAGAACCACTACGGGTTCATTCCAATTCTCACCAAAACTTCTCAAATCTCTCAAGTTAGGCTTCTAATTCATCAGCAATGTTGTTATAGGGATTAATCTAGGTTCTGTAACACGTTTCAACACCAATTCGCAGCCGTCTCCCATCAAATTCATCAAAATCCTCAAAACCCTAGTTCATGAAACTCTTCCCAATTCTTCCTAATCTCTTAGCTAATTATAAACAGATGAAATACAATTAACATTACTGAAGTTAGGCTCACCCTTACCTGGAAAAATTGCAGAATTTGCAGCCTAGCTTTTCCTCTTCCTCTTGAACCGTTTTCTCTTCTTTTCCCAATTGTCTGTATGCGTTTTCTAAAAAATGTTTTCTCTTAACCTACTTCTCTTATATACTCCTCTTAATCTTTCTAATTCTATTTCAACCCTCACAACTCTTCCTATTTATTAAATTAGCCCCACTTCTCAAAATAATATATTTTCATAACAAATCTCTATTTTTCCAACAAATCTCTTTATTTACCAAATAAATATTCATATAAACATCACTTATATTATTTTATTAAACAATAAAATAATATTGCATCACAATCACGTCACATAATCATCAAAAAGCATATAATATATAACTATATACTATATCACCTAATAAAATAATTAAATAATTAAGGAGGGCGTTACAAGCGATGAACAGGTTGCTTACGGATTCTGCGAAAATTCACTCAAAGGGTCCCAAATTCATCATCTTAAACGTCTAAACTCTCAGAAACATCAATGTTATGATTAATCTACGTTCTGTACTCATCCTATACATCTGTTCTACAGCTTTATGGCTTAATTCATGATTTTTCTCCACTTTTAACCTAATTCCAATTCTCTTAAAACAGCCCTAGGTTTGTTAATCCTGATTAGATGAATTACAGAATAACATAATTAAATTGCTAGGCTCACCCTTACCTTAGAATTGCAGAAATCGCAGACCTCTAAGCTTCTTCTCTCCACTTGGCCGTTTCTCCCTTTTTCCAAAACTCAGTAACGCGTATTACTGACTCCTTGACCTAATTTTCCCTTTATATACTCCCAACAAATCTTATCTTATTTACTCTTTCCCCCACAAAACTCTCTAAAATCCAAAACTAACCCACAACTAAATATTTTATTTTATTTTCAAATCTTATTTTATTTAACAATAAAATAAGTTACCACGTCACATAAAATCATATTAAATCTTAATTCAACATCTCATAATATATTAATAAACATATCTAGACTCCTCAAATAATTCAAATAATTAAATAATCAAAAATGGGCGTTACACACGGCCGTGCCTGACCCTGCCAAACCCAACCCTCATATTCCAGAAGCTTGGCACGGCCTGTGCCAAATGTGGCACGGCCGTGCCTGTCCCCTCCCTTCCTAAAACTGTTTTTTTCTTCTTCTTCCACATTCAGACAACACAACCTCTTTCATCCTTCCACTTCTATCTCTAAACCTTCAAAACCTCCACCTTCAAACCTCCATATCTCTCTCCTCACTTCATCCCAAACATAAACCAACCATCAAAACCAACATTCATCCACCCAAAAACCACAAATTCTTCACCAATCTCCATCATTCTAAGTTGTAAACCTCACTTAAACCCCAACCTCATCACTAAACCAACCTTTCCCAACCTTCAAACCTTACCAAACCCTAATCTCCACCCAAACCCACACCAAGTCAAGTTAAGGTCAATGGCATCCAAGAGGAATGGTAAGGAGATTGAAAGCTCCGAAAGTGGTGCAAGCAAGAACCAATCAACAGTCCACAATCATAGGATCCAATTCAAGGATCAAGAGCAAATGAATAGGTATAATTCTCTAATCTCTAGAACTATCTCTACTTGCAGGTACACTGATGTTAATGCTATGGACTAGAAATAGATGAAGTGATTAGACTGTTGATTTCACAACCCTGTGTTTAGGTACCTTCAAAGGGTTATAACTTGTACCATTTGGGATTGAAAAAAAAAGTGGGAATGATGAGGATTGATAAATTGTTTATATCGTGGGCTATGCTTTATAACCACCCTGTTAACATTTGCTATTATTTGCTTGATTATCTTGTTTCACTTTCTAAAAAGAAACCGGATATTAAAGGTGACATAGTGGTAGGTGGAATCATCACATTCATTACTAGGAAGTTTGGAGTGGGTGAAGAGAGTGAAGTGACTATAATTGAAGAAAATATTTATCTAAATTTAGATCCACTCACCTCTTTGTTCTTTATTAAACTTCATGGTTATACCCACAATTTCCAATTTGAGTGGAAAATCAATAATGCTAATTGTTTGATTATTCTACCTAATCCGAATATAACTAATCCGGAGGTGGTGGATAATTTTCTTTATGTTAGCACTAACCCACAGGTACATAATGATGGTGATGATGGTGGTGATAAAGAGGAGGTAGGTGCAAACTTGCACCATGAACAAGAAGCCGGTGGAAGCTATAATGATGAACGGTGGGCATGGATGCAAACCAAAATTCAAATAATAAGCACCGAGCAACAAAGACAAGGTGTTGAAATGGCCGGGCAAAGGAATAATGTCTAAAGGGGAAATCAAATAAATGAAGACAATAATCAAATGCTCCGGAACATGATGTAACACCTTCACCTCCAAGGTCCACCTTATGGACCTCAATAAATTGTGAGCTTTCCTCTTCCTTTACTCTACTTTCTTCTTCTTCTCCTCCTTCTTCCTTCTTCTTCCCTTTTCTTTTCTATTTTTGAATCATTGAGGACAATGCTTCTCCCAAGTGTGTGTGTGTGTGTGTGTGTGGGGGGGGGGGGGGGGGGGGCCCTTATAAAGTGTCTCGAGTCGTAGTGTTCCCAAACTCCCTTGAACTTTATTCTTTTGTCTTTTTTTTTAATTGCGAAAGGCGTGATTAAGTAGCTTGTTTTTATTGAAAAATATGACATAAATTTTTTGTTGTCTTCTCTAAATTGGTAGTTTCTTGTACATGAAAGTGAACTCTTGTATTTTAAAGTTTTCTTGAAAAACCCACACCTTGTTTTATTGTGGATAAATTCTCCAATGAGTAAATACACATGTTACACCCCTTGAGCAATTGTATGAATAGGTATTTTAAGGAACACGTTCTAGTTTTAAAGGTAAATTAACCCTCAAAAATTTTAAGAGTAAAAGTAGTATAAGCTAGTGTGGGGGAGTTTAAAAAGCCAAAATAAAACTAAAGGTTGCATCACTGAATCTAGATTGGGGAAGGAGGTAGGCCCTCCGACTTCCTATGTGAAGGTGATGTTATCTTGAGAAAAATAAAAGCATCATCGAATCTAGATTGGGGAAGGGGGTAGGCCCTCCGACTTCCTACGTGAAGATGATGTTTTAAGGGGCACCATTGAATCTAGATTGGGGAAGGGGGTAGGCCCTCTGACTTCCTACGTGAAAATGTTGTTCCCTTAAATTAATGCGCTTAAATTCCAAATTTGTTCAAATGGCAAAAGGTCAAAATGACCACAATTACTCCCATCTATCTTATACGAAATGAAGAAAGAATTTTTCTCGGTTAGCTTAGTCCTTAAGTTAGAACCTGTTTCCTCATAATATCTGTTTATACAGGAGCAAAAATAGGGATGAACTACACACACACACACTCACTTAGGACTTGGTTGTTGGGTTGAATAAAGAATACAAGGATTGCTTGAGTTTGTGATTAGTGTACATTGGAAATAAAAGCCTTTTTGAGGAGACATGTGTTTCATTTGAATTGTCATGAATATAATCTTGTTTTATGCTACAAATGTCTATGCCTTTTGCTTGAGGACAAGCAAAGATCCAAGTGTGGGGGAGTTTGATGAGTCAATAAAGTAGTATATTTAATGTAGTATTTAATCTTATTTGTTTTAATTTAAGTTTATTATTATTTCCTTTTTTAGTCATTTAGATGATTCAGTGATTAGTTTTATTTATATAATATTTAGTCTTGTTTTATTTAGATCTATGTTTATTTTATATAATATTCAGTTTTATTTAGATCTTAGTTTATTTTATATAATATTCTGTCTCGTTATATTTAGATTCAAGTTTATTTTATATTATTGTTATTTCCTTTCTTAGAACTATTTTACTTTAGAATGCAAACTATTATATTTTAGGGACGAATATTGGATGGAAAGAGCCTTGGAGCAGAAGAAAGGGATTTGGAGCTGATTCGGAGCAAGAATACGAAGATTCGGAGCAAAAAATAAGTCTCCCCCAAAGTCAGAAACTTGGCACGGTAATATTCGAGGGCGAAAATTCTTTAAGTGGGGGAGAGTTGTAACAGCCTGTTTTTCTCTAGGATTATTTTATTTATTTTGTATATGTGTTTAATTGCTTACTTGTATGTTTGTCTTAGCCCTAATAAAGTGTCTCGAGTCGTAGTGTTCCCAAACTCCCTTGAACTTTATTCTTTTGTCTTTTTTTTTAATTGCGAAAGGCGTGATTAAGTAGCTTGTTTTTATTGAAAAATATGACATAAATTTTTTGTTGTCTTCTCTAAATTGGTAGTTTCTTGTACATGAAAGTGAACTCTTGTATTTTAAAGTTTTCTTGATAAACCCACACCTTGTTTTATTGTGGATAAATTCTCCAATGAGTAAATACACATGTTACACCCCTTGAGCAATTGTATGAATAGGTATTTTAAGGAACACGTTCTAGTTTTAAAGGTAAATTAACCCTCAAAAATTTTAAGAGTAAAAGTAGTATAAGCTAGTGTGGGGGAGTTTAAAAAGCCAAAATAAAACTAAAGGTTGCATCACTGAATCTAGATTGGGGAAGGAGGTAGGCCCTCCGACTTCCTATGTGAAGGTGATGTTATCTTGAGAAAAATAAAAGCATCATCGAATCTAGATTGGGGAAGGGGGTAGGCCCTCCGACTTCCTACGTGAAGATGATGTTTTAAGGGGCACCATTGAATCTAGATTGGGGAAGGGGGTAGGCCCTCTGACTTCCTACGTGAAAATGTTGTTCCCTTAAATTAATGCGCTTAAATTCCAAATTTGTTCAAATGGCAAAAGGTCAAAATGACCACAATTACTCCCATCTATCTTATACGAAATGAAGAAAGAATTTTTCTCGGTTAGCTTAGTCCTTAAGTTAGAACCTGTTTCCTCATAATATTTGTTTATACAGGAGCAAAAATAGGGATGAACTACACACACACACACTCACTTAGGACTTGGTTGTTGGGTTGAATAAAGAATACAAGGATTGCTTGAGTTTGTGATTAGTGTACATTGGAAATAAAAGCCTTTTTGAGGAGACATGAGTTTCATTTGAATTGTCATGAATATAATCTTGTTTTATGCTACAAATGTCTATGCCTTTTGCTTGAGGACAAGCAAAGATCCAAGTGTGGGGGAGTTTGATGAGTCAATAAAGTAGTATATTTAATGTAGTATTTAATCTTATTTGTTTTAATTTAAGTTTATTATTATTTCCTTTTTTAGTCATTTAGATGATTCAGTGATTAGTTTTATTTATATAATATTTAGTCTTGTTTTATTTAGATCTATGTTTATTTTATATAATATTCAGTTTTATTTAGATCTTAGTTTATTTTATATAATATTCTGTCTCGTTATATTTAGATTCAAGTTTATTTTATATTATTGTTATTTCCTTTCTTAGAACTATTTTACTTTAGAATGCAAACTATTATATTTTAGGGACGAATATTGGATGGAAAGAGCCTTGGAGCAGAAGAAAGGGATTTGGAGCTGATTCGGAGCAAGAATACGAAGATTCGGAGCAAAAAATAAGTCTCCCCCAAAGTCAGAAACTTGGCACGGTAATATTCGAGGGCGAAAATTCTTTAAGTGGGGGAGAGTTGTAACAGCCTGTTTTTCTCTAGGATTATTTTATTTATTTTGTATATGTGTTTAATTGCTTACTTGTATGTTTGTCTTTGGATTTGTAGATTTTTAGGTGAGAACGGTATTTTGGTCATTTTTAGGACTAAGGGTATTTTGATAAATTGTGGAGTAAGGATCAGTTAGTAATTTTAGAATGTGGTTTATTTTTGGAGTTTTAAGGTGAATAATTATTTTTACTAAGTTAGTAATAAGTTGTGGTAATTATTTTGATGTGGTAAATAAACGATGTTTTAGCGTCTTAAGTGTGTAGTAACTTTTTAGAATTAATTGGAGAGAGTTTTAAGCCCATTATGATTTGTAGTAACCTAGACCACTAAGGAGGAGTATATATGCATAACTCATGAAGGAAATTAGGGTTAGAAACATTTCACCCATTTCAAAACAATAGGTAGAGTGGCTAGAGAGAGAAAGTAGAAAGATAGAGAGGAGAGTAAAAGAAAGAAGAGGAAGAACCAAGATGAGGAGAAAGCAAGAGCTTAGGAGCTAGAAGAGGAGAGTGAAGCCTAAATTAGAGATAATATTCTTTTTCACTTGTGGGTCATAAATTGTTATGATTGAATTATGATTTTGATGTTGATTTCCGTGCTCTTAGTTAAGTGATGATTTTGAGTATGTGAACTTTGTTGGAAACTTGTTGTGGGTGCTTAAATTTCATTGTTTAATTATGTTGAAGTGATTACTTTGAAGTTTTAGCTTAAAATGTTGAAAATGATGATGTTGTTGTTGCTTGATGATGAATTCACGATGAATATGTGATAATTGTTGTTGGGTATATGTTGGTGACGATAATTCATGAATTGGGTGATGATAAATATGTTGTTGTGGTGAAATTGTTGTGTTTTTTTATGACTTTTGTGAAAATGGGTCAGAAAGGAGAAGTTTGATTTTGATGAATTGGGGTGAATTGGGGTGGAATTCATGGTTTATGTGCTAGGTGCATGGCACCTCTTCCATGACCCAAATTCTCTGATTTTCCGTCGTTTTAAGTCTTCGTCTTTTAATAACTTGCCTCGGAACTTGGGAACATAATTCCTCCCTCTTGTAAGTCTCCTGAGGCCTCTTGAAACTTCATTCTTGGTCTTCCTAAGTCTTCACAAATCTTCGGATGTTATTGATTTTCCGATTTGCATGATTTATTCGTGAATTACTTCAAAAAAAAAAAAACCCTAAAATTGCTATGTTTTGGGTAAATTAGAATTACAAACTTAAATATAAAATATATTACAAAAGTCCAGAAATCATAGACAATCGTTCTAATACTCGTCCTTTTTATTGTTAAAACCTACTAAAAAACATGCTAAGAATAACATAAGATGATATGTCATCAAGTAAGTACCCTGGTTGAATAAATATTCCCTTTGTAACCAAGTTCCTTTTGTTGATATCCACGAATTCAACCTTCGAATTTGTGATATCGATAACACTAATAGTTGGCAGTTAAATTGTGTCTATACTTTAATTCCTCCAAACATGCAGGATAATATTTTGTCCCATTCCTTCCAAATGGAACTTGGTTATCTCGGGAGGATAATGTTTTGTTGAATCAACAAGTTACATGGAACATGATATGGAAGTTGAAGATTCCACCAAATGTTCAATTCTTCTTATGGCTGGTTTCTCATAATTTTGTTCCCACTAGGTCTATTTTGTAAAATAGAGGTATTCATGTGGACCCAAATTTTTCTATTTGTGATCTTGAGATTGAAACTTTGGTGCATTGTCTATTTTCTTGTAATCGCTCCAAAATTGTTTGGCGTCTCACATTGGGCTCTGACCTTGTTCTACCCATGGGAGATACTTCTCTTCTTCAATGGACTCGTGATGATATTGATAATCTTGGCACAATAATCCCCATCATTATGTGGATTATCTGGTGTGCAAGGAATAATTTTTTTTAGGACTACAACACTTCTCACAATGGTTTTTTTAGCCAAAGTTTATTCTCTTCATATGGATGTCCTCCGTGCTTATAGTTTCCCTACTCAGTCATGTCTTTCAAAAACGCCACAAGAGGTTGTTTTGCCTAGAGGGAATATTAGGTCTATCATATTGAATGTGGATGGAAGGACCTTAATAAACCCGTGTGTAGCTGGATTTGAAGGGTTAATAAGGGATCATAATGGCAAATTTCATTAAGGGTTATTACGGTAGCTTGGTTACTCTAACATTCTTTATGCAGAAAATCATGGATTTGTTTCATAGCACTCATCCTTGTTGGGAAGCAGGGTTTATAGACATTATATGTTATTCCAATTCCCTTCAAACCATTTGATTAGTCCAAACGGCATATGTTAGATATCACCAGTATGCAAATGAGATTGAGACAATTCATCGATTCTTGGCCAAGGATTGGACCGTGTGACTTCAACATACTTTTAGAGACGGTAATATGAGTGTAGACGTTCTCACTAAACTTGGTACTGGAGCTTCTAGTAACTTGGTGATTCTCAGCAATCCTCTGATTGAGCTTCAATTACTTCTTCTTGAGGATGTCATGAGAATTCCATACTCTCGTACTTAGTCTTTGTGTTCAGCTTCATTTCTTCTTTTTTGGCTTATTTTCTCGTGTAACAAAAACAAAGATTTTGTTTCTTAAAAAAGTTTATAACAAACGGTGTCATAGGACGCGTTTGTTACTAATTAAAATACATGTGATTTTGAAATTCAATAATTTGTACATTATTTTTTAGTTATTTTATAAAAAAATCAGAATTTATTTTGTATCGGTTTATCGTAATAAAAAACACCTTTTTAAAAAATTAATTTAATGTATACAACTATATAAAAAGGATTGGAGCAGGGACGAATATTATATTTCAGGGACGAATATTGGATGGAAAGAGCCTTGGAGCAGAAGAAAGGGATTCGGAGCTGATTCGGAGCCAAAAATAAGTCTCCCCCAAAGTCAGAAACTTGGCACGGCCCGTGTCAAATGTGGCACGGCCGTGCCACCTCCCAGGATTCACTTTTGCTGCTTCTGCTTCTTGTGCAAGCTACTCTGTTTAGGTTTAGGCCCACAGTTTCTTGAGGAGCACTCTAGTATTATAGTTCCTTAGGTTTTAAGTCAATTGTAAGCTATAAATAGAGGAGCCTTCCATCACAAATATTCATCTTATTCTTGGAATACAATAGTGACAATTGTTTCTGTAACGCCCATTTTTGATTATTTAATTATTTAATTATTTGAATTATTTGAGGAGTCTAGATATATTTATTAATATATTATGCGGTGTTGAATTAAGATTTAATATGATTTTATGTGACGTGGTGACTTATTTTATTGTTAAATAAAATAAGATTTGAAAATAAAATAAAATATTTAGTTGTGGGTTAGTTTTGGATTTTAGAGAATTATGTGGGAGAAAGAGTAAATAGGATAAGATTTGTTGGGAGTATATAAAGGGAAATTAGGTCAAGAGGGAAATCAGTATACGCGTTACTGAATTTTGGAGAAAGAGGAGCAACAACACGTGAAGTGAGAAGAGAGCATAGGGGCTGCGATTTTCTGCTAATACCAGGTAAGGGTGAGCCTAGCATTTGATTATATTATTATGTAATTCATCTAATCAGGAATTAGCAAATCATAGGGTTGTTTTTGAGAGAATTGGAATTAGGTTAAAAAGTGAGAATAATCATGAATTAAGCCATAAAGCTGTAGAATAGATGTTTAGATTGAGTACAGAACGTAGATTATTCATACTGATGACATTTCTGAGAGTTTAGACGATTTAGATGATGAATTTGGGACCTTTTGTGTGATTTTTCGCAGAACCCGTAAGCAATCTGTTCGTCGCTCGCCTAGGCGAGCTATGCAACTCGCCGCGGCGAGAAGACCTAGATCGCTCGCGAGGCGAGCAACCCAGCTTGCCATAGCGAGCATTACCCTAGAGCTCGCGAGGCGAGCACTCCAACTCGCCATAGCGAGCAGGACCTTAGTTACTCGCGAGGCGAGCATTCCCACTCGCCATAGCGAGTTCTGTCAGAACTCAGAACCTGTTCTGTTGCGATCTGTTTTCGCATGTGACCTTGAGAGATGACCTTGGGGTAGCTTAAGAGACTTTTAATGATGTTTAATATAATCTGTAATGAGGATACATGATGATTGAGATTGTTTATAATGATTTTATGAAGCTTATGTGTGATATATGAATTAATTAAGTTATGAATGTTTGAATTACTTGCGATGCTTGCACTATGGATGCTATATATATGATGTACTTGCTGCCATGTTGCTATTTACTTATGTATAGATGCTGTATGTGTTAGTCCATGATGATTAAGATGTTTATTAAGACGTTTATGATGTTAACTTGTTTAAGTTAAGATTGCATTGAGTCTCATGCATACTCATTCTATGATGGGGGCTTATGCCCTGGAGTTTTTACTCACCAGCGACGAGGGCTTATGCCCTGGAGCTTTGCTCACCAGCGACGAAGGCTTATGCCTTGGAGTATATTTATGCTCATAGCGACGAGGGCTCATGCCCTGGATTGGTACCACATGCATATAAGACGTAGGGTTGCATAGTCAAGTGATGATGTCGAGTCGAGTCGTCTAAGATGTTTACTAAGATGTTTATGATGTTGATTATGACGATGCTAAATGATGTGTTGTTTAAGTTGATGCTTATTATGCTAGATGTTTATCTGTGTTATGTTGAACTGTGTTTGATTGCTGGTTGTGAATATTTAATTACATGTTTAATATAATTATTTGTGAATCTCACCCCTTCTGCTGGAATTGCCGCCTTGTGGGCAAGTGCAGGTAACCAAGATTAGGCGCAGACGTGTGAGGCTTTCTGCAGTTGAGTCTAGGTGCTCTGATACGTAACGGGCTGGGGAAAAACTTATTTATACTTTCTCTGTTCCTTACGTATTATGTTATTTGATATGACTATGATATTCTGAAGATTTTATTAAGACGTTGTTGAGGCCTGTGCGCCAAAGACTTTTCATTATGAGATGATTTTATGATTTTCCGCTGCAATAATTGAGTAATATTTTATGAATATTTTATGAAGGGTTAATGATTATTTATTCATTACTATGAGATGCTTTGAGAATGTGATGCCCTGTTTATGTGCTTACTCTGATGCATTATTATCTTTTTAAAGAAATTTTTACGCTGGGAAAACGGGGTGTTACAGTTTCTAATAATAATTTCTATTTCTCTTTATTTTACTTTATGTTTTCTTTCTTCTTCTTCCCCTTGTCTACTATGATCATGAGTGAGTAGACTTCTCTGTCTTGGGATTGTTGGATAAGTCTAATGACGAATCCAAAGCAAACCAAGCCTTCTCCTTAAATTAAACTCCTATATAATCTAGTTTCTAATCTAAATTCACCGATTAAACATGGATTAAGCATTATCAACTACCAACAAGCGAAAGTTGAGGTTATGATAATTATTAATCCATTATCCCAAACGTCAAATCTACAAGCGAAAGCTGCGATGAGATGTTGGAACAAGTGAATATTAGACAGAGATTGCAAAGGCAGTGAAATAGTCTTTGCAATCTTGGGACGAAGTAGTTTCACAGCCTTAATGCATCTCCTAGTAATCAATTCAGCAAAATAGGATTGATTGCTAAGAGTAAACTCTTACTAGACTGAGAGAAAAAGTAAGGGGCTAAAGGGAAACCGGTCATACGAAACTAGGTCTATCATAAGGTTTTAAGGATAAAGCTTCGGTTTGTGGAGGGTTTGCTATTATGACAAACCAATAATCTCAAGACACCTCTTTTATTATTATTTTCTTTTAACCATTAATCCAAACTTTATTATTTGCATTATCTTCTAATCATTATATGAAAGTTAATTGAATTCATAACTCCCTGTCGGAACAATATCTTTTATTACTACATCGGCAGAACCGTGCACTTGCGGTTTTGCTCATCAGAAGGTTGGCAAAGATCTACATTGAGCAGGTTTTCAAATTGCATGGTATTCCATGTAGTATTGTGTCAGATAGAGATCCGAGGTTTATTTCAAAGTCTTGGGAAAGTTTGCAAGCAACTTTGGGAACTAAGTTGAGGTTGAGTTCTGCTTATCATCCTCAAACTAATGGTCAGACGGAGAGGACTATTCAATCTTTGGAAGATTTGTTTAGAGCTTGTGTTTTGAAACAAGGTGTAAGTTGGGTTGAATGTTTACCATTGATTGAGTTTACTTACAATAACAGTTTTCATTCGAATATTAGTATGGCGCTATTTGAAGCTTTGTACGGGAGGAGGTGTAGGACTCTGTTGTGTTTGTATGAGTTTGTAGAGAGTGCTTTATTAGGACTAGAAGTTGTTCAAGAGACAACGGAAAATGTTAGGATGATTTAGGATAAGATGAAAGTGTCTCAGAGTAGGCAGAAGAGTTATCAAGATAAGAGGAGGAAGGATATTGAGTTTCAAGTTGGAGATCATGTGTTTTTTAGGGTGAATCCAGTTACCAGTGTTGGGCGTGCTTTGACATGTTGGAAGTTGACACCTCGTTTTGTTGGACCATTTGAGATAATTGAGAAGGTTGGAGTTGTAGCGTATCGTATTGCGTTACCGCCGTCGTTGTCGAATCTTCATAATGTGTTTCATGTGTCTCAGTTGAGGAAGTATGTTTACGATTCATCACATGTGATTTAAGTGGATGATTTGGAAGTAAGAGATAATTTTACCGTTGAGACTTGGCTGGTGAGAATTGAGGACCGGGAAGTCAAGAGCTTAAGAGGAAAAGTGATCGTTTTGGTGAAGGTGGTTTGGGTTGGACCAACCGATGAGAGTGCTACTTGGGAACCGGTGTGAGTGCTACGTCGTATCCAAAGTTGTTTTCTTCAGGTAATATTTGAGGGCGAAAATTCTTTAAGTGAGGGAGAGTTGTAACAACCTGTTTTTCTCTAGGATTATTTTATTTATTTTGTATATGTGTTTAATTGTTTACTTGTATGTTTGTCTTAGGATTTGTAGATTTTTAGGTGAGAAGGGTATTTTGGTCATTTTTAGGACTAAGGGTATTTTGATAAATTGTGGAGTAAGGATCAGTTAGTAATTTTAGAATGTGGTTTATTTTTGGAGTTTTAAGGTGAATAATTATTTTTACTAAGTTAGTAATAAGTTGTGGTAATTATTTTGATGTGGTAAATAAACGATGTTTTAGCGTGTTAAGTGTGTAGTAACTTTTTAGAATTAATTGGAGAGAGTTTTAAGCCCATTATGATTTGTAGTAACCTAGATCACTAACTCATGAAGGAAATTAGGGTTAGAAATGTAACACCCCGTTTCCCCAAAACAACATAATAATATTAAAACAATCAGAGTTCAACAATAACGGGCATGTCACACTACTTTTCAAAATTATTTAAATAGAAAATAGAACTATTTGAAATACCAACAAAATCTCATTCTTATAAAAATTTGCAGCGGAAATATTTCTTTTAAAATCATCATCATTCAACTTCAACAGAATTCTTGGCACAAAGGCCTCAACAACAAAATATTATTCTTCAACTTAAAATCCAACATGTTCAAAATTCGATACATAAAGGAATGAAAGAAACAAAACAACATTTTCCCCATCCCGTTACGTATCAGAGCCCTATGACACTTGAGCCAACATCCTACTAGCCTTGGAAATCTGCACTTGTCCACAAGGCGACAATTCCAACAGAAGGGGTGAGATACACATTCAATAATAATAATATATAATCAATCAAGTTAATGAAAACAACAACAATTCAATGACAAGCATCATCAGGTTCACATATATATACATATATATATATATAAATACACCAACAACAGAATCATCAATCAACAAAACATCATATAGTCATAGCAAAATAGGCATCATCTAACATCATAATTATCGTCCTAAATCACCTTATACATCATCAAGCACACCATTCACGAAACACGTTAAACGTCAATCAAGAATATCATCACGAAATATCATCAAGAGCTTCAAGGAACTTCATCACGAAGATACCATCAAGAACATCAAAGAACAATCATCATCACAAATGCATCACAAACCATCATAAATCATCGTCTTAACAACCATCTCAAACATCACATCATCATCACAAATCATCGTCACGACATCTCATAAGACACGACTCAACAAATGCAACTCTACGTCTTAGACATCATGCACGTGGTACCATCAGGGCATAAGCCCCCATCGCTAAAGGTCATAAAAGAACCTGTCAGGCATTAAGCCCCCATCACTGACTATGCTATGCAACGACACGAGTAAAGACTCAACAATGCACATCTTTAGATGACTCGACAAATACACATCTTTAAATAGCATCATCGTCAAATATCACATATTTAAATATGACATCTTTATATAGCACATATTTAAGTCACACATCTACAAACAACACATCTTGATATAACACATATTTAAATCACACATCTCCGGAAAGCACATATACATCAATCAACTACATTCATATCAAAGTCCAACACATCCTTCAACAAGCAAATCAAGTTTGATCAATAAAACATAAGCCAAATACTCATAAAACACTCCGACTAAATCCCTAATACTTAAGTTTGAAGTTGGGAAACCAACCATAAGTTTTGGACTAACTTGGGATTAGTTAAGCTAAGTTTTCTAAAAAATTTCTGAAGACCTACTTGGACTATTTTCATCATAATTCAAAATCTACAAATCCTCTTCGAGTCAAACCAGTTCCATTAGAAAGCTAACTTAATTATCTACAACTTTCATATTTACACCTAAGACCAATTATGTACCAATCAATACCAGTTTTCATTTCAAATTCGGACAAAGTTGTGCTGAAATTCATAAAAATTCACTGTGACCTACGTTCAGTAATTTGACCATAACTCAAGTTATATAAATCATTTTGACGTCAGACCAACGGCATTAGAAAGCTAACATTCATACCTACAACTTTCGTGTTTACACCGAAAGCTAGTTCGAAACAGAAACTGATGCAAAAGACGCAACAACATGAAACAGGGTATGCTGTCAAAGGTAGCTCTCGGGAAAACTCTATTTTTCACTCAAAAACCCAAATTTCATCTAACCAAATCCCAAATTTGATAGAGAACAATGTTTACAGGTTCTATATACAACATAACAATCAAAACAACACATAAACATGCATTAAACAACACAATTCATCACATCATATCAATTATCATAAACTTTCTAAACCCTAAACCTAGAACACAATTTCATCAACAATCAAAATTATATATACATATTATTGAAGGAATCCCACCCTTACCTTAATTCAGCAAGCAAAAACTCTACAACAATTGATTCCCTCTTCTCTTAGCCTCTTCTAGGGTTCTCTTCTTTCTCTCCAAAAACTCTCTTTTCTAAAGTTTTGTACGTGAAAAATGAAACAGACTTTTGTTTTTCTAAACTAAAACCTCTCCTTTCTCTTTCTATTTTTCCTTAACCTCCCACTTATTTCACTTAACTCCCTCCTTAATTTCTATTAATTCTCATTAAACCCCATAATTTCAAGTAAATAATAATCTTACTTATTTTTATTAAACAATAAAAATAATCATATATTCACATAATCACATAAATACTATATAATAAAATAGTAACACCCCACATATTCACATAAATCATTAAAAAATCATATAAAAGATTTTAAAATCAACCAACGATAATTAAAATAAAACTAGGGCGTTACAAGAAACATTTCACCCATTTCAAAACAATAGGTAGAGTGGCTAGAGAGAGAAAGTAGAAAGATAGAGAGGAGAGTAAAAGAAAGAAGAGGAAGAACCAAGATGAGGAGAAAGCCAGAGCTTAGGAGCTAGAAGAGGAGAGTGAAGCCTAAATTAGAGATAATATTCTTTTTCACTTATGGGTCATAAATTGTTATGATTGAATTATAATTTTGATGTTGATTTCCGTGCTCTTAGTTAAGTGATGATTTTGAGTATGTGAACTTTGTTGGAACCTTGTTGTGGGTGCTTAAATTTCATTGTTTAATTATGTTGAAGTGATTACTTTGAAGTTTTAGCTTAAAATGTTGAAAATGATGATGTTGTTGTTGCTTGATGATGAATTCACGATGAATATGTGATAATTGTTGTTGGGTATATGTTGGTGACGATAATTCATGAATTGGGTGATGATAAATATGTTGTTGTGGTGAAATTGTTGTGTTTTTTTATGACTTTTGTGAAAATGGGTCATAAAGGAGAAGTTTGATTTTGATGAATTGGGGTGAATTGTTGATGTTGTTGTGTTGAGTTGAGATGAATAGAATTTCTGCTTTGAATTATAAGTTTTGGGTGTGGGATTGTTGGGAGAAAATTGGGTTTTGAAGTAAAACTCATTTTAAGTGTTTTTGAGAAATAGGTGATTTTGAAAGAATTGGATTAAGTTGTTTTGAGATAGGAAAACATTATTTAATAGTAAAATATGATAGGTTTAAGTGATTGGGACGCGTAGGAGAAAATCGGATAAAAAACAGATTGAAGATTGGAATTTTATGCGCGAAATGGCGAAAAACGAAAAAAAATAGAAAACTTGTGTTGTTAGAGAGGCACGACCGTGCGTGTCATAGGCACGGACCGTGCGTCCAGCATGCACGATCGATTTTTTGCATTTTTAAGGATCCAAATGCATCCCTATGAGTCCCAAACACCTAACCCTACCTAATTGAAGTGTAATAGAATTTCTAAGAGTGTTTCAACCTGGCTCTATTTTTAATTTGATTTGGTTTTGAATCATGTGTTAAAAAGAGACGAAATTTGGAAATTCGGCGAAATAAAGGAACTTTGTGAAACGAAAATGTTTTGATTGGTTTACTAAGATGTTAGATTAATTGTAAATATGTTTTTATGATATGTAAGAACTTGGTAACCTAGTTTGATGTTGGATATTGGAAATAGGCGATTTTGTGTAAATGGATTGTATTCATGATAATATGATAAAAAGAGAATGAATCATGTTGGATAGGTGTATAATATGTTGGAGATCATGATTGATGAATTGTTGTCTATTTGTGAATGGTGTCATGTGAAACAATGATTGTTTCTTTGTGGTGATAAATCTTGATGATGATTTTTGGTGATGACTCTTTTGTTGATTATGACTTGTTGATTGTGTGGATGTGAAAACTTGATAATGCAAAGGGTAGTGAATTGGTGAATATATTATATGATGGTGAAAATTGTATAATATAGTTTGGTGATATGTGCATTGTCGAGTCTTACTTGAAGTCCATGCATTCATAGTCATGTTGAGTCTTATGAAGAATGTAAATGGAGGTGGCTTTGGTGAATAACGTAATGGAGGTGTACTTTACGTTAGGTGTGGATTCATACGATAAAATTATTTTCAGAATCCAGTTTGTACCACATGCATGTAGAGGTGTCTAGAACATTGCATGCATTTGACATTGGTGATTTATGTCATACTTGACTATGTGAATTGGTGACTTTATGCACTTGTGAAACCTAGTAAATGTTGTGATTATGTGAAAATGTGAATTTGTATATGTTGCGTTATTATGCTTGTACCTTGAAGAATAATGTTGATGTGGATATTCATTGTTGAATGATTTAAATAAGTGTTTATTTATCGTTCATCGAAAATGAATATGTTGCTTGTTATTATTTGATTATACATTATTTGTGGAATATAATCTAACCCCAAGTGGTCGTTTGGTTGACCGCCTGCGTATTTGTATGAATGGGTAGATGTCGTGCATGATTGATTTGCTTTTACTTCTGAGTTTCTTGAGAACTAGCATTGGAGCTCCCTCTTTACTTTACTGCTTGGGGTCTAGTTTAGGGCTCTGATTAGGGTGTCAGACTTGTTTATTTACTTTATGTCTTGCTGAGATTTGTTGCTCACTTATGCATGAGATTTGAGATTTATTTGGTGATGTATTATG
Source organism: Medicago lupulina (assembly GCA_958299785.1). Taxonomy (NCBI): domain Eukaryota; kingdom Viridiplantae; phylum Streptophyta; class Magnoliopsida; order Fabales; family Fabaceae; genus Medicago; species Medicago lupulina. The sequence continues at coordinate 41,324,229 of OY283142.1, forward strand.
AGACACGATTGTTGAGATTTTATTATGTTATCAAGATATCTTGTATGATGATTTTCCGCTGCGAGCTTTTGAAAGCATAGTTATGAATGTTTTATGTTAATTGTAGATATATCATCTAAGCTTTTTTAAATAATTGAAATATTTGCATATTTATTGCGTTAAAGGGTAGAGGGTGTTACATGTTTGGGTTAAGTGTGCGGGTTTTACCCATAAAAAAACAGGAAAATACATATGTGCCCCTCACATTTTGGATGCACGAGGCATATGCACAGTGTGGTTGTAACACCCTAAACTCTAAAAGCGATAAATTACGCTAATGATACGACCATATCAAGAATCTAGATGTTACTTTTTCAATAAATCACCAAGCATGCACAAATAACAATTCTTTCAAAACATTGCAGCGGAATAAAATATTAATATATCGACATTTAATAAAACACCTCCAAGTAGCCATGTCATAAAATCATGCTACATCACCAAGTATAAAATCTCATCTCTGTTGGAACAAAGGGTGTTTCACAAATATACCACTTAAGTTTTGATGATAACAAGGTATTAAAAATTATCAATTGGATATTGGTAAAAGTTTATTCAAGTGTACAGGACCATTAACAAAGAATTATTTACAAGCGGTTCTGACTGAATGAATTAAAAGAGCAAAGGTATCTTAGAATGAAGTTTGAAGAGCATCTGAATGAAAGCGCTCCTGGAAAGTCAGAAGCATAGTGCGTCTGAAGAAAGTGCTCCTGAAGATGACGTCATCAGAAGCCAGTTTTCCAGAAGCAGAGTTCATCAGAAGCCAAATTGTTCAGAAGCCAATTTGTTCAGAGGCTAAGAAGCGTTGACAAAGTACAGTGTACGGAATGTACAACCACTATGTCTGCGCTTGTCCCTGCAACCACCAACTCTGCAGTGTGTCTTCTATACACGACAAGAATAACAACAACAACTGCAGACTTTATTCCATATTTACGGGAATGGATTTGAAATTGGTTTCATAGTACAATCCTCAAATCAAGCAAAAGATCAATGGTGTCAAATCAGCTTCGGTCAAAGATAAAGTGATGAGCTGGCTAGTTCCCAATGTCTCTCAAATCCTCTATAAATAGAGATGAAGACTTGAAGAACTTAGATACAGATATACACATACGCGAACAAGGCTATCTCTCATATTCAAAGTCGCAAACATTGCTCATCAACAACTTAGATAATTCTTACAAAAGTTCACATTTTCGAATTTCTAAGTGTCTAAGAAAAACAGAGTCTGTTCTGTTAGTTTTGTTTTGTGAATACCTCTGATTGTATATCAAGTATTCAAAACCCTTTTCAATTCTCTGTAATTGTTTAGAAGTCTCTTGGAGTTGACCTTGAGCATTGAAGTCTCTTTCTTGTGTGATTGAGCAAAGGAAGTCTCTTACTTGTGTGTTTGAGCAACTTGTAATTTGATATTACATTTTAGTGGAACTCTCCTTGGAAGTGCAAGGGGGATATGACTACTTCCGGATTGTGGAAGGAACCTGTATAAATTGCTTGTGTTCTTCTTCTGTTTTCTGCTCTCTTACTCTTAATCCGCTGCACAGTAAAACTCTGAACTCTAATCAGACTCTGAACTTTTCAGACTCTGATCCTGAGAACAGTGCTTATTTTCGTAAGAAAGAAACGTTTTGAAAAACACAATTCAACCCCCCCCCCCCCCCCCTTCTTGTGTTTTTCCCACCTTCAGTTGGTATCAGAGCTTCGGCTCTGTAGCTAGCACTTAACCGTGTTACAGTAAACGATCGGTGAAAAACATGTCTGGGGAAGACGCTTCTGTATCTGGTTTTGGTTCCGGTTCTGGCTCTGGAGCTACTATACATTATGACTACAACAACAACAACAAAAGTGAAAGATCTGCTAATCACAACAAACCTCCCATGTTTAATGGTGATCCAGAAATGTTCTCTTGGTGGAAGACCAAGATGTATAGTCACATCATGGGAATGGATGAAGAGTTGTGGGATGTTCTTGAAGATGGTGTTGGTGATCTGAGGTTGGATGAAGAAGGCGCTGCTCTTGATAGGAAAGCTCACACTGCTGAGCAGAAAAAGCTTTATAAGAAACATCATACGATCAGAGGCATTCTTGTGGCTGCCTTGCCTCATAAAGAGTACTTAAAGATGAGTGACAAATCAACAACATAGGCTATGTTCACCTCATTGTGCTCATTTTATGAGTGTAACAAGAAAGTCAGAGAAGTTAAGGCTACTATGCTTGTTCATCAGTACGAGTTGTTCAGAATGAAGGAGGATGAAAACATTGAGACCATGTACTCAAGGTTTCAGACTCTTGTTTCTGGACTTCAGATTCTGAAGAAAAGCTACATAACGTCTGATCATGTGAACAAGATTCTGAGAAGTTTGCCTGCAAAGTGGAGACCGAAAGTGACAGCCATTGAAGAAGCTAAAGACTTAAACACCTTGAGTGTTGAAGATCTTATAAGCTCTTTAAAATGTCATGAGATAGGTCTTAATGAGCATGAACTTGTCAAGAAGCCTAAGTCCATTGCACTAAAATCCAGAGGCAAGTCAGGTAAGGCTCTAAATGCATTGGAGTCTGAAGAAGAATCTACATCTGAAGATTCTGATGAAGACTCTGAGATTGTTCAAGAGATGGCTATGCTCACCAACAGACTACAATATCTTGCTAAGAAAAACAAGAAGTTCATGAGCAGAGGTAGTAGTCACAAAAGCTCTAGAAAAGAAGATCAAAAAGGTTTCTTTAACTGCAAGAAGGTTGGACACTTCATTGCTGAATGTCCAGACCTGCAGAAAGAGAAATCTAAAGAAAAATCAAAGAAAGCAATCTTCAAGTACAACAAATTCAAGAAGCAATTCAAGAAGAGCTTGATGGCAACTTGGGAAGATCTGGATAATGAGTCTGAGTCTGACAAAGATGATGCTGAAGATGAAGCAAAAATAGCTCTGGCTTTGGTAGCTACTGCTGATAATGAAAAAGATTCATCTGATGCTGAGTCAAACAGATTCTGAAACTGAAACTGAGATATATTCTAAACTCACTAGATCTGAATTGATTGATTCTCTCAAGGAACTTCTTTGTCATTATGAAAACCAATCCACTGAGTTGAGGAGAGTTAAGCAACGATACATTAAGCTGCTAAAACTCCATGAATCAACTAAGATGGAAATGGATGCCTTACAACAAGAAAATAATGATTTAAAAACAATGACTAAGAAAGGTGATAATAAATCTTTATCTGAGCAGGATGCTGCTCTTCAAGAGTTTATTAACACAGGAATTGATAGAACCAAAGTTGCATCTATGATTTATAGCATAAATCAGAACAACAAAAAGGGAATTGGATTCACAGGAGGAAACTCTAGTGAAGTAATTCTGAAACCTTGTTCTGATGACTTCAAAGAGGGACTGAAAACTCATTTTGTGTCTGAATCTGGAAAAGCTTCCCATTCAGGATCTAAATCTTTAAATTCAAAGGAATTGACTAAGTCAAAGCCTGAGAATCAAAAGACAAAGGTAACAAATGACTCTAAATCAAAAGCTCCAACGTTACAGATTCTGAAAAGATCAGAACCTAACAAACAGGTTCTGAAGAAAACAGAGTCTAAAACTCAAAAGCCTAGATTTCAGAGGAAGGAAGCTGTCTTTACTAAGTCACATTCTAAGACTAAAGGTTCTGAACCCAAAGTCTGGAAGAAGACAAAACAAGAAAATTTCAGACAGAAAACACAAATGAGACTCAGAACTTCTAGGACTAACCCAAGAGGACCCATGAAAATATGGGTACCTAAGACAGAAATTGTTGATGCTGCAGATATTTCTAAAAGGAAACGTAAAGCAGAAGTCCTGGTATCTGGACAGTGGCTGCTCGCGACATATGACGGGAGAAAAGTCTATGTTCCTAACCCTGACCATGAAAGAGGGAGGAACTGTGGGATTTGGAGGAAACCAAACTGACAAAATCATTGGTACTGGAACAATTGGTAATTCCTCAGTCTCTATTAATAATGTGTGGTTTGTAGATGGACTAAGGCATAACCTACTTAACATAAGTCAATTTTGTGATAATGGTTATGACGTCTTGTTTAATAAGAACAACTGCACAGTAGTCAACGAAGGTGACCAATCTGTAGTTTTTAAGGGAAAGAGAAAGAACAATGTTTACAAGATTAATTTTTCAGAACTGACTGATCAGAAGGTATTTTGCCTCCTATCAGTGAGTGATAAGAAATGGTTGTGGCACAGAAGGTTGGGACATGCTAACTGGAGATTAATCTCTAAGCTTAGCAAGTTACAACTTGTCAGAGGCTTACCAGACATTGATTATCATTCAGATGCACTGTGTGGTGCATGTCAGAAGGGAAAAATTGTTAAAACTTCTTTCAAATCAAAAGATATTGTTTCTACCTCCAGACCCTTGGAACTACTCCATATTGATCTATTTGGACCAGTTAGTACTGCATCTCTATATGGAAGTAAATATGGATTGGTTATAGTTGATGATTACCGTAGATGGAGTTGGGTTAAGTTTCTCAAATCTAAAGATGATTCATATGATGTGTTTACAAAATTCTGCATTCAAGTCCAATCTGAAAAGGAGCTAAAAATCCTAAAAGTCAAAAGTGATCATGGGGGAGAATTTGAAAATGAGCCATTTGAAATATTTTGTGAAAAATTTGGAATTATCCATGAATTCTCTTCTCCTAGAACTCCAAAGCAAAATGGGGTTGTAGAAAGAAAGAATAGGACTCTACAAGAAATGGCAAGAACCATGATTCACGAAAACAATCTGGCAAAACATTTTTGGGCAGAAGCAGTAAACACAGCATGTTATGTTCAAAACAGGATCTATATCAGACCCATACTGAATAAAACAGCGTATGAACTCTTTAAAGGTAGGAAACCTAACATTTCCTACTTTCATCAGTTTGGATGTACATGTTACATCTTGAACAATAAAGTCTATCTGAAGAAATTTGATGCAAAGGCACAAAAGGGAATCTTTCTAGGTTACTCTGAGAGGTCCAAGGCATATAGACTGTATAACTTGGAAATGTAACACCCCGTTTTCCCAACATAAAAATTTCTTAAACAATTATCAGAGTATGCAAACACAACAACGGGATATTACATAAAACATAATCCAAAACAATTAAATAATAATTTATTTAACCAATTTACTTCAAAACTTTACAGCGGAATTATTACTAAAAATTCATAAACGTTTGGCACGCAGGCCCCATAAAATATCTCAAATGTTAGCAAGGAACATCAAATACACGTAAAGAATGAAGCATGCATAAGACAACCCCATCCCGTTACGTATCAGAGCGACCTAGACAACACTGTGAGGTAAGGCCACTCACGAACCACCTGAACACTAAGCACGATCACCTGCACTTGCCCACAAGGCGGCAATTCCAGCAGAAGGGGTGAGAATTCATAACAAAATAATATTAATCAACATAATTTAGAGTAACAATTAACATCAACACATCAGTAGCATTCTTGCATAACAATTAGCACGTAATCACATATTCAACTTCATATCATCTTTAAGCAAGTAGCATAGATAGATAACACTTATCACGTAATTATATATTCATTCTTTATCAACAACATGACATCATAAATATGACCATGCGACAATGCTCTTAGACTCCTTATATGCATGTGGTACCAAACTTCATCATAAGTATTAATATACTTTTAAAACGTGCGGAGGACAAAGCTCCTAATAAACGTGCGGAGGACAAAGCTCCTATCATGGTGAGGACTAAGCTCAATGTATGCTATGCATGGACTCAGTTCAAAACAACATTTATCCTTAATCATCGTATCAACATGCATCCAAGAAATTGGAGCTAAACAACAACTCATCATCGCATATATATTTATATCATACGTTTTCAGTTTAATAACATCAGCAGCTTAATTCAAATCACAAGAACAGAATGATATCATTATATCAATTACAATTCAAGGCAACATAAACTTTATCATAATTGCACAAGGTATAATACTTTAATCCTTACTCAAAATTCACACATAAACTACTCAGCTCTGTACACATTATTCTCAACAATACTAATAGGTCTCCGTAGCCCTAGGGGGGGGGGGGGGGTCCTCTCCTAATCCAACGTACGAACAGGTCGCACAACTCTCAAACACCGCATTCTGGTAGTGTTCGCGAGGCGAGTGAGTTAGTTCGCCGTGGCGAGCTGCCAGAAGCAACTCGCGAGGCGAAGAAAAGTGCTCGCTATGGTGAGCTGCCAGAAGCAACTCGCGAGGCGGGGATAAGTACTCGCCGTGGCGAGCGATGAAGCTCATCACTCGCGAGGCGAGGATCACTGCTCGCCGTGGCGAGCGATGAATCTCGTTGCGGCCAGACTTGCTAATTTCTCAAAAATCCTACGATTCACATGGTTCTAAGCCTCTTACTGATTCCAGAATTCATCCTAAACATAATCTAAGGTCTAGGAACACTTTCTACATCAATTAAACCTATTCCAACCGTTAATTCATCAAATTCTAGGGTTTTGACCTAGTTTCCTCCTTCTCTTAATTCAATCCTATTCCTTGTTAATTGATCATCAAAACTATGCTAATTAACATTACAGAATTATGAGTCTCACCCTTACCTGGTTAGAAGTAGAAAATCGCAGCACTCCTCTCTTCTCTTCTCCTCACGCGCGTGCGTTTCTTTCTTTCTCAAAGTCTGATACGTTACTGACTTCCTAACCCTAGTTTTCCTTATTTATACTGCCAACAAATCTTATCTTATTTACTCTTTCTCCCACATAACTCTCTAAAATCCAAAACTAACCCACAACTAAATATTTTATTTTCTTTTCAAATCTTATTTTATTTAATAACAAAATAAGTCTCTTAACCTTATCCTTAACATTATATCTTACCACAAAACATCCCAAGCATATCAAAACACATCAAAACATATCAAAACACTTATATATTATATAAATATAATATAATCACCTAAACTCGATTTTAAATAAATAATAAAACGAACGTGGGCGTTACAACTCTCCCCCACTTAAAAGATTTTCGTCCTCGAAAATTACCTCAAGCGAATAACTCTGGATAAGACTCCAGCATCTTACTCTCAAGCTCCCAAGTCAAGCTTTCACCAGTCGCTCCCGACCAAACGACTCTAACGAGAGGTATATCCTTGCCTCTCAACGTCTTCACTTTCCGATCATCAATCCTTACCGGTAAAGTCTCCACCGTAAGATTGTCTCTAACTTGCACATCATCGCTCTGGATCACATGAGATGGATCCGGAACATACTTTCGAAGCTGCGACACATGGAAAACATCATGTAAATTCGAAAGATGCGGTGGTAACCCAACTCTGTACGCCACCGTTCCAACCCTCTCTGATATCTGATACGGGCCAATAAATCTCGGAGTCAACTTCTTTGACTTCAAGGCACGTCCAACACCAGTCATAGGTGTGACCCTTAAAAACACGTGGTCTCCTTCCTGAAACTCAAGGTCTTTCCTTCGCTTATCATGGTAACTCTTTTGTCGACTCTGCGACGCTTTCATTTTCTCTTGAATCATTTTAACCTTCTCAGTGGTTTGCTGAACAATCTCTGGCCCTAAAACCACTCTTTCACCTGACTCAAACCAACACAACGGAGTTCTACACCTCCGACCGTACAAAGCCTCAAAAGGTGCCATTCCAATACTAGAATGATAACTATTATTGTATGTGAACTCGATTAAGGGAAGATGACTATCCCAAGTTCCTCCTTGCTCGAGAACACAAACTCTCAACAAATCCTCTAGCGACTGAATTGTCCTCTCCGACTGACCATCTGTCTGCGGATGATACGCCGAACTCAATCTCAACTTAGAACCCAAAGCCTCTTGCAAACTTTTCCAAAATATAGAAGTAAATCTTGGATCTCTATCGGATACTATGCTCGAAGGAACACCATGCAATCTCACAATCTCCTTGATATAAATCTCTGCCAACCGGGCAACAGGAAAACTAATATTAATCGGTAGGAAATGAGCCGACTTCGTCAATCGATCCACACTAACCCAAATGGTGTCATTCCCTCTTGGAGTATTCGGCAAGCTAGTCACAAAATCCATGGATATACTATCCCATTTCCACTCCGGCACATCTAAAGACACCATCATGCCAGCCGGTTTCTAATGCTCAATTTTCGACTTCTGGCAAACTAAACAAGCATACACAAACTGTGCCACATCTCGCTTCAATCCAGACCACCAAAACAACTTCTTCAAATCATGATACATCTTCGTAGCTCCCGGGTGAATACTCAAGCTACTTCTGTGACTCTCTTCAAGAATCATCTTCTTAATCTCTTCACTGTCAGGGATGCAAATCCTACCTCGGAATCTCAACACTCCCTGATCGTCGACTTGAAAATCACTATCTTCGGTCTGATTACCAGTAACCATTAAATCAACAAACTTGACATCTTCTTTCTGCGCCTCTCTTATATTCATCAAGAAGTCACTATCAATCTTCAGCATCCCTAGCTTCACACTCTGAGGCATCCTTTCACAAACCAAACTCAAATCTCTAAATTGCTCAAGTAATTCGAACTCCTTAACCATCATAGCAGACATATGCAAAGTCTTCCTACTCAAGGCATCTGCTACCACATTCGCTTTACCCGGATGATAATTCAACCCAAAGTCGAAGTCCTTCAAAAGTTCTAGCCATCTCCTCTGCCTCATATTCAATTCCTTCTGATCGAAAAGATACTTCAAGCTCTTGTGATCACTGAACACTTCGAATCTCGCACCATATAAGTAGTGTCTCCACATCTTCAATACAAAAACCACAGCTGCTAATTCCAAATCATGCGTCGGGTAGTTCTTCTCATGAATCCTAAACTGTCTTGAAGCATAAGCTACCACTTTACCTTCTTGCATAAGCACACCTCCTAAACCCAACTTAGACGCATCACAATACACTACAAATGGCTCATCTGGCTTCGGCAGAATCAAAACTGGAGCAGTCGTCAAACGCTTCTTCAACTCGTTGAAACTGTTCTCACAATGCACATCCCAAACAAAAGCTCTACCTTTACAAGTCAACTGGGTCAACGGAAGAGCTAACTTGGAGAATCCTTCAATAAACCTTCTGTAGTAACCAGCTAAACCCAAAAAGCTCCTAATCTCAGTAACTGACTTCGGAGTCTCCCATTGCGATACGGCTTCAATCTTAGACGGATCTACTGCTATACCCTCACCAGAGATAACATGACCAAGGAAACTCACTTCTTTCAACCAGAATTCACACTTAGACAATTTGGCATAAAGCTTCTTTTCTTTCAATACTTGCAAGACAATCTTCAGATGTTCAGCATGCTCTTCCTCAGTCTTGGAGTAAATCAAAATATCATCAATAAACACAACTACAAACTGATCCAGAAATGCGTGGAAGATGCGATTCATATACTCCATAAATACTCCCGGTGCATTAGTAACTCCAAAAGGCATAACCTTGTACTCATAATGGCCATAACGCGTTCTGAAAGCGGTCTTCTGCATATCTTCATCCTTTACTTTAATCTGATGATAACCCGACCTCAAGTCAATCTTGCTGAAAACACGTGCACCCACTAACTGATCCATCAAATCATCAATCCTCGGAAGTGGATACCTATTCTTGATAGTTACCTTATTCAACTGCCGATAATCAATACATAGCCTCATACTACCATCTTTCTTCTTTACTAGTAACACTGGCGCTCCCCAAGGTGAAACACTTGGTTTAACAAATTTCTTCTCGAGTAAATCTTCCAACTGTTTCTTCAATTCAGCTAATTCGGAAGCAGACATACGATAATGTGCCATCGACACCGGCTTAGTTCCAGGAACAAGATCAATAGAAAACTCGACTTCCCTCTCTGGAGGCACATCAGGAATTTCATCTGGGAAAACTTCAGGAAAGTCGCATACCACTTGCAATTTATCGATCACTGCTTGATTCTCTAAAGATAAAGAAGCCATCAACGAAAACATCAACATACCATCACGTTCTAGTTGCTTCATCTGCTTAGTAGATAAAAACTCAGCACCACTTTCCTCTTCAGCGGACGAGAAATGCACCGTCTTGTGAAAACAATTGATAAGAACGTGGTTGTACTCTAACCAATTCATACCCAGAATTACATCCATACCGCTTAAAGGTAGACAAACTAAATCCATCTCAAAATCGCGACCAAACATAGACAAAGGACAACTTAAGCATACGAGAGAAGTAGTCACCGAACCCTTAGCTGGAGTTTCGACAACCATCTCTCCATTCATATCAGACATAGCAAGACTAAAAGCAGAAACACAGTCTAAAGCAATAAAGCAATGCGTAGCACCAGTATCAATAATAGCAACTAAAGGAGTATTATTAATATAGCAAGTACCTCTGATCAAACGATCATCACTGTCTGTCTGAGTACCAGTCAGGGCAAAAACTCGACCCGTAGTAGGCGCCCTCTTTGGCTGCTTGCACTGGGAATCAATATGACCCTCTTCGTTGCAATTGAAGCACACGATATCATTACGCTTGCAATCAGCTACTAAATGACCCTTCTTGCCACACCGGACACACTTCTTGATCTCTTCTGGACAAGCATTGCTCTTGTGGCCTTTCACACCACAGTTGAAACACACGATCTCAGCAGGGGTACCCTTCTTCGCAGTCTGCCTATCAACGACCATCCTCTGTTTCCCTTTATCAGCAGGGGCACTATAAGGTTTAGGGCGACTCTGCTGGCCCTTGGCCTTCCTATCATTCACTACCTTGTAGTGAGCCTTCGTATCCTCTTCATAGATCCGGCAGCTATTCACCAAATCCGGAAAAACTCTGATCTGCTGATACCCAATCGCCCTCTTAATGTCGGGCCTCAAACCGTTCTCGAACTTAATGCATTTAGAAAACTCCGCGGTCTCAGCAGCATAGTGCGGATAGAACTTCGCCAACTCCCCAAACTTGGCAGCATACTCAGTCACTGACATATTTCCTTGCTTCAGCTCAAGGAACTCGATCTCTTTCTTCCCGCGAACGTCTTCCGGAAAGTACCTCCTCAGAAACTCTCTTCTGAACACGGCCCAAGTCACCACAGTTCCATCTTGCTCTAGGCTAGGTAACACGCTGACCCACCAATCATCAGCTTCCTCAGACAGCTGATGTGTACCAAATCGCACCTGCTGGGCTTCGGTGCACTGCATCACTCTGAAAATCCTTTCTATCTCCTTAAGCCACGTCTGGGCTCCATCGGGGTCATACCTTCCCTTGAACGTTGGAGGATGATTCCTCATGAAAGTCTGCAACATCCTCGTCTCAGCATTCACGCCAGCATTTGCATTAGGTTGCTGTCCCACAGCATTAGCCATTGCTTCCAAAGCAGCAGCAAGAGCAGCATCGTTCCTTCCAGCCATCCTGATATTCTACAACAAACAGTAGCAGCAACATAAGATTTAGTAATACAAATATTACTAAAACTCAACAAGACTCCCTAATTGGCCGGACAGACCGACTTGCTCTGATAACAATTGTAACACCCCGTTTTCCCAACATAAAAATTTCTTAAACAATTATCAGAGTATGCAAACACAACAACGGGATATTACATAAAACATAATCCAAAACAATTAAATAATAATTTATTTAACCAATTTACTTCAAAACATTGCAGCGGAATTATTACTAAAAATTCATAAACGTTTGGCACGCAGGCCCCATAAAATATCTCAAATGTTAGCAAGGAACATCAAATACACGTAAAGAATGAAGCATGCATAAGACAACCCCATCCCGTTACGTATCAGAGCGACCTAGACAACACTGTGAGGTAAGGCCACTCACGAACCACCTGAACACTAAGCACGATCACCTGCACTTGCCCACAAGGCGGCAATTCCAGCAGAAGGGGTGAGAATTCATAACAAAATAATATTAATCAACATAATTTAGAGTAACAATTAACATCAACACATCAGTAGCATTCTTGCATAACAATTAGCACGTAATCACATATTCAACTTCATATCATCTTTAAGCAAGTAGCATAGATAGATAACACTTATCACGTAATTATATATTCATTCTTTATCAACAACATGACATCATAAATATGACCATGCGACAATGCTCTTAGACTCCTTATATGCATGTGGTACCAAACTTCATCATAAGTATTAATATACTTTTAAAACGTGCGGAGGACAAAGCTCCTAATAAACGTGCGGAGGACAAAGCTCCTATCATGGTGAGGACTAAGCTCAATGTATGCTATGCATGGACTCAGTTCAAAACAACATTTATCCTTAATCATCGTATCAACATGCATCCAAGAAATTGGAGCTAAACAACAACTCATCATCGCATATATATTTATATCATACGTTTTCAGTTTAATAACATCAGCAGCTTAATTCAAATCACAAGAACAGAATGATATCATTATATCAATTACAATTCAAGGCAACATAAACTTTATCATAATTGCACAAGGTATAATACTTTAATCCTTACTCAAAATTCACACATAAACTACTCAGCTCTGTACACATTATTCTCAACAATACTAACAGGTCTCCGTAGCCCTAAGGGGGGGGGGGGGGGGGTCCTCTCCTAATCCAACGTACGAACAGGTCGCACAACTCTCAAACACCGCATTCTGGTAGTGTTCGCGAGGCGAGTGAGTTAGCTCGCCGTGGCGAGCTGCCAGAAGCAACTCGCGAGGCGAAGAAAAGTGCTCGCTATGGCGAGCTGCCAGAAGCAACTTGCGAGGCGGGGATAAGTACTCGCCGTGGCGAGCGATGAAGCTCATCACTCGCGAGGCGAGGATCACTGCTCGCCGTGGCGAGCGATGAATCTCGTTGCGGCCAGACTTGCTAATTTCTCAAAAATCCTACGATTCACATGGTTCTAAGCCTCTTACTGATTCCAGAATTCATCCTAAACATAATCTAAGGTCTAGGAACACTTTCTACATCAATTAAACCTATTCCAACCGTTAATTCATCAAATTCTAGGGTTTTGACCTAGTTTCCTCCTTCTCTTAATTCAATCCTATTCCTTGTTAATTGATCATCAAAACTATGCTAATTAACATTACAGAATTATGAGTCTCACCCTTACCTGGTTAGAAGCAGAAAATCGCAGCACTCCTCTCTTCTCTTCTCCTCACGCGCGTGCGTTTCTTTCTTTCTCAAAGTCTGATACGTTACTGACTTCCTAACCCTAGTTTTCCTTATTTATACTGCCAACAAATCTTATCTTATTTACTCTTTCTCCCACATAACTCTCTAAAATCCAAAACTAACCCACAACTAAATATTTTATTTTCTTTTCAAATCTTATTTTATTTAATAACAAAATAAGTCTCTTAACCTTATCCTTAACATTATATCTTACCACAAAACATCCCAAGCATATCAAAACACATCAAAACATATCAAAACACTTATATATTATATAAATATAATATAATCACCTAAACTCGATTTTAAATAAATAATAAAACGAACGTGGGCGTTAAAGGAAACACTCTGTGTTGAAGAGTCTATGCATGTCAAATTTGATGACAAGGAGCTTGGAAGTAAAATTCTAGAGCAGAATGAAAGCATTGCAGGTTCAGAAGAGTCTGATGATTATTCAGAACCTGATCAGTCTTCAGAGTTGAATGAGACTTTAGAAGCTGTGATAGCTCCTGATGTCCCAATTGTTGAAGCTTCTGAAGAAGCTCAAGATGATTCACAGCAAGTTATCCAGTCCAGAAACTCATTCAAGTACAAGTCTTCTCATCCTGAGGATCAGATCATTGGCAACAGAGAAAGTCCCAGAAGAACTAGATCTCATTTCAGACCTGAAGAGTCTGCCCTTGGATTGCTGTCTATGATAGAACCTACAACAGTTGATGAAGCACTAGCTGATGATGGATGGATCTTAGCAATGCAAGATGAACTCAATCAATTCAAAAGGAATGATGTATGGGATCTTGTACCTAAGCCTGGACACAAAAACATAATTGGAACCAAATGGGTGTTTAGGAACAAGCTGGATGAACAGGGAGAAGTAATCAGAAACAAAGCCAGACTTGTTGCTCAAGGATACAGCCATCAAGAAGGCATTGACTACACTGAAACTTTTGCTCCAGTTGCAAGATTGGAAGCAATCAGGTTACTTCTTTCCTACGCAGTAAATCACAACATAATTTTGTATCAAATGGACGTTAAAAGTGCATTTCTCAATGGAGTCATTTCTGAAGAAGTGTTCGTTAAACAACCACCTGGTCTTGAGGATTTAAAACATCCTGACCACGTTTATAAGCTAAAGAAATCCTTGTACGGTCTGAAACAAGCTCCTAGAGCCTGGTATGACAGACTGAGAAATTTCTTGCTTAAAAATGATTTTAAAAGAGGGCAGGTTGACACAACACTTTTCAAGAAGACACTTGAAAAAGACATTCTGATTGTGCAAATTTATGTTGATGATATCATTTTTGGTTCAACTAATAGATCTCTTTGCAAGGAATTTTCTAAGATGATGCAGGAGGAGTTTGAAATGAGCATGATGGGAAAATTGAAGTTCTTTCTAGGAATTCAGATCAACCAATGCAAAGAAGGAGTGTATGTTCATCAGTCCAAATATACCAAAGAGCTTCTAAAAAAGTTTAAGCTTGAAGACTGCAAAGAAATGAACACTCCAATGCATCCTACCTGCACTCTGAACAAAGAAGATCAAGGACCTAAAGTTGACCAGAAGCTGTATCGAGGTATGATTGGTTCTCTGTTGTATTTCACTGCATCCAGTCCTGATATTTTGTTCAGTGTATGCTTGTGTGCAAGGTTTCAATCAGATCCTAGAGAATCTCACTTAACTGCTGTTAAAAGAATCTTTAGATATCTGAAAGGAACTACGAATCTTGGACTTCTGTATAAGAAATCTTCAGATTATAAGCTAGTTGGATTCTGCGATGCTGACTATGCTGGTGACAGGATTGAAAGAAAATCAACCAGTGGAAATTGTCAATTTCTTGGTGAGAATCTGATATCCTGGGCTAGTAAAAGACAAGCAACTATTGCTCTGTCAACAGCAGAAGCAGAATACATCTCAGCTGCTAGTTGCTGTACACAACTGATCTGGATGAAACATCAGTTGGAAGACTTCCAAATAACTGAAAACTGTATTCCAATTTACTGTGATAACACAGCTGCTATTTGTTTGTCTAAAAATCCTATTCTTCATTCAAGAGCCAAGCATATTGAAATTAAACATCATTTTATTAGAGACTTTGTTCAAAAGGGAGTTTTAGATATTCAATTCATTGATACTGATCATCAATGGGCTGATATCTTTACTAAACCCGTAACTGTTGAAAGATTTAATTTTATAAAGAAAAATTTGAACATGCATTTTGTCACTGAGTAATGCTTGCCTCTGAATGAAAAATCAGACTCTGAAAGTTATCAGAAGCTGATTGAGTATCAGACTCTCTGTTAAGAATTTGAAGAGACTCAGCCTCTGAAAATCTTCAGACTCTGAGAAGGAATCTTTTGACTCTGATAGTGCGCAGAAGTGGAAAAGGTTAAAGTTAATTTCTTAGACTTCTAACATGGTCTATCTGCATTGGGAAGCAACACTTTTTGGGCAATGATGGTTATTCTCTTTAACAAATATTCTCACGCCCTTGTATATGTCATTAATGTTTGTGTCTGTTTGTCCCCTCTGATATGTGAAAAGTTTTCTCAAAAATCACTATAAATACCAAACACACACAACTCACTCACTTTCCTACACTTTCAATTTTTTGAGCAGTAACTTTAGAAAATCAGATTTTCTCTCTTTTTCTCAAATTAGAAACCCTAAACCCTTAATCTTTAACTTCTTCAATGACTACTTCTACAAGCGGTTCAAGCATGCAACTCCCCACAGGATCAAACTACTCTATCAAACCTAAAACGATGTCTATTCCTCTTGATTCATTGGATGTTCAAATAGAATCACCAGTGGATTTCACATCGCTTAAAAGAAACGGGTTGGATATGGAAGCGCTGATTTCAGCACAAAACATGTTTGATTATTTTCATATGTTAAATGGACCAACATATGTAAATCTGGTTAAGGAATTTTGGATAAGGGCTGAAGTCTATGATGTAGAATCAGCTAAGTCAGAAGAAAGTCAGGCTGTTTCAAGAAATCCAAGTCTTAAAGGAAAATCAAGAGAGGAGATGGGTCTTGAACCTTTCACCGGTTTAGAAATCAGATCAGCAGTGATGGGTATTCCAATAGCCATCACAGAAGGAGTGATTGCAAGAGCATGCAGAGTTGCTCCTGAAAGGAAATCCAACAACCAAGTTGGTGGACATGGATGTTAAGAACAGGATGCTTCTGAAGTTCGTCAATGACTGCTTCTTTCAGAAGGGAGGAGGTGCTGATCAACTCAATCTGGACCACAAATTGGCGTTGTATTTCTTGGCTGCCTATCAGGCTATTAATCTTCCAAGATACCTCATGCATCACCTGTGCTGGGCTATCAAAGAAGGAATTAAAGGAAAAAGGAAGCAAGTACCCTGTGCAAGACTGCTTTCTGAAATCTTTTTTCAAGGAGCATTGCTGAAGACTCTGGACAAGTTCAACCTTGTTTCAGATAGAGTTCTTAGAATTGCCACTAGTAAAATGATAAATGGCAAAACTCTGCAGCATATGAAGATTATCAAGAAATTCTCTTCTAATGATAAGGACCTGAAAGAATCTTCAGATCCATCAAGACCTTTGAGGGATTTTCCTTCCATTATAAAAGAAGATAATCTTGAAGTTCTGACTGGATATTTAGTTGCATATGCCAAGGAATCTGAGGATGATTCTCAAAGAGTTATTGTCGCTTTGGCCAGAAAGCAAAAAGTTGCTAAGCCTGAAGCAACCAACTACGACAGTGTGCAGAAGGTTGCTAAACCTGAAGCAACAAACTACGACAGTGTGGCTGCTTCTAATCCTAAAAGAAAAAGAGGAAAAGGAGATTCTTCAATTACCATGGAAGCTACTAAATTAGCTCTGGAAGAAATAGAAGCAGGAGAGGAAAGGCCAAGCAAAAGGCAAACATGAGCTGAAATTGTCAGTCCAATGTTCATTGTGACTCCTGAAATAGCCAAAAGGTGTCAAGAATATTCTGATAACCTGATGGCAGAAAAGAAAAGGAAGGCTGCTCAATATAAGTTGGAAAGGGATGAACAACATAAAGCTATGAGTCTAGAAAATTGTGACCAATTCTATGTTGAAAAGCTTGCTGAGGTTCAGGAGATTGCTAGTAAAGTTGAGGAAGAAGCTGTGAAGGGAGCTAAGGAAATTCTGAAAAAGGGTCAAGGAACACCAGAAGCTGGTGCTTCAGGCTCTGTTCCAAAGTCTACTGTGTCAGAAGCTGCTGTATCAGAGGTTGTTGCTTCAGAAGCTCCTCAATTTGCAAAGGTAAATCAGATTTCAGATCCCCAAACCACTATCTCACCTTCATCATCAATAGATTCTGACTTAGATAACATACCTCTGAGTCAGAAATACAATTTGTCCAAACTCACTCCAAAATCTAAACCTTCTCCAAAACCCAAACTCTCTCCCAAAACCAAACCATTTAAACCTGTGTATCCTGTTATACTTAAGAGTATAGGGGAGTTATCTCAAAGAAGAATTGGTCTTTGCAATAGACTACCTGCTGATCATCCTCTTCAACCCCCTATCATCGAACCTCTTAACATGATACCAGCTGGTGAAACCATTCCATCTTCATCACTCTCAGATCAATCACCAACTAGAGATAGTTCAAAAGTTATTGGTTCAACAGCTGCTGCTGAAGAGCATGCAGATCCTGAAGAGCCATCATCTGCTGACCTACCTCACTCAGATTCACCCTCTAACAAACAACAACAATCAACATCATCACCACAAAACAAACCTGAACAAACAACCATAACCAAAACATAAGAGGAAACCATTCCAGAATCTGTAATGGAGATAGTTGTTGAGGAGTCTGTCCAAGTGATAGAGTCTGAACCTTCTGTGTTTATTCCAAATTCTAAACCAACACATAACTTGCAACCTAGTGCTTCTGACCATCCTTCATCTTCATCTCAAATTCAGATTCTTGACCAACCACTAGTAAACATTCTGAAATCTGATTATCTTGAAGATCAGCTGGTAGAACTTCATGAGGAAATGCTGACTCTAGTGCTACTCAGAAGAGTTCCTACTCTATCTGTTGCCTATGAGGATAAATGGGCTGCTGTGAAAAACAAAGCTTGTGACATAATAGATGCAGTTGCCAAGAAGTGTTGTCGCATTCAAGCTAATGCACTGAGGCGTCATATGCATAATCTGCATTCATCTGAGCAACCCAAAAGCAAACTTCTGTACCTAGCAAATGCACCCTTCTATGCCGAATCAGAATATGTTTCCAGGGAAACAAAGGTGTTTAAGATGCTGAAGCAAAAGGTGCTGAGGCAACAAGAGGAATCTAAGGCAAGGGAGAAATATCTTCTTCAGAGGCAGTTGGCTCTTGAAGAAACTGTTAAGAAGCAATCTGAAGACATTCAGCGCTTAATGGTTCTCATCCAACAACAACAACCTCAACGCAACCCTTAGAATGCACACCTTACCTTTTTCTTTCATGTGTCTCAATTATCCTTGCTTCTGAAGTTGTCTTGTATTTTTGTCTTTCTATTTAATATATCAGTTTTTCTCTCTTCAGTTGCAGTTTTTATATCTTTGTCTTTACTTCTCTTTGTTTTTGTTCTTTTTGGTTAATGACAAAAGGGGGAGTAGTAGAAGTATTTAACAAAGAATCTGAGCCCAAGTGAAAATAAAAATTCTAACAGTTTTATTTTCTGAGAATTTTTTTTTATCTCATCTGTGTATTACTATATTCTGTAATTATGTTTGACAAAACGAATTTAATTAACTTGGATAGGACTTAGGGGGAGCTTGCAAACCTCACCTTAAAGAATATCAGACTCAGGGGGAGTCAGAGCTTACAAACCTCAGAAACCCAAAGTCAACTTGTTAATTAAGTTAACAACAATTGATTTTTTTAAATACTTGTGTTTGTCATCATCAAAAAGGGGGAGATTGTTGGAACAAAGGGTGTTTCACAATTTTACCACTTAAGTTTTGATGATAACAAGATATTAAAATTATCAATTGGATATGCTAAAAGTTTATTCAAATGTACAGGACCATTATCAAAGATTTATTCATAGAGGTTCTGACTGAATGAATTAAAGAGCAAAGGAATTTAATTTGAAGCTTGAAGAGCATCTGATTGAAAGCGTTCCTAAAGATGATATCATCAGAAGCATAGTGCGTCTGAAGAAAGCGCTCATGAAGATGCCGTCATCAGAAGCTAGATCTCTAGAAGCAAGTTCATCAGAAGCTATTTCACCAGAGGCTGAAGAGCGTTGACAAAGTACTGTGTACGAAGTGTACAACCACTAAGTCTGCGCATGTCTCTGCAACCACCATCTCTGCATTTTGTGTAACACCCCAATTCCTGACTTAAAAATTTTATTAAATAAATGCATATATCAGAGTAACATCATAAAAGAGTGTCACATTTCTCAACAAAAAAATCTTTAAACCAAATAAATATTAGTTTATCATTCGCATAAATAATCAAATATAGAAGCGGAATCATAATTAAAATATCCTTCAAAAAGGTCTTGGCACTAGGCCTCATAAACGTCTCATAATTTCGTCAAAATACTTAAAATCATTAAATAGTTCAAACATGATACATAAAGGAATAGACTCTAATAAAGACCCCATCACGTTACGTATCAGAGCAATCCTACGTCACACAAGACTCCTCACATCTGCGCACCTAAGCTTGGTTACCTGCACTTGCCCACAAGGTGGCAATTCCAACAGAAGGGTGAGATTCACAACAGAAATATTAATATATAAATCAAACATTTATGATTAACATCATAAACTCATCACATACATCACATATTAAAATACAAGGATAACATCATCGTCATAAAACATCTCAAATAACATATCATCGTCTCAAAACATCGTCTCATAATATGTCAACAATTTGACTCACTAAATGAAACTCTTAACATCTTGACATCATGCATGTGGTACCATATATAAGCATTAATATGCTTCACCGTCGCTTTGAGCAAATGCTCCACCGTCGCTTTGAGCAAAAGCTTCACCGTCTCATAATATGCAAATGCATGGACACGACTCTTTACGTCTTAAACAAGTTAATTACAACTTCTCAAACATCATTAACAACTCAACTGACTCATGCAATTCTAGTAAATACATGGCAGAAGTTCAACTCATTTAACACATATACAAGGCACATAACATCATCAACATCATTTAACATCATGCTTATAAATCATTAAAATATAAGCAATACATCGCATTATTTTTAACATAAAAGAACCATCATTAATCATCATTACAGAATGCATCTTAAGTCATAAAACATCTCTAACACTACCCCAGGATCTCCTCTCAAAGTCCCATGCGAAACAGATCGCAAAACGAAACAATGGTTCAGGAGGGCACTAACTCGCCACGGCGAGGGATTTGCTCGCTACGGCGAGCTCTCTCAAAAGCTACTCGCCAAAGGCGAGCTGGGGGCGAGCTACAGGCGAGCAAAACTGGGTGCTCTCGGCCTTTTTGACATTTTCGCCTAAAATCTTCGTTTTAAGGTTCCCTAAATCCAAATTGGTCCAAACAACTTCACAGGTCTTTCTTATAAATAATAAGGCACTCAAAACCACCTCAAGTTTGGCAAAAATCCTAAGTTTTAGGGTCAAGCTCGCCACGGCGAGCTATGCCGCTCGCCTCACGAGCGATAAGGTTGTACTCGCCACGGCGAGTAGTCACTCGCCACAGGCGAGCGATCTCAGAACCACTACGGGTTCACTCCAATTCTCACCAATTCATCCCAAATCTCTCATGTTAAGCCTCTAATTCATCAGCAATGTTGTCCTAGGGGATAATCTAGGTTCTGTAACACATTCTCACATCAAATTCATCATAACCCTAACTCATGAAACTCATCTCAATTTCTTCCCAATCCCTAAGCCAGTCATAAACAGATGAAATCCTATTAATATTACTGAAGTTAGGCTCACCCTTACCTGGAAAAATTGCAGAAAATCGCAGCCTAGCTTCTTCCTCTCTTCAACCGTTCCTCTTTCTCTAATTCAAAAAGTCTGTACGTGTTCTGCCTACTTTCCTTAACCTAATTTCCTTTTATACCACCTCCCAACTTATCTAATTCTATCTCAACCCTCATAACTCTTCCTATTTATAAATATAACCCCACTTCTCAAAATAATATATTTTTATAACAAATCTCTATTTTTCATATAAATATATATATAAAACATCACATATATTATTTTATTAAACAATAAAATAATCATCACGTCACACATCATAATTACGTCACATAATCATCAAAAATGATATAATATATAATAATATACTATATTCTCTAATAAAAGAATTAAATAAATAAAGAGGGCGTTACATTGTGTCTCCTATACAAGACAAGGATAACAACAATATTCGCAGACATTGTTCCTTTCTTATTGGAATGGATTTGAAATTGTTTTTCATAGGACAATCTTCAAATCAGGTAAAAGATCAATGGTGAAGAATCAAAGCTTCAGTCAAGACAAGTTGATGAGATGGCTAGTTCCCAACGTCTCTCAAATCCTCTATAAATAGGGATAAAGACTTGAAGAAAAATATAACACCTAGAAGGGTTTTGCTACGACTGTGATATTCATATTTTCTCAAAGTCGAAAACGCTGCTCACCAACATCTTAGAATTTCTAAGTGTCTAGAAAAACAGAGTCTGTTCTGTTTGTATTGTTTTGTGAATACCTCTGACTGTATATCAAGTATTCAAAACTCTTTTCAATTCTTTGTAATTGTTTAGGAAGTCTCTTTCTTGTGTGATTGAGCAAAGGAAGTCTCTTTCTTGTGTGATTGAGCAAAGGAAGTCTCTTACTTGTGTGTTTGAGCAACTTGTAATTTGATATTACATTTTAGTGGAACTCTCATTGGAAGTGCAAGGGGGACAGGACTACTTCCGGATTGTGGAAGGAACCTGTATAAATTGCTTGTGTTCTTCTTTCGTTTTCTGTATTCTTACTCTCTATCCGCTGCACTAAGACTCTGAACTCTATTAGACTCTGATCTTGAGAATAGTTGTTGTTTTGTAAGAAAGAAAAGTTTTTGAAAACACATTTCAACCCCTTCTTGTGTTTTTCCCCACCTTCAGAATGGTCATGATGGTGTGGTACGTGTTTGGTGTTGTGAAAGGAAAGAAAGAGTTCTGACTTTGAGCTTGGAGCATGTGATTGAGGCATGGTATTTTGAGGAAGAAAAAAGAAAATTCAGACCCCTTTTGGACAAAAATTGGAATTATTGGACTTTTTTGATTTTTTTAAACAATTTTAAAATAAGAAAATGAAAATAAACTAAAATGGAAAATAATAATAAGAAAAGAAAGGGAATAATAATAAAGTTAAAAGATGGAGATGAATTAAAAATAAAAAGGACTAATAATAATAAAAGATAAAGTGCGAAGATGGCCCGAAATCGGAACAAAACTGAGGTATTTTAAAATACCTCTCTGCCGAAATTTTTACTGAAAAATCAAAGATCATTCAGGGTCAAACGGCGTATGAATGTATGATGTTAGGTCAAAAATTAGGGTATGACAACAGTTAACAACAAAAACATCATCAACTCATCATTTTAGCAAACAAATGCATTCATAAATAATTCATCATAAAACACTTCTTCAACAACTCATGATAGAAAAACAACTTAACATCTTAGCAACTCATGGACAACATCTTATCAACTTGACTCGACTATGCAACCTCAACTTCTTAATCATGCATGTGGTACCATCTAGGGCATAAGCCCTCATCATAAGAGCATAAAAACACTCACACGGCATAAGCCCTCAACATAAGAGCAAAAGCTCACAGGGCATAAGCCCTCATCATAAAGACCTTAAGCTCATAGGGCATGAGCCCCCAACGAAATGAGTATGCATGGACTCAACAACTTACATCTTAAACATCTTTGACGACACATCACGACTTGACATCTTAGACAACTTCATCGCATAAATCATATAAAATCAATCAAAAGAGATTCACATATCATTTCGAAGCTACTGGAAGATAATTCAAATACCAGCAATTCATATGTTTATGTTACAACTCAATTCCAAACAAAAACAACTGAAATTAGCATAAGAATCCGGCTTAGGCAATTTGGTACGGCATATCTCGCGAGGCGAGGTCATCTGCTCACGGTGGCGATCTCACTAAAAGAACCACTCGCGAGGCGAGAAAGGTTACTCGCCTAAGGCGAACAAAACTGGGCAGCTACGGCTTTGTGACCATTTTTCACCAAAAAATCTCATTTTTAACTTTCCTACATCCAATTCCCATATAAAAACTTGTCTAATAATTCTTATGTGTTAAGACACTTAAAGTCATCTAAAACTTGATCCAAAAACGTTAATTCATGGAAGATCATGGTTTCTCACTGGACAACTCGCTACGGCGAGCTATCTGCACGCAAAGTGAGCAACAACGCGTCATTCGCGAGGCGAGAGAGGTTTACTCGCGAAGCGAGCGATGAAGGCCGTCGCTCGCTAGGCGAGGATCAACATTCGCGAGGGAGAGCGATGAATGACAACACAGGCAGAACGCAGAAAATCACTAAAACTCGTCTAATCTCAAGGTTCTAACCTTAAAATTAATTCCAATTATCATCCTATGGATTATCTAAGTTTTGTACACAGTTTCTACATCAATTTTACAGGTTTACATCATCTAATCAACAATTTCTCTCATAACCCTAAATTTCGAAATTCTTCAATACTAAATCTAATCATGTTAATTGCATTATCAGAATCACATGCTTAAAATTAATGAAAGTTAGTCCAACCCTTACCTTAGAATGCAGAAACCGCAGCTTCCTCTTGGTTTCTCCTCTTCTTTGGTTTTTCTCCCTTTTCTAAAACTGTTTCACGTAAAAGTGTTCTGACCTAATATTCTCCTATTTATATCTCCTCACCCATCTAATCTTATTTACTCTCTAAATTCTCAAAACAGCCCCTCATCTCAATATTTATTTTATTTTCAAATCTTATTCTATTAAATAATAAAATAAGTCTCTTCATAAATTCACAACACATCACATAATTCTTCACATCACATAAATCATATAATTATATTCTAAACTCAACAAATAAATCAAATAATTAAAGAGGGCGTTACAACTCTCCCCAACTTATAGGATTTTCGTCCTCGAAAATGTACCTCATGCAAACAACTCTGGATAAGACTCCAGCATCTTACTCTCTAACTCCCACGTTAAACTTTCACCAGCCGCTCCTTCCGAAACGACTTTCACAAGAGGTATCTCCTTGCCTCTCAACTTCTTCACTTCACGACCTTCAATCCTCACTAGTAAGGTCTCAACCGTAAGGTTATCTCTAACTTGCACATCATCTCTTTGGATCACATGAGATGGATCCGGAACATACTTCCGAAGTTGCGACACATGAAACACATCATGCAAATTCGAAAGATGCGGTGGTAAACCCACCTGATACACTACCGTCCCAATTCTTTCTGATATCTGATACGAACCAATAAACCTCGGAGTGAATGTAATGCCCACTTTGAATTATTTCAATTATTTAATTATTTGAATTATTTGAAGAGTCTAGATATATTTTTATATATTTTAGGAGATGTGGAGAATAAGATTTAAGTGACTTTTACGTGATTTTTGGTGATTTTATGTGACGTGGTGACTTATTTTATTGTTTAATAAAATAAGATTTGAAAATAAAATAAATAAAGTGACGTGGGTTAGTTTTGAGATTTAGAGAGTTATGTGGGAGAAAGAGTAAATAAGATAAGATTTGTTGGGAGTATAAATAGGGAAATTAGGTTTAGAAGTGTCAGTACGTACGATCAGTTTTGGGAGAAAAGGCACGTGAAGAGAGAAGAGACCAAGAGAGCTGCGATTTCTGCAATTTTAAGGTAAGGGTGAGCCTAGCATTACAATTCTATTAAACCTGTAATTCTTGTATTATAATTAACAAGAGTAGGACGCTGGAAGAAACGACGCTGCGATTGCTGCTGCTTTGGAAGCTGTTGCCCAAGCTGTAGGACAGCAGCCGAATGCGAATGCTGGTGCAAATGTTGAGGTCCGTATGCTAGAGACCTTCTTGAGAAATCATCCTCCTACCTTCAAAGGGAGATATGATCCTGATGGAGCTCAGACATGGCTCAAGGAGATAGAGAGAGAGTTCCGGGTGATGCAATGCACAGAAGTTCAGAAGGTGCATTTTGGTACGCAGATGTTAGCTGAGGAAGCTGATGACTGGTGGATTGGTCTCCTTCCTATTCTAGAGCAAGATGGTGCTGAGGTTACTTGGGCAGTGTTTAGGAGGGAATTCCTTACCAGATACTTCCCAGAAGATGTTCGCGGAAAGAAAGAGATTGAGTTCCTGGAGCTGAAGCAAGGGAACATGTCGGTGACTGAATATGCTGCGAAGTTTGTGGAGTTGGCTAAGTTCTATCCACACTATACTCCTGAGACTGCTGAATTTTCGAAGTGTATCAAGTTTGAAAATGGTTTACGTGCTGATATTAAGAGAGAAATTGGTTACCAAAAGATCAGAAATTTTTCCGAGCTGGTGAGTAGTTGCAGAATCTATGAGGAGGATACTAAGGCTCATTACAAGGTTGTTAATGTGAGGAAAGGTAAAGGTCAGCAGAGTCGTCCTAAGCATTATAGTGCCCCTGCTGATAAGGGTAAACAAAGAGTTAATGATGAGAGGAGACCTATTAAGAAAGATGCTCCTGCTGAGATTGTCTGCTATACTTGTGGTGCGAAGGGCCACAAGAGTAATGCTTGTCCTGGAGAGGTTAAACGGTGTTTCTGTTGCGGCAAGAAAGGTCATACTATTGCTGAATGCAAACATGATGATATTGTGTGCTTTAATTGCAATGAGGAGGGTCACATTGGTTCTCAATGCAAGAAGCCTAAGAAGTCTCAGTCTACTGGGAGAGTTTTTGTGTTGACTAGTACTCAGACGGAGAACGTGGATCGTTTGATCAGAGGTACTTGTTATTTTGATAATATACCTTTAGTTGCTATTATTGATACTGGTGCTACGCATTGTTTTATTGCTCTTAATTGTGTTGCTAAATTGAACCTTGTTGTGTCTGATATGAATGGGGAGATGGTTGTCGAAACTCCAGCTAAGGGTTCGGTGACTACTTCCCTTTGTGTTTGAGATGTCCTGTGTCTATGTTTGGTCGTGACTTTGAAATTGATTTGGTTTGTCTACCGTTGATCGGAATGGATGTAATTTTGGGGATGAATTGGTTAGAATACAATCACGTTCTTATTAATTGTTTTAGCAAGACGGTGCATTTTTCTTCTACCGAGGAAGAGAGTGGAGCAGAGTTCTTATCTACTAAGCAGTTGAAGCAGTTGGAACGCGATGGAATTATGATGTTTTCTTTGATGGCGTCGTTATCTATTGAGAATCAGGCGGTGATTGATAAGTTACAAGTGGTGTGTGATTTTCCAGAAGTATTCCCTGATGAAATTCCTGATGTGCCTCCGTAAAGAGAAGTTGAATTTGCGAATGATTTTGTTCTTCGAACGAAGCCTGTGTCTATGACACCTTATCGTATGTCAGCTTCTGAGTTGGCTAAGCTGAAGAAACAGTTGGAAGATTTGCTTGATAAGAAGTTTGTTAGGCCGAGTGTTTCACCTTGGGGAGCGCCGGTGTTGCTAGTAAAGAAGAAAGACGGCAGTATGAGGTTGTGTATTGATTATCGGCAGCTGAACAAAGTAACTATAAAGAATAGGTATCCACTTCCGAGAATCGACGACTTGATGGATCAGTTAGTGGGTGCTCGTTTGTTCAGCAAGATAGATTTGAGATCATGTTATCACCAGATTAAAGTGAAGGATGAAGATATGCAAAAGACGGCATTTAGGACGCGTTATGGGCATTATGAGTATACGGTGATGCCTTTCGGTGTTACTAATGCACCTGGTGTATTTATGGAGTATATGAATAGGATCTTTCATGCTTATTTGGATCGTTTTGTGGTGGTTTTCATTGATGATATTTTGGTACACTCTAAGACTGAAGAGGAACATGCTGAGCATTTGAAGATTGTTTTACAAGTGTTGAAAGAGAATAAGCTATTTGCTAAATTGTCAAAGTGTGAATTTTGGTTGAAAGAGGTGAGTTTTCTTGGCCATGTTATTTCTGGTGATGGTATTGCAGTTGATCCGTTTAAAGTTGAAGCGGTATCACAATGGGAGACTCCTAAGTCGGTTGCAGAGATTAGAAGCTTTTTGGGTCTAGCTGGTTATTACCGAAGGTTCATAGAAGGATTTTCTAAGTTGGCTCTTCCGTTAATGCAGTTGACGTGTAAAGGTAAATCTTTTGTGTGGGATGTTCATTGCGAGAATAGTTTTAACGAGTTGAAGAAGCGGTTGACGACGGCTCCAGTTTTGATTTTGCCGAAGACCGACAAACCTTTTGTGGTGTATTGTGATGCGTCCAAGTTGGGTTTAGGAGGTGTGCTTATGCAAGATGGTAAAGTGGTTGCTTATGCATCAAGACAGTTGAGGATTCATGAACGAAATTATCCTACTCATGATCTTGAATTGGCTGCAGTTGTGTTTGTGCTTAAGATTTGGAGACATTACTTGTATGGTTCGAGATTTGAAGTGTTCAGTGATCACAAGAGCTTGAAGTATTTATTTGACCAGAAGGAACTGAATATGAGACAGCGAAGGTGGCTTGAATTGTTGAAAGATTACGACTTTGGTTTGAATTATCATCCGGGCAAAGCTAATGTCGTAGCAGATGCTCTAAGTAGGAAGACTTTACATATGTCTGTTATGATGGTGAAAGAATTTGAGTTGCTGGAACAGTTTAGAGATTTGAGTTTAGTCTGTGAAAGGACACCACAGAGTGTAAAGCTGGGGATGCTGAAGATTGATAGTGATTTCTTGAAAAGCATTAAAGAAGTACATAAATAAGATGTTAAGTTTGTGGACTTATTGGTTGCTAGTAATCAGACTGAAGATAGTGACTTTAAAGTCGATGATCAAGGAGTGTTGAGATTCCGAGGTAGAATTTGCATTGCTGACAATGATGAAATGAAGAAGATGATTCTTAAGGAGAGTCACGGAAGTAGCTTGAGTATTCGTCGGGGAGCTACCAAGATGTATCATGATTTGAAGAAGTTGTTTTGGTGGTCTGGATTGAAACGCGACGTGGCACAGTTTGTTTATTCTTGTTTGATTTGTCAGAAGTCGAAGGTTGAGCATCAGAAACCTGCCGGATTGATGACACCTTTGGATGTGCTAGAGTGGAAGTGGGATAGTATATCCATGGATTTTGTGACAAGTTTGCCAAATACTCCTAAGGGGAATGACGCGATTTGGGTGATTGTTGATAGAATGACGAAGTCGGCTCATTTTATTCCGATTAATATCACCTTTCCTGTAGCTCAGTTGGCAGAGATTTATGTTCGAGACATAGTGAAGCTGCATGGTGTTCCTTCGAGCATCGTATCAGATAGAGATCCGAGATTTACTTCTAGATTTTGGAAGAGTTTGCAAGAGGCTTTAGGGTCTCAGTTGAGGTTGAGTTCGGCTTATCATCCGCAGACAGATGGTCAGTCGGAGAGAACGATTCAGTCGTTGGAGGATTTGTTGAGAGTTTATGTACTTGAGCAAGGAGGGACTTGGGATAGTCATCTTCCATTGATAGAGTTCACGTACAACAACAATTACCATTCTAGTATTGGAATGGAACCTTTTGAGGCTTTGTATGGTCGGAGATGCAGAACTCCGTTGTGTTGGTTTGAGTCAGGTGAGAATGTGGTTTTAGGACCAGAGATTGTTCAACAGACTACCGAGAAGGTAAGAATGATCCGAGAGAAGATGAAAACGTCACAGAGTCGACAAAAGAGTTATCATGACAAGCGAAGGAAAGACCTTGAGTTTCAAGAGGGAGATCAGGTGTTTCTAAGAGTTACTCCTATGACTAGTGTTGGTCGTGCATTGAAGTCAAAGAAGTTGACTCCGAAGTTTATTGGTCCGTATCAGATATCGGAAAGAGTTGGAACGGTTGCGTATCGAGTGGGTTTACCACCTCATCTTTCGAATTTGCACGATGTGTTCCATGTGTCGCAACTTCGAAAGTATGTTCCGGATCCATCTCATGTGATCCAAAGAGACGATGTGCAAGTTAGGGATAACCTTACGGTTGAGACCTTACCAGTGAGGATTGAAGGCCGTGAAGCGAAGCGTTTGAGAGGCAAGGAGATACCTCTTGTGAAAGTCGTTTGGGACGGAGCGACTGGTGAAAGCTTAACGTGGGAGCTAGAGAGTAAGATGCTGGAATCTTATCCAGAGTTGTTTGCTTGAGGTAAATTTTTGAGGACGAAAATCTTATAAGTTGGGGAGAGTTGTAACGCCCACTTTGAAATATTTCTATTATTTAATTATTTGAATTATTTGAAGAGTCTAGATATATTTTTATATATTTTATGAGATGTGGAGAATAAGATTTAAGTGACTTTTATGTGATTTTTGGTGATTTTATGTGACGTGGTGACTTATTTTATTGTTTAATAAAATAAGATTTGAAAATAAAATAAATATAGAGATGTGGTGTAGTTTTGAGATTTAGAGAGTTATGTGGGAGAAAGAGTAAATAAGATAAGATTTGTTGGGAGTATAAATAGGGAAATTAGGTTTAGAAGTGTCAGTACGTGATGACATGCTGTCATTACGTAATTTCTATGTATATTTTATCATTTTATGGAGTCACAAAGCAACTTAAGCAGCAAGAAACGCATGAAAAGCAAGAAAAAGCAAGAAAACTGAAGAATGGTGCAAGTCACAAAAACGTGTCACGCTTGCTAAAAAACGTGACACGTTTTCACAAGTCAGAGAGCATGTTTTGAGAAGAAAGAAGAACGTGTCACGTTGGCAAAAACGTGACACATTTTGTGAAACCCTAATTTGGTTACTTGCTACTGAAGGAGAAAACGTGACACGTTTTACTTAAAACGTGACACGTTTTGGGCGAATTTCTGGGCCTATTTAAGCTGAAGTATTTTCCGAAAACAAGGGTTACGAATCTTGGAGAGCAAAGTGCGATTTGGACATCAGGGTGACTGCAAGGAGGACGATTTCTTCATCCTTTTACCAGTTACATGTATGTTTTAATGATTCAATTGATTATGCTATTTGTAAACATTGTTATGAGTAGCTAAATCTCTTAGAGATTGGATCCGAGATGATTCTGTGTAAACCCTAGTTGATCTTATGTTGCTGTGATGAAACTCTATTCCATATTAATGATTATTTAAGTCTTTATTCAATTCAATTGTTCTTAATGCTTTTTATATCCTGATCAAATATAAATATGTTTTCGTGAGAATGAATGACTACTAACCCTAGCTTTCAACTTAGACTTAATTGAATTGTTCTAATAAACATGGTTAGTCTAGGAATGGATAATCGTTTATTAGTGATATTAGGTTAACGTGCTTAAACCTTCGAGAATTATTAGACCACCTAAGGAATTAGGGGTTGTAGTTTAAGAAGAGGGTCCTAACTCAAGGGATTGATTGGGGCTATTTTGTTAACTATCGTGGGACTTAAAGAACCATTAATAGGAATAGAGTACAGTGACCACTTAGGGGAAACATAGAGGATTCGACGATCCGATCTCATCTCTCACCATATTTTCTAAACAAACTTTATCATTTTATTATTTTTGTTATTAAAACAAACAAATCTACCGCCTAGTGGCAAAACTATAATAACCTTTAAACATCCTATTGCATAACGAAATTAACTTATTGCGATTAAAAACAATCCTCGTGGGATCGATATTTTACTACTTCGATAGTATTTGGTGCACTTGCCAAACGTCTATCAAGTTTTTGGCGCCGTTGCCGGGGATTGTTGATTTATTTCAGTAAGGCAATTTAGTTATAATTTAGGATTTCTGCATTTTATTTTCTGTTTTTAAATTTTTTGTTACTTTTATTGGTGCAGTGCTACGAAGGTATTTTGCTGTTTATGCGAGGTCGACAAAGCAAGGACGATTTACAGTTCGATCCGGAGATAGAAAGGACTGGATGAGCCAATCGGAGAGCTGCTCGGTTGTCAAAGTCAGTCCCACCCATCGTTAAAGGGCGGTCACCTAGTCCGCCACCGGCTGAATCCTTGAAGTCTATCTCTCCTACACCAAGTATCATGGGAGACGCTGAACCGAGACCTAAGTTGGGAGACTACGGGCTAGCTACTCACCGTGGTCAGCTGACACACACCTTCCGACCTGCCAACCCTGCTGCTTTTGACATCAAGAGCACCGTTCTGAATGGGTTGAGAGACAAGCAATTCGATGGCACTGAAGCCATGAGCCCACATGAGCACTTGAGTCGGTTTGCAGAGACTTGTGAATTCTGCGTACCTCCAGCTACGGTTACTGATAGCCAGAAGAAGCTGCGGTTATTTCCGTTTACATTGACGGGAAGAGCTAGAGATTGGTTGCTAACCATTCCGGGTGGTACCATTCAAACATGGGAGGAGCTCGAGCTGAGGTTCCTAGAGAAGTACTTTCCTATGTCCAAATATTGGGAAAAGAAGATGGAGATTCAAAATTTCAAGCAAGGGGAGACTGAATCTTTATATGATGCATGGGAGAGATTTACATTGATGCTGAAGAGGTGTCCCAACCATGAACTGTCTGAGAAACAATACCTCCAAATCTTCACCGAAGGCTTGATACATAACATTAGAATGTTTCTAAATGCCTCAGCTGGAGGCAGCCTTAAAAACAAGACCGATCATGAAGTCGAAGCCTTGATTGAAAGCATGGCTCAAAACGAGTACCGTGACAATGTGGAGAAGAAGAAAAGAGGAGTATATGGGGTCAGCGACACTACATCTATCCTAGCTAACCAAGCAGCCATGAACAAGCAAATCGAAGCTCTAACTAAGGAGTTCCAAGGGTTTACTTTGGCTAACAAGCAACAAGTGGCAGCTGTTAAGTGTGATCTATGTGGAGAAGGACATGCAAATGGTGAGTGTGTACCGGAAGGATTTAGTGAGGAATTCGTGAACTATGTGAACTTTCAAAGACAAAATCCTTACTACAATCCCGGGTTTAACAAGCATCCTAACTTGAGTTATTCTAACAACAACACTCTAAACCCTCTACTTCCAAATCCTCAACAACAACAACAACAACCGAGGAAGCCTTCAGCTCTTGAAGAAACAATGGTGAATTTCATGAAGATGACTCAAAGTAACTTTGAAGAGATGAAGAAGAGCCAAGAAGATGAGAGAAAAAACAATGAAGCTTCGAGGAAGTTGCTTGAGACGCAAATCGGGCAAATGGCTAAACAGTTGGCTGAACAAAGCAAGGGAGGATTCTCAGGTAATACTAAGGATAACCCGAAAAATGAAACTTGCAATGTTATTGAACTTAGGAGCAAAAAGGTGCTCACACCTTTAGTTCCAAGAGTTAAGAAAACAGTTGATGATGTTGTGACGGAGGAGGTAGAAATAGATTGTGAAGTTGAAAAAGAATTGGAGGGAGTAGTTGAAAAAGAAAGTGATCAAGGAGAAGTTGAAAAAGAAAAGAAGGAAAAATCAGAGGGAGAGAAAAGTGAGAGATTAGTAGATGAAGACTCTATCTTGAGGAAGTCTAGGAGCCAAATTTTGAAAGATGGTGATAAACCACAAGTTGTACCGTCTTATGTAAAGCTTCCATACCCTCATCTAGCTAAGAAGAAGAAGAAAGAGGAAGGCCAATTTAAAAAGTTCATGGAACTTTTCTCACAACTCCAGGTGAATATTCCTTTTAGTGAAGCCCTTGATCAAATGCCCGTTTATGCAAAGTTTATGAAGGAGTTATTAACCGGAAGAAGAAAGCCAAAAGATGACGAGAATATAGCTCTTTCAGAAAACTGTAGTGCTATCATCCAAAACAAACTTCCACCGAAGATGAAAGATCCAGGTGCTTTTACCATTCCTTGTTCTATTGGATCGGTGAAGGTAGGTAGAGCTTTATGTGACTTAGGGGCAAGTATCAACTTGATGCCTCTATCTATGATGAAGAAGCTTGGATGTGGTCAACCAAAACCAACAAGAATGACCCTCACTTTAGCTGATCGGTCCATCTCTTATCCTTTTGGTGTTTTGGAAGATGTGCTCGTAAAGGTAAATGAGTTAGTATTTCCTGCTGACTTTGTTATCATGGATATGGCTGAAGATGATGAGACACCGCTCATCCTAGGAAGACCTTTCCTTGCAACTGGTCGTGCTTTAATTGACGTCGAATTGGGCCAACTTATGTTAAGGTTCCATAATGAACAAGTGATGTTTAACATTTTTGAAGCCATGAAACATAGAGCTGAAAATCCCAAGTGTTACCGGATTGACGTTGTTGATGAAATCGTTGAAGACAATTCTCGTGAACCTCAACCAACACAACCTATGGAGAAAGCAATTGTAAATTCTATAGAGAATTGTGACAACGATGAAGATCTTAAGGTGAAGGAATGTGTCAAGCAATTGGAGGCAAGCAAACAAGAGGTGGCATCGGAAAAAATAGAAAAGTTACTTCTTGACAAGAATGAGGGGGCGCTTACTTTGGGCGTGGAAGAGGAAAAAAATCCTGAATTAAAAGAACTTCCGTCTCACTTAAAGTATGTCTTCTTAAGCAAAGATGCTTCTAAACCGGCAATCATCAGCAGCACTTTGACACCTTTAGAAGAAGAAAAATTGATGAGGGTGTTAAGGGAGAACGAAGGAGCGTTGGGATGGAAAATTTCTGATTTGAAGGGTATTAGTCCAGCTTATTGCATGCATAAAATTCATATGGAGGCTGAATACAAACCAGTTGTTCAACCTCAACGGAGACTGAACCCCACAATGAAGGAAGTTGTAAAGAAAGAAGTGCTGAAACTTCTAGAGGCAGGTATGATTTACCCTATCTCTGATAGCTCGTGGGTAAGTCCTGTCCATGTGGTGCCTAAGAAAGGTGGAATGACGGTGGTGGCTAATGAGAAAAATGAATTGATTCCCACCCGTACCGTCACTGGTTGGAGGATGTGCATCGATTATCGGAGGTTAAATACCACAACAAGGAAGGATCACTTCCCGTTACCATTTATGGATCAAATGATAGAGAGGTTGGCTGGCCAAGCCTTTTATTGCTTTCTGGATGGGTATTCGGGGTATAATCAAATTGCGGTGGCTCCGGAAGATCAAGAGAAGACTGCCTTCACTTGTCCGTTTGGTATCTTTGCGTATAGGAGAATGCCCTTTGGGCTGTGTAATGCACCGGCGACCTTTCAAAGGTGTA
Source organism: Medicago lupulina (assembly GCA_958299785.1). Taxonomy (NCBI): domain Eukaryota; kingdom Viridiplantae; phylum Streptophyta; class Magnoliopsida; order Fabales; family Fabaceae; genus Medicago; species Medicago lupulina. Next base: position 41,358,761 of record OY283142.1, read on the forward strand.
TGCTCTCCATCTTCTCTGACATGATAGAGAAGAACATCGAGGTATTTATGGACGACTTTTCTGTTTTTGGTAAGTCTTTTGATCAATGTTTAGTCCACCTAGATGCCGTCCTTAAAAGATGCACTGAAACTAACCTTATTTTAAATTGGGAAAAATGCCATTTTATGGTAAACGAGGGTATAGTTTTGGGGCATAAGATAAGTGCTAAAGGCATAGAGGTGGATCAAGCAAAAATAGAGGTTATCGAGAAACTTCCCCCTCCTATTAATATTAAAGGGGTGAGGAGTTTCTTGGGGCATGTCGGCTTTTATCGGCGTTTCATAAAGGATTTTTCAAAGATTTCAAAGCCCCTTTGTAACGATTTCAATTTTGATGATGAATGCTTAAATGCTTTTTCTTTGATTAAAACCAAGTTGGTCACTGCACCAATAATCATTGCACCCGATTGGGATTTACCTTTTGAATTAATGTGTGATGCAAGTGATTATGCTGTTGGTGCAGTTTTAGGCCAACGAAAGAACAAATTTTTCCATGCAATCTATTACGCCAGCAAAGTTTTGAATGAAAATCAAGTGAATTATTCTACAACTGAGAAAGAATTGCTTGTAGTAATATTTGCCTTGGAAAAATTTCGTTCTTATCTAATCGGCTCCAAAGTCATTGTTTTTACAGATCATGCAGCCCTAAAGTACCTGTTGACAAAAGGAGATTCCAAGCCTCGGCTGTTGAGGTGGATCCTGTTGTTACAAGAATTTGATCTTGAGATTCGTGACAAAAAGGGAATTGAGAATGTGGTGGCTGATCACCTTTCCCGGTTGGAGAATAAGGAGGTGACAAAGAAGGAAAAGGCCATCATGGCCGAGTTCCCGGATGAGCAACTGTTCGCTGTTGGTGAAAGGCCTTGGTTTGCCGACATGGCGAACTACAAGGCCGGTAACATAGTGCCGGATGACTTGAACTCAGCCCAAAAGAAGAAGTTCTTCAAGGATTCAAACCACTATCTGTGGGATGATCCTTATCTGTTTAAGGTAAGCACTGACGGGTTAATTAGTATCATGTGGCACTGTCATAGCTCAGCTTATGGGGGCCACCATAGTGGAGAAAGAACCGCTGCAAAAATCTTGCAAAGTGGCTTCTGGTGGCCCACCTTGTTCAAGGACTGCCAAGACTTTGTGCGGCGGTGTGACAAATGCCAAAGGACAGGTAACATTTCTAAGAGGAATGAGATGCCCCTAACAGGAATACTTGAAATAGAACCATTTGATTGTTGGGGCATTGATTTTATGGGGCCTTTCCCTCCCTCTTACTCTTATCTTCATATTCTAGTTTGTGTCGATTATGTTACTAAGTGGGTTGAAGCGATACCATGTGTTGCTAATGATGCCAGAACTGTCGTCAATTTTCTCCAAAAGAATATTTTCACTAGGTTTGGAACACCTAGAGTCTTGATCAGTGATGGGGGGAAGCACTTTTGCAACAACCTTCTTGAAAATGTGCTAAAAAAGTATAACATCAAGCACAAAGTTGCAACTCCCTATCACCCACAAACTAGTGGTCAAGTAGAGGTTTCAAACCGTCAGTTGAAACAGATTCTAGAGAAGACAGTTGCGTCTAATAGGAAGGATTGGTCCAAAAAGTTAGATGACGCACTGTGGGCATATAGGACAGCCTTTAAGACTCACATTGGGTTTTCACCCTATCAACTAGTCTATGGTAAGGCTTGTCATCTTCCACTCGAGTTAGAGCATAAAGCTTATTGGGCCATCAAGGCCTTAAATTTTGATCAAGTAGCTGCTGGTAAGAAAAGACTTTTGAAACTTAATGAACTTGAGGAGATGAGGCTTAGAGCGTATGAAAATGCGCTCATCTATAAAGCCAGGACTAAAAGGTATCATGACAAAAACTTAGTAGCTAGGGAAATTAACTCTGGACAACTAGTTCTGTTATATAATTCCAGGTTGAAGCTGTTTCCTGGAAAGCTCAAGTCGAAGTGGTCTGGACCTTTCTTGGTCAAGAGCGTGTCACCATAAGGAGCTGTTGAACTAATCACGCCGGAGGGTGACAGGAGTTTCAAAGTGAATGGACAAAGAGTTAAGCCATATCTGGGTGGCGACCTACCAAAAGAAAGGGTAGGGTTGATGCTGAAGGACCTATAAAGGTCCGTAGTAGTCAAGCTAGTGACGGTAAAGAAGCGCTTTGTGGGAGGCAACCCACCTTTAGTTTTTGTTGCAGGTAATAGTTCTTTTATATTTTTTTTCTTTCTTTCGCATTTTATTGCTTTCAAAAAAATCAAAAATACAAAAATATTTTCGCTGAAACGATCAGAGGAAGAAAAATTTCAAGTCCAATACTGGGCAAAAACGCGACACGTTTTGGGCAAAACGTGCCACGTTTTTGCCACCTCTGAAGCATCTCAAAAACAAGCATTCTGTTCAGCAAAAACGTGTCACGCTGGCCAAAACGTGACACGTTTTCTGGGAACCAAAATTTTTTCAAAGAGTGGAGCGTGTCACGTTTTTCCCAAACGTGACACGTTTTTGGTGGTTTCAAAAAATTTTGACCGTTACAAAACGAAAAACGTGACGCGTTTTTGGCCAAACGTGACACGTTTTTCTCCCCTATATATACCCTTCACACGAAATTCTTCCCATTCACTTCCAAAAGTAGCCAAACTCTGTCAAATTTTCCCCAGAACCCTAACCTACGACCTTCTCAACTTTCTACACCAAAAACCTTCAACTTTCCATCTCCAAATCACCAAGACAACCACAAAAACTACCATCAACATCATCAACCTCTCAAAAGTCACCATCCTCACCTAACCTCAAAACCCTAATCTCAAACTTTCACCTTTCCTTTGACCTACCCCTAAACCTTCACCATGGTTGATACTAGGAAGAAAGGAAAAGCTCCACAAGCCAAAAAACCCAAAACCACCGCCAAACGCAAACAACCGGTTAAACCCACCAGCCGTACCACCCACTCTAGCTTACCGTTTCCATGACATCAAGGCCCGTGACCGCTTCAAAGAAATTAGAAGTTATCGGGTGATACCAGAGAGGGGGTTCCTACTCCCTAAATTGTTAGGCAACCCTGAGTTTGAACAAATTATCACGGCTCGAGGGTGGGACGGGCTGAATAATATGGTTTTCCAAGAGGCCAACAAGACCATGGCGCTTGAGTTTTATGCCAATGCTCGGTTCTCCGGGCGGCGGTATGAATCTTATGTGAGGGGAAAGACCATTGATTTCTCCCCTGAGGCTATCAATACCATGCTGAAGATCGTTCCCCCGGAACAATGTGATGTCAAGAGGAGGAGGGAGACATGTGCTAACCGGGACGAGGAAACGTGGGAAGAGGTGAAAGCCTTACTTTGTGTGGAGGGCGCTCAATGGCAGAAGAGCAGGAAGATGTTGCTGAAAGCTGATTTCAAGCCGGTTGCTAAGGCTTGGGCATCATTTGTGGTGCAAACATTAGAAGGTATTTCCTGTTCATCTGAGATTCCCTTATCTCGGGTGCATACTGTTGCTGCCATCATGGAGGGTAGCCCTATAAATGTTGGTGAGTTGATTGCCAACAACATTGCTGAATTTGTCCAAGGGAACAAGAAAGCCATCCCTCACATGAGCCTCATCAACTGGCTTTGTGAGGAAGCTGACTGCGAGTGCTACATCAATGACCTCGAGACAAAGATGATGAAGCCAATCACTGATAACTATATGGAGGTCTTTCTGAAGGATTGTCTGGAGCGCATGCAACAGTTGGGAGCTGAGGAGGAAGCAGGCCCTCAGCCTCAGCCACAACCACATCAGCCCCCGCCTCAGCCAGAGTTGGTGTCGGGAGAAGGAAGCAGCCAACAAGGTGCCCATGCACCTCTTCATCCCATGATGTTGGACTACATGTTCGGCCACTGCAACTGGATGAATGAGGTGTCAGACCAAGAGTATTGGAACCGTCCTAGGTTCGGGCCAGAGCTTACTGAGGCAGTCTGCCTCAACAGGAGAGCGATTACTGGGTCTTTTAACCGTTTTGATGGGTCCGAGGAGGCGATGGACCAATACTTTGATGTCACCAGAGGTCGTGCCCAAGCAAGAGAGCAGGAGATTAGGGCAGACTTTGCTGCTGGTGGTGCGAGGTCGAGGTCGCATTTTGGCGAAGACACCTATGAGGAGCAGAACCCGAGCACATGGATTGACCCAAACTTGATGCAGGATTGATGGGCTACTGATGGCTCATCTATTATTATTATTTTTTTTCTGTTTGTTTCAGCAGTTTTCCTTTCATTTTGATGTACTTTTTCATTTTATTTTCGAACAATTTGAAGTTTAATCAGTTGTATCCCCCTGTGATGTAATTGAGCCTGAACTTGTTTATTACTGATGAATTTATGTGTTTTATTGACCTTTTACAGTTTAGTAACAAATGTGTGCTCAAGTGATTTTTCCGAAAGTTCATAAGGAGGAGTGACTTGAGTAAAAGGCGAAGTGTACGGCAGTGCTAGGTAGTCACAACTCCCAGATATCATAACTGTAAGGTTCATGGCCAAATTTTATTTTTCAATTTACTTATATAGAGTGTTCCATGCATCTACATTTCTAGAACTTGCATTGTTTCTTTTCTGTCGATTGGTTTATGTCAAATACACACTGAGGCAAAAGTGCTTGGTCTTGTGAGCCTTTTGAAGCCTACCCTGATTATATTGCATTCATCCTTTTCTTAAACAAGTTGAGCCGGTAGGATAGAACTTCTTGTTCGGTGACAAACTACATTACAAACTTAGAGACTTGTAGGATTTATCCCATAATGTTTTTCTGAGTTGGGCATGATAGAATGTTGCTAAGGATTAAGTTTGGGGTTGCTTTTGGAATTTGCAACCAATTAAGTTTGGGGTGGGGGAACTAGAGAACAATACAAAGAAAAAAAAAAGAGAAAAAAAAAACATAATATACATACACTCTAAAAAAGGTGTATCAAAAAAAAGAGAATTAAAAAGGGACAAAGACATTTAAAATCCGAGTAACTTCAAACTCGAGTGTCCCTATGTTGAATAATGTTCTCTAGCCCCATTTTCTGACTAAGAATTGTGTTACATAGGTGAAAGATGATTGAATTATGTTCTAACTGACGTAGGAGTGCCTAACTCGCATTTTGTGTAGCCTACTTATCCAAATATCATCCCACCTTCACCTAAGCCCCGTTATAACCCTTAAAGACCTCAAAGTGTGTATTGATATTGACTTTAATTGACGTTTAGAAACTTTTCAAGCGTATGGTAATATGTAGCTTTGCATGTGATTGAGTGTGAACCCTATTCATTTTGTGCGTGGAGTTGTGAATTGGTGGATGCATTCAAGTCAAACTGGCTCACCTTTAGCTAGTAAGGAGATGAACTTTTTGGATTACCATCACTTGAGCAGGTACTTGTTATTTTACTGTCAACTGTCGATTTTGCATGTAAATTCCTTGGGGACAAGGAATGGTTTAAGTTTGGGGTTGTGATGACATGCTGTCATTACGTAATTTCTATGTATATTTTATCATTTTATGGAGTCACAAAGCAACTTAAGCAGCAAGAAACGCATGAAAAGCAAGAAAAAGCAAGAAAACTGAAGAATGGTGCAAGTCACAAAAACGTGTCACGCTTGCTAAAAAACGTGACACGTTTTCACAAGTCAGAGAGCATGTTTTGAGAAGAAAGAAGAACGTGTCACGTTGGCAAAAACGTGACACGTTTTGTGAAACCCTAATTTGGTTACTTGCTACTGAAGGAGAAAACGTGACACGTTTTACTTAAAACGTGACACGTTTTGGGCGAATTTCTGGGCCTATTTAAGCTGAAGTCTTTTCCGAAAACAAGGGTTACGAATCTTGGAGAGCAAAGTGCGATTTGGACATCAGGGTGACTGCAAGGAGGACGATTTCTTCATCCTTTTACCAGTTACATGTATGTTTTAATGATTCAATTGATTATGCTATTTGTAAACATTGTTATGAGTAGCTAAATCTCTTAGAGATTGGATCCGAGATGATTCTGTGTAAACCCTAGTTGATCTTATGTTGCTGTGATGAAACTCTATTCCATATTAATGATTATTTAAGTCTTTATTCAATTCAATTGTTCTTAATGCTTTTTATATCCTGATCAAATATAAATATGTTTTCGTGAGAATGAATGACTACTAACCCTAGCTTTCAACTTAGACTTAATTGAATTGTTCTAATAAACATGGTTAGTCTAGGAATGGATAATCGTTTATTAGTGATATTAGGTTAACGTGCTTAAACCTTCGAGAATTATTAGACCACCTAAGGAATTAGGGGCTGTAGTTTAAGAAGAGGGTCCTAACTCAAGGGATTGATTGGGGCTATTTTGTTAACTATCGTGGGACTTAAAGAACCATTAACAGGAATAGAGTACAGTGACCACTTAGGGGAAACATAGAGGATTCGACGATCCGATCTCATCTCTCTCCATATTTTCTAAACAAACTTTATCATTTTATTATTTTTGTTATTAAAACAAACAAATCTACCGCCTAGTGGCAAAACTATAATAACCTTTAAACATCCTATTGCATAACGAAATTAACTTATTGCGATTAAAAACAATCCTCGTGGGATCGATATTTTACTACTTCGATAGTATTTGGTGCACTTGCCAAACGTCTATCAGTACGTACGATCAGTTTTGGGAGAAAAGGCACGTGAAGAGAGAAGAGACCAAGAGAGCTGCGATTTCTGCAATTTTAAGGTAAGGATGAGCCTAGCATTACAATTCTATTAAACCTGTAATTCTTGTATTATAATTAACAAGAGTAGGAATGATTTGTGAGGAATTGGGAATTAGGTTAAAAGTGGAGAATTAGTGATCTGATGATGTAAAGTTGTAGAATTGGTGTAGAAATTGCGTGAAGAACCTATAATAACTATAGCGTTAATGATTCTGATCGTTTTGAGGTTTAACATGGAGAGATTAGTGACTTTTTGTGAGAGTTTTGATGAACCCGTAGCTGTCTGTTCATCGCTCGCCTAGGCGAGCTAAGCAACTCGCCGCGGCGAGTAGACCTTCATCGCTCGCGAGGCGAGCAACCCAGCTCGTCATAAGCGAGTAACCTTTGATCAATCGCGAGGCGAGCAATCCCACTCGCCATAGCGAGTTGACCTGAGAGAATCTTGATTTTTAGAATGTTGTGTTAAGACGTGTTTTAGATGGTGTTGAGTGTCTTGAAGTATATGAGAATGATTAGGTAAGTTTTTAGGATCAAAATGGACCTAGGGAACTTAAAATTGACGTTTTTGGATGAAAAATGTGAAAAAGGCCGAGAGCACCCAGTATTGCTCACTTCTAGTTCGCCCCCAACTCGCCAGAGGCGAGTAACCCCTAGTTGAGCTCGCGAGGGCGAGCAGATCAACTCGCCACGGCGAGTAGTGCGGTTTCAGACTGCCATAACCTTGCGGTGAGGGATCTGTTTTGTGTAGAACTTAGAGAGTTGACCCTTGAGTAGTGGTGGAAGATATCTATGATACAATTGATGATCTGTAAAGATGTTATGTGAGGATTTAACGTTGCTTGAATTACGATTTATATGTGCATTACTTGAGATGTATGTGAAGTTCGTGTGATGTTTGAAAATAATGTTTGCGATGATATCTTTATATCCTGTGAATTGCTTACTGCCATGTTGTTGTTTACATTTATTAAGAGCTGCATGTGTCGGTCTAAGACGTTTAAGATGTTGAGACGTTAGACTTGTTTAAGTCATAAGATGTGAGTCCATGCATATTCATTTAAAAGCGACGATGGAGCTTTTGCTCAAAGCGACGATGGAGCTTTTGCTCAAAGCGACGATGGAGTGTATTAATGCTCAAAATTTGGTACCACATGCATGATGTCTAAGATGTTAGAGTTGCATAGTCGAGTTGCATTTGTCGAGTCAATTGTTTAAGAGGTTTAAGATGATGCTTGATGATGATGCTTGAGATGTTAAATGATGTGATGTGATGTGCTTATGTGATGATTTATTGTTAACTATAATTATTGAATTATATGTTTAATGTTATTATTTTGTGAATCTCACCCCTTCTGCTTGAAAATGTTGCTCTTCGTATGGGTAACTTGCAGGTAATCAAGATTAGGTGCAGGCGTGTGAGGACTTTCCTCGGTTGAGTCTTAGGTGCTCTGATATGTAACGGGATGGGAAACTTGTTAAATGCTTTTCTAATCCTTGCATGTCATTTATGATTTCATAAAACTACTTTGAGTTGATTTTCTGAGACGTTTGATGAGGCATGTGTGCCAAGACTTTTTATGAATTCCGCTGCTATGTTTTAGACGTTTTTAGTAAAGGATAAATTGTTATTTATTCATACATGAGATTTATGCGAAATGTGATGCTCCGTTATGTGATTAACTCTGATTTATTTAAAGAAAATTTTTAAGTCGGGAAAACGGGGTGTTACAGTCAACTTCTTTGACTTCAATGCAAGTCTAACACCAGTCACAGGAGTGACTCTCAAAAATACATGATCTCCTCCTTGAAACTCAAGGTCTTTCCTTCGCTTATAATGATAACTCTTTTGTTGACTCTGCGACGCTTTCATCTTTTCTTGGATCATCTTAACCTTTTCAGTAGTCTGTTGAACAATATATGGTCCCAACACTACACTTTCACCTGACTCAAACCAACACAACGGAATCCTAGACCTCCGACCATACAAAGCCTCGAATGGTGCCATTCCAATACTAGAATGATAACTGTTATTATACGTGAACTCTATCAACGGAAGATGACTATCCCAAGTTCCTCCTTGCTAAAGTACACAAACTCTCAACAAATCTTCCAACGACTGAATCGTCCTTTCCGACTAACCATCTGTCTGCGGATGATACGCCGAACTCAACCTCAACTTAGAACCTAAAGCCCCTTGCAAACTCTTCCAAAATCTAGAAGTAAACCTTGGATCTCTATCTGACACAATGCTCGACGCCACACCATGTAGCTTCACAATCTCGCGAATGTAAATCTCTACCAATTGCGATAAAGGAAAAGTGATGTTAATCCGAATAAAATGAGTTGATTTCGTCAATCTGTCTACAATCACCCAAATAGCGTCATTCCCTCTCGTAGTATTCGGAAAACTTGTCACAAAATCCATGGATATACTATCCCATTTCCACTCTGGTACATCTAAAGGTGTCATCAACCCAGCGGGTCTCTGATGCTCAACTTTTGACTTCTGACAAATCAAACACGAATATACAAATTGTGCCACATCACGTTTCAATCTAGACCACCAAAACAACTTCTTCAAGTCATGATACATATTAGTAGCTCCCAGATGAATACTCAGGCTACTTCTGTGACTTTCTTCAAGAATCATCTTCTTCATCTCATCATTGTCAGGAATACAAATTCTACCTCGAAAACGCAACACTCCTCGATCATCGACTCTAAAGTCACTATCTTCAGTCTGATTCTCACCAATAAGCAAATCTACAAACTTTACATTCGCTTTCTGCGCTTCTTTAATATTTTTCAGAAATTCATTATCAATCTTCAGCATTCCTAGCTTTACACTCTGGGGTGACAATTCGCAGACTAAACTCAAATCTCTAAACTGTTCAAGGAACTCAAACTCCTTCACCATCATAGAGGACATGTGCAAAGTCTTCCTACTTAAGGCATCTGCAACAACATTAGCTTTGCCTGGATGATAATTCAACCCAAAATCATAATCTTTCAACAATTCTAGCCACCTTCGCTGTCTCATATTCAATTCCTTCTGGTCAAACAAATACTTTAGACTTTTATGATCACTAAACATCTCAAATCTGGAACCGTACAAATAATGTCTCCAAATCTTAAGTACAAAAACCACTGCAGCTAATTCAAGATCATGAGTAGGATAATTTCGTTCATGAATCCTCAACTGTCTCGACGCATAAGCAACTACTTTATTATCTTGCATAAGCACACGACCTAAGCCCAACTTGGATGCATCACAATATACCACAAAAGGTTCATCGGACCTTGGTAAAATAAAAAATGGAGCCGTCGTCAATCGCTTCTTCAATTCGTTAAAATTGTTCTCACACTGAACATCCCACACAAAAGCTTTACCTTTACAAGTCAACTGAGTTAACAGAAGTGCCAACTTAGAAAATCGTTCTACAAACCTGCGGTAATAGCCTGCCAAACCCAAAAAGCTTCTAACCTCCGTAACCGACTTAGGAGTCTCCCATTGTGATACTGCATCAACTTTAGACGGATCTACGACAATACCGTTACCAGAAATAACATGGCCAAGAAAACTCACCTCATTCAACCAGAATTCACACTTTGACAACTTAGCATACAACTTCTTCTCTTTCAGCACTTGCAAGACGATCTTCAAATGCTCATCATTTCTTCTTCAGTCTTAGAGTATAACAAAATGTCATCGATAAACACAACCACGAAGCGATCCAAAAACGCATGAAAAATTCTATTTATGTACTCCATAAACACACCAGGTGCATTAGTAACACCAAAAGGCATCACAGTATACTCGTAATGTCCATAACGCGTCCTGAACGCTGTCTTCTGCATATCCTCGTCTTTTACCTTAATCTGATGGTAACCCGATCTCAAGTCAATCTTGCTAAACACTCGAGCACCCACTAGCTGATCCATCAAATCATCAATTCTCGAAAGTGGATACCTATTCTTTATCGTCACTTTGTTCAACTGTCGATAATCTATACACAACCTCATATTACCATCTTTCTTCTTAACCAACAATACCGGCGCTCCCCAAGGTGAAACACTCGGTCTTACAAACTTCTTATCAAACAAATCTTCTAACTGTTTCTTCAGCTCAGCCAACTCAGAAGCCGACATACGATAAGGAGTCATAGACACAGGCTTCGTTCCCAGAACAAGATCAATCGGAAATTCAACTTCTCTTTCCGGCGGCACATCAGGGATTTCTTCAGGGAAAACTTCTGGGAAATCACACACAACTTGTAACTTATCAATTACGGCTAGATTCTCAACAGACAAGGACGCCATCAAAGAAAACATCAAAATTCCATCACGTTCTAATTGCTTCAGCTGCTTAGTAGATAAGAACTCTGCTCCACTTTCTTCTTCAGCAGAAGAGAAATACACCGTCTTACTAAAACAATTAATGTGAACATGATTGTACTCCAATCAGTTCATTCCCAGGATTACATCCATTCCACGCAACGGTAAGCAAACCAAATCAATTTCAAAATCCCGACCAAACATTGACAAAGGACATCTTAAACACACAAGAGAAGTAGTTACCGAACCCTTAACTGGAGTTTCAACAACCATTTCTCCATTCATATCAAACATAGCAAGACCCAACTTAGAAGCACAATCAATAGCAATAAAACAATGCGTAGCACTAGTATCAATAATATCAATTAATGGAGTACTATCAAAGTAACATGTACCTCCGATCAGACGGTCCTCATTTTCTGTTTGCGTACTAGTGAAAGCAAACACTCTCCCACTAGTCTGAGCCTTCTTAGGCTTCTTGCACTGCGAACCGATATGACCTTGTTCATTGCAGTTAAAACACACCACATCATTATACTTACATTCCGTAACAGTATGTCCTTTCTTACCACAACGGAAACACTGTTTCACATCTCTAGTACAAGCATTACTCTTATGGCCCTTCGCGCCACAAGTGTAGCAAACAATCTCAGCAGTAGTATCTTTCTTTCTAGGCCTCCTTTCATCATTCACTCTCTGTTTTCCTTTATCAGCAGGAGCACTGTAAGGCTTGGGACGACTTTGTTGGCCCTTGCCTTTCCTCTCATTCACAACCTTGTAATGAGCCTTAGTATCCTCCTCATAAATCCTGCAACTACTTACGAACTCGGAAAAGTTTTGGATCTTCTGATACCCTATAGCCCGCTTAATCTCAGCACGCAGACCATTCTCAAATTTGATGCATTTGGAGAACTTAGCTGTGTAGTGAGGATAAAACTTAGCCAGCTCCACAAACTTTGCAGCATACTCGGTCACGGACATATTACCCTGCTTCAGCTTGAGAAACTCAATCTTTTTCTTCCCACGAACATCTTCCAGAAAGTATCTATCTAGGAACTCCCTCCTAAACATAGCCCAGGTGACAACTCCACCTCCTTGTTCTAGTGTTGGTAGGATACTCACCCACCAATCATCTGCTTCCTCTGCTAACATATGCGTACCAAAACGCACTCTCTGAATCTCATTGCATTGCATGACCCGGAAAATCCTCTCAATCTCTTTGAGCCACGTCTGAGCTCCATCTAGGTCGTACCTTCCTTTGAAAGTGGGCAGATGGTTCCTCAGAAAGGTCTCCAACATCTTCACCTCAGCATTAGCACGAACATTAGCATTAGGCTGTTGCCCCACAGCTTCCAATGCAGCAGCAATAGCAGCGTCATTTCTTCCAGCCATCTTAGTTCTCTGCACAACAATCACAATCAAGATAACTCAAAACAGTAATACAACTATTACTCAACACTATGCGACTCAACTACTTGGCCGGACGGACCGACCTGCTCTGATACCAATTGTAACACCCCGTTTTCCCAACATAAAAAAGTCATAATAAAATCAGAGTTCTCTCAACGTAAACGGAATGTCACATTTCTTAAAAATCATAAATGGAATAAATAACAATTTATCCTTCATAAAATGGTCAGCATAAATATTCAAAACTTCGCAGCGGATTTTTTTTTCAACAATATAAATAGTCTTGGCACGAAGCCCTCATCAAAACATCTCGTAATAGTCCAAAAACTAAAACATAGTAATACGTAAGGAATAGAAAATAGCCACAAAAGTTCCCATCCCGTTACGTATCAGAGCACCTAAAGATACAGTGAGAGATAGCTACTCACGACAACAATCAACAGCTACTATCCTCGACCACCTGCAAGTTACTCATACGAAGAGCAACATTTTCAAGCAGAAGGGGTGAGATTTCACAAACATTAATGTTAAACATATAATTCATCAATTACAGTTAACAACAAAAACATCATCAGCTCATCATTTTAGCAAACAAATGCATTCATAAATAATTCATCATAAAACACTTCATCAACAACTCATGATAGAAAAACAACTTAACATCTTAGCAACTCATGGACAACATCTTATCAACCTGACTCGACTATGCAACTTCAACTTCATAATCATGCATGTGGTACCATGCAGGGCATAAGCCCTCATCATAAGAGCATAAATACACTCACAGGGCATAAGCCCTTAACATAAGAGCAAAAGCTCACAGGGCATAAGCCCTCATCATAAAGACCAAAAGCTCACAGGGCATGAGCCCCCAACGAAATGTGTATGCATGGACTCAACAACTTACATCTTAAACATCTTAGATGACACATCACGACTTGACATCATAAACAACTTCAACGCATAAATTATATAAAATCAATCAAAATGGATTCACATATCATTTCGAAGCTACTAGAAGATAATTCAAATACCAGCAATTCATATGTTTATGTCACAACTCAATTAAAAAAAAAACAACTGAAATTAGCACAAGAGTCCGGCTTAAGAAATCTGGTACAACATATATCACGAGGCGAGGTCATCTGCTCGTGGTGGCGAGCTCACTAAAAGAACCACTCGTGAGGCGAGAAAGGGCACTCGCCTAAGGCGAACAAAACTGGGCAGCTACGGCTTTGTGACCATTTTTCACCAAAAAATCTCATTTTTAACTTTCCTACATCTAAAACTTGATCCAAAAACGTTAATTCATGGAAGGTCATGGTTTCTCACTGAACAACTCGCTACGGCGAGCTATTTGCATGCGAAGCGAGCAACAACGCGTCACTCGCGAGGCGAGAGAGGTTTACTCGTGAAGCGAGCGATGAAGGTCGTCGCTCGCGAGGCGAGGATCAACACTCGTGAGGGTGAGCGATGAATGACAGCACGGGCAGAACGCAGAAAATCGCTAAAACTCGCCTAATCTCATGGTTCTAACCTTAAAACTAATTCCAATTATCATCCTATGGATTATCTAAGGTCTGTACACAGTTTCTACATCAATTTTATAGCTTTACATCATCTAATCAACAATTTCTCTCTTAACCCTAAATTTCCAAATTCTTAAAAACTAAGCCTGATCATGTTAATTGCAATTATCAGAATCACAGGCTTAAAATTATTGAAAGTTAGTCCCACCCTTACCTTAGAATGCAGAAATCGCAGCTTCCTCTTGGTTTCTCCTCTTCTCTGGTTTTTCTCTCTTTTTCTAAAACTGTTTCACGTAAAAGTGTTCTGACCTAATTTTCTCCTGTTTATATCTCCTCACCCATCTAATCTTATTTTTACTCTTACTCCCCTAAACTCTCTAAATTCTCAAAACAGCCCCTCATCTCAATATTTATTTTATTTTCAAATCTTATTCTATTAAATAATAAAATAAGTCTCTTCATAAATTCACAACACATCACATAATTCTTCACATCACATAAATCATATAATTATATTCTAAACTCAACAAATAAATCAAATAATTAAAGATGGCGTTACATTTTGTTTCTTCCATCTTTTAAGACAACCAGTTACAATTTTATCCATTATTTTTTTTTTTTTGCTTTGTTTTTTAAAAAAAAACCAATTTTTTTTGACATCAAATCGTCATTTTTTTTAGTAAGTGAATGATAAAATTGACTAAAAAAAGTTTAACCCAAAAAAGAGGTGCATCCCCTTTGTATATTGTTGGTATAGATTAAAAGTAGGGTTAATAGTGTTTTACCTACTGTAATATAGGACACTTTTAGTTTTGCACCCTGTAGATTTTGTTTTAGATTCGGTCCTTGTAAAAAAAATTGTTTTGAAATATCCCATAGGTCATCTAATTGTGCATTGTGCATTTTCGCTGATGTGGCACGCTGAGTCACTTTTTCTGATGACTTGGCGTGCTGACTGTGTAACGCCCACTTTAGATTATTTTAATTATTTAATTATTTAATTTATTTGAAGAGTCTAGATATATTTTTATATATTTTAGGAGATGTGGAGAATAAGATTTATATGATTTTTATGTGATTTTTGGTGATTTTATGTGACGTAGTGACTTATTTTATTGTTTAATAAAATAAGATTTGAAAATAAAATAAATATAGAGATGTGGGTTAATTTTGGGATTTTAGAGAGTTATGTGGGAGAAAGAGTAAATAAGATAAGATTTGTTGGGAGTATAAATAAGGAAATTAGGTTAAGGGAGAACTCAGTACGTACGTTTTGCAAAAAGGGAGAAAAACCAGAGAAGAGGTGAACCAAAGAGAGAGCTGCGATTTCTGCATTGTTAAGGTAAGGGTGAGCCTAGCAATTCAATTATATTAATCTATAATTCGTTTAATCATAATTAACAAGAGTAAGAAGTGGTTTTGAGGAATTGGGAATTAGGTTAAAGATGAAGAATTAGTGAATTGATGATGTAAAACTGTGAAATTGATGTAGGAAATTGATTACAGAACTTAGAATATGTATAATGCTGTTGTTTCAGTCGAATTTGGGGCTTAACATGATGAAAAATAGGATTTTGGGTGAAAAAGTTCGTAATCCCGTAGTTTGTTCTGACATCGTTCCGCCTGGCGAGACATAGCTCGCCATAGCGACAGACCCGCATCGCTCCGCCAGGCGAGACATAGCTCGCCATAGCGACGGACCCATAACGTCCCGCCAGGCGAGAAATCCTTCCGCCATGGCGATATAGACCTGTAATCTCTCGCTAGGCGAGCAATAGAGCTCGCCACAGCGACCTGTGCTGTGAGAGAATGTCACGTTTCCTATGTTGTTGCGATCTGTTTCGCACGAGACTTTGAGAGATGAACCTTGGGTAGTACAGTAAGCTGTTTGTAATATGAATGACGCTTGTGAAAACCTTACGTTGTTGTTAATGATTTATGAATCATATGAAATAGATATGTATGGAAGATATGTGATGTTGAGATGATGTTTGTAATGATATTGTTATATCTTGTGACTTGCTTGCTGCCATGTTGCTGTTTACATATGAATAATGTTGCATGTGTCAGTCCATGAAGTTTGTGATGTTTGCGACGTCTAAGATGTTAACTTGTTTAAGTTAAAATGTGTTGAGTCTCATGCATACTCAATCAGAGATGAGGGCTTATGCCATGGAGTTTTTACTCACCGGCGACGAGGGCTTATGCCCTGGAGCTTTGCTCACTGGCGACGAGGGCTTATGCCCTGGGAGTATATTTATACTCAAAGCGACGAGGGCTCATGCCCTGGATTTGGTACCACATGCATTTAAGATGTTAGGGTTGCATAGTCAAGTGAAGTTGTCAAGTCGAGTCGTTTAAGATGTCTACGATGATGATTTTATGATGATGCTATGATGCTAAGTGACGTGTTTTACATGATGATGCTGTAGACGCTAAATGCCATTGATTGTGACGTGTTGAGCTTATGTTTTGTTGTTAACTGTGATTGTTGAATTACATGTTTAATATAATTATTGTGAATCTCACCCCTTCTGTTGGAATTGCCGCCTTGTGGGCAAGTGCAGGTAACCAAGATTAGGTGCAGTCGTGTGAGGCTTTCCTCGGTTGTGTCTAGGTGCTCTGATACGTAACGGGATGGGAAACCCTTGATTATGTTTTCTCTGTTCCTTGCGTATTCTTTTATTTTGACTTTCATGATTATGACTACTGATGTTGGATTTTTCTGAGACGTTATGATGAGGCCTGCGTGCCAAGACTATGTCGTTATTTGATTTTCTTTTCTGCTGCGAAGTTTTAATGTGTTGTGAAGAATAAATCATTATTTATTCCTAATTGAGTATTTATGTGAAATGTGACGCTCCGTTATTTGTTTACTCTGATTATTTGTTTAAAGAAATTTTTAAGTCGGGAAAACGGGGTGTTACAATTGGTATCAGAGCAGGTCGGTCTGTCCGGCCAAGTAGAAGAGTCTTGTTGTGTCGAGTATCAGTTGATGTATTGTTATATGTCATACTGATTGTTTCGTGTTTTGTAGAGAACTAAGATGGCTGGAAGAAACACCCCGTTTTCCCGACTTAAAAGTTTCTTTAAATAAATCAGAGTTAATCACATAACGGAGCGTCACATTTCACTTAAATCTCAAATATGAATAAATAACAATTTATTCTTTATTAAAACGTCTTAAACATAGCAGCGGAATCATAAAAAGTCTTGGCACGCAGGCCTCATCAAAACGTCTCAGAAAGTTCATCTAAAAATAGTCTTATGAAATCATAAATGACATGCAAGGAATAGAAAAGCATTAAACAAGTTTCCCCATCCCGTTACATATCAGAGCACCTAAGACTTAACCGAGGAAAGTCCTCACACGCCTGCACCTAATCTTGGTTACCTGCAAGTTACCCAGAGGAAGAGCAACATTTTCAAGCAGAAGGGGTGAGATTCACAAAACAATAATATTAAACATATAATTCAATAATTATAGTTAACAACAATCATCACATAAACACGTCGCAACAAACATCATTTAGCATCACAAGCAACATCATAAAGCATCATCATAAACATCTTAAACGACTTGACTCGACAATGCAACTTCACTTGACTATGCAACTCTAACATCTTACATGCATGTGGTACCAATCTAGGGCATAAGCCCTCGTCGCTTTGAGCATAAATATACTCTCAGGGCATAAGCCCTCGTCGCTAGTGAGCAAAAGCTCCAGGGCATGAGCCCTCACCGCTGGTGAGTAAAAACTCCAGGGCATAAGCCCTCATCTCTGAATGAGTATGCATGAGACTCAACATCTTATAACTTAGACAAGTTAAACATCTTAAAACGTCGCAACATCACAAGCATCTTGGACCGACACATGCAGCATTAATCATATATAAACAACTACATGGCAGCAACTCATCAAATCATGGCATATAACAACATCAAGGATTCATCACATAAGCATCACATATATTACACATACGGTTCACATAATACACATATGATTCATAAATCATTCTCAACGACATCAAGTTATCACGTGGCATCATCACATATTATCATTTATATCATAGTTATCTTCCATTACTACTCAAGGATCAACTCTCTAAGTTCTACACAAAACAGATCCCACAATGCAAAGTTATGGCAGTCTGAAACCGCACTGCTCGCCGTGGCGAGTTGATCCACTCGCCTCGCGAGCTCAACTAGGGGTTACTCGCGTCTAGCGAGTTGGGGCCGAACTGGAAGCGAGCAATACTGGGTGCTCTCGGCCTTTTTCACATTTCCATCCAAAAACTTCAATTATAAGTTCCCTAGGTCCAATTTGATCCTAAAAACTTACCTAATCATTCTTATATACATCAAGGCACTCAAAACCATCTACAACACGTCTCAAAACAACATCTTAAAAATCAAGATTATCTCAGGTCAACTCGCTATGGCGAGTGGGGTTGCTCGCCTCGCGAGTGATCAAGGGCTACTCGCTATGGCGAGTTGGGTTGCTCGCCTCGCAAGCGATGAAGGTCTACTCGCCGCGGCGAGTTGCTTAGCTCGCCCAGGCGAGCGATGAACAGACAGCTACGGGTTCATCAAAATTCTCACCAAAAGTCACCAATCTCACCATGTTAAACCTCAAAACGATCAGGAACATTAACCCTATGATTATTCTAGGTTCTGTACACAATTTCTACACCAGTTCTACAATTTTACATCATTAGATTATTAATTCTCCACTCTTAACCTAATTTCCAATTCCTCAAAAAATTATTCCTACACTTGTTAATTATAATACAAGAATTACAGGCTTAATAGAATTGTAATGCTAGGCTCACCCTTACCTTAAAATTGCAGAAAATCGCAGCTCTCCTTGGTTCTTCTCTCTTCTCTGGTTTTTCTCCCTTTTTCACCAAAACGTACGTACTGACATTCTGACCTAATTTTCCCTTTTTATACTACCAACAAAACTTATCATATTTACTCTTTCTCCCACATAACTCTCTAAAATCTCAAAACTACCCCACATCTCTATATTTATTTTATTTTCAAATCTTATTTTATTAAACAATAAAATAAGTCACCACATCACATAAAAATCACTTAAATCTTAATCTCAACATCTCTTAGAATATATATATATATATATAAATATATCTAGACTCCTCAAGTAATTCAAATAATTAAATAATTAAAATAATTCAAAGTGGGCGTTACAAAATACGTGGACTTTTGTCCCGGCAGTGTCTCTCTGATTAGGACTGCGCTGACCGCTTTCGGGGAGACAACTAAGTAGAGGTACAATGTTTCACGCTCATCCGGTCTTGACAATACTGGAGGTTGGGATAGTGCGTTCTTGAGGAGTTTAAGAGCGGTTTCGCATTCGTCTGTCCCTTCGAACGTCGTTTCCTTCCTCAAGAATTTGAAGAAAGGTAAAGCGTGTTGATCGGATTTGGCGACAAAGCGAGATAGTAAGATTAGCATCATGTTGAGTGTTTGGATGCACTTCTTCGTTTTAGGAGTCAGAAGTTCCGTAAATGCTCGACATTTGTCAGGGTTGGCCTCGATTCCTCGTTCTGTTAGATAGAAACCGAGAAACTTTCCCGCCTGAACCCCGAATGTACATTTCTCAGGATTTAGCCTCATATTGTATTTTCTGGTTTGCACGAATACTCTTTTGAGATGGGCGGCATGATCAATCTCTTCTTTGGATTTTACTATAACGCCCACTTTGAATTATTTTAATTATTTAATTATTTGAATTATTTGAGGAGTCAAGATATATTTATATATATTTTAAGAGATGTTGGGATTAAGATTTAAGTGATTTTTATGTTATGTGGTGACTTATTTTATTGTTTAATAAAATAAGATTTGAAAATAAAATAAATATAGAGATGTGGGGTAGTTTTGAGATTTTAGAGAGTTATGTGGGAGAAAGAGTAAATAAGATAAGATTTATTGGGAGTATAAAAAGGGAAAATTAGGTCAGAATGTCAGTACGTACGTTTTGGTGAAAAAGGGAGAAAAACCAAAGAAGAGAGAAGAACCAAGGAGAGTTGCAATTTTCTGCAATTTTAAGGTAAGGGTGAGCCTAGCATTACAATTCTATTAAGCCTGTAATTCTTGTATTATAATTAACAAGTGTAGGAATTATTTGTGAGGAATTGGGAATTAGGTTAAAAGTGGAGAATTAATGATCTCATGATGTAAATCTGTAGAACTGGTGTAGAAATTGTGTTCAGAACCTAGAATAATCATAGGGTGAATGTTCCTGATCGTTTTGAGGTTTAACATGGTGAGATTGGTGACTTTTGGTGAGAATTTTGATGAACCCGTAGCTGTCTGTTCATCGCTCGCCTAGGCGAGCTAAGCGACTCGCCGCGGCGTGTAGACCTTCATCGCTCGCGAGGCGAGCAACCCAACTCGCCATAGCGAGTAACCCTTGATCACTCGCAACGCGAGCAACCCCACTCGCCATAGCGAGTTGACCTGAGAGAATCTTGATTTTTAAGATGTTGTTTTGAGACGTGTTGTAGATGGTTTTGAGTGCCTTGATGTATATAAGAATGATTAGGTAAGTTTTTAGGATCAAATTGGACCTAGGGAACTTATAATTGAAGTTTTTGGATGGAAATGTGAAAAAGGCCGAGAGCACCCAGTATTGCTCGCTTCCAGTTCTCCCCCAACTCGCCAGAGGCGAGTAACCCCTAGTTGAGCTCGCGAGGCGAGTAGATCAACTCGCCACGGCGAGCAGTGCGGTTTCAGACTGCCATAACTTTGCATTGTGGGATCTGTTTTGTGTAGAACTTAGAGAGTTGATCCTTGAGTAGTAATGGAAGATAACTATGATATAAATGATAATCTGTGATGATGCTACGTGATAACTTGATGTCGTTGAGAATGATTTATGAATCATATGTGTATTATGTGAACCATATGTGTAATATATGTGATGCTTACGTGATGATTCCTTAATGTTGCTATATGCCATGATTGATGAGTTGTTGTCATGCAGTTGTTTACCTTTAACAGAGTTGTATGTGTCGGTCCAAGATGTTTATGATGTTGAGACGTTTAAGATGTTTAACTTGTTTAAGTTATAAGATGTTGAGTCCATGCATACTCATTTAGAGATGAGGGCTTATGCCCTGGAGTTTTTACTCACCAGCGATGAGGGCTCATGCCCTGGAGCTTTTGCTCACTAGCGACGAGGGCTTATGCCCTGAGAGTATATTTATGCTCAAAGCGACGAGGGCTTATGCCCTGGATTGGTACCACATGCATGTAAGATGTTAGAGTTGCATAGTCAAGTGAAGTTGCATTGTTGAGTCAAGTCGTTTAAGATGTTTATGATGATCCTTTATGATGTTGCTTGTGATGCTAAATGATGTTTGTTGCGACGTGTTTATGTGATGATTGTTGTTAACTATAATTATTGAATTATATGTTTAATATTATTGTTTTGTGAATCTCACCCCTTCTGCTTGAAAATGTTGCTCTTCGTGTGGGTAACTTGCAGGTAAACAAGATTAGGTGCAGGCGTGTGAGGACTTTCCTCGGTTGAGTCTTAGGTGCTCTGATATGTAACGGGATGGGGAAACTTGTTTAATGCTTTTCTATTCCTTGCATGTCATTTATGATTTCATAAGACTATTTTTGGATGAACTTTCTGAGACGTTTTGATGAGGCCTGCATGCCAAGACCTTTTTATGATTCCGCTGGTATGTTTAAGACGTTTTAATAAAGAATAAATTGTCATTTATTCATATTTGAGATTTAAGTGAAATGTGACGCTCCGTTATGTGATTAACTCTGATTTATTTAAAGAAATATTTAAGTCGGGAAAACGGGGTGTTACAATTGGTATTAGAGCAGGTCGGTTCGTCCGGCCAAGTAGAAGAGTCTTGTTGTGTCGAGTATCAGTTGATGTATTGTTATATGTCATGCTGATTGTTTTGTGTTGTGTAGAGAACTAAGATGGCTGGGAGAAATAATGTTGCGATTGCTGCTGCACTGGAAGTTGTTGCTCAAGCTGTAGGACAACAGCCTAATACGAATGTTGGTGCGAATGCTGAGGTCCGAATGTTAGAGACCTTCCAGAGAAATCATCCTCCTACCTTCAAAGGAAGATATGATCCTGATGGAGCTCAGACGTGGCTCAAGGAGATTGAGAGAGTGTTTAGAGTTATGCAGTGCACGGAGGTGCAAAAGGTGCGTTTTGGTACGCACATGTTAGCTGAGGAAGTTGATGACTGGTGGGTTAGTCTTCTACGTATTCTAGAGCAAGATGGTGCTGAGGTTACTTGGGCTGTGTTTAGGAGGGAATTCCTAGACAGATACTTCCCTGAAGATGTTCGCGGGAAGAAGGAGATTGAGTTCCTTGAGCTAAAGCAAGGGAACATGTCGGTGACTAAATATGCTGCGAAGTTTGTGGAGTTGGCTAAGTTCTATCCACATTATACTGCTGAGACTGCTGAGTTCTCCAAATGTATCAAGTTCGAGAATGGTTTGCGTGCTGATATCAAGAGGACAATTGGTTACCAGAAGATCAGAAATTTTTCCGAGCTGGTAAGCAGTTGCAGGATTTATGAAGAGGATACCAAGGCTCATTACAAGGTTGTTAATGAGAGAAAAGGTAAAGGTCAGCAGAGTCGTCCTAAGCCTTATAGTGCCCTTGCTGATAAGGGTAAACAAAGAGTTAATGATGAGAGGAGACCTATTAAGAAGAATGCTCCTGCTGAGATTGTCTGCTATACTTGTGGTGTGAAGGGCCATAAGAGCAATGCTTGTCCTGGAGAGGTGAAACAGTGTTTTCGTTGCGGCAAGAAAGGGCATACTACTGCTGAGTGCAAGCATGATGACATTGTGTGTTTTAACTGCGAGGAGGAGTGCCACATTGGTTCGCAATGCAAGAAGCCTAAGAAGGCCCAGACTACTGGGAGAGTTTTTGCCTTGACTGGTACTCAGACAGAGAATGAGGATCGTTTGACCAGAGGTACTTGTTATTTTGATAATGTACCTTTAGTTGCTATTATTGATACTGGTGCTACGCATTGTTTTATTGCTCTTGATTGTGCTGCTAAGTTGAACCTTGTTGTATCTCATATGAATGGGGAGATGGTTGTTGAAACTCCAGCTAAGGGTTCGGTGACTACTTCTCTTGTGTGTTTGAGATGTAATCATGGGGATGAATTGGTTGGAATACAATCACGTTCTTATTAATTGTTTTAGCAAGACAGTGCACTTTTCTTCTGCCGAGGAAGAGAGTGGAGCAGAGTTCTTATCTACTAAACAGCTGAAGCAGTTGGAACGCGATGGAATTATGATGTTTTCTTTAATGGCGTCGTTATCTATTGAGAATCAGGCAGTGATTGATAAGCTACAAGTGGTATGCAATTTTCCAGAAGTTTTTCCTGATGAAGTTCCTGATGTGCCTCCAGAAAGAGAAGTTGAATTTTCGATTGATCTTGTTCCTGTAACGAAGCCGGTGTCCATGACACCTTATTGTATGTCAGCTTCTGAGTTGGCGGAGCTGAAGAAACAATTAGAGGATTTGCTTGAGAAGAAGTTTGTTAGACCAAGTGTTTCACCTTGGGGAGCACCGGTGTTGTTGGTTAAGAAGAAGGATGGCAGTATGAGATTGTGCATTGACTATCGACAGTTGAACAAAGTGACGATAAAGAATAGGTATCCACTTCCGAGAATTGACGACTTGTTGGATCAGTTAGTGGGTGCACATGTGTTTAGCTAGATAGATTTGAGGTCAGGTTATCACCAGATTAAAGCGAAAGATGAAGATATGCAGAAGACGGCGTTTAGGACGCGTTATGGGCATTATGAGTATACGGTGATGTCTTTCGGTGTTACTAATGCACCTAGTGTATTTATGGAGTACATGAATAGAATATTTCATACTTATTTGGATCGTTTTGTTGTGGTTTTCATTAATGATATTTTGATATACGCTAAGTGTAACACCCCGTTTCCCCAAAACAACATAATAATATTAAAACAATCAACAACAACAATATCAACAACATCAACAAATCATCACATATAACGAAAACATCTCAATCATTCACAAGTACATCATAACATCACAAATACTTCAACACGTCATAAATACATCAACAAGTCACAATTACACCATCACGAATACATCATCACTTTGCAAATTACATCATCACTTCACAATTACATCATCACTTCACAAACGACACGACACGACTATGCAACACTTAGACCTCATGCATGTGGTACCATCAGGGCATTAAGCCCCCATCGCTAAAGGTCAAATAGGACCTGTCAGGCATTAAGCCCCCATCGCTAAGGTCATAGAGGACCTGTCAGGCATTAAGCCCCCATCGCTGACTATGCTATGCAACGACACGACTCAAATGCAACGACACGAGTAAAGACTCAACAATGCACATCTTTAGATGACTCGACAAATACACATCTTTAAATAGCATCATCGTCAAATATCACATATTTAAATATGACATCTTTAAATAGCATCATCGTCAAATATCACATATTTAAATATGACATCTTTATATAGCACATATTTAAGTCACACATCTACAAACAACACATCTTGATATAACACATATTTAAATCACACATCTCCGGAAAGCACATATACATTAATCAACTACATTCATATCAAAGTCCAACACATCCTTCAACAAGCAAATCAAGTTTGATCAATAAAAAAATAAGCCAAATACTCATAAAACACTCCGACTAAATCCCTAATACTTAAGTGTGAAGTTGGGAAACCAACCATAAGTTTTGGACTAACTTGGGATTAGTTAAGCTAAGTTTTCTAAAAAATTTCTGAAGACCTACTTGGACTATTTTCATCATAATTCAAAATCTACAAATCCTCTTCGAGTCAAACCAGTGCCATTAGAAATCTAACTTAATTATCTACAACTTTCATGTTTACACCTAAAGCCAATTATGTACCAATCAATACCGGTTTTCATTTCAAATTCGGACAAAGTTGTGCTGAAATTCATAAAAATTCACTGTGACCTACGTTCAGAAATTTGACCATAACTCAAGTTCTATAAATCATTTTGACGTCAGACCAACGGCATTAGAAAGATAACATTCATACCTACAACTTTCGTGTTTACACCGAAAGCTAGTTCGAAACAGAAACTGATGCAAAAGACGCAACAACATGAAACAGGGTATGCTGTCAAAGGTAGCTCTCGGGAAAACTCTATTTTTCACTCAAAGACCCAAATTTCATCTACCCAAATCCCAAATTTGATAGAGAACAATGTTTACAGGTTCTATATACAACATAACAATCAAAACAACACATAAACATGCATTAAACAACACAATTCATCACATTATATCAATTATCATAAACTTTCTAAACCCTAAACCTAGAACACAATTTCATCAACAATCAAAATTATATATACATATTATTGAAGGAATCCCACCCTTACCTTAATTCAACAAGCAAAAACTCTACAGCAATTGATTCCCTCTTCTCTTAGCCTCTTCTAGGGTTCTCTTCTTTCTCTCCAAAACTCACTTTCTCTCTTTTTTTTCAATTGTACGTAAAACTCTTTCTGACTCTCCTTTTCTTTTTATTGTAAACTATAACCCCTCTTATTTCCTTAACTCCCACTTATTCCTCATAATTATACTTAATTCCCTTTAAACCAAATAATACTATTTTCTACCTTTTTATTAAATAAATAAAATAATCAAACAACATTTATTTAAATAAAACACAACACCATAAATCATATAATAAATTATCATCACACCAAATATCACACAATTCATACCAAGTCATATATTTCACATAAAATCATATCTAAATCATATATGTCAAATATAATCATATAAAATCATATAAAAATACTCAAACATCAACTAAAAATAATTAAATAAAAATGGGGCGTTACACTAAGACTGAAGAAGAACATGCGGAACATTTGAAGATTGTTTTGCAAGTGTTGAAAGAGAAGAAGTTGTTTGCCAAATTGTCAAAATGTGAATTCTGGATGAGAGAAGTGAGTTTTCTTGGCCAAGTTATTTCTGGTGACGGTGTTGTAGTGGATCTGTCTAAAGTTGAAGCGGTATCACAATGGGAGACTCCTAAGTCGGTTATAGAGATTAGAAGCTTTTTGGGCTTAGCTGGTTAGTACCGAAGATTTATAGAAGGATTTTCTAAGTTGGCTCTTCCGTTAACGCAGTTGACGTGTAAAGGTAAATCTTTTGTGTGGGATGTTCATTGTGAGAACATTTTTAATGAGTTGAAGAAGCGGTTGACGACGGCTCCAGTTTTGATTTTGTCGAAGTCTGATGAACCTTTTGTTGTTTATTGTGATGCGTCCAAGTTGGGTTTAGGTGGTGTGCTTATGCATGATGGTAAAGTGGTTGCTTATGGATCAAGACAGTTGATAATTCATGAACGAAATTATCCTACTCATGATCTTGAATTGGCTGCAGTTGTATTTGTGCTTAAGATTTGGAGACATTACTTGTATGGTTCGAGATTTGAAGTGTTCAGTGATCACAAGAGCTTGAAGTATTTGTTTGATCAGAAGGAATTGAATATGACACAACGAAGGTGGCTTGAATTGTTGAAAGATTATGACTTTGGTTTGAATTATCATCCGGGTAAGGCTAATGTTGTTGCAGATGCCTTAAGTCGGAAGACTTTACATATGTCTGCTATGATGGTGAAGGAGTTTGAGTTACTGGAACAGTTTAGAGATTTGAGTTTAGTTTGCGAAAGGACACCTCAGAGTGTAAAGCGGGGAATACTGAAGATTGATAATGATTTCCTGAAAAGTATTAAAGAAGCGCAGAAAGAAGATGTAAAGTTTGTGGACTTATTGGTTGCTAGTAATCAGACTGAGGACAGTGACTTTAAGGTCGATGATCAAGGAGTGTTGAGATTCCGAGGTAGAATTTGTATTCCTAACAATGATGAGATGAAGAAGATGATTCTTGAAGAGAGTCATAGAAGTAGCTTGAGTATTCACCCGGGAGCTACGAAGATGTATCATGATTTGAAGAAGTTGTTTTGGTGGTCTGGATTGAAACGTGACGTGGCACAGTTTGTATATTCTTGTTTGATTTGCCAGAAGTCGAAAGTCGAGCATCAGAAACCTGCAGGGTTGATGACACCACTAGATGTGCCAAAGTGGAAATGGGATAGTATATCCATGGATTTTGTGACGAGTTTTCCTAATACTCCTAAAGGGAAAGACGCCATTTGGGTGGTTGTGGATAGATTGACGAAGTCGGCTCATTTTATCCCGATTAATATCACTTTTCACGTATCACAGTTGGCAGAGATTTATATTCGTGATATAGTGAAGCTACATGGTGTTCCTTCGAGCATTGTATCAGATAGAGATCCAAGGTTTACTTCAAGATTTTGGAAGAGTTTGCAAGAGGCTTTAGGTAATGGTGAGCCTAGCATTACAATTCTATTAAGCCTGTAATTCTTGTATTATTATTAACAAGTGTAGGAATGATTTGTGAGGAATTGGGAATTAGGTTAAAAGTGGAGAGTTAATGATCTGATGATGTAAAGCTGTAATCTGATGATGTAAAGCTGTAGAATTGGTGTAGAAATTGTGTACAAAACCTAGAATAATCATAGGGTTAATGTTCTTGATCATTTTGAGGTTTAACATGGTGAGATTGGTGACTTTTGCTGAGAATTTTGATGAACCCGTAGCTGTCTGTTCATCGCTCGCCTAGGCGAGCTAAGCAACTCGCCGCGGCTAGTAGACCTTCATCGCTCGCGAGGCGAGCAACCCAACTCGCCATAGAGAGTCACCCTTGATCACTCGCGAGGCGAGCAACCCCACTCGCCATAGCGAGTTGACTTGAGAGAATCTTGATTTTCAAGATGTTGTTTTGAGACGTGTTGTAGATGGTTTTGAGTGCCTTGATGTATATAAGAATGATTAGGTATGTTTTTAGGATCAAATTGGACCTAGGGAACATATAATTGAAGTTTTTGGATGGAAATGTGAAAAAGGTCAAGAGCACCCAGTATTGCTAGCTTCCAGTTCGCCCCCAACTCGCCAGAGGCGAGTAACCCCTAGTTGAGCTCGCGAGGCGAGTAGATCAACTCGCCACGGCGAGCAGTGCGGTTTCAGACTGCCATAACTTTGCATTGTGGGATCTGTTTTGTGTAGAACTTAGAGAGTTGATCCTTGAGTAGTAATGGAAGATAACTATGATATAAAT
Source organism: Medicago lupulina (assembly GCA_958299785.1). Lineage (NCBI taxonomy): Eukaryota > Viridiplantae > Streptophyta > Magnoliopsida > Fabales > Fabaceae > Medicago > Medicago lupulina. Next base: position 41,387,011 of record OY283142.1, read on the forward strand.
GATAATCTGTGATGATGCTACGTGATAACTTGATGTCGTGGAGAATGATTTATGAATCATATGTGTATTATGTGAACCATATGTGTAATATATGTGATGCTTACGTGATGAATCCTTGACGTTGCTATATGCCATGATTGATGAGTTGTTGTCATGTAGTTGTTTACATTTAATAGAGCTGCATGTGTCGGTCCAAGATGTTTATGATGTTAAGACGTTTAAGATGTTTAACTTGTTTAAGTTATAAGATGTTGAGTCCATGCATACTCATTCAGAGATGAGGGCTTATGCCCTGGAGTTTTTACTCACCAGCGACGAGGGCTCATGCCCCAGAGCTTTTGCTCACTAGCGACGAGGGCTTATGCCCTGAGAGTATATTTATGCTCAAAGCGACGAGGGCTTATGCCCTGGATTGGTACCACATGCATGTAAGATGTTAGAGTTGCATAGTCAAGTGAAGTTGCATTGTCAAGTCAAGTCGTTTAAGATGTTTATGATGATGCTTTATGATGTTGCTTGTGATGCTAAATGATGTTTGTTGCGACGTGTTTATGTGATGATTGTTGTTAACTATAATTATTGAATTATATGTTTAATATTATTGTTTTGTGAATCTCACCCCTTCTGCTTGAAAATGTTGCTCTTCGTATGGGTAACTTGCAGGTAACCAAGATTAGGTGCAGGCGTGTGAGGACTTTCCTCGGTTGAGTCTTAGGTGCTCTGATATGTAACGGGATGGGGAAACTTGTTTAATGCTTTTCTATTCCTTGCATGTCATTTATGATTTCATAAGACTATTTTTGGATGAACTTTCTGAGACGTTTTGATGAGGCCTGCTTGCCAAGACCTTTTTATGATTCCGCTGCTATGTTTAAGACATTTTAATAAAGAATAAATTGTCATTTATTCATATTTGAGATTTAAGTGAAATGTGACGCTCCGTTATGTGATTAACTCTGATTTATTTAAAGAAATTTTTAAGTCGGGAAAACGGGGTGTTACATTTACGATCATGCCATCCATGTAAACTTCAAGAATATCCCCCAGAAGTTCTTTGTTGTATACCTTGTTCATCATTCGTTGATAAGTGGCACAAGTGTTTCTTAATTTGAAGGGAATTATGCGGAAGTAATAGTTCATTGATGGGACTTCGACCTCCACGGGAAGCCCGACCTCCATGTCGTATATTAAGGAAAAAAAGAGGTTGCCCCTGTTGAAGTGCGCACTGAAGTACGATACCCGTGCAAGGCAAACGGTAGCATCTCATGTAGTCTTTATAAGTAAATGCCATCTTTTGGACAATCTTGATATTTTTATTTGCAGCTTCGGCGGCTAAGATGCCCCAGTAGGCGAGAGATCTCAGCGGGAATCTCTTCATCCTCCCCTTCTTCAGTTTCAGACACAGGGAACTCAAAGTTGGGAGAGATAGTACATGGTTAAGGTGTTCAACGTGTTTATCAATGTTTAATCTACATATATGATTTTTGTTTGATTTTAGCAAGTGAATGATTGTATGCAGACATTTAGAAAAGATTATTCTTTTTAGTTTTTTTGTATTGCCATTTTTTCCAGAAAAAGAAAAAAATTAAATAAAACAAAGTCGGGACTAAAACAAATTTTTTTATTAATGATGGAAATACATGAATCAAAAAGCCCTACACAAGTTCGCTTTCATCCCGAGCGGAACGAAAAGATTTTTTTGAAAAACAGAAAACAAACAAACACATTATTTGGTCAAATGAGTAGTAGAAGGAACATCAATAGCGACCCAATTGCGGCGAATCACTCCTGGATATCACCTCTTCGGGATTGTCTTGCACCATATCAAAAGATGAAGTCCCATGATTCGGTAGCGGGTTAACTTGCACATTTGGATTAAAATCTTTGAAAGGTAAAATATTGTCTTGAATCAGCTTCTAGACTTCTTCAAAAAAAGCCAATGCTCTACGTCATTACCTTGTGCCCCTTGGTGGAAGGCATAAGAGAGGTCAGATCTATACCAAACTGGGAAATCTTTTAGACACCCGAGGGGGCGCTCTGGTCTGGACAAGGTTCTCATCAGAAAAAATGGGAAACAGCTCTTCATATTTCATAAGAATCAGATCATATTGTGGTGTCCTCTGAACACGATTTTGTGGGGTGAACTGTTGGGGAGCCTGTTGTCGAGGCTATTGTTGATACCATTGTTGATATTGTGGTTGGGGCCTTTGTTGAAACTGTGGAGGATTCTGCGCAACTGCTAGCAGAGCTACCAGGGTACTCAACTTCTCTAACTCGTCCCGTAGTGTTGTCACCTCTTCATGAAGCTCATGATTCTCTTGTTCAAACTGATTCGTTCTCTTTTTCTTATTTGCACGAGTGTTGTACGTGCGAGTTGGATTTGGACGAGGACATCGGCCCACTTTCTTCGACTAAGGCAGATTGACCTTTGGTATGAAGGAGCAACGTGTGAGACTAAGAACTTTGAAACTATGAATGTAGAATGATGCATGATGCTTATGAAAAAAATTAACAATTTTATTTTATTTTCGAAGGACTTTCAAAGCAGTTATGAACATCACAAAGAACCAAGTTTTATTTAATAATTTTTAAAGATTACAATCAGTTCCCTTTTTAAAATCAAAAAACAAAGCCAAGGAAAAAGTATCTAACAAAAGCTAAAGTCTAGTTAAGACTTTTGAAGCTTCATTTCTTGGTGCTCCTTTTAACAAGGTCCATAACTCTGATGTTTACAAGATGACTGATCTAAGTCCTTCGACACTAATGAGAAACTTTTATTGTGAATCCATGTGTGCATGATTATGCAACAAAAACATTGAAACATGGTTTATGGGTGAAGTCCATAATAATGTAGTCAAGGGTAAGAGTACCGCCGCATGGTAAGAACTATGTTTTCATTTGTACCTGTATCACTAGTTATGCCAAGTTCCCAAAGTCATTGAACCCTTCCGGATATTATTGGCTTACAGGACTGACTCCTGGTCCAATAATATTCACAAGAAAGTCTCATTTGAGTGTAGTTTTGCGTGTCAACTAATTTCAAGAGTACTCTTGATTAGTCACCGCACTTCGTCCTAAAAGGCCAAGATGGGTTAAAGGTAACTCTAAAGGTCCTCAGCTTCGCGGGACACTCATATTGAAAAGTAACTACGCCAACACGACTACTTGTGACGACAGAGTACTACCTTCATGAGGCCTCCACTGAGCGGGGTTAAATCATATGAGCACAAGGCTCAAGACTATTCTTGGCATGACACTATGATTATACCGCCAAAAGCCAAAATGGAATCTTAGGTCAAAAATTTGGGTATGACAGATGCCCCTCTTTAAGTTTCTTCGTCCGGAGACTTGAAGATTAAATCTTTGACTGAACGAGCCGAAGAGACTTATATACAGGGTACACCATTTTTGACCTTAAGATACCGAGAATGCTCGTGATGCAGGTATGTATGCAAGACGGTAAAGATGATTTGACTGGGGAAAGAAACAACAGAAGGATGCCCAAGATCGTTTAAGAATGGGATCCAACTCCACTGGGGGATAATGCAGTTTCACTAGGGAAAAAGGTCGTCTACTATCGTATTGGTTCAGAACGATAGCTTAATGAAGACAAAAGGCCGAGGTTACCTACTATCGTGTGATAGTTTAATGAAGGTAAAATTGAAAAAGAAGACATTGTCCACTGTCGGTATGAGAATAGCTTAATGAAGATAGATTACATGTTTTACCTACTATCGGTATGAGGATAACTTAATGAAGGTGAAATGTAAAGGAATGATATTGTCTACTATCGGTGCGAGGATAGCTTAATGAAGACAGATGACAGGTTTTATCTACTATCAATATTGATAGTTTTATGAAGGTAAACTGAAGGAGACATTGTCTACTATCTGTATGATAGTTGTATGAAGACAAATGACATGTATTACCTACTATCGGGATTGATAGTTGTATGAAGGTAAAATGAAGGAGACATTGTCCACTCAGAAAGAAACCAAAACATATAAGCACATATTTACATTTTTTACAAGCAAATTATAGCACAAAATAAATAAAATCAAGATAGGCTCAACCCTCTTAGGTTTTCTCCCCAGTGAAGTTGTCATTTTTATCGCGGTGATTTTCGGAGACAAAGCTATTGATTAACGTGGACTCACAAATTTAAGTTCACCACCGAGCTTTCATTTTTTCCAAGGGAAAGGGGGAAAAGTTCGAATAAACCCACACTTTTTTAGAGATTTAAGGTTCGAGGGTGATGAGTCAATAATTAGTGTTTTTTTTATATAATATTTGAGTCTGTTTTATTTAGATTTGATTTCGTTTTATTTAATATTATTTCCTTTTAGAACTATTTTACTTCAATTGCAAGTTATTTAGTTTCAGTAACAAATATTCTAAAGATTCAGTCTTGGAGCAAAAGAAAGAGGATTTGGAGCTGATTCGAGATGAAAATACGAAGATTCAGCACAGAAATATAATTCCCACAAGTCAGAAGTTTGGCACGGCCCGTGCCACCAGCCACACGGTCGTGCCAACTCCCAGAATGCTCTTTTGCTACTTTTGCTTCACAGACAAGCTACCTATTAGTTTATTTTTGACCTAAAAGCCCGTGGTTTCTTGTGGAACATTCTAGTGATATATTTCTTAGGGCTTAAGTCATTGTAAACTATAAATAGAGTAGCTAGCTATCATAACAATTCATCTTTTGTTCTTGAAATTCAATAAGTGACAATTGTCTTTCTTAATAAAAGTTCTTTCTTTTACTTTCTTGTTATTTTATGTTCTTCTTCTTCTTCTCTATGTCTACGATGAACATTAGTGAGTAGACTCTTCTTGTCTTGGGATTGTTAGATAAGTCTTAATGACATAATTCTAATCAAACCAAACCATAAACCCTGATTTTATATAAACTTACTTTCTAATCTATTTTCACCGATCTTATAATGAATTAACAAATACCAAACACATAAAGCGAACGTGGAGGGTTAGTATTTGTTAATTCATCATCACAAATATCAAAGAGAAGCATCAAAAGAAGAAGTTTTGATATTGGAACAAGTGAAACTAGACAAGGGTTTTGAAACATGACAATAGTCTAGCAAACCTTGAGACACATAAAGTTTCGTTCTTCATGGATTCTAATAGCAATCAACCTTAAGAATAGGCGTGGTTTCTAGAGGAACACACTCACTGACTTCGAGAGAAGCTTTGATACGCTTAAGAGAAACTTGTCTTTAGAAATTGGGTCCAATATAAAATTACCAGTTTAGGGTTTGTTTGTGAATGACTTGTCATTAAGATGGACCAATAAATCCCAAGGCACTTTTTATTATTATTTTCTTCTGTTAAAAATCAAACCTTTTCAACTGAATTCTCTTTCTAATCATCAACTAAATTTAATCAAATTAAACAACTACATGTTGAAACGATACTCTTTTTATTACTACATTGGTAGAACCGTGCACTTTCGGTTTTACTCATCAGGGGGTTAGTTACGTAAAGGGAAGGTATTAACACCCTAAACATGTATAATATTCTATAGGAACCTCTTGCTTGTATTTATTTTTTGCTATAATTTATTTATTATTTTCTTGTAAAAAGATTAGTGTGATGAGAAAAAAATAAAATATTTTTATCATTTTTTTATTTGGAAAGACAAAGTCTTTTGCCTATGTACATGCGAGGGTCAAAACCAAGTAGTTCGGGGTAAAAAGCCAAGTGATTTGTTTGATGTTTTTTATTATTTTTTGAAAATGTTTTAAAAATAAAGGCCAAATGGCAAATAAGAAATTTGTTTCGTATTTTTTAATTTAAAGAAAAGGTTTGAATATATTAAGATGGATTAAAGATTTTTAAGAAAATAAAGATGGAAAACTCACTCGATGAGCATCAAGGTTTTCTAAGAAAAGAGTTCTTTTTTGAAATTTGTTTTTTTCGACTATTTGAATGTTTTTTTGGTTTTTTTTATTTATTCTTTAAAGCCTAAAAATTAAAATAACAATAAATTAAGATACGCGAGAGTTATGTAGTGACACTCGGTCAAAACAAATCCCTTTTTCCTTGGATAATAAACTAAAGTTATTTTATTTTTTTTGCATTTTTTATATATGAAAACAGAATAAATAAATAAAGACAATGCATATTTTTCTTTATATTTACAATTTCCCTAAAATACATTCTAATTGCAAATTAATAAATAACAAAAATTAAAATGCTATGAAATAAATAAACAATGAAACAAAAATAAAATAAATAAAAATGAACCCAAAAAAATGAGGCATTTTAAAATATCTCTCAGGGATGAAAAAACCGAATAGGGATTATGGTCTTAAGACCACCCTTCAAATCCGACGGGACAGGAAAAGGGCGATAGGAAAAGAATAGCTCGTCAACACAAGCTAAAGGAGGGAAAAGAGAGAAAAGTTCTTTGACAACTCAAGAGAACTTTTGGTGTGTGTATAAATGAGGAATGAGAGCTCTATTTATAGGTGAGAAACCAAATATGAGTTTTTGATCCAATGGCTAATATCATTTGATCGTTGCAAAAGTAATGGCTTGACCTCACCTCATAAATGAGCAATAATTGAGAAAGTTGACATGGAGGCCATGAATGGCCATGAAGGAGACATTTGGCTTTTGAAATTAAAATAAAATTTAAAAAACAAAAAATAAATAAAAGACTGAATAGAAAGGAAAATAAAAAAAAAACTAAAACAAAATAAGATAAAAAATAAAAAAATAAAATAAAAAAATAAATAATGGAAAAACTAAAATAAATAAAAAGTGGGCCTGGAAATGAACCAAAAATGAGGTATTTTAAAATAACTCTGCCGAAATTTTTCTTGAAAAGACAAAGAAAATTCCGGGCCAAAAGACAAAATGGAATCTTAGGTAAAAAAATTGGGGTATGACAACTGTCAATCTAACATTTGCAGAAGGATCAATCAAAAATCCAGATGGTGTGATGAACGACGTAGTGGTTCAAGAAGAAAAGTCTTCATCAAACTTTGTTACATTAAAGACTCAAAACAAGACTCACTTGATGTAACAATCTCAATGTCACTTGAGGAGGACGAGCACATATTCCACAAGCAAAGATCGGAGAACGAGAACACTTACTTCTCCTTGAAAAAATAATGGAGTTCCTTCTGAACAAGATAAAGAAGAAGGATGATGTGTTCTTTCTTTCATATAAGCCACCCTAACAGGATCAAGATAAATGAAGCGCTGCAAGGGAGGCAACCCATAGTAACCATCGGGCTGAAGATGTAAAAGAAGCGCTAAATAGGAGACAACCTTTTGACCGTCGTGACGGATACGTTAAACACGCGGTGGATGGGAGGCAACCCATTTTTTTTCTTTTCTATATTTTACTTTTTGTTAAGCTGAGATTATCTGACTAACCAACTTAATTTCTTTTTCCGTTACGAACCCTCAAGTATTTTCATATAAAAATTTATCTCTTTTGCAATTACATCAACAACCATTCCTTTTATGCTTAAATTTGTTTTAGTCTTGGGTATTCATTCAAAGCATTTTAGGCAAATGCTAGTTTACCCTTACATTCAAGAGCACGATACTTTCTAGGGCTTGCTAGTAAAGGTACTTATAGCATCACCAACTCTTTTCTAAATAGCATAATCGGTGAGATTCTGAGCCAAATATTTTCATATCCATTCTAGGTTGTTAGATACTTAAATATTTCAATACATATTATAAGTGTTCCATATGAAAGTTATTATTGCTTGAATTTGCGTCTGTTCTGTATGGACGATCGGTTAGGTTATATTACACATGAGGAAATTTTCTTTGGTACCTAGAGCCTTTCAAGCCACCCTGTTATATTCTTATTATCCTTTGTGTAACCACTTCGAGCCTCCAGATGAAAAATTCTTTCTTTATTAGTGACAAATTTGTTGGTGTAAGCCCTAGAGGCCAGTAGTTTATGTTAAACTTATCTTATGTATCATGACTTTTATTATTGAGTAATGTATGGCACTCTTTATTATATTTATATAATGTTAATAAAGTCCTTAGAATAGATAGTTCGTGTAATAATATATTAAGTGTGACTTAATCATGAGATTACATTATCATAAAGAATGCTATTCTTAAATGTATCCGTAGTCGAAGCTTCAATATGAATAAAGGATAATAATAAAGCGTCAAGACTATTATGTATGTAGACCGATGACCCCATCTCATGGGTCATAGATATGAGATATTAAGTTTATACATAGGTATAAATATTAGGAGTAATATTTATACTAGATTGATCGCCATGAGAATACTACATAGTAAGTTATGAAATTGTCATAAGATATTCTCACAATGATAATAGTGTATATCGCTCTTAGACCTGAAACCACTATGATCCCTAGATATGGACTCAAGTGCTTTGTTGCCATTCTAACGTTGTCTATAAAAGGATAACCATAACGTTGGTTGATGTGTACTTGATGAATCATGCTGAGGGACATGAGTGTCCTAGATGGGATTTATCCCTCCTCATAAACAGGAGATATATCTTTAGGCCTCTTGATGAAATATGACTGTAAAACTGCATGGTCATGCCGAACAAAGTCAATATAAGATATTAGACTTATTCATTATTCAATATATTTCGGAATCAAAAAATATAAACATTGATCTATACAAGGGTGACTATCTATGCCTTGGGATCAATAAAGATATCGAGACAAAGGAGTAATTGTATACATGAGTATTATCATGGAAAGGTTTTGTAACACCCCATTATCCCAACAGCTAAATATTAAATAAAATAAATCAGAGTTCAGCAAACAAACGGGAATGTCACACAACTTTTCAAAACTTCCAAAATAGAATAAAATATTATTTATTAAAATCAACAGTGATAAAAAATCCATACATTGCAGCGCAATATTCATCATTCATTAACGTTAAATAATCATCAATAATGCTGGCACAAAGGCCTCAACATGAATAGTCATTAACATTTTGTTCAAACAACAATCAAGGCTCCAACAACATATTTCAAAATTGATACATAAGGAATGAAAACATAACAACAAATTCCCATCCCGTTACGTATCAGAGCCCTAAGACACTTGAGCCACCACTTCTACTATTCTAGATCACCTACAAGTTACCCATACGAAGGGCAACATTTTCAAGCAGAAGGGGTGAGATTCACGACAACAATAATAGAAATATAATTCATCAATTGAATCTAACACCCTAAACATCAACAATACTTCAACATACTTATATATTTCATGGTCAACAACATTATCAACATATTCAAATTCAACCAACAATAGAAACAACTACTCAACCAACAACAACGACTCATGCAATGACATGACAACACTGATATGACTCAACAACAAGGTGCGACAATGCACATGCATGTGGTACCATTTAACGCGTTTGAATGACAAGGCATTCCAGGGCATGAGCCGTCAACAATTTGAATGGTTAAAGCATTCACAGGGCATGAGCCCACACCAATTGAATGAACTACCATTCACAGGGCATAAGCCCTCTCCAATTGAACGACAAGGCGTTCCAGGGCATGAGCCCTTAAAAGTTTATGATTATGCAATGAACTCCACTTGTGTATATCAACATACAACTCAACTACAACACAACAACTTAACAACCAACGACTTAGCAACTTGAATAAGATAAACATCACAATATTATACAACATACGATATTCACATAATATATATATATATATATATATATATATATATATATATATATATTTCAACTTAATGACAACAATGTACATAATATTTATTAACTTCATTTACATTAGACCAAGTTAGTTCATCACGACCTAGGTTAGATACTCATAAACACCTCAACTAAACCCCTGATACTTAATCTTGAAGTTTGGAAACCAACCATAAGTTTTGGCCCAACTTGGAATTAGTTATGTTAAGTTTTTCTTAAAGTTTCTCAATACCCACCTGGACCATTTCCATCATAACTCAAAATCTAAAAATCATTTTCAAGTCAAACCAAAGCCATTAGAAAGCTAACTCAATTATCTAAAACTTTCATGTTTACACCAAAAGCCAGTTCAAAGAGGAAAGGGGTGAAAAATAGTGAAATATGAAGGATCTGGTTCACAAAAATCGTGTCACGATTTTAGAAATCGCGACGCGTTTTTACGTCCAGAACCACTTAGCATTCTGCCATCGAAGTCGCGGCACGGCTGCAAAAATCGCAGCACGGTTTACCAGTTTCAGGTCCAGACTCAGCTTTTCAAAAAGTGCGTTCGTAACGCCCTAGTTGTTATTTTATTATTTTTGGTTGATTTTAAGTATTTTATATGCTTTAAAATGATTTATGTGATTATTTGGTGTGTTGTATTTTATTATATAGTTATTTTTATTAATTAATAGAAATAAGAGAGAAATAGAATTTATTTGGAATTTTGAGGGTTTATGTGAATTAATTGGAATTATTGGAGTTAGGAGGGAGTTACATTTTAATTATAAGAATTAAGGGGAGTTAAGTGAAATGAAAAGGGGGTTAAGGAAATATTGGTGAGAATAGGAAAAGAGAAGGCAGAAAACAATTTCACGTACAAGAGAAAAACAGAGTTTTGGGAGAAAAGGGAGAGAAGCCAAGAACAAGGGAGAAGAGCCAAAAGGGAACCTGATTTCTGTAGAGTTTTGAATCATCTTAATCCAGGTAAGGGTGAGGCTAACTAGCAATGATTTTAATACATAATTTCTGAAATTGGATTGAATGTTGTTCTTGAGTTAGGGTTAAGGATGGTTTGTGGAATTGATAAAAATGAGATGAATTAATGTTTGATTTTGTTGTTTAGTGTTCCTTGTTGTGCATTGTTGTATATTGAACCTATAAACAATTGTTAGATCACGTTTTGGGTAATCAGGGGTTGAAAATGGGGTTTTGGATGAGATAGGGTTAGAAAAACCGTAGAGATTTTCCCAACCCAGATGAATGGTCGCTTAAGCGAGCAACCCGTCGCTTAAGCGAGCATTCAAACTTTGTGCCCAGATTTTGAAATAGACCGCACGCTCAAGCGAGCCACAAGCGTGCAAAACCTGTAGGTACGTGATTTAGGTCGCTCAAGCGTACCGCAAGCGAGCAGTAAGCGTGCAGAACCTGACCTTACGTGAATTTGTACGCTCAAGATAGCAGATCCACACTCAAGCGTGCTGGGCTTTTGTCAGCCATTTTCTGAATTTTGCTTCGTGCATTAGGACATTAATCTGAGCATCCTAAAATGTTTTCTTGATTTATTTAACCTTGTTTATGAAGTGAAAATTATAAATGAAAGTATAACTATGTGAATATATGTATATGTATATATATATAATTATATATGCCATACCGTTGATTTCCGTTGTTGTTGTCGTTGGGTCGTTGTTGTCCAAGTTGGGGAGTGTGTCATAAATGATTTAGGCACAGTTGTTGTTGTCGTAATTGTTGTTGCTGTTGTTGTTGAGTTGTGTGCAGATATACACAATGAGTTATTTCATACCCATGTATTGTTGAGGGCTCATGCCCTGGAATGTTAATCATTCAACCGTTGAGGGCTTATGCCCTGGAATGCTCGTTCATTCAATTGTTGAGGGCTTATGTCCTGGGATGCTTTAACCATCCAAAACTGTTGAGGGCTCATGCCCTGGAATGCCTTGTCATTCAAACGCGTAAAATGGTACCACATGCATATTGCATTATTTTTTGTCGGTTGTGCATTGCCGTAGTCGTTGTTGTTGGTTGTCGTCGTTGTGTCATTGCATGATCTATGTCGTCGGTTGAGCTGTTGTTGTTGTTAGATGAATTTAAATATGTTGTTATCCATGAAGTATGTATAAATATTGAAGTATTTTGTTGACTTTTAGGGTGTTAGATTTCAATTGATGAATTATATATTATTATTATTGTTTGTGAATCTCACCCCTTCTGCTTGAAAATGTTGCCCTTCGTATGGGTAACTTGCAGGTAATGAAGATTAGTAGAAGTGGTGGCTCTTGTGTCTTAGGGCTCTGATACGTAACGGGATGGAGAATCGTTGCGATGTTTTCTTTCATTCCTTTATGTATCAATTTTTGAAACATGTTATCGAAGTTTTTATTGTTGTTGAGGTTTTATGGTGTCGTATAATGTTTTATGACTATTGGTGGCCTTTGTGCCAATTTATTGAAGTTGTTGATGTTGAAAATAATTTTCCGCTGCAAATTATTAATTGTTATATTGTTGAATAAATAGTATATTAAACCTATTTATGAAATTTTTAAAAGCAGTGTAATGCTCCGTTTTGTTGATTTACTCTGATTTTATATTAATATTACGTTGTTGGGAAAGAGGGGTGTTACAATTGGTATCAGAGTAGGTTGGTCCGTCCGACCAAGTAGTAAAGTCGTGTCGAGCCACATAGTGTCGTGTATTAACCTTACACTGTTTTGTTGTTCTGATTGTTGCTTGCAATGTAGAATTACGAGATGGCCAGAAGAAATGATGCTGCTATTGCTGCTGCCCTCGAAGCTGTTGCTGGGAATGATGGAGTTAGAATGCTGGAAACTTTTCTTAGGTACCATCCCTCAACATTCAAAGGAAGGTATGATCCAGATGGAGCTCAGAAGTGGCTCAAAGAGGTGGAAAGGATCTTCAGGGTTAGTCAATGTAGCGAAGTGCAGAAGGTGCGTTTTGGTACGCACATGTTGGCTGAAGAGGCGGATGACTGGTAGGTAAGTCTTTTACCTGTCTTAGAGCAGGATGGAACTGCTGTGACTTGGGCTGTGTTCAGAAGAGAGTTTCTGGACAGGTATTTTTCGGAGGACGTCTGAGGTAAGAAGGAGATCGAATTCCTGGAATTGAAGCAGGGAGACATGTCTGTGACCGAATATGCTGTAAAGTTTGTGGAGCTGGCTAAGTTCTACCCACATTACACTCCTGATACTGCTGAGTTCTCGAAGTGTATTAAGTTTGAGAATGGTCTGCGTGCTGATATAAAGCGGGCCATTGGCTATTAGAAGATAAGAAATTTCTCTGAGTTGGTAAGCAGTTATAGGATCTATGAAGAGGATACGAAAGTTCACTATAAGGTGATGAGTGAGCGTAGAGGTAAGGGACAACAGAGTCGTCCGAAACCGTATAGTGCCCCAGCTGATAAGGGTAAACAAAGGCTGAATGATGAGAGGAGGCCTGTGAGAAGAGATGCTCCTAAGGAGATTGTCTGTTTCAAGTGTGGTGAGAAAGGCCACAAGAGTAATGTTTTTGATCGTGATGTGAAGAAGTGTTTCCGGTGTGGGAAGAATGGTCACACGATAGCCGAATGCAAGCGTGGTGACATTGTTTGTTTCAACTGTGATGAGGAAGGTCATCTTAGCTCGCAGTGTACAAAGCCTAAGAAGACTCAAACTAGTGGAAAGGTGTTTGCTTTGTCTGGTACGCAGACTAGTAATGAAGACCGCCTTATCAGAGGTACTTGTTTCTTTAATAGTATTCCTTTAATTGCTATTATTGATACTGGTGCTACACATTGTTTCATTGTTGTTGATTGTGCACGTAAGTTGGGTTTGATTATGTCTGATATGAATGGAGAGATGGTTGTTGAAACTCCAGTTAAGGGTTCAGTAACTACTTCTCTTGTTTGTTTGAGTTGTCCGTTGTCTATGTTTGGTAGAGATTTCGAAGTTGATCTTGTATGTTTGTCGTTGACGGGTATGGATGTGATCGTTGGGATGAACTGGTTAGAATATAACCGTGTTCATATCAACTGTTTTAGTAAGACGGTGTATTTTTCTTCTGCTGAAGAAGAGAGTGGAGCGGAATTCCTAACCACTAAGCAGCTGAAGCAATTAGAACGCGATGGGATCTCGATGTTTTCCTTGATGGCGTATTTGTCGGTGGAGAATCAAGTTGTGATTGATAGGTTGCCAGTTGTGAATGAATTTTCAGAAGTATTTCATGATGAGATTCCGGATGTGCCACCAGAGAGGGAGGTTGAATTTTCAATTGACCTTGTTCCAGGAACGAAGCCGGTGTCGATGGCACCTTATCGTATGTTGGCATCCGAGTTAGCTGAATTGAAGAAACAGTTGGAAGATTTGCTTGATAAGAAGTTTGTAAGACCGAGTGTTTCACCTTGGGGAGCGCCGGTGTTGTTGGTTTAAGAAGAAGGATGGTAGCATGCGGTTGTGTACTGATTACCGTCAGTTGAATAAAGTGACGATAAAGAATAGGTATCCACTTCCGAGAACTGATGACTTGATGGATCAGTTAGTGGGTGCACGTGTGTTTAGTAAAATTGACTTGAGGTCGGGTTACCATCAGATTAAGGTGAAGGATGAAGATATGCAGAAGACGGCCTTTCGGACACGATATGGACACTATGAATATAAAGTGATGCCTTTCGGTGTTACTAATGCGCCTAGTGTGTTTATGGAGTATATGAACAGAATTTTTCATGCTTATCTGGATAAATTTGTGGTTGTATTTATTGATGATATCCTAATTTATTCTAAGAATGAAGAGGAGCATGCAGAGCATCTGAAGATTGTGTTGCAGGTGTTGAAAGAGAAGAAGTTGTATGCCAAGTTGTCCAAATGTGAATTCTGGTTAAGCGAAGTAAGTTTTCTTGGCCATATTATTTCTGGTAATGGTATTGCTGTAGATCCATCGAAAGTTGATGCTGTATCGCAATGGGAGACTCCGAAGTCGGTTACAGAGATTAGAAGTTTCCTGGGTTTGGCTGGTTATTACCGCAGATTTATCGAAGGATTTTTGAAGTTGGCACTTCCATTGACTCAGTTAACCTGTAAAGGTAAACCTTTTGTGTGGAGTACTCAGTGTGAAAATAGTTTCAATGAGTTGAAGCAACGGTTGACAACAGCTCCGATTTTGATTTTACCGAAGCCGAATGAACGTTTGTTGTGTATTGTGATGCGTCCAAGTTGGGCTTAGGAGGTGTTCTTATGCAAGATGGGAAAGTAGTGGCTTATGCTTCAAGACAGTTGAGAATTCATGAACGGAATTATCCTACGCATGATTTAGAGTTGGCGGGTGTGGTCTTTGTGTTGATGATTTGGAGGTATTATTTGTACGGTTCTAAGTTCGAGGTGTTTAGTGATCACAAGAGTTTGAAATATTTATTTGATCAAAAAGAATTAAATATGAGGCAGAGAAGGTGGCTTGAGTTGTTGAAAGATTATGATTTTAGTTTGAATTACCACCCCGGTAAAGCTAATGTGGTTGCAGATGCTTTAAGCAGGAAGACGTTGCACTTGTCCGCTATGATGGTAAAGGAGTTTGAGTTGCTTGAGCAGTTTAGAGACTTGAGCCTAGTTTTTGAGTTGTCACCTCAGAGTGTGCAGTTGGGTATGCTGAAGATCAATAGTGATTTCTTGAACCGTATCAAGGAAGCGCAGAAAGTTGATGTTAAGTTTGTTGATTTGATGGTTGTTAATAACCAAACAGCAGATGGTGACTTTAAGGTTGATGACCAAGGTGTGTTGAGGTTCAGAGGAAGGATTTGTATTCCTGATGATGATGAGTTGAAAAAGTTGATTTAAGAAGAAAGTGACAGGAGTAGCTTAAGTATTCATCCGGGAGCTACAAAGGTGTACCATGACTTGAAGAAATTGTTTTGGTGGTCCGGATTGAAACGGGATGTTGCACAGTTTGTTTATGCTTGTTTGACTTGTCAGAAATCTAAAGTGGAACATCAGAAGCCTGCAGGGTTGTTGACACCGTTAGATGTGTCGGAATGGAAATGGGATAACATCTTCATGGATTTTGTGACTAGTTTACCAAACACTCCGAGAGGGCATGATGTCATGTGGGTTGTTGTTGATAGATTGACGAAGTCGGCACATTTCATTCCGATTAATATCACCTTTCCTGTAGCTCAGTTGGCAGATATTTATATCTGGGATATTGTGAAACTGCATGGATTTCCATCAAGCATTGTGTCGGATAGAGATCCAAGGTTCACTTCAAGGTTTTGGAAGAGTCTGCAAGAGGACTTGGGTTCAAAGTTGAGGTTGAGTTCGGCTTATCATCCGCAAACATATGGACAGTCGGAGAGAACGATTCAATCATTAGAGGATTTGCTGAGAGTGTGTGTACTTGAGCAAGGTGGAGCTTGGGATAGTCATCTACCATTGATAGAGTTCACGTACAACAACAGTTACCATTCGAGTATTGGTATGTCACCGTTCGAAGCTTTGTATGGTCGGAGGTGCAGAACTCCTTTATGCTGGTTTGAGTTGGGAGAAAGTGTGGTGTTAGGACCAGAGTTAGTTCATCAGACTACGGAGAAGGTCAAGATGATAACAGAAAAGATGAAAGCGTCGCAGAGTCGACAGAAGAGTTACCATGACAAGCGTAGAAAGGACCTTGAGTTCCAAGAGGGAGACCATGTGTTCCTGAGAGTCACTCCTATGACCGGTGTAGGTCGTGCGTTGAAGTCGAAGAAGTTAACTCCGAAGTTTATTCGTCCTTACCAGATATCTGAGAGGGTTGGAACAGTGGCATATAGAGTGGGTTTGCCACCACATCTTTCGAATTTGCATGATGTGTTTCATGTGTTGCAGCTTCAGAAGTATGTAGCGGATCCTTCGCATTTTATTCCAAGAGATGATGTGCAGGTTAAAGACAACCTTACGGTGGAGACTTTACCGTTGAGAATCGAAGATCGTAAGGTGAAGAAGTTAAGAGGCAAGGAGATACGTCTAGTGAAGGTTGTTTGGAGTGGATTAATTGGTGAAAGTTTGACTTGGGAGCTGGAGAGTAAGATGCAAGAGTCCTAACCTAAGTTGTTTGCTTGATGTAATATTTCAAGGACGAAATTCTTTAAGTTGGGGAGAGTTGTAACGCCCTAGTTGTTATTTTATTATTTTTGGTTGATTTTAAGTATTTTATATGCTTTAAAATGATTTATGTGATTATTTCGTGTGTTGTATTTTATTATATAGTTATTTTTATTAATTAATAGAAATAAGAGAGAAATAGAATTTATTTGGACTTTTGAGGGTTTATGTGAATTAATTGGAATTATTGGAGTTAGGAGGGAGTTACATTTTAATTATAGGAATTAAGGGGAGTTAAGTGAAATGAAAAGGGGGTTAAGGAAATATTGGTGAGAATAGGAAAAGAGAAGGCAGAAAACATTTTTACGTACAAGAGAAAAACAGAGTTTTGGGAGAAAAGGGAGAGAAGCAAAGAACAAGGGAGAAGTGACAAAAGGGAACCTGATTTCTGTAGAGTTTTGAATCATCTTAATCCAGGTAAGGGTGAGGCTAACTAGCAATGATTTTAATACATAATTTCTGAAATTGGATTGAATGTTGTTCTTGAGTTAGGGTTAAGGATGGTTTGTGGAATTGATAAAAATGAGATGAATTACTGTTTGATGTTGTTGTTTTGTGTTCCTTGTTGTGCATTGTTGTATATTGAACCTATAAACAATTGTTAGATCACGTTTTGGGTAATCAGGGGTTGAAAATGGGGTTTTGGATGAGATAGGGTTAGAAAAACCGTAGAGCTTTTCCCAACCCAGATGAATGGTCGCTTAAGCGAGCAACCCGTCGCTTAAGCGAGCATTCAAACTTTGTGCCCAGATTTTAAAATAGACCGCACGCTCAAGCGAGCCACAAGCGTGCAAAACCTGTAGCTACGTGATTTAAGTCGCTCAAGCGTACTGCAAGCGAGCAGTAAGCGTGCAGAACCTGGCCTTACGTGAATTTGTACGCTCAAGATAGCAGACCCACGCTCAAGCGTGCTGGGCTTTTGTCAGCCATTTTCTGAATTTTGCTTCGTGCATTAGGACATTAATCTGAGCATCCTAAAATGTTTTCTTGATTTATTTAACCTTGTTTATGAAGTGAAAATTATAAATGAAAGTATAACTATGTGAATATATGTATATGTATATATATAATTATATATGCCATACCGTTGATTTCCGTTGTTGTTGTCGTTGGGTCGTTGTTGTCCAAGTTGGGGAGTGTGTCATAAATGATTTAGGCACAGTTGTTGTTGTCGTAATTGTTGTTGCTGTTGTTGTTGAGTTGTGTGCAGATATACACAATGAGTTATTTCATACCCATGTATTGTTGAGGGCTCATGACCTGGAATGTTAATCATTCAACCGTTGAGGGCTTATGCCCTGGAATGCTTGTTCATTCAATTGTTGAGGGCTTATGTCCTGGGATGCTTTAACCATCCAAAACTGTTGAGGGCTCATGCCTTGGAATGCCTTGTCATTCAAACGCGTAAAATGGTACCACATGCATATTGCATTATTTGTTGTCGGTTGTGCATTGTCGTAGTCGTTGTTGTTGGTTGTCGTCGTTGTGTCATTGCATGGTCGATGTCGTCGGTTGAGCTGTTGTTGGATGAATTTAAATATGTTGTTATCCATGAAGTATGTATAAATATTGAAGTATTTTGTTGACTTTTAGGGTGTTAGATTTCAATTGATGAATTATATATTATTATTATTGTTTGTGAATCACACCCCTTCTGCTTGAAAATGTTGCCCTTCGTATGGGTAACTTGCAGGTAATGAAGATTAGTAGAAGTGGTGGCTCTTGTGTCTTAGGGCTCTGATACGTAACGGGATGGGGAATCGTTGCGATGTTTTCTTTCATTCCTTTATGTATCAATTTTTTAAACATGTTGTCGAAGTTTTTATTGTTGTTGAGGTTTTATGGTGTCGAATAATGTTTTATGACTGTTGGTGGCCTTTGTGCCAATTTATTGAAGTTGTTGATGTTGAAAATAATTTTCCGCTGCAAATTATTAATTGTTATATTGTTGAATAAATAGTATATTAAACCTATTTATGAAATTTTTAAAAGCAGTGTAATGCTCCGTTTTGTTGATTTACTCTGATTTTATATTAATATTACGTTGTTGGGAAAGCGGGGTGTTATAGCGTTTTTTACCAATTCGCGCGTAAAATTCAAACTGTTAATCAGATTTTGATGTCGTTTTCGCCTATACGCTCCTGACACTTAGCTCTAGCATAATCAACAGAGAAATTCAAGTTTCAACCACACAAAAATCGGTTTCAGGACCTCACATAATCTCCTATTTGCAAAAACGTTTAGACACTGACTTTCCAAGTGAAAATTTCAATCTTCATCAACCTAAACCCAAAAATTGATTAGGAATCACTGCCTACATGTATTCTATGACTTAAACATCACTTTTCTACATCAATTACATGAAATTCATACAGTTTCTACCATTTTTATTAAACTTAACCTAATTCCTGAAATCCCAATTTCAACTAGAACTATGCTAAACCAAAATCAGAATTATATAACCATTATCATTGAGAGATAGTCTCACCCTTACCTTGATTTGATGAACAAAACTCCAAAAATCAGAATCTCCCTTCTTGGCTCTTCTCTTGGTTTTTCTCCCAAAAATTGCTTGTACATAAAACTGTTTTCTGACTTCTCTAACTCCTTACTTAACTCCCCCCTTAATTCTAATTAACTCCCACTTAATTCTTTTAATTAAAATATAACTCCCAAAACTCCAAATAATTCTATTTCTCACATTATTCTTATAAATACTAAAAATAAATCATTTAATAAAAATACACCACACCACAACATCAACAATAATTATTTAAAATCATATAAAAGACTCTAAATAAATCAGAAATAATTAAATAACGACTAGAGCGTTACATGTTTCGTCAGATCATTGACATTCTTGTCACTTGGGTAGCAATGATGTGTTGCTAGATACCGCTCATTGTTTATAGTATTAAATATTAGATTTAATATTATTGCCAACGTGAGTAGAACCTATAGGGTCACACACAAAGAACAGTCAAAAGAGAAATATATAAGTATGACTTGTATAAGGGGTGCATTTAGTAAATAACGCTAATTAGTTAGCAGAATTACTAAACTTGTTATTGAGCTTACTAAAGCCCAATAGTGACTTCTGACTTGCAGAGCACACTAGAAGTTCTATAAATAGAACCCTAGTGCTGAAGTTTTTTGACACACATTTTTGGAGCAACCCTCTGAAACTTCTGATTCCTTGGCCTGCACCGAGATTTGGAGGAGCACTGTTCGTGTGGACTTGCTAGAGGCTTTGTTGCTTGCTGCTTCCTTTGCTGTGATCGTGATTCCCGTTCCAGCTTTTCAGTTGCCAGACTCCACACTTTCGAGGTAACAATCGAATCACTGATTCATGTGTAATTCGTAATGATCCAAGGAAAGAAAATCGAAAATTTTATCCGCTGCTTTATTTTGTTATAATTTGATTTTCCTTCAGAATCATGTCACATTCCTGCACTTACATGAACCCTGTTTGATTTCACTTGGATTTAGATAGGAAATTTTTATGACTGCACATGTTTTGAAACTAAGTTTGGGGTTGCTCTTTGGAATTAACAACATTTTAAGTTTGGGATTGGGTAATAGTAGAACACATTTGTCAAAAAAAGAAAAAAAATGAAAAAATGTAGATGACCATGGATCTACAAAAAAAAAAAATAGAAAAAAAAAAGAGCCAAAATTGGTCACTTCAACAAAAAAAAGAAGGTATGTTTCCGTCAAATAAAAAGACAAATAGTTCTACTATTTTACCCATCTTGTTAGAACCAAGAAAGGAAGGATGGTATTGTAGTAATGTTTTAGTAGGAAACCCTAGGTTAGTAAACTAACGCCAAATTTCTTTGTTAGCCTACTATCCCAAATATATCCACTCTTAACCTAAGCTAAGTTATAACCCTCAAAGTCCTCTAAGTGTGTAAATAATCTGATTTTGACTGTCTGTTTAGAATTACTTCAAATTTATAGCAAGGTACATTCATTTGACGACTGGAGTGGGCAAATGTCGTGTTCAGAAGCACGACTGGAGTGGTGCTTTATCGAAGCTATGAATTAACTGGCTAGTAATTAGGGAAAAAAACACCTCGGTGTCTGACTTAAAGTTATAACCTAATAAAACCATTCTCTTGAATCCCTTAGTATGGTAGACATAGATTAGGGTTGCCCGTTTGTAGAACTACTAAGAAAGCGTAGAGAGAGTGTGATATGAATGTCCTAAGATTCATAGATGGGCAGACCAAAGGGAACCTTGGCCTTCATTGCCTTAGGCTTTGTTTGCGAGCTGGGTTTTGGAGGGGAGGGGAAGGAAAGGCTTATGGAGTGGTAAACCCTTGGTTGCGAGTTTTAAAAAAACAAGGGAAAGGTTTTGGGGGTTTTGAAGGGCTTCATTTGTCCAATTTTAAAGTTCCCCCAACCTGGGGGGTTTTGGGGGGTTAAACATAGAAATTGACAATTTTGCCCTCAATCTTTTTAGACATTACTTATTCAAAATTCCAATTTTAGACATTACTGAATTATTACAATCTTTTTCAAAAACAACTTATTCAAAACAACTTATTTATACAAAACATCTTATTACAACCTCATTTTCAAAAACCGCTTATTCAAAACAACTTATTACAACCTCTTTTCAAAAAACAACTTATTCAAAACAGCTTATTTATGCAAAACAGCTTATTACGACCTCTTTTTCAAAAACAACTTATTCAAAACAACTTATTTATCCAAAACAGCTTATTACGACCTCATTTTCAAAAACCGCTTTTTCAAAACAACTTATTTATACAAAACAGCTTATTACAACCTCTTTTCAAAAAACAACTAATCCAAAACAGCTTATTTATCCAAAACAGCTTATTACGACCTCTGTTTCAAAAACAGCTTATTCAAAACAACTTATATATCCAAAACAGCTTATTACAATCTCTTTTCAAAAAACAGCTTATTTATACAAAACAACTTAATACTATCTCTTTTTCAAATACAACTTATTTATCCTAAATGTAACACCCCAATTTATCGACTTAAAAAATTTCGTTAAATAAAACATAATCAGAGTACTTCTCAAAAGGAGTGTCACATTCATCGTAAAAACAAATTAGATAATAAATTATCCTTCGCAAAATAGTCATATATAGCAGCGGAATTCAAAAGTCAGGTTTCATAATAGTCTTGGCTCAAGGCCATCAAAAACGTCTCATTACATTTAAGTCTCAAAAGCATCTAAAGTCTTAAAGTCAACAAAATAGTTTTAAAACGTGATACATAAGGAATAGACTCATAGAGGACCCCATCCCGTTACATATCAGAGCAATCCTACATCACACAAGACTCCTCGCATCTGCGCATCTAAGACTGGTTACCTGCACTTGCCCACAAGGCGGCAATTCCAGCAGAAGGGGTGAGATTCACAACAGAATATTAATATATACATCAAGCAGTTATGATTAACAACATAAATTCCATCACATAAAACAGCTTATTAAAACACAGGGTGTCATCATCATAAACATCTTTAAACAAACACACCAACGTCTCAAAACATCGTCTCATATTATGTCAACAATTTGACTCAACTAAATGCAACTCTTAACATCTTGACATCATGCATGTGGTACCAACTATATAAGCATTAATATGCTTCACCGTCGCTTTGAGCAAATGCTCCACCGTCGCTTTGAGCATAAAGCTCCACCGTCTCATAGTTATGCAAATGCATGGACTCAACTCTCAATAACTTAATCAAGTTAACACATCATTTCAAACATCATTAATAATTCAAGACTGACTCATGCAGCTATAACAATTACATGACAAAAGCTCATCTCATTAAACACACAATCACAATACATAAAAATCATTATAGTCACTTAGCATCAACATAAGGGGTGCATCTCTAATCCTTATTACAGACTCCTTCACAGGCTATGAAACATCTCTAACACTACCCAAAGGGGTTCCCTCAAAGTCCTATGCGAAACAGATCGCAAGAGAACAAATCAGCCCTGAACCAACTAACTCGCCACGGCGAGTGATCTGCTCGCCACAGGCGAGAACTCACAAAAGGTTACTCGCCAAAGGCGAGTTGGGGGCAAACTGAAGGCGAGAAATCCTGGGTGCTCTCGGCCTTTTTGACATTTTCACCAAAAATCTTCGTTTTAAGGTTTCCTAAATCCAATTTGGTCAAAACAACTCCACAGGTCATCTCTATAAATAATAAGGCACTCAAAACCATCTAATGTTTGGCAAAAATCCTAAGTTTAAGGGACAAGCTCGCCACGGCGAGCTATGCTGCTCGCCTCGCGAGCGATAGGGCTGTACTCGCCACGGCGAGTAGTCACTCGCCACAGGCGAGCGATCTCAGAACCACGACGGTTCTCACCAAAACATCTCAAATCTCTCAAGTTAGGATTCTAATTCATCAGCAATGTTGTCCTAGGGAATAATCTAGGTTCTGTAACACGTTTCTACACCAATTCGCAGCCATCTCACATCAAATTCATCGAAATCCTCAAAACCCTAGTTCATGAAACTCTTCCCAATTCTTCCTAATCTCTTAGCTAATCATAAACAGATGAAATACAATTAAAATTACTGAAGTTAGGCTCACCGTTACCTGGAAATATGCAGAAAATCGCAGCCTAGCTTCTTCCTCTGTTCAACCATTCTTTCTCTCTAAAATCCAAAAGTCTGATAACGCATATACTGACTTTCCTTAACCTAATTTCCTTTTATACCACCTCCCAACTTATCTAATTCTATCTCAACCCTCATAACTCTTCCTATTTATAAATATAACCCCATCTCTCAAAATATTACATTTTTCCAACAAATCTCTATATTTTTCATATATATATATATATATATATATATATATATATATATAAACACCACATATATTATTCTATTAAACAATAAAATAATATCACATCACACCTCACAAATATGTCACAAAATCATCACAAAATCACATAATATATAATAATATACTATATTCTTTAATAAAATAATTAAATAAATAAAGAGGGCGTTACAACTCTCCCCCTCTTAAAGGATTTTCGTCCTCGAAAATTTACCTCGATCAAATAACTCTGGATAGGATTCCAGCATCTTACTCTCTAGCTCCCAAGTCAAGCTTTCACCCGTCGCTCTGTCCCAAACAACTCTAACGAGAGGTATTTCCTTGCCTCTCAACGTCTTCACTTTCCGATCATCAATCCTTACCGGTAAAGTCTCGACCGTAAGGTTGTCCCTAACTTGCACATCATCACTTTGGATCACATGAGACGGATCCGGAACATACTTCCTCAGCTGAGATACATGGAAAACATCATGCAAATTCGATAAATGTGGCGGCAATCCAACACGATAGGCCACCGCCCCAATCCTCTCTGATATCTGGTACGGACCAATAAATCTCGGAGTCAACTTCTTTGACTTCAAAGCACGTCCAACACCTGTCATAGGAGTAACTCTCAGGAACACATGATCTCCCTCTTGGAACTCAAGGTCCTTCCTACGCTTGTCATGGTAGCTCTTTGGTCGACTCTGCGACGCTTTCATCTTTTCTTGGATCATTCTCACCTTCTCAGTAGTCTGTTGAACGATCTCCGGTCCTAAGACCACTCTTTCACCTGACTCAAACCAGCACAACGGGGTTCTGCATCTCCGACCATACAAAGCCTCAAAAGGTGCCATCCCAATACTCGAATGGTAACTGTTGTTGTACGTGAACTCTATCAACGGAAGATGACTATCCCAAGTCCCTCCTTGCTCAAGTACACACACTCTCAACAAATCCTCCAACGACTGAATCGTCCTCTCCGACTGACCATCTGTCTGCGGATGATAAGCCGAACTCAACCTCAACTGAGATCCTAAAGCCTCTTGCAAACTCTTCCAGAATCTAGAAGTAAATCTTGGATCTCTATCTGATACGATGCTCGAAGGAACACCATGTAGCTTCACTATGTCTCTAATATAAATCTCTGCCAACTGAGCTACAGGAAAAGTAATATTAATCGGTAGAAAATGAGCCGATTTCGTCAATCTATCAACAATGACCCAAATTGCATCGTTTCCTCTAGGAGTATTTGGCAGGCTCGTCACAAAATCCATGGATATACTATCCCATTTCCACTCTGGCACATCTAAGGGTACCATCATACCAGCCGGTTTCTGGTGCTCAATCTTCGATTTCTGGCAAACCAAACAAGAATACACAAATTGTGCCACGTCACGTTTCAAACCAGACCACCAAAACAACTTCTTTAGATCGTGATACATCTTCGTAGCTCCCGGGTGAATACTCAAGCTACTTCTGTGACTCTCTTCAAGAATCATCTTCTTCATTTCCTCATTGTCAGGAATGCAAATTCTACCTCGGAACCTTAACACACCCTGCTCATCGACTTGAAAGTCACTATCTTCAGTCTGATTACTAGCAACCAATAAGTCTACAAACTTAACATCTTCTTTCTGTGCCTCTTTAATATTCCTCAAGAAATCATTATCAATCCTCAACATTCCCAGCTTTACACTCTGAGGTGTCCTTTCACAAACTAAGCTTAGATTTCTAAACTGTTCCAACAACTCGAATTCTTTCACCATCAAAGCAGACATGTGCATAGTCTTCCTACTCAAGGCATCTGCAACCACATTAGCCTTGCCCGGATGATAATTCAACCCAAAGTCGTAATCTTTCAATAATTCAAGCCACCTTCGCTGTCTCATATTCAATTCCTTCTGATCAAACAAGTACTTCAAGCTCTTGTGATCACTGAACACTTCAAACCTCGAACCATACAAGTAATGTCTCCATATTTTCAATACGAAGACCACAGCTGCCAACTCTAAATCATGCGTCGGGTAATTCTTCTCATGAACTCTCAATTGTCTTGAAGCATAAGCTACCACCTTACCATCTTGCATAAGAACACCACCTAAACCCAGCTTGGACGCATCACAATACACCACAAAAGGTTCATCGGACTTCGGCAGAATTAAAACTGGAGCCGTCGTCAAACGCTTCTTCAGCTCATTAAAACTATCCTCACAGCAGATATCCCACACAAAAGACTTACCCTTACACGTCAACTGCGTTAACGGAAGAGCCAACTTGGAAAACCCCTCAATAAACCTTCTATAGTAACCAGCTAGTCCCAAAAAGCTTCTAATTTCCGTAACCGACTTAGGAGTCTCCCATTGCGATACCGCTTCAACTTTAGACGGGTCGACCGCAATACCATCACCAGAAATAACATGGCCAAGAAAACTTACTTCCTTTAGCCAGAACTCACACTTAGACAGTTTAGCATACAGCTTCTTTTCCTTCAACACTTGCAAAACAATCTTCAAATGTTCAGCATGTTCCTTTTTAGTCTTGGAGTAAACCAGAATATCATCAATAAATACAACTACAAACCGATCCAGAAATGCATGGAAGATGCGATTCATATACTCCATAAACACTCCCGATGCATTGGTAACTCCAAAAGGCATAACCTTGTACTCATAGTGACCATAACGAGTTCTGAAAGCTGTCTTCTGCATATCTTCATCTTTTACCTTAATCTGGTGATAACCGGACCTCAAATCAATCTTGCTGAACACGCGGGCACCCACTAACTGATCCATCAAATCGTCAATTCTCGGAAGTGGATACCTATTCTTGATAGTTACCTTATTCAACTGCCGATAGTCAAGACATAGCCTCATACTACCATCTTTCTTCTTTACCAGCAACACTGGCGCTCCCCAAGGTGAAACACTTGGTCTAACGAATTTCTTTTCAAGCAAATCTTCCAGTTGTTTCTTCAACTCAGCTAACTCGGAAGCAGACATACGATAAGGTGCCATCGACACCGGCTTCGTTCCAGGAACGAGATCAATAGAAAACTCAACTTCCCTCTCTGGAGGCACATCTGGAATTTCATCTGGGAAAACTTCCGGAAAATCGCATACCACTTGTAGTTTATCAATTACCGCTTAATTCTCTATGGATAAGGAAGCCATCAACGAAAACATCAACATTCCATCACGTTCTAGTTGCTTCAGCTGCTTAGTAGATAAGAATTCTGCACCACTCTCCTCTTCAGCAGAAGAAAAACGTACCATCTTGCTAAAACAATTAATAAGCACATGGTTGTATTCTAACCAGTTCATACCCAAAATCACATCCATCCCAACCAACGGCAGACAGACTAAATCAATCTCAAAATCACGGCCGAACATAGACACAGGACAACTCAAACACACAAGGGAAGTAGTCACCAAACCCTTAGCTGGAGTTTCGACAACCATCTCCCCGTTCATATCAGATACAACAAGGTTTAACTTAGCAGCACAATCAAGAGCAATAAAACAATGTGTAGCACCAATATCAATAATAGCAACTAAAGATTGATCAGCAATATAACAAGTACCTCTGATCAAGCGATCATCATTCTCAGTCTGTGTGCCAGTCAACGCGAACACCCTCCCAGTGGTCTTAGTCTTTTTCGGTTGCTTGCACTGCGAACCAATATGTCCTTGCTCATTGCAGTTGAAACACACAACATCATCAAACTTGCAGTCATTAGTAGTATGCCCTTTCTGACCACAGCGATAGCATCTCTTAACATCAGCAGTACACACATTACTCTTGTGGCCTTTCTCACCACAAGTGAAACAAGTAATCTTGGCGGGAGCAGTCTTCTTCTGAGGCCTTCTTTCATCATTCACTCTTTGCTTCCCTTTATCTCTAAGAGCATCATACGGTTTAGGATGACTCTGCTGGCCCCTAGCTTTCCTATCATTAACCACCTTGTAGTGAGCCTTGGTATCCTCCTCATATATTCTGCAGCTACTCACTAACTCAGAAAAGTAGCGGATCTTCTGATAACTAATAGCTCTCTTGATATCAGCACGCAACCTGTTCTCAAACTTAATGCACTTTGAAAATTCAGCCGTCTCGGGGGTATAATGCGGATAAAACTTAGCCAGCTCCACAAACTTGGCCGCATACTCGGTCACTGACATGTTCCCTTGCTTAAGCTCCAGGAACTCAATCTCTTTCTTTCCACGGACGTCTTCTGGAAAGTATCTATCAAGGAATTCTCTCTTGAAGATAGCCCACGTAACCGCGGCTCCGTCTTGTTCCAGAATGGGTAGAAGACTAACCCACCAGTCATCAGCCTCCTCGGCAAGCATGTGCGTACCAAAACGCACCTTTTGAGCATCTTCACACTGCATAACCCGGAACACTCTTTCAATCTCCTTGAGCCATGTCTGGGCTCCATCTGGATCATAATGCCCCTTGAAGGTAGGCGGGTGATTCCTCAGAAAAGTCTCTAGCATTCTCATCCCGTCGTTTCCACCAGCATTGTTCTGATTACCCACAGCATTAGCCATTGCTTCCAAAGCAGCAGCAAGAGCAGCATCATTTCTACCAGCCATCTCAGTTCTCTACAAAGCAAACATAAGTTAGAATAATACAAATGTAGTATTCTAACTCTAAGACAATGTCACTCGACTCTCTACTTGGCCGGACGGACCGACCTGCTCTGATACCAATTGTAACACCCCAATTTCCCGACTTAAAAAATTTCGTTAAATAAAACATAATCAGAGTACTTCTCAAAAGGAGTATCACATTCATCGTAAAAACAAATTAGATAATAAATTATCCTTCGCAAAATAGTCATATATAGCAGCGGAATTCAAAAGTCAGGTTTCATAATAGTCTTGGCTCAAGGCCATCAAAAACGTCTCATAACATTTAAGTCTCAAAAGCATCTAAAGTCTTAAAGTCAACAAAATAGTTTTAAAACGTGATACATAAGGAATAGACTCATAGAGGACCCCATCCCGTTACATATCAGAGCAATCCTACGTCACACAAGACTCCTCGCATCTGCGCATCTAAGACTGGTTACCTGCACTTGCCCACAAGGCGGCAATTCCAGCAGAATGGGTGAGATTCACAACAGAATATTAATATATACATCAAGCAGTTATGATTAACAACATAAATTCCATCACATAAAACAGCTTATTAAAACACAGGGTGTCATCATCATAAACATCTTTAAACAAACACACGAACGTCTCAAAACATCCTCTCATATTATGTCAACAATTTGACTCAACTAAATGCAACTCTTAACATCTTGACATCATGCATGTGGTACCAACTATATAAGCATTAATATGCTTCACCGTCGCTTTGAGCAAATGCTCCACCGTCGCTTTGAGCATAAAGCTCCACCGTCTCATAGTTATGCAAATGCATGCACTCAACTCTCAATAACTTAATCAAGTTAACACATCATTTCAAACATCATTAATAATTCAAGACTGACTCATGCAGCTATAACAATTACATGACAGAAGCTCATCTCATTAAACACACAATCACAATACATAAACATCATTATAGTCACTTAGCATCAACATAAGGGGTGCATCTCTAATCCTTATTACAGACTCCTTCACAGGCTATGAAACATCTCTAACACTACCCAAAGGGGTTCCCTCAAAGTCCTATGCGAAACAGATCGCAAGAGAACAAATCAGCCCTGAACCAACTAACTCGCCACGGCGAGTGATCTGCTCGCCACAGGCGAGAACTCACAAAAGGTTACTCGCCAAAGGCGAGTTGGGGGCAAACTGAAGGCGAGAAATCCTGGGTGCTCTCGGCCTTTTTGACATTTTCACCAAAAATCTTCGTTTTAAGGTTTCCTAAATCCAATTTGGTCAAAACAACTCCACAGGTCATCTCTATAAATAATAAGGCACTCAAAACCATCTAATGTTTGGCAAAAATCCTAAGTTTAAGGGACAAGCTCGCCACGGCGAGCTATGCTGCTCGCCTCGCGAGCGATAGGGTTGTACTCGCCACGGCGAGTAGTCACTCGCCACAGGCGAGCGATCTCAGAACCACTACGGGTTCACTCCAATTCTCACCAAAACATCTCAAATCTCTCAAGTTAGGCTTCTAATTCATCAGCAATGTTGTCCTAGGGAATAATCTAGGTTCTGTAACACGTTTCTACACCAATTCGCAGCCATCTCACATCAAATTCATCGAAGTCCTCAAAACCCTAGTTCATGAAACTCTTCCCAATTCTTCCTAATCTCTTAGCTAATCATAAACAGATGAAATACAATTAACATTACTGAAGTTAGGCTCACCCTTACCTGGAAATATGCAGAAAATCGCAGCCTAGCTTCTTCCTCTGTTCAACCGTTCTTTCTCTCTAAAATCCAAAAGTCTGATAACGCGTATACTGACTTTCCTTAACCTAATTTCCTTTTATACCACCTCCCAACTAATCTAATTCTATCTCAACCCTCATAACTCTTCCTATTTATAAATATAACCCCATCTCTCAAAATATTACATTTTTCCAACAAATCTCTATATTTTTCATATAAATATATATATATAAACACCACATATATTATTCTATTAAACAATAAAATAATATCACATCACACCTCACAAATACGTCACAAAATCATCACAAAATCACATAATATATAATAATATACTATATTCTTTAATAAAATAATTAAATAAATAAAGAGGGCGTTACACTAAACAGCTTATTCAAAACAACTTATTACGATCTCGTTTTCAAAAACAAATTATTTATACAAAAAAACTTATTATGACCTATTTTCAAAAAATAGCTTATTCAAAACAGCTTATTACGATCTCGTTTTCAAAAACAACTTATTCAAAACAGATCGTAATAAGTTGTTTTGCATAAATAAGCTGTTTTGAATAAGCTCTTTTGCATAAATAAGCTATTTTGAATAAACTGTTTTTTGAAAAGAGGTCGTGATAAGCTGTTTTTGATAAATAAGCTGTTTTGAATAAGTTGTTTTTTGAAAAAGAGATCGTATTAAGCTGTTTTGCATAAATAAGTTCTTTTGAATAAACTGTTTGTTGAAAAGAGGTCGTAATAAGCTGTTTTGCATAAATAAGCTGTTTTGAATAAGTTGTTTTTGAAAAAGAGATCTTATTAACTGTTTTGCATAAATAAGCTGGTTTTTTTATAAAGAGGTCGTAATAAGTTGTTTTGCATATGTCATACCCCATTTTTTGACCGTTTTGTTTTCTTTTTTTACTCGGCATCTAAATTCGTTTTACCGGGTTATTTTCTCAAATTTCTACGTTTTTATTTCCCGATATTTCATCAGTTTTTTCTCAACATTCTACATGTATATATCTCAGCATTTTATCTGTACGCTTTGCAAACATTTTATTCGTCTTTTCTTAAACTTTTATCCGCTTAAATCTCATTTTTTATCTATTTGTTTTACAGCGTTTCACTGCTATTTTCTCATTTTCATTCGCTTCTATAGACTGAGAAGTTTTGTCGTTTCAGACGAAATTTCGGCAGAGAGGTTACTTTGAAGTACCTCATTTGGTTCCGAAGGGACAGTTTTATTTATTTATTTATTTATTTATTTATTTATTTATTTATTTTTATATCCTTTTATCTAAAAGCTTTTATTTATTTTGTTATTTATCCTTTCTTTTATTTTATCTTTTTTTTTTTTTTTTGCTTTTATTCTTTTAATTTTCGTTTTTAATTTTTAGTCAATATTATTGTGGTCCAAATTTGTCTTTGTCCACATGTCAGTCCTTGATTAGTCCAGATTTTGTCTACTTTTTGCATCAGAGGCCCAAGGGCATTTTAGTCATTACAATGTACCAGAGAACCTAGAATTTGACAGCCTATAAATAGACTGTCATTTTTTTCACACTGCCCAAGAACAAGAACTGTAGCAGCCGCACAAACCAATTCACAAACCCTAATTCCCCACTTTTTCTCATTTTTTCGGATCAAAACAATAAACATGAAGAACACAGCTTTTTTTTAGAACACTCACCACAAAAATCATCATCACCACTACTCATTAAAACGGTATTAACACACTAATACATTACCACTCATAAACTGTGCTCAAACCAAGTAACACCACCACATCACATAGTAACAGTGACGAATCAACAACATATATTGCAAAAAGAACCGAAAATTCAAAGGACCAAGTGATTTTCGAACCTACACAAGCCCATAATCAGACCCTTCAAACGCAAACGAAACTAAGAAGAAAGAAGGTAGTTTTCTTTTTTTTTTACTCTCAATTCCGAACCTTAGAAGCTAGATCTAGCCTTTTTGTGAGTTTTTTTTCAAAAACCAATGTGAGAATATGAAAGAGGAGAAGGAGAGGAAGAGGTTGGTATAAAAAATTTTAAAAAAAAATTGATTTTTGGACTTCCGGCGCGGCGGCGCCACCGTGGTGGCTCACCGGCCACCGCGCCGGAACCTTCTTACCTCACCGGAGAAGATGAAGATTCATCTCCTCCGGCCGCTCCTTGTTCCTCATTCCTGCGTTTTTGTTTTAAGAGAGAAGGGAGAGCTTCTCTCTCTAAGTTCAACTTAGAGAGAGAAGGGTTTGTTGCAAATGAACAAATCGGACCCCTTGGTCCTTTTATATGCGTACGAAACCGGTCTGGTTCCTTTGAACCGGACCGGTTTATTCCGTTTTCTCTCCTTTCCTCCTCCACCCTCTGATCCTGATCTTACGGCTGCTGTGCATTCTGTTTTTTAATTCCATGTTTTATTATGTAATAAGTAGTCATGTGACCTCAAAACTAGGCCGTTGGATCCTAGATCCAACGTCCCAGGATGATTTTGGGTGGATTCATGTGTTTTAAAACTACTTTGATACTTGTTATGTCCTATCTTTTGCACCTTTAGATTTATTGAAGGGCTGTGATCATATCTTCCATGTTTAAATTAGAGCCTCATGATTAATCTTACGGCTCAGATTCAATCTGGATAGTTGAGCCATTTTTTTTTATTTATTTATGTTTTTATTTTATTTAGCTCTTTTAAATATTTTCTTTATTTTCTATAACTTTGTTTTATTTCTATATTTTTTTTATAAAAAAAAACCACAAGAATTATGATTATTTGTTTATGTCCTTTATTTTTGATATGTGTTTATGCTTTTGTTAACCATAACATTTTTAGCTCATTTTTTATTATTGTATTTATCTTGCATATTTATTTTTGGTATGTTTGCATACATATTTATTTATTTTCCATCATTCATGGTTTATTTATCGCTTTCATTTTAGTGAAGTACTTAGGATTAGAGGTAATTTAATTTCTTTCCGCATGTTTATTTTTCGCAAGACTTTAGCATGTATTTAGGGACCATGTAAATTATGCAATAAAATATGCACCGACACACACACCGACACGATCACACACTTTATTTATTTATTTTACCGCTTTATGCCGTTATCGCGATCAAGGACCAAAAATGAATTAGGGACAAAATTAGGTTAATAAATGGACTCTAATTATTTTCTTAAAATCAAACTATTAGTAATTTTAGGTTCATTTTAAACTTGAGGATTTGCTTAGGATCCAACGTCCTTTGTAAACTTCTTGCTCTTTATTACCTCACGCCGTTACGTATAGTTTTTTAGTTTACGCTTAACTTAGAAAAATCAAATTTCCAAAAAAATCAAATAATCAAAACTCCAAAAATATTTTCTTAACAAACCTTGGAAACAAACCAAGTGATCTCTTTCCTTTTATTTTCTTAATCAAATGCTTAATGAATTTAATTCTCATTTTAGACTTTCTTTTCATAATTAAAATTAAACCAACCTCACATTATGTTTCTTTCTTATGCCTTGAGGCCTCTAATCTCCTTCTTAAAACCTTTTTTTCAAAATCATTAAAAATAACCCAACTCACCAAAAGAAATTTTTGAGGTGAACTACATGATTTTGATCCCGTCTTCGGGTATGTAGGCAAAAGGCTTATGTCTTTCCAAATCAATAAAAATAACAAAAACATACATCTTCTCCCTCCATTCTTACACTTAGATTTTAGGCAACATTTTTTTACAAATAATTAAGCAAATAATTAGCACAAGTTTAATTTAGGTGAGAGGCTCCTTCGGAGTACCGAAGTCGATTAGGGTGCTTAACACCTTCCCTAGTCGAAACCAACCCCCGGACCTTAATCTCTAAAAAAGGGTTTTTTACTCGTTTTTTCCCTTCCCGCGGATAAAAATTGAGAGTTCAAAGATTGACGGTTCAAAACCAACCAATGGATTGACACCCGAAAATCACGAGCACAGAAATGGCGACTTCACTAGGGATGATTAATTTCCTAAATGGGTTAAGCCCACCTTACCTTTCTTTACTTGTGCTTTATTTTTTGCTTATATACCTTGTACATACATACTTGTTTATTTTCAACGTGAGTGGTGAGATAAGTCCTACACCCGGGCTTGAGTGAAATATAAGATAGGACGGGGTACGATTATAGTGCCATACCAGGAGTGGTCCTGCGCTATGTGTGCATGTAATGTAACCCCACTCAACGGAGGATTTTTTAAGTAATATGACGTCGTCATGAGCAGTCGTGATTGGCTCTATTATTTTCAAAATCCGTCGAACGTTGAGGACCTTTAGATTACCCTTAACCCATCCTGGCCTTTTTAGGATGTAGTGTGGTGACTAAACCAAGAGCGGTCTTGAATTTAGTTCATACACAATGCTACACTCAAACTAGACCTCCTTGTGAAGAAGTATTTGACTAGGAGCAGTCCTGAGCACCGATACATTCACAAGGGTGGTTGTAATTTGGGAACTTGGTAGAACCTTGTTACAAGTGCAAATGAAACCTTAGTTCTTACCAAATGGCGTTTGACGTGATCTTATCACCATGTTTTTCTTTTAGCATAAATCATGCATACATGCATTACATTCACACCTTTTCATTAAAAATCGAAGGACTTAGAAAGACTTTTATGTAAACGTTGTAGATGAGTTCCACCAGAAGTGTCAAGCAGTACAGTTTCAAGAATCCGGATTTGACAAGACTGAGAGAGCTGTGTACTCTCGTGAAAGATCCAAGTGATTTCCGACACCGGCATGGGAAGTTACTCGACCTCCTCAAGGTGAAGATTGAGAAAGGGATTCTAGAGACTTTGGTTCAGTTCTACGACCCGGTTTGTCATTGCTTTACTTTCCCGGACTACCAGCTTGTTCCTACTCTCGAAGAATATTCTTTTTGGGTCGGTTTACCCATATTGGAAAGAGAGCCTTTCAACGGCCTTGAATTTGCCCCTAAAACCGCTGATATTGCGAAAGCCCTCCATCTCAAACCTTCCGACTTAGTTCACCCTCACTATACTATCAAGAATGGCTTCCAAGGCTTAACTGCTAAATTTCTCTACGAAAAAGCCACTACCTTTGCTAGAGACCAAAAAATCGATGCCTTTGAGTCCATCCTCGCCTTGCTCATATATGGCCTTTTCTTATTTCCCAACATGGACAACTTTATCGATATTAACGCCATCAAAATCTTCCTCACAAAAAACCCTGTCCCTACCCTACTTGCAGAAACCTATCACTCTATCCACTACCGAACCCTCAAGGAGGGCGGACTTATTCTCTGTTGTGCTCCTTTGCTACATCGTTGGTTCACCTCCCATTTACCCAGCTCAGTTTTTTCCAAAACAAATACCGAAAGGTCCTCTTGGTCACAGAGAATCATGCCTCTCACCCCAGCTGACATCGTTTGGGTCCATGCATCCGCTAATTCCGAAAGAATCATCGACAGCTGTGGGGAATTTCCGAATGTGCCCCTCATTAGCGCTTATGGAGGAATCACCTATCATCCCGCTCTTGCCATGCGCCAGTTTGGATATCCTATGAATGGAAAGCCTCTTAACTTGTCCTTTTCCGGGGAATTCTACCTAAACTCCAAGGATCCTACCAATCTGAGAAGACGGTTTGTGGAAGCTTGGCGTAATGTCCGAAAGCTTGATAGTTTCCATCTAGGAAAGAAGATGAGTTACGTACATGAATCGTATACTCAGTGGGTTATTGACCGAGCCATGACTTTCGGATTACCCTATACCTTACCAAGGCTTCTGTCCTCAACCACCCCGGAAATACCTCCCCCTTTGCCACCTCATACCATGGAAGAATACCGGTGCCGTCTACACAAGGCTAACCTCGAAAGTGCCGCTTGGCGATTGAAGTACCAGACCTCTGAGAGAGAGAAAGACACCATAATGGGGATTTTAGAACAAACATCCTGGCAGCTCCAAGAAAAAGAGCGAGAGAATGCGGAGTTGAAAGACCTCCTCAGGAGAAAGGATGCTATTATCGACCGGATGCCCGGGAATAGGAGGAGGCGCAGGGAATTTTTCGCCGGTGCAACCTCAGATTCCGAGGAGTAGTGTACTTCCAGGACTTTTGGGAGCTTTTTCAGTTGTTTTCTTTACTCTATTTTGTTGTTATTTTTCTAATTTCTGTTTATGTACTTTAAAGTCTATCCCTTGGCTTTGTTGTTAGAAAGGGAATTATCTTGTATTTGTTTTTAATTTTAAGTCTATCCCTTGGCTTGGTTGTTAGAAAGGGAATTATCATGTATTTATTTCAGGTTTTCCTTTTGTGTTATGCTATTATAATGTTTACAAAAGTCCTTTTATAAGTCCTTCGATAAAGAATGAAAACACACATAAAAATTGCATTTTTTTTGCATCCTGCATATCATGCATCATCACTGCATTCATAAGTGTCAAAACCTTGTCTCACATGTTCCTTCCTATCTGCCGCAAAGAGAAAGTGGCCCCGCGAATCAAGTACAAAGCTTCACGCATTCACTATACTCGAGCAAACGTCAAGAAGAAGATGGAACATTTGGAACAAGAAAACCAAGAGCTCCGAGAAGGGATGATTGCCATGCAAGCAGAGATAGAGAAGCTAACTGCTATGGTGAGTACTCTTATGGCCGTTCAGAATCAGGTCTCTCAAACTTTTGACACTGCCCTGGAGACCGTCACATCAGCCATTCCTAGCTCAAATGTGGTCACCAGTACCTCTCATGCCACCATACCTGAAGGTTTCTCTTGGGGCATGCCACTAGGGTTCAATGAAAATTCTCATTCTACCAGCACAACGAAGCCCATGCCGTCAGGAGGTTTTCCATGGGGCATGCCACTAGGGTTCAATGAAAATTCTCATTCTACCAGCACAACGAAGCCCATGCCGTCAGGAGGTTTTCCATGGGGGATGCCACACGGGTCCAACGGAGATTCCGTCCTTTTGGTTCTACTAGCACGATGAAGCCCATGCCGTCAGGAGGTTTTCCATGGGGAATGCCACTCGGATTCAATGAAGGTTTTCATTCTACAGTTTCAGAGGTGCCCACTCTTGCCTTTCAACAGTTAGCATCGGTTCCTCAACCCGGTGCAATCATTCCTGAGCCTGTTGTGACTTACTCTGCCCCACTAGTTCATGCCAACCGACAAGAGTGGAAGCCTGTTTTTCCCCCAGAAAGTGTTGAAGCCTTCGATAGGGTGGAAGGTCTACAAGACACCATTGACGAAATGAAGCGGGAAATGAAGGCTCTGCGCGGAAAGGATGTTTTTGGACAAAATGTACAAGAACTCTGTTTGGTACCCAATGTCGTGGTGCCACCCAAGTTTAAAGTTCCAGAGTTTGACAAATATAAAGGGAATACTTGTCCCAGGGTTCATTTGACGATGTATGTGAGAAAGATGTCTACACAAGCGTACAATGATAAAATGCTTGTCCATTTCTTCCAAGACAGTTTGGCAGGGGCGGCTCAAAAATGGTATATGAGCCTAGACAGTGCCCGAATCCGCACCTTTAACGATTTGGCAAATGCCTTCATCCACCAGTACAGCTACAATTCAGATATGGCCCCGGATAGGGAACAACTCAGAGCAATGACTCAAGGAGACAAAGAGACCTTCATGGAGTACGCTCAGAGATGGAGGGGATTTGCTGCTCAAATTGTCCCGCCTTTGGAAGACAAAGAGTTGACTAGAATCTTTCTTAAAACTCTCAGCCCATTCTACTACGAGAGAATGATTGCTAGCGCGCCGGGGAATTTTGCCGAAATGGTAGGAATGGGAATGCGCCTTGAGGAAGGAGTTCGAGAGGGACGATTGGGAAAAGAAAGTGCTTCGTCCAGCAACCCCAAGAGGTTCGGAAACAGCTACCCGAAGAAAAAGGAACCAGAGATCAGTATGGTGGCACACGGAGGTTACCAGCCCGGATACTCAGCCTACCCCTATATTGCCAACATATCACCTGCTACCCCTGCCCCTCATAACCCCTACTATAACCCTCAAATGCCTCAGAGGCCCCCTCCATTTTACCCACCGCTTTACCAACCACCTTATCAACAATTCCCCCAACAACCATATTACCCACAAAATCCACCCCAATACCCTCAACAACCATATCGCCCACCACAAAATCAACCACGACCCCGAGCTCAAGCCCCCCAACAACAAAATCGCCAAAGACCACCAGTATACGCCCCTATACCTATGATCTATCTACAATTACTCCCGGCCCTACTCCAAAAAGGCCTTGTCCAAACCAAACCACCACCTCCTATAACAGATGTTCTACCACCTGGACACCGAGCTGATCTGACATGTGTGTTCCATCAAGGGGCACCGGGACACGATGTAGAACGATGCCATGCTCTCCGAACTGAGGTTCAAAATTTGATACGTGATAAGCGTCTGCGCTTCACCAACAACGGTGTCGATTTTCTGGATGACCCTTTGCCAAACCATGGGCAAGCTGTTAATATGATACAAGATTGTCAAGAAGATGGTCTCATCCTTAGTGCACAAGACATCAGGACTCCCCTGGTCCCGATACACGCCAGAATGTGTCTGGCGGCTTTGTTCAGCCATGATCACAATGCTTGTGGAGTATGTTCTGTGGACTCTCAAGGATGCAAAAGTGTGCAAGACGACATCCAAGGATTGCTGGATAGTGGGGAGCTTTTAGTTATGAAGAAGGAACAAGATGTTTGTGTTATTACTCCGGAGTTTGATGACCCTGAATCGCTAGAAGTGACATACAGCAACAAAGAACCAGTAGACACCCCTTTGATTATTTGTGTACCTGGGCCGTTGCCATACACATCCAACAAAGCCATACCATACAGGTATAGTCCCACGATCTTAGAAAATGGCCGGGAGATGCCCATACCTCCACTGGCTTCAGTGAGCAATATCGTGAGTAGCAGCAAGGTTTTGAGGAGTGGACGTATCCTCCCCACTTTTGTCCAAGAGAAAGTTGTTGAACCGATTTCGAAGCTAGTACAAGTGCAAAACTCTGGTAAAGGGAAGGATGTCGGTCAACCAAGTGGAATCGTGTATGAAGACAGCGACGAGATCTTGAAGCTGATCAAGAGAAGTGAGTATAAGGTGGTAGATCAACTCTTACAAACTCCTTCAAAAATCTCAATTATGTTTTTGTTGTTGAATTCCGATGCCCATAGGGAGGCTCTGATGAAGGTGTTATGTCAAGCCTATGTGGACCATGATGTGACCCTAGGGCAATTCGGAAGCATAGTAGGGAATGTGACCGCATGCAACAGCTTGGGATTCAGCGACGAAGATCTCCCATCTGAAGGAAGGAACCACAACCTGGCGTTGCATATCTCAGTCAATTGCAAATCGGATGCCCTTTCTAATGTATTGATCGACACAGGCTCGTCCCTGAATGTGATGCCCATTGCCACTCTAAGGAAGCTTTCGTACCCCAATGTCCAGCTGCGGGCTACGTCTGTGTCAGTAAGAGCGTTCGATGGATCCAGGAAAACAGTGCTAGGCGATGTGGTATTACCTATCTCAGTCGGGCCCCAGGAATTTGAAGTATTATTCCAAGTGATGGACATTCCGGCCTCGTACAGCTGTTTACTAGGCCGACCTTGGATTCACGAGGCTGGGGCAGTCACATCCACTTTGCATCAAAAGCTAAAATTTGTCAGTCACGGGAAGCTGATAACTGTTAGTGGGGAATCGGCGTTGTTGGTTAGTCATCTGTCGGCCTTCTCGTATATCAGTGGGGGTGATGTAGATGAGGCATCAGTTCAAGGTTTCTCTGTTGAAGAAAATGCTAAGAAGGGAGGGACATGCATGGCTTCCCTGAAGGATGCTCAAAGATTGGTACAGAAAGGTAAGACCGCAGGATGGGGTCAGCTCATACAGTTGCCAGAGAATCAAAGGAAAGAAGGTTTGGGTTTCTCTACCCACAAGACAAAAGTAACTAGTCCAGCAGGAGGTACATTGCACAGTGCCGGGTTCATCAATGTTCCGCCGGAAATCAATGTAATTGTGGAAGGCCAATCCCAAGAGGAAGTTTCTCCTTTCGTCATACCTGGAGGAATATGTTGCAATTGGATCGCAGCCGATATCCCTTCTGTGACATCGTTGTCTGAGTAATATGTTTGTCCTTTGTTTGTTTTTTATCTTTAAAGAAAATCCTTTCGCTTTGCCCAGAGCGAAAGTGAAATCATGTAGGGCTGCTGTTTTTCTTTTGCTTCAAGAACTTATATTAATCAATGAAAAGGGTCGTCTCTATCACGACCTTTTTACTCTTTTTTATATAAATATCCATACTTTCGTTTTCACTTTTTGCTTTTTCTGGAAAAATGGTAACACCAAAAAATCAAAAAAAAAAACTTTTCTTCTTCATTATTTTTATCAATTTTCAAAAGTTTGCATTCACTTTTTAGCTAAAATCAATCATAATTCATATGCAGACTGAACATAACTGAACCCGTTGAACATAGTAACTCTACGCCCTCTCCCAACTTTGAATTCCCCGTTTATGAGGCTATGGTGGAGGAGAATGAAGAGATACCTGATGAGATCAGATGGATGCTAGAGCAAGAAAGGAAGGTCATTCAACCGCATCAGGAAGAAGTGGAAATTATCAACTTGGGTACAGAGGAGGATAAGAAAGAAATCAAGATCGGTGCGTTACTGGATGTGACTGTTAAGGAAAGAATAATCGCGCTTCTCAGGGAATATGCTGACATATTTGCATGGACGTACAAAGACATGCCGGGTCTAGACCATGAAGTTGTGGAGCACCGTCTACCGTTGAAGCCTGAGTGTCCTCCAGTCAAGCAAAAGTTGAGAAGGTCCCATCCTGAGATGGCCCTGAAGATCAAAGAAGAAGTACGGAAGCAAATTGATGCAGGTTTCTTGGTTACGTCAGAATATCCACAGTGGTTGGCCAACATAGTACCTGTTCCGAAGAAGGATGGTAAGGTGAGAATGTGCGTAGATTACCGAGATTTGAACAAGGCAATCCCGAAGGATGACTTCCCTTTACCTCACATTGATGTATTGGTGGACAGTACTGCTAGATGCAAGGTGTTCTCCTTCATGGATGGTTTCTCCGGTTACAACCAAATCAAAATGGCTCCAGAAGATAGGGAGAAGACGTCTTTTATCACACCGTGGGGTGCTTTTTGCTATCTGGTGATGCCGTTTGGATTGATAAATGCTGGCGCCACTTACCAGAGAGGCATGACCAAGATTTTTCATGACATGATGCATAAAGAAATTGAAGTCTATGTAGATGACATGATCGTCAAGTCAGGAACTGAAGAAGAGCATGTCGAGTATTTATTAAAGATGTTTCAGCGGCTGAGGAAGTACAAGCTCCGTTTGAATCCAAACAAGTGTGCTTTCGGTGTAAGATCTGGGAAGCTTTTGGGCTTTATTGTTAGTCAGAAGGGCATTGAAGTTGATCCCGACAAAGTCAAAGCCATTCAAGACATGCCTGCTCCGCAAACTGAAAAGCAAGTTAGAGGTTTTCTCGGAAGGTTGAATTATATCTCCAGGTTCATCTCTCACATGACCGCTACGTGTGGGCCCATATTCAAGTTGCTCCGTAAAGATCAAAGGATTGTTTGGACAGAAGACTGTTAGAAAGCTTTCAACAGCATCAAGGAGTATTTGTCAGAACCTCCGATTCTTGTTCCTCCAGTCGAAGGGAGACCTTTGATTATGTACCTGACCGTGTTAGAAGACTCCATGGGTTGTGTACTTGGACAGCAAGATGAGACTGGTAAGAAAGAGCATGCAATTTACTATTTGAGCAAGAAGTTCACTGATTGTGAGACCCGATACTCTGTACTTGAAAATACCTGTTGTGCTCTAGCCTGGGCTGCCAAGCGTCTTCGTCATTATATGGTCAATCACACCACTTGGTTGATATCCAAAATGGACCCAATCAAATACATCTTTGAGAAGCCTGCATTGACTGGTAGAATTGCACGATGGCAGATGTTGTTGTCTGAATATGACATTGTGTACCGCACTCAAAAAGCAATCAAAGGTAGTATCCTCGCTGACCATCTGGCCCATCAACCGATTGACGACTACCAACAGATTAAGTTTGACTTTCCTGATGAAGAGATTATGTATTTGAAGATGAAAGACTATGATGAACCCTTGTTCGGTGAAGGCCCTGATCCTGAATCTCAATGGGGTTTGATTTTCGACGGAGCCGTTAATGTTTACGGGAATGGAATTGGAGCAGTCATCA
The DNA here is from genome assembly GCA_958299785.1 of Medicago lupulina. NCBI lineage: Eukaryota > Viridiplantae > Streptophyta > Magnoliopsida > Fabales > Fabaceae > Medicago > Medicago lupulina. Next base: position 41,429,281 of record OY283142.1, read on the forward strand.
TCACTCCCAAGAGAGATCACATCCCTTTTTCTGCAAGACTGCGTTTCGAGTGCACAAATAACATTGCAGAATATGAGGCTTGCATCATGGGTATTGAAGAAGCTATCGACTTGAGGATCAAGAACATCGACATATATGGTGATTCAGCTTTAGTAATTAACCAAATCAAAGGAAAGTGGGAGACTCACCACGCTGGTCTGATTCCTTATCGAGATTATGCTAGACGATTATTGACTTTCTTCAACAAGGTGGAGTTACATCACATTCCTTGTGATGAGAATCAGATGGCTGACGCTTTAGCAACTTTGTCCTCAATGATCAAAGTGAGTCGCCACAATCGGGTGCCTTCGATCAGTATCCGTTTCCTTGAAAGGCCGGCCTATGTGTTTGCAGCTGAAGCAGTTTTTGATGATAAGCCGTGGTTTCATGATATCAAAGTGTTTCTTCAAACTCAAGAGTACCCTCCTCGAGCGTCTCGCAAAGACAAGAGAACCCTAAGAAGATTATCTGGTAATTTTTTCCTGAATGGGGAAGTGTTGTATAAAAGAAACTTTGATGCAGTGCTACTCAGGTGTGTAGATCGACGAGAAGCAGACTTATTGATGTACGAGATCCATGAAGGCTTGTGCGAAACTCATTCCAGTGGATATACAATGGCTAAGAAAGCGTTGAGAGCAGGCTATTACTGGATCACTATGCATGCAGATTGTCATCTTTATGCCAAAAGGTGCCACAAGTGCCAGATTTATGCGGACAAGATTCATGTACCCCCGTCTATGCTCAATGTCATTTCTTCCCCTTGGCCTTTCTCTATGTGGGGCATCGACATGATCGGCCGAATTGAACCGAAAGCTTCTAATGGGCATCGTTTCATACTAGTGGCTATTGATTACTTCACTAAGTGGGTTGAAGCCGCATCTTACGCTAATGTGACCAAGCAAGTGGTGGTCCGTTTTATCAAGAACAACATCATCTCTCGCTACGGTGTTCCTAACAAGATCATCACGGATAATGGGACAAATCTGAATAACAACATGATGAAAGAGCTATGCAGCGAATTCAAGATTGAACATCACAACTCTTCTCCTTATCGTCCTCAGATGAATGGTGCGGTTGAGGCTGCGAACAAGAACATTAAGAAGATCATTCAGAAGATGGTAGTCACTTACAAAGATTGGCATGAGATGTTGCCCTATGCTCTATATGGATATCGCACCTCTGTGCGCACATCAACAGGGGCAACCCCCTTCTCTTTGGTATATGGCACGGAAGCTGTGCTCCCTGTGGAAGTTGAAATCCCGTCTTTGAGAGTCTTGATGGAAGCCGAATTATCAGAAGCAGAATGGTGTCAGCAGCGGTATGACCAGTTGAATTTGATTGAAGAAAAACGCATGACTGCCCTGTGCCATGGACAGCTATACCAAACAAGGATGAAACAAGCGTTTGATAAGAAGGTTCGCCCTCGCGAGTTCCAAGAAGGAGATCTTGTGGTCAAGAGTATCAAATCCTTTCAACCAGATCCCAGGGGCAAGTGGGCACCTAATTACGAAGGTCCTTATGTGGTCAAGAGAGCTTTCTCCGGTGGTGCTTTGATTCTTACAACTATGGACGGTGATGAACTCCCTCGTCCTGTGAATTCTGATGCAGTCAAGAAATACTTTGTCTAAAAATATGTAAAAAGAACAGCTCGGCAGGTCGAAAACCCGAAAGGGCGGCTTGAACCAAAAATGAGCGTCTCGGTGGACTGAAAACCCGAAAGGGCGGTCCAGGCAAAAATTAGAGACAAATAAAAAAGTGTTATCCTGATAGGTTGAAAACCCACAAGGGCGATCTATGCAAAAGTTAAGGATTTATGACAAAGTAACTGCATCAGAACGAGCACTACCCGTTCAAGGCGCTGTAGCTGTCACAATTTCTCCAAAGCGAAGCATCTAGGCGGCGGAACTTGAAGTTGTTAGGGAATGTAGCAGTTATTCATGTTCAACGTATCTCACAATATAATTACCATTTTCCAAAACTTTGTAACCCGTGGAGCCATGCCTTTGGCCGGTTACCACTCTTCTAAATCAATTTGAGCCTATGTTTTTTTGGAATTCCTAGTTATTTCTATGTGTAGTTTTCTCTTCTATTGTTAATATTAATACTTGAAGCAAAAAAAAAACCTAGAAAATACTTTGGAAAAAAAACTCCTTTTTACATTTTCTTAAAGGAAAAAAAACAAACAAAATGACAAGCATGTTATCTTAAAATTCTTTTATCACAGGAACGGGTGTCGGTTTGCGCCTCAAGAGCAGTTAGATTCAGCAGTATGAACCTAGTCATCGCTTCAAAAATATATACATAAAAAAAAAAAAAAAAAAAGAGCTCGCTAAGTCGAAAACCTAAAAAGGCGGCTTAGGCAAGAATGAGCATCCCAGTGGATTGAAAACCCGAAAGGGCGGTCCAGGCAAAAGTTAGGGATTCAAAATAAAGAAAGAAAAAGAAAAGCATGACTAGTGAAATGTACCCATGAGGGAGGGCTTAGGATTGATTCGGAAATGGCGACTTCTGCCAGACTCTTGGTTAACGGATTTTATTCCCACAAGGATGTTTACTTCATACTGGGCTTCACCCTGTCGATGACTTGATCTCTCTCCAGCGTTACTATCTTCAAGGAAGTTTTCCGAGTGTTGTGTTTGTGACTTGGGTCCGACATTCGCCTCAGCCGTCCAGTTTTGTCTCATCAAGATTGTCTACCGTCACTAATGCTCATACATACATACATACATACATACATTTATACCTACATGCATACACAGTCACATACATTCATATATTCATGCATTCACAAGCACACGCGTTCACTTTCATGCACATACATACATACAGAAGTCATCTACACAATTGCATTGACTACTCTGAGTCTTGATTCAACAAAATCCAAAAAAAACAAACAAAACAACAAAATGTCATCCCTAGTGTGTCTAACCCAAAGATATCACCAAGTGTACACTTCAAGTGGCAGGTTCCACAAACCGTCAGTTTACAAAATACATTTCTTTTTTCCCCAGTATCTTATCAAGTTTTACCTCCCCAACACTACATTTACTGCTTTTTACCTGTGTCTTGCTCTCCAACAATGACAGCAAACACAACACTACATTTACCGCTTTTCCTGTGTCTTGCTCTCCAACAATGACAGCAAACACAACACTACATTTACCGCTTTTCCTGTGTCTTGCTCTCCAACAATGACAGCAAACACAACCCTACATTTACCGCTTTTTTTCAGTGTCTTGCTCTCCAACAATGACAGCAAATACAACACTACATTTACCGCTTTTCCTGTGTCTTGCTCTCCAACAATGACAGCAAACACAACTCTACATTTACTGCATTTTATCCGTGTCTTGCTCTCCAACAATGACAGCAAACACAACACTACATTTACCGCTTTTCCTGTGTCTTGCTCTCCAACAATGACAGCAAACACAACTCTACATTTACTGCATTTTATCCGTGTCTTGCTCTCCAACAATGACAGCAAACACCAACATTGCATTTACCTTTACCATTTTCAAGCTTTTGTTCCCCAGAGAACTTTTGTCCCCAGTCAGGTCATCGTCACCATATTGCATTCATAACACTGCACTTAACATTACATTCACAACATCGCGCGCATCAACATAGCATTCATAGCATTTTGCAGTTGATACGGATCAAAAATGGTGTACTCTGATATTTAAGTCTCCTCGACCCATCAATTTGAAACTTTCGTTTTCAAACCTCTGTGGCGAAGAAACTTAAATAGGGGCATCTGTCATACCCCATTTTTTGACCGTTTTGTTTTCTTTTTTTACTCGGCATCTAAATTCGTTTTACCGGGTTATTTTCTCAAATTTCTACGTTTTTATTTCGCGATATTTCATCAGTTTTTTCTCAACATTCTACATGTATATATCTCAGCATTTTATCTGTACGCTTTGCAAACATTTTATTCGTCTTTTCTTAAACTTTTATCCGCTTAAATCTCATTTTTTATCTATTTGTTTTACAGCGTTTCACTGCTATTTTCTCATTTTTATTCGCTTCTATAAACTGAGAAGTTTCGTCGTTTCAGACGAAATTTCGGCAGAGAGGTTACTTTGAAGTACCTCATTTGGTTCCGAAGGGACAGTTTTATTTATTTATTTATTTATTTATTTATTTATTTTTATATCCTTTTATCTAAAAGCTTTTATTTATTTTGTTATTTATCCTTTCTTTTATTTTATCTTTTTTTTTTTTTTTGCTTTTATTCTTTTAATTTTCGTTTTTAATTTTTAGTCAATATTATTGTGGTCCAAATTTGTCTTTGTCCACATGTCAGTCCTTGATTAGTCCAGATTTTGTCTACTTTTTGCATCAGAGGCCCAAGGGCATTTTAGTCATTACAATGTACCAGAGAACCTAGAATTTGACAGCCTATAAATAGACTGTCATTTTTTTCACACTGCCCAAGAACAAGAACTGTAGCAGCCGCACAAACCAATTCATAAACCCTAATTCCCCACTTTTTCTCATTTTTTCGGATCAAAACAATAAACATGAAGAACACAGCTTTTTTTTAGAACACTCACCACAAAAATCATCATCACCACTACTCATTAAAACGGTATTAACACACTAATCCATTACCACTCATAAACTGTGCTCAAACCAAGTTACACCACCACATCACATAGTAACAGTGACGAATCAACAACATATATTGCAAAAAGAACCGAAAATTCAAAGGACCAAGTGATTTTCGAACCTACACAAGCCCATAATCAGACCCTTCAAACGCAAACGGAACTAAGAAGAAAGAAGGTAGTTTTCTTTTTTTTTTACTCTCAATTCCGAACCTTAGAAGCTAGATCTAGCCTTTTTGTGAGTTTTTTTTTCAAAAACCAATGTGAGAATATGAAAGAGGAGAAGGAGAGGAAGAGGTTGGTATAAAAAATTTTAAAAAAAAATTGATTTTTGGACTTCCGGCGCGGCGGCGCCACCGTGGTGGCTCACCGGCCACCGCGCCGGAACCTTCTTACCTCACCGGAGAAGATGAAGATTCATCTCCTCCGGCCGCTCCTTGTTCCTCATTCCTGCGTTTTTGTTTTAAGAGAGAAGGGAGAGCTTCTCTCTCTAAGTTCAACTTAGAGAGAGAAGGGTTTGTTGCAAATGAACAAACCGGACCCCTTGGTCCTTTTATATGCGTACGAAACCGGTCTGGTTCCTTTGAACCGGACCGGTTTATTCCGTTTTCTCTCCTTTCCTCCTCCACCCTCTGATCCTGATCTTACGGCTGCTGTGCATTCTGTTTTTTAATTCCATGTTTTATTATGTAATAAGTAGTCATGTGACCTCAAAACTAGGCCGTTGGATCCTAGATCCAACGTCCCAGGATGATTTTGGGTGGATTCATGTGTTTTAAAACTACTTTGATACTTGTTATGTCCTATCTTTTGCACCTTTAGATTTATTGAAGGGCTGTGATCATATCTTCCATGTTTAAATTAGAGCCTCATGATTAATCTTACGGCTCAGATTCAATCTGGATAGTTGAGCCATTTTTTTTTATTTATTTATGTTTTTATTTTATTTAGCTCTTTTAAATATTTTCTTTATTTTCTATAACTTTGTTTTATTTCTATATTTTTTTTAAAAAAAAAAAACCACAAGAATTATGATTATTTGTTTATGTCCTTTATTTTTGATATGTGTTTATGCTTTTGTTAACCATAACATTTTTAGCTCATTTTTTATTATTGTATTTATCTTGCATATTTATTTTTGGTATGTTTGCATAGATATTTATTTATTTTCCATCATTCATGGTTTATTTATCGCTTTCATTTTAGTGAAGTACTTAGGATTAGAGGTAATTTAATTTCTTTCCGCATGTTTATTTTTCGCAAGACTTTAGCATGTATTTAGGGACCATGTAAATTATGCAATAAAATATGCACCGACACACACACCGACACGATCACACACTTTATTTTTTTTTTTTACCGCTTTATGCCGTTACCGCGATCAAGGACCAAAAATGAATTAGGGACAAAATTAGGTTAATAAATGGACTCTAATTATTTTCTTAAAATCAAACTATTAGTAATTTTAGGTTCATTTTAAACTTGAAGATTTGCTTAGGATCCAACGTCCTTTGTAAACTTCTCGCTCTTTATTACCTCACGCCGTTACGTATAGTTTTTTAGTTTACGCTTAACTTAGAAAAATCAAATTTCCAAAAAAATCAAATAATCAAAACTCCAAAAATATTTTCTTAACAAACCTTGGAAACAAACCAAGTGATCTTTTTCCTTTTATTTTCTTAATCAAATGCTTAATGAATTTAATTCTCATTTTAGACTTTCTTTTCATAATTAAAATTAAACCAACCTCACATTATGTTTCTTTCTTATGCCTTGAGGCCTCTAATCTCCTTCTTAAAACCTTTTTTTCAAAATCATTAAAAATAACCCAACTCACCAAAAGAAATTTTTGAGGTGAACTACATGATTTTGATCCCGTCTTCGGGTATGTAGGCAAAAGGCTTATGTCTTTCCAAATCAATAAAAATAACAAAAACATACATCTTCTCCCTCCATTCTTACACTTAGATTTTAGGCAACATTTTTTTACAAATAATTAAGCAAATAATTAGCACAAGTTTAATTTAGGTGAGAGGCTCCTTCGGAGTACCGAAGTCGATTAGGGTGCTTAACACCTTCCCTAGTCGAAACCAACCCCCGGACCTTAATCTCTAAAAAAGGGTTTTTTACTCGTTTTTTCCCTTCCCGCGGATAAAAATTGAGAGTTCAAAGATTGACGGTTCAAAACCAACCAATGGATTGACACCCGAAAATCACGAGCACAGCATAAATAAGTTGTTTTTTGTAAAAAGGTCGTAATAAGTTGTTTTGCATAAATAAGATGTTTTGAATAAGCTGTTTTTGAAAAAGAGATAGTAATAAGTTGTTTTGTATAAATAAGCTGTTTTGAATAAGCTGTTTTTTGAAAAGAGATTGTAATAAGTTGTTTTTGAAAAATAGATCGTAATAATTTGTTTTTCATGAGATAAGTTGTTTTGAATAAATTACAAAGTATAACACAATGTATTGGTTTTAAGAGAAAAAAGGCTAAAATAGTAAAATTATAACATAAGCTCTCCATCTCCTTTCCTTGTTGGTTTTTAACTCCCAAACAAGGGGAATTTTTTCACTCCTTTCTCCCTTCCCTTTCTTTCCTCCCCTTCCCCTCCTTAGCCTTTCATTTCCTTCCCCTCAAAACTCGCAAACAAAGCCTTAGGAAACACTGGAAAGCCAATATAAAGTTTTTGTTTCAATTAACTTGGAATTAGAAAGACCACGCTCGTAAGGATCACTGTGCGATCAGCAGGTGCAGTTAACCATCAGAGGGATAATCCTAATTAGGTACCCAGTGGCTAGAAATCATTGGGCCAGGTGGTACCCTACCTAAATAGGAACGTTCCAACGACCTCATCACTTGTATAGTCTACCTAAGATAAATAAACGCAACATTTGTATTACTTATTATCAAACAACGAATATACAGAGGAGATTCATAGATTCCTAACCGATGCTTACTTTTCTACAACCAAAACAAATAACCTTGCTATGTTGCAAACAGATAAAAATTGCAAGTCTTTTTAACCCTTAACTTTTATACCGTCAACTTATAAAAATAAGAAACAAGAATTGTTTGGACGAAAGGACAATCCATGTGGATATGATACTTTACTTATCACTTTATTACTTGGTCAAAGATTGGTACACTTGCCATTTTGCAATTACATCAACGTCTCAAATACATAACAATAGTCTCAGCAGATAATTCCAATAACAGATAAATGACATAAAAATAGAATTCCTAAAACTCCTAAATCAGAGCCTAATTAGACCCCAAGCAAAAGGTAAAGAGGTACCTCCAAGTTAATCCTCAAGAACTCAAAAGCAATAAGAAATTAATAATGCACGTCGTCTACACCATTCATACAAATTGGTAGGCGGTCAACCAAACGACCAATGGGGGTTAGATTATATTCTACATAATAAAATATTATCAAATAGATAGCGTTCAAGGATTTCATTTCTAATATATACACACACACACACACACACACACACACACACACACACACACACACACACACACACACACACACACACATATACATGCTCATCATTCCTAGAATACTAATTTCATGCAAATATTTTCATATTCTAAACATAGCATATTCATTTTCCAAGTCAAGTATATAAAATCTTAATCAAATCATCCGACAATGAATCTTCACATCAAAATTATTCCTCAAGTATACTAGCATAATCAAGCAACATTCACCAAATTTCACCAATGCGCATAATCACCAAATCACATAGTCAAGTATGTCACATTTCATAAATCTCAAGTGCATGCAATGTTCTAGACACCTCAACGCAATCCACTAAAGTTATAATCACCTCCAATTATGTTCTTCACTTACAACTTACATCTATTTTCATAAATCTCATATTGAAGTCAACCCAGATCCATTAGAAATCTTACATCTATACCTGTAACTTTCATGTTTACACCGAAACTTAGTTCAAAATGGAAAATGGTGAAAAGTTGAATTTTCGCACGTTGTTTGTAAAAATGTTGGATATTTGTATATTGGCTTCATTTTTGCTAAAACAAATATTCAAGATTGATATTGGACACGATTTTCCAACATCCTTGTACGGTTCAGTGTGCTTTGCACTTGTGCCATGATTTACGCACACATTATTTATTTAAGGAATCCACGTCTGATTTCTTGTTGGCCAAGCTATGAGTTTATTATACAGAATCAGATGTTTTATCAGTTCCTAAAGTTGTGTCAACAATTTAGGAAACTTTGTATGTGTTTGGATTATTCTGTAAGATGTTCCTAGTTTTTAGGATTTTCCATTTCTGGTACCGATTTTTGTGAAAGATGTTCCTAAAGTTTAGGATTTTCCATTTCTGTAAGATGTTCCTAAAGTTTGTGAATTGTTCTGAAGCCCAACAAGAAGTTATGACCCGTATTACTTTAGTATTTATACAGGACTACAAGACCTAATTCATCAATTTAAGTCGTTATTGAAGATTAGATTTTTAGGGTTGTGAGTCTGTGTTTATTGTGAGCCTTTCTTGTATCACCTCGATGCATGTTATGGACTGAGTTTATTGTGTTGTAAATGTTCACTACTCCGAAGCTGTGAAACAAGGAGCTAGGTAGTTTGTGTACAACACCAAAGTTGTGAAGCACGGTGTTAGGTAGTTTGTTTGAAGGTAACTTCATTTGTTTGTTTGAGTTTCTAATAGGATAATCAATACGGGTAGGTCATAGGTCTAGAGTTGTAAACGTGGTTTAATGAGAACTTAGAATAAGAACTGCACTAGTGGATTTCCTTCCTGGCTTGGTAGCCCCCAGAGTAGGTGACATTACACCACACTGAGTTAACAAACTCATTGTGCCTTTTATATTTGCTTTGTTTATGTCTGTTAGCTTAATGTTCTAAACATCTTATTCAACATCTGTGATCTGTGACTGGTTTTGGAACATCACACAGAACATCTTAAGACTAACGTGCCAAAATTTCAATTGGTATCAGAGCAGGCACCCTACCTGTTTTAGGGTGAGATCCAGAGGAAATCTTTTCTGGAATTATGGACAAGGAAGGAGGATTTGTTAACAGACCACCTTTGTTGGATGACTCCAACTATGATTATTGGAAATCATGAATGAGTGCTTTCCTTAAATCCATTGACAGCAAGACTTGGAATGTTGTGTTAAAAGGTTGGGAACATCCTGTGACACTTGATAAAGATGGAAACAAGACAGTGATTCTGAAACCAGAGGAAGAATGGACTACAATTGAAGATGAGTTATCCCTTGATAATTCAAAAGCCTTGAATGCTCTTTTTAATGGTGTTGACAAGAACATGTTCAGGATGATCAAGCAGTGCACTATAGCCAAGGATGCTTGGGAGATTCTCAAAACTGCTCATGAAGGCACTTCTAAGGTAAAAAGTTCAAGACTTCAACTTCTTACTACAAAGTTTGAGAATCTGAAAATGAAAGAGGATGAGAACATACATGATTACTATATGAATGTCCTTGATATTACTAATTCCTTTGACTCACTTGGTGAAAAATTGACTGATGAAAAACTTGTGAGAAAGATTCTCATATCTTTACCAAAAAGATTTGATATGAAGGTCACTGCTATAGAAGAAGCTCAGGATATATCTAATATGAAGGTTGATGAATTAATACGATCTCTTCAGAATTTTGAAATTGTGATCAACAATAGGGAAGAAAAGAAAGAGAAAAGCATATCCTTTATCTCAAATGATGATGTTAAGGATTCTTAAGGGAGAGGCGCTACAACCACTACTCCCAATGTTACTTTTCCTTTCAATCAACCCCAACCACACGATCCAACTAACCACAACATCCATGATCAAGAGGTTACCCTCTCCAGATCACTGCACCACACCAAACTCCTTCCCACACACAAGAGTACCACCCAAACCTTGAGGTCAAGGTTTCTCCTGGACTGGATAGTATTGATAGGATTTCAGACCTACACTTGGACAAAAGAGTTATAACTAAGCCAACATGGACTAGAGATTACATTCTTAAGTAGTATTGGGCCTATTTTGAATAATGTAGAATCTTGCTCTTTACCCAAATGGTTTCGCTCATTCCCAAGTAAAATGACCAAAATACCCTTACACATGTTAGCTCACGCTAGTGTAAATGGCAACATGAGTTAACTCACGCTACGTGAGTTAAGTCACGTCAAAAAAACACACTGAAACCCAACGTAAGTTAACTCACGCTGGTTTCTTTGCACATATTCCAATTTTTTTAGCATATCAAAACTAATGTAGTTGGCTCTACTGACTAGTGGAAGTGCCACCCCTTTGACAATGATCACTGCACGTGGATCTACTTGTCTCTGCCCAATTGTCAAACAATAATAACACCATTAAGTTCAAACTTCCACCTTCAATTAAATTATTAAAATAATATAAAACATTGTTCAGTACATACTCCTATATAATACATCAATACAAACAAAAGTACATAATTAATTGGCTCTAGCTCTATTGAATATAACTAGTTTTCATCCCGTGCGTTGCACGGTTAATCATATCTCTAATTGATTATTATAAAATATATGTTATTTTTTTTACAAATATAAAATATATGTTATTGCTAAACATATTTATCAAATATGTATAATTTATTTCTTTTTTGTGTGACATCCGACAACTCGAAAGCAGATCTGTACATACCCAAGATTTATCCTGAAAGTTGGGCAAGGTGCGAAGCAAACTGAGATCATCCTGATTTCACCATATGTAACAAAATATCTACATCAAAAAAAAAAAAGAGGCAATGGTTGTTGTTGGACAACCTTGGACACTCTCAGTGTGACTAATTTTCGTCTAACAACCCAAGGAACATTCACCCTTGTTATGTTGTAAGGAAGTATGCGATCACTAAAAGGAGATGATTTATTCGGTTGCTCATACAATCGACCGATCGGAAAATGTTTGAGTTTATCAACCACCCTTAGCCTGGTACTTAAGACACACTACATGACCTTCACAATGTTGGGAACAAAGCAGAGCATAACTAAATGTTCATCTCCACATTAGATCATCCACAACAGAGCACCCTAAATTAGGTGCTTACATTTATTTCATATGTCCACATCACTCATTTTACAGTAAAAATTAATAAACACCACTTTTCTCCAACACAGCACCTCAAAATAAATTATTAAATTGATCCCACAAATAATTTTATATCATTACATTTTAACAACATTTATTTATTTTATTAAGATTTATTAAATGGGGCCCATGAAAAATGAAGAAAGAGAGTGTGCTTCCATAGCCACCCTTCTTCATAGCCACCCATATATTATTCTCCACAATGGGGGTGCCTATTTGATACGGTGCTAAATAGGTGAAACACCCACCATTGTAGATGGTCTTACGTACCTCTTTAGGCTAAAGTGAGTTGAGCACATAGACTTTTGGCGACTTTAGTGTGTTTAATTAATAAATGAATAATTAAAATAAATAGTGCCTGAACAACACATGTTAGAGAATTTACAAATAGGAAATATTCTTTGAGAAATAAATTGGCTTAATTTTCAATATATAATTTCTACTTATGTATCCTTAACACGTGCTTTGATTGCACATATTTGATGCATCTCTCTAAAATAAATTATTTTGATGAAAAAGAATGATTAGTTAGATGTAAAATAAGGATAAAGCCACCAAAGTCACTAAAATCAAAATCATCAAGGTGAAACCCAACACAAGCTCTTCTAGGTAAATTGAATGGATCTCTTCCTTTGGAGAATTTTAGTTATCATTTATCATAAACAAACCATTAATATTTCAGCAAAACATATTTGTCTCATTTGTTTTATATATTTATCTATGACAAATGTATGTCCTATGACAAAACATATTTTTCCAATTTTTTTTATATATATTTATCAATTATAAATGTATGTCCTATGTTTTTATATATTAATCCTTGACAAATATTTCTCCCGTGTTTAGTAGTGCTAAATATTTATCATGTTTTTTTTATATTTAACTATGACAAAATCTTGTCCCTTGTTTTTTATATATTTCTTAGTGACAAATTTTTTCTCTTCCATATTTTAAATTATATTTATTTATATTTACCTTTTACAAAATCTTGTCCCGTGATTTTTTATATATTCCTTGTTGACAAATCATATTAAACACTATAAAATCCTCCCAAATCATTTTAGATTTTAAAATACAAACATGATGTGTAAGAAAGTCATAAGGTGGGAAACATAACTTCCAAATATGATTTCAGCAACAAATTAATTTAAATATTAACTAAAATAATTCGTTATAGTAGTTTTGATATATCAATTTTCTACCAATTTTTTTTTTAATATATCAAGTACATATGACTTGTACCTCACCTCTCTTCCCAGTCTTACGCTTCACTGTGCTTTGTATTTCTATTTTTTATTTTACCCCTTTCTCTCCTTTTATAGAAAATAATCAAACAACTTCATTAAAATACATTAGATTGTCAGCCATCTTCTCAGGTAGGTTTCTCTTGTGGGACATCCCCTATGAAAATTTTCTAGAATATTATTATACTCAATTTTAATCATAGGAGGAAGAATTTGTAGACTTGTATTTCAGCATTTTACTGTCTAGAGAAATTGTGTAGACTGCACATATAGAGCTAGCATTGAGAATGACAAAAGAGCTAGCTTGGAAACGCCAACAGTAAGTGGAAAAGGACAAATAATTACATGAGAATGGATGGACATAATAGAAAATAAATTCTCTCAAGTGAATATTTTTGTAATATTAATCGATTAAACAAAACAAAATAAGCAATGAACAGTAGCTGCGGGTAGAAAATGTCTGATCAACATTAAATGCAATCAAATGTAAGCAATTCTAACCATTGTGAACAGTTCTTGAAAGTTAAACTCAATATTGAAGATATTGATATACTATTCTAGGTTCATTAATTAATTTATAATGAGAAGAAAGAAACAAATGAGTTGGTTGGGAACGGGTGGGGTTTCTTTAATGAATTTATAGCAAGACAGGATGAGTTGACAAACAAGAATAGAAACAAACAAAGATTATGCATGTGGTGAATATGCAAGATGTGTTTCTTTCTAATTCATGTGAGTTAACTCACATTGAGTTTTACACTAGCGTGAGTTAACTCACGCTGAGAGTAAATGAGATTTGCACTAGCATGAGTTAACTCACACTGTGTGAGTTAACTCACGTTGCGCAAGTTAACTCGCGCTGAGGCATTTTCGACATTTACTTTAGGAATGAACGAAACTGTGTGGGTAAAGAACAGGATTGAATAATGTATTGTCTTACTTTGACCCAGACCCATATTGTAATAGGTCTTGTTACTTGACCTAGCTATTTATAGGAGGAGCAGCTGTAACACTCCGTTCTCCCAACAACGTAATATTCGAATAAATTAATCAGAGTATATCAACAACGGAGTATTACACTGCTTTTCAAAAATTCTTAAATAGAAAATAAAACTATTTAATTCCAACAATATAACATCTCGTAAACAGCAGCGGAAAATTCTTTTAAAATAATATCACCAACTTCAACAAATCTTGGCGCAAGGCCTCAACAGTAAATCATTATTTAATCATCATAAATTCTCCAACAACTTATTTAGAACAAATGATACATAAAGGAATGAAATAACACAACAACGTTTCCCATCCCGTTGCGTATCAGAGCCCTAAGACACTTGAGCCATACACCAACCTAGCCTTCATTACCTGCAAGTTACCCATACGAAGAGCAACATTTTCAAGAAGAAGGGGTGAGATTCACAAACAACAATAATATATATATATATATATATATATATATATATATATAATTCATCAATTTGAATTAAAACAACAACATCACAACAAATAGCAACATTAGCACATATTTATATCACATGGCATCAACAATTGCAACAACAATCTACATCAATTCATATTTAAAATACAACAACATCATCAACTACAACACCATCAACCCAACCAACAACCACTACAACTCCGACGACTCACCAACAACGACTCCGACAATGCACCGACGACAACAGCGAATGCAATATGCATGTGGTACCATTTTAACGCGTTTGAATGACAAGGCATTCCAGGGCATGAGCCCTCAACAATTTGGATGGTTAAAGCATCCCAGGGCATAAGCCCCCAACAAGTGAATGACTAGCATTCCAGGGCATAAGCCCTCAACGGTTGAATGATTAACATTCCAGGGCATGAGCCCTCAACAATGCATGAGTATGAAAAGACTCACGGTGTATATCAGCATACAACCCAACAAAAACAGCAACGACAACGACAACAACAAAAACAACAACAACTGTGCCTAATTTATTTATGACACACATCTCAACTTTGTCTAATATGACACAACAATTCTCCACGTTCAACATAACATTATATATGTATATACATTTATTCACATGATTCTACATTCAATCACAACATTTATCTTCATAAACAAGGTAAAATAAATCAATAAAACATTTTAGGAAGCTCAGATTAAAGTCCTAATGCACGAAGCAAAATTCAGAAAATGGTCTTACAGGGCCTATCTCGCTTCAAGCGAAGGCCATCTCGCTTCAAGCGAAATCTTCACAGAATGGTTGGTTCTCGCTCGCTCAAAGTTCGCTCGTGGTTCGCTTCAAGCGACCTAAATGTCGTAAGTCTGGGAGTATCTCGCTTAGAGTTCGCTTGCATCTCGTTTCAAGCGAAGCTTCATCTGGACAACATTATGGGTCGCTCGCTTAAGCGAAAAACATCTCGCTTCAAGCGAAGCTTCATCTGGGCAGTTCAAAAGTTCACGATTTTCTAACTCTTTTCATCCAAAAACCCAATTTTGATCCCCCGATCACCCAAAACGATTTTCTACAATGTTTACAGGTTCTATATGCAACATAGTACTCAAAGCAACACAGAAACATGCAATTAACAACAAAATCATCAACATTTTTGCAAAATATCATAACTTCTAACCCTAACTCAAAAACACAACCTTTTAATCCAATTTTCAGAAATTAAACATATATTATTAGTTGAAGGTTAGCCTCACCCTTACCTGAATTACAAATGAATCAATTTCTACAAAAATTGGCTCTCCACCCTTGTTCTTGGCTTCTCTCCCCTTTTTCCCAAAAACTCTTCTTTTCTCTACTTTTCTTACTGATACGTCAAACAAAGCTCTGACTTACCTTTCTCCCAACTCTCCCTATTTCCTTAACTCCCTTCATTTCACTTAACTCCCTTTAATTCTTATTAATTAAAATGTAACCCCTAAAAACTCCATAAATTCCATTTTCTTACTTATTTCTATTAAATAATAAAAATAACCATATAATTAAAATACAACACACCACATAAATCACATAAATCATTTTAAAGCATATAAAATACTTAAAATCTACCAAAAATAATAAAATAACAACTAGGGCGTTACAACTCTCCCAAACTTAAAGAATTTCGTCCTCGAAATATTACCTCAAACAAACAACTCAGGGTAGGATTCTTGCATCTTACTCTCCAACTCCCAAGTCAAACTTTCACCAGTTACCCCACTCCAAACAACCTTCACTAGCGGTATCTCCTTGCCTCTCAACTGCTTCACCTTACAATCTTCGATTCTCAACGGTAAAGTCTCAACCGTAAGGTTGTCTCTAACTTGCACATCATCTCTTGGAATAACATATGAAGGATCCGCTACATACTTCGGAAGTTGCGACACATGGAATACATCATGCAAATTCGAAAGATGTGGTGGCAAACCTACGTTGTAAGCCACTGCTCCAACCCTCTCAGATATCTGATACGGTCCAATAAACTTCGGAGTTAACTTCTTAGACTTCAACGCACGCCCAACACCCGTCATTGGAGTGACTCTCAAAAACACATGATCACCCTCTTGGAACTCAAGGGCCTTCCTACGTTTGTCATGATAACTCTTCTGACGATCTTGCGACGCTTTCATCTTTTCTCTTATCATTTTGACCTTCTCCGTAGTTTCTTGAACCAAATTCGGACCCAACACCGCACTTTCTCCCGACTCAAACCAACATAAAGGAGTTCTACACCTCCAACCATATAAAGCTTCGAACGGTGCCATACCAATACTCGAATGGTAACTATTGTTGTACGTGAACTCTATCAATGGTAGATGACTATCCCAAGCTCCACCTTGCTCAAGTACACACACTCTCAACAAATCCTCTAACGACTGAATCGTTCTCTCCGACTGACCATCTGTTTGCGGATGATAAGCCGAACTCAACCTCAACTTTGAACCCAAGGCCTCTTGCAAACACTTCCAAAACCTTGAAGTGAACCTCGGATCCCTATCCGACACAATACTCGACGGAACACCATGCAACTTCACAATATCTCTAATATAAATCTCCGCCAACTGAGCTACTGGAAAGGTGATATTAATCGGAATGAAGTGTGCCGACTTCGTCAATTTATCAACAACAACCCATATGGCATCATGTCCTCTCGGAGTGTACGGTAAACTAGTCACAAAATCCATGGAGATGCTATCCCATTTCCATTCCGGCACATCTAAAGGTGTCAACAACCCTGCAGGCTTCTGATGTTCAACCTTAGATTTCTGACAAGTCAAACAAGCATAAACAAACTGTGCAACATCACGCTTCAATACGGACCACCAAAACAATTTCTTCAGGTCGTGATACATCTTTGTAGCTCCAGGATGAATACTTAAACTACTTCGGTGACTCTCTTCTAAAATCAACTTTTTCAACTCATCATCATCAGGAATACAAATTCTGCCTCTGAACCTTAACACACCTTGGTCATCAACCTTAAAGTCACCATCTGCAGTTTGATTACTAGCAACCATCAAATCAACAAACTTAACATCAACTTTCTGCGCTTCCTTGATACGGTTCAAGAAATCACTATTGATCTTCAGCATACCCAACTGCACACTCTGAGGTGACAACTCACAAACTAGGCTCAAATCCCTAAACTGTTCAAGCAATTCAAACTCCTTTACCATCATGGCGGACATGTGCAACGTCTTCCTGCTTAAAGCATCTGCAACCACATTAGCTTTACCGGGGTGGTAATTCAAACTAAAATCATAATCTTTCAACAACTCAAGCCACCTCCTCTACGTCATATTTAATTCTTTCTGATCAAATAAATATTTCAAACTTTTGTGGTCACTAAACACCTCAAACTTAGAACCTTACAAATAATGCCTCCAAATCTTCAACACAAAGACCACGGCCGCCAACTCTAAATCATGCGTAGGATAATTCCGTTCATGAGTCCTCAACTGTCTTGAAGCATAAGCTACTACTTTGCCATCCTGCATAAGAACACCTGATGAGTCAATAAAGTAGTATATTTAATGTAGTAATTAATATTATTTGTTTTAATTTAAGTATATCATTATTTCCTTTTTATGTCATTTAGTTGATTTAGTCCTAGTTTTATTTATATAATATTTAATCTTGTTTTATTTAGATTTAGGTTTATTTTATATATAATATTCAGTTTTATTTAGATCTAAGATTATTTTATATAATATTCTGTCTCGTTATATTTATATTTAAGTTTATTTTATATTATTGTTATTTATTTTATAGAACTATTTTACTTTAGAATGCAATCTATTATATTTCAAGGACGAATATTGGATGGAAAGAGCCTTGGAGCAGAAGAAAGGGATTCAGAGCTGATTTGGAGCAAGAATACGAAGATTCGGAGCCAAAAATAAGTCTCCCCCAAGTCAGAAGCTTGGCACGGCCCGTGCCAAATGTGGCACGGCCGTGCCACTTCTCAGGATTTCTTTAGCTGCTTTTGCTTCCTGTGCAAGCTACTCTGTTTTTAGTTTAGGCCCACAGTTTCTTGTGGGGTACTCTAGTATTATAGTTGCTTAGGCTCTAAGTCAATTGTAAGCTATAAATAGAGGAGCCTTCCATCACAAATATTTATCTTATTCTTGGAATACAATAGTGACAATTGTTTCTAATAATAATTTCTATTTTCTCTTTATTTTACTTATGTCTTCTTTCTTCTTCTTCCCTTTGTCTACTATGATCATGAGTGAGTAGACTCCTTTGTCTTGGGATTGTTGGATAGTCTAATGACATAATCCAAAGCAAACCAAGCCTTCTCCTTAAATTAAACTCCTATATAACCTAGTTTCTAATCTAAATTCACCGATTAAACATGGATTAATCATTATCAACTACCAACAGGCGATAGCTGAGGTTATGATAATTATTAATCCATTATCCCAAACGTCAAATCTACATGCGAAAGCTGCAATGAGATGTTGGAACAAGTGAATATTAGACAGAGATTGCAAAGGCAGTGAAATAGTCTTTGCAATCTTGGGACGAAGTAGTTTCACAGCCTTAATGCATCTCCTAGTAATCAAATTCAGCGAGTGTAATAGGATTGATTGCTAGAGAGTAAACTCTTTCTGGACTGAGAGGAAAAGTAAGGGGCTAAAGGGAAACCGGTCATACGAAACTAGGTCTATCATAAGGTTTCAAGGATAAAGCTTCGGTTTGTGGAGGGTTTGTTATTATGACAAACCAATAATCTCAAGACACCTCTTTTATTATTATTTTCTTTTAACCATTAATCCAAACTTTATTATTTGCATTATCTTCTAATCATTATATGAAAGTTAATTGAATTCATAACTCCCTGTCGGGACGATATCTTTTATTACTACATCGGAAGAACCGTGCACTTGCGGTTTTGCTCATCAACACCTCCTAAGCCAAACTTGGACGCATCACAATACACCACAAAAGGTTCATTCGGCTTCGGTAAAATCAAAATCGGAGCTGATGTCAACCGTTGCTTCAACTCATTGAAACTACTCTCACACTGAGTACTCCACACAAAAGGTTTACCTTTACAGGTCAACTGAGTCAATGGAAGTGCCAACTTCGAAAATCCTTCAATAAATCTGCGGTAATAACCAGCCAAACCCAGGAAACTTCTAATCTCGGTAACTGACTTCGGAGTCTCCCATTGCGATACATCATCAACTTTCGAAGGATCTACAACAATACCATTACCAGAAATAATATGGCCAAGAAAACTTACTTCGCTTAACCAGAATTCACATTTGGACAACTTGGCATACAACTTCTTCTCTTTCAACACCTGCAACACAATCGTCAGATGCTCTGCATGCTCCTCTTCATTCTTAGAATAAATTAGGATATCATCAATAAATACAACAACAAATTTATCCAGATAAGCATGAAAAATTCTGTTCATATACTCCATAAACACAGCAGGCGCATTAGTAACACCGAAAGGCATCACTTTATATTCATAGTGTCCATATCGTGTCCTAAAGGCCGTCTTCTGCATATCTTCATCCTTCACCTTAATCTGATGGTAACCTCACCTCAAGTCAATTTTACTAAACACACGTGCACCCACTAACTGATCCATCAAATCATCAATTCTCGGAAGTGGATACCTATTCTTTATCGTCACTTTATTCAGCTGACGGTAATCAATACACAACCGCATGCTACCATCCTTCTTCTTAACCAACAACACCGGCGCTCCCCAAGGTGAAACACTCGGTCTTACAAACTTCTTCAATTCAGCTAACTCAGAAGCTGACATACGATAAGGTGTCATCGACACCGGCTTCGTTCCTGGAACAAGGTCAATTGAAAATTCAACCTCTCTCTCTGGTGGCACATCAGGAATCTCATCAGGAAATACTTCTGGGAATTCATTCACAACAGGCAACCTATCAATCACAGCTTGATTCTCCACCGACAAATACGCCATTAAGGAGAACATCAAAATTCCATCGCGTTCTAACTGCTTCATCTGCTTACTGGTTAGGAACTTTGCTCCGCTTTCTTTTTCCTCGGAGGAAAAATGTATCGTCTTGCTAAAACAATTAATAAGGACATGATTGTATTCTAACCAATTCATGCCTAAAATTATGTCCATTCTGACCAACGGTAAACAAACGAGATCAACCTCGAAATCTCTACCAAACATAGACAACAGACAACTCAAACAAACAAGAGAAGTAGTTACTGAACCCTTAGCTGGAGTTTCAACAACCATTTCTCCTTTCATGTCAAACATAATCAAACCCAACTTTCGTGCACAATCAATTGCAATGAAACAATGAGTAGCTCCAGTATCTATAATAGCAATTAAAGGAGTACTATTAAAGAAACAAGTACCTCTGATAAGTCGATCCTCATTATCGGTCTGGGTACCGGTCAATGCAAATACCCTTCCACTTGCCTGAGTCTTCTTAGGCTTCGTACACTGAGAGCTAAGATGACCCTCCTCATCACAATTGAAGCAAACAATGTCACCACGCTTGCATTCAGCGACAGTATGGCCCTTCTTTCCGCATCGGAAACACTTCTTCTCCTCACGGTTGCAAGCATTACGCTTGTGGCCTTTAACTCCACACTTATAACAAACAACATCAACCGGAACATCTCTACGCACAGATCTCCTCTCATCATTCATCCTCTGTTTACCCTTGTCAGCTGGAGCACTATACGGCTTCGGACGACTCTGTTGTCCTTTACCTCTGCGCTCACTCATCACCTTGTAATGAGCTTTCGTATCTTCCTCATAAATCCTACAACTTCTTACCAACTCGAAGAAATCCCTTATTTTCTGATAACCAATGGCCCGCTTAATATCAGCTCGCAGTCCATTTTCAAACTTAATACATTTGGAGAACTCAGCAGTCTCCGCAGCATAATGTGGATATAACTTGGCAAACACCACAAACTTGGCAGAATACTCGGTTATGGACATGTCTCCTTGCTTCAGCTCAAGGAACTCAATTTCTTTCTTCCCGCGAACATCTTCTGGGAAGTACCTTCTCAGGAACTCTCTCTGAAACACAACCCAAGTAATCACAGCACCTTCATTCTACAGAATTGGTTGAGTACTCACCCACCAGTCATCAGCTTCTTCAGCCAACATGTGCGTGCCAAACCGCACCATCTTAACATCACTGCATTGCATCACCCGGAAGATCCTCTCGACCTCCTTCAGCCAAGTCTGAGCTCCGTTAAGGTCATACCTTCCCTTGAAAGTTGGTGGATGATTCCTCAAAAAGGTTTCTAGCATCCAAACTCCTTCACCACCAGCAGCATTATGTTGTTGTCCCACAACTTGAGCCATTGCTTGCAAAGCAGCAGCAAGAGCAGCATCATTCCTTCCATCCATCTCAAAGTTCTACAACGCAAGTAACAATCAGAACAACAAAACAGGACAACAAAAGACAGTGTAAAGCTGTCACACAACACTACTAGGCTTGACACGACTCTACTAATTGGCCGGACAAGCCGACCTGCTCTGATACCAATTGTAACACCCCGTTCTCCCAACAACGTAATATTCGAATAAATTAATCAGAGTATATCAACAACGGAGTATTACACTGCTTTTCAAAAATTCTTAAATAGAAAATAAAACTATTTAATTCCAACAATATAACATCTCGTAAACAGCAGCGGAAAATTCTTTTAAAATAATATCACTAACTTCAACAAATCTTGGCGCAAAGCCTCAACAGTAAATCCTTATTTAATCATCATAAATTCTCCAACAACTTATTTAGAACAAATGATACATAAAGGAATGAAATAACACAACAACGTTTCCCATCCCGTTACGTATTAGAGCCCTAAGACACTTGAGCCATACACCAACCTAGCCTTCATTACCTACAAGTTACTCATACGAAGAGCAACATTTTCAAGCAGAAGGGGTGAGATTCACAAACAACAATAATATATATATATATATATATATATATATATATATAATTCATCAATTTGAATTAAAACAACAACATCTCAACAAATAGCATCATTAGCACATATTTATATCACATGGCATCAACAATTGCAACAACAATCTACATCAATTCATATTTAAAATACAACAACATCATCAACTACAACACCATCAACCCAACCAACAACCACTACAACTCCGACGACTCACCAACAACGACTCCGATAATGCACCGACGACAACAGCGAATGCAATATGCATGTGGTACCATTTTAACGCGTTTGAATGACAAGGCATTCCAGGGCATGAGCCCTCAACAATTTGGATGGTTAAAGCATCCCAGGGCATAAGCCCCCAACAAGTGAATGACTAGCATTCCAGGGCATAAGCCCTCAACGGTTGAATGATTAACATTCCAGGGCATGAGCCCTCAACAATGCATGAGTATGAAAAGACTCACGGTGTATATCAGCATACAACCCAACAACAATAACAACAACGACAACGACAACAACAAAAACAACAACAACTGTGCCTAATTTATTTATGACACACATCTCAACTTTGTCTAATATGACACAACAATTCTCCACGTTCAACATAACATTATATATGTATATACATTTATTCACATGATTCTACGTTCAATCACAACATTTATCTTCATAAACAAGGTAAAATAAATCAATAAAACATTTTAGGAAGCTCAGATTAAAGTCCTAATGCACGAAGCAAAATTCAGAAAATGGTCTTACAGGGCCTATCTCGCTTCAAGCGAAGGCCATCTCGCTTCAAGCGAAATCTTCACAGAATGGTTGGTTCTCGCTCGCTCAAAGTTCGCTCGTGGTTCGCTTCAAGCGACCTAAATGTCGTAAGTCTGGGAGTATCTCGCTTGGAGTTCGCTTGCATCTCGCTTCAAGGGAAGCTTCATCTGGACAACATTCTGGGTCGCTCGCTTAAGCGAAAAACATCTCGCTTCAAGCGAAGCTTCATCTGGGCAGTTCAAAAGTTCACGAATTTTCTAACTCTTTTCATCCAAAAACCCAATTTTGATCCCCCGATCACCCAAAACGATTTTCTACAATGTTTATAGGTTCTATATGCAACATAGTACTCAAAGCAACACAGAAACATGCAATTAACAACAAAATCATCAACATTTTTGCAAAATATCATAACTTCTAACCCTAACTCAAAAACACAACCTTTTAATCCAATTTTCAGAAATTAAACATATATTATTAATTGAAGGTTAGCCTCACCCTTACCTGAATTACAGATGAATCAAATTCTACAAAAATTGGCTCTCCACCCTTGTTCTTGGCTTCTCTCCCCTTTTTCCCAAAAACTCTTCTTTTCTCTACTTTTCTTACTGATACGTGAAACAAAGCTCTGACTTACCTTTTTCCCAACTCTCGCTATTTCCTTAACTCCCTTCATTTCACTTAACTCCCTTTAATTCTTATTAATTAAAATTTAACCCCTAAAAACTCCATAAATTCCATTTTCTTACTTATTTCTATTAAATAATAAAAATAACCATATAATTAAAATACAACACACCACATAAATCACATAAATCATTTTAAAGCATATAAAATACTTAAAATCAACCAAAAATAATAAAATAACAACTAGGGCGTTACAGCAACGCCTCTCCCTAGACATGAATCAAAAGTTATTTTTCTTTCTTTTTCTGTATGTTGTTTTTACCTTTCTTTATTTTGGCATAGCATAGAACTTGTGTGTTAATCAAACGTAATTCTTATCATTAATTCCTCCGGTTCGTAATATAAGAGAATTTTAAAAAATATAAAATGATTGGTCCTGTGTATAAAAAAATTGACAACTTTTAAAATGTAGTTATTTTTTAAAAGACTTTTATACGCTTCATTTAATGATCATCTTTTTAATTTTCTTTTTTTTGAGGGAATCATCTTTTTAATATTAGTGTGTATTTTTAATAATTGTATTAGTTTTGATGTTTTTTTATTTTTCTTATAATAAGTACTGAAGGAGTAAAAAATAGTGTTCCTTGACATCTCACCTTGTAAAAAGACCACAAAAATACATCCAATAAAATCACCTATCCAAGATTCTTGACTATTGAAGGATAAGCAAACCAAATTATTGCAAAAGTTAATGAGTTTATCAAAGTTAGCCCCACTAACCGTGTTTTTTCCTTTTCATTGGGGTTGGTTATCATGCATAAGCCAAACTTATTCACCATGCATAAGCCCAGACCGGATCCGGCCCACTAACACCAACCCAACCGAAAATTGCTTTCTCCACCACAGAAAATTGCTTTCTACACCTAGAGCAAAACAAAACCAAAAAGAACGGAACCTTTTTCATTTCATGCGCCTATAACAACCTCACCGTCACCTTCATCACCGTCGTCGTTTTCCACCGTCATTATCACCGTCGTCATCATCATTATCACCGTGGCATTTCATCATCATCATCATCACCTTCGTGCAAGCGTTCTCAACTTCACGAAAGCATCTTCATCATCATTACGGTTGTTTGAAACTGGACATTGAAACTCAACAAAACTCATCAAAAATGAAATTTAAACAGGTTTGAACTTATCTTGTGCTTTCATGTAGTTACAAAGTGTTTCTGTTAGTAATTACAATGGTTTTTGTTTAGTTTGGAAGTAATTGCATCTGTGTAACCCTAAATGGAGATTTTAATTTCGAATTGGGGAAAATCAACTCAAACAAATGGTTTCAGTGTTTAAATGTGCTTATTATAGTATGTTTTTGTTCAAAAATTATGCCAAAACCAATATGCTGTGTAAATGGTTTTTGCTAGTTATACGCTGAAACCTTTTTAATGGTGAAATGGTTTCAAAGGAATGAAGGTTATTTGGCTGCGGATTGCTAGTTATACGCTGAAACCTTTTTATTTGCTGCTGTCGTGTTTATGGTTGAGGAAATGAGATTACCCAATTTCAAGTTTCCCTTCATGCTTTTTGGCTGCAGATTGCTTATGTTGTTTTTAGATATAGCAAATTGAAGATATTTTGTACATCTAAAAATCAAACTTTCTTAATGGTTGAAATTGCCTTCAATTTTTCCCTTAGATATATGGGTTAGATTCCCTTGCTTATATAGAATGGAATAATTCTAGAATGTCATTCTAATTCACTGCTGTACTTTTCTGTTAGGGCTCACAAGTTTGTTAGGAATACTAACATTTGTTAATTACCGTTGAAAAAAAAGTAACATCTGTTAATTCTTTTGAAATGCTATATGTATCTCAAGGAAGAATGGATAAAGGCAAGAAAGATACTCCACTTATGGAACATATAATTTTCCAATAGTATTCTTTTTGCATTAGTACAGACCAGAATACCTTCGCCAATTCCAGAGAATGGTCTTCTCTAAGACTTGACTTTTGTTGTGCTTTGTTTGTGATTCGAACAGAAATTGGTACGTATAGAAGAACATCTGTTGATAGATGTTAGCCCTAGGAATTGAGTAGAATTTCATCATAACATTAGCATTTTTGTTCCTCCTTTTTCCCTCATAGATTAGGTAACAAATATAGCTTAGGTATCTCGTAGATTTGGTTTTAAAACCATTTTGCTTGGGAAATGATTTCTGGTAATTGTTTTCTTTGATCCAGGTTAACAAATCTAACAACCTAGGGACAATTCCAAACTTCAGTCTTGGACTTACACCATCAGAGCAGGAGCAAGCATCTGATGACGATAATGGAAAAAAGAATGGTAAAAAGATGGAAAAGAAGCCGGATCAGATAAACCGTGGCAAAAGGAAACAACAATCTGATGAAGAAAGTTCAGATGACAAAAATGCAAAGAAGAGTGGTAAAAAGATGAAAAAGAAGGCGGATCAAAAAAAACAACAATCTGCTGGAGAAGAATCTAATGAAAAGAAGAATATTTTTGTATACATATTCTTACTTTGTTAATACTATAAAATTAAAAACAATAGGAATTTGTTAATACTGTCTGAAACCATTTGGCACGAGGAATGGTTTCAGAAAGTCTTACAATAAAACCATTTGATGCTGGTAATTGTTTTTTTTTATCCAGGTTAACAAATCTGATGACGCAAGTTCTGATGAAGAAAATGGAAAGAAAAACTTGGATGTCGATCAACGATTGAGGCACAAGCTTAGCATACCTAAGGTCTACGACCTTATGAAGTCAATAGATGGAAAAAGAAGAAAAGACCAGATAATTCAACTTTTGAATGACAGTGGGTTTGGAGGAATGGTACATATATGCAAATGGACAAAAATCCACACATTCTTTGTGGAATGGGTTGTCAGACACTTTGAAAAGGAGAATATGTGGATAAGACTGAGCAAGACAGATGTGCTCCCATTGAAAGAAGAAGATGTGCATAGAGTGTATCATCTACCAATGGCGGGGGAGCAGATCAACATTAAACTTTGCTCAGAAGCAGCAATAAAGAGACTCAGGGTAGAGTTAGGATTGAATGGTGATTATTCTCCATTTGTCAAGGCGACAGAGTTGGAGATAAGATTGAAGATAATGGAGAAACCAAAGGCATGGGTAAAGGGTGCAATTTGTCTTATAATTCACAACATTTTGTGCCCCACTAACAGCAGCTTAGTTTCTCTACATTATGCTCAAGTATTAGAAGAGGCTTCATCTTATAACTGGTGCTCCCATGTTCTCCAATATATGAAAGACGGATTGCAAAATCCGGAAGTGGCAAATCCATTAGCGGACTTCCACTTCCTAATGGTAATCATTCTCTCTCTCTCTCTCTCTCTCTCTCTCTTTCTCCCATATTTGTATTTGTACTCTTCATGGTACCAATTATAAAAAGGGTCACTTTTATCCATTTCACAAATATTAAAAAAGGTCATGTTAACAATGAAATAATACTATTAGAAAAAATTATAATTTACATTATCCCTTTTGAAACAAATTTATTTTTATAAAGTGACAATGCATTGAGAAGTATCAATTTTATGACACTGTAGTTTCTGCAAAAACCAATAAATTGATAATGTGAGGGAGTATCAATATCAAGAATTTTGTTTTGTTGGAAATCCCGCTGCGACCGTGAGGAGGTGTTGGTAACCCCACCTTAATTGTGATATGACTTTGGTTGCCTTATACTAAGTACTGGTCTTAAAATTGTTAGTGAGGATTATCTGTTTGTTTGGCTTAGCTCTTATAGTATAGTGAATATGCAAATTACTACTTAAAATTATGAGTCAGGATTTAAATGTTTGTTTTATTCTGCTGTGAAAAGACATGATTTTGAATTGATGAAAAATGAATTCAGTGTAAAATTATTTATGTTTAGATATATCCATGTAAAATTGATCAGTTGAATATGAATAAGCTAAGAAAATGATTTGTAGAGTCAAACTTTAAGTCATAACTAATTTTAGAAACAAAATCAATTATACTAACACCCTAGTTGCAACTTGCCACTAAACTTAATGGTTTTATTCTCATTGATCATGAATTGTTTCGAAACATCTTAATTTAATCTTGTTAGATGTGTACGATTTTTATGTTGGCTGAAACCATTAGCTTCAAACCATTCGATGTACATAATTGTTTTCATTGGAACTGCATGCATACATAGACTATAGGATCATGATGAAGAAGATGATGCTAATTATTTTGCAGATTAATTACATGGATAAAATGGGGAAGAGAAGCCCATTCCTTACAGGAAAATATAAGCAGCCATCGCTTCGTGATTGGGATGTCAAGTCGGCAAACCAAGACCTTCAGAAGGTGCATGAGCTTATGGGGCTGGATAAAGGATTGACAGTTGGGGTCAAAAGACTGCAGAGCACTGATGATGGTCTGCTTGTAATGTGTTTTGATGCAGATACATGTCCACTATCTAAGGTGAGAGAAAATTAATGATATTCATGCAATGTTAATGTATAAACCATTAATTTATCTTAAATGGTTTTAAGATGTTATACAGTAAAACCATTAGTATTGTTAAATAATTTTACTTGCTAGTTTAAATGTTTTTCTTCATGTTTGTTTTAAACTGATACATAAAACAATTGCACCATAATATTGTCTTTTTATGGTTTCAAAAATCCTAACAATACATGTACATAACCCGATTGCAGGCAGAGGAGCATCTAAATTATTGTAGGGGTTGCATACGGGTCTACACTAGAACCGCAGAAACCTTGCAGAGGAGAATAGCGGAGGCAAATGCTTCTACTTCTGCAAAAAATGACATAGTTTCACCAGAAACAAACACATCCAATGAATCTGAAACTGAGGAGAATAAGACTTCAAGTACTGAAAAGTCTGCGAAAAATGATGTAGTTTCAGAAGAACCAAGCACAACCAAGGAAGCTGAAACTAAGGAGAATAAGAGTTCAGGTACTCAGAAGGGGGTGGACGTACCTGAAACTGGTGATGAAGAAGTTGAGAAAAATGATGTAGTTTCAGAAGAACCAAGCACAACCAAGGAAGCTGAAACTAAGGAGAATAAGAGTTCAGGTACTCAGAAGGGGGTGGACGTACCTGAAACTGATGATGAAGAAGTTGAGATTGATGTGAAGATCATTGATGATTCAGTTAAAGCAGCATGCAATGTGGGAATGACATTGACACAGGAAACTATCTTGAAGTTTCCAGAGTTTTTTGAAGCATCGAATGCAGGGTAAGGAGCCATCTTAAACCATAACTTTTAAAGTGTTTGTCAATGGTTTTGATATGTGATGTCTGAAAACTAAAATGTTTTTTAATGGTTTCAGGTTCAATACAAATGATTCAGAGACTCCAGCTTCAGCGACACATGAGATTTTTGATAATGATTCAACGAAGAAAGAATGCAATCAAAGTGTTGCAGATGTGACGGATGGGGAGAAGCCTACAGAATGTGACTCAAACGTTGTTATAGAGTACGAATCAAGCAATGTGATAATTTTACTTTAGAATTGATTAATTATATTCTGCACAATAACAATATTAATTAAAATCTGCAAAAATAAACACTCTTATGTAATATTATTTGACAGTGCAACTCCACTAAAGTCAGTGATGCCAGATGAAATAATTGACATGGACAATGTCCAAACAGTCACGACAAAGAAAAGAAAGAAGCATAATATGCTTTACTCTGATAGGACATACCCTGAGCGTCGACGTGCAGTGAAGAAATCAAAGTACCTTGACAGCCCGTATGATGATGCTATCCACGAGTCTACTGCAACTGAGTTGCAGAAAAAATTATCAACATATGCATGGAGCTCGGAGCTTGATCAGTAAGTGAAAAAAATTTCTTATTTAGCTGTTATGAGGAAGCATTTTGCCGAGTCATTAATGTACAATGTCATAGTTCACATAAGTGAGATGAGTATTAATTATAGTCATGTTAATTATAGTCATGTTTTATTTGGTTTGTAAGCTGTTGTTTACAACTATGTTTGTATGTTGGCTGTTTGTATGTCAAAACCAGTTTTCACAATGAATGGTTTCATAAAGTTTTCCTACAAAACCATTTGATGTAAATAATAGTTTTCTTTGGAACTGCATATATATACTATAGTTTTCTTTACTATTCATTCCAAAATATATGATATTTCGCGATTGATCTTTTGGATGTTTGTGTCTGCCTTTGATGAGTGAATTCATGTAAATGTATCTATCTGCATAATGCTTGATGAAATCATGTTTCTAGTACTACCAATCCTAAAATGTTTAATAATTGTATAGGAATGAGCTTCTGTACTGCTCGGATAATAGGGCTCATAATTATTCTTTGGAAAGGAAAGACTTGTGGTCGCTGCAGCAAGACGAATGGGTGTCATGCTTTGTGATCAATGTCTGGGTCAACTGCTTAAACTGGAATCAACAAAGAGACAGGATGACAAGACTGGTTACACCCATGATTAACTATGTATGCATTATATTCCATGAATATTAATGGTTTATTTTACTCATTAAGCTGACTAATTGATTTTACTGATTTATTTTTATATAAATAGGTTGACCTCGAAAAACCTGGTGCCTTTGACAAAAATAACCCAGCTTCATTCACAAGATTCATCGAGAGACTAAGCAAGTTCAAATACTTGGATTGGAAAGCTATCGACCCTAACAGTCTAGAATATGTAAGTTTCAGTTCAATATGATTTTTTAATTTTAGTGCATGTTTGGATCTGCAGTAATACTCTGAAATACTATTGGAGTTGTACGTCTGAAACCATTTAACAAAAGCAATGATTTCTGACACTTGTCTTACAAAACCATTTGATGTACATAATAGTTTTTTTTGGAACTGCATACATAGACTACAGTTTTCTCATTTGATGCATTTAACATAGTAAATAATAGTTTTCTCATTGGAACTGCAGATCATGACACCAGCTTTAATTGGGGATCCGGGAAGTCATTATGTGTGCTTCGTCGTGAATTTGAAGACCCAAAAATTTGAATTCTTGAACAGCTTGACGGGAGATAAATTGCACACAAAGAATGGCGCACCCACTGTATACAAGGATATGTTTGATGTCTGGCTGAACGAGGTGAAAGTATTTGTGGCAGAAATTTATAAGCGAAGAAAAATCCGAATGCCCTTCAAGTTTACCACATTCAAATGGGATACACCAACAATGCCTAGTCAAGTTGATAAAGACAGTTGTGGAGTTTTCTGCATGAAATTCCTTACTGAATGGGGAGGTGACAACACGCAACTGGATTCTTTCAAAGGTTGGTCAAAAATGAAAAAAATTGGGAAGGCTGCAAAGATTATGGATCTCAGGATTGGAATTTGTTCAACAATATTAAGTGACCCAAGCAATTGCAGAAGAAAACTTGTGGAGAATAAAGCAAAAACATACTATGAAAAAAAGCTTCGAAAGCTAGCAAGTTGAACATGACATGTAATTTCTGTTGTTGATGAATTTATGGACTAGTGTTGTATGTGAAACCAGCAGTACACCTCTTATGGTTTCACTAGTTTTGAATTTATGTTTGTTTTTCCAGAAGATAATTTCCATGCTTTGAAATTGAGAAGGGCTTGCCTCTCTTTTTAAATGCAGGGGATGTTAGAATTTATTTTATGTTATTTTTTCGTGTTAAACATATGAAGTTTCTAAGAAAAGTAACATAATCAGTTCATTTTATTTAATTTTTGGCCAAATAATGTTCAGTTTAATTTAATTTTATTAAAATTAGATGTATGGAATACTGAAACTATAAGTAAGGTTAAATGGTTTTGATAGTGTTCTTCGTGAAACCAAAATAACTTCCTTAAGGTTTTAAATGAAATTATACTTTTGCTTTATTTTATGTTATTTTTTCGTGTTAAACATATGAAGTTTCTAAGAAAAGTAACATAATCAGTTCATTTTATTTAATTTTTGGCCAAATAATGTTCAGTTTAATTTTATTTTATTAAAATTAGATGTATGGAATACTGAAACCATAAGTAAGGTTAAATGGTTTTGATAGTGTTCTTTGTGAAACCAAAATAACTGCCTTAAGGTTTTAAATGAAATTATACTTTTGCTTTATTTTATGTTATTTTTTCGTGTTAAACATATGAAGTTTCTAAGAAAAGTAACATAATCAGTTCATTTTATTTAATTTTTGGCCAAATAATGTTCAGTTTAATTTTATTTTATTAAAATTAGATGTATGGAATACTGAAACCATAAGTAAGGTTAAATGGTTTTGATAGTGTTCTTTGTGAAACCAAAATAAATGCATAATGGTTTTGTAACAAAATATTAGAGACACGTAATTTTCCACGACCCCACCAAGATAAATACGGGGAAAAGGTATAATAACAGTTAGAATGGAAGAGTCAGAGTCATTGACAGTTGAAAAATGCAACTAATTTAAAAGTCAGAGTTAGAATGGAAGAGTCAGAGTTAACTAAGGTTTTGTTGGGAAGTTGAAACTAAATGAAACTGCTGTGTTCGAAGAAGAATGGAGGGTGCTCAATGATGATTTTGTCGCTGCTGAAAAAGCAATGACAGAACTATCATTGCAAAAGCATGCCTCTGATACTCGAATCGAAGTTTTGGAGAAGGCGCTTGCAGAAGAGAAAGAAAAAGGGAGATCGGGAGAGACTTTGAGGATCAAGGGTTCATCACTCGCAACTAGCGGGGAGGATTACGCACAAGGATGCAGAATGCGGTTGTGCAATGGGAGGAGAAGTACAATCAAGTCGTGGTATGGAGAGAGAAAGTGTACTATATGAAACAAATTGACATCATTTACTATTACTTTTATCACTTGAATAGATTGAAGCAAATTGGAAAACTCAGTAATTTATCCACTTAACTCAGATTTGAAAATCTTAACTAAACCATAAGTATGGTTTAATGGTTTTGATAGTGTACTATATGAAACCAAATTACCTGTCTAATGGTTTTGTAACAAAATATAATCATAAATACGTAAAAACCAACAAATGTGAAAATGTATAGTTTCCATAAGATAATATTCAAACCAATACATAACAATCAAGAATTTGATATAAAATATAGTACAAACTTATCACATATAAAATAAGTGACCGCCTTTTTTGTTAAAGCCTCATCATCTTTCCTAACTTAAAACATAAAAAACAATCAGTGCCCGCTTAATTTGTTAAAGCCTCATCATCTTTCTTTTGCTTCTTCCGAGCTATAAGGAATTTCTGTCTTTCTCTAACTTTTTCATAATCACTTTTAAGTCGCTTCTTTGAGCTAATTGGATTTGGTCTTTCTTTGAACTTTGGTGCAGTCCCAACAGATGGTTCACAGACAGCAACTGCTTTTGAAGACTTAAAAGGCGTAACGGATGATCGATCTGTATGAATACCTTTAGCAAGAAGAAACTCCTCTGCCTTTTTCCCTGCTTCAATAACACCGTTGAGAAATATTTCAGATGCCTCCGGATCTGCGCAAACACGTGTAGAAAGTTGAACCGTAACAACACAAATTTGTTGATATCGTTGTGCTTGAGTGGTGTCTTTAGTGCCAACATTCATGGTAGATTTCAGCTTATCAATAGACGGACGCACATCTCTAGTCCACCGCTTTAAAACATATTGTGCAGGTATAGTCTTCAAAAAATGATATTGCACATGACCACCTAAGACCTCCAAAATCTTGAAAACATGTCGACATAAGAAACCCCGGTTCTCAAACATACGACATGAACAAGTAAAACTTTTGCTCCTAATGTCGACTGTGACAACCCTTTCATCAAGTCGATCATGATCTTCAAACCTTGGGGAAAGGTTTTCTTGAAGTTCTACATCCAAAACATCAACATTCGAAACCTTGTCATTATCATTATCAACATCATCATAATTATCATCAACCTTCTCAATTGTGAAAACTTTGAAGAACTTGTTCAATTCAGACCCTTTTGTTGTGTCCTCCTCATAATAGTTTTGAAGGAAAGGTCATACTGCCTGTGAATAAATGCAAAGCAAGATGGTGTATACTTGTTTACAACGGACCGCATAAGCTGACTGTTGGGATAATTATTTTTTGTTCTAGTGTTTGCAGCCTTGAAGTCCAAATCAGCATGATTATCCCTCATTCTCTGAACCATAATGTTGAAATGACTAAAGAATCGAACAAGTGAATGGTCTGGCTGCAAAAATCCACGAAGAAAAGCATTGAAAGACTCGCTTAACTGAGTCGTTTTCAAACCAGCTGTAAAATGTGACCTTACCCAAGCTGAAGACCAATGCATACGATTT
This sequence comes from Medicago lupulina, assembly GCA_958299785.1. NCBI lineage: Eukaryota > Viridiplantae > Streptophyta > Magnoliopsida > Fabales > Fabaceae > Medicago > Medicago lupulina. The sequence goes on from OY283142.1 coordinate 41,463,437, forward strand.
GCATGGGTTTGGACAAGCCACTTAAAGTCCGAAGTAGGCCTTCCATTAAAACAGTTTTTCATCATCTGATCCCAATTGTAGTCGAAATCTGATTCATCTTCGACATTTGAAACCAAATTAGTTAACTCATCAAAAAATGCACTGTTTGCACGAGAGCCGAGATTTTTCTTTGCATTCTCTCCCATGTGCCATGAGCAAAGACCATGAAAAACACCTTGAAAAATATTCGGAATTGACTTCAACAACGCACCAGCCTGGTCTGTGTATATGGTTTGAGGTTTCTTATTGGACATACACTTCAAGAAAGTTGTAAACAACCAATCAAAAGTAGCTGATGTCTCATCATACAGTAGCGCAGAACCAAATAACACACTCTTACGATGATTGTCAAAACCAATAAAGGCACCTGAAATGTAAATGAACCAAATCAGAACAAAATACAACATATCTAAAAAGTATAAAACCATTGTGCTGTGGAAATGGTTTTGGTCAGTTTTACTCCAAAACCATTTGCTGTATTTAATGGTTTTATTTGATCATCCAGGTGATAATGATGATGATGGAGAAAATGAGTCAAAATGTAAATGTTTATTTGGCTATACTACAGAACAAAATACAACATATCTAAAAATTACACTAACAATGAACAAAGTTACACTAATAATAATACAATTTTAGACGCGACTTATCCACAATAAAAATTTAACTAGCATTGACACTTGATTCCTAACTAAAGATAATCACAAAGCTTGATTTCGCATCAACAAAACTTTGACATGCCACGTGACTAATCACAATCATAAAAAGCCAACAACAAAACAGAAATCTAATTTAGGCAATGTGCCAAGTGATTGTAAGGAATAATGTCAGTAAAAAATCAAAACAAGCTGCATTTTAAAGCCACCTACATTTTGAGTGCGTCAGTTGTGAACTTGTGATCAATTCCTCAATCTAAATATAACATAACTAATAATGGTTACATTGACTGAGGGTGAGTCTCACGAAACCATATCTTCTTGTCTAAACTAGCAAACACAGAAAAAAAGCTATTTTATTATGAAATTAATTCTCAAATTCAAGAATATAAGAATTAAAAACTGTGAGAAGTACAAAATACTAACCTAATGGGCGATATTTATTGTTTGTTCGGTAAGTTGTATCAAAACTGACAACATCGCCAAATAGAGCATAATCTTGTTGCATAATTCCATCTGACCAAAAAATACTAGCTATGTCTTCTGCAGCATCAACTTGGATATCATAGTAAAAACCTGGTTTCGAGAGAGCTTCATTTCTAAAGAATTCTTGAATCACAGTTGCTTCACCAGCCACCATCTCCTTTTGACGAGTTGTCATTAGATAGTTCTTTAAGTCCGAAAATCGAAAAGGAAGATTCTCCGTGCCTCCAACTCCTTGACCCATAACTTCATAAGAAGTTCTCATCGACATTCCAGCTTTAGAATTTATTAAAGCAAGTTGTCCTTGAACTTCATTTACTTCTCGAAATGATCTCAAGTAGCGCAAATGCTCTGGTTTATGTAATGGATGACAATGAGCAACTTCCCACCTATATATCTTATAGACATTCAACGCTTCATCCAACTTCAAATATATTCCAGCTTGACAACCAACCCTTTCCTCTGGTTTTTCTTTAACTTTCACATACTCAACAAGAACTGGACTGTCACATGTTGCCCTGTTTTTAGGATTAAGCAGACTTCCCTTCTTGAAACCTTGTTTGTTACAAGCATAACGCACATAATGTACCTTATCCGATTTCTTATTTTGTGAATTGTTCTTGGACTTCAACATACTCCTAACAGAGAATCCAGTGTTATATGCATAATTAAAATAAAAATCTTCAATCTCTTTTATAGATTTAAAGACCAAAGACTTCCATGATTCTTTATCACTAGGGGAGTAACATTGAGAACTATCCACATCAATAACTGAATTTTCAACCGTCAATTGTCCACTCTCAGATGAAGTTGATATCAAATCCATTGAAAACAGCAACAAACACTATTAAGAACAAAAAAACCATTAGATATGATAAATTGAAACTACTGAAAAACTCTGAAAAATTATGCTAAAACCATTGGCATGTGGATATGGTTTTGGTGAGTTCTACTCCAAAACCATTGGCCTGTTGATATGGTTTTGGTGAGTAGTAAACTAAATTACTACAACTGAAGTAGTAAAATATCACATATTCCAATGATTCAATCATTGCAATGATTCGATCAAGTAAAATTCTTACTACAATAGTAATTTGCAATGATTCAATCATCAGTTTTATCAAAGAATTGATCATTTACTTCAGTTTTATCCCTAAAATTCGTATACATGATTACCTCGCCGGAGAAAAACGTCGAAGCGAATAACGTCGGAGCAAGGTGAGAATCACGTCGGAGAACCGAGAAAGGCTGAGAATCAAGTTGGAGCAGCGAGAAACGGTGAGAATCGCGGTGCCGGCGATAGATTTCTGAATCGCACGAATCAAGATGGAGAAAGCGAGCGAGGGTGAATCACGTCGGAGAGAAAGGTGAGAATCACGTCGGAGAAGCGAGAATGCTGAGAATCACGTCGGAACAGTCAGAAACGTGATCGTGAAACGGCGCCGGCGACGGAATTCTACAACGCGATCGTGAAAGGGAACAACACACTGTAGCAAGCCCTGAAGCTCAAGATTCGAACACGTCTCCAACATCTAACAGTTGTGATATGTTTGAGCTGAAGCACCAGATTATAACACCTGTCCCTGATCTAATGGTTCAGATTAGCTTATGCATGGTGCATAAGGAAATCCTTATGCATAATAACTTACACCTTCATTGTAGTGTCACTCACAGACCAATGATGGCTTTACTAGCAAGTGTCGGTCCACAATCTGATACACATGGCTGTACTAACGATTGAATTGGGTAGACTTGAGTCTGCCCTACATTAATATCACATTATGGTCACAACCATAAATTTAAATTTAATAAATGAGAAAAGGTTGAAATAGAAAATCAATTCATTGTTTACCGTAATTATTATCGCCTGAAATGAGAATACACGAAGTTTAAGGATAAAAGCAATCAATCACTTTCTATAACCCAATAAGATCAAACACTATTAAATGAGTTTAAGGATAAAACCAATCAATTACTTTCTATAACTCAATAAAATGAAACACTCTTAAATAATAAAAGGGTTTTGTTAACAAGTGGCCTCCGGGCACTCTTTAAGAATTCCAAAAAGAAAATTATTTAAAAAAAGAAGTCAAACATTTCAATTTCCAATGCATTCATTACATAATTTTCAAATAAAAGTTACATTTTAAAGGTCTTAAAGAGTGTCCCGGGGGCACTCGTTAACATTTCCCATAATAAAATACTAGGTGCAACTATGTGTACCACGATCTATCCCACATTGATTTTGTCACACATGTCAATACACAATTTTGATCTTAAATATATTTAATAATCTATTACAAAAATGGTAATGTTAACCGGTGCCCCAGGGCACTGGTTAACCAAGCAAATATGGTACTCTCTCCGTCCCGCAATACTTGACCTATTTTAAAAAAAAAATATTTGTCCCACAATACTTGACCTTGTCAAATTTTTAAGCAAAATTTGACAAGTTTACCCTTATAAATGCTTTTTGTGGCCTCTAATAGAATTGTATCTCATAATTAAGCATGTCTAGCATGCAAATTAACCAATAACAATGAAGTGCAATTTAGAAATCATCATTACTTAATTAACATCAGCACACATCTTCCAATTTGCTCTCCTAGGGTTAGTTTCTTCCTCTGATCTCCCCTGAGTCGCCGCTCTGCATGTAACACCACATTATCCCAACAGCTAACTATTAAATAAAATAAATCAGAGTTCAGCAAACAAACGGGAATGTCACACTGCTTTTCAAAACTTCCTAAATAGAATAAAATACTATTTATTAAAATCAACTGTGATAAAACATCCATATATTGCAGCGGAATATTCATCATTCATTTAACGTTAAATAATCATCAATAATGCTGGCACAAAGGCCTCAACATGAATAGTCATTAACAATTTGTTCAAACAACAATTAGGGCTCCAACAACATATTTCAAAATTGATACATAATGAATGAAAACATAACAACAAATTCCCATCCTGTTACGTATCAGAGCCCTAAGACACTTGAGCCACCACTTCTACTATTCTGGATCACCTGCAAGTTACCCATACGAAGGGCAACATTTTCAAGCAGAAGGGGTGAGATTCACAAACAACAATAATAGAAATATAATTCATCAATTGAATCTAACACCCTAAACATCAACAATACTTCTATATACTTATATATGTCATGGTCAACAACATTATCAACATATTCAAATTCAACCAACAACAGAAACGACTACTCAACCAACAACAACGACTCATGCAATGACATGACAACACTGATATGACTCAACAACAAGGTGCGACAATGCACATGCATGTGGTACCATTTAACGCGTTTGAATGACAAGACATTCCAGGGCATGAGCCCTCAACAATTTGAATGGTTAAAACATTCACAGGGCATGAGCCTTCACCAATTGAATGAACTAGCATTCACAGGGCATAAGCCCTCTCTAATTGAACGACAAGGCATTCAAGGGCATGAGCCCTCAACAGTTTATGATTATGCAATGAACTCCACTTGTATATATCAACATACAACTCAACTACAACACAACAACTTAACAACCAACGACTTATCAACTTGAATAAGATAAACATCACAATATTATACAACATACGATATTCACATAATATATATATATATATATATATATATATATATATTTCAACTTAATGACAACAATGTACATAATATTCATTAACTTCATTTACATTAAACCAAGTTAGTTCATCACGACCTAGGTTAGATACTCATAAACACCACAACTAAACCCCTGATACAAAAGCTTGAAGTTTGGAAACCAACCATAAGTTTTGGCCCAACTTGGAATTAGTTATGCTAAGTTTTTCTTAAAGTTTCTCAATACTCACCTGGACTATTTCCATCATGACTCAAAATCTAAAAATCATTTTCAAGTCAAACCAAAGCCATTAGAAAGCTAACTCAATTATCTAAAACTTTCATGTTTACACCAAAAGCCAGTTCGGATTAGAAATGGGTGAAAAATAGTGAAATATGGACGATCTGATTCACGAAAAATCATGTCACGTTTTTAGAAATCGTGGCATGTTTTTATGTCCAGAACCACTACGCATTCTGCCAACAAAAACGTGGCACGGTTGCCAAAACGTGGCAGGTTTTTACAGTACCGGATTCGGACTCAGCTTTTCAAAAAGGTGCGTTTTTCACTGTTTCGCGCGTAAAATTCAAACCGTTAATCGGATTTTGATGCTGTTTTCGCCTATACGCTCCTGACACTTAGCTCTAGCATAATCTATAGAGAAATTCAAGTTTCAACCACACAAAAATAGATTTCCAGGACCTCACATAATCTTCTATTTGCAAAAACGTTTAGACACCGACTTTCCAAGTGAAAATCCCAATTTTCATCAACTTAAACCCAAAAATTGATTAGGAATCACTGCCTACATGCATTCTAGGACTTAAACATCACTTTTCTACAATAATTACATGAAATTCATACAGTTTCTACCATTTTTATTAAACTTAACCTAATTCCCAAAATCCCAATTTCAACTAGAACTATGCTAAACCAAAAAGCAGAATTATATAACCATTATCATTGAGAGATAGTCTCACCCTTACCTTGATTTGATGAACAAAACTCTCCAAAAATCAGAATCTCCCTTCTTGGCTCTTCTCTTGGTTTTTCTCCCAAAAACTGCTTGTACGTAAAACTGTTTTCTGACTTCTCTAACTCCTTACTTAACTCCCCCTTAATTCTAATTAACTCCCACTTAATTCTTTTAATTAAAATATAACTCCCAAAACTCCAAATAATTCTATTTCTCACATTATTGTAATAAATACTAAAAATAAATCATTTAATAAAAATACACCACACCACAACATCAACAATAATTATTTAAAATCATATAAAAGACTCTAAATAAATCAGAAATAATTAAATAATGACTAAGGCGTTACAACTCTTCCCAACTTAGAGAATTTCGTCCTCGAAATATTACCTCAAACAAACAACTCCGGATAAGACTCTTGCATCTTACTCTCCATCTCCCATGTCAAACTTTCACCAGTTACTCCTCCCCAAACAACTTTCACTAGAGGTATATCCTTGCCTCTCAACTTCTTCACCTCACGATCTTCGATTCTCAACGGTAAGGTCTCAACCGTAAGGTTGTCTCTAACCTGCACATCATCTCTCGGAATCACATGCGAAGAATCCGCCACATACTTCCGAAGTTGTGACACATGAAACACGTCATGCAAATTCGAAAGATGTGGTGGCAAACCCACTCTATATGCCACTGTTCCAATCCTCTCATATATCTAGTATGGACCAATAAACTTCGGAGTCAACTTCTTAGACTTCAATGCACGACCTACACCTGTCAATGGAGTGACCCTCAGAAACACATGATCTCCCTCTTGGAACTCAAGGGCCTTCCTACGTTTGTCATGGTAACTCTTCTGTCGACTCTGCGACGCTTTCATATTTTCTCTTATCAACTTGACCTTCTCCGTAGTCTGATGAACTAATTTTGGTCCCAACATTACACTTTCTCCCGACTCAAACCAACACAATGGAGTTCTGCACCTCCGACCATACAAAGCTTTGAACGGTGCCATATCAATACTCGAGTGGTAACTGTTGTTGTACGTGAACTCTATCAATGGTAGATGACTATCCCAAGCTCCACCTTGCTCAAGTATGCACACTCTCAGCAAATCCTCTAACAACTGAATCGTTCTCTCCGAATGACCATCTGTTTGCGGATGATAAGCCGAACTCAACCTCAACCTTGAACCCAAGGCCTCTTGCAAACTCTTCCAAAACCTTGAAGTGAACCTCGGATCTCTGTCCGATAAAATGATCGATGGAACACCATGCAACTTCACAATATTATGAATGTAGATCTCAGCCATCTGAGCTACCGGAAAACTAACATTGATCGGGATAAAATGTGCCAACTTTGTCAACCTATCAAAAACAACCCAAATGGCACCATGCCCTCTCGGAGTATTCGGTAAACTCGTCACAAAATCCATGGAGATGTTGTCTCACTTCCACTCTGGCACATCTAACGGTGTCAACAACCCTGCAGGCTTTTGATGTTCAACCTTAGACTTCTGACAAGTCAAACATGCATATACAAACTGTGCAACATCACGTTTTAATCCGGACCACCAAAACAATTTCTTCAAGTCATGATACATCTTTGTAGCTCCCGGATGAATACATAAGCTACTTCTGTGACTTTCTTCCAAAATCAACTTTTTCAACTCATCATCATCATCAGGAATACAAATTCTTCCTCTGAATCTCAACACACCTTGATCATCAACCTTGAAGTCACCATCTGCAGTTTGATTACTAGCAACCATTAAATCCACAAACTTGACATCAATTTTCTGCGTTTCCTTAATACTGTTCAAGAAATCACTATTGATCTTCAACATACCTAACTGCACACTCTGAGGTGACAACTCACAAACAAGACTCAAATCTCTAAACTGCTCAAGCAACTCAAACTCCTTTACCATCATAACAGACATGTGTAACGCCTTCCTGCTTAAAGTATCTGCATAACCATAAATCCAAGACAACAATCATTCATACAGAATCGCATAACCATAAATCCAAATCGTCATTACTTGTTTCGATTTCAAGCAAGGATCAAGCCAAAAACGCACACATAAGCAAGCTGGCCGAAGTGGATCTAAGAGGTTATTGAAGTTTTCCGGGTTTCGGAGCTTGTTTCCTCCATTTCGTTAAAGGTAGTACCCTTTTCACCTAATTTCCGATCTGTTTGTGCTAAAAAGAAACTCGAATCAGTTCATGTAGATCTACTCCGTTTGAGATTTTTTTTTTGAATTTTAACCGCGGATTCGAGTAGAGAAGAAGAAGAGGAACATTTTGATGTAAAAATTTTTGAAAAAAAAAGTAAAAAAAAAAAACTCCGGCACGGCGGCGCTACGGCCGGCTACCGCGCCGGAGAAGTTCCGGTTTTCTTCTTCCTCTATTCCGGCGAACTGGTTGAAGGAGAGAAGTGAGACCTTTGATAGACGTTTGGCGAGTGCACCAAATACTATCGAAGTAGTAAAATATCGATCCCACGAGGATTGTTTTTAATCGCAATAAGTTAATTTCGTTATGCAATAGGATGTTTAAAGGTTATTATAGTTTTGCCACTAGGCGGTAGATTTGTTTGTTTTAATAACAAAAATATCAAAATGATAAAGTTTGTTTAGAAAATATGGAGAGAGATGAGATCGGATCGTCGAATCCTCTATGTTTCCCCTAAGTGGTTACTGTACTCTATTCCTATTAATGGTTCTTTAAGTCCCACGATAGTTAACAAAATAGCCCTAATCAATCCCTTGAGTTAGGACCCTCTTCTTAAACTACAGCCCCTAATTCCTTAGGTGGTCTAATAATTCTCGAAGGTTTAAGCACGTTAACCTAATATCACTAATAAACGATTATCCATTCCTAGACTAACCATGTTTATTAGAACAATTCAATTAAGTCTAAGTTGAAAGCTAGGGTTAGTAGTCATTCATTCTCACGAAAACATATTTATATTTGATCAGGATATAAAAAGCATTAAGAACAAGTGAATTGAATAAAGACTTAAATAATCATTAATATGGAATAGAGTTTCATCACAGCAACATAAGATCAACTAGGGTTTACACAGAATCATCTCGGATCCAATCTCTAAGAGATTTAGCTACTCATAACAATGTTTACAAATAGCATAATCAATTGAATCATTAAAACATACATGTAACTGGTAAAAGGATGAAGAAATCGTCCTCCTTGCAGTCACCCTGATGTCCAAATCGCACTTTGCTCTCCAAGATTCGTAACCCTTGTTTTCGGAAAAGACTTCAGCTTAAATAGGCCCAGAAATTCGCCCAAAACGTGTCACGTTTTAAGTAAAACGTGTCACGTTTTCTCCTTCAGTAGCAAGTAACCAAATTAGGGTTTCACAAAACGTGTCACGTTTTTGCCAACGTGACACGTTCTTCTTTCTTCTCAAAACATGCTCTCTGACTTGTGAAAACGTGTCACGTTTTTTAGCAAGCGTGACACGTTTTTGTGACTTGCACCATTCTTCAGTTTTCTTGCTTTTTCTTGCTTTTCATGCGTTTCTTGCTGCTTAAGTTGCTTTGTGACTCCATAAAATGATAAAATATACATAGAAATTACGTAATGACAGCATGTCATCACAACCCCAAACTTAAACCATTCCTTGTCCCCAAGGAATTTACATGCAAAATCGACAGTTGACAGTAAAATAACAAGTACCTGCTCAAGTGATGGTAATCCAAAAAGTTCATCTCCTTACTAGCTAAAGGTGAGCCAGTTTGACTTGAATGCATCCACCAATTCACAACTCCACGCACAAAATGAATAGGGTTCACACTCAATCACATGCAAAGCTACATATTACCATACGCTTGAAAAGTTTCTAAACGTCAATTAAAGTCAATATCAATACACACTTTGAGGTCTTTAAGGGTTATAACGGGGCTTAGGTGAAGGTGGGATGATATTTGGATAAGTAGGCTACACAAAATGCGAGTTAGGCACTCCTACGTCAGTTAGAACATAATCCAATCATCTTTCACCTATGTAACACAATTCTTAGTCAGAAAATGGGGCTAGAGAACATTATTCAACATAGGGACACTCGAGTTTGAAGTTACTCGGATTTTAAATGTCTTTGTCCCTTTTTAATTCTCTTTTTTTTTATACACCTTTTTTAGAGTGTATGTATATTATTTTTTTTTCTCTCTTTTTTTTTTCTTTTGTATTGTTCTCTAGTTCCCCCACCCCAAACTTAATTGGTTGCAAATTCCAAAAGCAACCCCAAACTTAATCCTTAGCAACATTCTATCATGCCCAACTCAGAAAAACATTATGGGATAAATCCTACAAGTCTCTAAGTTTGTAATGTAGTTTGTTACCGAACAAAAAGTTCTATCCTACCGGCTCAACTTGTTTAAGAAAAGGATGAATGCAATATAATCAGGGTAGGCTTCAAAAGGCTCACAGGACCAAGCACTTTTGCCTCAGTGTGTATTTGACATAAACCAATCGACAGAAAAGAAACAATGCAAGTTCTAGAAATGTAGATGCATGGAACACTCTATATAAGTAAATTGAAAAAATAAAATTTGGCCATGAACCTTACAGTTATGATATCTGGGAGTTGTGACTACCTAGCACTGCCGTACACTTCGCCTTTTACTCAAGTCACTCCTCCTTATGAACTTTCGGAAAAATCACTTGAGCACACATTTGTTACTAAACTGTAAAAGGTCAATAAAACACATAAATTCATCAGTAATAAACAAGTTCTGGCTCAATTACATTACAGGGGATACAACTGAGTTAAACCGAAATGAAAATTAAAGACAAATTGTTTGACTCAACAATAGAAATAAAATACTGAAAAATAAAGACATAATAAAAAGGATGGGTTGCCTCCCACCAAGCGCTTTCTTTTACGTCATTGAGCTTGACGCTTCAACCACTGTTAGGGTGGCAAATATGATAGAAAGAATATATCATCCTTCTTCTTCCTCTTGTTTGGTAGGAATTCCATGAATTTGGCACAAAGAATCAGATACTCCCATGCACCCATAGTTAAACATTTGGAATTTAAGCTCTCCCACCTCAGAGAAGGACGTGCATCCATCTGCACACAAGTGATTTCCTCAACCTCCGTTGGTTCAGACTTCTGAAAAACATCAACACTCCTCACCTTGGGTTTTTCTTCAATCACAACCTTGTGACACTCAATCTCCATCTGAACCAATTTCCTCTGAGACTCATGTGCTTTCTCAACAAGATCACCACACTGAAGATCAAACTTCTCAAATGAAACTTGATTTGACACCAAGAAGTCATCTAAAATATTTTGAAGTTGAGTATTGTAATCTATGTTGATCACCTCTTTCTTCCCTTCACAATTACTACCTGGTTGATTCGCCTCATCACGACCACATCTCTCATTTAATATCGAGATTTGACTGTCCACACATTTTATCTTCAAAGATAGCATATATTTTTCATATTGCAGCGTACAAATCTCTTTTGTGTCATGGAGGTACAACCTGTCTATCATAGCTGCAAAACTTGGATAAACTTTTTAGTAGCACCGGACGATGAGAAGAAAACGAAGAGCATAAATCATTTTTTTTTTATAACTATATATGTACAAAAATATAAATGACAGAAATCCTAAATTATAACAAAATTGCCTTATTGAAATAAATCAACAATCCCCGACAACGGCGCCAAAAACTTGATAGACGTTTGGCAAGTGCACCAAATACTATCGAAGTAGTAAAATATCGATCCCACGAGGATTGTTTTTAATCGCAATAAGTTAATTTCGTTATGCAATAGGATGTTTAAAGGTTATTATAGTTTTGCCACTAGGCGGTAGATTTGTTTGTTTTAATAACAAAAATATCAAAATGATAAAGTTTGTTTAGAAAATATGGAGAGAGATGAGATCGGATCGTCGAATCCTCTATGTTTCCCCTAAGTGGTTACTGTACTCTATTCCTATTAATGGTTCTTTAAGTCCCACGATAGTTAACAAAATAGCCCTAATCAATCCCTTGAGTTAGGACCCTCTTCTTAAACTACAGCCCCTAATTCCTTAGGTGGTCTAATAATTCTCGAAGGTTTAAGCACGTTAACCTAATATCACTAATAAACGATTATCCATTCCTAGACTAACCATGTTTATTAGAACAATTCAATTAAGTCTAAGTTGAAAGCTAGGGTTAGTAGTCATTCATTCTCACGAAAACATATTTATATTTGATCAGGATATAAAAAGCATTAAGAACAAGTGAATTGAATAAAGACTTAAATAATCATTAATATGGAATAGAGTTTCATCACAGCAACATAAGATCAACTAGGGTTTACACAGAATCATCTCGGATCCAATCTCTAAGAGATTTAGCTACTCATAACAATGTTTACAAATAGCATAATCAATTGAATCATTAAAACATACATGTAACTGGTAAAAGGATGAAGAAATCGTCCTCCTTGCAGTCACCCTGATGTCCAAATCGCACTTTGCTCTCCAAGATTCGTAACCCTTGTTTTCGGAAAAGACTTCAGCTTAAATAGGCCCAGAAATTCGCCCAAAACGTGTCACGTTTTAAGTAAAACGTGTCACGTTTTCTCCTTCAGTAGCAAGTAACCAAATTAGGGTTTCACAAAACGTGTCACGTTTTTGCCAACGTGACACGTTCTTCTTTCTTCTCAAAACATGCTCTCTGACTTGTGAAAACGTGTCACGTTTTTTAGCAAGCGTGACACGTTTTTGTGACTTGCACCATTCTTCAGTTTTCTTGCTTTTTCTTGCTTTTCATGCGTTTCTTGCTGCTTAAGTTGCTTTGTGACTCCATAAAATGATAAAATATACATAGAAATTACGTAATGACAGCATGTCATCAACCTTCTCTCACTAGCTTTGGTTAGAGAGAGAAAGGTTTGGAACAAATGGCAAAGAAAACTGGTCCTCCCTTTTTATAAGTCTCTTCTGAACCGTCTTTCTTTTAAACTAAACCGGATCTAAGCCACTTTGAACCGCATTTCTCCTCACAGCCGTTAGATCTCATGATCTAACGGCTACTGTACAATCTTGTTTCTTGTGTGTTCAAATGCTTTTATTTTTTGCTATGTTATCATGCTCCTGTGTTGTTTAACCGTTTGATCTACGATCTGATGGAATGTCTTTTTTTGCAATTAAGTTTTATCTTTATTCCTATATTTGTAAGGCCATGATCTGTTGTTGTAAGATCAGATCTGAACCTGTTGATCAATCAAATGGTTCAGTTTTTAATCTGAGTTTTGGGAGCCTATTTCATTGTGTTTTTTTTACCATCTTATCTTTATTTACACTATTTTTTTACCATTTTTGTTTCTTTTATTCAAACTTTTTTTTTTCTTTCTAAAAATTCATAAAAATATTTTCTTGCCTTTTGCTATTTGTTTATTTATTTTCCCTTGTCATTTATTTATATTGCTTTATTCTATTGCTTTATTTCTTTCTATTCATCTCATGTTCTATTTTTCTTGTCATTTTTTTTCTTATCATTTTTAGTATGTGTTTAGGATTTGATGTAATTTATTTTTATTGCTTGTCATTTATCTTTATGCAAGACCTTAGAATGTATTTAGGGAATTATGTAAATATCAAAATAATGAGAATATGCACCGACACCACACTTTATTACCGCATTTTACCGTAACCGCAATCGAGGACCAAAAATGAATTAGTGACAAATTAGGTTAATAATTGGACTTTAAGTATTTTCTTAAAATCAAACTATTAGTAATTTTAGGTTCATTTCAAACTTAAGGATTTGCTTAGAATTCAACGTCCTTTGTAAATTTATCGCTTTTTGTTAGCGCACGTCGTTACGCTTAGTTTTTTTAGTTTACGTTTAACTTTGAAAAATCATTTTCCCAAAAAATCAAATAATCAAAAAACACCAAAAATATTTTCTTAACAAACCTTGGAAACAAACCAAGTGAATCTCCCTTCCTTTACTTTTTTTTCAAATCAAACTTCAATCAATTTTAATCATTTAGACTTCTTTTCTTTAATTAAAATCAAACAACCTCACATTTTTTATTCTTCTACGCCTTTCGGCTTCTTGTCTTCTCCAAAACATTTTTTCAAACTTTTAAAATCAATCCAACTCACCAAACGAAAATTTTGAGGTGAACTACATGATTTTGATCCCGTCTTCGGGTATGTAGGCAAAAGGCTTATCTCTTTCCAAATCAATAAAAATAACAAAAACATACATCTTCTCCCTCCATTCTTTCACTTAGATTTAGGAAATATTTTTACAAATAAGTAAGCAATTAATTAGCACAAGTTCAATTTAGGTAAGAGGCTCCTTCGGAGTACCGAAGTCGGTTAGGGTGCTTAACACCTTCCCTAATCGAAACCAACCCCCGGACCTTAATCTCTAAAAAAGGGTTTTTTACTCGTTTTTTTCCCTTCCCGCGGATAAAAATTGAGAGTTCAAAGATTGACGGTTCAAAACCAATAAATGGATTGATACCTGAAAATCGCGAGCACAGAAATGGCGACTTCACTGGGGATATTAATTTCCTAAGTGGGTTAAGCCCACCTTACCTTTCTTTACTTGTGCTTTTATTATTGCTTATACACCTTGTACATACATACTTGTTTATTTTTCCAACGTGAGTGGTGAGATAAGTCCTACACCCGGGCTTGAGTGAAATGTAAGATAGGACGGGGTACGATTATAGTGCCATACCAGGAGCGGTCCTGCGCTATGTGTGCATGTAATGTAACCCCACTCAACGGAGGATTTTTTAAAGTAATATGACGTCGTCATGAGCAGTCGTGATTGGCTCTATTATTTTCAAAATCCGTCAAACGTTGAGAACCTTTAGATAACCCTTAACCCATCTTGGCCTTTTTTAGGATGTAGTGTGGTGACTAAACCAAGAGCGGTCTTGAATTTAGTTCATACACAATGCTACACTCAAACTAGACCTCCTTGTGAAGAAGTATTTGACTAGGAGCAGTCCTGAGCACCGATACATTCACAAGGGTGGTTGTAAGTTGGGAACCTTGGTAGAACCCGCAATACAGGTACATGTGAAACCATAGTCCTTACCAAATGATGTTGTTACCCTTAAGCTCCAACATTGTGGAACTTAACCTCACCATGTTTTCTATATTCTTTAGCATAATCACGCATACATGCATCCATTCATGAAAACCTTTTTCTCATCGAAGGAGTTGGACAAGTTTTTTGTAAACATCACGGATGAACGAACCTTGTAAGAAAGAACACCAAGAAATACAACTTAAAAAAATCTTAACTAAGCTTTAGCTTGTGTTATGAACCTTTTCCTTGGTTTCATTCTTACCTTTTGAAAAAGGACCTTATTTCAATATCTATACAATTTTCAAATGAAACCACGTTCCTCTACAATGTTTACAATTCACTTTGCTAAGTCCTTCCAAAAAAAATTCACATTTTTGCATAAACATATCATGCATCATTTTTCATTCATAGTTTCTAGTTCGTGTCTCACATTGTGTCTTCTCAATAAAAGGTCAATCCGTCAGTCGACTCGCATCTACAACACTCGAGCAAGTCAGGAAAAAGAAAATGGAACGTCTTGAGCAAGAGAACAAGGAACTTCGTGGGAAATTGACATCCATGCAAGTTGAGATGGAGAAGCTAACTGCCATGGTGGCTATTCTAATGGCCGCTCAGAGTCAGACATCGGTCTCTCAGCCTATTAGCACCACTTTAGAGCCAGTTGTGTCTGCTATTCCCTTTTCGACTGTGTTTACCAGTGCTCCTCAACGCACCATGCCAGGAGCTTACCCATGGAGCATGTCGTATATGCTCAGTAAAGGTGCTCACCCCGTTGTCACTGAAGTTCCAACTCCTTTTGTGTTGCATCCTCAGCCAGGTGCACCTGCTCCTCAAGCTGTTATGACTTATTCAGCACCGTTTGTTCATACTGTTCAGCAAGGCTATGAGCCCATTTTCCATTCTGATAGTGTTAAAGCATCTGACAGAGTAGAGGCTTTGCAGGACACAATTAATGAAATTAAGCGAGAGATGAAAGCTCTTCGTGGAAAGGACGCATTTGGAAAAAATGTGTATGAACTCTGTTTGGTTCCTAATGTGGTGGTGCCACCCAAATTTAAGGTCCCAGATTTCGATAAGTACAAGGGGAATACTTGTCCCAATGCCCACTTAACAATGTATGCAAGGAAGATGTCCACCCAGGCGTACAATGACAAAATGCTCGTTCATTTCTTCCAGGACAGTTTGACCGGTGCTGCTCAAAAATGGTACATGAGTTTGAATAGCTCCAGAATCCGTACTTTCCATGACTTGGCAAATGCTTTTATTCACCAGTACAGCTACAATTCAGATATGGTTCCTGATAGGGAGCAACTTAGGGCAATGACTCAAGGGGATAAGGAAACTTTCATGGAATATGCCCAAAGATGGAGAGGGTTTGCCGCTCAGATCATTCCACCACTACAGGACAAGGAATTGATGAGGATCTTTCTCAAAACCCTTAGTCCATTCTACTATAAGAAGATGATCACCAGTGCACCAGGTAACTTCGCCGAAATGGTAGGTATGGGTACGCGTCTTGAAGAAGGGGTCCGAGAAGGACGGCTAGTCAAAGAAAGCATTTCCACTGACGATTCCGAAGATGAAGATCAGAAAGTGAGTATGGTGAAAGGTTGGCCTCAACAACAGTATCCGACTTATCACCATGTTTCCGTTGTTATGCCCGACGCCAATGTTGTTCCAAATTTGGGTTATCAACCCCAGCTTCTACAATATCAACAATAGTATCAAGAACTTACCGATTGGGTATTAATTTGATCTCTTTTGTGCCTTCCATCAAGGGACACCCGACCATGACTGATGACACTAGGTCATACATACTTTTATGTGTGTTTTTCATGTATTTCTAAGTCGAGTTCAGGTGATTTTACACAAGTTAGAAGCTACAAAAGAGGAAATTGGATGCATGAAAGAAGCAGAAAATCGTAGCCCGATATGAACCATCGTAGCCCGATTTGTGGTTCAGTTTGACACATTTTGTTACGTAAAAAATCGGGCTCCGATTCGAAGGTCATTGTGCTCCGATTTGAGGAGCGTGTAACATCAGCAAGCACGTCCAGGAGCCATCGGGCTCCGATTGTTCCGTTACTGAAATATTTCCTATAAAAAGGAAATCGTTTTCTGGAGCTGGGGTTCGAAATTGGAGAGTACAAGACTGATTTTTGGAGCTGGATCACTGAGAAAAAGGTGGGAGACCATCAAAACTCATCGCCGGTTATCAATTTCATGTAATGAATTCTTCTATATCATTAGTTATTTATGCTTTAGCCATGAGTAGCTAGATCCTTTGTGATTAGGTCAAGAGATGATTCTGTAACAGCTTATGTGATGTAACCTGAAACTCTTATATTAATGAATGTCAACCTAGTTTATTCAGTATATATTGTTCTTGATGCGGTTATGATTCTGACCCAATATAATTGATCTTAGAGATTGTATGACTACTGACACTAGCGTGTGACTCTGAAATATATATGTTGTTCAATTTAACGGACAATCTAGGGATGGAACGTTGTTAGGTTGTGACATGTGAATTAACAAACTAATAAACCTTTGATGATTATAGGTTCACCTAAGGGATTAGGGAATTATAATTAGATAAGAGGACTTAGGATCAAGGGATTGACCTGAGTTATTATGTTAATTCGTCGTCTACTTTGTGACATTCAATAATTTAAGAACAGGTTGGATAATAAGTGATGTGCAGATGATTCGAATGACCTAGTCATCTCTCTCTAATTATTTCAAGAACCCTTTTAACTTTTGTCAACTTATTTACAATTGCACTAAAAATCCAATTGCCTAAGGCAACCCCCAAAATTTATTACATCTTAACGATTATCTCTTGCTAAGTCGAAACTAAGAAGTCCCTGTGGAAACGAATTATTTTATTACTCGATTCAAATTAGTAACTTGCTAATTTTCTATCAATGACATCGGGCATTGTTGTGCTTTGACAGCCGAAGACCAGAAGCTGATTGAAGCTAGTATCTTGATTTTCTAAGATTAAATTCGGACGTACAAGTTAATCAGCTACCGGATCATGGTACCTAATGTCAACACATGGAATGTGTTAGCTGCACTTGGGTCGCTGCTGACGTTTCTTTCTACTACTCTTTTGTTCGAATGATATGTCTGTTTGTTGTTTTCTGTTTTTCAAAAAAAATCCTTTCGTCCCACCCGAGACGGAAGTGAACTTGTTTAGGGCTTTTTGCTTTACGTATTTTCATCATTAATAAAAAGGTCGTCTCGATCCCGACTTTGTTATATTTTATTTTGTGCTTCTTCTGGAAAAATGGTAATACAAAAAACCAAAAAATATAATTTTCTTTTTTTTCCAATGTCTGCATAATCGTAATATTTATTTACTTGCCAAAATCAACAAATTCATGCATTTATAAACCCGTTGAACACTTTAACCCCGTGCTCTCTCCCAACTTTGAGTTCCTTGCATATGAGGCTGAAGGAGAGGATGAATATGGGTCCCCGATGAGAGTTCTTGTCTACTGGGGCATCTCAGCCGTCAAAAAGCTACAAACAAAGACATCAAGAAGATCGTCCAAAAGAGGGCATTCACTTACAAAGACTAGCATGAGATGTCGACATCTGCTTTGCACGAAGTATCATACTTCAAGTGCACACATCAACAGGGGCAACCCCCCCTCCGTCCCTCAATGACCAACACATGGGTACCGTACTTCAGTACGCACTTCAACAGGGGCAACCCCCCCTCCATCCCTCAGTATAGAACGTGAAGACCGTGTCCACCACAGAGGTCAAGGTCCCATCAATGAAAGGTTCTCCCGTACAGTCATATCAAAAGAATGAAACAAACTTCCAACAAGAAGGTTCGTCCCTGTGAATTTCAAGGAGACTTTATGCTCAAAATCACTATCTTTCAATCAGAGTTCAGGGGCAAAGAAATGCCTAATCAGAAAGGATTGTGACGAACTCCCTCTTCCTGTGAACACTGATGCAGTCAAGAAATACTTTGTCAAAAAAAAGGGCTCGATAAGTCGCAAACCTGAAAAGGCGGCTTAGGCAAAAATGAGCGTCTCGGTGGACTGAAAACCCGAAAGGGCAGTCCAGGCAAAAGTTAGAGACATACAAAAAATGATGAAAATAATTACCCTGATAGATTGAAAACCCACAAGGGCGATCTATGCAAAAGTTAAGGGTTGTGACAAAGTAACTGCATCAGACTGGATGTGACTCGCTTGGGGCACTTCAGTTGTCAAAAGGGACCTACATTAAGTCAGATATGACTTACTCGGGGCATTTCAGCAGTCAGAAGATATCCATTTTGAAGTTGTGCAAATCAAAAACTCGAAACAGTGGAATTCAGAGTTGTCAGGGAGAATAGCGGTTATTGTGTTCAATGTACTTTTCCCATATGATTACCATTTTCCAAACTTTTAAAAATCCGTGGAACCACGCCTTTGGCGGGTCACCACTCTTTCAAATTAATTTGAGCTTGTGCCCTTTATTTCAAATCCTCATTTATTTCTACTTGCATAATTTCTTCTATTTTTGATGTTAATACTTAAAGCAAATTTATTTCAGAATTTTTTTTTTCTAACTTCTTCATGTCTTTTTAAAATACTTTAAACAACAAACACACTTTCTTTGAACTCTTGAGTAGGTGAAACGTGCGTCAACATTCGCCTCGAGAACAGTTAACCTCTGCAGGATGAACATAGTCATTGCTTGAAAAAAAAAAAGAAAACAAAAAAGAGCTTGCTAAGTCGAAAACCTGAAAAGGCGGCTTAGGCAAAAATGAGCGTCCCGGTGGATTGAAAACCCGAAAGGGCGATCCAGGCAAAAACTAGGGGCATACAAAAAAATACATTCCCGGTGGATTGAAAACCCGAAGGGGCGGTCCAGGCAAAAGTTAGGGATTCAAAAAAAGAAAAAAGAAGCAAAAAAAAATATGCAAAAGAAAAGCATGACTAGTGAAGTGTACCCACGAGAAAGCACTCCGGGCCGTTTTACAAATGGCGACTTCTGCCAGACTTTTGATTAACGGATTTTATTCTCAAGGCATGTTTACTTCATCATCAACTATTACTTCATACCGGGCTTCACCCCGACGGTGACCTCTGCCAGACTTTTGATTAACGGATTTTATCCTCAAGGCATGTTTTACTTCACCATCAGTTATGGCTTCATACTAGGCTTCACCCTGGCGGTGACTTGATCTCTCTCCAGCGTTACTATCTTCAAGGAGGTTTGCCGACTCTCCAGCGTTACTATCTTCAAGGAAGTTTGCCGAGTGTTTGTGTTGCGACATGGGGGGCCGACTTTCACCTCAGTCGTCCAGTTTTGTCCCATCAAGTTATCTACAATCACATATACACATACATACATACATTTATATATACATACATACATACATTTATACACTTACACTCACACATTCATACAAATCATACATACATACATGCATACATACATACATTTATGCACATGCGTGCACATATTCATGCATATACACTTTCATGCACATACATACATACAAAAATCATTTATACACCATTGCATCGACCACCTTGAGTCTTGATTCAACAGAATCCAAAAAAAAAAAAAAAAAAAAAACAACAAAATGTCATCCCCAGTGTGTCTAACCCAAAGATACCACCAAGTGTACACTTCAAGTGACAGGTTCCACAAATCGTCAATCTACAAATACACATTTCATTTTTCCCCTGTGTTTTCTCAAGTTTTACCTCTCCAACACTACATTTCCTGTTTTTTACCTGTGTCTTGCTCTCCAACAATGACAACAAACACAACCCTACATTTATTGCTTTTTACCCGTGTCTTGCTCTCCAACAATGACAGCAAACACAACCCTACATTTACTTCTTTTTATCCGTGTCTTGCTCTCCAACAATGACAGCAAACACAACCCTACATTTACCGCTTTTCCTGTGTCTTGCTCTCCAACAATGACAGCAAACACAACCCTACATTTACCGCTTTTCCTGTGTCTTGCTCTCCAACAATGACAGCAAACACAACACTACATTTACCGCTTTTCCTGTGTCTTACTCTCCAACAATGACAGCAAACACAACCCTACATTTACTTCTTTTTATCCGTGTCTTGCTCTCCAACAATGACAGCAAACACAACCCTACATTTACTTCTTTTTATCCGTGTCTTGCTCTCCAACAATGACAGCAAACACAACCCTACATTTACCGCTTTTCCTGTGTCTTGCTCTCCAAAATGACAGCAAACACAACCCTACATTTACCGCTTTTCCTGTGTCTTGCTCTCCAACAATGACAGCAAACACAACCCTACATTTACTGCTTTTTATCCGTGTTTTGCTCTCCAACAATGATAGCAAACACAACCCTACATTTACTGCTTTTTATCCGTGTCTTGCTCTCCAACAATGACAGCAAACACAACCCTGCATTTACTGCTTTTTATGCGTGTCTTGCTCTCCAACAATGACATCAAACACCAACATTGCATTTACCTTTACCATTTTCAAGCTTTTGTTCCGCAGTGAACTCTTGTCCCCAGTCAGGTCATCTTAACATCTTGCATCCACAACACCGCACTTAACATTGCATTCATAACATAGCATTCATAGCATTTTGCAGTTGATGCGGATCAAAAATGGTGTACTCTGATATTTAAGTCTCCTCGACCCATCAATTTGAAACTTTCGTTTTCAAACCTCTGTGGCGAAGAAACTTAAATAGGGGCATCTGTCATACCCCATTTTTTGACGGTTTATTTTCTTTTTACTCGTCATTTAAGCTCGTTTTATCGAGTTGTTTTCTCCAATTTCTACATTTTATTTCATGGAATTTTATCAGTTTTTTTCAACATTCTACATATCTATATCTCAGCATTTTATCTGTACGCTTTGCAAACATTTTACTCGTCTTTTCTCAAACTTTTATCCGCTTAAATCTCTTTTTTTGTCTATTCGTTTTACAAACGTTTCACCGCTACTTTCTCTTTTTTACTAGCGTCTTAAACACTGAAAAGTCTCGTCGTCTCAGACAAAATTTCGGCAGAGAGGTTACTTTGAAGTACCTCATTTGGTTCCGAAGGGACAATTTTTTTTATTTTTATCTTCTAGTTATTATTTTATTTTATCTTGTTTATTTCTTACTTTTTATTTTACCCTTCTTATTTTACTCTTATTTTATATTTTCGTTTTCTTTTTATTTATTTTTATTACTATTTATTTTATTTGTGTGTTATAAAATTTTAGTCCAATTTAAGTCAATTCTAGTCCAAGTCCATGTAACTGTCCAGCCCAAGGGCATTTTGGTCCAGATTTTTTCACAACCTAGTGGGTCACTATTTATAGGCTGTCTAATCATTGACTGAGACACTGCCCAAGGAAAAATACTGTAGCCGCAGCCTTCCCAACCAGAAACCCTAGTTTTCTTTCTCATTCACAAATCCAGGATCAAACACACTAAAAAAAAAAACTCAAAAAATCAAGAACAGTAAGAACATTCAACCATTTTCCAGCAACCCTTTTTTAAATTCCAAGACAACAATCATTCATACAGAATCGCATAACCATAAATCCAAATCGTCATTACTTGTTTCGATTTCAAGCAAGGATCAAGCCAAAAACGCACACATAAGCAAGCTGGCCGAAGTGGATCTAAGAGGTTATTGAAGTTTTCCGGGTTTCGGAGCTTGTTTCCTCCATTTCGTTAAAGGTAGTACCCTTTTCACCTAATTTCCGATCTGTTTGTGCTAAAAAGAAACTCGAATCAGTTCATGTAGATCTACTCCGTTTGAGATTTTTTTTCGAATTTTAACCGCGGATTCGAGTAGAGAAGAAGAAGAGGAACATTTTGATGTAAAACTTTTTGAAAAAAAAAGTAAAAAAAAAAAAACTCCGGCACGGCGGCGCTACTGTAACACCCCGTTTTCCCAACGTAAAAATTTCGTAAATTAAATCAGAGTTTTCACATAAACGGAGTACTACATTTCTTAAAAATCACAATGGAATAAATAATAATTTATCCTTCAAAATATTTAAATCAAATCTTAAATCACTTCGCAGCGGAATCTATTTCAAAAATCTTAAAAACAACTTTGGTATGAAGGCCTCTACGTAAAATCTCATCAAATTCTTTAATATCATGTTCATAAAATCTCATAGTTAAATACGTAAAGAATAGAAAACATAAGCAAAGTTCCCCATCCCGTTACGTATCAGAGCACCTAGACACGTGAGGAGTCCACTCACATCAACAGCTAGTCCTGGAAATCTGCACTTGCCCACAAGGCGGCAATTCCAACAGAAGGGGTGAGATTTCACAAACATTAAACTTAAGCATATAATTCATCAATTTACAACTAACAACTTAAAACATCAATTAATCACACAATCTTCAACAAGTACAATCATAAAGCAACTCATCATAGTTTATCATATTCATCAACAGATATAATCTCAAACAACTCATCATAACCATGTATAGAAACGTCTTAGCATCATCAAATTCATCAGATAGAAACCATCATCAAAATTCATCATATAGAAAAACTTCATCAAAGAACATCATCACAAAACATCTTAAACAACTCGACTTGACAAAGCAACTCGACTATGCAACTCGACTATGCAACTCTAACATCTTAAACATCTTAGACATCTTATATGCATGTGGTACCAATCCAGGGCATAAGCCCTCATCGCTTTGAGCATAAATATACTCCCAGGGCATAAGCCCTCGTCGCTAGTGAGCAAAAGCTCCATCGTCGCTTTGAGCAAAAGCTCCATCATCGCTTTTAAATGAATATGCATGGACTCACATCTTATGACTTAAACAAATCTAACGTCTCAACATCTTAGACAAATCGACACGACTCAAATGCAACGACACGACTCAAATGCAACAATCTTCAAATATCACCTCTTTATATAACACACCTTTTAAATAACATCATCGTCAAATAACACATTATTTTCACATCGTTAAAAAACACATCAATTTCACATTATCACATAATCATAACAAAACTCAAATCATAATCAAAGCCAAACAAAACAGCACATGAATCGAATTTAAACAACTTCATCGACAAATATAATCATTAAATTCTCTCATAACCCTAATTCTCAAAAAACTCTCAAAACTACACCTAATCATGCTAATTGCAATTTCAGAAATCATATACTTAATTTTAATGAGAGTTAGTCTCACCCTTACCTTAATTCAGATGAACAAAGCTTACGAAAGAGAACAAAAGTGGTGAAAACACCCAAATATACTGCTTCAGTGCGCGACAGTTTTCTCTTAACTGCGACCTTGTTTCGACGATCCGGACGGTGAAAAGGTAGACCCAGGTGTTGTGAACCTTGTGTCCAAAAATCGTCACGATCCAACGGTTAACGAGTGAGAAATCACTGTTTTACTAAGGCAGATTTCAGAAAAACGGGAATTGCTTTCTCTCTTCTCTTTGGTGGCTACTTTTCTCACAAAAACTGTTTTTTTACGTTCCAACTATTCTAACCTAGCTTCTCCTATTTATATATCTCTTCTCCTCTATCTTATTCATTTCTAAATTAAATATATCTCTCCCCCACTTAATAATAATAATACACCAAATAATAAATATATTTCTATACTAGATAACATATATATATCCACACAAAATAACAAATATATTTTCAAACCAAATAACAAATATATTTCTATAACAAATATATCTCTACATAACAAACATATTTCTATAACAAATATATCTCTACATAACAAACATATTTCTATAACAAATAACACAATATTTCTACACCAAATAACATATATATTTTTACACCAAATAACACATATATTTTTACACAAAATAACATATATATTTCTACACCAAATAACACATATATTTTTACACCAAATAACATATATATTATAATATAATATGCTACTAAAACACCAACACATAACACAAAAATAACACACATCACCATAAATCAAATAAATTATTTAAAAAGACTCTAAACTCAATCAAATAATTAAATAAATAAAATAGTTCAAAACGGGCGTTACAACTCTACCCCCCTTAAGAGAATTTCGTCCTCGAAATTCAAAGCACAAAAGAAAATGAATTCAATTATTGCTTAAATATCTTAAACTATATATAGCAAATAGAAACTTCAAATAATGCACAAAACCACATTAAAGTTAGTCAGTTAAACATTATCACATAATAAAACATAACTATTAATTAGAAAAATACAACGACAATATTCAACTGTCACACGACACAAACGACTCAACTACTTGGCCGGACGGACCGACCTGCTCTGATACCAATTGTAACACCCCGTTTTCCCAACGTAAAAATTTCGTAAATTAAATCAGAGTTTTCACATAAACGGAGTACTACATTTCTTAAAAATCACAATGGAATAAATAATAATTTATCCTTCAAAATATTTCAATCAAATCTTAAATCACTTCGCAGCGGAATCTATTTCAAAAATCTTAAAAACAACTTTGGCACGAAGGCCTCTACGTAAAATCTCATCAAATTCTTTAATATCATGTTCATAAAATCTCATAGTTAAATACGTAAAGAATAGAAAACATAAGCAAAGTTCCCCATCCCGTTACGTATCAGAGCACCTAGACACGTGAGGAGTCCACTCACATCAACAGCTAGTCCTGGAAATCTGCACTTGCCCACAAGGCGGCAATTCCAACAGAAGGGGTGAGATTTCACAAACATTAAACTTAAGCATATAATTCATCAATTTACAACTAACAACTTAAAACATCAATTAATCACACAATCTTCAACAAGTACAATCATAAAGCAACTCATCATAGTTTATCATATTCATCAACAGATATAATCTCAAACAACTCATCATAACCATGTATAGAAACGTCTTAGCATCATCAAATTCATCAGATAGAAACCATCATCAAAATTCATCATATAGAAAAACTTCATCAAAGAACACCATCACAAAACATCTTAAACAACTCGACTTGACAAAGCAACTCGACTATGCAACTCGACTATGCAACTCTAACATCTTAAACATCTTAGACATCTTATATGCATGTGGTACCAATCCAGGGCATAAGCCCTCATCGCTTTGAGCATAAATATACTCCCAGGGCATAAGTGTAACGCCCTCTTTAATTATTTAATTATTTTATTAGATGATATGGTATATGTTTATATATTATATGGATTTTGATGATTATGTGACGTATTTGTGACGTATCTGTGACGTATTTGTGACGTGTGACGTATTATTATTTTATTGTTTAATAAAATAATATTAGTGATGTTTATATGAATATTTATTTGGTAAATAAATAGATTTGGTGGAAAAAGATAGAATTTTAAGAGATGGGGTTATATTTATAATTAAGAAGAGTTGTGTGGGTTAAGAGGAAATTAATTAAGTTGGGAGGGAGTATATAAGAGAAGTAGGTTAAGAAAGGAAAGTTTAGAAACGCGTACAGACATTTGGAGAAGAAGAAAAGTCACGTGAAGAGAGAAGAGAAGCTAGGCTGCGATTTTCTGCATAATTTCCAGGTAAGGGTGAGCCTAACTTCAGTAGTATTAATCATGAATCATCTGTTTTGATTAGCTTAGGGTTTGGGGAAGAATTGAGGTGAGTTTTGTGAATTAGGGTTATGATGAATTTGATGAATTTGATGTGAGAATGTGTTGCATTGCTGTAGAAATGTGTTACAGAACCTAGATTATCCCCTAGGACAACATTGTTGATGAATTAGAGGCTTAACATGAGAGTTTTGGGATGAATTGGTGTGAATTGGACTGAAACCGTAGTGGTTCTGAGATCGCTCGCCTGTGGCGAGTGATCACTCGCCGTGGCGAGTAACCCTTGGTTGCTCGCGAGGCGAGCAGTATAGCTCGCCGTGGCGAGCTTGACCCTTAAACTTAGGATTTTTGCCAAACTTTAGATGGTTTTGAGTGCCCCTATATTTATAGAGATGAACTGTGAAGTTGGTTTGGTCAAATTTGATTTAGAGAGCTTAAAAATGAGGATTTTGGTGAAAAATGTCAAAAAGGCCGAAGCACCCAGTATTTCTCGCCTCCAGCTCGCCCCCAACTCGCCTTTGGCGAGTGAGCTGATGTGAGTACTCGCCTGTGGCGAGCAGATGCACTCGCCGTGGCGAGTTAGGTGGTTCAAGACTGTTTGTTGTTTTGCGATCTGTTTCGCATGGGACTTTGAGAGGAGCCCTTTGGGTAGTGTTAGCGAGGTTTTACCCCCTTTAAAGTATTCTGTAAAGATGATTGCTGATGATTTACTTGAGCTGTTAATAAATGATATATGGTTGGATATAAGTGATGGTTTATATGATAATTATGTGATGGTGATGATGATACGTGTTGCGATGTATGTGATTAATGAGATGATGTCTGCCATGTAACTATTATACCTGCATGTGTCAGTTTTGTATTATGAATGATGGTCTTGAGACGGTGTATTAAGTTGTTAAACGACGAGTCCATGCATTTGCATATATATGAGACGGTGGAGCTTTATGCTCAAAGCGACGGTGGAGCATTTGCTCAAAGCGACGGTGAAGCATATTAATGCTATAATCATATGGTACCACATGCATGATGTTGAGACGTTAGGTGTTGCATTTAGTCGAGTCAATTGTGACATATATGAGATGATGTTTGAGACGTTGATGTGTGATGTAATGCTGTTATGATGATGCTTATGATGATGTTATGATGATGCTTATGATGATGTTATGATGTGCTATAACGTATATGTTTATGAGTTGGATGTATGACTGTTAATCTTGTCTTATGATTTATATATTAATATTATTGTTGTGAATCTCACCCCTTCTGCTGGAATTGCCGCCTTGTGGGCAAGTGCAGGTACCCAGTCTTAGATGTGTTGATGCGAGGATGTGTGAAGTAGGGTTGCTCTGATACGTAACGGGATGGGGTCATTTGTAGAGTCTATTCCTTTATGTATCATGCTTGATAAATGTTGACTTTTTGTGATGTTGAATTAATAATGTTTTTGAGACGTTTGATGGCTTTTAAGCCAAGACTATTTATGAGATGAGACTAATTGAATTCCGCTGCTTAATTGAATGTTTTTGTAATTTGATAAATTATTATCCAAGTTGATTTTAAAGAAGAAAATGTGACACTCCTTTGTGATGATTACTCTGATATATGATTTATTTAATGAAATTTTTAAGATGGGAAAATGGGGTGTTACAATTGGTATCAGAGCAGGTTGGTCTGTCCGGCCAAGTAGAGAGTCGAGTGACGTTGTATTAGAGTTAGAATAGTATTATTGTATTATTCTGACTTGTGTTTGTTTCCAGAGAACTAGATGGCTGGTAGAAACGATGCTGCTCTTGCTGCTGCTTTGGAAGCAATGGCTAACGCTGTGGGTAATCAGAATAATGCTGGTGGAAATGACAGGACGAGAATGTTAGAGACGTTTCTGAGGAATCACTCGCCTACCTTCAAGGGGCGTTATGATCCTGATGGAGCTCAGACGTGGCTCAAGGAAGTTGAGAGAATCTTCAGGGTCATGCAATGTGACGATGTTCAGAAGGTGCGGTTTGGTACGCACATGCTAGCGGAGGAGGCCGACGATTGGTGGGTTAGTCTCCTACCTATTTTGGAGCAAGATGGAGCTGTGGTGACGTGGGCTATTTTCACGAGGGAGTTCCTTAATAGATACTTTCCAGAAGATGTTCGTGGAAAGAAAGAGATCGAGTTCCTGGAGCTTAAGCAAGGGAACATGTCAGTGACCGAGTATGCGGCCAAGTTTGTGGAGTTGGCTAAGTTCTATCCGCATTATGCACCCGAGACTGCTGAGTTTTCAAAATGCATCAAGTTTGAGAACGGGTTGCGCGCTGATATCAAGAGGGCTATCGGTTATCAGAAGATCCGCGACTTTTCTGAGTTGGTGAGTAGCTGTCGGATATATGAGGAGGATACTAAGGCTCACTACAAGGTAGTGAATGATAGGAAAGCTAAGGGCCAGCAGAGTCGCCCTAAACCTTATGATGCCCCTAGAGATAAAGGGAAGCAAAGAGTAAATGATGAGAGGAGGCCCCAGAAGAAGACTGTTCCTGCTGAGATTACTTGTTACACTTGTGGCGAGAAAGGCCATAAGAGCAATGCATGTACTGTTGAGGTAAAGAGGTGTTACCGTTGTGGTCAAAAAGGGCATATTACTAGTGACTGCAAGTTTGATGATGTTGTGTGTTTCAACTGCAATGAGCAAGGACACATTGGTTCGCAGTGTAAGCAACCCAAGAAGACTAAGACTACTGGGAGAGTGTTTGCATTGACCGGCACTCAGACTGAGAATGATGATCGTTTGATCAGAGGTACTTGCTATATTAATAATACTCCTTTAGTTGCTATTATTGATACTGGTGCTACGCACAGTTTTGTTGCTTTAGATTGTGTTTCTGCTTTGGGTCTTGATGTTTCTGATATGAATGGAGAGATGGTTGTCGAGACTCCAGCTAAGGGTTCGGTGACTACTTCTCTCGTATGCTTGAATTGTCCTTTATCTATGTTTGGCCGTGACTTTGTGATGGACTTAGTGTGCCTACCTTTAAGTGGTATGGATGTGATTTTGGGTATGAACTGGCTAGAATACAACCGAGTTCTTATCAACTGTTTTAGAAAGACGGTGCATTTTTCTTCTGTCGAAGAAGAGTGGGGCGCAGAGTTTCTATCTACTAAGCAGCTGAAGCAACTAGAACGTGATGGGATGTTGATGTTTTCGCTGATGGCTTCGTTATCTTTGGAGAACCAAGCTGTAATTGATGGGCTGCCTGTTGTGAAGGAATTTCCTGAAGTTTTCCCTGATGAGATTCCAGATGTGCCACCAGAGAGGGAGGTTGAATTTTCGATAGACCTTGTGCCGGGTATGAAGCCGGTGTCGATGGCACCTTATCGTATGTCTGCTTCTGAGTTAGCAGAGTTGAAGAAGCAGTTGGAAGACTTGCTTGAGAAGAAGTTTGTGAGACCTAGTGTTTCACCATGGGGAGCTCCAGTGTTGCTTGTGAAGAAGAAAGACGGCAGTATGAGATTGTGCATTGATTACAGACAGCTGAACAAGGTGACGATCAAGAATAGGTATCCACTTCCGAGGATTGACGACTTGATGGATCAGTTGGTGGGTGCAAATGTATTCAGCAAGATTGATTTGAGGTCAGGTTACCATCAGATTAAGGTGAAGGATGAAGATATGCAGAAGACGGCCTTTAGGACGCGTTATGGTCATTATGAATATAAGGTGATGCCTTTCGGTGTTACTAATGCGCCTGGTGTGTTTATGGAATATATGAACAGAATCTTTCATGAGTACTTGGATCAATTTGTTGTGGTTTTTATTGATGATATTCTGATCTATTCTAAGACTGAAGCTGAGCATGCAGAGCATTTGAAGATTGTATTGCAAGTGTTGAAGGAAAAGAAGCTGTATGCTAAACTGTCTAAGTGCGATTTCTGGCTAAACGAAGTAAGTTTTCTTGGCCATGTTATTTCTGGTGAAGGTATTGCAATTGACCCATCTAAAGTTGAAGCGGTATCGCAATGGGAGACTCCTAAGTCGGTTACGGAGATTAGAAGCTTCTTGGGACTAGCTGGTTATTACAGGAGGTTTATAGAAGGATTTTCTAAATTGGCTCTTCCGTTAATGCAGTTGACGTGTAAGGGTAAGTCTTTTGTGTGGGATGTACATTGTGAGAATA
This sequence comes from Medicago lupulina, assembly GCA_958299785.1. Taxonomy (NCBI): domain Eukaryota; kingdom Viridiplantae; phylum Streptophyta; class Magnoliopsida; order Fabales; family Fabaceae; genus Medicago; species Medicago lupulina. The sequence continues at coordinate 41,494,021 of OY283142.1, forward strand.
GTTTCAATGAATTGAAGAAGCGTCTGACGACGGCTCCAGTTTTGATTTTGCCAAAGCCCGATTAACCTTTTGTGGTATATTGTGATGCGTCCAAGTTGGGTTTAGGAGGTGTGCTTATGCAAGAAGGTAAGGTAGTGGCCTATGCTTCAAGACAATTGAGAATTCATGAGAAGAATTATTCGACGCATGACTTAGAGTTGGCAGCAGTGGTCTTCGTATTGAAAATATGGAGACATTACTTGTATGGTTCAAGATTTGAAGTATTCAGTGATCATAAGAGTTTGAGATATTTATTTGATCAGAAAGAGTTGAATATGAGGCAGAGGAGGTGGCTTGAGTTACTTAAGGATTATGATTTTGGTTTGAATTACCATCCTGGTAAAGCAAATGTAGTTGCAGATGCCTTGAGTAGGAAAACTGTGCATATGTCCGCGTTGATGGTGAAAGAATTTGAATTGTTGGAACAGTTTAGAGACTTGAGTTTGGTGTGTGAAAGAACACCTCAGAGCATAAAACTGGGAATGTTGAGAATTGATAATGATTTCCTGAAGCATATCAAAGAAGCACAAAAAGATGTCAAGTTTGTAGACTTGTTAATTGCTAATAATGAGACTGTGGATGGTGACTTTAAGGTCGATGATCAAGGAGTGTTGAGATTCCGAGGTAGGATTTGCATTCCTGACAATGAAGAGATTAAGAAGATGATTCTTGAAGAGAGTCATAGAAGTAGCTTGAGTATTCACCCGGGAGCTACGAAGATGTATCATGACTTAAAGAGGCTGTTTTGGTGGTCTGGTTTGAAACGCGATGTGGCACAATTTGTGTATTCTTGCTTGGTTTGTCAAAAGTCGAAGATTGAGCATCAGAAACCGACTGGTATGATGGTACCTTTAGATGTGCCAGAGTGGAAATGGGATAGTATATCCATGGATTTTGTGACGAGTTTGCCCAATACTCCTAGAGGGAACGATGCTATTTGGGTAATTGTTGATAGATTAACGAAGTCTGCGCACTTTCTACCGATTAACATTACTTTTCCTGTGGCTCAGTTGGCGGAGATTTATGTTAGAGAGATAGTTAAGCTGCATGGTGTTCCTTCGAGCATCGTATCTGATAGTGATCCAAGATTTACTTCTAGATTCTGGAAGAGTTTGCAAGAGGCGTTAGGATCTCAGTTGAGGTTGAGTTCGGCTTATCATCCGCAAACAGATGGTCAGTCGGAGAGGACGATTCAGTCATTGGAGGATTTGTTGAGGGTTTGTGTACTTGAGCAAGGAGGGGCTTGGGATAGCCATCTTCCATTGATAGAGTTCACGTACAACAACAGTTACCATTCAAGTATTGGAATGGCACCGTTTGAGGCTTTGTATGGTCGGAGATGCAGGACTCCGTTGTGCTGGTTTGAGTCGGGTGAAAGAGTGGTCTTAGGACCAGAGATCGTTCAACAGACTACTGAGAAGGTGAGAATGATCCAAGAAAAGATGAAAGCGTCGCAGAGTCGACAAAAGAGTTATCATGATAAGCGTAGAAAGGACCTTGAGTTCCAAGAGGGGGATCATGTGTTCCTGAGAGTGACTCCTTTGACGGGTGTTGGACGTGCTTTGAAATCGAAGAAGTTGACTCCGAGGTTTATTGGACCGTATCAGATTTCAGAGAGGATTGGACCGGTGGCGTATCGTGTTGGATTACCACCGCACTTGTCAAATTTGCATGATGTTTTTCATGTATCTCAGCTGAGGAAGTATGTTCCGGATCCGTCTCATGTGATCCAAAGCGATGATGTGCAAGTTAGGGACAACCTTACGGTTGAGACCTTACCCGTGAGGATTGATGATCGAAAGACAAAGACGTTGAGTGATAGACGTTTGGCAAGTGCACCAAATACTATCGAAGTAGTAAAAATATCGATCCCACGAGGATTGTTTTTAATCGCAATAAGTTAATTTCGTTATGCAATAGGATGTATAAAGGTTATATTTGTTTTGCCACTAGGCGGAAGATTTGGTTTGTTTTTTTTTTTAAAACAAATAACAAAAAGATAACGTTTGTTTAGAAAATATGGAGAGAGATGAGATCGGATCGTCGAATCCTCTATGTTTCCCCTAATTGGTTACTGTACTCTATTCCTATTAATGGTTCTTTCAATCCCACGATAGTTAACAAAATAGCCCTAATCAATCCCTTGAGTTAGGACCCTCTTCTTAAACTACAGCCCCTAATTCCTTAGGTGGTCTAATAATTCTCGAAGGTTTAAGCACGTTAACCTAATATCACTAATAAACGATTATCCATTCCTAGACTAACCATGTTTATTAGAACAATTCAATTAAGTCTAAGTTGAAAGCTAGGGTCAGTAGTCATTCATTCTCCCGAAAACATATTTATATTTGATCAGGATATAAAAAGCATTAAGAACAATTGAATTGAATAAAGACTTAAATAATCATTAATATGGAATAGAGTTTCATCACAGCAACATAAGATCAACTAGGGTTACACAGAATCATCTCGGATCCAATCTCTAAGAGATTTAGCTACTCATAACAATGTTTACAAATAGCATAATCAATTGAATCATTAAAACATACATGTAACTGGTAAAAGGATGAAGAAATCGTCCTCCTTGCAGTCGCCTTGATGTCCAAATCGCACTTTGCTCTCCAAGATTCGTAACCCTTGTTTTCGGAAAAGATTTCAGCTTAAATAGGCCCAGAAATTCGCCCAAAACGTGTCACGTTTTAAGTAAAACGTGTCACGTTTTTTCCTTCAGTAGCAAGTAACCAAATTAGGGTTTCACAAAACGTGTCATGTTTTTGCCAACGTGACACATTCTTCTTTCTTCTCTAAACATGCTCTCTGACTTGTGAAAACGTGTCACTTTTTTTAGCAAGCGTGACACGTTTTTGTGACTTGCACCATTCTTCAGTTTTCTTGCTTTTTCTTGCTTTTCATGCGTTTCTTACTGCTTAAGTTGCTTTGTGACTCCATAAAATGATAAAATATACATAGAAATTACGTAATGACAGCATGTCATCACAACCCCAAACTTAAACCATTCCTTGTCCCCAAGGAATTTACATGTAAAATTGACAGTTGACAGTAAAATAACAAGTACCTGCTCAAGTGATGGTAATCCAAAAAGTTCATCTCCTTACTAGCTAAAGGTGAGCTAGTTTGACTTGAATGCATCCACCAATTCACAACTCCACGCACAAAATGAATAGGGTTCACACTCAATCACATGCAAAGCTACATATTACCATACGCTTGAAAAGTTTCTAAACGTCAATTAAAGTCAGTATCAATACACACTTTGAGGTCTTTAAGGGTTATAACGGGGCTTAGGTGAAGGTGGGATGATATTTGGATAAGTAGGCTACACAAAATGCGAATTAGGCACTCCTACGTCAATTAGAACATAATTCAATCATCTTTCACCTATGTAACACAATTCTTGGTCAGAAAATGGGGCTAGAGAACATTATTCAACATAGGGACACTCGAGTTTGAAGTTACTCGGATTTTAAATGTCTTTGTCCCTTTTTCATTCTCTTTTCTTTTTTTTGATACACCATTTTTTAAGTGTATGTATATTATTTTTTCTTTTTTTTTTCTTTTGTATTGTTCTCTAGTTCCCCCACCCCAAACTTAATTGGTTGCAAATTCCAAAAGCAACCCCAAACTTAATCCTTAGCAACATTCTATCATGCCTAACTCAGAAAAACATTATGGGATAAATCCTACAAGTCTCTAAGTTTGTAATGTAGTTTGTCACCGAACAAAAAGTTCTATCCTACCGGCTCAACTTGTTTAAGAAAAGGATGAATGCAATATAATCAGGGTAGGCTTCAAAAGGCTCACAGGACCAAGCACTTTTGCCTCAGTGTGTATTTGACATAAACCAACCGACAGAAAAGAAACAATGCAAGTTCTAGAAATGTAGATGCATGGAACACTCTATATAAGTAAATTGAAAAAGAAAATTTGGCCATGAACCTTACAGTTATGATATCTGGGAGTTGTGACTACCTAGCACTGCCGTACACTTCGCCTTTTACTCAAGTCACTCCTCCTTATGAACTTTTGGAAAAATCACTTGAGCACACATTTGTTACTAAACTGTAAAAGGTCAATAAAACACATAAATTCATCAGTAATAAACAAGTTCAGGCTCAATTACATCACAGGGGGATACAACTGATTAAACTTCAAATTGTTCGAAAATAAAATTAAAAAGTACATCAAAATGAAAGGAAAACTGCTGAAACAAACAGAAAAAAATAATAATACTAGATGAGCCATCAGTAGCCCATCAATCCTGCATCAAGTTCGGGTCAATCCATGTGCTCGGGTTCTGCTCCTCATAGGTGTCTTCGCCAAAATGCGACCTCGACCTCGCACCACCAGCAGCAAAGTCTGCCCTAATCTCCTGCTCTCTTGCTTGGGCACGACCTATGGTGACATCAAAGTATTGGTCCATCGCCTCCTCGGACCCATCAAAACGGTCAAAAGACCCAGTAATCGCTCTCCTGTTGAGGCAGACTGCCTCAGTAAGCTCTGGCCCGAATCTAGGACGGTTCCAATACTCTTGGTCGGACACCTCATTCATCCAGTTGCAGTGGCCGAACATGTAGTCCAGCATCATGGGATGAAGAGGTGCATGGGCACCTTGTTGGCTGCTTCCTTCTCCCGACACCAACTCTGGCTGAAGCGGGGGCTGTTGTGGTTGTGGCTGAGGCTGAGGGCCTGCTTCCTCCTCAGCTCCCAACTGCTGCATGCGCTCCAGATAATCCTTCAGAAAGACCTCCATATAGTTATCAGTGATTGGCTTCATCATCTTTGTCTCGAGGTCATTGATGTAGCACTCGCAGTCAGCTTCCTCACAAAGCCAGTTGATGAGGCTCATGTGAGGGATGGCTTTCTTGTTCCCTTGGACAAACTCAGCAATGTTGTTGGCAATCAACTCACCAACATTTATAGGGCTACCCTCCATGATGGCAGCAATAGTATGCACCCGAGATAAGGGAATCTCAGATGAACAGGAAGTACCTTCTAATGTTTGCACCACAAATGATGCCCAAGCCTTAGCAACCGGCTTGAAATCAGCTTTCGGCAACATCTTCCTGCTCTTCTGCCATTGAGCGCCCTCCACACACAGTAAGGATTTCACCTCTTCCCACGTTTCCTCGTCCCAGTTAGCACATGTCTCCCTCCTCCTCTTGACATCACATTGTTCCGGAGGAACGATCTTCAGCATGGTATTGATAGCCTCAGGGGAGAAATCAATGGTCTTTCCCCTCACATAAGATTCATACCGCCGCCCGGAGAACCGAGCGTTGGCATAAAACTCAAGCGCCATGGTCTTGTTGGCCTCTTGGAAAACCATATTATTCAGCCCGTCCCACCCTCGAGCCGTGATAATTTGTTCAAACTCAGGGTTGCCTAACAATTTAGGGAGTAGGAACCCCCTCTCTGGTATCACCCGATAACTTCTGATTTCTTTGAAGCGGTCACGAGCCGGGATGTCATTGAAACGGTAAGCTAGAGTGGGTGGTACGGCTGGTGGGGTTGTGGGTTTAACCGGTTGTTTGCGTTTGGCGGTGGTTTTGGGTTTTTTGGCTTGTGGAGCTTTTCCTTTCTTTCTAGTATCAACCATGGTGAAGGTTTAGGGTTAGGTCAAAGGAAAAGTGAAAGTTTGAGATTAGGGTTTTGAGATTAGGTGAGGATGGTGAATTTTGAGAGGTTAATGATGTTGATGGTAGTTTTTGTGGTTGTCTTGGTGATTTGGAGATGGAAAGTTGAAGGTTTTTGGTGTAGAAAGTTGAGAAGTTCGTAGGTTAGGGTTCTGGGGAAATTTTGACAGAGTTTGGCTACTTTTGGAAGTGAATGGGATGATTTTCGTGTGAAGGGTATATATAGGGGAGAAAAACGTGTCACGTTTGGCCAAAAACGCGTCACGTTTTTCGTTTTGTAACCGTCAAAAATTTTTGAAACCACCCAAAAACGTGTCACGTTTGGGCAAAACGTGACACGCTCCACTCTTTGAAAAATTTTGGTTCCCAGAAAACGTGTCACGTTTTGGCCAGCGTGACACGTTTTTGCTAAACAGAATGCTTGTTTTTGAGATGCTTCAGAGGTGGCAAAAACGTGGCACGTTTTGCCCAAAACGTGTCGCGTTTTTGCCCAGTATTGGACTTGAAAATTTTCTTCCTCTGATTGTTTCAGCGAAAATATTTTTGTATTTTTTTTTTTTGATTTTTTGAAAGCAATAAAAGACAAGAAACAATAAAACTAAAAATATACCTGCGAGAAAATAAAATGGTGGGTTGCCTCCCACAAAGCGCTTCTTTACCGTCACTAGCTTGACTATAGACTTCAACCACTGTTAGGGTGGCAAATATGATAGAAAGAATATATCATCCTTCTTCTTCCTCTTGTTTGGTAGGAATTCCATGAATTTGGCACAAAGATTCAGATACTCCCATGCACCCACAGTGAAACCTTTGGAATTGAAGCTCTCCCACCTTAAAGAAGGACGTGCATCTATCTGCACATGAGTGATTTCCTCAACCTCCGTTGGTTCAGACTTCGAGAAAATATCAACATTCATCACTTTAGGTTTTTCTTTCACCACAACCTTGTGACACTCACTTTCCATCTGAACCAATGTCCTCTGAGACTCATGTGCTTTCTCAACAAGATCACCACACTGAAGATCAAACTTCTCAAATGAAACTTGATTTGATACCAAGAAATCATCTAAGATATGTTGAAGTTGAGTATTGTAATCTATGTTGATCACCTCGTTCTTCCCTTCACAATTACTACCTGGTTGATTCGCCTCATCACGACCACATCTCTCATTTAATATCGAGATTTGACTGTCCACACATTTTATCTTCAAAGATAGCATATATTTTTCATATTGCAGCGTACAAATCTCTTTTGTGTCATGGAGGTACAACCTGTCTATCATAGCTGCAAAACTTGAATAAACTTTTTAGTAGCACCGGACGATGAGAAGAAAACGAAGAGCATAAATCATTTTTTTTTTTATAAATATATATGTACAAAAATATAAATGACAGAAATCCTAAATTATAACAAAATTGCCTTATTGAAATAAATCAACAATCCCCGGCAACGGCGCCAAAAACTTGATAGACGTTTGGCAAGTGCACCAAATACTATCGAAGTAGTAAAAATATCGATCCCACGAGGATTGTTTTTAATCGCAATAAGTTAATTTCGTTATGCGATAGGATGTATAAAGGTTATATTTTTTTTGCCACTAGGTGGAAGATTTGGTTTGTTTTTTTTTTTAAAACAAATAACAAAAAGATAACGTTTGTTTAGAAAATATGGAGAGAGATGAGATCGGATCGTCGAATCCTCTATGTTTCCCCTAATTGGTTACTGTACTCTATTCCTATTAATGGTTCTTTCAATCCCACGATAGTTAACAAAATAGCCCTAATCAATCCCTTGAGTTAGGACCCTCTTCTTAAACTACAGCCCCTAATTCCTTAGGTGGTCTAATAATTCTCGAAGGTTTAAGCACGTTAACCTAATATCACTAATAAACGATTATCCATTCCTAGACTAACCATGTTTATTAGAACAATTCAATTAAGTCTAAGTTGAAAGCTAGGGTCAGTAGTCATTCATTCTCACGAAAACATATTTATATTTGATCAGGATATAAAAAGCATTAAGAACAATTGAATTGAATAAAGACTTAAATAATCATTAATATGGAATAGAGTTTCATCACAGCAACATAAGATCAACTAGGGTTACACAGAATCATCTCGGATCCAATCTCTAAGAGATTTAGCTACTCATAACAATGTTTACAAATAGCATAATCAATTGAATCATTAAAACATACATGTAACTGGTAAAAGGATGAAGAAATCGTCCTCCTTGCAGTCGCCTTGATGTCCAAATCGCACTTTGCTCTCCAAGATTCGTAACCCTTGTTTTCGGAAAAGATTTCAGCTTAAATAGGCCCAGAAATTCGCCCAAAACGTGTCACGTTTTAAGTAAAACGTGTCACGTTTTTTCCTTCAGTAGCAAGTAACCAAATTAGGTTTTCACAAAACGTGTCACGTTTTTGCCAACGTGACACGTTCTTCTTTCTTCTCTAAACATGCTCTCTGACTTGTGAAAACGTGTCACGTTTTTTTAGCAAGCGTGACACGTTTTTGTGACTTGCACCATTCTTCAGTTTTCTTGCTTTTTCTTGCTTTTCATGCGTTTCTTGCTGCTTAAGTTGCTTTGTGACTCCATAAAATGATAAAATATACATAGAAATTACGTAATGACAGCATGTCATCATTGAGAGGCAAGGAGATACCTCTTGTGAGAGTTGTTTGGGACGGAGCGACGGGTGAAAGCTTGACTTGGGAGCTAGAAAGTAAGATGCTGGAATCCTATCCAGAGTTGTTTGAGCGAGGTAAATTTTCGAGGACGAAAATCCTTTAAGAGGGGGAGAGTTGTAACGCCCTCTTTAATTATTTAATTATTTTATTAGATGATATGGTATATGTTTATATATTATATGGATTTTGATGATTATGTGACGTATTTGTGACGTATCTGTGACGTATTTGTGACGTGTGACGTATTATTATTTTATTGTTTAATAAAATAATATTAGTGATGTTTATATGAATATTTATTTGGTAAATAAATAGATTTGGTGGAAAAAGATAGAATTTTAAGAGATGGGGTTATATTTATAATTAAGAAGAGTTGTGTGGGTTAAGAGGAAATTAATTAAGTTGGGAGGGAGTATATAAGAGAAGTAGGTTAAGAAAGGAAAGTTTAGAAACGCGTACAGACATTTGGAGAAGAAGGAAAGTCACGTGAAGAGAGAAGAGAAGCTAGGCTACGATTTTCTGCATAATTTCCAGGTAAGGGTGAGCCTAACTTCAGTAGTATTAATCATGAATCATCTGTTTTGATTAGCTTAGGGTTTGGGGAAGAATTGAGGTGAGTTTTGTGAATTAGGGTTATGATGAATTTGATGAATTTGATGTGAGAATGTGTTGCATTGCTGTAGAAATGTGTTACAGAACCTAGATTATCCCCTAGGACAACATTGTTGATGAATTAGAGGCTTAACATGAGAGTTTTGGGATGAATTGGTGTGAATTGGACTGAAAACGTAGTGGTTCTGAGATCGCTCGCCTGCGGCGAGTGATCACTCGCCGTGGCGAGTAACCCTTGGTTGCTCGCGAGGCGAGCAGTATAGCTCGCCGTGGCGAGCTTGACCCTTAAACTTAGGATTTTTGCCAAACTTTAGATGGTTTTGAGTGCCCCTATATTTATAGAGATGAACTGTGAAGTTGGTTTGGTCAAATTTGATTTAGAGAGCTTAAAAATGAGGATTTTGGTGAAAAATGTCAAAAAGGCCGAAGCACCCAGTATTTCTCGCCTCCAGCTCACCCCCAACTCGCCTTTGGCGAGTGAGCTGATGTGAGTACTCGCCTGTGGCGAGCAGATGCACTTGCCGTGGCGAGTTAGGTGGTTCAGGACTGTTTGTTGTTTTGCGATCTGTTTCGCATGGGACTTTGAGAGGAGCCCTTTGGGTAGTGTTAGCAAGGTTTTACCCCCTTTAAAGTATTCTGTAAAGATGATTGTTGATCATTTACTTGAGCTGTTAATAAATGATATATGGTTGGATATAAGTGATGGTTTATATGATAATTATGTGATGGTGATGATGATACGTGTTGCGATGTATGTGATTAATGAGATGATGTCTGCCATGTAACTATTATACCTGCATGTGTCAGTTTTGTATTATGAATGATGGTCTTGAGACGGTGTATTAAGTTGTTAAACGACGAGTCCATGCATTTGCATATATATGAGACGGTGGAGCTTTATGCTCAAAGCGACGGTGGAGCATTTGCTCAAAGCGACGGTGAAGCATATTAATGCTATAATCATATGGTACCACATGCATGATGTTGAGACGTTAGGTGTTGCATTTAGTCGAGTCAATTGTGACATATATGAGATGATGTTTGAGACGTTGATGTGTGATGTAATGCTGTTATGATGATGCTTATGATGATGTTATGATGATGCTTATGATGATGTTATGATGTGCTATAACGTATATGTTTATGAGTTGGATGTATGACTGTTAATCTTGACTTATGATTTATATATTAATATTATTGTTGTGAATCTCACCCCTTCTGCTGGAATTGCCGCCTTGTGGGCAAGTGCAGGTACCCAGTCTTAGATGCGTTGATGCGAGGATGTGTGAAGTAGGGTTGCTCTGATACGTAACGGGATGGGGTCATTTGTAGAGTCTATTCCTTTATGTATCATGCTTGATAAATGTTGACTTTTTGTGATGTTGAATTAATAATGTTTTTGAGACGTTTGATGGCTTTTAAGCCAAGACTATTTATGAGATGAGACTAATTGAATTCCGCTGCTTAATTGAATGTTTTTGTAATTTGATAAATTATTATCCAAGTTGATTTTAAAGAAGAAAATGTGACACTCCTTTGTGATGATTACTCTGATATATGATTTATTTAATGAAATTTTTAAGATGGGAAAATGGGGTGTTACAATAAGCCCTCGTCGCTAGTGAGCAAAAGCTCCATCGTCGCTTTGAGCAAAAGCTCCATCATCGCTTTTAAATGAATATGCATGGACTCACATCTTATGACTTAAACAAATCTAACGTCTCAACATCTTAGACAAATCGACACGACTCAAATGCAACAATCTTCAAATATCACCTCTTTATATAACACACCTTTTAAATAACATCATCGTCAAATAACACATTATTTTCACATCGTTAAATAACACATCAATTTCACATTATCACATAATCATAACAAAACTCAAATCATAATCAAAGCCAAACAAAACAGCACATGAATCGAATTTAAACAACTTCATCGACAAATATAATCATTAAATTCTCTCATAACCCTAATTCTCAAAAAACTCTCAAAACTACACCTAATCATGCTAATTGCAATTTCAGAAATCATATACTTAATTTTAATGAGAGTTAGTCTCACCCTTACCTTAATTCAGATGAACAAAGCTTACGAAAGAGAACAAAAGTGGTGAAAACACCCAAATATACTGCTTCAGTGCGCGACAGTTTTCTCTTAACTGCGACCTTGTTTCGACGATCCGGACGGTGAAAAGGTAGACCCAGGTGTTGTGAACCTTGTGTCCAAAAATCGTCACGATCCAACGGTTAACGAGTGAGAAATCGCTGTTTTACTGAGGCAGATTTCAGAAAAACGGGAATTGCTTTCTCTCTTCTCTTTGGTGGCTACTTTTCTCACAAAAACTGTTTTTTTACGTTCCAACTATTCTAACCTAGCTTCTCCTATTTATATATCTCTTTTCCTCTATCTTATTCATTTCTAAATTAAATATATCTCTCCTCACTTAATAATAATAATACACCAAATAATAAATATATTTCTATACTAGATAACATATATATATCCACACAAAATAACAAATATATTTTCAAACCAAATAACAAATATATTTCTATAACAAATATATCTCTACATAACAAACATATTTCTATAACAAATATATCTCTACATAACAAACATATTTCTATAACAAATAACACAATATTTCTACACCAAATAACATATATATTTTTACACCAAATAACACATATATTTTTACACAAAATAACATATATATTTCTACACCAAATAACACATATATTTTTACACCAAATAACATATATATTATAATATAATATGCTACTAAAACACCAACACATAACACAAAAATAACACACATCACCATAAATCAAATAAATTATTTAAAAAGACTCTAAACTCAATCAAATAATTAAATAAATAAAATACTTCAAAACGGGCGTTACAGCTACGGCCGGCCACCGCGTCGGAAAAGTTCCGGTTTTCTTCTTCCTCTATTCCGGCGAACTGGTTGAAGGAGAGAAGTGAGACCTTCTCTCACTAGCTTTGGTTAGAGAGAGAAAGGTTTGGAACAAATGGCAAAGAAAACCGGTCCTCCCTTTTTATAAGTCTCTTCTGAACCGTCTTTCTTTTAAAATAAACCGGATCTAAGCCACTTTGAACCGCATTTCTCCTCACAGCCGTTAGATCTCATGATCTAACGGCTACTGTACAATCCTGTTTCTTGTGTGTTCAAATGCTTTTATTTTTTGCTATGTTATCATGCTCCTGTTTTGTTTAACCGTTTGATCTACGATCTGATGGAATGTTTTTTTTTGCAATTAAGTTTTATCTTTATTCCTATATTTGTAAGGCCATGATCTGTTGTTGTAAGATCAGATCTGAACCTGTTGATCAATCAAATGGTTCAGTTTTTAATCTGAGTTTTGGGAGCCTATTTCATTGTGTTTTTTTTACCATCTTATCTTTATTTACACTATTTTTTTCCATTTGTGTTTCTTTTATTCAAACTTTTTTTTTCCTTTCTAAAAATTCATAAAAATATTTTCTTGCCTTTTGCTATTTGTTTATTTATTTTCCCTTGTCATTTATTTATATTGCTTTATTCTATTGCTTTATTTCTTTCTATTCATCTCATGTTCTATATTTCTTGTCATTTTTTTTCTTATCATTTTTAGTATGTGTTTAGGATTTGATGTAATTTATTTTTATTGCTTGTCATTTATCTTTATGCAAGACCTTAGAATGTATTTAGGGAATTATGTAAATATCAAAATAATGAGAATATGCACCGACACCACACTTTATAACCGCATTTTACCGTAACCGCAATCGAGGACCAAAAATGAATTAGTGAAAAATTAGGTTAATAATTGGACTTTAAGTATTTTCTTAAAATCAAACAGTTAGTAATTTTAGGTTCATTTCAAACTTGAGGATTTGCTTAGAATTCAACGTCCTTTGTAAATTTCTCGCTTTTTGTTACCGCACGTCGTTACGCTTAGTTTTTTTAGTTTACGTTTAACTTTGAAAAATCATTTTCCCAAAAAATCAAATAATCAAAAAATACCAAAAATATTTTCTTAATAAACCTTGGAAACAAACCAAGTGAATCTCCCTTCCTTTACTTTTTTTTCAAATCAAACTTCAATCAATTTTAATCATTTAGACTTCTTTTCTTTAATTAAAATCAAACAACCTCACATTTTTTATTCTTCTACGCCTTTCGGCTTCTTGTCTTCTCCAAAACATTTTTTCAAACTTTTAAAATCAATCCAACTCACCAAACGAAAATTTTGAGGTGAACTACATGATTTTGATCCCGTCTTCGGGTATGTAGGCAAAAGGCTTATGTCTTTCCAAATCAATAAAAATAACAAAAACATACATCTTCTCCCTCCATTCTTTCACTTAGATTTAGGCAATATTTTTACAAATAAGTAAGCAATTAATTAGCACCAGTTTAATTTAGGTAAGAGGCTCCTTCGGAGTACCGAAGTCGGTTAGGGTGCTTAACACCTTCCCTAATCGAAACCAACCCCCGGACCTTAATCTCTAAAAAAGGGTTTTTTACTCGTTTTTTTCCCTTTCCGCGGATAAAAATTGAGAGTTCAAAGATTGACGGTTCAAAACCAATAAATGGATTGATACCCGAAAATCGCGAGCACAAAAATCACAGTGTTTCAACAACTCAAGCCACCTTCTCTGCCTCATATTCAATTCCTTTTTGTCAAATAAATATTTCAAACTCTTGTGATCGCTAAACACCTCAAATCTAGAGCCGTACAAATAATGCCTCCAAATTTTCAATACAAAAACTACAGCAGCCAGCTCCAAATCATGCGTAGGATAATTCCGTTCATGAATTCTCAACTGTCTCGAAGTATAAGCTACCACTTTGCCATCCTGCATAAGTACACCTCCTAAGCCCAACTTGGATGCATCACAATATACAACAAAAGGTTCATCTGGCTTCGGTAAAATTAAAATTGGAGCAGTCGTCAACCTGCGCTTCAATTCATTGAAACTATTCTCAGACTGAGCATTCAACATAAAAGATTTACCTTTACAGGTCAACTGAGTCAATGGAAGTGCCAACTTCGAAAATCCACACATACACACACATACTACTCTGACTTCTCACTTTCTCCCTTTTTCTCCCAAAAGCAGTTTGCACGTAATCCTTATTTTCTAATTCTGACTCTCCCTTTTTATATAAATCTTTAACCTACTTATTTTCTCTTATTTCCAAATCTGTCCCCAAAGTCTCAATTTGAAGACATTGACGACAACTGTGGTAACGACAACGACAGCAACTTCACATCATAATTTCATATTCATCAACCATAAACAACGTCATATAACATCGTATTTAAACATCAACAATTCATCATATAACATTGTATTCAAACATCAACAATTCATCATATAACATCGTATTCAAACATCAACAATTCATCATGCATCTTTGTAAAAACATAATAAATTATACATAACATATTTTCATGTCAAACCAAGGCTACTGGAAAGATATCACAATTATCAACAACTTTCATGTTTATACCAAAGACCAATTTAAAACAGAAACGTGTGAAAAAGACGCAAAAACATGAAACAGAGAATGCTGTCACCGTACAATTTCGCTAAGACCTCCCTGGAGTATTTTCATCATAACTTAAAAACTAAAAGTCATTTTCACGTCAAACCAAAGCCACTAGAAATTTAACAAAATTATCTAAATTTTTCATGTTTACACCCAAGGCCAATTCTGTACCGATCAATACCGGTTTTCGTTTCAAATTCGAAAAAGTTGTGTAGAAAGTCCATAAAAATTCACTGTGACCTACGTGCAATAATATGACCATAACTCAAGTTCTATAAATCGTTTTGACGTCAGACCAACGACATTAGAAAGCTAACATCCATACCTACAACTTTCGTGTTTACACCTAAAACCAATTCCTCACCGATCAATACCAGTTTTCATTTCGAAATTCGGGGCAGAGATTAAAAAAATCAGAAAAAGCAACTTATATTATTCAAACTTCACATTCATTCAAAATCATCACAATCAACAACAACAACTCAACATAAATCATACCCAATTCATAATATGACATTAACAACAACAATCATCAACAACCACAACTCATAATCATGAATCCAACCACAAATCAACAACAACATAACATAAATCATCAATTGAGCATAATTCATCAAGTATCCAAATACATATACCACGAGCATGCAATTTCATTATCAACAAATTAACATACCCAAACATATCACTACAACTAGAGCACGAATTTCATCAATTAAATTGCAATTCAAAACCCTAACTTCTTTTCAAACCCTAACTTCTCTAATCATCAAAATAAAACAACAAACATGTTAAACCCTATTTCAGAATTATACAACCCATTATTAGAGAAAGCTAGTCCCACCCTTACATTAGATTAGGTTATCAGTCTCTATGAGATTGCTCCTCTTCTCTTTCTCTGACTTCTCACTTTCTCCCTTTTTCTCCCAAAAGCAGTTTGCACGTAATCCTTATTTTTAAATTCTAACTCTCCCTTTTTATATAAATCTTTAACCTACTTATTTTCTCTTATTTCCAAATCTGCCCCCAAAGTCTCAATATTCTATTTTAATATATATATATATATATATATATATATATATATATATATACTAAATAACATAACATTTCTACACCAAATAACATATATATTTCTACACCAAACAACATAATATCTCTACAACAAATAACATATATATTATAATATAATATGATACTAAAACACCAACATATAACATAAAAATAACACACATCACCATAAATCAAATAAATTATTCAAAAAGACTATGGGATGTCTTCCAGACGAATTTCTTCTCCCGTGCTCTGCAGATGATCATGTATGTAGAATAGTTGAACATCCAAAGGATCTTGCTTGGAAATTGGGGGAAATCCTTCCATCAAATTTGAGGAGACTCTTGATTCCTTCAAATCTGTTTCAAGCTTAATGATGGCTTCTGGCTTGATCAGCCTCATATTTTCTAGTGTGCCTCCATTGATGATCTTGCAGTGACTATGCCCAGCATATCATCTATGAAACCTTTTGATTCACTTAGACCTCTTAGCAGTCCTCCTTGATTGAAGATCTCAAAGATTAACCTTCCATAGGGAATCCATGTCCTATTGATTAGCTGACTTTCCTTCAAGGTTTTGATCATGTGCTTGAATATGTATTTTGGCACATTCACTTTTTCCTTTTTGAGGAAGAAGTGCAGAAACACTCTGTGCTCAAGAGATGGTTGATCAGAACCTCCTCCCTTTGACAACAGGTTCTCATTCTGAATCTTCAGCATTATTTTCTTTTCCATGGATAGGTTGCTGTATGAACCTTTCTTCTTACTACTGAACATAGTTTCATAACAACCTCATTCCAAGGGCTTTTCTTGTTGTTATCCAGCCCATCCTTGAATTTACCTTCAGAAGTCCTCCCAATCACGTAGGCTATAATCTCTTGATTGAAGAATACTGGAACACCCATTATGCTGGACCTGATCTCAGTGTCCATAAATGGTTCCAATCCCATCTCTTCTCTTGACTTGCCTTCTAGAGAGGGATCAATCAAAACTTTCTCAGCTTCTTCCATCTTAGCAGCATGTTTATCATAAACAGAGGCTTTTACCTAGAAATGCTTTACCAGGTTCTCATAAGTTGGACCATTGAGCATGTTGAGGTAATGACTAAGATCCTGAGATTCGTAGTATTCCATGATATCACAGCCATGATGTAGCAGAGATGCGAAATCAACAGGTCTCTCCACTTGAACTGTTAATTCTTATTCTTCAAGAGACATAGTTCTGCCATTGATCTCATAAGTCGGATCTTCTTGTTGAGTAGATGTTCCTTGGGTTGTTTCTTGAATAACTGATTCTTGAACTGAGCTTGAGGATGCCATTGATGATGATGATGAAGTTTTAGGGTTCTTAAGTTTTGAATTTGGGAAAAAGAGTTTCACTTCTCATAGAGTGTTTTGAAAATAGAAAGTGTAGGTAGTGAAGTGAGAAGTGTGTGATTGTCTAAGTGTTTTGAGTAAAAACAATTGTAATTTCAGAGGGGACAAACAAACACAACATTAATGACAGTTGGGGGCACGAGAATAGTACATTCAAAGCATAAACATCATCATTTCCCTTTAAGTTACACACCAATACAAATAAGCCACGTTGGCAAACTTTAGATGCGCTGTCTAGTTAGTGGGACAGGTGTTGACAGAAGCAACTCCAACAATTCCACTAACTTCTGCTATTCAGAAGCACAAAATCCTGCTACTGAAGTTAAAGTGCTGATGTCATCTTTAGAAGCACATTTTCCTCAGAATCTCAATTAAGAGATTCTGATGGACCATAGCTTCTGAACTAACTTTAGAACCTAACTTCTAGTTCAGGAGCAATCAATTTCAATCAGACACATCTTTCAACAGTTAAAGGTTTAGAGAATATATCTGCCCACTGATGTTCAGTATCAATGAATTGTATATCCAGAATTCCTTTTTGAACATAATCTCTAATGAAATGGTGTTTGATTTCAATATGCTTGGCTCTTGAATGTAGAATTAGATTCTTTGACAAACAAATAGCAGCAGTATTATCACAAAAGATGGGAATACTGTTAGCATTAATCTGATAATCTTCCAACTGATGTTTCATCCAGAGTACTTGTGTACAATAACTTGCAACTGAAATGTATTATGCTTCTGCTTTAGACATTGCAATAGTTGCTTGTCTTTTGCTAGCCCATGATATCAGATTCTCTCCCAGGAACTAACAATTACCACTGGTTGATTTTCTTTCAATCTTGTCACCAGCATAATCAGCACCACAGAATCCAATCAACTTGTAATATAAGGATTTCCTATAAAGGAGTCCAAGATTAGTTGTTCCTTTCTGATACCTAAAGATTCTCTTAACAGTTGTTAAATGAGATTCCCTAGGATCTGACTGGAATCTTGCACACAAGCATACACTGAATAAAATATCTGGCGTATATGCAGTGAGGTATAACCAAGAACCAATCATATCTCTATACAGCTTTTAATCTACCTTTGATCCAGTATCTTCTTTGCTTAAGGTGCATGTTGGATGCATTGAAGTGTTCATCAATTTACAATCTTCCAGCTTGAACTTCTTCAGAAGCTCCTTTGTGTACTTTGTTTGATGGACATATACTCCATTTTTACATGATTGATTTGAATGCCAAGGAAGAACTTCAATTCTCCCATCATGCTCATTTCAAATACATCCTACATTAACTTACAAAATTCCTTGCAAAGAGATGCATTAGTAGAACCAAATATTATATCATCAACATATATCTGCACAACAAGAATGTCTTTCTCAAGGGTCCTTCTGATGAGTGTTGTGTCAACTTGACCTCTTTTAAAATCATTTTTAATAAGGAAATTACTTAGTCTATCATACCAAGCTCCCAGAGTGATTTCTTAAGTTTATAAACATGGTCAGGATGCTTAAGACCCTCAAAACCAAGAGGTTGCTTGACATACACTTTTTCTTCTATGACATCATTGAGAAATGCACTTTTGACATCCATTTGATATAATATTATGCCATGATTAATTGCATAGCATAGAAGTAACCTGATTGCTTCCAATCTTGCAACTGTAGCAAAAGTTTCAGTGTAATCAATGTCTTCTTGTTGACTGCAACCTTGTGCAACAAGTCTAGCTTTGTTTCTGGTTACTTCACCTTGTTCATTCAGCTTGTTTCTAAATACCCATTTTGTTCCAATAATGTTCTTCTGAAGTGGTTTGGGTACCAGATCCCACAAATCATTTCTTAGAAATAGATTAAGCTCTTCTTGCACAACCAATATCCATTCATCATCTGAAAGTGCTTCATCAACCGTAGCAGGTTCAATCACTGATAACACTCCTATCATAGACTCTTCTTGTCTGAAG
Source organism: Medicago lupulina (assembly GCA_958299785.1). Lineage (NCBI taxonomy): Eukaryota > Viridiplantae > Streptophyta > Magnoliopsida > Fabales > Fabaceae > Medicago > Medicago lupulina. Next base: position 41,512,967 of record OY283142.1, read on the forward strand.
TATGATCTTGTTCTTCTGAGACTGTCTTTGTTTCCAATGATTTGATCCTCAGGATGTGAAGACTTGTGCTTGAACGTGTTCTTGGAATGATTTGCTTGCTGAGAGCCATCTTGAGCTTCATCAGAAGCTACTTCATCTTAAGCTTCTGAGGTTGTGTAACGCCCTAGTCGCTATTTTGTTATTTTTAGTTGTTGGGCATGTTTTATTTGAAATTATAAATGATTATGTGAATATGTGGTGTGTTTATTTGTTTATAATAATTTATGTGAAATAATTGAGTTATATGATTTATTGATGTATTATCTAAATGCATGTTATTTGTTATTTAATTAATTAGTAGTGGGATATAATATTTGCTTTGTTTTAAGAAAATAGAAGGAATATTATTATTTTGGAGAATTATGAAAGTAGGAAGAATAATGTTTATTTAGGAAAAGGGATTTATTTGGAGTTAATAGAATTAAGGAGGGTTAATGAGAAATTAAAATGAAAGTTATTGGGGGAGTTAAGAGAAAGAAAGGAGTTATGTTTTGTTAAGGAAAGAATAGGAAAAAGTCAGTAAGCATTGTACGTATCAGAGAAAACAAGAAACAGACTTTTTGGGAGAAAGAGAGAAGAACCAAGAGCAAAGGGGGATTAGCCAAGAGGAGAGATTTTTGTAGCAATTGTTCATCTAATCAGGTAAGGGTGGGCTAGCAATTCATTGGTTAATATATACATGTATGTTTTCATGATTTTGGATTGAAAATTGGTGTTCTTGAATTAGGGTTAGAAAGTGATGATGTGATGCTAATTGTTGTGAATTATGTTGTTGGATGCATGTTTCTGAGTTGTTTTGGTTGTGGTGTTGCAAATAGAACTTGTAAACATTGTTGTAATTCAATTTGGGGTTTGGGTGATTGAAAATTGGGTTTTTTGGGTGAAAACTTGTCTGTTTCCGTAGGTCTGTTCGCATTCCATCATAGTACGATGCTGGGAAATCGTAGTACGATTTTTCCAGTAGCAAAAATGACTTTTTCAGCACATTCCATCGTAGTACGATGCCTTGAAATCGTAGTACGATTTTCAGTGAAACAGCATTCCCTGTTTCGCGTTCTTGCATCTTTTTCACCCATTTCTGTTTTGAACTGGCTTTTGGTATAAACATTAAAGTTGTAGATAATTGAGTTAGCTTTCTAATGGCTTTGGTTTGACTTGAAAATGATTTTTAGAATTTGAGTTATGATGAAAATAGTCCAGGTGGGTATTGAGAAAACTTTAAGAAAACTTAACATAACTAGTCCCAAGTTAGTCCAAGAACTTATGGTTGGTTTTCCCAACTTCAAAATTAAGTATTAGGGATTTAGTTGAGGTGTTTTATGAGTATTTGGCTTATGTCTTATTGATCAAACTTGATTTGCTTTGAAGGATGTTTTAGACTTTGATATGAACGTAATTAATTAATGTATATGATGCTATTGTTGTTGATATGTTGGAATATATATGTGTATATATGTACAATTATATACGGTGTATCGTTGTTTACGTTGTTGATGTTGTTGAGTCGTGTTGTCCAAGTTGGGGAGTGTGTCATAAGTATTAGGCACAAATGTTGATGTCGTAGTAGGTGTTGTTGTTGATATTGGTTGCATGCTGATATGCACCATTAGTTGTCGTAGGGTTGTATGCAGATATACACCATTGAGTCTTCATAACTCATTTGCATCGTTGGAGGCTTATGCCCTGGAATGTTTATACATTCATTTGGTGAGGGCTCATGCCCTGGAATGTTTATACATTCAATTGGTGAGGGCTCATGCCCTGGAATGCTAGTCATTCATCTGGTGAGGGCTTATGCCCTGGGATGCTTTAACCATCCAAATTGGTGGGGGCTTATGCCCCGGAATGCTTAGCATTCAACGCGCGTAGTTGGTACCACATTTGCATAATGCATTAGTAGTTGATGGAGTCTTGCATTAGTTGTTGTAGGTGTGAGTTGTTTTGTAGAGATGTTGTTGGTGAGGTGTCGCCACAAGTGATGTTGTAGTTGATGTTGTTAACCGAAGATGAATCTAAATAATATTGATGATGTTGTTGCTAATATTGATGATGTTGTTGCTAATATTGATGATGTTGTTGCTTATACTGATGATGTTGCTGCCTATGCTGATGATGGTTGTTATTATTTGTTGTTGTTTTTCAATGCAATTTGATGATTCATATATTTATATATTACCTTTGTGTTGTGAACTCACCCCTTCTGCTGGAATTGCCGCCTCGTGGGCAAGTGCAGGTAGCGAAGGATAGATAGGAGTTGGCTCTTGTGTCGTAGGCTCTGATATGTAACGGGATGGGATTTGATGTTTATGATTTCATTCTTTTATGTATCGGTTTTTGAGAACATGTTGCTTAGACTTTTATTGATGTTGAAGATTTAAATCATCGTTGAAGAACATTTTATTTATGTTGAGGCCTATGTGCCAAGGATGTTGATTTTAGTTGTTGATTGATTATCAAATAAATATTCCGCTGCAGATTTTTTATAAAATGATGTGTTGAATTAAATAGTTTTTATATTCTATTTAAACTGAATTTTGAAAAGTAGATGTAATACTCCGTTGTTGTTGAAAACTCTGATAATTATACCTGTTTACGTTGTTTTGGGAAAACGGGGTGTTACAATTGGTATCAGAGCAGGTCGGTCCGTCCGGCCAAGTAGTAGAGTCGTGTTGGGCCACCTAGGATAGAGTGTCAACTCTATTGTTGCTTTTGTTGTTGTTTCTGAATTGTTGTTTGTTGTGTAAAGAACTAACAAGCAGGAGTCTTATCCAGAATTGTTGCATGAGGTTCATTTTCGAGGACGAAAATTCTCTAAGTTGGGGAGAGTTGTAACGCCCTAGTCGTTATTTTGTTATTTTTAGTTGTTGGGCATGTTTTATTTGAAATTATAAATGATTATGTGAATATGTGGTGTGTTTATTTGTTTATAATAATTTATGTGAAATAATTGAGTTATATGATTTATTGATGTATTATCTAAATGCATGTTATTTGTTATTTAATTAATTAGTAGTGGGATATAATATTTGCTTTGTTTTCAGAAAATAGAAGGAATATTATTATTTTGGAGAATTATGAAAGTAGGAAGAATAATGTTTATTTAGGAAAAGGGATTTATTTGGAGTTAATAGAATTAAGGAGGGTTAATGAGAAATTAAAATGAAAGTTATTGGGGGAGTTAAGAGAAAGAAAGGAGTTATGTTTTGTTAAGGAAAGAATAGGAAAAAGTCAGTAAGCATTGTACGTATCAGAGAAAACAAGAAACAGACTTTTTGGGAGAAAGAGAGAAGAACCAAGAGCAAAGGGGGATTAGCCAAGAGGAGAGATTTTTGTAGCAATTGTTCATCTAATCAGGTAAGGGTGGGCTAGCAATTCATTGGCTAATATATACATGTATGTTTTCATGATTTTGGATTGAAAATTGGTGTTCTTGAATTAGGGTTAGAAAGTGATGATGTGATGCTAATTGTTGTGAATTATGTTGTTGGATGCATGTTTCTGAGTTGTTTTGGTTGTGGTGTTGCAAATAGAACTTGTAAACATTGTTGTAATTCAATTTGGGGTTTGGGTGATTGAAAATTGGGTTTTTTGGGTGAAAACTGGTCTGTTTCCGTAGGTCTGTTCGCATTCCATCGTAGTACGATGCTGGGAAATCGTAGTACGATTTTTCCAGTAGCAAAAATGACTTTTTCAGCACATTCCATCGTAGTACGATGCTTTGAAATCGTAGTACGATTTTCAGTGAAACAACATTCCCTGTTTCGTGTTCTTGCATCTTTTTCACCCATTTCTGTTTTGAACTGGCTTTTGGTATAAACATTAAAGTTGTAGATAATTGAGTTAGCTTTCTAATGGCTTTGGTTTGACTTGAAAATGATTTTTAGAATTTGAGTTATGATGAAAATAGTCCAGGTGGGTATTGAGAAAACTTTAAGAAAACTTAACATAACTAGTCCCAAGTTAGTCCAAGAACTTATGGTTGGTTTTCCCAACTTCAAAATTAAGTATTAGGGATTTAGTTGAGGTGTTTTATGAGTATTTGGCTTATGTCTTATTGATCAAACTTGATTTGCTTTGAAGGATGTTTTAGACTTTGATATGAACGTAATTAATTAATGTATATGATGCTATTGTTGTTGATATGTTGGAATATATATGTGTATATATGTACAATTATATACGGTGTATCGTTGTTTCCGTTGTTGATGTTGTTGAGTCGTGTTGTCCAAGTTGGGGAGTGTGTCATAAGTATTAGGCACAAATGTTGATGTCGTAGTAGGTGTTGTTGTTGATATTGGTTGCATGCTGATATGCACCATTAGTTGTCGTAGGGTTGTATGCAGATATACACCATTGAGTCTTCATAACTCATTTGCATCGTTGGGGGCTTATGCCCTGGAATGTTTATACATTCATTTGGTGAGGGCTCATGCCCTGGAATGTTTATACATTCAATTGGTGAGGGCTCATGCCCTGGAATGCTAGTCATTCATCTGGTGAGGGCTTATGCCTTGGGATGCTTTAACCATCCAAATTGGTGGGGGCTTATGCCCCGGAATGCTTAGCATTCAACGCGCGTAGTTGGTACCACATTTGCATAATGCATTAGTAGTTGATGGAGTCTTGCATTAGTTGTTGTAGGTGTGAGTTGTTTTGTAGAGATGTTGTTGGTGAGGTGTCGCCACAAGTGATGTTGTAGTTGATGTTGTTAACCGAAGATGAATCTAAATAATATTGATGATGTTGTTGCTAATATTGATGATGTTGTTGCTAATATTGATGATGTTGTTGCTTATACTGATGATGTTGCTGCCTATGCTGATGATGGTTGTTATTATTTGTTGTTGTTTTTCAATGCAATTTGATGATTCATATATTTATATATTACCTTTGTGTTGTGAACTCACCCCTTCTGCTGGAATTGCCGCCTCGTGGGCAAGTGCAGGTAGCGAAGGATAGATAGGAGTTGGCTCTTGTGTCGTAGGCTCTGATATGTAACGGGATGGGATTTGATGTTTATGATTTCATTCTTTTATGTATCGGTTTTTGAGAACATGTTGCTTAGACTTTTATTGATGTTGAAGATTTAAATCATCGTTGAAGAACATTTTATTTATGTTGAGGCCTATGTGCCAAGGATGTTGATTTTAGTTGTTGATTGATTATCAAATAAATATTCCGCTGCAGATTTTTTATAAAATGATGTGTTGAATTAAATAGTTTTTATATTCTATTTAAACTGAATTTTGAAAAGTGGATGTAATACTCCGTTGTTGTTGAAAACTCTGATAATTATACCTGTGTACGTTGTTTTGGGAAAACGGGGTGTTACAGGTTGGTTCAACTTCTGGACTTACTGCAGACTCACTTATCTGATTAGGTTCTGGAGTATCTTTAGAAACCTGTATATCTGCATAACTTTCATCTTGCTCTAGAGTTTCACTTCCAGGCTCTTTGTCATCAAATTTTATGTGCATAGATTCTTCAACACAGAGTGTCTCTAAATTATACACTCTGTATGCCTTTGACCTTTTAGAGTAACCTAAAAGGATTCCTCTTTGGGCCTTGGCATCAAATTTCTTTAGGTAGAGCTTGTTATTTAGAATATAACATGTACATCCAAATTGATGAAAGTAAGATATATTGGGTCTTCTTCCTTTAAAGAGTTCATATGCAGTTTTCTCTAAGATAGGTCTGATATAAATCCTATTTTGAACATAACATGCTGTATTCACTGCTTCTGCCCATAAATGTTTAGCTAAATTATTTTCATGAATCATGGTTCTAGCCATTTCTTGCAAAGTTCTATTCTTCGCTATACAACCCCATTTTGTTGTGGAGTTCTAGGAGAAGAGAATTCATGGACAATTCCATGTTTTTCACAAAAAGTTTCAAATTGCTCATTTTCAAATTCTCCATCATGATCACTTTTGATTTTCAAAATCTTCATTTCTTTTTCAGACTGTATTTGAGTGCAGAAGTTACTGAATACATCATATGCATTATCTTTACTGCTCAAGAATTTTACCCAAGTCCATCTGTTGTAATCATCAACAATGACTAGTCAATACTTGCTTCCATATAAAGATGCAGCGTTAACTGGTCCAAATAAATCAATATGAAGCAGTTCTAAAGGTTTGGAGGTTGAGACAATGTTTTTAGCTTTAAAAGATGATTTCATAATTTTTCCTCTCTGGCATGCACCACAGAGTGCATCTGAATGATAGTAAATTTTAGGTAGGCCTTTGACAAGTTGTAACTTACTAAGCTTAAAGATTAACCTTCGGTTAGCATGCCCCAACCTTCTGTGCCATACCCACTTCTTATCATTCATTGACTGAAGACAAATTACCTTCTGAACAACCAGTTCAGAGAAATTGATTTTATAGAAATTCTCTACTCTCTTTCCTTTGAACACTATGGACTTGTTATCTTTGTTGATTACCGTGCAGTTGGTCTTTTCAAACATCACATCATAACCATTGTCACAAAACTGACTGATACTCAACAGGTTATGTTCAAGACCATCTACCAACCACACATTATTAATAGAGATAGAGGAATTACCAATAGTTCCTGTACCAATGATCTTCCCAGACTTATTGCCTCCAAACTTCAAATTTCCTCCTTCTTTCATTGTGAAGGTAAGGAACATTGACTTCTCTCTAGTCATGTGCCTTGAGCAACCGCTGTCCAGATACCATGATTTTTGCTTTTGCTTTGCTCTTAGGCATATCTGCAGTATTGACAATTTCATATTTAGGTACCCATTGTTTTATGGGTCCTTTGGGGTTAGTGCTGGAAGTTTTACTCTTTACTTCTTGTACCTTGAGATGTGGTTTTGGTAGCTTCTGATTAACCATTACCTTAGGTTTAACACCTTTTGGTTTCGATTCCTCAGAAGCAGCAACTATATTGTTCTTTTGAACCTTAGACTTCAAGACATAAGATTCTGGCTTCAACAGACTCTGAGGAACATGTTCTGATCTCTTCAGAATCTCTATCTTTGCGGTCTTAGAGTCAGAATTTGTCATAACCTTAGGCTTGGAGTTCTTTGGCTTTGAAGTAATCTTATCCTTAGAGCTGGAAGCTTCAAGTTCTGACTGAACCACAGTTTCAACTTTAACACCTTCAGGTACAAAGAAGGTTTTCAATCCTTCCTTGATACATTCACAACATGCTTTGAGATTTGTTTCATTAGATTTTCCTTCTGAGAATCCAATCCCTTTGCCATTGTTCTTGTAAATGTTATAAATCATAGAAGCAACTCTGCTTCTGTCAATACCAGACATAATAAAATCTTCAAGAGCAATTTCATGGTTGCTTAAAGGTTTTCCATTACACTTTTCTTGTAGCTTCTGACATAAGAACTTGAGCTTGTCTTCATAGGTTTTACAAATGAAGTCAAAGCCTCTAAGTCCTTCTTCAGAAGCTTTCTGATCCAATAGAGTTGATTCTTGTTGTTTCATTAAATCAACATATTCTTCTATTAAATCTTTCAACTCATTGGTTCTCAGTTCAAAATGTGTAAGGAGCTCTTTAAGAGACTCAATAAGTTCTTCTCTGGGAATTTTAGAATATACCTCATTTTCTTCTTCTGAGTCTGATTCTGTTTCAACTTATAATGTTGATGTAGCTACTAACCCAACAACTATCTTTGCACCTTCATCAACATCGTCTTTATCAGATTCAGATTCACTATCTAAATCTTCTCAGGTAGCCATCAAACTCTGCTTGATCTACTTCTTGATCTTGTTTTATTTGAAAGTTGACTCCTTTGATTTCTCCTTCTGAAGATCAGGGCAATCAGCAATGAAATGTCTAGGCTTCTTGCAGTTGAAGCAACCCTTCTAATCTTCTCTCCTAGAGCCTTTGTTCTTCTTGGCTAGATACTGCAGTCTGTTGGAGAGCATAGCCATCATCTCAGCAGGATCTTCATCAGAATCCCCATCAGGTGATTCTTCTTCTTCAGATTATATGACTTTAAGCGCTTTTGATGACTTCCCTTTAGATGGTAAAGCTATAGATTTACTCTTCTTAGCAGACTCATGTTCATTAAGACTTAACTCATGAACTTTGAGAGAGCTAACAAGATCTTCAACACTTAAAGTGTTTAAATCTTTAGCTTCTTCAATAGCAGTAACCTTAGGTCTCCATCTAGTAGGCAGACTTCTTAGTATCTTGCTCACATGATCAGAAGCAACATAGCTTTTCTTCAATATTTGTAGTCTAGAGACTAGGGTCTGAAATCTTGAGTACATCTCCTCAATACTTTCATCATCCTTCATCTTGAACAACTCATACTGATGAACAAGCATAAGTGTTTTGCCTTCTCTAACCTTCTTGCTACCTTCATAGTTTGCATAAAGAGAAGCAAACATAGCCTTTGCAGTAGATTTATCACTCATCTTCATATATTCTGCACGAGGTATAGCAGTAACAAGTGAGCCTCTGATCTTGTGATACTTCTTGTACATCTTCTTTTGAGCAGGAGTAGGTTTCTTTCTGTCTACAACAGCTCCTTCTTCATCAAGATCCAAGTCACCAACTCCATCTTCCAAAATATCCCATAACTCTTCATCTAAGCCCATGATATAACTGTAGAAGTTGGTTTTCCACCATGAGAACTCTTCAGGATCTCCATTGAACTTTGGAACTTTTCCTGAGTCAGCTTTCTTATCACTGTAATCATAAGGTACAACATTATGATTACCACCAGAACAGGAAACAAATGATTCAGCAGACATGTTTTTCTCAGATCTTGGACTGTTACACTATTAAGTGTTATCAACAGAACCAAGGCTATAGATACCAATTGAAGGTGAGAAAAACAGAATAAGTGGGGTTGAATTGTGTAAAGATTTTATTCTTTTTCTCCTAAACTGAAGGATACTGATCAGAAGCAGTTGAAGAACAGCTTCTGAAGTGATGTTAAGAACTAGGTTGCAGCGGATAAAAATAGAGAGAGAGAGAGAGAGAGAGAGAGAGAGAGAGAGAGAGAGAGAGAGAGAGAGAAAGACAGAAGGAAGAAAGACACAAAGCAATTATACAGGTTCTTCCACAAACCAGAAGTAGTCCTGTCCCCCTTGCACTTCCAAGGAGATTTCACTAAAATGTAATATCTGGTTACAAATACTCAAGCACAACTGCAAGAGACTTCTAATGCTCAAGAACACAATCAAGAGACTTCTATGCTCAAGCACACAAGCAAGAGACTTCTAATCAAACAGAATTACAAAGAAAAATGTTTGACACTAAACACTTGATATACAATCAGAGGTGCTGACAATACAAATCAGATACAAACTCTTTAAGACTCTAGAATTTCTAAGATATGAGCTTTGAGAAGAAATTCTAAGTGAACGTGTGGATGTTGAATAATTTTGACAGAGTTTTGGCACTTTCAAATAGTTGTTGAGTCGTATTGTTCTTCAAGTCTTCACTCCTTTTTATAGAGGTGTGAAATGAACATTGAGTTGCCAGCACATCTAAAAAGAGTCGTTTGAAGCTTTGATCAATAACCAATGATTCATTGCCTGATATGGTTATTGTCCTATGAAGGATCAATTTTAAATGCATTCCATGTATGAAGAGACATTGTTGCAGGCAGAGCTATTATCCTTGTCTTGTAGCAGAGACAAACTCTGTGTAGTGGAGGTAGTGGTTGTACACTTCGTATAATTGTACTTTGTCACCGCTTAACAAACGAACAAGCATCCAATGCTTTTGAATCCTTTTGAATTAGCCGTTGTTCCTCTTTTCCACTCTTCTGCAATACTTAGACGACATTGAATCCATTGAACAAATTTTGAAACTTTAAGTTTGCATCTCGTAATGAACTTTAGCTTCTGGTGATCTTTAGCTTCTGATGAACTCGCTTCTAATGACGTCATCACTTCAGGAGCGCTTTGTCTTCAGGAGGACTTTTGACTTCACGAGCAGTTATCTTCAGATGCTTAAAAGCTTCCTTTTTGTTTATTTCTTTGCTCTCTTTTGTTCTTCCAGAACCTCTTAATGATCTCATCATTTTTGTCTAGAGTCTTGTACACTTGAACAAATATTAGCATATCCAATTGACAATTTTGTAATACCTTGTTATCATCAAAACTTTTAAGGGTAATGTGAAACACATTTTGTTCCAACACAAAATTCTTCCCTCTTGTATATCTCTTGAGGCCACTCGAATCTTCATTCTTGGTCTTCCTTGGTCTTCACAAATCTTCAAATGTTTTTGATTTGCTGATTTGCATGATTTCTTCGTGAATTACTTCAAAAACCCCTAAAATTGATTTGTTTCGGGAAAAGTAAAATTATAGACTCAAATATAGAAAACATTACAAAAGTCTGGAAATTATAGACAATCGTTCTAATACTCCTGCTTTTTGCAGCTAAATCCTACTAAAAATTACTGAAAAACATGCTAAGAATAACGTTAGATGACCTGTCATCACAACCCAAAACGTAAATTGTTGCTTGTCCTCAAGTAACGAAAGAAAAACATAAATTATTCTTTGCATTTTTTTAGGAAAAACATACCTTTCAGGGAGTTGTGCTTAGGACATCTTTCATCACATTTATAGGCAAAAGTAACCTATATTCTCAGCCATACTCTTTTCTATGATACACGTATATATCTCCTAAAGCCAGTATCACTGGTCACAACATTTGCACACTCCAATCGTCACATGAATGTACCTTGCTATAAATTTGAAACAATTCTAAATAGACAGTCAGGTTAAAGTTTTTTACACATTTTGAGGACTTTAAGGGTTATAACTTGGCTTTGGTTAAAGATGGATATATTTTGGGAAAGTAGGCTAACAAAAGAACTTGGAGTTGGTTTACTAACCTAGGGATTCCTACTATACTTTGATGAACTATCATCCCTCCTTCCTTGATTTAAACAAGATGGGTAAAACATTAGAACTATTTATCTTTTTATTTTTTGACAGAAACATACATTTTGTATGAAGAGACCAAAATTTTTGTCTCTTGATTTTTTTTTTTTTGTAGATCCATGGTCATCTACATTTTTTTTCTTTTTATTTTTTCTTTTTCATTTTTTTTGACAAAATATGTTATACTGTTACCCCATCCCTAACTTAAAATGTTGCTAATTCCAAAGAGCAACCCCAAACTTAGTTTCAAAACAGACGCAATCATAATAATACCTATCTAACTCTAAGTGAAATCAAACAGGGTGCAGTTAAAGTTCAGGACTGTGACATGATTTGTCAATAGGTAACATGAAATAAAATGTCGTATGGAGGCTCAAAGTGGTTTTACAAAGGATAATAAGAATATAAAGGGTGGCTTGAAAGGCTCAAGGTACCAAATATTTCAACCGTTCGTCTGTAAAGAACGGTTGAAACTCGAGCAAAAATAACATACATATAGAACACTCATTTTTGGAAATATTTAAGTATCTAACAACCTAGAATGGATATGAAAATATTTGGCTATGAATCTCACCGATTATGCTATTCGAAAAAGAGATGGGGATCCTATAAGTACCTTCACTAGAAAGCCCCAGAAAGTATCGTGCTCTTGAATGTAAGGGTAAACTAGCCTCCACCATAAATGCTTTGAAATGATTACCTAAGACTAAAACAAAATTAAGAATAAAAGAAAAGGGTTAAGTTCTTAGCTTAAGAAATGCAAAAGAAATGAAGTTGGTTAGAAAGGAAAGATCTTATCTTAGTTTATTGAAAGGGAAATTGCAGAAAATAAACTTATAGGTTGCCTCCCATTCAACACTACTTTTACGTCTTGAGCCCGATGGTTTCCATGGGTTGCCTTCCATGCAGCGCTTCATTTAACATCTATCAGCTCGATGGCTCGGTCCTATTAGTGTGGCATATATGAAGGAAAAAACACATCATCTTTCCTATTTCTCTTGTTCGGAAGGAACTCCATGAATTTGGCAAGGAGAAGTAAGTGTTCCCATGCTCCAATCTTTGCTTTTATGAAATATGTGCTCGTTCTCTTCAAGTGACACTGGAACTCTTGCATCAAGTGAGTCTTGTTTTGCTGAAGGCTTTCTTCTTTCACCACTACGTCGTTCACCACTCCATCTGAATTTTTGATTAATCCTTCTATAAGTGTTAGATTGACAGTTGATGGTTGTGCCTCAATAATTTCGAGCTTTTCGATCAACAATGTTGGAATTAAGTTTATGCCTTCACCTAGACTGCACTGAGCTTCTTTTATGGATAGCTTCCCAATAGAATTGAAACTTCCAGGGCCCTTCTTCGTTAGAGGTAACCGTCCTTGAAATATTGCATTATAACTTCCGGTTAGTACTACTGGTTTTGGTAACCCCTTCTTCCTTGACAGTAGCTCTTTCATAAATTTTGCGTAGATGAGCATTTTATTCAATGCTTTAGCAAAGGAGATGTTTACTTGTAAATTCTTTAGCGATTCAATGAATCCCTGAAATTCTTCATCTTCTCCCTTATTATGAGGTTTTTTTTCTTCTAATGTGAGGGTAAGTGTGCTCGTGATTTTCGGGTATCAATCCATTCATTTATTTTGAACCTTCAATCTTTGAACTCTCAACTTTTATTTGTGGGAAGGGAAAAAGTGAGTAAAAACCCTTATGAGATCAAGGTTCGGGGGTTGGTTTAAAATAGGGAAGGTGTTAAGCACCCTAAACGACTTCGGTACTGTAACACCCCGTTTTCCCGACTTAAAAATTTCTTTAAATAAAATTAGAGTTAATCACATAACGGAGCATCACATTTCACATAAATCTCATATATGAACAAATAACAATTTATTCTTTATTAAAACGTCTTAAACATAGCAGCGGAATCATAAAAAGTCATGGCACGCAGGCCTCATCAAACGTCTCAGAAAGTTCATCTAAAAATAGTCTTTAGAAATCATAAATGACATCAAAGGAATAGAAAAGCATTTAACAAGTTTTCCCCATCCCGTTACATATCAGAGCACCTAAGACTCAACCGAGGAAAGTCCTCACACGCCTGCACCTAATCTTGGTTACCTGCAAGTTACCCATACGAAGAGCAACATTTTCAAGCAGAAGGGGTGAGATTCACAAAACAATAATATTAAACGTATAATTCAACAATTATAGTTAACAACAAATCATCACATAAACACGTCACGACAAATAACACTAGCATCACAAGTATCATCATAATTCATCTTCATAAACATCTTATGCAACTTGACTCGACAATGCAACTTCACTTGACAATGCAACTCTAAAATCTTAAATGCATGTGGTACCAATCCAGGGCATAAGCCCTCGTCGCTTGAGCATAAATATACTCCCAGGGCATAAGCCCTCGTCGCTAGTGAGAAAAAGCTCCAGGGCATGAGCCCTCATCGCTGGTGAGTAAAAACTCCAGGGCATAAGCCCTCATCTTTGAATGAGTATGCATGGACTCAACATCTTATAACTTAAACAAATTAAACATCTTAAACGTATCAACATCATAAACATCTTGGACCGACACATGCAGCTCTTATTAAATGTAAACAACAACATGGCAGCAAGCAAATCACAGGATATAACGATATCATTGCAAACATTATCTCAAACATCACATGAACTTCACATATATCTCACGTAATGCACATATGAATCACAAATCAATAGCAACATTAAAACCTCACATAACATCTTTACAGATCATCAATTATATCGTAGTTATCTTCCATTACTACCCAAGGATCAACTCTTAAAGTCCTACACGAAACAGATCCCAAAATACAAAGTTATGGCAGTTTGAAACCGCACTACTCATCGTGGCGAGTTGATATGCTCACCTCGCGAGCTCAACTAGGGGTACTCACCTTTGGCGAGTTGGGGGCGAACTGAGGGCGAGCAATATTGGGTGCTCTCGGCCTTTTTCACATTTTTCACCCAAAAACGTCAGTTATAAGTTCCCTAGGTCCAATTTGATCCTAAAAACTTACCTAGTCATTCATATATACATCAAGGCACTCAAAACCATCTCCAATGCGTCTTAAAACAACATTCTAAAAATCACAATTCTCACAGGTCAACTCACTATGGCGAGTGGGTTTGCTCGCCTCGCGAGTGATCAAGGGCTACTCGTTGTGGCGAGTTGGGTTGCTCGCCTCGCGAGCGATGAACGTCTACTCGCCGTGGCGAGTTGATTAGCTCGGCTAGGCGAGCGATGAAAAGATAGGCTACGGGTTCTGCGAATTCTTCACCAAAAGTCCAAAATCTCATCATGTTAAACTTCAAAACTCTCAGGATCATTAGCACTATGATTATTCTAGACTCTGTATTCAATTCCTACATCAGTTCCACAATTTCACCTCATCTAATCATCAATTCATCACAAATAACCTAATTCTCCAATTCTCTAAAATCAACCCTACACTTGTTAATCATAATTAGATGGATTACAGTTTAATAGAATTGAAATGCTAGGCTCACCCTTACCTTAAATTTGCAGAAATCGCAGCTCTCCTTGGTCTCTTCTCTCTTCTCTGGTTTTTCTCCCTTTTTCACCAAAACGTACGTACGGACAACTCTTGACCTAATTTCCCTTTTTATATTCCCAACAAATCTTATCTTATTTACTCTTTCTCCCACATAACTCTCTAAAATCTCAAAACTACCCCACATCTCTATATTTATTTTAATTTCAAATATTATTTTATTAAACAATAAAACAAGTCACCACATCACATAAAAAATCACTTAAATCTAAATCTCAACATCTCTTAAAATATATATAAATATATCTAGACTCCTCAAATAATTCAAATAATTAAATAATTAAAATAATTCAAAGTGGGCGTTACAGGTACTCTGAAGGAGCCTCTTGCCTAAATTATCTTGTGCTAATTACTTGCTTCTTTATTTGTAAAATATTGCCTAAAGTCTAAGTGAAAGAATGGAGGGAGAAGAAGTATGTTTTTTTTGTTGTTTAACTTGAGAGAAGCTCTCCCTCTATACTAAAACTAGACCAACGGAGAAGAAGAAGAAGAGCGGTCAGAAATCCTCCGACGCGGTGGTTGGTCGGAGCGCCGCCGCGTCAGAGTTTTTTTAATTTATTTTTTCGAAAACTTTTTACATCAAAAGCTTCGTCCTCTTCTTCTCTGTCTGAATCTACTCTTAGAATTTTGAAATCGAGCTTAAAACGGCCTAGATCTAAAAACAAAAGTCTGAGATTCTACCTTCTTCTCTTTCCGATTCGGTTACTGTTCGTGTTCTTTGTTTCAGATCGAGTTGTTATGAGTTTCGCTTGGGACCGGTTGTCCTTCCTTGAGGCCGGTTCAAACCGGTGGTGTACAGATTCAATCTTCTTCTCTTTCAATTTGGATCTGGATAAGAGTTTTGATTTAGACTGTTTTGCGGAATTCGAACAGATGATGATGATGATTGTGGTAGGTTGTTCACGTTACTGTTGTTGTTCATTGTGAAAGAACATACTCGAAAATATTGGTGTTAGATTGTTATGAGATTTCTGGAAAAATTGTATGAATCTTCTTTGTGAATTCTTGAGGAATTTTGAGTTTGATCTTGAAAAGTTGAAAGAAATTGGGAATTAGGGTTTTTGATGGTGATTGGTTGGTGCGGCTGTGTCAGTCCCTCTCTCTGACCACTGTGCAATAAATGCATCCCTATTTATACTGACAGGTTAGGTTAGCTTGGATCAAAGGACCAATAGGCTGATGCCACCTATGTTGAGGCAAAATCCCTAATTAATTTTAAAGATAATAAACCATTATGATTAAAGAATTAATGGACTTTGATTAATTCCTTGGTATTTAACTTGTGCTCTTGAGTGTTTTACTAAGACAGGAACAAGGTTTAAATCATACCAAGATTCAAAGAATCAAAGTACATTTGAATTCATGATCTAACACTGAGGTCAGAAAGTTGGTTCAGAATGTTGCTCAGAGTTCAGAATGTTGCTCAGAGATCAGAATGTTCGCACAAGAGATCAGAAGGTTGCTTCCATACAAGCCCAGAATCTCAAGAACATTAATCAAGGTCATGCAAGGCACATATGACATAAATATATGTCAAGGAAAGTACTTCTGCATGGATCAATCAAGCAATAAAGGCATACACAAGGATTATGTCAAAAATGATACTTAATGTTCATGTAAAGACTATGAACATTAAAGTACTAAGAATATTCCAAAGGAAAATATCATTCCAGGAGTTATATTCACTGCTCTTCATTATTGTTTCACTATTAGGATTTGATTACATCAAATGGTAGTCTTACAAATCATCCTAAGTGAAACAAAGGAACATTCTGAAGATCAGAATGTTCAGGCTCTGCACATGCTCACTTTATGAACAGTACAGTAGGTGAAAAGCAAAAAGCAAAAGCAAAGAAAATCTATCTTGATCAATCAGAGATAGACACGCATGGGAGTTGGTACTGTATAAGGACAACACAATCTCTCAAAGCATGGGCATGAAGATGCAGAATCCACTAACTCAATCCTGCACCAAGTCCCAAGGCAGATCTGGGAAATGAACTTTCTGAAGTTTGATGAAAAGTTCATACTTTGGCTATTGCCCAGAAATTCATGTAAAAAACACATGGCACGCCCAGAACTTCATATGTTCATTCATATATGATGAACCCAGATGAAGAACATGATGAACCCAGATGAAGATCATCATGAACGCAACAACATTCTGATGTTCATCAGAGATCAGAATGTTCACCCAGATTTTCAAGTTAAAGCTTGTGGGACCCAAGGACACATGGCATAACACCATTGGACACCCTACAACGGCTATATGAGTCCCATGACTCTATAAATAGAGATCAAGGCCTTAGCAAAACTTGCACCATTGCAAAGCATACAAGAAAACAACTCTGATTTTGTTTGAAGCTTTTGCAAGTGAAATTGATCAATCTCTAAGGCTTTTGTTTCCTTAGTGCACATCAATACTCTTTGTTATCTCGTGCAAAGATAACTTTCTTCTTCCCCCTCCTCTGTTTGATTCTCAAACATTCAAACTCCACACAAATTGCAAAGCATACAAGAAAACAACTCTGATTTTGTTTGAAGCTTTTGCAAGTGAAATTGATCAATCTCTAAGGCTTTTGTTTCCTTAGTGCAAATCAATAACTCTTTGTTATCTCTTTCGCAGATAACTTCTTTCTCTTCTTCCTCCTCTGTTTGATTCTCAAACATTCACATCTCTTACAAATTGTAACAAAGTCTCATCTAGCTTTAGGGGTACTAAAGCATTAGTTTTGAGCAAAAGTGTAAAAGTCTAAGTAGGTAACTTAGCAAGAAGGTGCAAGCCTGCTGAGGCTTAGAGAATACAGATTTGTAAGTGTTCAGGTGAACACAGATTGTAAGGTGCAGGACTTGGGAGGTTATCTCAAGGCATCATAGTGGAAACTCTCACAAGATTGTGAGGAGAGGACTAGCCCACATTGGGTGAACCTCTATAAATCTCTGTGTGTTCTTTCTCTCTTCCCTATACTCTTTATTTTCTGTATACACAACACACACCAACACATTTACTTTGTTAATCAGTTTTCGTGTATGAACTTCAGAACGTTCTGAGTTCAGAAAGTTAACTTAACCATTCCAAGTAAACAACTTGAGAAGCACTTTTAAGTTTCAGGATAATTATTAAAGGGTCACAATTCAAACCCCCCCTTCCTTGTGACTATTTTATCTACTTCAATTGGCATCAGAGCACGGCTCTAAGGGCTTGAACACTTAAACAAGTGTTAGAGAAAAGATTCAGGAAGTATGTCTAAAGTCAAGTACATAGCTGAAGGAGGATCATCAAACAGACCACCACTCTTTGATGGATCAAACTACCACTTCTGGAAAGGAAAGATGGAACTCTTTCTCAGATCTCAAGACAATGACATGTGGGCAGTTATCACAGATGGAGATTTTGTTCCAACAAACAAAGAAGGAGCTGTCAAAAGTAAGAGTGCATGGTCAACAGATGAGAAAGCTCAGGTATTGTTAAACTCTAAAGCTAGACTCTTTTTATCATGTGCACTAACCATGGAAGAAAGTGAAAGAGTTGATGAATGTCAAAATGCTAAAGAGGTATGGGATACTTTGAGAATACATCATGAAGGTACATCTCATGTCAAAGAAACTAGAATTGACATTGGAGTCAGAAAGTTTGAAGTCTTTGAAATGAGTGAAAATGAAACCATTGATGAGATGTATGCTAGATTTACTACAATAGTAAATGAAATGAGATCTCTTGGTAAGGCATATTCTACTCATGAGAGAATCAGAAAGATATTGAGATGTCTTCCAAGTATGTGGAGACCTATGGTCACTGCAATCACTCAGGCCAAAGATTTAAAGTCTATGAACCTGGAAGACCTTATTGGTTCACTAAGAGCTCATGAAGTTGTACTTCAAGGAGACAAACCAGTAAAGAAGGTAAAAACACTTGCCTTAAAAGCATCTCAGCAAACCCCATCAGTAACTGATGATGATGTTCAAGAACCACAAGAGCTAGAAGAAATTCATGAAGAGGAAGCTGAAGATGAACTTGCATTGATCTCTAAAAGAATTCAAAGAATGATGTTAAGAAGAAATCAGATCAGAAAGAAGTTTCCAAACACCAACAACAGCACCAGAACTGAAGCTGACAAAAGCCAAGTCACTTGCTTTGGATGCAACAAGACTGGACACTACAAAAATGAATGTCCTGACATCAAAAAGATTCAAAGAAAACCTCCTCCAAAGAAAAGAGCAATGATCACTTGGGATGACATAGAAGAATCAGATCCCCAAAAAGATGCAGATGCAGACATGGGACTAATGGCTCAGTCAGATGATGAGGAAGAGGTCCTGCTTCAAGGTGCAAGAACAAAACCATGGTACCTGGATAGTGGTTGTTCTAGGCACATGACAGGTGACAGGAACTGTTTTCTAACCTTTGAAAAGAAGGATGGAGGACTGGTGACATTTGGAAACAATAATAAAGGTAAGATCAGAGGAAAAGGCACAATAGGTAAACCTAACTCTGCTAAAATAGAAAATGTTCAGTATGTAGAAGGTTTAAAACATAATCTACTTAGCATAAGTCAATTGTGTGATAGTGGATTTGAAGTTGTCTTTAAACCTACCATATGTGAAGTAAGGCAAGCCTCCTCTAACAAATTATTCTTCTCTGGATCAAGGAAAAAGAATTTATATGTTTTAGAACTAAATGATATGCCTGCTGAATCCTGTTTTATGTCTCTTGAAAAAGACAAATGGATCTGGCACAAGAGGGCTGGTCATATAAGCATGAAAACTATTGCTAAACTTTCTCAACTTGATCTAGTTAGAGGATTGCCCAAGATTAGCTTTGAAAAGGACAAGATCTGTGAAGCTTGTGTCAAAGGTAAACAAGTAAAAAGCAGTTTTAAAACTATTGAGTTTATTTCAACTCAAAAACCTTTAGAACTTCTTCACATTGATCTCTTTGGTCCAGTTCAAACTGCAAGTCTAAATGGCAAAAGATATGGCTTTGTTATTGTTGATGACTTTTCCAGATTTACATGGGTTCTATTTTTAAAACACAAAGATGAATCTTTTGAAGCTTTTCAAAACTTTTGTAAAAGAGTTCAAAATGAAAAAGGTTCTAATATCATCACAGTAAGGAGTGATCATGGAGGAGAATTTGAAAATGCATCCTTCAAAACATTCTTTGATGAAAATGGTATTGAACATAACTTCTCTTGTGCAAGAACTCCACAACAAAATGGAGTTGTTGAAAGAAAAAACAGAACTTTGCAAGAAATGGCTAGAACAATGTTAAATGAATCAAATGTTGAAGAGTACTTTTGGGCAGAAGCCATTAATACATCTTGTTACATTTTAAATAGAGTTTCAATAAGAAAAGTTCTCAACAAAACCCCATATGAACTCTGGAAAAACATTAAACCTAGCATATCTTATTTTCACATATTTGGCTGCTATTGCTACATTCTGAACAATAAAGAAAAATTGGGTAAGTTTGATCCTAAATCAGATAAAGCTATCTTTTTAGGATACTCTACAACTTCTAAAGGTTATAGAGTGTACAATCTAAAAACCCAGACAGTTGAAATCAGTATGCATGTCATATTTGATGAATATGATGAATATTCCCAACCAAAAGAAAGTGAAGACACTGAGATGTCAACACTTCAGAACGTTCCCAGTATAAATACTGTGAACACAGTAGAGAAAGAAGATGATCAGAATGTTCAGGATCAAACCTTCCAAAGTCCACCCAGAAGTTGGAGAATGGTAGGAGACCATCCTGTAGATCAAATCATTGGAAGCACAACTGATGGTGTAAGAACCAGAATGTCCTTTGAAGATAACAACATGGCAATGATTTCTCAAATGGAACCTAAATCAATCAATGAAGCTATTGTTGATGACTCATGGATTGAAGCCATGAAGGAGGAACTTTCTCAGTTCGAAAGAAACAAAGTTTGGAACCTTGTTCCAAATAATCAAGCCAAAACAATCATTGGTACAAGATGGGTGTTCAGAAATAAGCTTGATGAAGAAGGTAAGGTTGTCAGAAACAAAGCAAGGTTAGTTGCTCAAGGCTATAACCAACAAGAAGGTATTGACTATGATGAGACCTTTGCACCAGTTGCAAGGTTAGAAGCCATCAGAATTCTTCTTGCTTATGCTGCTCATAAAAGCATTAAACTTTTTCAAATGGATGTGAAAAGTGCATTCTTAAATGGTTTTCTAAATGAAGAAGTTTATGTTAGCCAACCTCCTGGTTTCATAAATAAAGAAAAACCAAATCATGTTTTTAAACTTACCAAAGCACTTTATGGCCTTAAACAAGCTCCTAGAGCTTGGTATGATAGACTTAGCACATTTTTAATTGAAAATGGATTTTCAAGAGGAAAAATTGATACCACACTCTTTAGAAAAACACATAACTCTGACTTACTTATAGTTCAAGTGTATGTTGATGACATCATCTTTGGTGCAACTAAAGAGAAAATGTGTGAAGAATTTTCCAACCTTATGCAAAATGAATTTGAGATGAGTATGATGGGTGAATTTGGTTTTTTCCTTGGTTTACAAATTAAACAACATCCAAATGGAATTTTCATAAGTCAAGAAAAATATGTCAAAGACATTCTTAAGAAATATAAAATGAATGAGGCAAAAATCATGGTCACCCCCATATATCCATCTTCAAGTTTAGATAAGGATGAAAGTGGAAAGTCTGTTTCTGAAAAGGAATATAGAGGCATGATAGGATCATTATTATACTTGACTGCTAGCAGACCAGACATAGTGTTTGCAGTTGGTTTATGTGCCAGGTTTCAAACTTGTGCAAAAGAATCACACTTGACTGCAGTCAAAAGAATTCTTAGGTATCTAGTAGGTACTACTGATCTTGGCCTTTGGTATAGAAAAGGTTCTAGTTTTGATCTTGTAGCATATTGTGATGCTGATTATGCTGGAGACAAAGTTGAGAGGAAGAGCACAAGTGGATCCTGCCAATTCTTAGGACAAGCATTGATTGGATGGTCTTGCAGAAAGCAAAACACTATTGCTCTCTCCACAACTGAAGCTGAGTATGTATCTGCAGCTAGCTGTTGCTCTCAGATTTTGTGGGTAAGAAATCAGCTGGAAGACTACTCTCTAAGGTACACAAATGTTCCTATTTATTGTGATAATACAAGTGCAATTAATCTGTCTAAGAATCCCATTCAGCATTCTAGGTCTAAGCATATTGAAATAAAGCATCATTTCATTAGAGACCATGTTCAGAAAAAGAATATTGCATTAAGCTTTGTTGACACTGAAAATCAACTAGCTGACATTTTCACAAAACCCCTTGTTGAGGATAGATTCAATTTTCTTAAAGAAAAATTGTTAATCATGAAAAATCCCAATAAAGATTGATTACAGATCACTAAGGGCCTTAGACTAAACCCCTTGATATCATCTGATGCAAATCAGATAGATCTATCTCAATCAGAACATTCATCAGAATGTTCCTGAGCTCAGAATGTTCCTGAGTTCAGAGTGTTCCTCAGGTCAGAATGTTCAGAAAGGTCAGAACGTTCAAAAGTCTGATATCTGGGTCAGAAATCTCTTGTGTAAGATTTTGTGATATCCTTCTCCAAATATCCTTCTATAATTTTGAGCAATTAATGCTTGGTTATAAGAAGTTATACTTAAGGTTTAACCACCATGTAAAGCCTCAACTATCAAATCAACCTTTCCACTTCTCTTTGTACAAACGGCTACTTTTTCCCTTTCTCTCTCTTGTCCGTTCCATTTTTCCTCTTTCCCAATGTAACTACTATCATTTCCTTTCTTCTTTCTGCACGCCTTGTCTATATAATCAGTAACCACTTCTGATTATTTCACTTCTATCTCAATCCAAACCTCTCTCTTCTAAACTCTTCACAAAAATTTCAAAATCTAAGAACCCACTCTGTTTCTTACATTTTCTGAAAAATGGCAAGAACCAAAACCACTTCAAAGTTTGTTGATGGTGAAAATTCTCAAGTACAACATTCTCCATCACCACCACAAAACACCGCTGCTGATCAAACTTCTGATCAACCAACCTTGAACGAAACCCCTGTTCGTACAGTTCTTCCCGACGTTATCTACCCTGCTTTCGACGAACCAAAATCCTCGAAATCAAAATCTTCAAAACAACCAATCATCAAACCGAGACCTGTTCCTACAAGACGCTCCACAAGGATGAAGAAATCTTCAAAGGAACCAACAGTCACCCACATGGATCTTCTCTCTGATGAAGAAACAAATTCTGTTGAAGAAGAAGAGAAGATAGTTGAAGAAGAAAAGGAGGAAGAACCAAGCACTGAAGAAGAAAGCTCTGGTTCAGATGATGAGGAAATGGATGAGACTTATGAGGAACAAATAGAGGATGTTCCTGAAGAAATGGATGAAGATTCTGAACAAACTCTCACTGAGATTGTTAAGTCCGCAAGAAAAATCTACAATAAAAGAAAGGAGATTGCAAAAGAAGCTATGCCTCTGCCTACAGAGAAGTCTGCGTCTTCAACAAAGGGAAAGTCTACTTCTCAGAATGAAGAAGAAAATGTTGAGACTGGTGTGAAGAAGGAATCTTCCCCAAGAAAGCATGGCAAAGGAAAAGACATCACTAAAGTAGCTGCTGTCTTCAAGACTCAAAGAGCAGAAAAGATTGCCTTTAGACCTATGAGCAGATCCAAGTACTTTGAGTTTGAAAGCTTGGAGACAAAAGGATGGAATCTGAAGAAGTTCACAGATCCACAAGGATGGACTGACTTTGTGTCTCTACAAGAACACACTTATGAAGGATTGGTCAGAGAGTTCTACACCAATCTGATTGTGAAGCAAAAGAAGAAGGAGAATGAGAACTTTCTCATCTCTTCTGTCAAGGGAGTACAAATCACAGTTACTCAAGAGTTTCTTTCTGAAGCTTTGAAAATCCCTAATGAAGGTAACAAACTATTTTCTTGCTCATGGTTTGATGACCTCAAAGTTAGTAAAGAACAACTCATAGCCAAATACACCAAAGACAATCTCACCTTTAACTCCACAAATCTAGTAGATGTTCCAAAAATCCTTCACAACATGATTAGGCACACTCTAGTACCAAAATGTGGATCTTTTGATGTTGTTTCTGATATGGATCTCTGCATCCTCCACCACCTCATAAGCCAGACCAAACTCAATCTCTGTTTCATCATCATTCAACACATGATTGACTCATGCTTGGCCATGAAGCAAACAGTTGCTGGATTACCCTATGGAATGCACCTTACTCCTATCTTCCAGAAGGCAAAAGTGCCACTTGACGGTGAACCACGCAAGATTGACTTCATGAGGTTTACCTCCAAAACTCTAGGTCAACTACGCATCACCACCACAAATATGGCTTCCTTCACAACCTCTGAAACATCTGGCTCAACAAAGAGATCTTCTCGTCAGAATGTTCAGAAGGCAACAAAGAAGAGAAAGTTGGAAGAAATCAAAGATAAGACTCCTGAAGACAAAGAAGTCAGACCCTCCTCTCCACCTGCTATAGGGATATTCTCCAAAGTCGCAGAGCTTGCAAAGGAAATTGTGGAAGAAGGAAACTCACAGTTCTGCTCCCTGATTGGTCAATCAGTGTTTGAAGAGAATGCTCAGAAGGATAAAGAAGCATCCTCTCCAAAGGACGACATGAATAGTGAAAAAGCTGCTGAGATGGCTAAGGAAAACTCTCTTGCTGGAAATCAGAGAGTTGAAGAAAATACTGAGAAGAAAACTCAGAATGTTGATGAAGAAACTCAGGAAGTAGCTGAGATTTTGGCTTCCAACATGAGTAGGGAAGAGCACGCTCAAGATGAGCATATGGAATTTTCTACTGGCTTTGACCTCAACATTGAAGATTTCAATTCTGACTTCAACAATGAAGTGTTTCAAGATGGTCAGGAAATCTCTCAACAAGCTCAGAAAACTATTGAACTAGAAGTTCAGAAGGTTGAAGCTTCTGCTACTGAACCAGGAGTTCAGAATGTCCAAGTTGCTGAACCCATTCAAGCTGAAGAAACTGCTTCCATTGAGGAAATTGCTCCAACTGCTAGCAAAGCACAAACAGTTGATATAAATGCTCAAGGTGCTGAGCAAAATCAACTCTTTGCTGATCAACATATTGATCAAAATGCTTCAAATGAGCCTGATATGTCAGCAGATCCAATGCCTTTGGCCTCTGGATCTTTGCCTTCTGAAGAAGTTCAACGTATGGCTCATACTGTTCAGAATGTTAACCTCTCTTCCTCTACCATGGGATCTGTTGCTGGTGCAAGCAACTTCTTGGTTTCCAACCTTCCTACTCCAAACACCATACCCTCATATACTCCACCTCCACCGCCAATGAAAGCCACAAACAAACTCCCAAACATGTCTGCTTTGTTTGACTCTCTCAACACTTTTGTGTCTGCTAACAAGGAGAAAGCTGAAGCCTCTGGTGCTGCTGCACCTGCTAAGCCTTCAAGGGCTGAGAAGATAGCTTCAAGAGCACTAAGGGTTTCCACCAAAACCCACAAAATTGCTTGTGTATTGGCTGACTGGACTGTCAAGGTGCATGCCCCTGGATTGGCCATTTCACCTCCAGTTTTTGATGACCCCTCCATCTTTGAAGATGAACCATCTTCTGATTCTGGGGATTCTACTCCCTGAATCTTTGTGTTATTCCTCCCTATCCTTTTTGCAGATGACTAAAGGGGGAGAAGCTTTAGGATTTATGTCTTAAGTTTTTTCTTAGTTTTAGGCCCTAAGTAGGTCTAAGTGATCAATAGTTATTGGAGTTTAGTGACTTCACCTTTTGCTTGATCACATGCTTTGAATTTCTTTTTTGTTTTTGAACCATATAATTCATGTAACTATACTTCATGTTTACATTAATGAATGATATTGATTTTGGTTCAATCTTGCATATCTTTATTTTATATGCAAATGCATTATAAAATTGAGGGGGAGCTTTTTAAGTTCTTAAAAACTCAGCATAATAGATTATAAAAATGAGGGGGAGCATTAAAAATAAATTTTCTAAGCTCTGTTTATCTCTGTTTATATAATCAAAATCCTTAATCCTAAATCATAGGTTTATCATCTTCAAAAAGGGGGAGATTGTTGAGGCAAAATCCCTAATTAATTTTAAAGATAATAAACCATTATGATTAAAGAATTAATGGACTTTGATTAATTCCTTGGTATTTAACTTGTGCTCTTGAGTGTTTTACTAAGACAGGAACAAGGTTTAAATCATACCAAGATTCAAAGAATCAAAGTACATTTGAATTCATGATCTAACACTGAGGTCAGAAAGTTGGTTCAGAATGTTGCTCAGAGTTCAGAATGTTGCTCAGAGTTCAGAATGTTGCTCAGAGATCAGAATGTTCGCACAAGAGATCAGAAGGTTGCTTCCATACAAGCCCAGAATCTCAAGAACATTAATCAAGGTCATGCAAGGCACATATGACATAAATATATGTCAAGGAAAGTACTTCTGCATGGATCAATCAAGCAATAAAGGCATACACAAGGATTATGTCAAAAATGATACTTAATGTTCATGTAAAGACTATGAACATTAAAGTACTAAGAATATTCCAAAGGAAAATATCATTCCAGGAGTTATATTCACTGCTCTTCATTATTGCTTCACTATTAGGATTTGATTACATCAAATGGTAGTCTTACAAATCATCCTAAGTGAAACAAAGGAACATTCTGAAGATCAGAATGTTCAGGCTCTGCACATGCTCACTTTATGAACAGTACAGTAGGTGAAAAGCAAAAAGCAAAAGCAAAGCAAATCTATCTTGATCAATCAGAGATAGACACGCATGGGAGTTGGTACTGTATAAGGACAACACAATCTCTCAAAGCATGGGCATGAAGATGCAGAATCCACTAACTCAATCCTGCACCAAGTCCCAAGGCAGATCTGGGAAATGAACTTTCTGAAGTTTGATGAAAAGTTCATACTTTGGCTATTGCCCAGAAATTCATGTAAAAAACACATGGCACGCCCAGAACTTCATATGTTCATTCATATATGATGAACCCAGATGAAGAACATGATGAACCCAGATGAAGATCATCATGAACGCAACAACATTCTGATGTTCATCAGAGATCAGAATGTTCACCCAGATTTTCAAGTTAAAGCTTGTGGGACCCAAGGACACATGGCATAACACCATTGGACACCCTACAACGGCTATATGAGTCCCATGACTCTATAAATAGAGATCAAGGCCTTAGCAAAACTTGCACCATTGCAAAGCATACAAGAAAACAACTCTGATTTTGTTTGAAGCTTTTGCAAGTGAAATTGATCAATCTCTAAGGCTTTTGTTTCCTTAGTGCACATCAATACTCTTTGTTATCTCGTGCAAAGATAACTTTCTTCTTCCCCCTCCTCTGTTTGATTCTCAAACATTCAAACTCCACACAAATTGCAAAGCATACAAGAAAACAACTCTGATTTTGTTTGAAGCTTTTGCAAGTGAAATTGATCAATCTCTAAGGCTTTTGTTTCCTTAGTGCAAATCAATAACTCTTTGTTATCTCTTTCGCAGATAACTTCTTTCTCTTCTTCCTCCTCTGTTTGATTCTCAAACATTCACATCTCTTACAAATTGTAACAAAGTCTCATCTAGCTTTAGGGGTACTAAAGCATTAGTTTTGAGCAAAAGTGTAAAAGTCTAAGTAGGTAACTTAGCAAGAAGGTGCAAGCCTGCTGAGGCTTAGAGAATACAGATTTGTAAGTGTTCAGGTGAACACAGATTGTAAGGTGCAGGACTTGGGAGGTTATCTCAAGGCATCATAGTGGAAACTCTCACAAGATTGTGAGGAGAGGACTAGCCCACATTGGGTGAACCTCTATAAATCTCTGTGTGTTCTTTCTCTCTTCCCTATACTCTTTATTTTCTGTATACACAACACACACCAACACATTTACTTTGTTAATCAGTTTTCGTGTATGAACTTCAGAACGTTCTGAGTTCAGAAAGTTAACTTAACCATTCCAAGTAAACAACTTGAGAAGCACTTTTAAGTTTCAGGATAATTATTAAAGGGTCACAATTCAAACCCCCCCTTCCTTGTGACTATTTTATCTACTTCAACCTAGACAGAAAGACTCTTGGGCACTTAAAAACATAATTAAAAAATTACTTAATAAAAAAAAACGAAAATAAAAGAATAAAATACCAATATAACTAAAAAAAGACAAAAAATAAAATATGAGACATTAAAAAAATGACTAAAAATAATAAAATGAAAAGAAAAAATAAAATACTTAAAACTGTCACTTCGGAACCAAAATGAGGTATTTTAAAATACCTCTCTGCCGAAAGACGAGCTTTAAAATATGAATAAAAACGAGAAATATAACGTGAGAAATAAAATACGCGTAAAATGAGTTTACAAAAATGCAAATGAACATGAGAATTAAAAAATGCGAATAAAACAAGAATTAAAATGCAAAATAAAAGGATAATTAAAATGCAAAGTAAAATGAGAATTATAATGCAAATAAAAGGAATTTGAAAATGCGAACAAAATGAATTTTTAAAGTGTGCACAGAATGAGAGATTCTGGGAATGCAATGCTTATGAATATAATGATATGAATGCCTGCGATGCAAGTATGAATGTAAAGACGGCGAAGATGACTTGACTGGGAGTAAAACAGGTTCATTGGGAACAAACTGATGGGTACAACTAGGGAGGAAAGACTGTCTGTTACCGGTACAAAGGTAAAGTTAACAAACACAAATGAGATTAAATTGTCCGCTACTGGTACGAAGGTAGGTTTAACAATGGACACTTAACTTAAGATAAAATTGAAACAAACATTGGGGACATTGAAAAGTATTGGTAAGATGATTGTTTGGTGGGATCTGCCACTTGAAATAAACTTGATTAGTGACATTCCTAGATCAGACACACTGGGAATGACACTTGAAAGAAAAGAAAAAAAAAAAAACTGAGTGACGTCTCGTCATCCGACATACCGGGAGATGATATTGTTGACATTTCGTCTTCCGACCAAGCGGGGAATGAGACACTTGATATTCCGTAATCCGATATACTGGGAAAGATACATCTAATATTCCGTAATCCGACAAATCGGGGAATGAAACATCTGATATTCCGTCTTCCGATAAACCGGGGAAAGATACATCTGATATTCCGTAATCCGGCAAACCGGGGAATGATCTACTTGACATTCCGTAATCCGACAAACCGGGGAATGATCCACTTGAAATTCCATAATCCGACAAACCGGTGAATGATACACCTGATATTCCGTCTTCCGATAAACTGGGAATGATCCATTTGGCATTCCGTAATCCGAAAAACCGGGGAATGATAATCTTTACATTCCGTCTTCCGATCAAGCGGGGAATGAAACACTTCTAAAGATAAAGACTAAGTGACATCTCGTTATCTGACAAAACATGGGATGACGCTTTTGTGAAGATAAAAAAAAAAGTTGACATCTCGTTTTATGACAAAGCAGGGGATGACACCTTTATGGAGATACAAAGACAATAAGACATAGGGTGGTCAATGCAATAATCAATAAATGATACTATGCATATTATATGTGCATGAACGTTTATATGCATGAATATGTGTATGAATTAATGCATGAAACTTGTATGAACGTATGACAGTATATAACTTGATAAAACAAGATTGGACAAGTAATTTGGGAGGTGGACCAACAATCGCAGTACAGACACTCGACAATTTCATTGGGAATGATATCACTTGAGATGAATCAAATCACTGTCGGTGTAAATCCCGTTAATCAAACAACTGATGGAGGAAAAACCCATAATCATACAACTGAAGAGGTAAAAGCCCATTAATCAAACTAGTGAAGAGGTAAAAAAACTACTTAATCAAGCCACTGAAGGGGTAACAACCCATTAATTAAACCAATGAACGGGGTAACAAATCATATTTTGGCAGAACTCGCCATCAATCAGACCACCGGAAGAAGTCGCCCTCAATCAAAACATAGGCAAAAGTCGCCATCAATCAAAACATAGGCAAAAGTCGCCATATGTTTTTTTTTCTTTCATCATTATTTTGAAACCCTAATTTTTGCCTGGACCGCCATTTCGGGTTTTCAATCCTTCGAGAATATATTCTTTCTTTTATGCCCCTAATTTTTGTCTGGATCGCCCATTTCGGGTTTTCAATCCACCTGGACGCTCATTTTTGGCTTAAGCCGCCCTTTCATGTTTTTGACTTAGCGAGCTTATTATTTCTCTCTTTTTTTTTGATAGAGATCATCTCACGGTCATTGGTCATACTTCTCTTGCAGAGTTTAACTATCCTTGAGACGGATGTTGATGTATGATTCTTCCACTCATGAGTTCAAAGAAAATGTACCTGTTGTTTATGCACTTCAAAAGACATGAAAAGTTTTAAAAAAAATTGCTTTAAGTATTAAAATCAAAAATAGAAGAAAATAATGCAGACAGAATAAATGAGAGTTTCAAATAAAGGGTATAATCTCAAAATAAATGTAATAGGGTGGTGGCTTGCTAAAGGCATGGCTCCATGTATTTTAAAAGTTTGGAAAATAGTAATTATATGGGAAAGGTACGTTGAACACAATAACCACTGTTCTTACTAACAACTCTGAATTCCACTGTTCCAAGACTTTGATTTACAGATGCTTCAGATCAGAAGTCTTTTAACAGCTGAGATGCCCCAGATGAATCATATCTGATTTGATGCAGTTACCTTGCCATAAGTTGGAGGTCTTTTGACGACTGAAATGCCCCAAGTGAGTCATGTCTGACCAGATCCAGTTACTTTGTCATAATCCATAACTTTTGCATAGATCACCCTTGCGGGTTTCAACCTATCAGGACAAACATTTTCCATCATTTTTTTATACATACCTCTAACTTTTGCATGGACCGCCCTTTCGGGTTTTCAATCCATCGAGACGCTCTTTTTTGCCTAAGCTACCTTTTCAGGTTTGCGACTTATTGAGTTTTTTCATTTTTATATTTATGTCTCTAACTTTTGCATGGACGTTCCTTTCAGGTTTTTAGTCCATCGAGACGCTCTTTTTTGCCTAAGCCGCCTTTTCAGGTTTGCGACTTATCAAGCTTTTTTATTTTAACAAAGTATTTCTTGACCGCACTGGTATTCACATGACGTACAAGTTCATCACCATTGTTTGTAATTAGGCATTCCTTTGCCCCTTGGAATCTGGTGAAATCAGATAAATTTTTTTAGCACAAGACCACTTTCTTTGAAATTCATGGGGACGAGCCTTCCTTGTTGGAAATTTGCTTCATCCTTTTGACACAACTGTCCATGACATACGACAATAATGCTTTTAAGTTCAATCAAACTTGGCCTTCATTAGCACTCTCATTGACGGGACTCTGACCTCTATGTGAGGCACTGCCTTTATGTTGCATACTGAGGGATGGTGGGGGGGGGGGGGTTACCCCTGTTGAAGCGTGTACTAAGGTACAATATCCATGCAAAGCAAATGGTAGCATGTCATCTTCAGGACAATCTCTTTGATATTCTGTTTGCAGCTTTGGCGGCTAAGATGCCCCAGTAGGCGAATGATCTCATTAGGAATTTCTTCCTCCTCCTCTTCTTCAGCCTCGGATACAAGGAACTCAAAATTGAAAGATGTAACGCCTTAGTTTTTATTTGATTATTTTGGTTGATTTTTAATATGTTTTATGTATTTTATATGCTTTAAAATAATTTATGTGACTTATGTGGTGTGTTGCATTTTATTATAATTATTTTAAATTATTTAATAGGAATAAGTAAGAAAATAATATTGTTGGAAATATTGGGGGTTAATGAGAATTAATAGGTTTTAGTAGGAGTTAAGAAATAAGTGGGGGTTACACTTTGGGGAGAGTAGGAAAGAGTTAGGCAGAAAACTTTTGTACGTACAGTAAGAAAAGAAAACTAAGCTTTTTGGGAGAAAAGGGAGAAGAGCCAAGAACAAGGGGAATTGCCTAGAAGAGAGATTAAATTGCTGTAGTTGTTCTTCTTAATCCAGGTAAGGGTGAGGCTAGCATTCAATTTTAATATATATACATGATTCTGAAAATTGGATTGAATTGGTCTGTTTTGTTTAGGTTTTGAGAACTTGATGAATTGTTGAAAATATTGTTGAATTGTTGATTGATTCTATGTTTTTGTGTTGCTTTGAGTACTATGATGTATATAAGACCTGTAAACGTTTCTGTAAATCATTTTGGGTGATTGGGGGATCAAAATTGGGTTTTTGGATGAGAAAGGGTTTTGGAAATCGTAGGTTTGAACTGTACAGATGATGCGTCGCTTAAGCGAAGCTTCCCGTCGCTTAAGCGAGCATTCATGTAGTTGCCCAGAATTCTGAAAAGCCAGTTCGCGTAAGCGAGCGTCAAGCGAGTTGTAAGCGAACAAGAACCTGACTTTCGTCATTATGTTCGCTCAAGCGAAGTTCCCGTCGCTTAAGCGAGCAACCCAATTCTGCCAGAACCTGTAGCATGTGAGCGTCGCTTAAGCGAACGCCAAGCGAACGTGAAGCGAGATACTCCCAGACTTACGTCTTTTAGGTCGCTTGTAGCGAACCACGAGCGAACCTTGAGCGAGCGAGAACCAACCATTCTGTGAAGATTTCGCTTGAAGCGAAATGGCCTTCGCTTGAAGCGAGATAGGTCCTGTAAGACCAATTTCTGAATTTTGCTACGTGCACTAGGACAGCTTTCAGAGCATCTTAATATGTTTATGGGATTTATTAAACATTGTTTGCATGGTGAAAATTATAAAAGATGGAATATATCGTGGGATGATGCATATTGAATTAATTACAAGTATGTACGTCGTGTTGTCGAGTGGTGTTGAGTCTGATGTCCAGTTGGGGAGTGTGTCATAATTATTTAGGCACAGGTGTTGATGTTGTATGTAGATATACACAAGTGGAGTCCATTGCATAATTCATAAAAGCGGTGAGGGCTTTTCCCTGGAACGCCTTGTCGTTCAAAGCGGGAGGACTCATGTCCTTGAACACTTTGTTGTTCAAAGTGGTGAGGACTTAGGTCCTGATGAATGCTTTAACCATTCAATTTCCGGTGAGGGCTCCTGCCCTGTATATTGGTACCACATGCATGTGCATTGTTGCATCGTCGTAGTTGTTGTATTGGGTGAGTCGTCATTGTTGTTGACGTGTCGTTGATATTGAGTTGGTGTCGGTGTGTAGTCATCATGAAATGAAATTGATGCAAATTAATTATAAATAAGGGAATGGTTGATAATCAAGAATAATGTTATATTCATACATATGATTTGGTTGAGGTGTATTGTTGTTATTCCTTTTTCAATTGATGAATTATTTATATATATTATTTTGATTGTGAATCTCTCCCCTTCTGCTTGAAAATGTTGCCCTTCGTATGGGTAACTTGCAGGTGATCTTGAGTAGTAGGTGGTGGCTCAATGTTTAGGGCTCTGTTGCGTATGGGATGGGATTGTTTTATTATTTTCATTGCTATGTAACGAATAATGAGACATGATGATGTAGACTTTGTTGAATCATTTTGATGAGGCCTTTGCGCCAAGATTTTATTTGAGGATTAATTTTGATTGAATGAATATTCCGCTGCAAATTTTTATAAGTTGATTGTTGATGTTTAATAGTTTATTTCTATTAAAGAATTTTATATAAGCAGTGTAATGCTCCGTTTGTGGTTTAACTCTGATTTGCTTTATTTAAATTACGTATTTTTTGGGAACGGGGTGTTACAAAAGAGAGTACTAGGTCAAAGTGTTCAACGGGTTTATTAATGCATGATTTGATTATTGATTTTGAAAAGTAAATGATTGTTATGATTATGCAGATATGATTAAAGAAATTTTATTTTTTTGGTTTTTTTGTATTACCATTTTTCAAGAAAAAGCACAAAATAAAACAAAGTCGGGATCAAGACGACCTTTTAATTAATGACAAAAATAGATAAAGCAAAGAGCCCTAAACAAGTTTAATTCTTTCTCGGGTGGGACGAAATGATTTTTTTTTTTGAAAAACATAAAACAACAAACAAACATTTTAATTGAACAAATAAGCAGTACAAAGAAACATCAACAACGACCCAAATTCAGCTAAACATTCCACGTGGCAATAATAGGTACCAATATCTGATAGCGGATTAACTTGCACGTCGGAGTTCAATCTTAGAAAGGCAGAAGATTGGCTTCAACTAAATCTTGAACTACACTCTTGAAAGCATAACAACATGGAAGACACATGAAAGGTCAGCTCTAAACTGTGGTGGCAATTTCTTGGGTATTGGTGGAGGAGCCTTAGTCTGGACCCAATTCCTTTCGAGCAACATTGGGAGCAACTCTGCATACTTCATGGAAATTGGATAAAATTTTGTTCTTGGAGCCTGCTTTTGTGGATTGAGTTGTTGAAGAGCCGTTTGTTGAGGCTGTTGTTGATACTGTTGTTGATATTGTGGAAACTGATGTTGATAACCCGAATATTGAACATCATTGGCAATGGGCATAACAGCGGCAACAGGGTGATAAATTGGATATTGTTGTTGAGGCAGACCTTTCACCATACTCACCTCTTGATCTTCGTCCTCAAAATCGTCAGCGGGAACATTTTCTTTGACCAAACGTCCTTTTTAGACCCATTATTCAATACGCGTACCCACAGTCAACATCCCTGCAAAGTTGCTGGATGCACTTGCAATCATATGCTCTTTATAAAACTGATCTAGAGTATTCAGAAAAATCTCTGTTAACTCTTTCTCTTCCAGAGCTGGACGGACTTGTGCGGCGAAATCTCTCCAACGTTGGACATAAGCTTTGAAAGATTCATTATCATTCTAGGTCATGGCCTACAGTTCGCCTCTGTTTAGGACCAAGTGCAAGTTGTAGTTGTATCGCTGAACGAAAGCCTCGCACAAATCCTCGAAAGTTTTGATATCAACCCTATTTAGATTCGTGTACCATGTGAGTGCGGCACCCATCATTAGTTACTTGGGCAAACATCTTTCTCACGTACATCGCCAAATGAGTCTCAGGGCCAGTGTTCCCTTTGTACTTCTCAAAATCAGGGATCTTGAATTTGGGTGGTATCATGACATTGGGAACCAGGAAAAGATCATACACATTCTTCCCAAACAGTTTCTTCCCACGGAGAGCTTTCAATTCCAGATGTATTTTATCAAACTTTTCGTCCAGTTCATCTACCCGGTAATATGCAGCCACACCTTTCGAGTGATAGATGGGTCCATGGTCTTGTTGAGTAGTGTGAATCAAAGGTGATGAGTAAGTCATAGCAGCTTGAGGGAACAAAGGGCCCAGTTGAGAGATAGGTGTTATCTGTTGCACAAAAGGAGTTTGAAACCTAGAGACACCAAGACGAAATACTTCACTAGAACTTAAAGGTGTGCTCTAGAGACAACCTTCCAGCATAGCATGTTGAGGAGTGAAACTAGCAAACACTGTTGAAATCAGGTTAGTGGAAGTAACCGTCTGAGCTTGAGTGCTAACAAAAGGAAGCGATAATGGCTAACCCTGTGCAGCCGTCATCAAAGATACTAAGTTCCTCAAAATCTCATTTTCGGCCCGTAGGGTCGTCACCTCTTCACGAATCTTGTGGTTCTCTTGTTCAAGATGATCCATTTTGATTTGCCCGAGTGTTGTAGATGCGAGTTGACTGATGGATTGACCTTTTATGGAGAAGACACAATATGAGACACGGACTAGAAACTATGAATGCAAATGATGCATGATATGCTTATGCAAAAAAATGTATTTTTTTAAGGACTTATCAAAGTTTATTGTAAACATTGTTGAAGAACATGGTTTCATTTGAAAATGGTAAAGATATTGCAATAAAGTCCTTTTTCAAAAGGTAATAACGAAATCAAGGAAGAAGTTCTTAACAAAAGCAAAAGCTTAGTTGTATTTCTTGATGTTCATTCTCACAAGGTCCATTCCTTTGATGTTTACAAAAAACTCTGCTAAGTCCTTCAATATTTGGATGGAAAAAATTATTTATGAATGAATGCATGATTATGCTAAAGAACATGGAAAACATGGTGAGGTTAAGTTCCAGAATGTTGGAGTCAAGGGTAATAACACCATTTGGTAAGGACTATGGTTTCAATTTGCACTTGTAACAAGGGTTCTACCAAGTTCCCAAATTATAACCACCCTTGTGAATGTATCGGTGCTCAGGACTGCTCGCTTCTACTCAAATACCATTCATAAGGAGGTCTAGTTTGAGTGTACTATTGCGTATGAACAAAATTCAAGACTGCTCTTGGTTTAGTCACCGCACTACGTCCTAAAAAGGCCAAGATGGGTTAAGGGTGATCTAAAGGTTCTCAACGTTTATCGGACTTTAAAAATAATAGAGCCAATCACGACTGCTCATGTAGACATCATATTACTTTGAAAGTCCTCCGTTGAGTGGGGTTACATCACATGCACACATAGCGCAAGACCGCTGTATGGAACTATGATCGTACCCCGTCCTATCCTATATTTCACTCAAGCCCGGGTGTAGGACTTATCTCACCACTCACGTTTAAAAGTAAACAAGTAGGCACGTATTCACAAGGTGTATAAGCAATAATAAAGCACAAGTAAAGAAAGGGTAAGATAGGCTTAACCCACTTAGGAAATTTTGTTTCCCAGTGAAGTCGCCATTTATGTGCTCGTGATTTTCGGGTATCAATCCATTAATTGGTTTTGAACCTAAAATCTTTGAACTTTCAACGTTTATTCGTGAGAAGGGAAAAAGTGAGTAAAAACCCTTATGAGATCAAAGTTCGGGGGATAGTTTCGAATAAGGAAGGTGTTAAGCACCCTAAACGACTTCGGTACTTCGAAAGAGCCTCTTGCCTAAATTATCTTGTGCTAATTACTTGCTTATTTATTTGTAAAATGTTGCCTAAAGTCTAAGTGAAAGAATGGAGGGAGAAGAAGTATGTTTTTTGGTTGTTTTTATTGATTTGGAAAGACATAATTCTGTTGCCTACTTACCCAAAAATTGGGATCAAAATCAAGTAGTTCACTCAAAAATTTATTTGGTGGGTTAGATTGATTTTAAAGTTTTAGAAAAAAGTTTATAGAAGGGATGAGAGACCTCAAGGTATAGAAGAATAAAATGGAGTGAAGTTGGTTGATTTTATTTACAAGAAAGCAAGTCTAAATATGTATTAAAATTGATTAAAGATTTGATTAAGAAATAAAAGGAAAAAGATCACTTGGGTTAAAACCCAAGGTTTCTTGAAGAAAATATTTTTGGAGTTTTGATTATTTGATATTTTTTGGAAATTAATTTTTCTAAGTTAAACATAAACTAAAAAAACTACATGTAACGGCGTAACGTAATAAAAAATAAGAAATTTACAAAGGACGTTGGATCCTAAGCAAATTCTCAAGTTTGAAATGAACCTAAAATTACTAATAATTTGATTTTAAGAAAAAAAAATTAAAGTCCAATCATTAACCTAATTTGTCACTAATTCATTTGGTCCTCGATCGCAATTATAGCATAAAACGGTAAACAAGTGTGTGATAGTGTCGGTGCATGTGTCGGTGCATATTCTCATTATTTGGATATTTACATAGGTTCCTAGATACATGCTAAAGTCTCAAGCAAAATATAAATGACAAGAAAAATAAAATGCGGAAAATAAAATTACATTAAGTCCTAAATACACACTAAAAATAGTGACAATAAAAATAAATGACTAAGAAAGAAAATATGCATGAGATGATGAAGAGTAATAAAATGCAAATGTAAAATAAAAAAACAGTAAATAACAATTAAAGAAATCACAATATTTTTGTAAGTTTTTAGAGGAAAGATTTTAAGTAAAAGATGTGCAGAAAGTAAAAAAAAAAGTGGTAAAAATAGTAAAACAGTAGAGAAAAATAATAAAGGAAAAATGGGCTCAAGCTGGACAAATCTGGACCATCTGATGAATCAAGAGGTCAAGATTCAATCACAGTAAGATATCATCACAGCCACTGGATCTAAGATCCAAGAGTAAAAAAAAAAAAGAACACTGTAACTATAGTAAACTAGCGCGTATACCAAAAGCAAGGGAATAAGCAGCCTCTGTCAAATCTAAAGATTTGTCGGCTTAAACAGAAGATCACACAGTAGCAAATCAAAGAGATACATGTGATCACTAACCAAAATCATCACTGGCCGTCAGATTCCAGATCCGACAGCCTAGATCTTGAAGGCGCATGAATACACCGTAGATCATATCACACAAGATTGTTTAAACAAAAATCAATATAAAATGCAAGCTTCACCAAAAAACAGACCAACGGAGAAGCTCTCCCTCTATACTAAAACCAGACCAACGGAGAAGAAGAAGAAGAGCGGTCGAAAATCCTCCAGCGCGGTGGTTGGCCGTAGCGCCGCCACGTCGGAGTTTTTTTTTTTTTTTTTCGAAAACTTTTTACATCAAAAGCTTCGTCCTCTTCTTCTTTGTCCGAATCTACTCTTAGAATTTTGAAATCGAGCTCAAAATGACCTAGATCTACAAAAACAAAGTCCGAAATTCTACCTTCTTCTCTTTCGATTCGGTTACTGTTCGTGTTCTTTGTTTTGGATCGGCTTGTTATGAGTTTGGCTTAGGACCAGTTGTCCTTCGTTGAGGCCGGTTCGAACTGGTGGTGTACAAATTCAATCTTCTTCTCTTTCGATTCGGATCTGGATAAGAGTTTTGATTTAGACTATTTTACCGAATTCGAACAAATGATGATGATGATTGTGGTAGGTTGTTCACGTTACTGTTTTTGCTTATTGTGAAAGAACAGACTCGAAAATATTAGTGTTAGATTGTTATGAGATTTCTGGAAAAAGTGTATGAATGTTCTTTGTGAATTCTTGAGGAATTTTGAGTTTGATCTTGAAAAGTTGAAAGAAATTGGGAATTAGGGTTTTTGATGGTGATGGTTGGTGCGGCTTTGTCAGTCCCTCTCTCTGACCACTGTGCAATAAATGCACCCCTATTTATACTGACAGGTTAGGTTAACTTGGATCAAAGGACCAATAGGTTGATGCCACTTGGACAAAAAGACTCTTTGGCACTTAAAAACAGAATTAAAAAATTATTCAATAAACAAAAACGAAAATAAAAGAATAAAATACCAATATAACTAAAAAAGACAAAAAATAAAATATGAGACATTAAAAAAATGACTAAAAATAATAAAATGAAAAGAAAAAATAAAATACTTAAAACTGACCCTTCGGAACCAAAATGAGATATTTTAAAATACCTCTCTAACGAAGGACGACCTTTAAAATATAAATAGAAAAGAGAAATATAACGTGAGAAATAAAATACGCGTAAAATGAGTTTACAAAAATCCAAATAAACATGAGAATTAAAAAATGCGAATAAAACAAGAATTAAAATGCAAAATAAAAGGCTAATTAAAATGCAAAGTAAAATGAGAATTATAATGCAAATAAAAGGAATTTGAAAATGCGATCAAAATGAATTTTTAAAGTGTGCACAGAATGAGAGATAAAATGCAGATGAAATGCGGATAAAATGTGCAATTAAAAAGTGAATAAAATGAGTAAAAAGCGGGGACCTTGGTCAAAATTTGGGGTATGACAGTAAGCATTTTAGTTCTGCTTGGGGGATCCTTAAAGTTGTCTTATTTTGCCCTTGTTTCCTTCCTACTCATTCCTACATCGGGATCTTATTCTCTAAGTGGTTCCTTTGGCGGAATTGTGCTTTGATTCTCCTTTATTATCTTCTTCTTAACCGCTAAAGGAGCCAACACATTTATGCTTCTTAATTACCTATTTTGGTTGCAAAAAGGTAAACAACGGTTAGGATTCTTCAAATCCCCCCAATTCATTATGTTGGATATTAAATAACAGTAATGTTGCGTTTATCTATTCTAGATAGATTATACAAGTGATGAGGCCATTGAGACGTTAATAACCCAACCGGTCGTCAAGCTGCACCTGCTGATCACACGGTGATCCATATGTGTGGGGTCTATAATATCTCATTTGATTAGGTATATCCCTCCTAAGTCTGGTTGCACATGTTGATCACACGTTGATCCTTACGTGTGGAGTCTTACCGTCTCAAAGGTAATTAAAATCATGACTTAAATTAGCTTTCCAAGATTTCCCAAGGCAATGAAGGCCAAGGTTCCTGTAGGACTACCCATCTATGAATCTTAGGACACTCATAACACACTCTTTATCTCTCTCTCTCTCTCTCTCTCTCTCTCTCTCTCTCTCTCAGTAGTTCTACAAACGGACAGCCCTATCATTGTCTACCTTACCAAGGGTTTAAGAGAATGGTTCTTCTAGGCTACAATTTATTTCATTCAAGCAGAAACTTGTTTCCTTAATTATAACTAGTTACCTCCTAGGTTCAGTAGATTTTACTCGATATAAGTAATGTCACATCCTAAGTACTTAATACTAGGGTCAATTCGCTTTCGGTATCTTTCGCTAGCTATACCTAATTACTTCCTAAATAGTTAGATATTAATAGCAAGATATAAATATCAAGATATGAACATCAAGATAGTAATATCAATATTAGGTCTTGTCACAACCTAAGTATCTAATCTAGGGTTGCACTACGAGAGAAATAAACTAAATTCCTGATAAAACTAAATAGCGAACAAAACATAAATAAAATAAAAATGGCATTAAATTATATAAATATCCAACAAAAAGAAATAAAGGTTCATATTAGAACTGTAACCTAAAAAAATTTAATTACACATGATAAATAAAAATAAATTATTAAAGATAAAAACATTCCCCAGAAAATCAAGGAGAAGATAGAAACTCCTCTGAAGCTCTATAAATGCCTTCCTCTTGAACTACTTTAGTTCTGAACGAGAAATTATGAATGAGGAAGGCTTGTATTTATAGTGAAAGTTTCTAACTGGGTTCGGGCTAAACACGCGGGCTTTACCCACAAAAAGCAGGAAAAGACGCTTGCGCCCCGAGTTTTTGGATGCTCGGGGCGCCAAAACCATGCTCTATGTAACACCCCGTTTTCCCAACGTGAAAATTTCTCAAAAAGAATAAATAATCAGAGTAAACACATAACGGAGCATCACATTCTTAAATCATCTCAAGTAATGGATAAATAATAATTTTTTCCTTCAGAAAAATAGTCATTTAAAATATTCAAATACTGCAGCGGAAATCATTAGAGTCATCACAAAAGTTTATGGCACGCAGGCCTCATCAACGTCTCAGAAAATCCTCAACGTAAACATAATCATGAAAATCATAAATAACATAATACGCAAGGAACAGAGAAAATATAAGTAAGGTTCCCCATCCCGTTACGTATCAGAGCACCTAGACACAACCGAGGAATGCCTCACACGACTGCACCTAATCTTGGTTACCTGCACTTGCCCACAAGGCGGAAATTCCAACATAAGGGGTGAGATTCACAATAATTATATTAAACATGTAATTCAATAATCACAGTTAACAACAAAACATAAGCTCAACATGTCACAAACAATGACATTTAGCATCTACGACATCATCATGTAAAACATGTCACTTAGCATCATAACATCATCACAAATCTTCATCATAGACATCTTAGACGACTCGACTCGACAACTTCACTTGACTATGCAACCCTAACATCTTATATGCATGTGGTACCAATCCAGGGCATAAGCCCTCGTCGCTGTGAGCATAAATATACTCCAAGGCATAAGCCCTCGTCGCTGGTGAGCAAAAGCTCCAGGGCATAAGCCCTCGTCGCTGGTGAGTAAAAACTCCAGGGCATAAGCCCTCATCTTTGAATGAGTATGCATGAGACTCAACACATTTTAACTTAAACAAGTTAACATCTTAAACGTCGCGAAACATCTTAATCATCATAGACTGACACATGCAGCAACTATACATAGGTAAACAGCAACATGGCAGCAAGTTTATCACAAGATATAACATCAACGTTGCAAACATCGTCCCAAACATCGCATGTATTTCAAATATTCACAATTCATATAATTCATATATCACACATATGCCTCATAGATCATCATAAATAATCCCAACCATCAAGTATCATCATTAAAGATTGCATTACACATTATTAAAAGCCTCTTAAGCTACCCCAAGTTTAACTCTCAAGGTCTTATGCGAAAACAGATCGCAAACAGAACAGGCTGTGACTTCTGTCCGAACTCGCTATGGCGAGTGGGATTGCTCGCCTCGCGAGTAACTATAGGTCCTGCTCGCTATGGCGAGTTGGATTGCTCGCCTCGCGAGTAACTATGGGTCCTGCTCGCTA
Organism: Medicago lupulina; assembly: GCA_958299785.1. Lineage (NCBI taxonomy): Eukaryota > Viridiplantae > Streptophyta > Magnoliopsida > Fabales > Fabaceae > Medicago > Medicago lupulina. The sequence continues at coordinate 41,554,851 of OY283142.1, forward strand.
TGGCGAGTTGGATTGCTCGCCTCGCGAGCGATGAAGGTTCTACTCGCCGTGGCGAGTTGCTTAGCTCGCCTAGGCGAGCGATGAACAGCAGCTACGGATTATGCGAAATTCTCACCAAAAACTCCCAAATTCCATCACTATAACCATCAAAACCCTCTAAAACATCAGTACTATGGTTATTCTACATACTGCACTCAATCTCTACACCTGTTTCGCAGTTTTACGGCTTCAATTCACAATTTTCCCAATTTTAACCTATTTTCAATTCTCTCAAAAACAACCCTATGCTTGTTAATCATGATTAGGAGAACTACAGATTAATATAATTGAATCGCTAGGCTCACCCTTACCTTAATTATGCAGAAATCGCAGCTCTCTTGGTCTCTTATCTCTTCACGTGCCTTTTCTCCTTTTTTCTCCCAAAACTGATCGTACGTACTGACAACTCTCAAAACCTAATTTCCCTTTATATACTCCCAACAAATCTTATCTTATTTACTCTTTCTCCCACAAAACTTTCTAAAATCTCAAAACTAACCCACATCTTTATATTTATTTTATTTTAAAATCTTATTGTATTAAACAATAAAATAAGTCACCACGTCGCATAAAAACATATAAAATCTTAATTCAACATCTCATAATATATTAATAAATATATCTAGACTCCTCAAACAATTCCAATAATTAAATAATTAAACAAAATGGGCGTTACAACTCTCCTCAACTTATAAGATTTTCGTCCTCGAAAATTACCTCAAGCAAATAATTCTGGATATGATTCCAACATCTTACTCTCTAACTCCCACGTCAAGCTTTCGCCAGTCGCTCCCGACCAAACGACTCTAACGAGAGGTATCTCCTTGCCTCTCAACGTCTTCACTTTCCGATCATCAATCCTAACCGGTAAAGTCCCCACCGTAAGGTTGTCTCTAACTTGCACTTCATCACTCTGGATCACATGAGACGGATCCGGAACGTACTTCCTCAGTTGCGACACATGAAAAACATCATGCAAATTCGATAAATGTGGTGGTAATCCAACACGATAGTCCACCGTCCCAATCCTCTCTGATATCTGATACGGACCAATAAATTTCGGGGTTAACTTCTTTGACTTCAACGCACGGCCAACACCGGTCATAGGAGTAACTCTTAGGAACACATGATCTCCCTCTTGGAACTCAAGTTCCTTTCTACGCTTGTCATGATAACTCTTTTGTCGACTCTGCGACGCTTTCATCTTCTCTTGGATCATTCTTACTTTCTCGGTAGTCTGTTGAACAATCTCCGGTCCTAACATCACATTTTTGCCTGACTCAAACCAACACAACGGAGTTCTGCATCTCCGCCCATACAAAGCCTCAAAGGGTGCCATTCCAATACTCGAATGGTAACTGTTGTTGTACGTGAACTCTATCAACGGAAGATGACTATCCCAAGTCCCTCCTTGCTCAAGTACACAAACCCTCAACAAATCCTCCAACGACTGAATCGTCCTCTCCGATTGACCATCTGTCTACGGATGATAAGCCGAACTCAACATCAACTGAGAACCTAAAGCCTCTTGCAAACTCTCCCAAAATCTAGAAGTAAATCTCGGATCTCTATCTGATACGATGCTCGAAGGAACACCATGCAACTTCACTATGTCTCGGATTTAAATTTCTGCCAATTGAGCTACAGGAAAAGTAACATTAATCGGAATAAAATGAGCCGACTTCGTCAATCTATCAACAACCACCCAAATGAGCCGACTTCCCTTTAGGAGTATTGGGCAAACTCGTCACAAAATCCATGGATATACTATCCCATTTCCACTCTGGCACATCTAAAGGTGTCATCAATCGAGCAGGTTTCTGATGCTCAACCTTCGATTTCTGACAAATCAAACAAGAGTACACAAACTGTGCCACGTCACGTTTCAATCCAGACCACCAAAACAACTTCTTCAAATCATGATACATCTTCGTAGCTCCCGGATGAATACTCAAGCTACTTCCGTGACTCTCTTCAAGAATCATCTTCTTCATTTCCTCATTGTCAGGAATGCAAATTCTACCTCGGAATCTTAACACTCCTTGATCATCAACTTTAAAGTCACTATCTTCAGTCTGATTACTAACAACCAATAAGTCCACAAACTTAACATCTTCTTTCTGCGCCTCTTTAATACTCTTCAAGAAATCACTATCAATCTTCAACATTCCCAGCTTTACACTCTGAGGTGTCCTTTCACAAACTAAGCTCAAATCTCTAAACTGTTCCAACAACTCGAATTCTTTCACCATCATAGCAGACATATGCAAAGTCTTCCTACTTAAGGCATCTGCAACCACATTAGCTTTGCCCGGATGATAATTCAAACCAAAGTCGTAATCTTTCAATAGTTCAAGTCACCTTCGCTGCCTCATATTCAATTCCTTCTGGTCAAATAAGTACTTCAAGCTCTTGTGATCACTAAACACTTCAAACCTCGAACCATACAAGTAATGTCTCCATATTTTCAATACAAAGACTACAACCGCCAATTCTAAATCATGCGTCGGGTAATTCTTCTCATGAACCCTCAACTGTCTTGAAGCATAAGCTACCACTTTACCATCATGTATAAGCACACCACCTAAACCCAACTTGGACGCATCACAATACACCACAAAAGGTTCATCGGACTTCGGCAAAATTAAGACTGGGGCCGTCGTCAAACGCTTCTTCAACTCAGTAAAACTGTTCTCACAATGAACATCCCACACAAAAGATTTACCTTTACACGTTAACTGCGTTAACGGAAGAGCCAACTTAGAAAATCCTTCTATAAATCTTCGGTAATAACCTGCTAATCCCAAAAAGCTTCTAATTTCTGTAACCGACTTAGGAGTCTCCCATTGTGATACCGCTTTAACTTTGGACGGGTCAACTGCAATGCCATTACCAGAAATGACATGGCCAAGAAAACTCACCTCTTTCAACCAGAATTCACACTTAGATAACTTAGCAAAAAGCTTTCTTCTCTTTCAATATTTGCAAAACAGTCTTTAAATGCTCAGCATGTTCTTCTTCAGTCTTAGAGTATACCAAAATATCATCAATGAATACCATAACAAAACGATCCAAATAAGCATGGAAGATCCTATTCATATACTCCATAAATACGCCAGATGCATTAGTAACACCGAAAGGCATCACCGTATACTCATAATGTCCATAACGTGTCCTAAACGCCGTCTTCTGCATATCTTCATCTTTCACTTTAATCTGGTGGTAACCTGATCTCAAATCTATATTGCTAAACACACAAGCACCCACTAACTGATCCATCAAGTCATCAATTCATGGAAGTGGATACCTATTCTTTATCGTCACTTTATTCAACTGTCGATAGTCGATGCACAACCTCATACTACCATCTTTCTTCTTGACTAATAACACTGGCGCTCCCCAAGGTGAAACACTCGGTCTTACAAACTTCTTATCAAGCAAATCCTCTAACTGTTTCTTCAGCTCAGCCAACTCAGAAGCTGACATACGATAAGGTGTCATAGACACAGGCTTCGTCCCAGGAACAAGATCAATCGCAAATTCAACTTCTCTTTCCGGGGGCACATCTGGAATTTCATCTGGGAAAACTTCAGGAAAATCACATACCACTTGTAGCTTATCAATCACCGCCTGGTTCTCAATAGATAAAGACGCCATCAAAGAAAACATCATAATTCCATCGCGTTCTAACTGCTTCAGCTGTTTAGTAAATAAGAATTCCGCTCCACTCTCTTCTTCGGCAGAAGAAAAATGCACCGTCTTGCTAAAACAATTAATAAGGACATGATTGTATTCTAACCAATTCATCCCCAAAATTACATCCATCCCAATCAACGGTAGACACACTAAATCAATCTCAAAATCACGACCAAACATAGACACAGGACATCTCAAACACACAAGGGAAGTAGTCACCGAACCCTTAGCTGGAGTTTCGACAACCATCTCCCCGTTCATATCAGACACAGCAAGGTTCAACTTAGCAGCACAATCAAGAGCAATAAAACAGTGTGTAGAACCAGTATCAATAATAGCAACTAAAGGTATATTATCAAAATAACAAGTACCTCTGATCAAACGATCCTCGTTCTCCGTCTGCGTACCAGTCAAAGCAAAAACTCTTCCAGTAGACTGAGTCTTCTTAGGCTGCTTGCATTGGGAACCAATGTGACCTTCCTCATTACAATTAAAGCATACGATATCACCATGCTTTCACTCAGCAGTAGTATGACCCTTCTTGCCGCAACGGAAACACCTTTTTACCTCTCCAGGACAAGCATTACTCTTATGGCCTTTCACATCACAAGTATAGCAGACAATCTCAGCAGGAGCATCTTTCTTAACAGGTTTCCTTTCATCATTAACTCTTTGTTTGCCCTTATCTGCAGGGGCACTGTAGGGCTTGGGACGACTTTTCTGCCCCTTTCCTTTCCTCTCATTAACAACCTTGTAATGAGCCTTGGTATCCTCTTCATAGATCCTGCAACTACTCACCAACTCAGAAAAATTTCTGATCTTCTGGTAACCAATTGCTCTATTGATATCAGCATGTAATCCTTTCTCAAATTTGATACACTTTGAAAATTCAGCAGTCTCGGGGGTATAGTGTGGATAAAATTTAGCCAACTCCACAAACTTCGCCGCATACTCAGTCACCGACATGTTCCCTTGCTTAAGCTCCAGGAACTCAATCTCTTTCTTTCCACGAACATCCTCTAGAAAGTATCTATCAAGGAATTCCCTCTTGAATATGGCCCATGTAACCTCAGCACCATCTTGTTCCAGAATAGGTAGAAGACTAATCCACCAATCATCAGCCTCCTCACCTAGCATGTGCGTGCCAAAACGCACCTTCTGCACCTCTGTGCACTGCATCACCCGGAACACCCTCTCTATCTCCTTGAGCCATGTCTGGGCTCCATCTGGATCATATCTTCCCTTGAAGGTAGGGGGATGGTTTCTCAAGAAAGTCTCCAACATCCTCACTTCAGCATTAGCACCAGCATTTGCATTCCGCTGTTGTCCTACAGCTTGGGCAACAACTTCCAAAGCAGCAACAATCGGAGCGTCATTCCTCCCATCCATCTTAGTTCTCTACACAACAAACAATAATCAGTATGATACATAATAATATATCAACTGACACGCGACACGACACGACTCATCTACTTGGCCGGACCGACCGACCTGCTCTGATACCAATTGTAACACCCCGTTTTCCCAACGTGAAAATTTCTCAAAAAGAATAAATAATCAGAGTAAACACATAACGGAGCATCACATTCTTAAATCATCTCAAGTAATGGATAAATAATAATTTATTCCTTCAGAAAAATAGTCATTAAAAATATTCAAATACTGCAGCGGAAATCATTAGAGTCATCACAAAAGTTTATGGCACGCAGGCCTCATCAACGTCTCAGAAAATCCTCAACGTAAACATAATCATGAAAATCATAAATAACATAATACGCAAGGAACAGAGAAAATATAAGTAAGGTTCCCCATCCCGTTACGTATCAGAGCACCTAGACACAACCGAGGAATGCCTCACACGATTGCACCTAATCTTGGTTACCTGCACTTGCCCACAAGGCGGCAATTCCAACGGAAGGGGTGAGATTCACAATAATTATATTAAACATGTAATTCAATAATCACAGTTAACAACAAAACATAAGCTCAACATGTCACAAACAATGACATTTAGCATCTACGGCATCATCATGTAAAACATGTCACTTAGCATCATAACATCATCACAAATCATCATCATAGACATCTTAGACGACTCGACTGGACAACTTCACTTGACTATGCAACCCTAACATCTTATATGCATGTGGTACCAATCCAGGGCATAAGCCCTCGTCGCTGTGAGCATAAATATACTCCAGGGCATAAGCCCTCGTCGCTGGTGAGCAAAAGCTCCATGGCATAAGTCCTCGTCGCTGGTGAGTAAAAACTCCAGGGCATAAGCCTTCATCTTTGAATGAGTATGCATGAGACTCAACACATTTTAACTTAAACAAGTTAACATCTTAAACGTCGCGAAACATCTTAATCATCATAGACTGACACATGCAGCAACTATACATAGGTAAACAGCAACATGGCAGCAAGTTTATCACAAGATATAACATCAACGTTGCAAACATCGTCCCAAACATCGCATGTATTTCAAATATTCACAATTCATATAATTCATATATCACACATATGCCTAATATGTAACGCCCTATTTTATATTTTACTAATTTTGGTTGATTTTAATATGATTGGTGTATTTTATATGAAAATGTTGATTTATGTGAATATTGGTGTGTTGTTATTTGATATATATTTATTATATAATTATTTGTAGAATTTTATGAAAATAGGAGAAATAATATTTATGTGGTTGAAAAAGGGATTTATTAGAATTAATAGAATTAAGGAGGAATTAATAGAAAATTAGTGGAGAGTTAAGATAGAAAAAGGGAGTTATACTTTGTTAGGGATAGAATAGCTAAAGTCAGTAAAAAGGAAATAAGGAACAGAGCACGTATCAGTAGAAACAAGAAAAAGAAACAGACTTTTTGGGAGAAAGAGAGAAGAGCCAAGAGCAAAGGGGGATTAGCCAAGAGGAGAGATTTTCTGTAGCAATTGTTCATCTAATCAGGTAAGGGTGGGTTAGCATTTCAATTGTTAATATATATGTACATGATTTCATGAAAATTGGATTGAAAATGGTAGTTTTGGAACTAGGTTTAAGAACATGAAGATTTGATCAAATGTGTTGAATTGTGTTGTTGATGATGTTGCTATGAGTTGTTTCTGATGCTTTGTTGTGTATTGAACCCATAAACATGTTTGTAACTCATTTTGGGTAATCAGGGGATCAAAATTGGGTTTTTGAGGTGAAAAATGGTGAAAAAATCGTAACAGCCTATGCCAGATCGTGCTCCGATTTTGTCAAATCGTGCTCCGATTATTTACGAATGAAAATGCAATTTTTGACCTAGAAAAGGGTACTCCGATTTTCCAAATCGTACTCCGATTTGACAGCATCCCTGTTTCGCGTTCTTGAGTCTTTTTCACCCATTTCTGTTCCGAACTGGCTTTTGGTATAAACAGTAAAGTTGTAGATAATTGAGTTAGCTTTCTAATGGCTTTGGTTTGACTTGAAAATGATTTTTATAATTTGAGTTATGATGGAAATAGTCCAGGTGGGTATTGAGAAAACTTTAAGAAAAACTTAGTATAACTTATTCCAAGTTAGTCCAAAACCTATGGTTAGTTCCCAAAGTTCAAACTTAAGTATTAGAGGTTTAATTGAGGTGTTTTATGAGTATTTAGCTTATGTCTTATTGATCAAACTTGGTTTGCTTTTGAAGGATGTCTTGGACTTTGTTATGAATGTAATTGAGTAATGTATATGTTGCTATTGTTGTTGATATGTGGGAATATATATGTTTATATATGTACAATTATATACGGTGTATTGTTGAACTGCCATTGATGGTGTTGAGTGGTTGTGTCCGGTTGGGGAGGATGTCCTAGTTGATGTTGGTGTTGGTTGCATGTCGATATGCACCATTAGATGTTGTAGGGTTGTATGCAGATATACACCATAGAGTCTTCATAACTCATTTTCATTGGTGGGGGCTCATGCCCTGGAATGTTTATACATTCAATTGGTGAGGGCCCATGCCCTGGAATGCTAGTCATTCATCTAGTGAGGGCTTATGCCCTGGGATGCTTTAACCATCCAAATTGGTGGGGGCTCATGCCCCGGAACGCTTAGCATTCAACGCGCGTAGTTGGTACCACATTTGCATAATGCATACGTTGTTGAGGTCTTTCATTAGTTGTCATAGGTGTGAGTTGTCAGTTGTGAGTTGTTGTTGGTGAGGTGTCGCCACAAGTGTTGTTGTTGTTGTTAATTGAAGATGAATCTAATCGCTGAGATTATATTGATGAAATTGTTGAATCATGCTGATGATGGTTGTTATTATTGTTGTTGTTTTCCAATGCAATTTGATGATTCATATATTTATATATTACTTTTGTTTTGTGAACTCACCCCTTCTGCTGGAATTGCCGCCTTGTGGGCAAGTGCAGGTAATGAAGGCTAGTTAGAAGTTGGCTCATGTGTCCTAGGCTCTGATACGTAACGGGATGGGATTTGATGTTTATGATTTCATTCCTTTATGTATCATTTTTATTTGAAGAATATGTTGATGAACATTTGAATAACGTTGAAGAACATTTTATTTATGTTGAGGCCTATGTGCCAAGGATGTTGAATTTTGTTGTTGGTTAATTATCAAATGAATATTCCGCTGCAGATATTTTATAAAGATGATGTTATTGAGAATATTTAAATAGTTTTATTTTTCTATTTAAATAATTTTTTTTGAAATGCATATGTAATGCTCCGTTGTTTGTTGGTTAACTCTGATGTTTAGATATTATTATATCATTTGGGGAAACGGGGTGTTACAATTGGTATCAGAGCAGGTCGGTCCGTCCGGCCAATTAGTAGAGTCGTGTCGAGCCTAGTAGAGTTGTGTGACAGCTTTAAACTGTCTTTTGTTGCCCTGTTTTGTTGTTTGTTGCATAGAGAACTGGTTAGAGTATAACCATGTTCGTAGTAGTTGTTTTAGCAAGACGGTATGATTTTCTTCTGCTGAAGAAGAAAGTGGAGCAGAGTTTTGCCTACTAAGCAGATGAAGCAGTTAGAACGAGATGGTGTGTTGATGTTTTCCTTGTTGGCGTACTTGTCGGTGGAGAACCAAGCTGTAATTGATGGGCTGCCTATTGTGAAAGAATTTCCTGAAGTTTTCCCTGATGAGATTCCAGATGTGCCACCAGAGAGGGAGGTTGAATTTGCAATTGACCTTGTGCCGGGTACGAAGCCTGTGTCGATGGCTCCTTACCGTATGTCAGCTTCGGAGTTAGCTGAGTTAAAGAAACAATTAGAGGATTTGCTTGACAAGAAGTTTGTGAGACCGAGTGTTTCACCATGGGGAGCGCCGGTGTTGTTGGTTAAGAAGAAGGATGGTAGCATGCGGTTATGTATTGATTACCGTCAGTTGAATAAAGTGATGATCAAGAATAGGTATCCACTTCCGAGAATTGACGATTTGATGGATCAACTCGTGGGTGCCCGTGTGTTTAGCAAAATTGACTTGAGGTCAGGTTACCATCAGATAAAGGCGAAGGATGAGGATATGCAAAAGACGACGTTTAGGACGCGTTATGGTCATTATGAATATAAGGTGATGCCTTTCGGTGTTACTAATGCGCCTGGTGTGTTTATGGAATATATGAACCGAATTTTTCATGAGTACCTGGATCAATTTGTTGTGGTTTTTATTGATGATATATTGATTTATTCTAAAACTGAAGCTAAGCATGCAGAGCATTTGAAGATTGCATTGCAAGTGCTGAAAGAAAAGAAATTGTATGCCAAGTTATCCAAGTGCGAATTCTGGTTGAATGAAGTAAGTTTTCTTGGCCACATTATTTCTGGTAATGGTATTGCTGTAGATCCTTCGAAGGTTGATGTTGTGTCGCAGTGGGAGACACCGAAGTCAGTTACTAAGGTTAGAAGTTTTCTTGGTTTGGCTGGTTATTACCGCAGATTCATTGAAGGATTCTCGAAGTTAGCACTTCCTTTGACGCAGTTGACGTGTAAAGGAAAAGCATTTGTGTGGGATGCTCAATGTGAGAGTAGTTTCAATGAGTTGAAGCGAAGATTGACGACTGCTCCTATTTTGATTTTGCCGAAACCAGAAGAACCTTTTGTTGTTTATTGTGATGCATCTAAGCTGGGCTTAGGTGGTGTTTTGATGCAAGATGGGAAGGTAGTAGCTTATGCTTCTAGGCAGCTGAGGGTCCATGAGAAGAATTATCCTACACATGATTTAGAGTTGGCAGCCGTGGTATTTGTTTTAAAAATTTGGAGGCATTATTTGTATGGTTTCAGATTCGAGGTGTTTAGTGATCATAAAAGTTTAAAGTACCTGTTTGATCAGAAGGAGTTGAACATGAGGCAGAGAAGGTGGCTTGAGTTACTTAAGGATTATGATTTTGGCTTGAATTACCATCCTGGTAAAGCTAATGTTGTTGCTGATGCGTTGAGCAGCATATGTCTGCTATGATGGTGAAAGAGTTCGAGTTGCTTGAACAGTTTAGAGACTTGAGTCTTGTTTGTGAAAGGTCACCTCAGAGTGTGCGGTTGGGCATGTTAAAGATTAATAGTGATTTCTTGAGCAGTATTAAAGAGGCACAAAAGATTGATGTTAAGTTTGTGGACTTGATGGCTGCTAGTGATCAAAATGCGGATAGTGATTTCAAGGTTGATAACCAAGGTGTGTTGAGGTTTAGGGGAAGGATTTGTATTCCTGATGATGAGGGTTTGAAGAAGTTGATTTTAGAAGAAAGTCACAAGAGTAGTTTGAGTATTCATCCTGGAGCTACTAAAATGTATCACGACTTGAAGAAATTGTTTTGGTGGTCCGGTTTGAAAAGAGATGTTGCTCAGTTTGTGTATGCATGTTTGACTTGCCAGAAGTCTAAAGTTGAACATCAGAAGCCTGCAGGGCTGTTGACTCCACTAGATGTACCTGAGTGGAAGTGGGATAGCATTTCTATGGATTTTGTGACGAGTTTACCGAATACTCCAAGAGGGCATGATGCCATTTGGGTCGTTGTTGATAGATTGACTAAGTCGGCGCACTTTATTCCGATTAATATTACTTATCCGGTAACCCAGTTGGTGGAGATTTATATCCGTGATATTGTGAAGTTGCATGGTGTTCCATCTAGTATTGTGTCGGATAGAGATCCGAGGTTTACTTCAAGGTTTTGGAAGAGCTTGCAAGATGCTTTGGGTTCGAAATTGAGATTGAGTTCGGCTTATCATCCACAGACAGATGGTCAGTCGGAGAGGACTATCCAATCCTTGGAGGACTTGTTGAGAGTGTGTGTACTTGAGCAAGGTGGGGCTTGGGACAGCCACTTACCGTTGATAGAGTTCACTTATAACAATAGTTACCATTCAAGTATTGGTATGGCACCGTTCGAAGCTTTGTATGGTCGAAGGTGTAGAACTCCTCTATGTTGGTTTGAGTCGGGTGAAAGTATTGTGTTAGGACCTGAGTTAGTGCAGCAGACTACAGAAAAGGTCAAGATGATAAGAGAAAAGATGAAAGCATCGCAAGATCGTCAGAAGAGTTACCATGACAAAAGAAGAAAAGCCCTTGAGTTTCAGGAGGGTGAGCATGTGTTTTTGAGGGTTACTCCGATGACGGGTGTAGGACGCGCATTGAAGTCGAGGAAGTTGACTCCAAAGTTCATTGGTCCTTATCAGATCTCCGAGAGAATTGGAACCGTGGCATACAGGATTGGATTGCCACCACATCTATCGAACTTGCATGATGTGTTTCATGTATCACAGTTGAGAAAGTATGTAGCGGATCCTTCGCATGTTATTCCTAGGGATGATGTGCAAGTTAGAGATAATCTTACTGTTGAGACCTTGCCTTTGAGGATTGATGATCGCAAGGTAAAGCAGCTGAGAGGCAAGGAGATACCTCTAGTAAGAGTTGTTTGGGGCGGTGTAACCGGTGAGAGTTTGACTTGGAAATTGGAGAGCAAGATGCAAGAGTCCTATCCTGAGTTGTTTGTTGCTTAAGGTAATATTTCGAGGACGAAATTTTCTAAGTTGGGGAGAGTTGTAACGCCCTATTTTATATTTTACTAATTTTGGTTGATTTTAATATGATTGGTGTATTTTATATGAAAATGTTGATTTATGTGAATATTGGTGTGTTGTTATTTGATATATATTTATTATATAATTATTTGTAGAATTTTATGAAAATAGGAGAAATAATATTTATGTGGTTGAAAAAGGGATTTATTAGAATTAATAGAATTAAGGAGAAATTAATAGAAAATTAGTGGAGAGTTAAGATAGAAAAAGGGAGTTATACTTTGTTAGGGATAGAATAGCTAAAGTCAGTAAAAAGGAAATAAGGAACAGAGCACGTATCAGTAGAAACAAGAAAAAGAAACAGACTTTTTGGGAGAAAGAGAGAAGAGCCAAGAGCAAAGGGGGATTAGCCAAGAGGAGAGATTTTTTGTAGCAATTGTTCATCTAATCAGGTAAGGGTGGGTTAGCATTTCAATTGTTAATATATATGTATATGATTTCATGAAAATTGGATTGAAAATGGTAGTTTTGGAACTAGGTTTAAGAACATGAAGATTTGATCAAATGTGTTGAATTGTGTTGTTGATGATGTTGCTATGAGTTGTTTCTGATGCTTTGTTGTGTATTGAACCCATAAACATGTTTGTAACTCATTTTGGGTAATCAGGGGATCAAAATTGGGTTTTTGAGGTGAAAAATGGTGAAAAAATCGTAACAGCCTGTGCCAGATCGTGCTCCGATTTTGTCAAATCGTGCTCCGATTATTTACGAATGAAAATGCAATTTTTGACCCAGAAAATCGTACTCCGATTTTCCAAATCGTACTCCGATTTGACAGCATCCCTGTTTCGCGTTCTTGCGTCTTTTTCACCCATTTCTGTTCCGAACTGGCTTTTGGTATAAACAGTAAAGTTGTAGATAATTGAGTTAGCTTTCTAATGGCTTTGGTTTGACTTGAAAATGATTTTTATAATTTGAGTTATGATGGAAATAGTCCAGGTGGGTATTGAGAAAACTTTAAGAAAAACTTAGTATAACTTATTCCAAGTTAGTCCAAAACCTATGGTTAGTTCCCAAAGTTCAAACTTAAGTATTAGAGGTTTAATTGAGGTGTTTTATGAGTATTTAGCTTATGTCTTATTGATCAAACTTGGTTTGCTTTTGAAGGATGTCTTGGACTTTGTTATGAATGTAATTGAGTAATGTATATGTTGCTATTGTTGTTGATATGTGGGAATATATATGTTTATATATGTACAATTATATACGGTGTATTGTTGAACTGCCATTGATGGTGTTGAGTGGTTGTGTCCGGTTGGGGAGGATGTCCTAGTTGATGTTGGTGTTGGTTGCATGTCGATATGCACCATTAGATGTTGTAGGGTTGTATGCAGATATACACCATAGAGTCTTCATAACTCATTTTCATTGGTGGGGGCTCATGCCCTGGAATGTTTATACATTCAATTGGTGAGGGCTCATGACCTGGAATGCTAGTCATTCATCTGGTGAGGGCTTATGCCCTGGGATGCTTTAACCATCCAAATTGGTGGGGGCTCATGCCCCGGAACGCTTAGCATTCAACGCGCGTAGTTGGTACCACATTGGCATAATGCATACGTTGTTGAGGTCTTGCATTAGTTGTCATAGGTGTGAGTTGTCAGTTGTGAGTTGTTGTTGGTGAGGTGTCGCCACAAGTGTTGTTGTTGTTGTTAATTGAAGATGAATCTAATCGCTGAGATTATATTGATGAAATTGTTGAATCATGCTGATGATGGTTGTTATTATTGTTGTTGTTTTCCAATGCAATTTGATGATTCATATATTTATATATTACTTTTGTTTTGTGAACTCACCCCTTCTGCTGGAATTGCCGCCTTGTGGGCAAGTGCAGGTAATGAAGGCTAGTTAGAAGTTGGCTCATGTGTCCTAGGCTCTGATACGTAACGGGATGGGATTTGATGTTTATGATTTCATTCCTTTATGTATCATTTTTATTTGAAGAATATGTTGATGAACATTTGAATAACGTTGAAGAACATTTTATTTATGTTGAGGCCTATGTGCCAAGGATGTTGAATTTTGTTGTTGGTTAATTATCAAATGAATATTCCGCTGCAGATATTTTATAAAGATGATGTTATTGAGAATATTTAAATAGTTTTATTTTTCTATTTAAATAATTTTTTTTGAAATGCATATGTAATGCTCCGTTGTTTGTTGGTTAACTCTGATGTTTAGATAGTATTATATCATTTGGGGAAACGGGGTGTTACAATTGGTATCAGAGCAGGTCGGTCCGTCCGGCCAATTAGTAGAGTCGTGTCGAGCCTAGTAGAGTTGTGTGACAGCTTTAAACTGTCTTTTGTTGCCCTGTTTTGTTGTTTGTTGCATAGAGAACTGGTTAGAGTATAACCATGTTCGTAGTAGTTGTTTTAGCAAGACGGTATGATTTTCTTCTGCTGAAGAAGAAAGTGGAGCAGAGTTTTGCCTACTAAGCAGATGAAGCAGTTAGAACGAGATGGTGTGTTGATGTTTTCCTTGTTGGCGTACTTGTCGGTGGGCAAGTGCAGGTAACCAAGATTAGGTGCAGACGTGTGAGGATTTCTGCAGTCGAGTCTAGGTGCTCTAATACGTAACGGGATGGGGAAACCTTGCTTATATCTTCTCTGTTCCTTGCGTATTATGTTATTTTACATGATTATGTTTATCTTGAAGACTTTGATAATAAGATGTTGATGAGGCCTGCGTGCCAAAGACCTTTGAGATGTTTATTTTATATGATTATTCCGCTGCGATATTTTATGAAGATTTAATGTTTATTTAATCATTAACATGAGATGTTTTAAGATATGTGATGCCCTGTTTACGTGTTTACTCTGATGCATGCTATTCTTTTTAAAGAAATTTTTATGTTGGGAAAACGAATTTTTATGTTGGGAAAACGGGGTGTTACAATTGGTATCAGAGCAGGTCGGTCCGTCCGGCCAAGTAGAGAGTCGAGTGACGTTGTCTTAGAGTTAGAATAGTAGTATTGTATTATTCTAACTTATGTTTGTTTTGTTAAGGATTAAGATGGCTGGAAGAAATGACGCTGCGATTGCTGCTGCCTTGGAAGCTGTTGCTCAAGCTGTGGGACAGCAACCGAATGCTAATGCTGGTGCTGGTGCGGAGGTCCGTATGCTGGAGACCTTCTTGAGAAACCATCCTCCTACCTTCAAGGGGAGATATGATCCGGATGGAGCCCAGACGTGGCTCAAAGAGATAGAGAGGGTGTTCAGGGTGATGCAGTGCACGGAGGTGCAGAAGGTGCGTTTCGGTACGCACATGCTGGCTGAGGAGGCGGACGATTGGTGGATTAGTCTTCTACCTACCCTGGAGCAGGACGGTGCTGAGGTGACCTGGGCAGTGTTTAGGAGAGAGTTCCTCAACAGATATTTTCCTGAGGATGTGCGGGGCAAGAAAGAGATTGAGTTCCTGGAGCTAAAGCAAGGGAACATGTCTGTGACTGAGTATGCTGCCAAATTTGTGGAGCTGGCCAAGTTTTATCCACACTACTCTGCTGAGACCGCCGAATTTTCTAAGTGTATTAAGTTTGAGAACGGATTGCGAGCTGATATCAAGAGGGCTATAGGGTATCAGAAGATTAGAAACTTTTCTGAGTTAGTGAGCAGCTGCAGGATTTATGAGGAGGACACAAAGGCTCATTACAAGGTGGTTAATGAGAGGAAAGGAAAGGGGCAGCAAAGTCGTCCTAAGCCCTACAGTGCCCCTGCAGATAAGGGCAAACAGCGAGTTAATGATGAGAGGAGACCTGTGAAGAGAGATGCTCCTGCTGAGATAGTTTGCTATACTTGTGGCGTGAAAGGCCATAAGAGTAATGCTTGTCCTAGAGAGGTGAAGAGGTGTTTTCGTTGTGGCAAGAAGGGTCATACTACTGCGGATTGCAAACGTGGTGATATTGTATGCTTTAATTGCAATGAGGAAGGTCATATTGGGTCCCAGTGCACACAACCTAAGAAGACTCAGACTACTGGGAGAGTTTTTGCCTTGTCTGGTACGCAGACGGAAAGCGAGGATCGCTTGATCAAAGGTACTTGTTACTTTGATAATATACCTTTAGTTGCTATTATTGATACTGGTGCCACACATTGTTTTGTTGCTCTTGATTGTGCTGCTAAGTTGAATCTTGTTGTATCTGATATGAATGGGGAGATGGTTGTCGAAACTCCAGCTAAGGGTTCGGTGACTACTTCCCTTGTGTGTTTAAGATGTCCTGTGTCTATGTTTGGTCGTGATTTTGAGATTGACTTAGTATGTCTACCGTTGGTTGGGATGGATGTAATTTTGGGGATGAATTGGTTAGAGTACAATCATGTTCTGATTAATTGTTTTAGCAAGACGGTGCATTTTTCTTCTCCCGAGGAAGAGAGTGGCGCAGAGTTCCTATCCACTAAACAGTTGAAGCAGCTAGAACGCGACGGAATTATGATGTTTTATTTGATGGCGTCTTTATCTATTGAGAATCAGGCAGTGATTGATAAGCTACAAGTGGTATGCGACTTTCCTGAAGTCTTCCCAGATGAGATTCCAGATGTACCTCCAGAAAGAGAAGTTGAATTTACGATTGATCTTGTTCCTGGAACGAAGCCTGTGTCTATGACGCCTTATCGTATGTCAGCTTCTGAGTTGGCAGAGCTGAAGAAACAGTTAGAGGATCTATTTGATAAGAAGTTCGTGAGGCCTAGTGTTTCGCCATGGGGAGCTCCAGTGTTGTTAGTCAAGAAGAAAGATGGGAGTATGAGGTTGTGCATCGACTATCGTCAGTTGAATAAAGTAACGATAAAGAATAGGTATCCACTTCCGAGGATTGACGACTTGATGGATCAGTTGGTGGGTGCTTGTGTATTCAGCAAGATAGATTTGAGATCGGGTTATCACCAGATTAAAGTGAAAGATGAGGATATGCAGAAGACAGCATTTAGAACGCGATATGGACATTATGAGTATACGGTGATGCCTTTCGGTGTTACTAACGCACCTGGCGTATTTATGGAGTATATGAATAGAATCTTCCATGCTTATTTGGATCGTTTTGTTGTGGTATTCATTGATGATATTCTGGTTTATTCTAAGACTGAAGAAGAGCATGCTGAGCATTTGAAGATCGTCTTGCAAGTGTTGAAAGAGAAGAAGCTTTTTGCTAAGTTGTCTAAGTGTGAGTTCTGGTTGAAAGAAGTAAGTTTTCTTGGTCATGTTATTTCTGGCAATGGCATTGCGGTTGATCCGTCTAAAGTTGAAGCGGTATCGCAATGGGAGACTCCCAAGTCGGTTACTGAGATTAGAAGCTTTTTGGGTCTAGCTGGTTATTATCGAAGATTTATAGAGGGATTTTCTAAGTTGGCCCTTCCGTTAACGCAGTTGACGTGTAAAGGTAAATCTTTTGTGTGGGATGTTCATTGTGAGAACAGTTTTAATGAGTTGAAGAAACGTTTGACGACGGCTCCAGTCTTGATTTTGCCGAAGTCTGATGAACCTTTTGTGGTATATTGTGATGCGTCCAAGTTGGGTTTAGGTGGTGTACTTATGCAAGATGGTAAAGTGGTAGC
Source organism: Medicago lupulina (assembly GCA_958299785.1). Lineage (NCBI taxonomy): Eukaryota > Viridiplantae > Streptophyta > Magnoliopsida > Fabales > Fabaceae > Medicago > Medicago lupulina. The sequence goes on from OY283142.1 coordinate 41,572,203, forward strand.
TTATGCTTCAAGGCAATTGAGGATTCATGAGAAGAATTATCCGACGCATGACTTAGAGTTGGCAGCTGTGGTCTTTGTATTGAAAATATGGAGACATTACTTGTATGGTTCGAGGTTCGAAGTGTTTAGTGATCACAAGAGTTTGAAGTACTTGTTTGACTAGAAAGAATTGAATATGAGGCAACGAAGGTGGCTTGAATTGTTGAAGGATTACGATTTTGGTTTGAATTATCATCCGGGCAAAGCTAATGTGGTTGCGGATGCTTTGAGTAGGAAGACTTTGCATATGTCTGCTATGATAGTGAAGGAGTTTGAGTTGCTTGAACAGTTTAGAGATTTGAGCTTAGTTTGTGAAAGAACGCCTCAGAGTGTAAAGCTGGGAATGTTGAAAATTGATAGTGAGTTCTTGAAAAGTATCAAAGAGGCGCAGAAAGAAGATGTTAAGTTTGTGGACTTGTTGGTTGCTAGTAATCAGACGGAGGATAGCGACTTTAAAGTGGATGATCAAGGAGTGTTAAGATTCTGAGGTCGAATTTGCATTCCTGATAATGAGGAAATGAAGAAGATGATTCTTGCAGAGAGTCATAGAAGTAGCTTGAGTATTCATCCGGGAGCTACGAAGATGTATCATGATTTAAAGAAGATGTTTTGGTGGTCTGGATTGAAACGTGACGTGGCACAGTTTGTCTATTCTTGTTTGATTTGTCAGAAATCGAAGGTTGAGCATCAGAAACCTGCTGGTATGATGGTGCCTTTAGATGTGCCAGAGTGGAAATGGGATAGTATATCCATGGATTTTGTGACGAGCTTGCCGAATACTCCTAAAGGGAATGACGCTATTTGGGTGATTGTTGATAGATTGACGAAGTCGGCTCATTTTCTACCGATTAATATTACTTTTCCTGTTGCCCAGTTGGCAGAGATTTATGTCAAGGAGATTGTGAAGTTGCATGGTGTTCCTTCGAGCATCGTATCAGATAGAGACCCGAGGTTTACTTCAAGGTTTTGGAAGAGTTTGCAAGAGGCGTTAGGTTCTCAGTTGAGGTTGAGTTCGGCTTATCATCCGCAGACAGATGGTCAGTCGGAAAGGACGATTCAGTCGTTGGAAGATTTGTTAAGGGTGTGTGTACTTGAGCAAGGAGGAACTTGGGATAGTCATCTTCCGTTGATAGAGTTCACGTACAACAACAGTTATCATTCGAGTATTGGGATGGCACCCTTTGAGGCTTTATATGGTCGGAGATGCAGAACTCCGTTGTGTTGGTTTGAGTCAGGCGAGAATGTGATGTTAGGACCGGAGATTGTTCAACAGACTACTGAGAAGGTAAGAATGATCCAAGAGAAGATGAAAGCGTCGCAGAGTCGACAAAAGAGTTACCATGACAAGCGTAGAAAGGACCTTGAGTTCCAAGAGGGAGATCATGTGTTCCTGAGAGTGACTCCTATGACTGGTGTTGGACGTGCGTTGAAGTCAAAGAAGTTAACCCCGAAATTTATTGGTCCGTATCAGATATCAGAGAGGATTGGGGCGGTGGCCTATCGTGTTGGATTGCCACCACACTTATCGAATTTGCACGATGTTTTCCATGTGTCGCAACTGAGGAAGTATGTTCCGGATCCGTCTCATGTGATCCAGAGTGATGATGTGCAAGTTAGGGACAACCTTACGGTTGAGACCTTACCGTTGAGGATCGATGACAGAAAGACGAAGACGCTGAGGGGCAAGGAGATACCTCTCGTTAGAGTCGTTTGGTCGGGAGCGACCGGCGAAAGCTTGACGTGGGAGTTGGAGAGTAAGATGCTAGAGTCGTACCCTGAGTTGTTTGCTTGAGGTAATTTTCGAGGACGAAAATCTTTTAAGTTGGGGAGAGTTGTAACGCCCATTTTGATTATTTAGTTATTTGATTTATTTGAGAAATTGCTATATATTTTTATATATATATTGTGATGTGAAGTGGAGATTTAATATGATTTTATGTGACGTGGTGACTTATTTTATTGTTAAATAAAATAAGATTTGAAAATAAAATAAAATATTTAGTTGTGGGTTAGTTTTGGATTTTAGAGAGTTTTGTGGGAGAAAGAGTAAATAAGATAAGATTTGCTGGGAGTATATAAAGGGAAATTAGGTTAAGAAGTCAGTACGCGTTACTGAATTTTGGAAAAGAGAGAAAACAAGCACGTGAAGGGAGAAAAGCATTGAGGGCTGCGATTTCTGCTTTGATCAGGTAAGGGTGAGCCTAGCATTTGATTATATTATTCTGTAATTCATCTAATCAAGATTAAGCAATCATAGGGCTGTTTTGAGAGAATTGAAATTAGGTTAAAAGTGAAGAAAAATCATGAATTAAACCATAAAGCTGTAGAATAGATGTTTAGATTGAGTACAGAACCTGGATTATTCGTACTGATGATATTACTGAGAGTTCAGACGATTTAGATGGTGAAATTGGGAACTTTTAGTGTGTTTTTCGCAGAACCCGTAAGCATCTGTTCATCGCTCGCCTGAGGCGAGCTTTGCACTCGCCGCGGCGAGTAGACCTAGTTTACTCGCGAGGCGAGCAACCCAGCTCGCCATAGCGAGCATTACCCTAGAGCTCGCGAGGCGAGCATTCCAACTCGCCATAGCGAGCAGGACTTAGTTACTCGCGAGGCGAGCATTCCCACTCGCCATAGCAAGTTCTGTCAGAACTCAGAACCTGTACTGTTGCGATCTGTTGTCGCATATAACCATGAGAGATGACCTCTGGGTAGCTTCTGGGACTTTTAATAATGGTTGATAAGATCTGTGATGATGATACATGATGATTGAGACTGTTTTGATGATTTTATGAAGCTTATGTGTGATATATGAATTGAATAAGTGATGAATGCGTGAATTACATGCGATGTTTGCCATATTAATGTTATACTTTATGAAGTACTTGCTGCCATGTTGCTGTCTATGTATGTATAGTTGCTGCATGTGTCAGTCCTTGATGATTAAGATGTTTTGCGACGTTTAAGATGTTAACTTGTTTAAGTTAAAAGTGTTGAGTCTCATGCATACTCATTCTAAGATGGGGGCTTATGCCCTGGAGTTTTTACTCACCAGCGACGAGGGCTTATGCCCTGGAGCTTTGCTCACCAGCGACGAAGGCTTATGCCTTGGAGTATATTTATGCTCATAGCGACGAGGGCTCATGCCCTGGATTGGTACCACATGCATATAAGACGTAGGGTTGCATAGTCAAGTGATGATGTCGAGTCGTGTCGTCCAAGATGTTTACTAAGATGTTTATGATGTTGATTATGACGCTGCTAAATGATGTGTTGTTTATGTTGATGTTCTAAATGCTAGATGTTTATCTGTGATAAGTTGAATTATGTTGGTTGTTGAATTGTGATTATTTAATTACATGTTTAATATAATTATTTGTGAATCTCACCCCTTCTGCTGGAATTGCCGCCTCGTGGGCAAATGCAGGTAACCAAGATTAGGTGCAGACGTGTGAGGATTTCTGCAGTCGAGTCTAGGTGCTCTGATACGTAACGGGATGGGGAAACCTTGCTTATATCTTCTCTGTTCCTTGCGTATTATGTTATTTTACATGATTATGTTTATCTTGAAGACTTTGATAATAAGATGTTGATGAGGCCTGCGTGCCAAAGACCTTTGAGATGTTTATTTTATATGATTATTCCGCTGCGATATTTTATGAAGATTTAATGTTTATTTAATCATTAACATGAGATGTTTTAAGATATGTGATGCCCTGTTTACGTGTTTACTCTGATGCATGCTATTCTTTTTAAAGAAATTTTTATGTTGGGAAAACGGGGTGTTACACACACATGTTGTATGTTTACCGCTAGATGTATGTTTAGGAAGCGTGATACTTAGAAAAAACTCATTCTTTCTTTCTCAAAAAACTAACACATCACTCAAAGATTTTTTTTGCAATAAAGTGAAGTCAAAACTTCATCATTTTCCCTTTATTTTCTTAAGCAAATACAAATGAATACTAATTCTCAACTTTAACCATTTTGTAAATAAATTGGAACCACCTCACCTTTTCTCGAATCTTATGCCTTCGAGGCCTCTCATCCTTTCTTCAAAGCTATTTTCAAAACTAAAATTGAACCAACCCACAAAAATATTTTGGAAGAGAACTACATGGAATTTTGATCCCTTAAAAGGGTATGTAGGCAAGAGACCCAAAATCTCTCCAAGTCCAATAAAAACAACACTCAAAATCTTCTTTCTCTCATTCTTAAAATCAATACCCTTTTTACAAATAGCGATAAAAGCAAAGCGTATACATAAGACTAGCAAAACGGTTCCTATAGGATACTATAGTCATTGCGGGTGCCTAACACCTTCCCGTAGTGAAATCAGCCCCGAGCTCGGAATTTCTAAGGTTTTCTCTCGATTTTACCTTTCCCCAAAAAAATAGAGATATCAATGATTGAAAGGTTCAAATCTAATTAATGATTTGACACCCGAAAATCGCGATAACAGAAATGGCGACTCCACTGGGGATTCTTTAGGGCTACGCCTAGTTTTACATGCTTTATGTTTATGTTTTCCTTTATTGTTACATGTAAAATTTTCTTATGTACGTGTGGGGTGAGAATATCAAAAGCCCTATACCCGGGCTAAGTGAACTTAAGATTAGGAAGAGATATAGTCGACAATCCATTCCGGGGGTTGCCTCGTGCATTGGATTACACGATCAATCTCACATAGCTGAGGCATTTTGGGGGTGACGTTGTCGGCGTGTGTTGTCATGCTTAGGCACTTTACTTCCAATTGACCGGTGATGCTATGAACTGTAGTTACCAAACCCATCTTTGGCCTTTCTTAGGACGTAGTGCGGTGGCTAAACCGAGCGTTGCCTCGAAATTTAGTCGTCACGCGATACTACACCCAAACTAGACCTTCTTACGAATAATCATGGACAAGCGTTGCTTGGTACTACTATGATATACGGAAGAGAGGTTGTGGTTTGGGAACTTTATAGAACCTTGGTTACTACTATCAAAGCCTTAGTCTCACCGGACACCGTGGCCACTTGTTACTTTAGCCCACCGTGCTTTCTTTGCTAAACAAAACCATGCATACATGCATTCATGCATAAACCTTTTTACATGCATTTATCAAAAGGGTATAGACAAACTAAAATTCTTTGCAAATATGACCAGGCATGAAGAGGACTAAGTCTTACAAATTCAAGGAAGTCGATTTGGCTAGCCTAAGGGAGTTGGCACTCAAGGTCGAGAATCCGACTGGGTTTCGTCTTCGGTACGGTGGTTTGCTTGGTATTCTCCGGACTAATGTAGAAGAGAAGCTGGTGCACACTCTGGTGCAATTCTATGACCCAGTTTTCCGTTGCTTCACTTTCCCGGATTTTCAGTTGGTTCCTACACTTGAGGCTTATTCTAGTTTATTGGGTGTACCTATAGCCGAGAAGACGCCTTTCACGGGTCCCGGAGCTCCTCTTACTCCTCTGGTTATTGCTAAGGATCTTTATCTCAAGACTTCCGATGTGTCCAAGAATCTCACTTCTAAATCTCACATTCAGGGTTTCACTTCGAAGTACTTACTTGAGCGGGCTAATCTCGAATCTACTTGTCAGGACACTCTTGTGGCTATTCTTGCACTACTTATCTACGGGCTCGTTCTCTTTCCGAATCTCGACAACTTCGTGGACATGAATGCTATTGAGATCTTCCATTCCAGGAATCCGGTTCCTACTTTGTTAGCTGACACATACCATGCCATCCATGATCGGACTCTCAAGGGTCGTGGGTTCATTCTTTGTTGTGTGCCTCTTCTATATAGGTGGTTTATTTCTCACCTCCCTAGTTCTTTCCATGCCAACTCGGGGAATTGGTCTTATTCGCAGCGGATTATGGCTCTCACTCCCGATGAGGTGGTTTGGATCACTCCGGCATCTCGAGTTAAGGAGATTATTACTGGTTGTGGAGATTTCCTCAATGTACCTCTTCTCGGTACCCGGGGAGGAATCAACTACAATCCCGAGTTAGCCATGAGACAGTTTGGTTTCCCAATGAGAGCAAAGCCCATTAACCTTGCTACATCTCAGGAGTTCTTCTACTATTCCAATGCTCCCACTGGGCAAAGGAAAGCTTTTACAGATGCTTGGCCTAAAGTTCGAAGGAAGGACGTGAAGCATTTGGGTGTGAGATCCGGTATAGCTCATGAGGCCTATACTCAGTGGGTGATAGCTCGAGCTGAAGAGATTGGCATGCCTTACCTTGCTATGAGGCATGTATCCGCATCTACTCCGTCTAGACCATTACCGTTGCTTCCCGCGACTCAGGAGATGTATCAGGAGCATCTAGCTATGGAGAGTGAGGAGAAGCGGGCATGGAAAGCCCGTTACAGTGAGGCTGAGAACTTGATCATGACTTTGGATGGCAGAGACGAGCAGAAGGATCATGAGAACCGGATGCTGAAGAAGGAACTAGCCAGAGTTAGGAAAGAGCTTGAGGAGAAGGATGATCTGTTGAGGAGAGACTCCAGGAGAGTCAGAGGTCGTCGAGATTTCTTTGCCAGTTATTGCGGTTCAGCTTCGGACTCGAATTCCGAATACTACCCAGTCACTCCTTAGTTCTGGATGATAGGATTGCTATTGATTATGTTGTTTGTTCAGCTTATGTTTCAGAAGCCTGATCCCTTGGCTCAATTTATCAAAACAACTTGCTTTGAATAATTTGTTAGTCCAATAATGTTTGCGAGGAATTCTAATTTGTCTAAAAAACCCTTTGGTAATAAAAAGAGTCATTTTTGCATCTGCATTTGCACATATCATGCATCATGTGCATCATTCATCAGTCACAAAAAACTTCCAAGTGCTCATTGCCTCCTGGTTCTTCTGCTGCAGTGTGAAAAGTGGCTCGTGCTCGAAGGACTGATCAACCTACCAGAGTACATCAGACTAGACAATACAGAAGGAGGAATCAAGTAGCTATGGAAGAAGAAAATGCACAGCTCCGTACTGAATTAGCTTCTATGAGAGAAGAATTAGCTAAAGCTCTCGACGCCATGACTTCTCTGATAGCCGCTCAAGAACAACCAGCCTCGTCTGCTCCAGAGACCACTGAGGCAATTCCAACATCATCTCTCGATAACCGCTTTGCCATGCCAAGGGGATACCCGTACAGACTCCCATCTTTCTTTGCTCCTGATCCCACAGCAGGTGCTTCTAGTGCTGCCAATGGTAACCAAATCCCCGTCTCAGGGCACGCCTCTCTTCATAGTACCTTGCCTCAGTCGACTGTCTACACAGACCCGATTGTGCACTCTACGCCTCAAGGCGCCCATGCTAATGATTACCGTGGAAAGACTCCCATGTTCGGAACTATGGAAGAAAGAATGGAGGAGCTTGCCAGAGAACTCCGTCGTGAGATCAAAGCCAACTGTGGGAGTGGTGACCTCGTCAATACTCACGATCTCTGCCTAGTGCCGAAGGTAGATATCCCTAAGAAGTTCAAAGTCCCGGAGTTTGACCGCTACAATGGGCTGACCTGCCCCCAGAACCATATTATCAAGTACGTCCGGAAGATGGCTAACCATGCGGACAATGATTCACTTATGATCCATTGCTTCCAGGACAGCCTAATGGAAGATGCCGCGGAGTGGTATACCGGTTTGAGCAAGGATGATATTCGTACTTTTGATGATCTGGCTGCTGCTTTTAAGAGCCATTATGGATTCAACACTAGGCTCAAGCCGAATAGGGAATTCCTCCGGTCTCTTTCTCAGAAGAAGGACGAAAGCTTTCGCGAATATGCACAGAGGTGGAGAGGGGCAGCTTCCTGTATCACTCCCGTTTTGGACGAGGAAGAAATGACTCAAACATTCTTGAAAACCCTGAAGAAAGATTATGTTGAAAGAATGATTATTGCTGCCCCAAGCAACTTCTCTGAGATGGTCACTATGGGGACCCGCTTGGAGGAAGCTGTCCGAGAGGGGATTATCGTGTTTGAGAAAGGCGAAACTTCCACGAGTGCGCCAAGGAAATACGGCAATGGTCACCATAAGAAAGAGGAATCAGAAGTTGGAATGGTGTCTGCCGGAACCAATCAATCTGTCACTGCCGCTCCTATCAATGCTACACAACTGCCTCAACAGTACCAGTACCTACAGTATGCCCAACATCCGTTCTATCCGCCGTTCTACAATCAATACCCTCCACTACCGGGCCAGCCTCAGGTCCCTGTTAATGCCATCGCCCAACAAATGCAGCAACAACCACTGGCTCAACAACAACCGCAACAACAACAACAAGGCCCTCAAACTAGACCATCTTTCCCGCCGATACCGATGGCATACGCTGAACTACTCCCAACTCTGTTACATAAGGGGTATTGCACCACTAGACCTGGCAAGCCTCCGCCAAACCCATTGCCTCCCAGGTTCCGCTCCGATCTCAGATGTGATTTTCACCAAGGCGCCCTAGGTCATGATGTAGAAGGTTGCTACGCTCTGAAATATATCGTGAAGAAGTTGATCGACCAGGGAAAGCTATCTTTTGAAAACAATGTCCCACATGTGCTCGACAATTCGCTCCCTAACCATGCCGCCGTGAATATGATTGAAGTGTGTGGAGAAATCCCTCGTCTCAATGTCCGTAATGTTGCTACTCCTCTAGTACCGCTACATATCAAGCTGTGCCAAGCTTCCTTGCTTAGCCACAACGACGTTGCTTGTTGTGAATGTCTTCAGAACCCTATGGGTTGCAGCGTAGTCCAGACTGATATCCAAGGCTTGATAAATGACAACTACCTGACTGCCAGTGATGTTTGTATGATAGTGCCGATTTTCCACGATACTCCTGTCAAGAATGCGTCTGCCAGGGAAGATGTTAAGCCTCTAGTGATACGGCTACCAGGGCCAGTGCCATATACTTCTACGAAAGTCATCCCGTACAAATACAGTGCGACTATGTTGGAAAACAGGAAAGAAGTACCTTTGGTGTCCCCGAGCACAGTAGGCAGTATCGCCGAAGTGACGGCTTTGAGGAGCGGCAGGGTTCGGCCCCTCTTGTTTCAAAAGAAAGATGATGTGCCAGTTGTGATTCCTGCTGATAAGACTACTCCATTAACAATCCCTCCTGTTGTTGAAAATACCAGCCGTCCAGGCCAATCCATTGAAGATTCCAATTTGGATGAGATTCTGAAGATAATCAAGAGAAGCGATTATAAGATTGTTGACCAGCTGTTACAAACCCCTTCGAAGATATCCATCTTGTCCATACTCCTTAGTTCGGAGGCTCACAGGAACGTATTGTTGAAAGTATTGGAGCAAGCATATGTCGACCACGAAGTCACAGAGGATCAGTTTGGTGGGATAGTGGCTAACATCACTGCTTGCAGTAACCTTTGGTTTGGTGAAGATGAACTTCCAGAGGCAGGGAAGCACCACAACTTGGCCCTGCACATTTCCATGAACTGCAAAGCAGATATGCTGTCCAACGTGTTGGTAGATACTGGGTCGTCGTTGAATGTGATGCCTAAGTCGACTTTGGATCAGTTAAGTTGTCAAGGAGTTCCTTTGAGAAGGAGTACTTTCCTAGTCAAGGCTTTCGATGGTTCCCGTAAAACTGTGCTTGGAGAGGTAGATCTCCCCATGACTATTGGCCCTGAAACATTCATGATTACTTTCCAGGTTATGGACATAGATGCCTCTTACAGTTGCCTTCTCGGGAGACCGTGGATACATGAGGCCGGTGCGGTCACTTCTACCCTCCATCAGAAGCTGAAGTTCGTAAGGAATGGTAAACTTGTGACAGTGCATGGGGAAGAAGCTTATCTGGTTAGTCAGTTATCATCCTTCTCTTGCATCGAAGCTAAAACCGCCGAAGGAACTGCATTCCAGGGTTTGGTTATCGAAGGTGCAGAGCCCAAGAGGTCTATGGCTTCGTTGAAAGATGCGCAGAAGGCCGTTCAGGAGGGTCAGGCCGCCGGTTGGGGCCAATTGATACAGCTGCTGGACAACAAACGCAAAGAGGGTCTCGGTTTCTCTCCAACGTCAGGCATGTCGACTGGAACGTTCCATAGTGCTGGATTTGCCAATGCAATTCTTGACGGTGCTGCTGAAAGAGGGGCTAGGCCCACATTTGTGATACCAGGAGGCATGGCAAAGAACTGGAACGTTATCAATCTCCCTGTGTTTGTGCATGATTCTAAGTAATATGTCTTGCTGTCTAGGTTTTTGCTTTCAAAATAACAACCCTTCCGCCCTTCCCGAGGCGGAAGTGACACTTTTGTAAAGGGCATGTTTGTTCCGACATCACCATTATCAATAAAAAACGTCGTTTCTTTCACGACTCTTTTTCTTTCTTTAATGCTTTTTCCCTTGGAAATAATGGTAATGCCAGAAAAAACCAAAACATCTGTATTTTCTTATTAATTTCAAAGATCTGCATGAAAATTATTTTCTAAAAATCATCCAATCATGTCACGCAGATCGAACCAAAATGAACCCGTTGAACACAATGACCCTATGTTTCTCCAAACTATTGAATCCCCGGTGTTTGAGGCCGAAGATGAGGATAGTGATGACATACCAGATGAGATTGCCCGATTGCTTGAGCAAGAGGAGAAAACCATTCGGCCTCATCAGGAGGAGATCGAGTTGATCAACCTGGGTACCGAGGACAATAAACGAGAGATCAAAGTCGGTGCTGCATTGGAGGAAGGGGTTAAGAAAAGGATCTTCCAGCTTCTCCGCGAATACTCGGATATTTTTGCATGGTCATATGAAGATATGCCGGGTTTGGATCCCCAGATCGTGGAACACCGGATACCGACAAAACCAGACTGTCCCCCTGTCAGACAAAAGTTGAGACGGACTCGGCCGGACATGGCTCTGAAAATTAAGGGTGAGGTACAGAAACAGATTGACGCAGGTTTCCTCATGACAGTTGAATATCCCGAGTGGGTTGCTAATATTGTGCCAGTGCCGAAGAAGGATGGTAAAGTCCAGATGTGTGTTGATTACAGAGATTTGAATAGAGCAAGCTTGAAGGACAATTTCCCACTACCTCACATCGATGTGCTCGTTGATAATACTGCCCAGTGCAAGGTGTTCTCCTTCATGGACGGATTTTCTGGCTATAACCAAATCAAAATGTCACCCAAAGACAGGGAGAAGACGTCGTTCATCACTCCGTGGGGAACTTTCTGTTGCAAAGCAATGCCGTTCGGCCTAATAAATGCTGGTGCTACTTATCAAAGGGGGATGACCACTTTGTTCCATGACATGATTCACAAAGAAGTCGAAGTGTACGTGGATGACATGATTGTCAAGTCAAGCGATGAAGAGCAACACGTCGAATATTTGGCTAAGATGTTCGAAAGGTTGAGGAAGTACAAGCTTCGGCTGAATCCAAACAAATGTACGTTCGGTGTCAGATCAGGGAAGTTGTTAGGATTCATTGTCAGCCAAAAGGGCATTGAAGTAGATCCCGACAAAGTCCGAGCTATCCGCGAAATGCCGGCCCCGCAAACCGAGAAGCAAGTCAGAGGGTTCCTCGGGCGTTTGAACTACATTTCTAGATTTATATCCCACATGACCGCGACCTGCGGGCCAATCTTCAAGTTACTCAGGAAGAATGAACCTGTTGTATGGAATGATGAATGCCAAGAAGCTTTCGATAGCATCAAAGAATACTTGTTAGAACCCCCGATCCTTGTCCCGCCCGTGGACGGAAGGCCTTTGATTATGTATCTGACAGTGTTGGATGAATCCATGGGATGTGTGCTCGGTCAGCAAGATGAAACTGGAAAGAAAGAGCATGCAATCTACTATTTGAGCAAGAAATTCACCGATTGTGAGACTCGGTACACAATGCTCGAGAAAACCTGTTGTGCACTAGCCTGGGCTGCCAAACGCCTGCGCCACTACTTGATAAATCATACAACTTGGTTGATATCCCGGATGGATCCAATCAAGTATATCTTTGAGAAACCGGCGGTCACTGGAAAAATCGCACGTTGGCAAATGTTACTGTCGGAGTATGATATTGTGTTTAAAGCTCAGAAAGCCATTAGAGGGAGTATCCTGGCTGACCATCTCGCTTGCCAACCGCTCGATGACTATTAACCTTTGAAGTTCGATTTCCCCGACGAAGAGGTTATGTTCTTAAAGCCAAGAGACTGTGAAGAACCACTGATCGGCGAAGGTCCAGACCCTGATAGCAAGTGGGGGTTGGTCTTTGATGGTGCTGTTAATGCCTATGGCCGAGGAATTGGCGCAGTAATTGTGGCTCCGCAAGGGCATCACATCCCTTTCACAGCCCGGATTGTGTTTGAGTGCACCAACAATGTGGCCGAGTACGAGGCGTGCATCTTTGGAATTGAAGAAGCCATCGATATGAGAATCAAGCATCTGGACATCTATGGAGACTCCGCACTTGTCATCAACCAGATAAAGGGTGAATGGGAGACCCATCATGCCAATCTGATCCCTTACCGTGACTACGCGAGGCGTCTGCTGACGTACTTTACGAAAGTCGAATTGCACCATATTCCCCGCGAGGAAAATCAAATGGCCGATGCTCTTGCTACTTTATCCTCCATGTTTCAAGTGAACCACTGGAACCACGTGCCAGTAATCAAAGTGCAGCGCCTTGACCGGCCTTCTCATGTGTTCGTCATCAGTGATGTGTCTGTTCAAACAAATGTGGATATAGTCGACAACAAACCCTGGTATTGTGATATCAAGCAGTTTTTGCAAAGCCGTGAATATCCGCCAAGTGCTTCCAACAAGGACAAGAAGACGCTGCGCAGGCTGGCTAGCAAGTTCCTGCTGGACGGTGATGTCCTGTACAAAAGGAATTTCGATATGGTGTTGTTAAGATGTGTTGATGAATGTGAGGCAGAACAGCTAATGCACGATGTGCACGATGGTACCTTTGGGACCCACGCATCGGGGCATGCTATGTCTAGAAAGCTGTTGAGAGCTGGTTACTACTGGATGACCATGGAGCGCGATTGCTATCAATATGCCAGGAAGTGCCACAAATGTCAAATATATGCTGATAAGATCCATGTGCCTCCGCACGCTCTCAATGTTATGTCTTCTCCATGGCCTTTCTCTATGTGGGGCATTGATATGATCGGAAGAATTGAACCGAAAGCTTCGAATGGTCATCGTTTTATCCTGGTAGCAATCGATTATTTCACCAAATGGGTCGAAGCTGCATCATATGCCAACGTGACTAAGCAAGTAGTAGTCAAATTCATCTAAGAACAATATCATCTGTCGGTATGGTGTTCCTAGCAAGATTATCACTGACAATGGTACCAACCTGAACAATGACATGGTGCAAGCCTTATGTGAGAAATTCAAGATTGAACACCACAATTCTTCTCCTTACAGACCTCAGATGAATGGTGCAGTTGAGGCTGCCAATAAGAACATCAAGAAGATTGTGCAGAAGATGGTAACAACATACAAAGACTGGCATGAGATGTTGCCCTATGCTTTACACGGCTACCGCACTACAGTCCGTAGTTCAACCGGGGCAACACCTTTTTCTCTTGTATACGGCATGGAAGCAGTCCTCCCATTGGAAGTGGAGATTCCGTCTCTCCGTGTGATTATGGAAGCGAAGTTGTCCGAGGCTGAATGGTGCCAGAGTCGGTACGACCAGTTGAATTTGATTGAGGAAAGACGCCTGGATGCTTTGGCTCACGGTCAGATGTATCAAACAAGGATTAAAAATGCTTTTGACAAGAAAGTTCGTCCTCGGGTATTCAAAGAGGGTGAACTCGTATTGAAGAGAAAAATGAGTCAGCAACCCGACCCAAGGGGCAAATGGACGCCTAACTATGAGGGACCTTATGTTGTCAAGAAGGCTTTCTCTGGCGGTGCTTTGATTCTCACACACATGGATGGTGTAGAACTTCCGAATCCTGTGAATGCCGATATAGTCAAGAAATACTTTGTCTAGATATGAAAAGAACAGTGCGGTAGGTCGAAAACCCGAAAGGGCGGCCTAGGCAAAAATGCGCTTCCCGGTGGATCGAAAACCCGAAAGGGCGATCCAGGCAAAATAAGGGACAAGAAACAAAAATGTAAAAGCTCGCTGAGATTACGTGTGACTCAGGCAAAAATGAGCGTCTCGATGAGCCGAAAACCCGAAAGGGCGGTTCATGCAAAAATGAGATTCAAATAAAAGACAATTGACTATATCTGGCAAATCACCATTCCCCTTGGGGTCATTGCAACTGATGATTGGTTGTTCTCATCCGAGGTTCCGACGCTTGCGGATTCAAGAGTTTTAGATACCATGGTAGTTACTGTGTTCAATGTACCACCAACCAATAAAATTACCATTTTTCAAGATTTGTAAATCTGTGGGGTCGCGCTTTTGGCCGACTACCACCCTTACACGTCAATTTGAGCCTATGCTTTTGTTTGGCACTCTAATTCTTTTTCTACTTTACCTCCAAAGCTTCATACAAAAGATTTTTTCTATGTTAATAATGATGAATGTCTGGAATGAACATTCTGAAAATTGAAAATTTTTGAGTATTTTGAAAGCAGGCCTAAGCAACTAGGTATATTCAAATGAAACATGCATGAACAAATCTACATTGATATCAGTTCCAATTCAAGTTACTAGCAAGCCTTCCCCCCAGTGACGGTCTGTGGTCAATGGCAAGAATGAAAAAACAGAATGAAAAGCATGAAAAATGAATATGCTCGCTAAGTCGAAAACCTGAAAGGGCGGCTTAGGCAAAAATGAGCACCCCGATGGATTGACAACCTTCAAAGGCAATCCAGGCAAAAACAGGGGCAACAAAAAACTATTCCCCGGTGGGTCGAAAACCTGAAAGGGCGATCCAGGCAAAAATGGGATGATGAAAATAAAAATGAAAAAGAAATAAAAAACAAACATGCAAAAGCATTGACCACAGATGCGATGTCCAAAGTATTTATGTGACTGTTCCAACAAGCAGCAATACCGTTCAGACTGTCTTTCTCTACAATTTTACAGCTTCCTGCCCTCAGCAACGGTCAGGATGCATCTCCCGACGGCTGCATCCCCGGAAGAGTACCCTTTACGGGCATGTCAGAGCACGAGCCATTACGTGCCCAATATTCCAATGTTTTGTCTGTCTCTGCGAAATCATGCCTATAAGGTGCCAATCGTCATGCATTTCAAAGCATTCATACATGCATAATCATGCATCTTATGTGTTCATGTATTTGATAAAATTGTCATGTTATTCATACACATTTGCATTCTCAATTCCTATGTTGATCTCTGTCAAAATCAATCATGTCAATTCCAAATTCATAACTGTCATGTCAATTTCAAAATCCAACAATCTTGTCAACTTCAAACTTTAGCTATCCTTTCAAATTCAAGCTCCTGCCGTCATGTCAAGTCAATTTCAATTTGTTTCTACAATACAATTCGTTTCTGTTAACGGCCAAGTGGCTAGTTCGCATCCAAGAACAGCTTGTGCCTGCCAATTCACTCTGTTAACGGCCAAGTGGCTAGTTCGCATCCAAGAACAGCTTGTGCCTGTCAATTTACTCTTGTTATTGGTCAAGTAGCCAGTTCGTATCCAAGAACAGCTTGCACCTATGTTTTTGCTTCCTGTTAGCCAAGTAACTAGTTCAAATACAAGAACAGCTTGTGCTTCCTACTTTTCTTTCAGCCAAGTAACTAGTTCAAATACAAGAACAGCTTGTGCTTCCTACTTTTCTTTCAGCCAAGTAACCAGCTCAAATACAAGAGCAGCTTGCACCCTTTGTTGTCAATATTCCCGGTCAAGTGGCCAGTTCGCATCCAAGAACAGCTTGTACCTGTCAAATTTGCTATCGAGTCTCCCCAGTGAGTCTTGTTATCTGCTATTCTGTTAATGTCAACCAGTCCCGCAATGGATACGACATACTCTGTTGTTTGCTATTCTGTTAATTTCTACCAGTCCCGCAATGGATACGACATATTTTGTTAAATTCAATTCTTAGTCTGTCTTGCATTCATAACCAAATGTCGCGTGGCATACATGACATTTACAAACGTATTTTTACGCCCAAAATCAGTGCTAATGTCGATATTTAAGTATCTTCGTCGCGTCAAGCCAAAGACTCTGTCTCTTGACTCTCCAAACGAAGAAACTTAAATAGGGGCAGCTGTTATACCCTCATTTTGGACCTAAAAATACTCATTCAAATTTCTCTGCTATTTTCTAATACTTTCGAACTCACCGTGTTTTCTACTGCGCTTCAAAAGCGCATTTTACTGTATTATCTCCAATTTTACATATTTTCCTCCCTTTTATTCCAATTTTTTGCATAAAATCATACAAAAGGGTATTTTGGTCATTTCCTACAAAGGAACCCATTTTAGTCCCTACAATTTGGAGTCTTTTCAATTTGTTTGCATGAATCATTAATCAAATTTTGTACAAAATTGTCTTAGTTCTGCATCTGAGTCAGTCTGAGTCATTTTAGCCCCAAGGGCATTCTGGTCTTTTCACATCAAATTAATTTTGGGCAGGGAGGTATTTTAAAATACCTCATTTAGGTAATTTGTTCATTTTAGTCCATTTTGTCAGTTTTAACTGTTTCACTTTACGTTGCATTAAGATTAAGTTTTTTAACCAATTTTATTATTTTTACATTTTAGTCCAAACACTTTTAGAAATTGCAATTCAGTCCAAATTTTACATTTTATTGCAAAGAGTCCCAATTCCAGTTTTTAAGTAGTCCTTTCCTTTTAATTCTTTTAAAACGGTCCAATCTTTAATAAATTGCATTTCAGTCCCAAATTTTCCAAAATTGCATTTTAGTCCTTTTTACAGTTTGGTCCAGAAGCCACGCAAGCAAGGAATTCCACGTGTCACAAGATCATTGGGTCAGGTATACACACGGCAGCCTATAAAAGGCCACGCGTGTCAGAAAAGTCAGAAATCAACAGAGGCCACATCATAAACAATTCATCAATTTCTCTCTCATGTCAGTTAGAATCAAATCCACAAGGAACTCAGAAAATTCATGAACATGAAGAACAAACCCTAGCTTCTTCAGAACCAAATCCGATCCAAATTCAGTGAAATTCGTAGCGATTCTCAGAGATTCATTGCTGAATCTTCATCATCGAATCACTTCTTCTGCAATTCGAGCATCAAGTTCGTCACCAATGGCAACAAACTCAGTACGATCACAGAAGCAAGGTTTTGAGAAGAAGAGGGAAAGAATTTCACGGTTTTGAACTAGAGAAGAAGAAGAGCGAAAAATTCACCGGTTTATTTCTGGATTTCAAAGAGAATCAACACAAAACAGAAGCAATTCAAGGATTTCTGAAGATCCAAATCAAATCTCCGAATAAAACCAGGTAAAATCACAAACTTACCTCTTTGTTTCGTTCAAGAACAACAACGAGTTCCAGAACGATGTAGAACAGTGCGAATCCGAGAAATTTTGGTTCAGAATCGTAAACCCTAACTTTTTCCAGAAAAAACTTCAAGATTCCAAGGTTTACAACGTTGATTCATCGTTGTAAACCAACGAATCAACAGATAAAAACATATAGAAAGAAGATTTGAACCAAGATTCGAACCAAAACCGTTCGGAATCCACGAGTGAAAGTTCACGATCTACATCGTTTCTACGGTCATTTGTGAATTTCAGTGATGGATTTGTGACTAGAACAACAAGACGAAGCCATTAAGCCTTGAATCGTGTTGTTCTAAGCTATTTTTAGAGGATTAGGGTTAGGGTTTTCGAACGGCGAAGAGAGAAGAGAGAACGGTGAGGTAGAGAGAGAATGGAAGAAGGAAAATGAAAGAAACCGGGTCTAGCACCCTTTTATGCAAGCTCCTGGAACGGGTCGCTCCATACCCGGTCTACTCCCCTTTAATCGTGTGCGTTGGATCAAGATCCTGATGGATCTGGATCAATCCAACGCTCTTGAAGCATTAGCTTGATCCAGATCCATCAGATCCGTGGGTTTGGGCTTTTTACCCGCGGGCTTTGGCCTTCTTGTGTTTTTCTTGAATTAATTGCTATGTACACCTTTATGCTTGCTATTTGAACCCCCTGTTTGTCCTGAATTTTTTTACAAAAATCCAAAAATTTACTATGTGACTTTGGTATGTTTGTGAATGCTTTTGTGATATTTTTACATGAGCAGAGTTGATAAAAATGATAGGTGTAAATTTCCCTTTTGATTGGTATATTTTGTGTATTCTTAGTGAATTTTCTTGTATGATTCTTTCATTCAAATTTTTGTCACATGATTCTAGTGCTTGGCATTTGATTCTATAATGATTACCTCTGTTTTCTTAATAAATTCATTTAATCTTGGAAGGGTTAATTTTCTTTTGTGTTTTGTGTAATATTCTCAATTTTGTTGAACTTGAATTTTGTGATACTTCCATTTTTTGTTAAATTTGATCCTTGATTACAATTGTGTGATATTTTGCAATTATGTTTAGTTGGATCCTTGATTACAATTGTGTGATATTTTGCAATTATGTTTAGTTGGATTCTTGATACAATTGTGTGATATTTTGCAATTATGTTTAGTTGGATTCTTGATACAATTGTGTGATATTTTGCAATTATGTTTAGTTGGATTCTTGATACAATTGTGTGATATTTTGCAATTATGTTTAGTTGGATTCTTGATACAATTGCGTGATGTTTTGCAATTATGTTTAGTTAGAGTCTTGATACAAAATGTGTGATATTTTGCAATCTTGTTTAGTTAGAGTTTTGATGCCAATTTTGTGATATTTTGCAATCCTGTTTAGTTAGAGTTTTGATGCCAATTTTGTGATAGTTTACCATTTTGTTTAGGATTAGTATTTCATTATTATTTTATCTTGTTTTACTAACCACTTTACTCTATGTTTCATGCATACTAAGCATTTCATCTCATTCCCATTTCTTCCTTTAACTCTTTCATGGAACGTTCAACTAATTCTCATGCAATGTTTAGGTAGTTTCTTTATTTTAATTTCTTGCAAGACCATAGAATGTAAATTAGGACCCAATGTAAAGGACAATGGACACTATGACGATGTACACCGACACAAGCACCGACACGCACACACGTTGTATGTTTACCGCTAGATGTATGTTTAGGAAGCGTGATACTTAGAAAAAAACTCATTCTTTCTTTCTCAAAAAACTAACACATCACTCAAAGATTTTTTTTGCAATAAAGTGAAGTCAAAACTTCATCATTTTCCCTTTATTTTCTTAAGCAAATACAAATGAATACTAATTCTCAACTTTAACCATTTTTTAAATAAATTGGAACCACCTCACCTTTTCTCGAATCTTATGCCTTCGAGGCCTCTCATCCTTTCTTCAAAGCTATTTTCAAAACTAAAATTGAACCAACCCACAAAAATATTTTGGAAGAGAACTACATGGAATTTTGATCCCTTAAAAGGGTATGTAGGCAAGAGACCCAAAATCTCTCCAAGTCCATTAAAAACAACACTCAAAATCTTCTTTCTCTCATTCTTAAAATCAATACCCTTTTTACAAATAGCGATAAAAGCAAAGCGTATACATAAGACTAGCAAAACGGTTCCTATAGGATACTATAGTCATTGCGGGTGCCTAACACCTTCCCGTAGTGAAATCAGCCCCGAGCTCGGAATTTCTAAGGTTTTCTCTCGATTTTACCTTTCCCCAAAAAAAATAGAGATATCAATGATTGAAAGGTTCAAATCTAATTAATGATTTGACACCCGAAAATCGCGATAACAGTACCACATTTGCATAATGCATACGTTGTTGAGGTCTTGCATTAGTTGTCATAGGTGTGAGTTGTCAGTTGTGAGTTGTTGTTGGTGAGGTGTCGCCACAAGTGTTGTTGTTGTTGTTAATTGAAGATGAATCTAATCGCTGAGATTATATTGATGAAATTGTTGAATCATGCTGATGATGGTTGTTATTATTGTTGTTGTTTTCCAATGCAATTTGATGATTCATATATTTATATATTACTTTTGTTTTGTGAACTCACCCCTTTTGCTGGAATTGCCGCCTTGTGGGCAAGTGCAGGTAATGAAGGCTAGTTAGAAGTTGGCTCATGTGTCCTAGGCTCTGATACATAACGGGATGGGATTTGATGTTTATGATTTCATTCCTTTATGTATCATTTTTATTTGAAGAATATGTTGATGAACTTTTGAATAACGTTGAAGAACATTTTATTTATGTTGAGGCCTATGTGCCAAGGATGTTGAATTTTGTTGTTGGTTAATTATCAAATGAATATTCCGCTGCAGATATTTTATAAAGATGATGTTATTGAGAATATTTAAATAGTTTTATTTTTCTATTTAAATAATTTTTTTTGAAATGCATATGTAATGCTCCGTTGTTTGTTGGTTAACTCTGATGTTTAGATACTATTATATCATTTGGGGAAACGGGGTGTTACATCATAGATCATCATAAATAATCCCAACCATCAAGTATCATCATTACAGATTGCATTACACATTATTAAAAGCCTCTTAAGCTACCCCAAGTTCAACTCTCAAGGTCTTATGCGAAAACAGATCGCAAACAGAACAGGCTGTGACTTCTGTCAGAACTCGCTATGGCGAGTGGGATTGCTCGCCTCGCGAGTAACTATAGGTCCTGCTCGCTATGGCGAGTGGGATTGCTCGCCTCGCGAGTAACTATGGGTCCTGCTCGCTATGGCGAGTTGGATTGCTCGCCTCGCGAGCGATGAAGGTTCTACTCGCCGTGGCGAGTTGCTTAGCTCGCCTAGGCGAGCGATGAACAGCAGCTACGGATTATGCGAAATTCTCACCAAAAACTCCCAAATTCCATCACTATAACCATCGAAACCCTCTAAAACATCAGTACTATGGTTATTCTACATACTGTACTCAATCTCTACACCTGTTTCGCAGTTTTACGGCTTCAATTCACAATTTCCCCAATTTTAACCTATTTTCAATTCTCTCAAAAACAACCCTATGCTTGTTAATCATGATTAGGAGAACTACAGATTAATATAATTGAATCGCTAGGCTCACCCTTACCTTAATTATGCAGAAATCGCAGCTCTCTTGGTCTCTTCTCTCTTCACGTGCCTTTTCTCCCTTTTTCTCCCAAAACTGATCGTACGTACTGACAACTCTCAAAACCTAATTTCCCTTTATATACTCCCAACAAATCTTATCTTATTTACTCTTTCTCCCACAAAACTTTCTAAAATCTCAAAACTAACCCACATCTCTATATTTATTTTATTTTAAAATCTTATTTTATTAAACAATAAAATAAGTCACCACGTCGCATAAAAACATATAAAATCTTAATTCAACATCTCATAATATATTAATAAATATATCTAGACTCCTCAAATAATTCCAATAATTAAATAATTAAACAAAATGGGCGTTACACTCTAGGCGCATGAGTGTGCACCCAAAGCCATGCTCTTGGTGCATGGCATGTGCTCTAGGCGAATGGTGCAACATTCCGGGCCCAGTTTCACCGATTTTCCGTCGTTTTATGTCTTCATCGTCAAATAACTTTCCTCAAAACTTCAGAACAGAATTCCTCCCATTATAAAATCTCTTGAGGCCTCTTGAATCTACATTCTGTTCTTTCCAAAGTCTTCACAAGTCTTTGGATGTTCTTGATTTACCGATTTGCATGATTTTTCTCTGAGTTACTTCAAAAACCCCCTAAAATTGTTATGTTTCAAGAAAACTAAAATTACATACTCAAATATAGAAAACATTATAAAAGTCCCAAAATCATAGGGAACCGTTCTAATACTCCTCCTTTTTGATGCTAAAACCTACTGAAAATGACTGAAAAACATGCTAAGAATAACGTTATATGACCTGTCATCAGTAAAGTAGACGATGATAGGGTTGCACGTTTGTAGAACTACAGAAAGGGACACTGGCCACCATACCTTTGGAAATCTAGGAACTCTACCCTAATTTTATGTTTCAATTACCTCTGAGCGAGTAAGACCCCACACTAATAATTGTAACGCCCTATTTTATTTATTTAATTATTTGATTGAGTTTAGAGTCTTTTTGAATAATTTATTTGATTTATGGTGATGTGTGTTATTTTTGTGTTATATGTTGGTGTTTTAGTAGCATATTATATTATAATATGTATGTTATTTGGTGTAAAAAATATATGTGTTATTTGGTGTAAAAATATATGTGTTATTTGGTGTAGAAATATATATATTATTTAGTGTTAAAATATATGTGTTATTTGGTGTAAAAATATATGTGTTATTTGGTGTAGAAATATATATGTTATTTGGTGTAGAAATATTATATTATTTGTTATAGAAATATATTTGTTATGTGGTGTAGATATATATTTGTTATAGAAATATATTTGTTATGTGTTGTAGAGATATATTTTTTATAGAAATATATTTTTTATGTGGTGTAGAGATATATTTGTTATAGAAATATATTTGTAATTTAGTGTAGAAATATATATATATATATATATATATATATATTAAAATAGAATATTGAGACTTTGGGGGCAGATTTGGAAATAAGAGAAAATAAGTAGGTTAATGATTTATATAAAAAGGGAGAGTTAGAATTAGAAAATAAGGATTACGTGCAAACTGTTTTGGAGAAAGAGGAGAAACCTAGAGAAAGAGGAGAAACGAAGAGAAGAGAAGAGTCAGAGAAGGAGAAGTCTGTAGAACCTTGCTGTCAATTAATCCTAAGGTAATGGTGGGACTAACTTTCTCTAATAATGGGTTGTATAATTCTGAAAAAAGGTTTAACCTTGTAGTTGTTTTTAGATTTGACGTTGTAGAAATTAAGGTTAGATTCCATTCATAATCTTGTGTATAATCTCTTTTTCTACTTCTACCCATAAGTGCTTATTTGTATAAAGTGATTATTGTGGATTTAATTGGTGAAATCTGTGCTTATGTTTTGATGCAATGTTTGGGTATGTGAATTTGATGTTAATTAAGTTGTTGATGATGAATTTATATGCTAAAGTTATGTATATATGTATACGTTGATGAATTATTGTTGTTGAATATGATGTTTTATGATTGATGATTTATTATACGAATGTATACGTTGATGAATTATTGTTTTTGAATATGATGTGTTCTAGTTTCAATATGATTTTGTTTACAAGGATGATAGTGATAATGAAATTATTTTCACTATTATTTAAATGTGTTCAAAATAATAACTTTTAGATGATGAACTAAATTGATTAGATATTAATTGATACGTAAAGATGATTTACTTGTTGATGTGGATTTTAAAGATGTGTTATTTGAAGTTGTGTGATTTAAAGATGTGTTATATAAAGATGTGATATTTGAAGATTGTTGCATTTGAGTCGTGTCGTTGCATTAAGTCGTGTTATTGCATAGCATAGTCAGCGATGGGGGCTTAATGCCTGACAGGTCCTTTTATGACCTTTAGCGATGGGGGCTCAATGCCTTATAGGTCCTATTTGACCTTTAGCGATGGGGGCTTATGCCCTGATGGTACCACATGCATATTGCATTGTCGAGTCGATGTGATGTTAAGATGAGTTGTTGTTGTCGTTGCATTGTAGAGTCGTCATTACATAATATAATTTATGATCGTTTGAGAAGTTGTTGCTGTTATTGATGATGTTGTTGTTGTTGCTGTTTTACCTTTAATAAATGATGTTATGTGATGTTTATTCTATGCTGGATATATGGTTGTTGATTATCTTTTAAAGAATTATATGCTTATTATTACTGAATGTGAAATCTCACCCTTTCTGCTTGAAAATGTTGCTCTTCGTATGGGTAACTTGCAGGTGATCAAGATTAGTTGTTGATTGCTGTTGTGAGTGACTACCTCTCACTGTGTCCTTAGGTGCTCTGATACGTAACGGGATGGGGAACTTTGTTATTGTTTTCTATTTTTTACGTATTATTTTTATGAGATTCTATGAACATGATGTTGAAACATTTTGATGAGATTTTACGTTGAGGCCTTCGTGCCAAAGTTGTTTAAGGTTTTTGATTTAAATTCCGCTGCGAAGTATTTGAGATTTTATTTTGAGATGTTTTGAAGAATAAATTATTATTTATTCCATTCTAAGAAATGTAGCATTCCGTTTAAGTTGTGAATACTCTGATTATTTTTAAGAAATTTTTATGTTGGGAAAACGGGGTGGTACAATAATCCTTACGAAGATAGAAGATCCTATATGATTAATAACTATATACCGTAGCGCACCTATAATCTAAGTGTGATCAGCTGGTGCAACTCGACAGGCGGAGGGATAAACTTTGTCTCTGAGAGAGTAAGGCCTCACACTTAAGGATCACCGTGCGACCAGCAGGTGCAACTTGACAGTTGATTAGGTTATCAGGTCCCAAAGAACTCGTCACTTAGATAGTCTACTTAGAATAATTGAACACGACTTGACTACTAATTAACTCCAACAAATGAATATAGGGGATTCAAAGAATATTAACCGCCGCTAACATTCTGCAATCAAAGAGGTTATTTTGCTATGTTGCAAACAGATTAACTTTGCAGAGTCTAAACCCTCAATTCTTTTATATTATTTTGTTCCCAAATAAGTAACGTGAATTGTGTGGATGAAATGACAACCTTGTGGATATGATACTCTACTTATCACTTTATTACTTGGAAAACGATTTGATACACTTGCCTTATCCGACTATCAATTTGCTATTTATGGCATATCCAATAATTTTCTTCTCAGACATGAATTGCAACTTCATATCTCAAATGCCAACTAGTTTAGTACTGTAAGAAGATTTTAATACCGTTTTCTTATTTTCAGTAGTAGCATGTGTTGTGAACATAGCATGAACATAGTAAACATGGCGCGAGACGCTATTGTTTATCTACTAGTTATTTAATTCACCAACTAGATTAACTAGTCATATCAGTGAATTTTTTTTTAGTTAGGTTAGGCAACAGAGCATCAATTTACTTGGTCATATACCTGCGAGAAATATGACCGGGTTTCTCACAATTGTATTAAAAAAAAATTGTGAATTAGTGTCATTTCCTGATAGTGGCTGTTGGTTTTCATTTAGCACCATTTTGGGGTTCCTATTCTGTTGGTAGTTAGAGTTACTTATTCATAGATCGGTTATGATTTTTGAAAATAAATTTCAAAAAGATTCAAAGACGAGTATGTGAATTTCTTAGTGTTGTTGTTATAACAACAAGAACTTCATCGGGTTCAGTATAGAGATGTATTCCTAACAATAAAATTTGAGTTAGTAATTTCTTCGATAGATATGGCAGAAGGAAACATTTTAAAATTGTTATTTTTGGATTTCGAAACAGTTCTATTTGAATTTCCAAATTTTATTTTGAAAGATAATATCTACCGAAGTTGTTACTAATTTGACTCACGAACATGTCGCTCTCTTTATCACATTTTGTGGCACTACTAATATTTGTGCAAGACAGAATATCAACCTTGACGCCTCCATGATAAAACAAGCCCAGCTACAACTGTGTGGTTAACTACTGCACTATAGAAAACCGTTCAAGAATTACACTTCCAATATGGTTACGAAGACCACTCTTTTAGTATTGAAACCACTCTAATATGGTATTGTGACCACTCTATTATGGTGCTGAGACCAATCTATTATGGTGTTACCACCATTCTAATTTTTAACTTTTCCAAATATGGTACTATGACCGCTCAAATATGGTTTTACCAATATTCTAACCTTTAACATCTTTGAGGGAAGAAAATATCGAAAAGGGTCTATACTTTAAAGATACTTTTGATTCTGAGGGACATTATTCATGTAAAGTGGATTGTGATCTTAAAAAGATTCTTTATTCTGAAGGAAAATATATTATCAAACTATGCTTTTAAGACCATTCTTAATTTCGTATAGACTTTTACCTAAAGGGACTATGGTCTTAAGAACACTCTTAAATCCGAATGGACAGAAAGAGGAGATGAGGATAAGAATAGCTCGTTAACACAAGCTGGAGGGAGAAGAGAGAAAGAGTTATCGACAACTCAATATAACTCTTTGGTGTGTGGAATGAACTATGTCAGTTCTCTATTTATAGAGAAAATTCACAACTAATATGTGAGAAACTTTGGGAACAAGTAATTACATATTACTTTCGGACTAAATAATTCACATATTATATCTAGTACACAAATATCTCAATTGAGTATCAAAATATATTATATTGAGTACAAAAATATATTATATTTTGTATCAAAATATATTTCAGATCAAATACTAAAATATTAGATTGCATATCAAAAGATTTCATAGTGCGTTCCAAAATATCTTAGTTCCAAAATACTTTAGTCAAAACATAAGAACTAAGCACTTTTTAATAATGATTAAATTAATTATTTAATTTAATATTTTTAAATAATAAAATATTAAATAATTGTTTTTACTTTAGTGCTTACTTAGTGATCGTACCTGATCAGAAGGTGAATGCCGGTGCTTTGAATGCGGTGGTTGAAGTGGTAGTAGAATGCGTCAAGTATCATGGGTGTACCAGTCTTCATCTCTCAAGAGATCATAGCGTATGTGATTGGAAGAGCTTCTAAAGGAAGTTTCAAGGATGGATTAGATAATAACAAGAAAAGTCCATGGAATGAGATTGTAAATCAAACCATGTACAACAACAAAAAGAAAGGTGCGTACAGTGACTCGAGCGTGGAGAAGAAGATGCTCCTGAAGATACATAATGAGAATCTCCTGCCTAAGGGAGGAGGTTCTGATCAACCATCTTTAGAACATAGGGTATTTCTGCATTACTTCATCAAGAAAGAAAAAGCAAATGTGTAACGCCCTATTTCTTTAATTATTATTATTTGGTGAAATATTTTGATGAAATATGCTAATATGTGTTATTTGGTGTATATATATATATATATATATATATATTATCTAGTGTAGAAATATATTTGTTATTTGTGTAGAAATATATATATATATATATATATATATATATATATATATATTATCTAGTGTAGGAATATATATGTTTTAGAAATAATAAGATATGATGATATAATATAATATATATTTTGATGATGTGTGCTTTTATGTATTTTTAGTATTATCTTATTTGATTTATAATATAATATATTTAATTAAATATGGGTTGTTACATAATTTTAGAGAATTTGAGGGAAGGAGTAGAAATAAGATAAGATGAGTAAGAGAATATAAATAAGAGAATTAGGGTTAGAATTATTTAGTACGTGATATAACTTTTGGAGAAACCTGGAGAAAAAGAGAGGAGGCGCGAACGAGAGAAGAAAAACCTAAGAAGAACGCAGCTTGATTTAGGAGACCAAATTAAGGTAAGGGTGAGCCTAGCTTTCATTATATTAAACTGTAATTCAATTCAATTATGATTAACAAGAGATGGATGAGTTTTTGAGAGAATTAAGAACTAGGTTAAGGTGAATGAATTAAAAGATGAAGTTGAAAGGTGAGAATTAAGGAAAACTAGTTTAGGTTTCGAATTGAGTTTCTAGTCTTAAAAAGAGTGGATAATCTAGCAGGTTAATGAATAATTAATGTTCTAATGATAGGATAATCATAGGGTGATGTTTAAGGTCATGTTTTGAGGGTATTGGATCGAAAACGGAGTCGAAAAGGTTTCCCCAAGGCGAAATCGCAACTGAACTGCGATTTTGCTGTTGCTGTGCAAAACACGTTACTTGTTGTCTCAGTTTGACAAGTTTAAGTTCCGAACTGGGTTTAGGTGTCTGCATGAAAGTTGTAGATATAGATGTTAGCTTTCAATAGCCTTTGGAGTGACTCAATTTAAGTTTTTAGAACTCTAGATATGATTAAAATACTACAAAGGGGTTAACAGGCTCGTTCTCCTTTCGATTTTCTGTAACCGAAAAACTAAAATAAAAACTGGGACTTTTCTGTTCATAATTAGCTTTTGATGTCTTCATGAAAGTTGTAGATAATTGAGTTAGCTTTTTAATGGCTTCAGAGTGACTCAAAAATGTTTTGTGAATCTTGAGTTATGATAAAAACACTCCAAGTAGGTCTTGGAAAAAAACAGCATTCTCTGTTTCACGTTCTTGTGTCTTTTTCATACATTTCTGTTCCGAACTGGGTCTTGGTGTAAACATGAAAGTTGTAGATAATTGAGTTAGATTTATAATGGCTTTGGAGTGACTAGAAAATTATTTGTATATTTTGAGTTATGATGAAAATAGTCCAAGTAGGTCTTGAGAAAACTTTAAGAAAACTTAGCATAACTAATCCCAAGTTAGTCCAAAGACTTAGGGTTGGTTTCCAAACTTCAAACTTAGGTATTAAGGATTTAGTTGAGGTGTTTTATGAGTATTTGGCTTATGTCTTATTTAATCAGACTTGATTACTTTTGAAGAATGTTATTGCTTATGAATTATGAATGATGAGTGCATAATGTGCTATACTTGTAAAGTTAATGTGATGATTTGATGTTGTTGATAATGATTATGAATCATATGTGCATTATGTGAACTATATTGTAATGTATGTGATGCCTAAATGATGAATTTTTGATGTTGTTATATGATTGATGATTTGCTACCATGTTGCTGTTATTATTTAATTAAAGCTGCATGAGTCGGTCTATGATGTGAGATGTTGTCCAATTTGTTGGAGTCATATGAGAAGTGTCATGATGTCTAAGACGTAAGTGATTGAGTCTCATGCATACTCATTCAGAGATGAGGGCTTATGCCCTGGAGTTTTTACTCACCAGCGACGAGGGCTTATGCCCTGGAGCTTTTGCTCACTAGCGACGAGGGCTTATGCCCTAGGAGTATATTTATGCTCAAAGCGACGAGGGCTTATGCCCTGGATTGGTACCACATGCATATAAGATATCTAAGATGTTTAAGATGTTAGAGTTGCATAGTCGAGTTGCATTGTCGAGTCGAGTTGTTTAAGATGTTTTGTGATGATATTCTTTGATGATGTTTGAGATGTTTTGTGATGATGTTCTTTGATGATGTCTAAGATGCTTTGTGATGATGTTCTTTGATGATGATTAAGATGTTTTGTGATGATGATTCTTTGATGATGTTTAAGATGTTTAGTGATGATATTCTTGATGTTGCTTAAGATGTTAGGAGATAAATATTTGAGACGTGCTTATATGTTAATTGTTGTTAAACTTAATTGTTGAATTATCTGTTTATTATATTGTTTGTGAATCTCACTCCTTCTGTTGGAATTGCCGCCTTGTGGGCAAGTGCAGGTAACCAAGATTAGGTGCAGTCGTGTGAGGCTTTCCTCATTGTGTCTTAGGTGCTCTGATATGTAACGGGATGGGGAATCTTGTCAAATGCTTTTCTGTTCCTTGTTTTCAATTATAATTTTATAAAGACTAATTTTAGATGAACTTTTGAAATGTTATGAAGAGGCCTGCGTGCCAAGACTTTTAAGATTCCGCTGCAATGTTTTGAGAAGTTTAATAACTATTTTTATGATGAATGAATTGTTATTCATTTCCTTTGAGATGTTTTAAGAAAGTGATACTCCGTTTATGTGAAAACTCTGATTTAATTTACGAAATTTTTACGTTGGGAAAACGGGGTGTTACAATTGGTATCAGAGCAGGTCGGTCCGTCCGGCCAAGTAGTTGAGTCGCGAAGTGTCGTGTGACAGTTGAATACTGTCGTTGTGTTTTTTTTTCTAATTAATGGTTATGTTTTATTATGTGATCATGTTTGACTCACTAACTTTAATGTGATTTTTGTGTAATGTTTGAAGTTACTATTTTTTTATATATTGTTTAAGAATATTTAAGCAATAATTAAATTCATTTTTCTATTGTGCTTTGAATTTCGAGGACGAAATTCTTTTAAGGGGGGTAGAGTTGTAACGCCCTATTTCTTTAATTATTATTATGTGATTTATAATGTATATTTTGATGAAATATGCTAATATGTGTTATTTGGTGTAAATATATATATATATATATATTATCTAGTGTAGAAATATATTTGTTATTTGTGTAGAAATATATATATATATATATATTATCTAGTGTAGAAATATATATGTTTTAGAAATAATAAGATATGATGATATAATATAATATATATTTTGATAATGTGTGCTTTTATGTATTTTTAGTATTATCTTATTTGATTTATAATATAATATATTTAATTAAATATGGGTTGTTACATAATTTTAGAGAATTTGAGGGAAGGAGTAGAAATAAGATAAGATGAGTAAGAGAATATAAATAAGAGAATTAGGGTTAGAATTATTTAGTACGTGATATAACTTTTGGAGAAACCTAGAGAAAAAGAGAGGAGGCGCGAACGAGAGAAGAAAAACCTAAGAAGAACGCAGCTTGATTTAGGAGACCAAATTAAGGTAAGGGTGAGCCTAGCTTTCATTATATTAAACTGTAATTCAATTCAATTATGATTAACAAGAGATGGATGAGTTTTTGAGAGAATTAAGAACTAGGTTAAGGTGAATGAATTAAAAGATGAAGTTGAAAGGTGAGAATTAAGGAAAACTAGTTTAGGTTTCGAATTGAGTTTCTAGTCTTAAAAAGAGTGGATAATCTAGCAGGTTAATGAATAATTAATGTTCTAATGATAGGATAATCATAGGGTGATGTTTAAGGTCATGTTTTGAGGGGTATTGGATCGAAAACGGAGTCGAAAAGGTTTCCCCAAGGCGAAATCGCAACTGAACTGCGATTTTGCTGTTGCTGTGCAAAACACGTTACTTGTTGTCTCAGTTTGACAAGTTTAAGTTCCGAAATGGGTTTAGGTGTCTGCATGAAAGTTGTAGATATAGATGTTAGCTTTCACTAACCTTTGGAGTGACTCAATTTAAGCTTTTAGAACTCTAGATATGATTAAAATACTACAAAGGGGTTAACAGGCTCGTTCTCCTTTCGATTTTCTGTAACTGAAAAACTAAAATAAAAACTGGGACTTTTCTGTTCATAATTAGCTTTTGATGTCTTCATGAAAGTTGTAGATAATTGAGTTAGCGTTTTAATGGCTTCAGAGTGACTCAAAAATGTTTTGTGAATCTTGAGTTATGATAAAAACACTCCAAGTAGGTCTTGGAAAAAAACAGCATTCTCTGTTTCACGTTCTTGTGTCTTTTTCATACATTTCTGTTCCGAACTGGGTCTTGGTGTAAACATGAAAGTTGTAGATAATTGAGTTAGATTTCTAATGGCTCTGGAGTGACTAGAAAATTATTTGTATATTTTGAGTTATGATGAAAATAGTCCAAGTAGGTCTTGAGAAAACTTTAAGAAAACTTAGCATAACTAATCCCAAGTTAGTCCAAAGACTTAGGGTTGGTTTCCAAACTTCAAACATAGGTATTAAGGATTTAGTTGAGGTGTTTTATGAGTATTTGGCTTATGTCTTATTTAATCAGACTTGATTACTTTTGAAGAATGTTATTGCTTATGAATTATGAATGATGAGTGCATAATGTGCTATACTTGTAAAGTTAATGTGATGATTTGATGTTGTTGATAATGATTATGAATCATATGTGCATTATGTGAACTATATTGTAATATATGTGATGCCTAAATGATGAATTTTTGATGTTGTTATATGATTGATGATTTGCTGCCATGTTGCTGTTATTATTTAATTAAAGCTGCATGAGTCGGTCTATGATGTGAGATGTTGTCCAATTTGTTGGAGTCATATGAGAAGTGTCATGATGTCTAAGACGTAAGTGATTGAGTCTCATGCATACTCATTCAGAGATGAGGGCTTATGCCCTGGAGTTTTTACTCACCAGCGACGAGGGCTTATGCCCTGGAGCTTTTGCTCACTAGCGACGAGGGCTTATGCCCTAGGAGTATATTTATGCTCAAAGCGACGAGGGCTTATGCCCTGGATTGGTACCACATGCATATAAGATGTCTAAGATGTTTAAGATGTTAGAGTTGCATAGTCGAGTTGCATTGTCGAGTCGAGTTGTTTAAGATGTTTTGTGATGATATTCTTTGATGATGTTTGAGATGTTTTGTGATGATGTTCTTTGATGATGTCTAAGATGCTTTGTGATGATGTTCTTTGATGATGATTAAGATGTTTTGTGATGATGATTCTTTGATGATGTTTAAGATGTTTAGTGATGATATTCTTGATGTTGCTTAAGATGTTAGGAGATAAATATTTGAGACGTGCTTATATGTTAATTGTTGTTAAACTTAATTGTTGAATTATCTGTTTATTATATTGTTTGTGAATCTCACTCCTTCTGTTGGAATTGCCGCCTTGTGGGCAAGTGCAGGTAACCAAGATTAGGTGCAGTCGTGTGAGGCATTCCTCACTGTGTCTTAGGTGCTCTGATATGTAACGGGATGGGGAATCTTGTCAAATGCTTTTATGTTCCTTGTTTTCAATTATAATTTTATAAAGACTAATTGTAGATGAACTTTTGAAATGTTATGAAGAGGCCTGCGTGCCAAGACTTTTAAGATTCCGCTGCAATGTTTTGAGAAGTTTAATAACTATTTTTATGATGAATGAATTGTTATTCATTTCCTTTGAGATGTTTTAAGAAAGTGATACTCCGTTTATGTGAAAACTCTGATTTAATTTACGAAATTTTTACGTTGGGAAAACGGGGTGTTACAAAATGAACCTAAATACATTTTCAAACACATGATCAAAGCTCTGAAAGAGAGTCAGACAATCAAGAGATCATGGATTCCCTATGGAAGACTAATCTCAGAGATTTTTCATCAAGGAGGATTTCTAAAGGCTTTGAGTGAAACAAGAGGTTTCACAGATCAGCAGTTGGGTACAGTCACAGGGAAAATCATCAATGGAAGTACCTTGAGAAACATGACTCTAATCAAGAAGGATGCTAACAAGAAGTTGGAAACAGACTTGAAGGAATCCAGAACCATATCAAACCTTATGGAAGGATTTCCCCCAATCTGCAAACAAGACCCTCTTGATGTTCAACTGTACTTCATACACGATTATCTGCAAAGCACTGGAGAGAATATCCAACTGGAGGATATACCAGATCAGATGTATGGTGGTGCTCTACCAGTAGCAAAGAGGAGGAAGTCAAAAAGAAAGCCAGTTTTAGAAGCTGAGTATTTGGAAGAAGCTTCGGAACAACCTGCTAAGAAAGCTAGGAAGGCCAAGAAAGACAAAGCAGTTGAAGCAACTGGTTCTGGTCTATCTACAGTACAAGAAGAAGTTCAGGATCTGGAACTTGTTAAGGTCCTGAACAAAAGAACCAGAAGTGGTAACGAAGTTGTACCTTCACCACCTCAACTAGCTCAACTTTCCATTCCTAGAAAGAAAAGAAAACTCACTCTCAGAAAATTGAAGCTTACTTCAGAAGAGGATGAAGAAGCTACAGATCTTGTAACAAGGGAAGTTAAGAGTAGGAAGGAAACAGATGCTGCTGTGAAGAAGACACTGCAGCTGGCAAAAGATATTGAGATACCTGTTGAGGTCCTGACCAAAGAATCCATAGTTGAAGCTACTCAACTTGGATTAGAGCTTACAGAGAAACTGCAGGAGATGATAGAAGCTGAGGGTGTCTTGAAGACTACTGAAGATGCTCAGGAGGAAGTTGTCTGCTCAGAAGTTGTTGCTTCAGAAGCTCCTAAAGGTAATACTGACTCTCACACTACTGCTGATGAAATTGTTTTAGTAGAATCTAGTACATCTTCTGAAACTAGGACTAGTTCAGCCTCCCTATCATCATCTTCATCCACATCATCTGATCTAGATGATATACCTTTAAGCAAAGTCTACACCACTCTCAACAAAGCTTTATCCCCATCACCATCAACCAAAACTTCTAAAAAGCCAGATTATGATACCTTTGTGCCAATGTATCCCTTTGTTGAAGAGAGGTTTATTGATTTGCAACAAAGAAAAATTGATGCTTGCATTCAGCTACCTGCTGATCATCCCCTACAACCACCTATGATTGGGCATATTAATCTTTGCCTACTAATGCAAAAGGTGATGATGATCACACAGGGTCAAATATAGCTAATATTGATGTATCATCATCTAAACCTAACTCTCCAACTCAAACAACAACAGAGACCTCTGAACCATCAATTATACAAAACCTTGTAGATCATTATTCAGGTGAACTACTTGAGTATTAGTCAAACCAAGATAAAGCCTCTGACATAGCTTTTGATGAAATTATGACAGAAAGCCCCCAACAACATGAACCTAATCAACAAATGACCTCAACCACCAACATAGATCTTGTTCTTGAACTGACTGTTCCTGAACAACCTGTTCCTGAACTTAGTGTTTCTAAACTAACCATAAACAACCAATCATCAACAACCAACATCTTTGCTGAACCTGAAACTTTAGTAATTGACCAACCCTCATCATCCAACCTAGCCATTCAACCCTGTGCTCCTGCCAGAACAAATGTCCCTTCTCCATCCACCCTGTTTCTAGATTCTACTATTCTAGCAGATGTGTGTGAGAACATTTTTCAGGAGCTGAATAGGTTAGCTCAAGCAAGGAACAATCTCATTCATGAGGATGGCTATGAGAAGTTGTGGAAGAGATTAAAGGAAATAGTGGACTATGTCTTGACTGAACTCCAGAGATCATGTATTGATGCTCAAGACACTGCTCAGACAAAGCTTCAAGACTGGATGAAGAGAGTTGTTAGTAACTTGCATGAAGTGAAAGTTCTTAAAACTTGGGTGAAGACTTCTCTGTGCTTAAGAGCAAGGAATGCTTCTAATATCATTCCATCAAGTATACACCCAAGAGAGCTGGACTTAAATTGGTTAAACAAGATAAGTCTTAAGGAAGCCTCTTCTGAACTAGCACTTCTGCAGAAGAACACTATCCTGGAAAAGGAAAATAAACAGCTCAAGAATGATTTGTTCAAGTGTACAGGACCGTAGACAAAAAATTGAAATCATCATTAGGTTCTGGAAGAACAAAAGAGAGCAAAGGAATCAACAAAAAGGTAGATTAAAGCGTCTGAAGAGAACTGCTCCTGAAGTCAAAAGTGCTTTTGAAGACAAAGTGCTCCTGAAGTGATGACGTCATTAGAAGCGTCTCATCAGAAGCTGAAGATCACCAGAAGTTGTAGTTCATCAGAAGATGCAAGACTTAAATCTTCAAAGGTTGTTCAATGGATTTAATCTCGTCTAAGCATTGCAGAAGACCAGAAGAGTGAAGCAACGGCTAATTCAAATGAATTTGAAGGCATTGGATGCTTGTTCTTTGAAGAGCGTTGACAAAGTACAATTGTACGAAGTGTACAACCACTACCTCCACTACTCCATCTTTGTCTCTGCTACAAGATAAGAATAACAGCTCTGCCTGCAACGATGTTCCTATAGACTTGGAATCGATTTGAAATTGATCCTTCATAGGACAACAACCATATCCGGCAAAAGATCATTGGTGATTGATCAATGCTTCAAACGACTCTTATTTTGATGTGTTGGCAATTCACAACGTCTCTTTCACGCCTCTATATAAAGGAGTGAAGACTTGAAGAATTGTAAGAGACTCAACAATTTAAAAGAGCCAAACCTCTGCTGAAATTGTTCTGCATCAAAATGTTCACTTAAAATTTCTTATCAAAGTTCATATCTTAGAAATTCTAGAGTCTTAAGAGTCTGTATCTGATTTGTATTGTGAACACCACTGATTGTATATCAAGTGTTCAACGTCAAACATTTTTCTTTGTAATTCTATTTGAGTAGAAGTCTCTTGATTGTGTTCGCAACAGTCTTCCCTTTGTCCTCAGTAGATTTGCTAGACTAGGAAACCGAGTTCTAGGTTTTTTTTTTCCTAAAGGAAACATCTTTTTGAAGCTTCGATGACTTTGTTCAGGGAGGCGATGATGTCATCCTTTGCATGGTATTTCAACTTCAGATGAGCGGTTGAACATGCAGCTCCCAGTTAGGCAAGTCCAATTCTCCCTATAATGCAGTTATAGAGAGAACACCAGGAATAGGATTTTTATTGTTTTGATGGCCTTCTTTTTGCTGAAGGTGACCAGCAGCTCTACGCAGCCCCAAGGTTGTGTAGATGGACCGTTGAAGCCATAGAGTTCATTTCCAACATAGGGAGAAAGGTTTTTCTCCGTCAGCTGAAGAGTTTGGAATGGGCTGGTGTAAATGATGTCGCATGAGGCCCCTACGTCAATTAGGACTCGACGAACGTCGGTATTGGCCATCGATGCTCGCACGAGCAAAGGGATGGTTAAATTTAAAACTCCACCAGGCAGCTCAGAGTCGTAGAACGCCAAGGGTTGTCTTCCCCTGATGTTGGAATTGGAAGGGACCAGCGAATTGACGCTCATGAGCTCTTCAAACTTTCGTTTCATGTTTCCCATGGAGATGTTTAGTGTTCCTCCCGTGATGCATTGGCGAAAGGGAACTGTTCCCAGGTGCATGAGTAACGTACGATTTCCACGTTGTTAGGGAAATCGCCCAAATGTTCGACGGACATAGCAATTATCTTGTCCGCTTCGTTGCCATCAGTGATGAGCTCGATGGTCTTTCTTTCCGACTCGAGGTTCTTGACGAACTGCTTGAGACGTCCTTATTGGATGAGGAGTTCGATTGCATCTTTCAGGTGGATGCAATCGTCAGTAACGTACCCGTGGCACTTGTGGAACCGACAATATTTTGTTTTGTCGACCCCTTTCCTCTCTTGCGACGGGCCTTTGGTGGCTTGACGTAAGCTTCTGTCAGATAGGCTTTCGTGATCTCGGCGAGGATTTTCTCCTTGGACATGGCCAAAGGTCTATACTCGGTGCAGCGACCGTTAGGTGCTTTGCCTTCACGAGTTACTTTTCCTACCTTCTTTCTCTCATTGAAGGGCTTTCTAGAGGATTCATAAGCAGGCTCCCCCTTCTTGGATTTGTTAAGGCTGTCCGCGTACAACTTCTTTTCGTACCTGATGTAGATCTTTGCAATCGCTAGGAACTCGTTGAGAGTCCTTGGACGATCTATGAGTCGATGGAAATTCTCCGTAAGTTCTTGAACCATGTAACGGCCCCTTGTCGTAGTGTAGTGATGAAGAGCTTGCATTTTACGGTGCCTTGCATCGATCAATACGTGAGAACTGCCTCGATGTTCTTGATGTGCTCATCTGGATCTGTCGTCCCATCGTACGAGTCCATCTGAGGAGGCTTCTCTAATTCGCAGGGGATAGGAACTTCCCGAATGTGCCATGTGAATGGACCATAAGCATTACATGAAGGTGAGAAAAACACAAGAAGGGGGGTTAAATTGTGTTAGTTTTTTTTCGTTTTCTCTTAAGCTGAAATGCACAGACCAGAAGTAGTTCAAGAATAGTTTCTGAAGTGATGTTCAGAACTAGGTTGCAGCGGATAAAACAGAGAGAGAGAGAGAGAGAGAGAGAGAGAGAGAAGAAAGACACAAAGAAATTATATAGGTTCCTTCCACAAACCGGAAGTAGTCATGTCCCCCTTGCACTTCCAAGGAGAGTTCACTAAAATGTAATATCTGATTACAAATGCTCACTGCTAAACTTAGCAAGAGACTTCAAATGCTCAAGCACAACTGCAAGAGACTTCCAATGCTCAAGAACACAATCAAGAGACTTCTATGCTCAAGCACACAAGCAAGAGACTTCTAATCAAACAGAATTACAAAGAAAATTGTTTGATATTGAACACTTGATATACAATCAGAGGTGCTCACAATACAAATCAGATACAGACTCTTTAACACTCTAGAATTTCTAAGATATGAACTTTGAAAAGAAATTCTAAGTGAACTTTTGGATGCTGAACAATTTTTAAAGAGTTTTAGCGCTTTCAAATTGTTGTAGAGTCTTTTTGTTCTTCATGTCTTCACTCCTTTATATAGAGGTGTGAAATGAACGTTGAGTTGCCAACACATCCAAAAAGAGTCGTTTTGAAGCTTTGATCAATCACCAATGATTCATTGCCTGATATGGTTATTGTCCTATGAATGATCAATTTCAAATGCATTCCATGTATTGTAACACCCCGTTCTCCCACAACCTAATTTTAATATAAATAATCAGAGTATAATAACAACGGAGCATTACACTGCTTGTTTTCAAAAATTATTAAATAGAAAATAAAACTATTTAATTTCAACAACATTCAATCTCACAATAATTGCAGCGGAAAAATTCGTCCAAAATAATATCAACCTCCAATAAAATCTTGGCACAGAGGCCTCAACAAAACAAAATATTGTTTAACAACATAAAACTCCAACAACATGTTTCAAAATGTGATACATAAAGGAATGAAAGACAAAACAACGTTTCCCCCATCCCGTTATGTAACGCCCATTTTTGATTATTTAATTATTTGATTTATTTGAGAAATTGCTATATATTTTTATATATATTATGTGATGTTAAGAAAGATTTAAGATGTTTTTATGCGACGTGGTGACTTATTTTATTGTTTAATAAAATAAGATTTGAAAATAAAATAAAATATTTAGTTGTGGGTTAGTTTTGGATTTTAGAGAGTTATGTGGGAGAAAGAGTAAATAAGATAAGATTTGTTGGGAGTATATAAAGGAAAATTAGGTCAAGAGAGTCAGTACGCGTACAGAGTTTTGCAAAAAGAGAGAAAACAAGCACGTGAAGGGAGAAGAGCATAGGGCTGCGATTTTCTGCTTTGATCAGGTAAGGGTGAGCCTAGCATTTGATTATATTATTCTGTAATTCATCTAATCAAGATTAAACAATCATAGGGCTGTTTTGAGAGAATTGAAATTAGGTTAAAAGTGAAGAAAAATCATGAATTAAACCATAAAGCTGTAGAATAGATGTTTAGATTGAGTACAGAACCTGGATTATTCGTGTTGATGATATTAACGAGAGTTTAGACGATTTAGATGGTGAAATTGGGAACTTTTGGTGTGTTTTTCGCAGAACCCGTAAGCATCTGTTCATCGCTCGCCTGAGGCGAGCTTTGCACTCGCCGCGGCGAGTAGACCTAGTTTACTCGCGAGGCGAGCAACCCAGCTCGCCATAGCGAGCATTACCCTAGAGCTCGCGAGGCGAGCATTCCAACTCGCCATAGCGAGCAGGACTTAGTTACTCCCGAGGCGAGCATTCCCACTCGCCATAGCGAGTTGTGTCAGAACCCAGAACCGTGTACTGTTTGCGAATTGTTTCGCATAGAACCTCGAGAGATGACCTTTGGGTAGTTTCTGGGACTTTTACTGATGTTTATTATGATCTGTGATGATGATTGAGATTGTTTATGATGATTTTCATGAAGCTTATGTGTGATATATGAATTAATTAAGTTATGAATGTTTGATTTACTTGCGATGCTTGCACTATGGATGCTATATGTATGATGTACTTGCTGCCATGTTGCTGTTTACTTATGTATAGTTGCTGCATGTGTCAGTCCTTGATGATTAAGATGTTTTGCGACGTTTAAGATGTTAACTTGTTTAAGTTAAAAGTGTTGAGTCTCATGCATACTCATTCTAAGATGGGGGCTTATGCCCTGGAGTTTTTACTCACCAGCGACGAGGGCTTTTGCCCTGGAGCTTTGCTCACCAGCGACGAAGGCTTATGCCTTGGAGTATATTTATGCTCATAGCGACGAGGGCTCATGCCCTGGATTGGTACCACATGCATATAAGACGTAGGGTTGCATAGTCAAGTGATGATGTCGAGTCGTGTCGTCCAAGATGTTTACTAAGATGTTTATGATGTTGATTATGACGCTGCTAAATGATGTGTTGTTTATGTTGATATTCTAAATGCTAGATGATTATCTGTGATATGATGAAATTATGTTTGGTTGTTGAATTGTGATTATTTAATTACATGATTAATATAATTATTTGTAAATCTCACCCCTTCTGCTGGAATTGCCGCCTCGTGGGCAAGTGCAGGTAACCAAGATTAGGTGCAGACGTGTGAGGATTTCTGCAGTCGAGTCTAGGTGCTCTGATACGTAACGGGATAGGGGATCTTCTTTATTTTCTCTGTTCCTTGCGTATTATGTTATTTTACATGCTTATGTTTATTTTTGAGGATTTTGCTAATAAGATGTTGATGAGGCCTGCGTGCCAAAGATTTTGTGATGCTTTTCATTATGATATTTCCGCTGCAATATTGAGTAATGTTTTATGAATATTTTATGAAGGGTTAATGTTTATTTATTCATTAACATGAGATGTTTTAAGATATGTGATGCCCTGTTTACGTGTTTACTCTGATGCATGCTATTCTTTTTAAAGAAATTTTTATGTTGGGAAAACGGGGTGTTACACGTTACGTATCAGAGCCCTAAGACACTTTGAGCCAGACATCCAACTAATCTTCATTACCTGCAAGTTACCCATACAGAGAGCAACATTTTCAAGCAGAAGGGGTGAGATTCACAAACGACAATAATATATATATATATATATATATATATATATATAACTCATCAATTTGAATTAAAACAACAACAATCACAACAACAAACATCATTAAGCTCATATTTACATAACCAACAGTAATTACGTCAATTATATTGGATTTGCAACATCATTAACGGCATCAACACACCGACAACAACTTCAACACCAACGGCTCATAAACAACAACGACTCACCCGACAACAACTACTACGACAATGCACGACGACAACTACTAATGCAATATGCATGTGGTACCATTTTACGCGTTTGAATGACAAGGCATTCCAGGGCATGAGCCCTCAACAGTTTGGATGGTTAAAGCATCCCAGGGCATAAGCCCTCAACTTTTGAATGAACGAGCATTACAGGGCATAAGCCCTCAACGGTTGAATGATTAACATTCCAGGGCATGAGCCCTCAACAATGCATGAGTATGAAATGACTCATTGTGTATATCTGCATACAACTCAACAACAACAGCAACAACAACTATGACAACAACAACTGTGCCTAAATCATTTATGACACACTCCCCAACTTAAACATCAACGACACAACGACAACAACAACGGAAATCAACGGTATGGCATATATAATTACATATATACATATACATATGTTCACATAGTTATACTTTCATTTATAATATTCACTTCATAAACAAGGTTAGATAAATCAAGAAAACATTTTTCAAAAGGAAATCAAATTTGATTAAACAAGACATAAGTTAAATAGTCATAACACACCTCAATTTAACCTCTCATACTTAAGTTTGAAGTTTGGGAACTAACCATAGGTTTTGGACTAACTAGGAATTAGTTATGCTAAGTTTTTCTTAAAGTTTTCTCAATACCCACCTGGACTATTTCCATCATAACTCAAAATCTAAAAATCATTTTCAAGTCAAACCAAAGCCATTAGAAAGCTAACTCAATTATCTACAACTTTCATGTTTACACCAAAAGTAGTTCGAAACAGAAATGAGTGAAAAGGACGCAAGAACGCGAAACAGGGGATGTTGTTTCACTGTTACATCGTACTACGATGGAATGTGCTGAAAAACAACTTTTTGCTACTGGAAATATCGTAGTACGATTTCCAGCATCGTACTACGATGGAATGTGGACAACTCTACGGGAAAAGACCAGTTTTCACTCCAAAAACCCAATTTTCAATCACCCAAACCTCAAATTTGATAGGAAACATTACCTATGATTATACTAAGACCTGAACATCAATTAACACAACAATTCATGGCAATTCATACAATTTCTACCATTTTTATTAAACTTAACCTAATTCCCAAAATCTCAATTTTGATCCTCTGATCACCCAAAATGAATTACAAAAAGGTTTACAGGTTCTATATACAACACAACATCCAAAACAACAAAGAAACATGCATTCAACAACACAATTCACAACATTTAGCAACTTTTCATAATTTTCTAACCCTAACCCAAGAACACCATTTTCAATTCAATTTCAGAA
This sequence comes from Medicago lupulina, assembly GCA_958299785.1. Classification (NCBI taxonomy): domain Eukaryota; kingdom Viridiplantae; phylum Streptophyta; class Magnoliopsida; order Fabales; family Fabaceae; genus Medicago; species Medicago lupulina. The sequence goes on from OY283142.1 coordinate 41,614,128, forward strand.
ATCATATACATATTATTAATTGAAAGTTAGCATCACCCTTACCTGAATTTAGATGAACGATTTACAGAAAATGGATTCTCCCTCTTCCTCTTCTCTTTGCCTCTTCTAGGTTTTCTCCATTCTTCCCAAAACTCTTGTTTTTCTTTTACGTGAAATGTTTCTGACTTCCCTTTCCTATTCTCACAATTATTTTCTTAACTCCTCCTAACTCCTAATAACTCCCTTTAATTCCTCTAATTAAAAAGTAACCCCTCCCAAACTCCAATAATTCCTATTAATTCTCATAAACCCCCACAATTTCAAATAAATATTAATCCTACTTATTTCTATTAAATAATAAAAACAACTATATAATAAAATAACAACACACCACATAATCACATAAATCATTTAAAATCATATAAAAGACTCAAAATCGATCAAAAATAATAAAATAACAACTAGGGCGTTACAACTCTCCCCAACTTAAAGAATTTCGTCCTCGAAATATTACCTCAAACAAACAACTCAGGATAGGACTCTTGCATCTTACTCTTCAGCTCCCAAGTCAAACTTTCACTAGATACACCACTCCATACAACCTTCACTAGCGGTATCTCCTTGCCCCTCAACTGCTTCACCTTACGACCTTCGATTCTCAACGGTAAAGTCTCAACCGTAAGGTTGTCTCTAACTTGCACATCATCTCTTGGAATAACATGCGAAGGATCCGCTACATACTTCCGAAGCTGCGACACATGAAACACATCATGCAAATTCGAAAGATGTGGTGGCAAACCCACTCTATATGCCACTGTTCCAACCCTCTCAAATATCTTGGAACTCAAGATCCTTTCTACGCTTGTCATGGTAACTCTTCTGTCGACTCTGCGACGCTTTCATCTTTTCTCGTATCAACTTGACCTTCTCCGTAGTCTGATGAACTAACTCTGGTCCCAACACCACACTTTCTCCCGACTCAAACCAACATAACGGAGTTCTGCACCTCCGTCCATACAAAGCTTCGAACGGCGCCATACCAATACTCGAGTGGTAACTATTGTTGTACGTGAACTCTATCAACGGTAGATGACTGTCCCAAGCTCCACCTTGTTCAAGTACACACACCCTCAGTAAATCTTCTAACGACTGAATCGTCCTCTCCAACTGACCATCTGTTTGCCGATGATAAGCCGAACTCAATCTCAACTTCAAACCCAAGGCTTCTTGCAAACTCTTCCAAAACCTTGAAGTGAACCTCGGATCTCTATCCGACACAATACTCGATGGAACCCCATGCAACTTCACAATATCGCGAATATAAATTTCTGCCAACTGAGCTACATGAAAGGTGATATTAATCGGAATGAAATGCGCCGACTTCGTCAATCTATCAACAACAACCCATATGGCATCATGCCCTCTCGGAGTATTCGGTAAACTAGTCACAAAATCCATGGAGATGCTATCCCATTTCCATTCCGGCACATCTAATGGTGTCAACAACCCTGTAGGCTTCTGATGTTCAACCTTAGATTTCTGACAAGTCAAACAAGCATAAACAAACTGTGCAACATCACGCTTCAATCCGGACCACCAAAACAATTTCTTCAAGTCATGATACATCTTTGTAGCTCCCGGATGAATACTCAAGCTACTTCTGTGACTTTCTTCTAACATCAACTTTTTCAACTCATCATCATCAGGAATGCAAATTTTTCCTCTGAACCTCAACACACCTTGGTCATCAACCTTGAAGTCACCATCTGCAGTTTGATTACTAGCAACCATCAAATCAACAAACTTAACATCAACTTTCTGCGCTTCCTTGATACGGTTCAAGAAATCACTTGATCTTCAACATACCCAACTGCACACTCTGAGGTGACAACTCACAAACTAGGCTCAAGTCCCTAAACTGTTCAAGCAATTCAAACTCCTTTACCATCATGGCGGACATGTGCAACGTCTTTCTGCTTAAAGCATCTGCAACCACATTAGCTTTACCGGGGTGGTAATTCAAACTAAAATCATAATCTTTTAACAACTCAAGCCACCTTCTCTGCCTCATATTCAATTCCTTCTGATCAAATAAATACTTCAAACTCTTGTGGTCACTAAACACCTCAAATTTAGAACCATACAAATAATGCCTCCAAATTTTTAACACAAAAACCACGGCTGCCAACTCTAAATCATGCGTAGGATAATTCCGTTCATGAATTCTCAACTATCTCGAAGCATAAGCCACTACCTTGCCATCTTGCATAAGCACACCACCTAAGCCCAACTTGGACGCATCACAATAAACAACAAAAGGTTCATTCGACTTCGGTAAAATCAAAATCGGAGCTGATGTCAACCGTTGCTTCAACTCATTGAAACTACTCTCACACTGAGTACTCCACACAAAAGGTTTACCCTTACAGGTGAACTGAGTCAATGGAAGTGCCAACTTCAAAAATCCTTCGATAAATCTGCGGTAGTAACCAGCCAAACCCAGGAAACTTCTAGTCTCTGTGACTGACTTTGGAGTCTCCCATTGCGATACAACATCAACTTTCGATGGATCTACAACAATACCATTACCAGAAATAATATGGCCAAGAAAACTTACTTCGCTTAACCAGAACTCACATTTGGACAACTTGGCATACAATTTCTTCTCTTTCAACACCTGCAACACAATCTTCAGATGCTCTGTATGCTCCTCTTCGCTTTTAGAATAAATTAAAATGTCATCAATAAACACAACCACAAATATATCCAGATAAGCATGAAAAATTATGTTCATATACTCCATAAACACACTAGGCGCATTAGTAACACCGAAAGGAATCACTTTATATTCATAGTGTCCATATCGTGTCCTAAACGCCGTCTTCTGCATATCTTCATCCTTCACCTTAATCTGATGGTAACCCGACCTCAAGTCAATTTTACTAAACACCCGTGCACCCACTAACTGATCCATCAAATCATTAATTCTCGGAAGTGGATACCTATTCTTTATCGTCACTTTATTCAATTGATGATAATCAATACACAACCGCATGCTACCATCCTTCTTCTTAACCAACAATACCGGCGCTCCCCAAGGTGAAACACTTTGTCTTACAAACTTCTTATCAAGTAAATCTTCAAACTGTTTCTTCAATTCAGCTAACTCGGACGCCGACATACGATAAGGTGCCATCGACACCGGCTTCATTCCTGGAACAAGGTCAATTGAAAATTCAACCTCCCTTTCTGGTGGCACGTCAGGAAATACTTCTGGAAATTCATTCACAACTGGCAACCTATCAATCACAGCTTGATTCTCCACCGACAAATACGCCATCAAGGAAAACATCGAGATCCCATCACGTTCTAATTGCTTCAGCTGCTTAGTGGTTAAGAATTCCACTCCACTCTCTTCTTCAGCAGAAGAAAAATGCACCGACTTACTAAAACAATTAATATGAACATGGTTATACTACAACTAGTTCTCTACACAACAACCAACAAATCACGACAACACAGACAGTGTAAAGCTGTCACACAACACTACTAGGCTCGACGCAACTCTACTAATTGGTCGGACGGACCTGTAACACCCCGTTTTCCCAACATAAAAATTTCTCAAAATAATAATCAGAGTTTCACGACTTAAACGGAATGCTACATTTCTTAAAAATCACAATGGAATAAATAATAATTTATCCTTCAAAATATTTCAATCAAATCTTAAATCACTTCGCAGCGGAATCAATTTCAAAAATCTTAAAAACAACTTTGGCACGAAGGACTCAACGTAAAATCTCATCAAATTCTTTAATATCATGTTCATAAAATCTCATAGTTAAATACGTAAAGAATAGAAAACATAAGTAAAGTTCCCCATCCCGTTACGTATCAGAGCACCTAGACACGTGAGAAGTCCACTCACATCAACAGCTAGTCCTTGAAATCTGCACTTGCCCACAAGGCGACAATTCCAACAGAAGGGGTGAGATTTCACAAACATTAAACTTAAGAATATAATTCATCAATTTACAACTAACAACTTAAAACATCAACTAATCACATAATCTTCAACAAGTACAATCATAAAGCAACTCATCATAGTTCATCATATTCATCAACATATATAATCTCAAACAACTCATCATAATCATGTATAGAAACATCATCAAAATTCATCATATAGAAAACATCATCAAAATTCATCATATAGAAAACATCATCGCATCATCAAGTTCATCATGTTAAACAACAAATGCATTCATAATTATTTCATCAAGACTCTTCTTCAACAACTCAACATCTTAGACACCTTAGACAACTCGACACGACTATGCAACTTCTTAACATCTTGACATCTTAACATCTTATATGCATGTGGTACCATCCGGGGCATAAGCCCCCATCGCTAAAGGTCAAATAGGACCTGTCAGGCATTAAGCCCCCATCGCTAAAGGTCAAATAGGACCTGTCAGGCATTAAGCCCCCATCGCTAAGGTCGTAAAAGGACCTGTCAGGCATTAAGCCCCCATCGCTGACTATGCTATGCAACAACACGACTCAATGCAACGACACGACTCAATGCAACGACACCATCTCAATACCACAACAACAATTTCATAATTCAATATTAAATTAACCATAAAAGATTCATTAATCATAAACAACTTCATCATATAACTCATGCACAATCAATTAAAGAAAGAATTGCATATCAAATTACAAGTACTGAAATGATAATTCAATTACCAGCAAATCACATATTCATATCAAAACTCAAATCATAATCAAAACAATTCAAAACAGCACAAGTAAACAACTTAGAAAATCTGGAACAACTTAATCTCATGGTTCTAACCTTAAAACTAATTTCGATTATCATCTTATGAATTATCTAAGGTATGTGCATCAATTTTGCATCACTTAACCCGTTAAACATCATTAAACCATTAAATTCTCTCATAACCCTAATTCTCAAAAACTCTCAAAACTAATCCCTAACATGTTAGATGTAATTTCAGAGATCATACACTTAATTTTAATGAGAGTTAGTCTCACCCTTACCTTAATTCAGATGAACAAAGCTTACGAAAGAGAACAAAAGTGGTGAAAACACCCAAATATACTGCTGCAGTGCGCGACAGTTTTCTCTTAACTCCGAACGTGTTTCGACGATCCGAACGGTGAAAAGGTAGACCCAGGTGTTGTGAACCTTGTGTCCAAAATTCGTCACGATCCAACGGTTAACGAGTGAGAAATCGCTGTTTTACTGAGGCACATTTCAGAAAAACGGGAATTGTTTTCTCTCTACTCTTTGGTGGCTACTTTTCTCACAAAAACTGTTTTTACCTAGCTTCTCCTATTTATATATCTCTTCTCCTCTATCTTATTTACTCTTATCACCAAAAACTACTCTCTTCCCTAATATCTTAATAATAATAATAATACACCAAATAACAAATATATTTCTATACTAGATAACATATATATATCCACACAAAATAACATATATATTTCTACATAAAATAACAAATATATTTTCAAACCAAATAACAAATATATTTCTATAACAAATATATCTCTACATAACAAACCTATTTCTATAACAAATATATCTTTACACCACATAACAAATATTAGCATATTTCATCAAAATATATATTATAAATCAAATAATAATACACTAAAAATACAATAAATTAATAAAATATTAAATATTAAAAGTAGGGCGTTACAGGACCAACCTGCTCTGATACCAATTGTAACACCCCGAGTCCCCACAACGTAATATTAATATAAATAATCATAGTATAATAACAACGGAGCCTTACACTGCTTTTTTTCAAAAATTATTAAATAGAAAATAAAACTATTTAATTTCAACAACATTCAATCTTACAATAATTGGAGCGAAAAAATTCGTCCAAAATAATATCAACCTCCAATAAAATCTTGGCACAGAGGCCTCAACAAAACAAAATATTGTTTAACAACATAAAACTCCAACAACATGTTTCAAAATGTGATACATAAATGAATGAAAGACAAAACAACGTTTCCCCCATCCCGTTACGTATCAGAGCCCTAAGACACTTTGAGCCAGACATCCAACTAATCTTCATTACCTGCAAGTTACCCATACGAAGAGCAACATTTTCAAGCAGAAGGGGTGAGATTCACAAACAACAATATATATATATATATATATATATATATATATATATAACTCATCAATTTGAATTAAAACAACAACAATCACAACAACAAACATCATTAAGCTCATATATACATAACCAACAATAATTACGTCAATTATATTGGATTTGCAACATCATTAACGACATCAACACACCGACAACAACTTCAACACCAACGACTCATCAACAACAACGACTCACCCGACAACAACTACTACGACAATGCACGACGACAACTACTAATGCAATATGCATGTGGTACCATTTTACGCGTTTGAATGACAAGGCATTCCAGGGCATGAACCCTCAACAGTTTGGATGGTTAAAGCATCACAGGGCATAAGCCCTCAACATTTGAATGAACGAGCATTACAGGGGATAAGCCCTCAACGGTTGAATGATTAACATTCCAGGGCATGAGCCCTCAACAATGCATGAGTATGAAATGACTCATTGTGTATATCTGCATACAACTCAACAACAACAGCAACAACAACTATGACAACAACAACTGTGCCTAAATCATTTATGACACAGTCCCCAACTTGGACATCAACGACACAACGACAACAACAACAGAAATCAACGGTATGGCATATATAATTACATATATACATATACATATGTTCACATAGTTATACTTTCATTTATAATATTTACTTCATAAACAAGGTTAGATAAATCAAGAAAACATTTTTCAAAAGGAAATCAAATTTCATTAAACAAGACATAAGTTAAATAGTCATTAGACACCTCAATTTAACCTCTCATACTTAAGTTTGAAGTTTGGGAAATAACCATAGGTTTTGGACTAACTAGGAATTAGTTATGCTAAGTTTTTCTTAGAGTTTTCTCAATACCCACCTAGATTATTTCCATCATAACTCAAAATCTAAAAATCATTTTCAAGTCAAACCAAAGCCATTAGAAAGCTAACTCAATTATCTACAACTTTCATGTTTACACCAAAAGCAGTTCGAAACAGAAATGAGTGAAAAGGACGCAAGAACACGAAACAGGGGATGTTGTTTCACTGTTACATCGTACTACGATGGAATGCATCGTACTACGATGGAATGTGCTGAAAAACAACTTTTTGCTACTGGAAATATCGTAGTACGATTTCCAGCATCGTACTACGATGGAATGTGGACAACTCTACGGGAAAAGACCAGTTTTCTCTCCAAAAACCCAATTTTCAATCACCCAAACCCCAAATTTGATAGGAAACATTACCTATGATTATACTAAGACCTGAACATCAATTAACACAACAATTTATGGCAATTCATACAATTTCTACCATTTTTATTAAACTTAACCTAATTCCAAAAATCCCAATATTGATCCCCTGATCACCCAAAATGAATTACAAAAAGGTTTACAAGTTCTATATACAACACAACATCCAAAACAACAAAGAAACATGCATCCAACAACACAATTCACAACATTTAGCAACTTTTCATAATTTTCTAACCCTAACCCAAGAACACCATTTTCAATTCAATTTCAGAAATCATATACATATTATTAATTGAAAGTTAGCCTCACCCTTACCTGAATTTAGATGAACGATTTACAGAAAATGGATTCTCCCTCTTCCTCTTCTCTTTGCCTCTTCTAGGTTTTCTCCCTTCTTCCCAAAAATCTTGTTTTTCTTTTATGTGAAATGTTTCTGACTTCCCTTTCCTATTCTCACTATTATTTTCTTAACTCCTCCTAACTCCTAATAACTCCCTTTAATTCCTCTAATTAAAAAGTAACCCCTCCCAAACTCCAATAATTCCTATTAATTCCCATAAACCCCCACAATTTCAAATAAATATTAATCCTACTTATTTCTATTAAATAATAAAAACAACTATATAATAAAATAATAATGCACCACATAATCACATAAATCATTTAAAATCATATAAAAGACTCAAAATCGATCATAAATAATAAAATAACAACTAGGGCGTTACATGTATGAAGGAACATTGTTGCAGGCAGAGTTGTTATCCTTGTCTTGTAACAGAGACAAACTTTGTGTAGTGGAGGTAGTTGTTGTATGTAACACCCCGTTTTCCCAACATAAAAATTTCTTAAACAATTATCAGAGTATGCAAACACAACAACGGGATATTACATAAAACATAATCCAAAACAATTAAATAGTAATTTATTTAACCAATCTACTTCAAAACTTTGCAGCGGAATTATTACTTAAAAATTCATAAACGTTTGGCACGCAGGCCCCATAAAATATCTCAAATGTTAGCAAGGAACATCAAATACACGTAAAGAATGAAGCATGCATAAGACAACCCCATCCCGTTACGTATCAGAGCGACCTAGACAACACTGTGAGGTAAGGCCACTCACGAACCACCTGAACACTAAGCACGATCACCTGCACTTGCCCACAAGGCGGCAATTCCAGCAGAAGGGGTGAGATTTCATAACAAAATAATATTAATCAACATAATTTAGAATAACAATTAACATTAACACATCAGTAGCATTCTTGCATAACAATTAGCACGTAATCACATATTCAACTTCATATCATCTTTAAGCAAGTAGCATAGAGAGATAACACTTATCACGTAATCATGTATTCATCCTTTATCAACAACATGACATCATAAATATGACCATGCGACAATGCTCTTAGACTCCTTATATGCATGTGGTACCAAACTTCATCTTAAGTATTAATATACTTTTAAAACGTGCGGAGGACAAAGCTCCTAAATAACGTGCGGAGGACAAAGCTCCTATCATGGTGAGGACTAAGCTCAATGTATGCTATGCATGGACTCAAACATAAACAACAACATATCTTCATCACTTCATCAATGTGCATCCAAAAAAATTGGAGCTAAACAACAACTTATCATCGCATATACATATATATATCATACGTTTTCAGTTTAATAACATCAGCAGCATAATTCAAATCACAAGAACAGAATGATATCATTATATCAAATACAATTCAAGGCAACATAAACTTTATCATAATTGCACAAGGTATAATACTTTAATCCTTACTCAAAATTCACACATAAACTGCTCAGCTCTGTACACATTAATCTCAACAATACTAACAGGTCTCAGTAGCCCTAAAGGGGGGGTCCTCTCCTAATCCAACGTACGAACAGGTCGCACAACTCTCAAACACCGCATTCTGGTAGTGTTCACGAGGCGAGTGCGTTAGCTCGCCGTGGCGAGCTGCCAGAAGCAACTCGCGAGGCGAAGAAAAGTGCTCGCTATGGCGAGCTGCCAAAAGCAACTCGCGAGGCGGGGATAAGTACTCGCCGTGGCGAGCGATGAAGCTCATCACTCGCGAGGCGAGGATCACTGCTCGCCGTGGCGAGCGATGAATTTCGCTGCGGCCAGAACTGCTATTTTCTCAAAAATCCTACGATTCACATGGTTCTAAGCCTCTTACTGATTCCAGAATTCATCCTAAACATAATCTAAGGTCTAGGAACACTTTCTACATCAATTAAACCTATTCCAACCGTTAATTCATCAAATTCTAGGGTTTTGACCTAGTTTCCTCCTTCTCTTAATTCAATCCTATTCCTTGTTAATTGATCATCAAACTATGCTAATTAACATTACAGAATTATGAGTCTCACCCTTACCTGGTTAGAAGCAGAAAATCGCAGCACTCCTCTCTTCTCTTCTCCTCACGCGCGTGCGTTTCTTTCTTTCTCAAGGTCTGATACGTTACTGACTTCCTAACCCTAGTTTTCCTTATTTATACTGCCAACAAATCTTATCTTATTTACTCTTTCTCCCACATAACTCTCTAAAATCCAAAACTAACCCGCAACTAAATATTTTATTTTCTTTTCAAATCTTATTTTATTTAATAACAAAATAAGTCTCTTAACCTTATCCTTAACATTATAACTTATCACCAAATCATCCAAAATATATCAAAACACATCAAAACATATCCAATTAACAAACGTAAATAATAAAACGAACGTGGGCGTTACAAAATATTATATCCAAATATATTATATCCAAATATTATATAATCACCTAAACTCGATTTTAAATAAATAATAAAACGAACGTGGGCGTTACATTGTACACGTCGTACAATTGTACTTTGTCAACGCTTAACAAAGAAACAAGCGTCCAATGCTTTTGAATCCCTTTGAGTTAGCCGTTGTTACTCTCTTCCACTCTTTCGCAATATTAAGACAACCTTGAATCCATTGAACAACTTTTGAATCTTTAAGTTTGCATCTCCTGATGAACTTTAGCTTCTGGTGATATTCAGCTTTTGATGAACTTGCTTCTGATGACGTCATCACTTCAGGAGCGCTATGTCTTCAGGAGCACTTTTGATTTCAGGAGCAGTTCTTCTTCAGATGCTTTTAAGCTTCGTTTTTGATAAATTCTTTACTCTCTTTTGTTCATCCAGACCCTATAAATGATCTCAAATTTTGTCTATGGTCCTGTACACTTGAACAAATATTAGCATATCCAATTAACAATTTTTTAATACCTTGTTATCACTCAAAACTTTTAAGGGTAATGTTAAACACATTTTGTTCCAACAGTCTCCCCCTTTTTGATGATGGAAAACATTAGTATTTAAAAAAATGTTTAATTGTTGTTAATCTAATTAACAAGTTGACTATATAGGGTATGAGGTTCTTAAGCTCCCCCTGAGTTCTATTCTTGTTAATTAAATTCATTTATAAAAAAACGAATTAACTCGAAGAATATCTCACAAGAAAAAGTTATCAGAGCACAATGAGGTGAGAAAATGGTTCTATTAATTTAAATTCCTTGAAATTAAATTAATTGGGCTCAGAGTCTTTAAATACTATCTACTACTCCCCCTTTTGTCATTAACAAAAAGTAAATAATTTAAACAAAAAGAAGAGTTGAGAAAAACATAAAAATAGTTCAGAGTCAAAATAATACTTCCCTTTTAAAATCTATAAGGATATAAAGGTTCAGAGTCATAGAATAGTTAAGAAACAATCAGACCACATAATTGTTCAAAATCAAGCAATATATATTCATAATCATTAATCAAGCAATACAATTTCAGAAGCATTAAATCCAAGCAATGTATCAGAGCAAGGTATAAGAATAAATGACAAGGTAGAAGTTCAGAAGCATTTAACAAAGTACAGAAGCAAATGAAAATAGAAATAAAAGATAAGCAATTAATGTGTGCAATCTAGGTTTAGGCTTGTTTTTGTTTCATCATTTACATCAACTGCTTCATCATGTTCTGAGTTTTCTCAGCTTGTTGCTTCATTTCCAACTTGAAATCCTCATTGCTCTTAAGTAGCCTTTCCTCTCTGATTCTTGCTTCTTCTAGTTGAGCTTTAGCCTGAGACTTGTATTCTAAAAGCATCAGCTTCTGCTCCAGAAGCTCTTTCTTCAACTGGTGATTTTCCTTCTCCAGAAGTGTATTCCTTTTAAGCAAATCCAGCTCAGAAGAAGCTTCTTTGAAGTTCAGCTTGGTTAACCAGTCCAGATTAGGCTCTTTGGGGTGAATGCTTGATGGAATGAGACTTCTTGCTTCCAAGGAAAGAGGAGTCTTCACCCATGTTCTAAGGATCTTCACTTCATCCAAATTAGAGACAACACCCTTTAACCATTCTTGAAGTTTAGCTTGAGCAAGCTCTTGTGCATCTAGGCATGATCTCTGAAGCTCTAAGAGAATGAATTCACTCTGTCTTTATGTTTAATCCAAAGCTTCTCATAGCTGTCCTCATGGATTAGGTTATTCCTTGATTGAATGAGATAGTTGAGCTCCTGAAATATACTTTCACATACATTTGAAAGAATAGTTGAATTGAGGAATAAGGTAGGTGGAGAGGGGACATTTGTTTTGGTTGGGGTTATAGGTTGTATGGCTAGATTGGATAATGAGAGTTGGTCATTTGTGAGGTTCTCAGGTTCATGAAGGTTTGTGGTTGTTGTTGACTGGCTTTCTGTTGTGAGTTCAGATGCATTCTGTTCAGAAGCAATCTGTTCAGAAGCACTCTGTTCAGAAGTGGTTTGTTCAGGAACGGTTAGTTCAAGAACAAGTATCTCATTGGTAGGAACAGAGTTATTGTTGTTTGATGTTGATGTATCTGAGTTTGGTGTTTGATGAGGGGGGCATTCTATCATAACTTCATCAAAAGCTATGTCAGAGGCTATTTGTTGCTTAGATACATATTCCGACAGTTCACCTGAATAGTGGCTTTCTAGGTTAGATAAGATTGAGGATTCAGGAACATCTAAGTTTTGGGTTGTTGGTGAATTTGGTTTAGATGATACATTTGTTTCAGATGCAAGATATGTCCCTACAAGATCACTTCCACCTTCTGTAGCAGCAGGTATGAATTGAATTGGTTCAATTAATGGTGGTTGCAATGGGTGATCTGCAGGTAGATGCTTGCATGCATCAATCCGTCTTTGTTGCAGACCAATCATTCTCTCCTCAACAGAAGGATACATTGGTTCAAAAGTATAATCTGGCTTTTGTGTGGTTTTGATTTATGTTGATGGAGTTTTATTTATGATGATGAAGAAGATGATGGTGAATTTGTTCTAGTGTCTGAGGAACTAGATCATAATTCAACTATTTCAACTTCTGTATGTAAAGCATCAGACATACCTTCAGGAGCTTCTGACGTGCCAGCATTTCCTTCCTTGGCTTCTTTAGAATCCACTAGGGCCAAAACCTCAGCTTCAGATGCTGCAAGCTCTTGCACCACTTCAGCAGCTTCAATTACTTGTTGAGAAGCTTCAGCAGCATCTTCTCTAGCTATGCCGGAGGCTGGAACTTCAATTTGTCTAGCCAGTTCCACAGCTCTTTGTACAGCTTCATCATTGACCTTCTTCCTTCTAACCTCCCTAGTCACAAGTTGAGTAGCTTCAGCAACTTGTTCTTCTTCAGCTTCAACATACTTGGATTCCTTTAACTTCCTAATGTAACGCCCTATTTAATTATTTGATTATTTTATTGGGTTTAGAGTCTATTTAAATGATTTATGTGATTTAAATGATTATGTGGTGTGTTGTTATTTTATTAAGTGGCTTTATTTGATTATTTAATAGAATAAGATTTGAAAATAAAATAATATTGAGATGAGGGGCTGTTCTGAGAATTTAGAAAAGTTTAGTGGAATAAGTGGAAATAAGATAAAGAGGGTTGAGGAAATAAATAGGAGAAACTAGGTCAGAAAGTTTTTCACGTGAAACTAGTTTTGGAGAAAGAGGGAGAAAACAAGAGAAGAGGAGAACCTAGAGGAGAAGCTTGCGATTTCATCATCTAAGGTAAGGGTGGGACTAGCTTTCTCTAATAATGGGTTATATGATTCTGAAACTGAGTTGAACATGTTGTAGGTAGTGAATTTGAGAATTAGGTTAAATTTCATATAAATAATGTAGAAAATGTATGAATTGCATGAATTAATGTAAGGAAGTGTTGTCTAGGTCGTAGAATATCCGTAGGTATTGATTCCTATCAATTTTGGGATTTGGGATGTCGAATTATGATTTCTGGAATGAGATTTTATGTCTGTTCGCAGACCCTTCTGTCATCGCTCGCCTCAGCGAGTGATTATCCTCGCCTAGCGAGTTGATGTAGTAGCTCGCCTAGCGAGCAAGTTATCCGCCCGGCGAGTAGTCCTAACTCGCCACAGCGAGTGCTTTCCCCGCCAAGCGAGCTATTCAATAGAAAATAGTGATTTTTGGGAAAATGATGTTTTGGGTCAAGTCTTATACGATTTTGAGTGCCTTTTTATGTTTAAAAATTATTGGACTATTTTTAGAATCACATTGGGACATTAGGGAGTTAAAATTGGGATTTTTGGGTGGAAAAGGTCACAAAGCTGTAGCTACCCAGTTTTGCTTGCTTTAGGCGAGTAACCTTCCTCGCCTCGCGAGTTGCTCTTGTTGTGTGCTCGCCGCCGCGAGTAGATGTCCTCGCCTCGCGAGCTGTGTAATTTCAGACTGCCTGTATTGTATTCTTGTGCCGTTTTCAGTTGTTTCTGCTATTTGAACTTTGTTATAAACATGTAAATTGTTGATAATTGGCTTACCTTTCCAGTAGCTTTGAATTGATATGCAAATCTCATGTGATTGTTTTTACATGAATTTATGACGATGATGCCGTCAAAGTTGTAAGTTGTTGTACGTTGTTGAAGTTGTAAGTTGTTGTCTAAGTTGTTGAAGTTGCATTGGTTGCTGAGTCCATGCATAATCATAATGTTGAGGGCTTATGCCCTATGAGTTATTACTCTAATGTTGAGGGCTTATGCCCTGAGAGCTTATGCTCTATTGATGAGGGCTTATGCCCTGAGAGTTATTACTCTAAATGTTTAGGGGTTGTCATCGTGATTTTCGGGTGTCAAGTCATTAATTAGGCTTGAACCTTTCAATCATTGATGTCTCTATTTTTTTTTGGGGAAGGGTAAAATTGAGAAAACCCTTAGAAATTCTAAGTTCGGGGCAATTTTCGCTACGGGAAGGTGTTAGGCACCCGCAACGACTATAGTACTCTATAGGAGCCGTTTTTCTAGATTTATCTTTTACGCTTTATTTTTAATGCTATTTTGAAAAGGTTGTTTTTAAGAATGGGGAGAAGAAGTGTTTGGATTTATTTTTTATTGGACTTGGAGAGGTTTTGACCTCTTGCCTACATACCCTTTTAAGGGATCAAACTCCATGTAGTTCTCTCTCGAAAAGCTTTGTGAGTTTTGATTGATTTCAGTTAGTTTTTTAAAAAAAGGTTTTGAAGAAGAGGAAGAGGCCGTAAAGGCTTGAGAAAATAAAGCGGTGAGGTTGGTCAATTATTTACAAAAAAGTCTAAGTATGGATTATTTTCATTTGGGTTTGATTAAGAAAAAGAAAAGAAAATACAATGGAGTTTTGACTCCAAGGTTTATTGAAAAAGTTTTCAAGTGATAGAATTGTTAACACTTTTTGAAAAAATGATTTTTTTCTAAGTTTCGCGCTTCCTAAACATACACCTAGCGTTAGATCATACAACGTGTGTGCGTGTCGGTGCGTGTGTCGGTGTACATCATTATAGTGTCCATTGTCCTTTACATCGGCCCTAGTTTACATTCTATGGTCTTGCAAAAAATTAAAATAGAGAAACTACCTAAACATTTGAGAAATTGAATGGAACCTAAACTTAAAAAAATGGAGATGAATTGGAGCTTTCAATGTGCATGAAACATAAAATGGTTAGTGAAGTAATACGAAATGGTAGTAAAATTTTAAGCAAAGAAAGATAATGATGGGGTATGAAAGGATGGAAAGAAAAATGCATGCAAACTAACATTATTTACAAAGCAAGGAACTAAAAAAAAGAATAATCTTTGCAAAGTTAGGAACTAGCATACCAACTTGTAAGGCAAAAGTTAATCAATTAAACTAACAAGATTGAAAATATTGCAAGAGTGTAAACAAAGATCAAACTTAACAAGAATCGAAAATAGTGCCAAAATTTTAAACAAAAGAAGAAGAAAAATCAACTAACACAATTGAATATATTGCAAAAGATTGTAAACAAAAATCAACTAACACAATTGATCATATTGCAAAAAATTGTAAACAAAAATCAACTAACACAATTGAACATATTGCAAAAATTGTAAACAAAAATCAACTAACACAATTGGATGAGTTGAAAAAATTGTAAACAAAGATAAACTAACACAATTGGATGAATTAGCACAAAATCAGAGGTAAATTCATCATAAAATTAAGTGCCAAACATCAACATCACATGACAAATTTCGGATCAAAAATCATACAAGAAAATTCACACGAAAACACACAAAATATACGAATCAAAAGAGAAATTAACACATATTATTTTCATCAATCTTAAACATGTAAAAATATCACAAAATAGTGAAAAACATATCAAGGGCGCGGGAAAATGGATCGGGTTTGGACCGACCCGGTTTGCACGTTTATATAAAAAAGAACCGGCCCGGATTCCTTCATTTTTTCCTTTTCTTTCTCTTTCTTCTCCGTCTTCTCCCTTCGTTCTCTCTTCCTCTCAGTCTAAACCCTAACCCTAGTTCATCCTAGGCTACCCAGAACTCGTTCATTCATGGCTTAATCAATTCGTGTTGTTAATCTAAGCATGAATCAGTCACTGGAAATCACTTTCGTCCGTTGAATCAACATGAATCTTGAGTTTCAATCACAAGTTCGAATTGTTCGGTTTCTTTGCGTTTTTTCTGAATTAGAACTTCGTAAAACCTCAAGGATTCACTCTGATTCACACTCGTTGTGAATCTTGAAGTGTTTCTTTGCTTTTTTCAAATTATTTTTGTGTTAGGGTTAGGGTTTTGAACCGAACAGTTCGAATCTTCCATGGATTCACATCGTTCTGAATTTGTGATGATTTTCAGCAAGATGGAGTAGAGTTTATGTGTTACCTGAGTTTTGACCGGAGATTCGAACCGTTTCTTCGCAGATCCTTTGGATTTGGCTCTGTTCTGTTGATTCTTGGCTTCGAACTTCGTAGGTAAACCGGTATTACTTCTTTCTTTCTTCTCCGGTTCGAATCCTGCGATCTTCTTCACCTTTTCTTCTTCTTCTTCTCTGGTTCGGATCCTGCGATCACACTTGCAGCGCGCTACCTCCGGTGGCGTGCTCGTGTTCGAATTGCAAGTGCAACAGTTCAATGATGAAGATTCACTCTGAATCTCTGAGAACCATTTGGAATTGCATCGAATTTGTTTGCATTTTGCTTCTGTTCATCTCGGTGAATTGGATTCAATGGTGAATTCGAAGAATTTGTGCGGAATTGTTCTGAATTGATGCTGAAATTGTTCTGAATTGAGCTAGGGTTTCATGAAGGTTCTTGAGATTTTCTGTGAATTTTGTAGATTTTGATCTGTAACTGCAAGGAGAGAGAGTGTTGATTCTGTTTGTGTGATGTGGCTCCAATTCTATGGTCCTCTTTTTTCTGACTTGCACAGTGCGTGGCCTTATATAGGCTGCCATGTGGCCTCTGGACCAATTGGGACGTGACATGTGGACTGAACTGCTTGCGTGACATTTTGGACCAATCTGCAAATTTGAAAGAAAATGGGACTGAACTGCAAAAAGGAAAAGAAATTGGGACTGTTTTGAAAATAAAATTGGACTGTTTTGAAAATAACAAAAACTGAAATTGGACTGTTTTGAAGTTAAAATTGGACTCATTTGCAATTAAAACAAAATTTGGACTTATTTGTAAAAAAACAAATTAAAATTGGTAAAAAAATGTAATTTTGAAAAAACGTAAAGTGAAACAGTTAAAAATGACAAAACGGACTAAAACGGACAAACTACCAAAATGAGGTATTCCAAAATACCTCTCTGTCAAAAAATTATTTGATGTGAAAAGACCAAAATGCCCCTAAGGACTAAAACGACTCAGACTGACTAAGATGCAAAACAAAGATGATTTTTGGACAAAATTTGATTGATGATCCATGCAGACAAGTTGAAAAGACTCAGGGACAAATTGTAGGGACTAAAATGGGTTCATTTGTAGGAAATGACCAAAATACCCTTTTGTATGATTTTATGCAAAAAAGCTGGAATAAAATGCAGGAAAACATGCAATGGTCTTAGAGACCCTTTTAAATGGCTAGTAATGCAAAAAAAACTTTAGATGCGAAAGAATTGGAGACAGAGACAGTAAAGTGTGCAATTGAAGCACAGTAGAAACATAGTGAATTCGAAAATATCAAAAAAGATAGGAAAGCAACTTGACAGAGTATTTTTAGGTCCAAAATGAGGGTATAACAACTGCCCCTATTTAAGTTTCTTCGTCTGGAGAGTCAAGGGACGGAGTCTTTGGCTTGACATGACGAAGACACTTAAATATCGACATTAGCACTGATTTTGGGCGTAAAATACGTTTGTAAATGTTGTGTGTGCCATGCAACATTTGAATTATGAATGCAAGACAAACTGAAAATTGAGTTTAACAAAATATGTCGTATCCATTGCGGGATTGGTAGACATTAACAAGATAGTAACTAACAAGACTCACTGGGGAGACTAAATAGCAAATTGACAGGTGCAAGTTGTTCTTTTGGCTCGAACTGGGAACTTGACCGGGAACACTGACAAGTAAAAGGGGCACAAGCTGTTCTTGGATTTGAACTAGTCGCTTGGCTGATGACAAAAGCAAAGTGGGAAGCACAAGCTGTTCTTGTATTTGAACTAGTCGCTTGGCTGATGAAAGACACAAAAGGCACAAGTACAAGCTGTTCTCGTATTTGAACTAGTCACTTGACCGATAACAAAAGCAAATTGACAGGCACAAGCTGTTCTTGGATGCGAACTGGTTACTTGACCGATAACAAGGATAAATTGACAGGCACAAGCTGTTCTTGGATGCGAACTAGCCACTTGGCCGATAACAGAAACAAAATGTATTGCTAAAACAAATTGAAATTGGCTGACATGACCGCAGGAGTTTGAAATTGACAAGGCTGCAGAAGTTTGAAATTGACACGACTGTAGAAGTTTGAAATTGACACGACTGTAGAAGTTTGAAATTGTCATGATAGACTTTGACAGAGATTTAACATAGGAATTGAGAATGCAAATGCGTATGAACAGCATAATAATTTTATCTGATGCATGAGCATATAAGATGCATGATTATGCATGTATGAATGCTTTGAAATGCATGACGGTTGACAACTTGTAGACATGACTTCACAGATGTATACAAAACATTGGAATATTGGGCACGTAATGGCTCGTGCTCTAACATACGCTCGCGAAAGTCCTCCTTTGGGGATGCTGTCGTTGAAAGACGCATCATGACCATTGCCGAGGGCAGGTAGCTATATCCCATTCATGAACTTGTAGAGAGTAGAAACCTTGATGGCGCTGCTGCTGTTGGGTGCCTTAATGTTGAGTACACTTTGGATATCGCATCTGTGGTCAATGCTTTTTGTATGTTTGCTTTTGTTTATTTTTTTTTCATCATCCCATTCTTGCCTGGATCGCCCTTTCGGGTTTTCAATCCACCGGGGAATAAATTCTTTTCATTGCCCCTGTTTTTGCCTGAATTGCCTCTGTGGGTTGTCAATCCATCGGGGTGCTCATTTTTGCCTAAGCCGCCCTTTTGGGTTTTCAGCTTAGCGAGCTTATTCATTTTTGTGCTTTTCATTCTGTTTTTTTTTTTCATTCTTGCCATTGACCACAGACCGTACTGGGGGAGAGGGCCTGCTGGTAACCTGTATCGAAATGGATATCAACACTCGTTTGTTCATGCATGTTTCGTTTGAATGCACCTAGTTGCTCAGGTTGGTTTTCAAAATATACACAAATTTTTTCAATTTCCAAGATGTTTGTTTCAGACATTGTCATTATCAAAATAGAAAGAAGATTTTTGTATAAGGCCTTGAAAATAGAATGAAGAAATAGAGTTTCAAACAAAAGCATAGGCTCAAATCAACGTATAAGAGTAGTAGTCAGCCAAAGGCGTGACTCCACGGATTTACAAAGCTTGAAAGATGGTAATTTTATTGGTTGGTGGTACATTGAACGTAGTAGTCTCTACAGTTCCCCGAAATTTTGAATTCATAGGTACAGCAGCTTCAGATGAGAGCGGCCATTCATCGGTTGCTTGTGCCCGAAGGGGATGGTGGTTTGCCAGATATAGTCAATTGCCTTTCGTTTCAATCTCATTTTTGCATGAACCGCCCTTTCGGGTTTTCGGCTCATCGAGACGCTCATTTTTGCCTGAGTTTCGTGTAGTCTCAGCGAGCTTTTTTATATTTACATTTTTTTTTGTCCCTTATTTTGCCTGGACCGCCCTTTTGGGTTTTCGATCCACCGGGAAGCGCCTTTTTGCCTAGGCCGCCCTTTCGGGTTTTCGACCTACCACGCTGTTCTTTTCATATATCTAGACAAAGTATCTCTTGACTATATCGGCATTCACAGGGTTTGGAAGTTCCACACCATCCATGTGTGTAAAAATCAAAGCACCGCCGGAGAAGGCTTTCTTGACAACATATGGTCCTTCGTAGTTTGGCGTCCACTTGCCCCTTGGGTCGGGTTGTTGACTTACTCTTCTTTTCAATACAAGTTCACCTTCCTTGAATTCCCGAGGACGAACTTTCTTGTCAAAAGCAGTCTTCATTCTTGCTTGATACAGCCGCCCACGAGCCAAAGCATCCAGACGTCTCTCTTCAATTAGATTTAACTGATCATACCGGCTCTGGCACCATTCAGCCTCAGACAGTTTTGCTTCCATGATCACGCGGAGAGATGGGATCTCTACTTCCAGGGGGAGAACCGCTTCCATGCCATATACAAGGGAGAAAGGCGTTGCCCCGGTCGAGTTGCGTACTGTAGTGCGATAGCCGTGCAAAGCATAAGGCAACATCTCATGCCAGTCTTTGTATGTAGTTATCATCTTCTGTACGATCCTCTTGATATTCTTATTGGCGGCCTCAACTGCACCGTTCATATGAGGTCTATAAGGAGAGGAGTTGTGATGTTCAATCTTGAATTTCTCGCACAGAGCCTGCACCATGTCATTGTTCAAGTTGGTACCATTGTCGGTGATAATCTTGCTGGGAACACCATATCGACAGATGATATTGTTCTTGATGAACTTAACCACTACTTGCTTGGTTACACTGGCATAAGATGCAGCTTCGACCCACTTGGTGAAGTAATCGATCCCTACCAAAATGAAACGATGACCATTCGAAGCCTTTGGTTCAATTCTTCCAATCATGTCGATGCCCCACATAGAGAAAGGCCACGGAGAGGAAATGACATTGAGGGCATGCGGAGGCACATGAATCTTATCAGCATAGATCTGACATTTATGACATTTCCTGGCATATTGGTAGCAATCGTGTTCCATGGACATCCAATAGTAGCCTGCCCTTAGCAACTTTCTAGACATGGTATGCCCCGAAGCATGGGTCCCGAAAGTGCCGTCGTGCACGTTGTGCATCAGTTGCTCTGCTTCACGCTCATCAACACATCTCAATAATACCATATCAAAATTCCTCTTGTATAGCACATCCCTATCTAACACGAACTTGCTAGCCAACCTGCGCAAGGTCTTTTTGTCTTTGTTGGAAGCATTCGGCGGGTACTCGCGGCTTTGCAAAAATTGCTTGATATCACAATACCAGGGTCTGTTGTCAATTATATCCGCATTTGTTTGAACGGTCACACCGCTGATGACGAACACATGAGAAGGCCGGTCCAGGCGCTGCACTTTGATTACTAGCACGTGGTTCCAATGGTTCACCTGAAACATGGAGGATAAAGTAGCAAGAATATCGACCATTTGATTTTCCTCACGGAGAATGTGGTGCAATTCGACTTTTGTAAAGTACGTCAGCAGACGCCTCGCGTAGTCACGGTAAGGGATCAGATTGGCATGATGGGTCTCCCATTCTCCCTTTATCTGGTTAATAACAAGTGCAGAATCTCCATAGATGTCAAGGTGTTTGATTCTCATGTCAATTGCTTCCTCAATTCCCAAGATGCATGCTTCGTACTCGGCCATGTTGTTTGTGCATTCAAATATAATCCGGGTGGTAAAAGGAATGTGGTGCCCCTGCAGCGATACAATCACTGCGCCAATTCCTTTACCGTAAGCATTAACAACACCGTCGAAGACCAATCCCCACTTGCTATCAGGGTCTGGACCTTCACCAATCAACGGTTCTTCACAGTCTCTTGACTTTAGGTACATGACCTCTTCGTCGGGGAAATCGAACTTAATGGGCTGATAGTCATCTAGTGGCTGGTAAGCGAGGTGATCAGCTATAACACTTCCTCTGACGGCTTTTTGGGCCTTGAA
This sequence comes from Medicago lupulina, assembly GCA_958299785.1. NCBI lineage: Eukaryota > Viridiplantae > Streptophyta > Magnoliopsida > Fabales > Fabaceae > Medicago > Medicago lupulina. The sequence goes on from OY283142.1 coordinate 41,636,142, forward strand.
CACAATATCATATTCAGACAGCAGCATTTGCCAGCGCGCAATCTTTCCAGTGACCGCAGGCTTCTCAAAGATGTATTTGATTGGGTCCATCCTAGATATCAACCAAGTTGTATGGCTCATCAAGTAGTGACGCAGGCGTTTGGCAGCCCAGGCTAAAGCACAACAAGTCTTTTTTCGAGCATCGTATACCGAGTCTCACAGTCAGTGAATTTCTTGCTCAGATAGTAGATAGCATGTTCTTTCTTTCTGGTCTCGTTCTGCTGACCGAGTACACATCCCATGGATTCATCTAATACTGACAAATACATAATCAACGGCCTTCCTTCCACGGGCGGGACAAGGATGGGTGGCTCTAGCAAATAGTCTTTGATGTTGTCAAAAGCTTCCTGGCATTCATTGTTCCACACAATGGGTTGATTCTTCCTGAGTAGCTTGAAGATTGGCCCGCAAGTCGCGGTCATGTGAGATATGAATCGGGAGATATAATTCAGACGTCCGAGGAAACCTCTAACTTGCTTCTCAGTCTGCGGGGCCGGCATTTCTCGGATTGCTCGGACTTTGTCAGGATCTACTTCAATGCCTCTTTGGCTGACAATGAACCCTAGCAGCTTCCCTGATCTAACACCGAACGTACACTTGTTGGGATTTAACCGGAGCTTGTATTTTCTTAACCTTTCAAACATTTTTGCCAAATATTCAACATGTTGCTCTTCATTGCTTGACTTGACAATCATGTCGTCCACATACACCTCGACTTTGTTAATCATATCGTGGAACAACGTGGTCATCCCCCTCTGATAGGTGGCACCAACATTTATCAGACCGAACGACATCGCTTTGCAACAGAAAGTTTCCCATGGAGTAATGAACGATGTCTTTTCCCTGTCTTTGGGTGACATTTTAATTTGATTGTATCCAGAGAAACCATCCATGAAGGAGAACACCTTACACTGAGTAGTATTATCAACAAGTACGTAAATATGAGGCAGCGGAAAATTGTCTTTCAGACTGGCTTTATTCAAATCTCTGTAATCAACACACATCTGAACTTTGCCATCCTTCTTCGGTACAGGCACAATATTAGCAACCCACTCGGGATACTCAACTGTCATGAGGAAACCTGCATCAATCTGCTTCTGTACTTCACCCTTAATCTTGAGAGCCATGTCAGGACGAGTTCTCCTCAACTTTTGTCTAACAGGAGGACATTCAGGCTTTGTTGGTATCCGGTGCTCTACGATCTGGGGATCCAAACCCGGCATATCTTCATACGACCATGCGAAAATATCTGAATACTCTCGGAGAAGTTGGAAGATCCTATTCTTAACCCCTTCTTCCAGTGCAGCACCAACCTTGATCTCTCGCTTATTGTCCTCGGTACCCAAGTTGACCAACTCAATCTCTTCCTGGTGAGGCCGAATGGCTTTTTCCTCCTGTTCAAGTAGCCGAGTAATCTCGTCTGGTATGTCATCCTCACTCTCATCTTCAGCTTCGAACACCGGGAACTCAAAAGTCGGAGGAACCGTAGGGTCACCGCGTTCAACGGGCTTATTATGGTTCGATCTGCGTGATATGGTTGGATGATTTTTAGAAAAGATTTTTTTTCATGCAGATCTTTGAAATTAATAAGAAAATACAGATGTTTTGGTTTTTTCTGGCATTACCATCATTTCCAAGGGAAAAAGCATTAAGAAAAACAACAGTCGTGAAAGAAACGACAATTTTTTATTAATAATGGCAATGCCGAAACAAACATGCCCTTACAAAAAATATCACTTTCGCTTTGGGCGGAGCGAAAAGATGGTTATTTTGAAAACAAAGACCTAAGCAATAAGACACATTACTCAGAATCATGCATGATCAACGGAAGGTCAACGACATTCCAATTCTTCGCAGTGCCTCCTGATATAACAAACACGGGCCTAGACCCACTTCCAGTAGCACCCTTAGTAATTGCATTGGCGAACCTGGCACTGTAGAACGTCCCAGTAGATACTCCTGATGTTGGGGAGAACCCAAGACCTTCTTTGCGCTTATTCTCAAGTAGTTGTATTAATTGGCCCCAACCGGCTGCCTGTCCTTCCTGAACAGCCCTTTGCGTATCCTTCAAAGAAGCCATAGCAGCACCAACTTTCTTGGGCTCCGTACCCTCAACAGTCAAACCTTGAAATGCAGTCCCTTCAGCAGACCCTGCTTCAATACAAGAGAATGATGACAATTGACTGACCAAGTATGCTTCTTCTCCATGTACAGTAACAAGCTTACCATTCCTCACAAATTTCAGCTTTTGATTGAAGAGTGGAGGTAACCGCGCCGGCCTCATGTATCCACGGCCTTCCGAGGAGGCAACTATAGGAAGCATCGATGTCCATGACTTGGAAAGTGATTAAGAATGTTTCTGGGCCAATAGTCATAGGAAGATCCACTTCACCGAGAACGTTCTTACGGGATCCGTCGAAGGCTTTGACCAGGAACGTGCTTCTCCTCAAAGGGGCTCCTTGATAGCTTAGTTGGTCCAGAGTCGATCTGGGCATCACATTCAGAGTCGATCTTGTAATTCATAGAGATGTGTAGGGCCAAATTATGATGCTTCCCTGCCTCGGAGAGCTCGTCTTCGCTAAACCAGAGATTGCTGCAAGCGGTGATATTTCCCACTATACCACCAAACTGATCCACCGTGACCTCGTGGTCGACGTATGCCTGCTTCAATACTTTTAGCAAGATGTTCCTGTGGGCTTTTGAGCTTAGGAGCAAAGATAGAATAGATATCTTCGACGGGGTTTGAAACAGCTGATCCACGATCTTGTAGTCACTTCTCTTGATTATCTTCAAGATTTCGTCCAAATTAGAATCTTCAATAGAATGACCTGGTCGGCTAACATCTTTAGCAACAGGAGGAACTGGAAGTGGAGTTGTTTTGTCAATCGGAGCCGTGGTGGACGCAGCTGTCTTCTTTTGAAACAAAGGCGGACGGACCCTACCGCTCCTGAGAGTCGTCGTCTCTTCGGCGATGTTGCTTACTACAGATGGGGATACCAGAGGCACTTCTACCCCGTTCTCAATCATGGTTTCATTGAACTTGTAAGGAACGACTTTTGTGGAAACAAAGGGCACTGGCCCAGGTAGCCTTATCACCAGAGGTTCAACATTTTCTCTCGGAGGCATGCTCCTAATGGGGGTATCATGGAATATTGGCATAATCACACAGACGTCACTGGCCATTAGATAGTTATCATTCATCAGACTCTTGATGTCGTTCTGAACCACGTCACATCCCATAAGATTTTGAAGACATTCGTTGCAAGCGGCATGGTCATGGTTAAACAAAGAGGCTCGGCACAACTTGACATGCAGCGGTACTAGAGGAGTTGCAATATTACGAACATCAAGGTGGGTAGTTTCTTCATATATTTCAATCATGTTCACGGCAACATGATTTGGGAGCGGATTATCGAGCACATGCGGGACATTGTTCTCGAAAGACAACTTTCCTTGGTCTATCAGTTTCTTCACAATATACTTCAAAGCGTAACATCCTTCCACATTGTGGCCTAGAGCGCCTTGATGAAAATCGCACCTGAGGTCAGAACAAAATCGAGGAGGTAATGGGTTGGGCGGAGGCTTGCCGGGTCTGGTTGCGCAGTACCCTTTGTGCAGTAGAGTTGGAAGCAATTCGGCATACGACATCGGAATCGGAGGGAAAGATGGTCTGGCCTGAGGACCTTGCTGCTGTTGTGGTTGTTGTTGAACCGGTGGCTGCTGTTGCACTTGCTGAGCGATGGCGTTGACAGGGACCTGAGGCTGGCCCGGTGGCAGAGGATACTGATGGTAGAATGGTGGAATGAACGGATGTTGGGCGTATTGCATGTATTGGTACGGAAGAGGTAGTTGAGTAGCATTGATGGGAGCGACGGCGGCCATGGGTTGATTGGTCTCGGCAGATACCATCCCGACTTCTGTCTCCTTCTTCTTGTGATGGCCATTGCCATACTTCTTTGGTGCATTTGAGGACTCACCCTTTTCGAACACAATGATACCTTCTCTGACAGCTTCCTCTAGGCGGGTTCCCATGGTGACCATCTCGGAGAAGTTACTCGGAGCAGCAATGATCATCCTTTCAACATAGTCTTTCTTCAGCGTCTTCAAAAACGTCTGTGTCATTTCCTCTTCATCTAGAGCAGGGGTAATACGGGCGGCTGCCCCCCTCCACCTTTGTGCATACTCACGGAAGCTTTCATCCTTCTTCTGGAAGAGGGATCTGAGAAATTCCCTGTTTGGCTTCAACCTGGTGTTAAACCCGTAGTGACTCTTGAAAGCGGCAGCCAAATCATCGAAGGTACGAATGTCATCTTTACTCAGACCAGTATACCATTCTGCAGCGTCTTCCATCAAACTGTCTTGGAAACAGTGAATCATGAGCGAATCATTGTCTGAGTAGTTAGCCATCTTCCGGACGTATTTGATGATATGATTCTGAGGACAAGTCAGCCCATTGTATCGGTCGAATTCTGGGACTTTGAACTTTTTAGGGACATCTACCCTTGGCACTAGGTAGAGATCGTGAGTCTTGACAAGATCACCACTTCCACGGTTAGCTTTGATTTCACGACGGAGTTCTCTAGCAAGTTCCTCCATCCTTTCTTCCATGGTTCCGGTCATGGGAGACTTCCCACGGTGAGTATCGGCGTTGGTGTTTTGAGGCATAGAATGTATGATTGGGTTAGTGAAGACTGTTGATTGAGGCAGAGTAGTGTGGAGAGAGGCATGCTCTGGGATAGGGATTTGGTTACCACTGGCAGCACCAGAAGTACCTGCTGCAGTATTAGGAGCAAAGAAAGATGGGAGTCCGTAAGGGTATCCCCTCGGCATAGCAAAGCGGTCATCAAGAGATGCTGTTGGAATTGCCTCAGCGGCCTCCGGAGCAGACGAGGCTGGTTGTTCCTGGGCAGCCAACAGAGCAGTCATAACATCGTGAGCTTTAGCCAACTCTTCCCTCACAAAAGCCAATTCGGTACGAAGCTGCGCGTTTTCTTCTTCCATGGCTACCTGATTCCTTCTTCTGTATTTTCTAGTCTGATGAACTCTGGCAGGTTGATCAATCTTTCGAGCACGAGCCACTTTTCACACTGCGGCAGAAGAACCATGAGGGAATGAGCACTTGGAAGTTTTTCGTGACCGATGAATGATGCATATGTTGCATGATATGTACAAATGCAGATGCAAAAACGACTCTTTTTAGTTATCGAAAGGATTTCTTAGACAAATTAGAAATCTTGTGAACATTATTAGGAAGAACATAATACAAACAACATAATCATCTAGGCCTATGGAGTGACAGGGTAATCCTCAGAATCAGACTCCGGAGCCGAACTGCAGTATCTGGCATAGAATTCCCGACGACCTCTGGTTCTCTTGGAGTCCCTCATAAGCAGATCATCTTTCTCCTCAAGCTCTCTCCTAGCTTTGGCTAGCTCTCTTTTCAACATTCGATTCTCATGATCCTTCTGCTCATCTCTACCGTCCAAAGTCAAAATCAAGTTCTCGACTTCATTGTATCGGGCTTTCCATGCTCGCTTCTCCTGACTCTCCATAGCTAGATGCTCCTGATACATATCCTGGGTTGCGGGAAGCAAAGGTAATGGCCTGGACGGAACAGACGCGGACACATGCCTCATAGCAGGATAAGGCATGCCAATCTCTTCGGCTCGATCTATCACCCACTGAGTATAGGCCTCATGAGCGATACTGGATCTCACACCCAAATGCTTCACATCCTTCCTTCGAACTTTAGACCAAGCATCTATAAAAGCTTTCCTTTGCCCGGTGGGAGCATTGGAATAGTAGAAGAACTCCTGGGATGTAGCAAGGTTGATGGGCTTTGCTCTCATGGGGAAACCGAACTGTCTCATGGCTAACTCAGGATTGTAGTTGATTCCTCCCCAGGTACCGAGAAGAGGTACATTGAGGAAGTCTCCACAACCAGTAATAATCTCCTTGACTCGAGCTGCCGGAGTAATCCAAACCATCTCATCGGGAGTGAGAGCCATAATCCGCTGCGAATAAGACCAATTCTCCGAGTTGGCATGGAAAGAGCTTGGAAGGTGAGAAATAAACCACCTATATAGGAGAGGCACACAACAAAGAATATATCCACGACCTTTGAGGGTCCGATCATGGATGGTGTGGTACGTGTCAGCTAACAACGTAGGAACCGGGTTTTTGGAGTGGAAAATCTCAATAGCATTCATGTCCACAAAGTTGTCAAGATTCGGGAAGAGAATGAGCCGGTAGATAAGTAGGGCAAGAATAGCCTCAAGAGTGTCCTGACAAGTATATTTGAGATTAGCCCGCTCAAGTAAATACTTCGAAGTGAAACCCTGGATGTGAGATTTGGTAATGAGATTCTTGGACACATCGGAGGTCTTGAGATAAAGATCCTTAGCAATCACCAAAGGAGTAAGAGGAGCTCCGGGACCCGTGAAAGGTGTCCTCTCGGCTACAGGTAAACCCAACAGACTAGAATAAGCTTCAAGTGTAGGAACTAACTGGAAATCCGGGAAAGTGAAACAACGGAAGACCGGATCATAGAATTGCACCAAAGTGTGCACCAACTTCTCTTCCACATTAGTCCGGAGAATAGTAAGCAAACCACCGTATCGGAGACGAAACCCAGTCGGATTCTTGACCTTGAGTGCCAACTCCCTTAAGCTAACCAAATCGACCTCCTTGAATTTGTAAGACTTAGTTTTCTTCATACCTGGAATGTTTACAAAGTTTTCAATTTCTCTAGACCTTTCGATAAATGCATGAAAAAAGGTTTATGCATGAATGCATGTATGCATGATTTTGGTTAAAGAAAGCACGGTGGGTTAAGGTTCACAGTTGCGGAGCTGCGGATGGACACGGTGTCCGGTGAGACTAGGGCTTTGATAGTAGTAACCATGGTTCTAATAAAGTTCCCAAACTGCAACCTCTCTTACGCATACCATGGTAGTACAAGGCGACGCCCGTTCCATGATTATTCGTAGGAAGGTATAGTTTGAGTGTAGTATCGCGTGACGACTAAATTTCGAGACAGCACTCGGTTTAGCCACCGCACTACGTCCTAAGAAAAGGCCAAAGATGGGTTTGGTAACTACGGTCCATAGCATCATCGGTCAATTGGAAGTAAAGTGCCTAAGCATGACAACACACGCCGACAACATCACCCCCAAAATGCCTCAGCTATGTGAGATTGATCGCGTAACCCAATACACGAGGCAACCCCCGGATTGGATTGTCGATTATATCTCCGCCTAATCCTAAGTTCGCTCAGCCCGGGTATAGGACTTTTGATATTCTCACCCCACACGTTGCATGAAAATAATTACATATAACAATAAAGTAAAGTGTAAAACATAAAGCATGAAAAACTAGGCGTAGCCCTAAAGTCCCCAGTGAAGTCGCCATTTCTGTCATCGCGATTTTCGGGTGTCAATTCATTAATTAGGCTTGAACCTTTCAATCATTGATGTCTCTATTTTTTTTAGGGAAGGGTAAAATTGAGAAAACCCTTAGAAATTCTAAGTTCGGGGCAATTTTCGCTACGGGAAGGTGTTAGGCACCCGCAACGACTATAGTACTCTATAGGAGCCGTTTTCTAGATTTATCTTTTACGCTTTATTTTTAATGCTATTTTGAAAAGGTTGTTTTTAAGAATGGGGAAAGAAGTGTTTGGATTTATTTTTTATTGGACTTGGAGAGGTTTTGACCTCTTGCCTACATACCCTTTTAAGGGATCAAACTCCATGTAGTTCTCTCTCGAAAAGCTTTGTGAGTTTTGATTGATTTTAGTTAGTTTTTTAAAAAAAGGTTTTGAAGAAGAGGAAGAGGCCGTAAAGGCTTTAGAAAATAAAGCGGTGAGGTTGGTCAATTATTTACAAAAAAGTCTAAGTATGGATTATTTTCATTTGGGTTTGATTAAGAAAAAGAAAAGAAAATACAATGGAGTTTTGACTCGAAGGTTTATTGAAAAAGTTTTCAAGTGATAGAATTGTTAACACTTTTTGAAAAAATGATTTTTTTCTAAGTTTCGCGCTTCCTAAACATACACCTAGCGTTAGATCATACAACGTGTGTGCGTGTCGGTGCGTGTGTCGGTGTACATCATTATAGTGTCCATTGTCCTTTACATCGGCCCTAGTTTACATTCTATGGTCTTGCAAAAAATTAAAATAGAGAAACTACCTAAACATTTGAGAAATTGAATGGAACCTAAACTTAAAAAAATGGAGATGAATTGGAGCTTTCAATGTGCATGAAACATAAAATGGTTAGTGAAGTAATACGAAATGGTAGTAAAATTTTAAGCAAAGAAAGATAATGATGGGGTATGAAAGGATGGAAAGAAAAATGCATGCAAACTAACATTATTTACAAAGCAAGGAACTAAAAAAAAGAATAATCTTTGCAAAGTTAGGAACTAGCATACCAACTTGTAAGGCAAAAGCTAATCAATTAAACTAACAAGATTGAAAATATTGCAAGAGTGTAAACAAAGATCAAACTTAACAAGAATCGAAAATAGTGCCAAAATTTTAAACAAAAGAAGAAGAAAAATCAACTAACACAATTGAATATATTGCAAAAGATTGTAAACAAAAATCAACTAACACAATTGATCATATTGCAAAAAATTGTAAACAAAAATCAACTAACACAATTGAACATATTGCAAAAATTGTAAACAAAAATCAACTAACACAATTGGATGAGTTGCAAAAATTGTAAACAAAGATAAACTAACACAATTGGATGAATTAGCACAAAATCAGAGGTAAATTCATCATAAAATTAAGTGCCAAACATCAACATCACATGACAAATTTCGGATCAAAAATCATACAAGAAAATTCACACGAAAACACACAAAATATACGAATCAAAAGAGAAATTAACACATATTATTTTCATCAATCTTAAACATGTAAAAATATCACAAAATAGTGAAAAACATATCAAGGGCGCGGGAAAATGGATCGGGTTTGGACCGACCCGGTTTGCACGTTTATATAAAAAAGAACCGGCCCGGATCCCTTCATTTTTTCCTTTTCTTTCTCTTTCTTCTCCGTCTTCTCCCTTCGTTCTCTCTTCCTCTCAGTCTAAACCCTAACCCTAGTTCATCCTAGGCTACCCAGAACTCGTTCATTCATGGCTTAATCAATTCGTGTTGTTAATCTAAGCATGAATCAGTCACTGGAAATCACTTTCGTCCGTTGAATCAACATGAATCTTGAGTTTCAATCACAAGTTCGAACTGTTCGGTTTCTTTGCGTTTTTTCTGAATTAGAACTTCGTAAAACCTCAAGGATTCACTCTGATTCACACTCGTTGTGAATCTTGAAGTGTTTCTTTGCTTTTTTCAAATTATTTTTGTGTTAGGGTTAGGGTTTTGAACCGAACAGTTCGAATCTTCCATGGATTCACATCGTTCTGAATTTGTGATGATTTTCAGCAAGATGGAGTAGAGTTTATGTGTTACCTGAGTTTTGACCGGAGATTCGAACCGTTTCTTCGCAGATCCTTTGGATTTGGCTCTGTTCTGTTGATTCTTGGCTTCGAACTTCGTAGGTAAACCGGTATTACTTCTTTCTTTCTTCTCCGGTTCGAATCCTGCGATCTTCTTCACCTTTTCTTCTTCTTCTTCTCTGGTTCGGATCCTGCGATAACACTTGCAGCGCGCTACCTCCGGTGGCGTGCTCGTGTTCGAATTGCAGGTGCAACAGTTCAATGATGAAGATTCACTCTGAATCTCTGAGAACCATTTGGAATTGCATCGAATTTGTTTGCATTTTGCTTCTGTTCATCTCGGTGAATTGGATTCAATGGTGAATTCGAAGAATTTGTGCGAAATTGTTCTGAATTGATGCTGAAATTGTTCTGAATTGAACTAGGGTTTCATGAAGGTTCTTGAGATTTTCTGTGAATTTTGTAGATTTTGATCTGTAACTGCAAGGAGAGAGAGTGTTGATTCTGTTTGTGTGATGTGGCTCCAATTCTATGGTCCTCTTTTTTCTGACTTGCACAGTGCGTGGCCTTATATAGGCTGCCATGTGGCCTCTGGACCAATTGGGACGTGACATGTGGACTGAACTGCTTGCGTGACATTTTGGACCAATCTGCAAATTTGAAAGAAAATGGGACTGAACTGCAAAAAGGAAAAGAAATTGGGACTGTTTTGAAAATAAAATTGGACTGTTTTGAAAATAACAAAAACTGAAATTGGACTGTTTTGAAGTTAAAATTGGACTCATTTGCAATTAAAACAAAATTTGGACTTATTTGTAAAAAAACAAAATAAAATTGGTAAAAAAATGTAATTTTGAAAAAACGTAAAGTGAAACAGTTAAAAATGACAAAACGGACTAAAACGGACAAACTACCAAAATGAGGTATTCCAAAATACCTCTCTGTCAAAAAATTATTTGATGTGAAAAGACCAAAATGCCCCTAAGGACTAAAACGACTCAGACTGACTAAGATGCAAAACAAAGATGATTTTTGGACAAAATTTGATTGATGATCCATGCAGACAAGTTGAAAAGACTCAGGGACAAATTGTAGGGACTAAAATGGGTTCATTTGTAGGAAATGACCAAAATACCCTTTTGTATGATTTTATGCAAAAAAGCTGGAATAAAATGCAGGAAAACATGCAATGGTCTTAGAGACCCTTTTAAATGGCTAGTAATGCAAAAAAAACTTTAGATGCGAAAGAATTGGAGACAGAGACAGTAAAGTGTGCAATTGAAGCACAGTAGAAACATAGTGAATTCGAAAATATCAAAAAAGATAGGAAAGCAACTTGACAGAGTATTTTTAGGTCCAAAATGAGGGTATAACAGGGGTTATGCCCTGATTCGTACCACATGCATGTTGAAGTCGTTGTCGTTGCATTTGTCAAGTGTTGGTGTCGTTGTCGATGCATTGTCGTTGTCGTCAAGTTTTCAACGATTTAATAAGTGGTTATTGAAGAATTATGTGAAGTATTAACATTGTTAATTGTTGTTAAATTTTGTTAATGAATTATATGGTTATTATTATTGAATGTGAATCTCACCCCTTCTGTTTGAATGTTTCCTCTACGTGGGTAACGTGCAGATAACCAAGACTAGTTGTTGATTTGAGTTGACTCTCTCACGCGTCGTCTTAGGGTCGCTCTGATACGTAACGAGATGGGGATCTTTGCATTGTTTTCCATTTGTTACGTATTATTTTGAATTATTTTGTTGAACCTTTGATAAGTTGTTTTCGTTGAGGCCGTAATGCCATACCGTTGACTTAATGAAATGATTTTCCGCTGCGATGTAATTTGAATATTTGATATATGATGTTTTAAATAAATAGTAACTTTACTTTATTTATGTTTTAAAGAAGTGTGACATCCTGTTTAAGTTGAATACTCTGATTTTATGTATTATTTTACATGTTGGGAAAACGGGGTGTTACACCTAACAACATGCTTTCTCTTCTTCTTTGGAATAGCAGGCTGTTCAAGAGCAGTCAGAGAAGTAGTTGCAACTTTACAACTCCTGGTCCTCCCAGGTAGGATCTTGTCAGCTTCAAGATCTTCTACCTCCTCTTGAATGGATGCTACACCAGAACCGGTAGCTTCAGGAGCTTTGTCCTTCTTAGCCTTCTTTGCCTTCTTAGCAGGCTGTTCAGAAGCACCTTCTAGGTATTCCGCTTTTGACACAGGCTTCCTTTTTACTTTTACATACTTTTGGCTACTTTAACATTGCCACCATACATTGTTTCAGGGATGTCTTCCAACCTAATTTCTTCACCAGTACTTTGCAAGTGGTCATGAATGTAGAAAAGCTGAACATCCAAAGGATCTTGCTTGTAGATAGAGGGGAAACCTTCCTTCAGGTTTGAACAAATCCTGGATTCTTTCATATCAGATTCAAGCTTAATGACAGCATCAGACTTGATCAGCTTCATGTTGGCTAATGTTGCTCCATTGATGATTTTGCTAGCAACAGTTCCTAGCATATCATCAATGAAACCTCTTGTTTCACTCAATCCTCTTAACAGACCACCTTGGTTGAAGATCTCTGAAATCAACCTCCCATAGGGATTCCAAGTTCTGTTGTTTAGCTAACTCTCCTTTAGAGTTTTGATCATGTGCTTGAATATATACTTAGGCACATTGACTTTCTCCTTTTTTTAGGAAGAAATAGAGAAATACCCTATGCTCCAATGAGGGTTGATCAGAACCTCCTCCTTTTGCTAACAGATTCTCGTTCTAAATTTTTAACATCATCTTTTTCTCCATAGAAAGGTTGTTGTATGAACCTTTCTTTTTGCTGTTGAACATGGTCTCATTAACCACTTCATTCCAAGGGCTTTTCTTGTTGTTGTCTAGCCCATCTTTGTAATTTCCTTCAGAAGCCCTCCCAATCACATAGGCAATAGTTTCCTAATTGATGAAGACTGGAACTCCCATTATGCTGGACCTGATCTTAGTGGCCACAAACGGTTCCAGTCCCATCTCTTCTCTTGTCTTGCCTTCCAGAGAGGGATCAATCAGAACTTTCTGGTCTTCTTCCAACTTGGCAGCATGTTTGTCGTAAACAGAGGCTCTTACCCAGAAGTGCTTTACCAAACTCTCGTAGGTTGGACCATTGAGCATACTGAAGTAACCACCGAGGTCTTGAACTTCATCGAATTCCACTATGTCACAGCCATGATGAATAAGAGAAGCAAAATCAACGGGTCTCTCTACCTGAACAGTTAAATCCCATTCCTTAATAGACATAGTCCTTCCCTTGATCTCATACGCGGGAGCTTCTTGATGAGTTGATGTTCCTTGAGCTGATTCTTGAATAGCTGAGCTTGAGGTTGCCATTGATGATGATGATGAAACTTTAGGGTTCTTAAGTTTGAATTTGGGAAAAAGAGAGAGCTTTCTTCGCAGAGAAATTTTGAAAGTAGAAAGTGTAGGAAGTGAAGTGAGAAGTGTGTGATTGTCTGAGTGTATTGAGTAAAAACGATTGCAATAATAGAGGGGACAAACAAACACAACATTAATGACAGTTGGGGGCGCGAGAACAGTACATTCAAAGCATAAACATCATCATTGCCCGTTAAGTTACACACCAATACAAATAAGCCACGTTGACAAACTTCAGATGTGCTGTCTAGTTAGTGGGACAGGTGTTACCAGAAGCAACTCCAGTAATTCCATTAACTTCTACTATTCAGAAGCACAAAGTCCAACTACTGGAGTTAAGATGCTGACGTCATCTTCAGAAGCACATTTTCCTCAGAATCTCAGTTAAGAGCTTCTGATGGACCATAGCTTCTGAACTGACTTCAGAACCTAACTTCTAGTTCAGGAGCAAGCAATTTCAATTAGACACAAAATGCATGTTCAAATCTTTCTTTATAAAATCAAATCTCTCAACAGTTAAAGGTTTAGTGAATATATCAGCCCATTGATATTCATTATCAATGAATTGTATATCCAGAATCCCTTTTTGAACATAGTCTCTTATAAAATGGTGTTTGATTTCAATGTGCTTGGCTCTAGAATGTAGAATTGGATTCTTTGACAAACAAATAGCAGTAGTATTATCACAAAAGATGGGAATATAGTTAGCACAAATCTGATAGTCTTCCAACTGATGTTTCATCCAGAGTAGTTGTGTACAACAACTTGCAGCTGAAATGTATTCTGCTTCTGCTGTAGACATTGCAATAGTTACTTGTCTTTTGCTAGCCTAGGATATCAGATTCTCTCCTAGGAACTGATAGTTTCCACTGGTTGATTTTCTTTCAATCCTATCACCAGCATAATCAGCATCACAGAATCCAATCAACTTGTAATCTAAGGATTTCCTATAAAGGAGCCCAAGATTAGTTGTTCCTTTCAGATACCTGAAGATTCTCTTAACAACTGTTAAATGAGATTCCCTAGGATCTGACTGGAATCTTGCACACAAGCATACACTAAATAAAATGTCTGGCCTAAATGCAATGAGGTATAACAAAGAACCAATCATACCTTTATACAACTTTTCATCTACCTTTGATCCAGTATCTTCTTTGCTTAAGGTGCATGTTGGATGCATTGGAGTGTTCATCAGTTTACAATCTTCCAGCTTGAACTTCTTCAGAAGCTCCTTTGTGTACTTTGTTTGATGAGCATATACTCAATCTTTACATTGATTGATTTGAAATGCCAAGGAAGAACTTCAATTCTCCCATCATGCTAATTTCAAATTCATCCTGCATTAACTTAGAAAATTTCTTGCAAAGAGATGCATTAGTAGAACCAAATATTATATCATCAACATATATTTGCACAACAAGAATGTCTTTCTCAAGGGTCCTTCTAAAGAGTGTTGTGTCAACTTGACCTCTTTTAAAATAATTTTTAATTAGGAAACTACTTAGTCTATCATACTAGCTCTAGGAGCTTGTTTTAAGTCGTATAGTGATTTCTTAAGTTTGTAAACATTGTCAGGATGCTTAAGATCCTCAAAACCAGGAGGTTGCTTGACATACACTTCTTCTTCTATGACACCATTGAGAAATGCACTCTTGACATTCATTTGATATAATATTATGCCTTGATTAACTGCATAGGATAGAAGTAACCTGATTGCTTCCAATCTTGCAACTTGAGCAAATGTTTCAGTGTAATCAATGCCTTCTTGTTGACTGTAACCTTGTGCAATAAGTCTAGCTTTGTTTCTAGTTACTTCACCTTGTTGATTCAACTTGTTTCTGAGTACCCATTTTGTTCCAATAATTTTCTTCTGAGGTGGTTTGGGTACCAAATCCCACACATCATTTCTTTGAAACTGATTAAGCTCTTCTTGCATAGCCAATATCCATCCATCATCTGAAAGTGCTTCATCACTTGTAGCAGGTTCAATCACTGATAACAATCTTATCATAGACTCCTTTTGTCTGAAGTATGATCTTATTCTTCTGGGACTGTCTTTGTTTCCAATGATTTGATCCTCAGGATGTGAAGACTTGTGTTTAAACGTATTCTTGGATTGATTTGCTTGCTGAGAGCCATTTTGAGCTTCATCAGAAGCTACTTCTTCTTGAGCTTCTGAGGTTGGTTCAACTTCTAAAGTTGGTTCAGCTTCTGGACTTACTTCAGAATCACTAGTCTGATCAGGTTTTGGAGTATCTTCAGTAACCTGTATATCTGCACAACTTTCATCTTGCTCTGGAGTTTCATTTCTAGGCTCTTTGTCATCAAATTTAGCGTGCATAGATTCTTCAACATAGAGTGTCTCTGAATTACACACTCTGTATGCCTTTGACCTTTCAGAGCAACCTAAAAAGATTCCTCGTTGGGCTTTGACATCAAATTTCCTTAAGTAGAGCTTGTTATTTAGAATGTAACATGTACATCCAAATTGATGAAAGTAAGATATATTGGGTCTTCTTCCTTTAAAGAGTTCATATGCAGTTTTCTCCAAGATAGGTCTGATATAGATCCTATTTTGAACATAACATGTTGTATTCACTGCTTCTACCCAGAAATGTTTAGCTAAATTGTTTCCATGAATCATGGTTCTAGCCATTTCTTGTAAAGTTCTATTCTTTCTCTCTACAACCCCATTTTGTTGTGGAGTTCTAGGAGAAGAGAATTCATAGACAATTCCATGTTTTTCACAAAAAGTTTCAAATGGCTCATTTTCAAATTCTCCACCATGATCACTTCTGATTTTCAATATTTTCATTTCTTTTTCATATTGTATTTGAGTCCAGAAGTTATTGAATACATCATATGCACAATCTTTATTTTTCAAGAATTTTACCCAAGTCATCTACTGTAATCATCAACAATGACTAGTCCATACTTGCTTCCATATAAAGATGCAGTGTTAACTGGTCCAAATAAATCAATATGAAGAAGTTCTAAAGGTCTGGAGGTTGAGACAATGTCTTTAGCTTTAAAAGATGATTTCATAATTTTTCCTTTCTGGCATGCACCATAGAGTGCATATGAATGATAGTCAATGTTAGGTAGGTCTTTGACAAATTGTAACTTACTAAGCTTAGAGATTAACCTCCAGTTAGCATGTCCCAACCTTCTGTGCCACACCCACTTCTTATCATTCATTGACAGAAGAGAAATTACCTTATAGACAATGATTTTATAGACATTCTCTACGCTCTTTCCTTTGAACACTATAGAATTGTTATCTTTGTTGATTACTGTGCAGTTGGTCTTTTCAAACATCACATCATAACCATTGTCACAAAACTGACTAATACTCAATAGGTTATGTTCAAGTCCATCTACCAACCACACATTATTAATTGAGATAGAGGAATTACTAATAGTTCCTGTACCAATGATCTTTCCAGACTGGTTGCCTTCAAACTTCACATTTCCTCCTTCTTTCATTGTGAGGGTGAAGAACATTGACTTCTCTCTAGTCATGTGCCTTGAGCAACCGCTGTCCAGACACCATGTTTTTTGCTTTTGCTTTGCTCTTAGGCATATATGCAGTATTGACAATTTCAGATTTAGGTACCCATTGTTTTATGGGTCCTTTGGGGTTAGTGCTGGAAGTTTTACTCATCACTACATGTACCTTGATATGTAGTTTAGGTAGCTTCTGATTAACCTTTAACTTAGGTTTATCACCTTTTGGTTTTGATTCCTCAGAAGCAACAACTGTTTTGTTCTTTTGAACCTTAGACTTCAAGACATCAGATTTTGGCTTCAACAGACTCTGAGGAACTGGTTCTGATTTCTTCAGAATCTTGATCTTTGAGGTCTTAGAATCAGAATTTATCATAACCTTAGGATTGGAGTTCTTTGGCTTTGAAGTAATCTTAGCCGTAGAGCTGGAAGCTTCAGGTTCTGATTGAACCACAATTTCCATTTTAACATCTTCAGGTACAAAGAAGGTTTTCAATCCTTCCTTAATACATTCACAATATGCTTTGAGATTGGTTTCATTAGATTTTACTTCTGAGAATCCAATCCCTTTGCCATTGTTCTTGAAATCTTCAAGAGAAATTTCATGGTTTCTTAAAGGTTTTCCATTACACATTTCTTGTAGCTTCTGACATAAGAACTTGAGCTTGTCTTCATTGGTTTTACAAATGAAATCAAAGCCTCTAAGTCCTTCTTCAGAAGCTTTCAGATCCAATAGAGTTGATTCTTGTTGTTTCATTAAATCAACATATTTTTCTTTTAAATCTTTCAACTCATTGGTTCTCAGTTCAAAATGTGTAAGGAGCTCTTTAAGAGACTTAATAAGTTCTTCTCTGGGAATTTTAGAATATACCTCATTTTCTTCTTCTGAGTCTGATTCTGTTTCAACTTCTGAAGTTATTGTAGCTACTAACCCAACAACTATCTTTGCTCCTTCATCAGCATCATCTTTATCAGATTCAGATTCACTATCTAAATCTTCCCAGGTAGCCATCAAACTCTGCTTGATCTGCTTCTTGATCTTGTTTGATTTAAAAGTTGACTTCTTTGATTTCTCCTTCTGAAGATCAGGGCAATCAGCAATGAAATGTCAAGGTTTCTTGCAGTTGAAGCAACCCTTCTGATCTTCTTTCTTGAAGCTTTTGTAACCACTCCTTCTGCTCAAGAACTTCTTGTTCTTCTTGGCTAAATACTGCAGTCTATTGGAGAGCATAGCCATCATCTCAGCAGGATCTTCATCAGAATCTCCATCAGGTGATTCTTCTTCTTCTTCAGATTCTATGACTTTAAGAGCTTTTGATGACTTCCCTTTGGATGGTAAAGCTATAGATTTACTCTTCTTAGCAGACTCATGTTCATTAAGACTTAACTCATGAACTTTGAGAGAGCTAACAAGATCTTCAACACTTAAAGTGTTTAAATCTTTAGCTTCCTCAATAGCAGTAACCTTAGGTCTCCATCTAGCAGGCAAACTTCTTAGTATCTTGCTCACATGATCAGAAGCAACATAGCTTTTCTTCAATATTTGCTGTCTAGAGACTAGGGTCTGATATCTTGAGTACATCTCCTCAATACTTTCATCATCCTTCATCTTGAACAACTCATACTGATGAACAAGCATAAGTGCTTTGGCTTCTCTAACCTTCTTGCTACCTTCATAGTTTGCACAAAGTGAAGCAAACATAGCCTTTGCAGTAGATTTATCACTCATCTTCATATACTCTGCACGAGGTATGGAAGTAACAAGTTAGCCTCTGATCTTGTGATGCTTCTTGTAAATCTTCTTTTGAGCTGGAGCATGTTTCTTTCTATCTACATCAACTCCTTCTTCATCAAGATCCAAGTCACCAACTCCATCTTCTAGAATATCCCATAACTCTTCATCTAAGCCCATGATATAACTGTAGAAGTTGGTTTTCCACCATGACAACTCTTCAGGATCTCCATTGAACTTAGGAACTTTTCCTAAGTCAGCTTTCTTGTCTTTGTAATCATAAGGTACAACATTATGATTACCACCAGAACCAGAACCAGAAACAGATGATTCAGCAGACATGTTTTTCTCATATCTTGGACTGTTACACTATTAAGTGTTATCAACAGAACCAAGGCTCTAGGTACCAATTAAAGGTGAGAAAAACACAAGAAGGCGGGGTTGAATTGTGTTAGCTTTTTCTTCGTTTTCTCTTAAGCTGAAATGCACAGACCAGAAGTAGTTCAAGAATAGCTTCTGCAGTGATGTTGCAGCGGATAAAACACACACACACACACAGAGAGAGAGAGAGAGAGAGAGAAGAAAGACACAAAGCAATTATACAGGTTCCTTCCACAAACTGGAAGTAGTCCTGTCCCCCTTGCACTTCCAAGGAGAGTTCACTAAAATGTAATATTTGATTACAAATGCTCAAGCACAACTGCAAGAGACTTCCAATGCTCAAGAACACAATCAAGAGACTTCTATGCTCAAGCACACAAGCAAGAGACTTCTAATCAAACATAATTACAAAGAAAATTGTTTGATACTAAATACTTGATATACAACCAGAGGTGCTCACAATACAAATCAGATACAGACTCTCTAAGACTCTAGAATTTCTAAGATATGAACTTTGAAAAGAAATTATAAGAGAACTTTTGGATGCTGAACAATTTTGACAGAGTTTTGGCGCTTTTAAATTGTTATAGAGTCTTTTTGTTCTTTAAGTTTTCACTTGTTTATATAGAGGTGTGAAATGAACGTTGAGTTGCCAACACATCCAAAAAGAATCGTTTTCAAGCTTTGATCAATCACCAATGTTCATTGCCTGATATAGTTATTGTCCTATAAAGGATCAATTTCAAATGCATTCCATGTATGAAGGAACATTGTTGCAGGCAAAGTTGTTATCCTTGTCTTGTAGCAGAGACAAACGCTATGTAGTGGAGGTAGTGGTTGTACACTTCATACAATTGTACTTTGTCAATGCTTAACAAAGAAACAAGCGTCCAATGCTTTTGAATCCCTTTGAGTTAGTCGTTGTTACTCTTTTCCACTCTTTCCCAATATTAAGACGACCTTGAATCCATTGATCAACTTTTGAATCTTTAAGTTTGCATCTCCTGATGAACTTTAGCTTCTAGTGACATTCAGCTTCTGATGAACTTGCTTCTGTTGACATCATCACTTCAGGAGTGCTATGTCTTCAGGAGCACTTTTGACTTCAGGAGCAGTTCTTCTTCAGATGCTTTTAAGCTTCCTTTTTGATAAATTATGTGCTCTCTTTTGTTCATCTAGACCCTATAAATGATCTCAAAAATTTTGTCTATACACTTGAAAAAATATTAGCATATCCAATTAACAATTTTTTAATACCTTGATATCATTCAAAACGTTTAAGGGCGATGTTAAACACATTTTGTTCCAACATTATGGTCATTCCAGGTATCACGGCTATCCTCGGAGCTATAAGGGGACCAAGAGCGCCTGTTATGTCTTGGTGGGGGTCTCCTTGGAGGAGATCGTCTGGGTGACCTCCTTCTGGGCGATCTCCTAGTGTAGCTAGGAGACCTGATGCTTACCGAGTGCCGAGGGGATCTGGAACGTGAAGGGCGTGGGCTCCCTCCTCTTCTGTTAGGTGTTGGGGAAGGAGTCCATCTTGGTCGGACTAATTGACGTGCTCGCTCCAGATCCATCTTGCGTCAATTATGTTCCTCGATTAACGACGTCTGTCGTTGAACCGTGGGGAGCAAATTGTTGATGAGGGCACTAGTTGGTGTGGCATCTGCTGGTGTCTCTGTAGGTCGTAGGGGACCCTGCAGAGGCCTTTGTTGGAGAGGAACTATTTGTACAGGTTCCTCTCTGGGTGTACCCACAGGAGAAGGTGAAGATGTAATACCATCGCGTTGAGGGATACGAACTTCACTTTGTAGCTGTAATTGGCACCGTTGGCAGCCATGGTCAATAGTTTGGGAAGCTTTAGTTTTTAGTGAGGTAAAAATGGGGAGAGCTTGTAACTCCTAGAGATGGTGCCATGATCGTACCTGATCAGAAGGTGACTGCCCGTGCTTTGAATGTAGTGGTTGAAGTGGTGGTAGAATGTGTCAAGAGTGCTTCTTGGAACGGGGGGGTGTGTACCTGCAGGCGCTCCGACGCTGAAGTAAGTAGAGATCAGAGAATGAGGGTATAGAGGAAGTGATAGATTCTACCTTTGGGACTACTATGAGTCCCCTATATATAGAGGTGGAGGGCTACAAAGCCGTTGTAATGGGACACCAGGCTCTGGCAGTTACGAAATCGTGAGAAGTGTAACCTCTAGAGAGATTATTGCGGGAATGTGCAGAGATTTGTTGGGGTTCGTTTGAACCAGTCTTGCTTGCTCCGTGCACCCCCCCTTGCGGGGAAGGGGTGTGTCGCAAGTAATGCTGCCAAATGTGGTATTTGGGCTTTGGATTGTATTGGGCCTAAGTAAATGGGCCAAAGTTCCTTTTGGCCGGTCCAGAACAGTTGCCCACCCAAGTCGTTTCTCTTGATGAAGAGTGATGACTTAAGGGCGAACATGTTTTGTTGCTTGGAAACGGTCAAAGAAGAGAGATTTGCTCTTTGAAGGTCGAGTGTTGTTGAGACGTGTGAGAACTCCTTGAATTTGGGAACTGTTCGTCTTGGATAGCTATAACACTTAAGAGAATTGGTGAAGCACATGTAGGGATGGGCTCGTTATTCCCCTAGCATTTTTGTTTCGCAGCTAGACTAGTTCGACAGTCGATTGATTTGTGTTCGGCATGTGAATGCTCGATTCTTTCTTGGTCAGATGGAAAGATTCCCTCGTCAAGAAGTTTGGTCGATTTTCATTCCACAATTAATGCCCACTCCTCGAGGGAAGGTCGAGGAGACATGACCTTTGGTTTTTGAGGGACATGTGTAAAGGCTAGTATGGTACTCGAGTACCTAACGCCTGAAGTGTGTTCTTGGTTTGTGTTTCCAAGGTGTCATCAGATCCTTTGATCTAATCCTGACGTTTGAGGAACCGCTATTTTTTATCTAGGCCCTTAGATGGATGATTTGATTTGATCTGAACTGTGGGTAGGCCACTTTGAATGGTTGTATGGGATTGCAGCTTCTTGACCCTTGAAAGGTTTGTGAAGCGGGTATAAATAGTTCAAACGCTTGTTTGTAACATTTTTATCACTTCATATCTCAACACATAGAAAATTTCCAAGAGTTCTTTCAAAGACGAACTATTTCCGAACCTTCAACTTCTCACTTCAAGTTCAGTTTTTCACCATCGTAACAGATAATGTTCTGATGATCCTTCTTCCCTTTATTTTTATGCTTGACTTCTTTAGTTTCCTATTTAAGAAACCGTAGAAATGCATGTTTTTTAGGGTAGAAGTTACTCCGACGCGGTGGTCTACCATTTGTTACGGTGGTTCCCACTGCGTGTAAGGAGTCTTAGGAGTTTTGCTGAATGTTTTCTTTACTTTGAGAGAAACATTGGCAACATGCTGTAGTTTAACTCATAAGCTTCAGTCCTGCTTGCTTCAGAACAAGTTCTCCGAGGTGGCGGACTAGATTTGTCGTCGGTTTCTTCCTCTGGTTTTTAGCGGTGATGTTTTATCCCTTCCTCATCGTGTTCGATCTAATGGGTGAAGGAAGGGTGGATCTGAACGTTAGATTCACTTTTTCCTTGCTCTTTCAGGTTTTTCATGGCAAACGAGGAAGATGTTTTGCCTGCTTCTTCATGGTTGGGGGAGGAACCTCTGCAGACAGAATCGGCGTTTGCTGAAGGTGGGACAAGAGAGATCCCTTTCAGCTCTGTTGGAAGAGCCAAGGATTGGGAGGTAGTACTTCCAAGCATATTTGATCGAGTGTGTTCGGAGTACGAGAACCATGTCTTTCCCATGTATGAAGTGGGTTTTCAGCTTCCCTTTTCTTACTTCCAGAGGGAGGTGCTTTATTGGACCAAGTTATCGCCTTCCTAGATTCATCCCAATTCTTATGCCTTTTTTAGGGCATTTGAATTAGTGTGCCAGCATATGAAGATTCCCAGCTTTAAGAACAATTTCTTTATTATCTTCACCGTGCAACGGGGAACTGACTGGGTTTCTTTCCGTCAGACCCATAAGATGTTCGAGATATTTGCTGGGAAAGTACAGAGTTTCAAAGAACGCTTCTTTCTGGTAAGACCGAGAAGTGAACCGGCTTTGAATACTCTTTTGAAGGCGGAGAAGGAAGGTGTTCAGGACCCCCGTACCCTCTTTCCTCTATGCTGGACTCAAGATCACTTTATCTATGAGTCAAAGGATTTTTTTCGGACCATTACCAGTCTGATGAAGGAAGAGACAGATGCTTGCCAAAAACTTTCGGCATTTGTTCAGTCTTTCTCGAGGAAGGTCAAAACTGACAAACGAGGGAACCCATTGATGAATGCGGATGGGACACCAGTAACAAACCCTCGCTTTATCAATACCCATGAGTTGTTAGTGTCTAAATACCCCGAGGATTGCCTTGGTAGTTCGTATTTTCTTTTCTTTCATCTAGCTTGTTCCTGTGTACTCTCTTTCGTATCTGATTTGTTTTTGCCTTTCATTTGTGTTTGCAGGAAAAATGAAAGATTTGCAGGCATTTGTGAATGAGACGAGCAAGAAGGTCGCCGCCAAGAATCGGCGCAAGAATGTCTACTCCTTGGGTCATCTTATAGCTGGCTTTGGTTCAGGCTCAACCTATAGTCTGGTGGTGGACCTGTAAGGAGAGGACCGTCCAGAAGAGCAGGTACAAGAGCCTGCAAAAAGAAGGAAGGTGGAGATACCATCTAAAGGGCCGGTTACTCCTATCCAGGCCGTTCCTGTCAGCTCTGAGAGTGGGGACTTTCTTCAGCTCCCTAAGGTGTAATCCAAGCCTGATCGTTGTGGCCCTCATTCGACCCTTTTCGTGGATAACCCTTAATTGATGGTTATTCATGACCTTGACCCTGGTGGCCGGAGCAAAGCAATATTGGAAGGAGTTATTGCCACTATGAAGGCTCTGAAGGTCGCCCTGGTCTTGAATAAAGCTTCCCTTGAGGGTGAGATTCGGGAGAATGCACTGTCCAGGGAGAGGGCTTTGGCTGCTAAAGTCTCCGAACTTGAAGATGAAGTCGCTGACAAGAGATCAGTTGCTGAGGAGCGTGACTGCTAGGTTGCTGTTGTAGAAAAGAAATTGGCGGATGCTCAAACTGTCCTTGAGTAGCCGACCGAGTCTTCCAAGAAGTTGATTGAGGATAAGGTGGCCTTGGAGGAGTCTCTGAAGAAGGAGGATCTCCCGAGGGAGGATGAGACGGAGGACATAGCTGTCCTGACGTGTCCTGAACTCGTTGAGAGGATTAGCGTGTTGGAAGGAACCTTGTTGGACGCCGTCAAGCTTGGTTTTGACGGCGCAATGGCTCAGTTGAAGGTGGTGAACCCCGTAGTCGACTTATGCGTCGAGGGGATTCATCATCTTAGTGATGTCGAAGATGGTGTGACAAAACCTCCCTCAAACTTTGAGGAAGATATGGGGCATGTTGATGAAGCCCAGGCTGATGAGAACTTGTAATTTTAATCACTCTTCTTTAACAACTTCTGCTTGTAACTAGCATTTGAGCTGATGACATTGTGCCCCCTTTGTTGTTTGAGCACTTTAATATAATTTGTTGTTTTTTGGATCTCATCACACTTTGTTGAAAATGTTTGTTTTATTTTCAAGTATGACGTTCGAACTGAGTGCTCGTTGTGTGAGGCTTTATTTGTACCCTTTAAAGTACTTTGAGAGTGAACTATAAATCTTGTTGTTTACAAATTAACAATTCAGATGCTCTGATGTCTTTTGTTCTTTCGGTGCTTGTTATGATAAGTTAAGCGACCTTCAGAGCAAAGATGAGTTCGCTGAGGCGGTATGGTTTACCCCCCGCAGTCATTTGTTTTGATGAAATAAATCAACGACTAAAGAGTTTTACATGTTCGCCGGCGATTTAGGCTTTAACTCCTTGTTTGATGAAGGTCTTGGCACTAGGCCTCATAAAAGTCTCAGATTATTCATCGTCGAACTAAAAAGTCACAAAAATAGTTTCCACAAGATACATAAATGAATAGACTCTAATAAAGACCTCATCCCATTACGTATCAGAGCAATCCTACGTCACACAAGACTCCTCACATCTGCGCACCTAAGCTTGGTTACCTGCACTTGCCCACAAGGCGGCAATTCCAACAGAAGGGGTGAGATTCACAACAGAAATATTAATATATAAATCAAACATTTATGATTAACATCATAAACTCATCACATACATCACATATTAAAATACAAGGATAACATCATCGTCACAGAACATCTCAAATAACACATCGTCGTCTCAAAACATCGTCTCATATCATGTCAACAATTTGACTCACTAAATGCAACTCTTAACATCTTGACATCATGCATGTGGTTCCATGTATAAGCATTAATATGCTTCACCGTCGCTTTGAGCAAATGCTCCACCGTCGCTTTGAGCAAAAGCTCCACCGTCTCATAATATGAAAATGCATGGGCACGACTCTTTACCTCTTTAACAAGTTAATTACAACTTCTCAAACATCATTAACCACTCAAGCTGACACATGCAATTATAATAAATTCATGGCAGAAGTTCAACTCATTTAACACATATACAAAGGCACATAACATCATCAACATCATTTAACATCATGCTTATAAATCATTAAAATATAAGCAATACATCGCATTATTATTAACATAAGAGAACCATCATTAATCATCATTACAGAATGCATCTTAAGTCATAAAACATCTCTAACACTACCCAAAGGTCTCCTCTCAAAGTCCCATGCGAAACAGATCGCAAAACGGAACAACAGTCCAGAACTGCACTAACTCGCCACGGCGAGTGATTTGCTCGCTACGGCGAGCTCTCTCAGGAAGCTACTCACCAAAGGCGAGCTGGGGGCGAACTACAGGCGAGCAAAACTGGGTGCTCTCGGCCTTTTTGACATTTTCACCTAAAATCTTCGTTTTAAGGTTTCCTAAATCCAAATTGGTCCAAACAACTTCACAGGTCTTTCCTATAAATAATAAGGCACTCAAAACCACCTAAAATTTGGCAAAAATCCTAAGTTTTAGGGTCAAGCTCGCCACGGCGAGCTCTACTGCCCGCCTCGCGAGCGATGAGGTTGTACTCGCCACGGCGAGTAGTCACTCGCCACAGGCGAGCGATCTCAGAACCACTACGGGTTCACTCCAATTCTCACCAATTCATCTCAAATCTCTCATGATAAGCCTCTAATTCATCAGCAATGTTGTCCTAGGGGATAATCTAGGTTCTGTAACACGTTTCTACAACAATACAACACATTCTCACATCAAATTCATCAAAACCCTAACTCATGAAACTCATCTCACTTTCTTCCCAATCCCTAAGCCAATCATAAACGGATGAAATACTATTAACATTACTGAAGTTAGGCTCACCCTTACCTGGAAAAATCACAGAAATTGCAGCCTAGCTTCTCCTCTTCCTTCAACCGTTCTATCTCTCAATTCCAAAAGTCTGATACGCGTTTCGGGTTATTTCCTTAACCTAATTTCCTTTTATACCACCTCCCAACTTATCTAATTCTATCTCAACCCTCATAACTCTTCCTATTTATAAATATAACCCCACTTCTCAAAATAATATATTTTTATAACAAATCTCTATTTTTCATATAAATATATATAAAAACATCACATATATTATTTTATTAAACAATAAAATAATTATCACGTCACACATCATAATTACGTCACATAATCATCAAAAATCATATAATATATAATAATATACTATATTCTCTAGTAAAATAATTAAATAAATAAAGAGGGTGTTACAACTCTCCCCCTCTTAAAGGATTTTCGTCCTCGAAAATTTACCTCGATCAAACAACTCTGGATAGGACTCCAGCATCTTACTTTCTAGCTCCCAAGTCAAGCTTTCACCCGTCGCTCCGTCCCAAACGACTCTAACGAGAGGTATCTCCTTGCCTCTCAACGTGTTCACTTTCCGATCATCAATCCTTACCGGTAAAGTCTCGACCGTAAGGTTGTCTCTAACTTGCACATAATCACTTTGAATCACATGAGATGGATCCGGAACGTACTTCCTCAGTTGCAACACATGGAAAACATCATGTAAATTCGATAGGTGTGGTGGTAATCCAACACGATATGCCACCGCCCCAATCCTCTCTGAAATCTGATACGGACCAATAAATCTCGGAGTCAACTTCTTTGACTTCAAAGCACGACCAACACCTGTCACAGGAGTAACTCTCAGGAACACATGATCTCCCTCTTTTGTCGACTCTGCGACGCTTTCATCTTCTCTTGGATCATTCTCACCTTCTCGGTAGTCTGTTGAACAATCTCCGGTCCTAAAACCACTCTTTCACCTGATTCAAACCAACATAACGGAGTTCTGCATCTCCGACCATACAAAGCCTCAAAAGGTGCCATCCCAATACTCGAATGGTAACTGTTGTTGTACGTGAACTCTATCAACGGAAGATGACTATTCCAAGTCCCTCCTTGCTCAAGTACACAAACTCTCAACAAATCCTCCAACGACTGAATCGTCCTCTCCGACTGACCATCTGTCTGCGGATGATAAGCCGAGCTCAACCTCAACTGAGAACCTAACGCCTCTTGCAAACTCTTCCAAAATCTAGAAGTAAATCTTGGATCTCTATCTGATACGATACTCGAAGGAACACCATGCAGCTTCACTATGTCTCGGATATAGATCTCTATCAACTGAGCTACAGGAAAAGTAATATTAATCGGTAGAAAATGAGCCGATTTCGTCAATCTATCAACAATGACCCAAATGGCGTCATTTCCTCTAGGAGTATTTGGCAAACTCGTCACATAGTCCATGGATATACTATCCCATTTCCACTCTGGCACATCTAAAGATACCATCATGCCAGCCGGTTTCTGATGTTCAATCTTTGACTTCTGACAAATCAAACAAGAATACACAAACTGTGCCACATCTCGTTTCAAACCAGACCACCAAAACAACTTCTTTAAATCATGATACATCTTCGTAGCTCCCGGATGGATACTCAAGCTACTTCTGTGACTCTCTTCAAGAATCACCTTCTTCATTTCATCATTGTCAGGAATACAAATTCTACCTCGGAACCTTAACACTCCCTGCTCATCGACTTGAAAGTCACTATCTTCAGTCTGATTACCAGTAACCAATAAGTCTACAAACTTAACATCTTCTTTCTGTGCCTCTTTAATACTCTTCAAGAAATCATTATAAATCCTCAACATTCCCAGCTTTACACTTTGAGGTGTCCTTTCACAAACTAAGCTCAAATCCCTAAACTGTTCCAACAACTCAAATTCTTTCACCATTAAGGCAGACATATGCATAGTCTTCCTACTCATGGCATCTGCAACCACATTAGCCTTTCTCGGATGATAATTCAAACCAAAGTCATAATCTTTTAATAATTCAAGCCACCTTCGCTGTCTCATATTCAATTCCTTCTGATCAAACAAGTACTTCAAGCTCTTGTGATCACTGAACACTTCAAACCTCGAACCATACAAGTAATGTCTCCATATTTTCAATACAAAGACCACAGCTGCTAATTCTAAATCATGCGTCGGGTAATTCTTCTCGTGAACTCTCAATTGTCGTGAAGCATGAGCTACCACCTTACCATCTTGCATAAGAACACCACCTAAACCTAGCTTGGACGCATCACAATACACCACAAAAGGTTCATCGGACTTCGGCAAAATCAAAACTGGAGCCGTCGTCAAGCGCTTCTTCAATTCATTAAAACTATTCTCACAACGGATATCCCACACGAAAGACTCACCCTTACACGTCAACTGCGTTAACGGAAGAGCCAACTTGGAAAACCCTTCAATAAACCTTCTATAGTAACCAGCTAGTCCCAAAAAGCTTCTAATTTCTTTAACTGATTTAGGAGTCTCCCATTGCGAAACCGCTTCAACCTTAGACGGGTCAACCGCAATACCATCACCAGAAATAACATGGCCAAGAAAACTCACCTCTTTTAGCCAGAATTCACACTTAGACAATTTAGCATAAAGTTTCTTCTCCTTCAACACTTGCAAGACAATCTTCAAATGATCAGCATGCTCTTCTTCAGTCTTGGAGTAAATCAAAATATCGTCAATGAATACCACTACAAACCGATCCAAAAATGCATGGAAGATGCGATTCATATACTCCATAAACACTCCAGGTGCATTGGTAACTCCAAAAGGCATAACCTTGTACTCATAGTGACCATAATGAGTTCTGAAAGCTGTCTTCTGCATATCTTCATCTTTTACCTTAATCTAGTGATAACCGGACCTCAAATCAATCTTGCTGAACACGCGGGCACCCACTAACTGATCCATCAAATCGTCAATTCTCGGAAGTGGATACCTATTCTTGATAGTTACCTTGTTCAACTGCCGATAGTCAATACATAGCCTCATACTACCATCTTTCTTCTTTACTAGCAACAGTGGTGCTCCCCAAGGTGAAACACTTGGTCTAACAAATTTCTTTTCGAGCAAGTCCTATAACTGTTTCTTCAACTCAGCTAATTCGGAAGCTGACATACGATAAGGTGCCATCGACACCGGCTTCGTTCCAGGAACAAGATCAATAGAAAACTCAACTTCTCTCTCTGGAGGCACATCAGGAATTTCATCTGGGAAAACTTCAGGAAAATCGCATACCACTTGCAGCTTGTCGATCACCTCCTGATTCTCAATAGATAAGGAAGCCATCAAAGAAAACATCATTATGCCGTCACGTTCCAGTTGCTTCAGTTGCTTAGTGGATAAGAACTCTGCACCACTTTCCTCTTCGGCAGAAGAAAAACGTACCGTCTTGCTAAAACAATTAATAAGCACATGGTTGTATTCTAACCAGTTCATACCCAAAATCACATCCATCCCAACCAACGGCAGACAAACTAAATCAATCTCAAAATCACGGCCAAACATAGACACAGGACAACTCAAACACACAAGGGAAGTAGTCAACGAACCCTTAGCTGGAGTTTCGACAACCATCTCCCTGTTCATATCAGATACGGCAAGATTTAACTTAGCAGCACAATCAAGAGCAATAAAACAATGCGTAGCACCAGTATCAATAATAGCGACTAAAGATTGATCAGCAATATAACAAGTACCTCTGATCAAACAATCATCATTCTCAGTCTGTGTGCCAGTCAACGCGAACACCCTTCCAATGGTCTTAGTCTTCTTCGGTTGCTTGCACTGCGAACCAATATGTCCTTGCTCATTACAGTTGAAACACACAACATCATCAAACTTGCAGTCATTAGTAGTATGCCCTTTCTGACCACAACGATAGCATCTCTTCACATCAGCAGTACACACATTACTCTTGTGGCCTTTCTCACCACAAGTAAAACAAGTAATCTCGGCAGGAGCATTCTTCTTCTGAGGTCTTCTCTCATCATTAACTCTTTGCTTCCCTTTATCTCTAGGGGTATCATAAGGTTTAGGACCGACCTGCTCAGATACCAATTGTAACACCCCAATTTCCCGACTTAAAAATTTCATTTAAATAAAAACATATATCAGAGTAACATCACAAAGGAGTGTCACATTTCTCAACAACAAAATCTTTAAACCAAATAAATATTAGTTTATCCTTCGCATAAATAATCAAATATAGCAGCGGAATCATAATTAAAATATCCTTCAAAAAGGTCTTGGCACTAGGCCTCATAAACGTCTCAGATTATTCATCGTCGAACTAAAAAGTCACAAAAATAGTTTCCACAAGATACATAAAGGAATAGACTCTAATAAAGACCCCATCCCGTTACGTATCAGAGCAATCCTACGTCACACAAGACTCCTCACATCTGCGCACCTAAGCTTGGTTACCTGCACTTGCCCACAAGGCGGCAATTCCAACAGAAGGGGTGAGATTCACAACAGAAATATTAATATATAAATCAAACATTTATGATTAACATCATAAACTCATCACATACATCACATATTAAAATACAAGGATAACATCATCGTCACAAAACATCTCAAATAACACATCGTCGTCTCAAAACATCATCTCATATCATGTCAACAATTTGACTCACTAAATGCAACTCTTAACATCTTGACATCATGCATGCGGTACCATGTATAAGCATTAATATGCTTCACCGTCGCTTTAAGCAAATGCTCCACCGTCGCTTTGAGCAAAAGCTCCACCGTCTCATAATACGCAAATGCATGGACACGACTCTTTACCTCTTTAACAAGTTAATTACAACTTCTCAAACATCATTAACCACTCAAGCTGACACATGCAATTATAATAAATTCATGGGAGAAGTTCAACTCATTTAACACATATACAAAGGCACATAACATCATCAACATCAGTTAACATCATGCTTATAAATCATTAAAATATAAGCAATACATCGCATTATTATTAACATAAGAGAACCATCATTAATCATCATTACGAAATGCATCTTAAGTCATAAAACATCTCTAACACTACCCAAAGGTCTCCTCTCAAAGTCCCATGCGAAACAGATCGCAAAACGGAACAACAGTCTAGAACTGCACTAACTCGCCACGGCGAGTGATTTGCTCGCTACGGCGAGCTCTCTCAGGAAGCTACTCACCAAAGGCGAGCTGGGGGCGAACTACAGGCGAGCAAAACTGGGTGCTCTCGGCCTTTTTGACATTTTCACCTAAAATCTTCGTTTTAAGGTTTCCTAAATCCAAATTGGTCCAAACAACTTCACAGGTCTTTCCTATAAATAATAAGGCACTCAAAACCACCTAAAATTTGGCAAAAATCCTAAGTTTTAGGGTTAAGCTCGCCACGGCGAGCTCTATTGCTCGCCTCGCGAGCGATGAGGTTGTACTCGCCACGGCGAGTAGTCACTCGCCACAGGCGAGCGATCTCAGAACCACTACGGGTTCACTCCAATTCTCACCAATTCATCTCAAATCTCTCATGATAAGCCTCTAATTCATCAGCAATGTTGTCCTAGGGGATAATCTAGGTTTTGTAACACGTTTCTACAACAATACAACACATTCTCACATCAAATTCATCAAAACCCTAACTCATGAAACTCATCTCAATTTCTTCCCAATCCCTAAGCCAATCATAAACGAATGAAATACTATTAACGTTACTGAAGTTAGGCTCACCCTTACCTGGAAAAATCACAGAAATTGCAGCCTAGCTTCTCCTCTTCCTTCAACCGTTCTATCTCTCAATTCCAAAAGTCTGATACGCGTTTCTGGTTATTTCCTTAACCTAATTTCCTTTTATACCACCTCCCAACTTATCTAATTCTATCTCAACCCTCATAACTCTTCCTATTTATAAATATAACCCCACTTCTCAAAATAATATATTTTTATAACAAATCTCTATTTTTCATATAAATATATATAAAAACATCACATATATTATTTTATTAAACAATAAAATAATCATCACGTCACACATCATAATTACGTCACATAATCATCAAAAATCATATAATATATAATAATATACTATATTCTCTAGTAAAATAATTAAATAAATAAAGAGGGTGTTACAACCGGCGCTCCCCAAGGCGAAACACTCGGTCTTACAAACTTCTTGTCAAGTAAGTCCTCCAACTGCTTCTTTAACTCAGCTAACTCAGAAGCTGACATACAGTAAGGAGCCATCGACACAGGCTTCGTTCCCGGAACAAGATCAATTGCAAATTCGACCTCCCTCTCTGGTGGCACATCTGGAATCTCATCAGGAAATACTTCCGGAAACTCTTTCACAACAGGCAATCTATCAATTACAGCTTGATTTTCTATTGACAAGAACGCCAAGAAGGAAAACATCAAGACACCGTCTTGTTCTAACCGCTTCATCTCTTTAGTGGATAAGAATTCTGCTCCACTCTCTTCTTCAGCAGAAGAAAATCGCACCGTCTAACTAAAACAATTAATCAGGACATGATTGTATTCTAACCAATTCATTCCGAATATTACATCCATTCCCGCCAACGGTAAACAAACAAGGTCAACCTCAAAATCTCGACCAAATACAGACAACGGACAACTTAAACAAACAAGAGAAGTAGTTACTGAACCCTTAGCTGGAGTTTCAACAACCATCTCCCCTTTCATATCAGACATAATCAAACCCAATCTTTTTGCACAGTCAATAGCAATGAAACAACGCGTAGCACCAGTATCTATAATAGCAATTAAAGGAGTACCATTAAAGAAACAAGTACCTCTGATAAGTCGATCTTCATTATCGGTCTGGGTACCAGTCAAAGCAAACACCCTACCACTCGTCTGAGCCTTCTTAGGTTGCGTACACTGAGAGCCAATGTGACCTTCCTCATTACAATTGAAGCAAACAACGTCGCCACGCTTGCATTCAGCGACAGTGTGGCCCTTCTTACCGCATCTGAAACACTTCTTCTCATCACGGTTGCAGGCATTACTCTTGTGGCCTTTAACACCACACTCATAACAAACAATCTCGGCAGGAGC
Organism: Medicago lupulina; assembly: GCA_958299785.1. NCBI lineage: Eukaryota > Viridiplantae > Streptophyta > Magnoliopsida > Fabales > Fabaceae > Medicago > Medicago lupulina. Next base: position 41,669,180 of record OY283142.1, read on the forward strand.
ATCTCTACGTGTAGGTCTCCTCTCGTCTTGCATTCTCTGCTTGCCCTTATCAGCTGGGGCACTATATGGCTTCGGACGACTCTGTTGAACTTTGCCTCTTCGGTCACTCATCACCTTGTAATGGGCTTTTGTGTCCTCCTCATAGATCCTACAACTGCTTACCAACTCAGAGAAGTCTCTTATCTTCTGATAGCCAATGGCCCGCTTAATATCAGCTCGCAGACCATTCTCAAACTTGATGCATTTGGAGAACTCAGCAGTCTCCGCAGCATAATGTGGATAGAACTTGGCAAGCTCCACAAACTTAGCAGCATATTCTGTTATGGACATGTCTCCTTGCTTCAGCTCAAGGAACTCAATTTCTTTCCTACCACGGACATCTTCTGGAAAATACCTTCTTAGAAATTCTTTTCTAAACACAGCCCATGTAATCACAGCTCCTTCATTCTGAAGAATTGGTTGAGTGCTTACCCACCAGTCGTCAGCCTCCTCAGCCAACATAAGTGTGCCAAACCGCACCATCTGGGCATCACTACACTGCATCACCCGAAAGATTCTTTCGACCTCCTTCAGCCAAGTCTGCGCTCCATCGGGGTCGTACCTTCCCTTGAAGGTTGGTGGATGATTCCTCAAAAATGTTTCCAGCATTCGTACACCTTCACCACCACCAGCACCTTGTTGTTGTTGTCCCACAACTTGGGCCATTGCTTGCAAGGCAGCAGCAAGAGCAGCATCATTCCTTCCAGCCATCTCAAGGTTCTACATAACAACAACAAATCAGGACAACAAAGACAGTTAAAGCTGTCACACAACTCTACTAGGCTCGACACGACTCTACTAATTGGCCGGACGGACCTGTAACACCCCGTTCTCCCAACAACGTAATATTAAATATAATATATCAGAGTAAATCAACAAACGGAGCATTACACTTCTTTTCAAAAATCTCATAAATAGAAAATAACACTATTTATTTAAACCACATTTAATCTCATAAAATTTGCAGCGGAATAATTCTTTTCAAAATATAATCAATCTTCAACAAATCTTGGCACAAAGGCCTCAACAAAATAAAACATCATCCAACAATAAATCATCAACTACAAGTTCTTCAAGATAAGATACATAAAGGAATGCAAGAAAAGACAACGATTCCCCATCCCGTTACGTATGAGAGCCCTAAGACACAAGAGCCAACATCCTACTAGTCTTCGTTACCTGCACTTGCCCACAAGGCAGCAATTCCAACAGAAGGGGTGAGATACACATTCAATAATAATAATATATAATCAATCAAGTTAATGAAAACAATAACAATTCAATGACAAGCATCATCAGGTTCACACACACACACACACACACACACACACACACACACACACACACACACACACATATATATATATATATATATATATATATATATATACCAACAACAGAATCATCAATCAACAAAACATCATATAGTCATAGCAAAATAGGCATCATCTAGCATCATAATTATCGTCCTAAATCACCTTATACATCATCAAGCACACCATTCACGAAACACGTTAAACGTCAATCAAGAATATCATCACGAAATATCATCAAGAGCATCAAGGAACTTCATCACGATGATACCATCAAGAACATCAAAGAACAATCATCATCACAAATGCATCACAAACCATCATAAATCATCGTCTTAACAACCATCTCAAACATCACATCATCATCACAAATCATCGTCATGACATCTCATAAGACACGACTCGACAAATGCAACTCTACGTCTTAGACATCATGCATGTGGTACCATCAGGGCATTAATCCCCCATCGCTAAGGTCAAATAGGACCTGTCAGGCATTAAGCCCCCATCGCTAAGGTCATAGAGGACCTGTCAGGCATTAAGCCCCCATCGCTGACTATGCTATGCAACGACACGACTAAAATGCAACGACACGACTAAAATGCAACGACACGAGTAAAGACTCAACAATGCACATCTTTAGATGACTCGACAAATACACATCTTTAAATAGCATCATCGTCAAATATCGCATATTTAAATATGACATCTTTATATAACACATATTTAAGTCACACATCTACAAACAACACATCTTGATATAACACATATTTAAATCACACATCTCCGGAAAGCACATATACATTAATCAACTACATCCATATCAAACCAAAACATTCTTCAAAAATAAAGCAAGTTGATCAATAAAACATAAGTCAAATACTCATAAAACACTCCGACTAAATCCCTAATACTTAAGTTTGAAGTTGGGAAACCAACCATAAGTTTTGGACTAACTTGGGATTAGTTAAGCTAAGTTTTCTTAAAATTTTCTGAAGACCTCCTTGGACTATTTTTATCATAACTCGAGATTTGCAAAACATTTTCGAGTCAAACCAGTGCCATTAGAAATCTAACTCAATTATCTACAACTTTCATGTTTACACCTAAGACCAATTATGTACCAATCAATACCAGTTTTCATTTCAAATTCGGACAAAGTTGTGCTGAAATTCATAAAAATTCACTGTGACCTACGTTCAGTAATTTGACCATAACTCAAGTTTTATAAATCATTTTGACGTCAGACCAACGGCATTAGAAAGCTAACATTCATACCTACAACTTTTGTGTTTACACCGAAAGCTAGTTCGAAACAGAAACTGATGAAAAAGACGCAACAACATGAAACAGGGTATGCTGTCAAAGGTAGCTCTCGGGAAAACTCTATTTTTCACTCAAAAACCCAAATTTCATCTACCCAAATCCCAAATTTGATAGAGAACAATGTTTACAGGTTCTATATACAACATAACAATCAAAACAACACAGAAACATGCATTAAACAACACAATTCATCACATCATATCAATTATCATAAACTTTCTAAACCCTAAACCTAGAACACAATTTCATCAACAATCAAAATTATATATACATATTATTGAAGGAATCCCACCCTTACCTTAGATTATGACTCCTGAATTAAGCTGCGTTCTTCTCTCTTCTTCTAGCCTCTTCTCTTGGTTCTAGGTTTTCTCCTCTTCTTCTCTCAAAAACTCACTTTCTCTTTTTTTTTTCAATTGTACGTAAAACTCTTTCTAACTCTCCTTTTCTTTTTATTGTAAACTATAACCCCCTCTTATTTCCTTAACTCCCACTTATTCCTCATAATTATACTTAATTCCCTTTAAACCAAATAATATTATTTTCTACCTTTTTATTAAATAAATAAAATAATCAAACAACATTTATTTAAATAAAACACAACACCATAAATCATATAATAAATTATCATCACACCAAATATCACACAATTCATACCAAGTCATATATTTCACATAAAATCATATCTAAATCATATATGTCAAAAATAGTCATATAAAATCATATAAAAATACTCAAACATCAACTAAAAATAATTAAATAAAAATGGGGCGTTACAACTCTCCCCAACTTAAAGAATTTTCGTCCTCGAAAATGAACCTCATGCAAACAATTCTAGATAAGACTCCAGCACCTTAGTTCTCTACACAACAAACAACAATTAGGACAACAAAAGACAGTATAAAGCTGTCACACAACACTACTAGGCTCGACACGACTCTACTACTTGGCCGGACGGACTGACCTGCTCTGATACCAACTGTAACACCCCGTTCTCCCAACAACGTAATATTAAATATAATATATCAGAGTAAATCAACAAACGGAGCATTACACTTCTTTTCAAAAATCTCATAAATAGAAAATAACACTATTTATTTAAACCACATTTAATCTCATAAAATTTGCAGCGGAATAATTCTTTTCAAAATATAATCAATCTTCAACAAATCTTGGCACAAAGGCCTCAACAAAATAAAACATCATCCAACAATAAATCATCAACTACAAGTTCTTCAAGATAAGATACATAAAGGAATGCAAGAAAAGACAACGATTCCCCATCCCGTTACGTATCAGAGCCCTAAGACACAAGAGCCAACATCCTACTAGTCTTCGTTACCTGCACTTGCCCACAAGGCGGCAATTCCAACAGAAGGGATGAGATACACATTCAATAATAATAATATATAATCAATCAAGTTAATGAAAACAATAACAATTCAATGACAAGCATCATCAGGTTCACACACACACACACACACACACACACACACACACACACACACATATATATATATATATATATATATATATATATATATATATATACCAACAACAGAATCATCAATCAACAAAACATCATATAGTCATAGCAAAATAGGCATCATGTAGCATCATAATTATCGTCCTAAATCACCTTATACATCATCAAGCACACCATTCACGAAACACGTTAAACGTCAATCAAGAATATCATCACGAAATATCATCAAGAGCATCAAGGAACTTCATCACGAAGATACCATCAAGAACATCAAAGAACAATCATCATCACAAATGCATCACAAACCATCATAAATCATCGTCTTAACAACCATCTCAAACATCACATCATCATCACAAATCATCGTCATGACATCTCATAAGACACGACTCGACAAATGCAACTCTACTTCTTAGACATCATGCATGTGGTACCATCAGGGCATTAAGCCCCCATCGCTAAGGTCAAATAGGACCTGTCAGGCATTAAGCCCCCATCGCTAAGGTCATAGAGAACCTGTCAGGCATTAAGCCCCCATCGCTGACTATGCTATGCAACGACACGACTAAAATGCAACGACACGAGTAAAGACTCAACAATGCACATCTTTAGATGACTCGACAAATACACATCTTTAAATAGCATCATCGTCAAATATCGCATATTTAAATATGACATCTTTATATAGCACATATTTAAGTCACACATCTACAAACAACACATCTTGATATAACACATATTTAAATCACACATCTCCGGAAAGCACATCACTACAAGAAAACTGTGTTTTAGAGTCGGCCAAAAACCCACTCTAACAGGACTAAAACCGACGCTAACACTGATTTAGCGTCAGATTAGAGTCGGGGTCGAGGGCATGCTAAAAAACTCGAAGTTACTGGAGAGCGTCGGCTCTTGGGACTCCGAGGCTAATCTAGCGTCGGGTATGCCGAGTGTAATCCGACTCTACCATGAGCCGAAGCTATTATTTCCAACATTTGAAAAGTCAACCAGAAAATGTAGAGTCAGCATAACCGACGCTAAATAATTCACTTAGAGTCGGATATGCAAACTCTAAAGTCCACGTTTAAGTTGTCTACGAAAATTTATAGAGTCGGCCACACCAATGCTAAGGTCAATATTCAAAAGTCAACCAAAGCTTTTAGAGTCGGGATAGCCGACGCTAAACGATACATTAAAGTAAGAAGCAATTCGTTTACTATACTTCATTTTCCCAATTGTGCTAATAAACCAGTTAACACATCAAATCAGTCGTTTCATTAATTTGGACTTGTAATGTACTCAATTTTTTTTTAAATGAATCTTGATCAATTGGGGGAAAATATAAACATTAATAGAATACAATATACTCCCTCCGTCCCAAATTATAAGCAAAAAAAAAAAATCACACTTATTAAGAAAACTTAAACATAAGAATTTGAAGTATAGTTTTTTGTGTTTTCTTTGAAAAAAGTTTCATAGAAAGATGGAAAAACAATTTCCATTGGCTATTGGTTATGAAAAAAATGAAAGAGAGAAAATTTTACGAGAATAAACAAAAGTTTTTCTTGGAAAAGAGCTTTTTTTTAAAAACACGACTAAATAGGATAAAAATTTGTCTTTTTTGCTTATATCTTGGGACAAAGAAAATGTGTTTTTTTTGCTTATATTATGGGACGGAGGGAGTATTGTATATTCTCCAAAATCCAAGTTCCTATCACTAATAATAAGGTTAAAATTAAACACAAGCATATAACGTAAGAAATTATACAATATATTAAGAGTTAAATTAAGTCAAGAAATAGAGAAAGAATAAATAAAGAAAAGAATGAATTTGAAAGAGGTCATACTGAATGGCTGCACCGGTTATACCTAACTTAAAGTAATACTTCGGTAAGGAAAAGAAAAAGACTGCTCAATGATTACCAATGCCTACAATTTCATAAACGTATTAGGAAGACACATACATACAATATCTGAATATCATGAATATGCTTTTAAATATAATCTTTCTTTGAAACAAATGAAAGACTATTAGGAACTTTTTTTTTTAACAATGAATATATAGCACTTGCCACTCTGTTTTCCCAGGGAAAAATTATCAAATTTTACAAATAAAATTGAAGAGGAAAGCATTTCCGCACTGCAACACCTACTTTATGATCCAAATAAATATTTGAGGAATAATGAATATTCTAACAGCCATATCAAAGAAGAAATTCTAGAGTATATTTTCTATTGAAAAAAATACTACAGATTGAAACTAACAACATGAATTTGAGTCATATGCTATATATAAACCTCATCATAGTCCTTAAATTAGTTTACACAAAATAGTAACATTAATTGCAACAATTCATAGATAGGTAATCACATAAATTTCAGAAGGCGATTTCCTACCTCCTTAGAGACCTCTTGGGCTTCCTTGAATGATCTTGCACAGTTGACCAAACCTGTAATATAAAGTCCATGTAGCAGAAAATCAGGATTCAAAAGTAAATCACTAAAGTATTACGACAATGTACACAACTAATACTTTATTATTCACATTGTCCGACGAAATATTTACCTTATAAAATACATTGAACACATCATCCTTGACAATTCACTATGTATCTCTGCAACTCCATTCACTGCATGACCACCAACAGCACAGAGATTGGCTATACGAACCAATTTTGGTGGTTCTACTACTGGCTCGGGAAACTCCTCTTCCTTTTCTCAATGGAACCTTTATCTGTCCCATCGTTTTCAACAATTGCGACTACCACTTCATCATTAGCAATGTCCCATCCTTTTAAAATGCTGTTTTCTTGTAGTGTGACCTCTCATGACATCCCTTTAAAGAATAAGAATTAAGTTAGAAGTCAATCTTTTAACATAATAATTGAAATTAGTATCATATCAATACCTTCGCAATTTTTGTAAGGGATTCTACTAGTAACTTTGAATACAAGGTTGACTTTGTTTGAATCATGTCCTTCACACTTGTACTCCTTGAGAAAAGAAGAAAGAAAAGAAATAAAAATTAAGTTGAGTTAATTTTTTCCTTTGAACTAATGTTTGCTAAAAGAAGTTTTGCAATATGGTAGTTTCAGAATCAAAAGCTTCAGCCGCAACATGAAATGATAACCATACCTTAAGAATTGCATAGATATCAATTTAAAAACAATGATGGCCAATCATAAGAGTAAATCAAATTCAGAATCAACTAGACATCAACGACCATTTATAACCAATTTCTAGAGGACTCTAGATCTTTATTTATATTTGTCATCACAGACAAGTGAGAGTATCTAATATGTAGATGTGAGACTGAACACAAAGTACCTATATGCTCCATCACATGAAGCATAACTTCCCTCTCTTCCAACTTCATCCCTGCCAACAATACAACAGAAACATAAAAAAAATAGAAGTCAAGAAAGTAGAGAAAAGAGATATAAGAGAAGACGAATTTTTTAGTTAACCTCCTCCCTGGTTCTTCGTTAAAAAATGTAACCGTCAAAATTAAAGTTTATTTTGCCTGAAAGTTACTTTCCAATATTTATAAGTGAACATGCCTCCACAAACCAACCGTAAGTTTAATTTGAAATACACAGCCATGTGTTAGTTTGGTGGTTTTAATGAGAAGTTACACCAAGGGTATTATTGGAAAGTAAAATAGGCTACACCAAAACTATGTTTAGCCTTTATTAATAGTTATAGATATCAATACAACAATAATTCAATTATTCATCATATCATTACAATTAACTCACCATGTAATTACATTGAAGTAATTCTAGTATCTATTATAATTAATGTACGAGGCAAACCAAATTCTGAATTCTATAGTGGTAAAACTAGTAAGGCCAAACATATTTAGCATTATCAAGAACACATAAACTAAAACAAGAAAAATAGAAACAAGCAGCAGTCTATCTAAGCTCACAAGCTAAGAATCTTACAATTTCAAGCTCTCCGATTGTTCATGTGCTTTAACCTGAGCACATAGCAGCAAGAGTCACAACTTTAAAATGTGTTCTCCATAAAAGGTTACAATAAGTTCATACATTTTCACTAAATCATCTTGGATAATTATTCAACTAGCCTAAACTCAAATCCGGTAAACAAACAGGGAAGCCTATCTTACACTCAAAAATTGGAACCATATAAAATTAACACTCATTACAACAACTTAAATGTATATAAGTTGTAAGTGAATACAACCTTTTTTTTTAAACTAACTCAGCTTTCACAACTTCTAGTTTTGCATGAAAATCATCAATAACTTTAGTTGTTCCTTGTTCTCATTGCATGAAAATCATCAATAACTTTAGTTGTTCCTTGTTCTCATTGAATTTTACAAAGTAAAAACAATAAAAAATATAGAATAAACAGACCAATCCTTCTAATTATAATAACTCCCTAATTTTCTTAATTAAACATGCACAACAAACAAAGCAAGATTGAACTCACAAGCCAAGTTTTTTCATAAAATTACAAATAATAGGATGAAAAGTTGAGTAACTTGAGAAATTTATGTACACTATACGCAATATTTTACCCTGTTAGTGCTCTTATTAACATACCATAACCCTGAGTATTTCGAGTTTCTTTAGCACAAGAATCTCAATGATCTGCAATATCTCCAAACAAGTCAATCCATATTGTACAAATTTATGAGGTTTCACATATGATAGATAAAAAATCTGCACTACTGAGCATAACATCAATCACAACAGGATAAAACCTAATAAATTTTAATGAAAAAAAAATTGAACAACAAAACCACATGTAGAAGCAATTCACTACTGATTCCTTGAAAACAACACTTATCTTAACTGATTTCAAAACCTTGTTTACTAGATCTGACAATAATAATTTCATGAATCATGATAACTCATTTTAGTGACATTCCATTCAAACAAACATGAACAATAGAACCTGAAATTGCATAAGAAAAAATAAAATTAACTAAGGAAGAAGTACATGTTATTCGCTCATGAGTTGGTGGAGCCTCTCTTTAAGAACAGGACGCCACTACGAGGATTGCTGAAGACGATCGTAGGAACAACCGTGTCTCATGAGTTTTGAAGGAACGACTAGGTTTTATCCTTCAAGACAAATGGATCTCGACAGATAGAAAGGGCATGTGTGTGTGTGTGCGCGCGTGAAATTGATTTGTGGAGAAATTAACTATTACTCACAAATGGATCTCGACAAAGATGGAATGGGATCACAATGGAGAAATTCATGAAATTGATTTCAAGAGGAATGAAAGAAAAGGGTGCGCCAAAGATTGGGGATTTGTTTTTCCTCTTTGAAAATTAGGGGATTCATCTTTGAAATAAAGAAAGAGAATGAAATAAGTATTATAAAAATAAAAATAAAAGTGTTCACTGTTTAAAAAAATAAAAAAATGATAACTAGCTTCGGCCGCACCGATGCTAAAAAAGTAAAGTGATGTTTTGATTTAAGTATACTTAAAATTATCAATAGTAGCGTCTGCTAGACCGATTCTAAATCCTATAAATATAAGAAATTAATTAAATATAATTTAAACCTCTTTTGAGTGGGTTGGGCCGACTCTAATCAGACGCTACAGGCGTCGGTGTCGGTGGCCGACGCTAAAATCAGAGGCTATTTAGCTGTTTTCTTGTAGTGATATACATTAATCAACTACATCCATATCAAACCAAAACATTCTTCAAAAATAAAGCAAGTTGATCAATAAAACATAAGTCAAATACTCATAAAACACTCCGACTAAATCCCTAATACTTAAGTTTGAAGTTGGGAAACCAACCATAAGTTTTGCACTAACTTGGGATTAGTTAAGCTAAGTTTTCTTAAAATTTTCTGAAGACCTCCTTGGACTATTTTTATCATAACTCGAGATTTACAAAACATTTTCGAGTCCAACCAGTGCCATTAGAAATCTAACTCAATTATCTACAACTTTCATGTTTACACATAAGACCAATTATGTACCAATCAATACCAGTTTTCATTTCAAATTCGGACAAAGTTGTGCTGAAATTCATAAAAATTCATTGTGACCTACGTTCAGTAATTTGACCATAACTCAAGTTCTATAAATCATTTTGACGTCAGACCAACGGAATTAGAAAGCTAACATTCATACCTACAACTTTTGTGTTTACACCGAAAGCTAGTTCGAAACAGAAACTGATGAAAAAGACGCAACAACATGAAACAGGGTATGCTGTCAAAGGTAGCTCTCGGGAAAACTCTATTTTTCACTCAAAAACTCAAATTTCATCTACCCAAATCCCAAATTTGATAGAGAACAATGTTTACAGGTTCTATATACAACATAACAATCAAAACAACACAGAAACATGCATTAAACAACACAATTCATCACATCATATCAATTATCATAAACTTTCTAAACCCTAAACCTAGAACACAATTTCATCAACAATCAAAATTATATATACATATTATTGAAGGAATCCCACCCTTACCTTAGATTATGACTCCTGAATTAAGCTGCGTTCTTCTCTCTTCTTCTAGCCTCTTCTCTTGGTTCTAGGTTTTCTCCTCTTCTTCTCTCAAAAACTCACTTTTTTTTTCTTTTCAATTGTACGTAAAACTCTTTCTAACTCTCCTTTTCTTTTTATTGTAAACTATAACCCCCTCTTATTTCCTTAACTCCCACTTATTCGTCATAATTATACTTAATTCCCTTTAAACCAAATAATATTATTTTCTACCTTTTTATTAAATAAATAAAATAATCAAACAACATTTATTTAAATAAAACACAACACCATAAATCATATAATAAATTATCATCACACCAAATATCACACAATTCATACCAAGTCATATATTTCACATAAAATCATATCTAAATCATATATGTCAAATATAGTCATATAAAATCATATAAAAATACTCAAACATCAACTAAAAATAATTAAATAAAAATGGGGCGTTATAGGACCGACCTGCTCTGATACCAATTGTAACACCCCGTTTCCCAAAACAACGTAATAAAGATAATAAAATCAGAGTTCAACATCAACGGAGTATTACATCTACTTTTCAAAATTTATTTAAATAGAATATAAAACTATTTAAATAACAACAAAACTCATTTTATAAAATCTGCAGCGGAAATCTTTATCCATCAACTACATCAATATCCTTGGCACAAAGACCTCAACATAATAAAATATTATTCAATAATAGTTAAATCTCCAACAACAATAAAAGCTTCGACAACATGTTTCAAGAATTGATACATAAAGGAATGAAAGAAAACATTGCAACGATTCCCCATCCCGTTACGTATCAGAGCCCTAGACACTTGAGCCATCAACCTACTAGCCTTGGAAATCTGCACTTGTCCACAAGGCGACAATTCCAACAGAAGGGGTGAGTTCACAAATCAAAAATAATATATATATAATGAATCATCAACTTGAATTAAAACACATCAACAAATATATCAATACCCATGCATATATGGCATCATCACTCATCAACAATATTACTTCATTTTAAATAATTACAACAACAACTCTTGCGGCGACATCTCACCAACAACGACTCTCACCGACACCGACTATGCGACGACATCAACTATGCAACGACATCAACTACAAATGCAATATGCATGTGGTACCATTTTACGCGCGTTGAATGACAAGCATTCCAGGGCATGAGCCCTCAACAGTTGGATGGTTAAAGCATCGCAGGGCATAAGCCCTCAACAGGTGAATGATAAACATTCCAGGGCATAAGCCCTCAACGGGTGAATGATAAACATTCCAGGGCATGAGCGCCCAACAAATGCATATGAGTATGAATGGACTCAGTGGTGTATATCAGCATACAACCCAACAATATCTAATGGTGTATATCAGCATACAACCAACAACAACTACTTAGAACGTCTACAATTGTGTCTAACAACTATGACACATTCCCCAACTGGATAACACCACTCAACAATATCAAAGGCAACTCAACTTAGCAAGGTATAATTATTTGCACGTAAGCATACATAATTCCATCTTATTCATCCTCATATACGAGTTTTACCATTTAAACAATGTTAAATAAATCCAACAAACACATTAGGAAGCTTAGGTTTGGGTCTGGAACACTTAGAAAAATTACACAAAATGGTCGCACGGGACCAACTTCGCTTAAGCGAAGCACAGTTCGCTTGAGCGAACTACAATGTCGAAAGTCTGGAGAAGTTCGCTTACAGTTCGCTCAGGAGTTCGCTTGAGCGAAGGACAACGTCGAAAGTTGGGAATTGTTCGCTTACCGTTCGCTCAGGAGTTCGCTTGAGCGAACTGGCACTATGCAAATCTGGGTACCTACTATGGTAGCTCGCTTAAGCGACGGGTAGCTTCGCTTAAGCGAAGCTTCATCTGTACAGACTGAAACCTACGATTCTCAAACTCCTCTATCAACCAAAAACCTAATTTTGATCCCCCAATCACCCAAAATGAATCATTATAAGGTTTATGGGTTCAATATACAACAAAACATCAGAAACAACTCATAGAAACATAATCAACAACATCATTCAACGATAATTAGCATTTCATCATATTCTTAAACCTAGCCAAAAACACCCATTTTCAATCCAAATTTCATGAAATCATACATATATATTATCAATTGAAATGCTAGCTCACCCTTACCTGATTAGATGGACAATTAAGCTACAGAAATTCAAGCTCTCACTCCCTTCTAGCAATTCCCCTTGGTTCTTGGTTCTTCTCTCTTTTCTCCCAAAAGTCTGTTTCTCTGTTTTACTGATACGTACAAAATTTGTCTGACTCTCTCTATTTCCTTTTTCACACAAAACATAACCTCTCTTTCTTTTAACTCCCCTTAACTTTCATAATTAAAATGTAACCCCCTCCTTAACTCTAATAATTCTAAATAATTATCATTTTCTCCTATTTCACTTAAATAACAAAAATCATCACTAATTATCATATAATAATTATAAATCAAATAACAACACCACATATTCACATAATCATTTAAAAATTCAAATAAAATATTTCAAAGCAACTAAAAATAATAAAATAGAAATTAGAGTGTTACAAACGTGTTGGAACAAAATGTGTTTAACATTACCTCTTTAGAGTTTTGATGATAACAAGGTATTAAAAATTGTCAATTGGATATGCTAATATTTGTTCAAGTGTACAGGACCATAGACAAAAAATTTGAGATCATCATTAGGTTCTGGAAGAACAAAAGAGAGCAAAGGAATAAACAAAAAGGAAGCTTAAAGCGTCTGAAGAGAACTGTTCCTGAAGTCAAAGTGCTCCTAAAGTGACGACGTCATCAGAAGCAAGTTCATCAGAAGCAGCTCATCAGAACCTGAAGATCACCAGAAGTTGTAGTTCATCAGAAGATGCAAGACTTAAAGCTTCAAAATGTTGTTCAATGGATTTAATCTCGTCTAAGCATTGCAGAAGACCAGAAAAGTGAAGGAACGGCTAATTCAAATGAATTTGAAGGCATTGGATGCTTGTTCTTTGAAGAGCGTTGACAAAGTACAATTGTACGAAGTGTACAACCACTACCTCCACTACTCAGTCTTTGTCTCTGCTACAAGACAAAAATAACAGCTCTGCCTGCAACGATGTTCCTAAAGACTTGGAATGGATTTAAAATTGATCCTTCATAGGACAACAACCATATCAGGCAAAAGATCATTGGTGATTGATCATAACTTCAAACGAATCTTAATCTGATGCGCTGGCAATTCACAACGTCTCTTTCACACCTCTATATAAAGGAGTGAAGACTTGAAGAATTGTAAGAGACTCACAACAATTTTAAAGAGCCAAACTTCTACTGAAATTGTTTTGCATCAAAAAGTTCACTTAGAATTTCTTATTAAAGTTCATATCTTAGAAATTCTAGAGTCTTAAGAGTCTGTATCTGATTTGTATTGTGAACACCACTGATTGTATATCAAGTGTTCAACATCAAACATTTTTCTTTGTAATTCTGTTTGATTAGAAGTCTCTTGCAGTTGTGCTTGAGCATAGAAGTCTCTTGATTGTGTTCAGGAGCATAGAAGTCTCTTGATTTTGTAATCAGATATTACATTTTAGTGAACTCTCCTTGGAAGTGCAAGGGGGACAGGACTACTTCCGGTTTGTAGAAGGAACCTGTATAATTGCTTGTGTCTTTCTTCTTTCTCTCTCTCTGTTTTATCCGCTGCATCTAGAATCTAAACATCACTTCAGAAGTTGTACTCTAACTGCTTCTGATCAGTGACTTCAGTAGGAGAAAACGAAGAAAAAACTAACACAATTCAACCCCCCCCCCTCTTGTGTTTTTCTCACCTTCAATTGGTATCTAGAGCCTTGGTTCTGTTGATAACACTTAACAGTGTAACAATCCAAGATCTGAGAAAAACATGTCTGCTAAATCATCTATTTCTGGCTCTGGTGGTAATTATAATGTTGTACCTTATGATTACAGTGATAAGAAAGCTGACTCAAGAAAAGTTCCAAAGTTCAATGGAGATCCTGAAGAGTTCTCTTGGTGGTAAACCAACTTCTACAGTTATATCATGGGCTTAGATGAAGAATTATGGGATATTTTGGAAGATGGAGTTGGTGACTTGGATCTGGATGAAGAAGGAGCTGCTGTTGATAGAAAGAAACATACTCCTGCTCAAAAGAAGATGTACAAGAAACATCACAAGATCAGAGGATCACTTGTTCTTGCTATACCTCGTGCAGAGTATTTGAAGATGAGTGATAAATCTACTGCAAAGGCTATGTTTGCTTCTCTCTGTGCAAACTATGAAGGTAGCAAGAAGGTTAGAGAAGCTAAAGCACTTATGCTTGTTCATCAGTATAAGTTGTTCAAGATGAAGGATGATGAAAGTATTGAGGAGATGTACTCGAGATTTCAAACCTTAGTCTCTGGACTACAAATATTGAAGAAAAGCTATGTTGTTTCTAATCATGTGAGCAAGATACTAAGAAGCCTATGTGCAAGATGGAGACCAAAGGTTACTGCTATTGAAGATCTTGTCAGCTCTCTCAAAGTTCATGAGATAAGTCTTAATGAACATGAGCCGGCTAAAAAGAGTAAATCTATTTCTCTAACATCTAAAGGGAAGTCATCAAAAGCTCTTAAAGTCATAGAATTTGAAGAAGAATTAGCTGATCGAGATTCTGATAAAGATCCTGTTGAGATGATGGTTATGCTTTCCAACAGGGTGCAATATTTGGCCAAGAAGAACAAGAAGTTCTTGAGCAGAAGGAGTGGTTACAAAGGCTCCAGGAGAGAAGATCAGAAGGGTTGCTTCAACTGCAAGAAGGAGAAAATCAAAGGACAAGTCTAAGAAGTCAACTTTCAAATCAAACAAGATCAAAGGACAAGTCTAAGAAGTCAACTTTCAAATCAAACAAGATCAAGAAGCAGATCAAGCATAGTTTGATGGCAACATGGGAAGATTTAGACAGTGAATCTGAATCTGATAAGGATGACGTTGATAATGATGCAAAGGTAGCTGTTGGGTTAGTGGCCGCAGTAACTTCAGAAGCTAAACCAGGATCAGATTGAGAAGAAGTGTAACACCCCGTTCTCCCAACAACGTAATATTCGAATAAATTAATCAGAGTATATCAACAACGGAGTATTACACTGCTTTTCAAAAATTCTTAAATAGAAAATAAAACTATTTAATTCCAACAATATAACATCTCGTAAACAGCAGCGGAAAAATTCTTTTAAAATAATATCACCAACTTCAACAAATCTTGGCGCAAAGGCCTCAACAGTAAATCATTATTTAATCATCATAAATTCTCCAACAACTTATTTAAAACAAATGATACATAAAGGAATGAAATAACACAACAACGTTTCCCATCCCGTTGCGTATCAGAGCCCTAAGACACTTGAGCCATACACCAACCTAGCCTTCATTACCTGCAAGTTACCCATACGAAGAGCAACATTTTCAAGCAGAAGGGGTGAGATTCACAAACAACAATAATATATATATATATATATATATATATATATATATATATATATATATATAATTCATCAATTTGAATTAAAACAACAACATCTCAACAAATAGCATCATTAGCACATATTTATATCACATGGCATCAACAATTGCAACAACAATCTACATCAATTCATATTTAAAATACAACAACATCATCAACTACAACACCATCAACCCAACCAACAACCACTACAACGACAATGACCCATCAACAACAACTACTACGACAATGCACGACGACAACTACTAATGCAATATGCATGTGGTACCATTTTACGCGTTTGAATGACAAGGCATTCCAGGGCATGAGCCCTCAACAGTTTGGATGGTTAAAGCATCCCAGGGCATAAGCCCTCAACAAGTGAATGACTAGCATTCCAGGGCATAAGCCCTCAACAATTGAATGATTAACATTCCAGGGCATGAGCCCTCAACAATGTATGAGTATGAATGACTCCATGTGTATATCTGCATACAACTTTTCGAGTTCAAAGGAAGGTACGACCCTCACGGAGCTCAGACGTGGCTCAAAGAGATTGAGAGAATTTTTCGAGTTATGCAATGTGCTGATGTTGAGATGGTGCGTTTTGGTACACACATGTTGGCGGAAGAAGCTGATGACTGGTGGGTAAGTGCTCGACCGATTTTAGAAGATGGAGGTGCTGTTGTTACTTGGGCTGTGTTTAGGAGAGAATTCCTGAATAGATATTTCCCAGAGGATGTCCGTGGGAAGAAAGAGATTGAGTTTCTTGATTTGAAACAAGGGGATATGTCGGTGACTGAATATGCTGCTAAGTTTGTGGAGTTGGCTAAGTTTTATCCACATTATACTGCTGAGACTGCTGAATTCTCTAAGTGTATCAAGTTTGAAAATGGATTGCGTGCTAAGATCAAGAGAGCAATTGGGTACCAGAAGATCCGTAATTTTTCCGAGCTGGTGAGCAGTTGTAGAATTTATGAGGAAGATACCAAAGCTCACTATAAGATTTTGAAGGAAATGAAGGGTAAGCAACAAGATCGTGGAAAGCCTTACAGTGCTCCTGCTGATAAGAGTAAGCAGAAAATGAATGACGAGGGGAGGCCTAGAGAGAGGGATGCCCCTGCTGGGATTACCTGTTATACTTGTGGTCAGAGGGGCCATAAGAGTAATGCATGTCCGGGGGATGTGAAGAGGTGCTATCGTTGTGGTCAAAAAGGGCATACTACCCCAGAATGCAAGTCTGATGACGTGGTGTGTTTTAACTGTAATGAGAAGTGGCATATTAGTACGCAATGCAAGCAGCCGAAGAAGGATAAGACTACTGGAAGAGTTTTTGCTCTGACTGGTACGCATACAGAGGATAAGAGTTGTTGATTGAGGTACATTTTCGAGGACGAAAATCTTCTAAGTTGGGGAGAGTTGTAACGCCCCATTTTTTTTTATTTAACTATTTTTAGTAAATGTTTGAGTAGTTTTCTATGATTTTGATATGACCTTTGTGTGATGTGTTTTATTTAAATGAATTACATGACTTTATGTTGATTTACGTGATATGTGGTGCATTATTATATTATTATATAGTTATTGCATTATTTTAACAAAATAGGAGGAAAAAGGTATTATTTGGTTTAAAAGGGAATTAAGTGAGTTTAATAGAAATTAAATGAGAGTTAAAAGAATATGGGGAGTTACTTTTTAGTAAAAATAAGAGTTTAAGATTTGGTTGTTATGAAATTTTAGGAAGATTAAGGGTTAAGTGGAAATAAAATAAATTGTTTAAGAGTTATATAAATAGAGAATTAGGTTAAGAAAAAAGAAGAAAACGTTTTCACGTGCAATTTAGAAAATGTGAGTTTTGAGAAGGACCAAGAGGAAGCTAAGAAGAAGAGGAAAGGGATCGAATTTGCTGTAGAATTTTCTTGCGTTGCTGAGTTAAAGTAAGGGTGAGATTCCTTTCAATAATATATATGTTAATTTGATTTTTGATGGATGAATATGTTCTAGGGTTAGGTTAATGATAAATGTGATGATTTATGTCGGTTCATGTATAATTGTATGTTGTTTTGACTCCTTTGCTGCATATATGATCTGTAAACAAGATTTCAAATACATTGGGGTGATTAAGGGATTAAAAATGGGATTTTTGGGTGGAAAATGTCACTTTTCCCGAGAGCTGCACAGTGACAGCATCTCCTGTTTCATGGTCTTGCGCCTTTTTCACATGTTTCTGTTTTGAACTGGGTTTTGGTGTAAACATGAAAGTTGTAGATAATTGTGTTAGATTTTTAATGGCTTTGGTTTGACTTCAAAATCATTCTTAGAACTTAAGTTATGGGCAAAATACTACACGTAGGTCACAGTAATTTTCATGAGATTTCAGCACAACTTTTCGCTTCCACTTCTGTACCTGAATTTGAAATAAAACCTGGTACTGATAGGTACAGAATTTGTCTTAGGTGTAAACACGAAAGTTGTAGATAATTGTGTTAGCGTTTTAATGGCTTTGGTTTGACTTCAAAATCATTCTTAGAACTTAAGTTATGGTCAAAATACTACACGTAGGTCACAGTAATTTTCAGTTTCTGTACCCGAATTTGAAATAAAAACTGGTATTGATTGGCACAGAATTGACCTTAGTTGTAAACGCGAAAGTTGTAGATAGTTGAATTGTCTTTCCAATGGCGTTGGTTTGACACAAAAATACCTTGCGAATAATTTTATATGAATTTATGAAGTTATGTGACGAATTAAGAATATTGTGGAGAGAAGTCCTTGTCAACGTCAAGGTTTGGGAGGGAGTCTTAAAGAGGTTAGGCACACTTATTATTGTTGTTGAATTCAGTGTTAAGTTGTTTAACTTATTTAAGTTATAAGTGTGAGTCCATTGCATATGCATAAAAGTGGCGATGGAGCTTTTGCTCAAAGTGGCGATGGAGCTTTTGCTGAAAGTGGCGGTGAAGCATATTAATGCTTAAAATAATGGTACCACATGCATGATGTCTAAGTGTAGAGTTGCAATGTCGAGTCGTGTCGTTTGTGATGTTGTTTAAGTGATGATGTGAAGATGATTTTGTGATGTTGTTAAAGTGAATAAATGTGATGAATTGTGATGTGTTTATGTTAAATACTATCTATTTACGATGTGATAGAAATGATGATTTTATGTGGTTTGTCATTAATTATTGAATTATATGTTATACATTATTGATTGTGTTTCTCACCCCTTCTGTTGGAATTGCCGCCTTGTGGGCAAGTGCAGGTAATCAAGCTTAGGTGCGTATGTGAGGAATCTGTTGTGTGTGGTGTCTTAGGATGCTCTGATACGTAACGGGATGGGACTTTGTCGTTGTTTCTATTCTTTTACGTATTTTCCTTGAACTATTTATGACTTTAAAATGGTTGTTGAACCTTTTGAGACGTTGATGTGGCCTTGTGCCAAGATTTACTTAAAAGAATATTTTGAGTTTATAATTCCGCTGTTACACTGAATATTTTGATGAAGAATAAAATATTATTCATTGTTGTTTAGTGATTTTTATGAAATGAGACATCTTGATTATGGGTTTAACTCTGATAATATACGGAAATTTTTATGTTGGGATTTTGGGTTGTTACAATTGGTATCAGAGCAGGTTGGTCCGTCCGGCATAGTAGAGAGTCGAGTGACGTCGTCTAAGAGTTAGAATATTATAGTTATTTTATTCTAACTGATGTTTACCTTATAGAGGACTAAGATGGCTGGTAGAAACGATGTTGCCCTTGCTGCTGCCTTACAAGCAATGGCCCAAGCTGTGGGTAACCAGAACAACGCTAGAGGTAATGAAGGAGTGAGGATGCTGGAAACTTTTCTGAGAAATCATCCTCCTACGTTCAAAGGAAGGTACGACCCTGACGGAGCTCAGACGTGGCTCAAAGAGATTGAGAGAATTTTTCGAGTTATGCAATGTGCTGATGTTGAGATGGTGCGTTTTGGTACACACATGTTGGCGGAAGAAGCTGATGACTGGTGGGTAAGTGCTCGACCGATTTTAGAAGATGGAGGTGCTGTTGTTACTTGGGTTGTGTTTAGGAGAGAATTCCTGAATAGATATTTCCCAGAGGATGTCCGTGGGAAGAAAGAGATTGAGTTTCTTGATTTGAAACAAGGCGATATGTCGGTGACTGAATATGCTGCTAAATTTGTGGAGTTGGCTAAATTTTATCCACATTATACTGCTGAGACTGCTGAATTCTCTAAGTGTATCAAGTTTGAAAATGGATTGCGTGCTGAGATCAAGAGAGCAATTGGGTACCAGAAGATCCGTAATTTTTCCGAGCTGGTGAGCAGTTGTAGAATTTATGAGGAAGATACCAAAGCTCACTATAAGATTTTGAAGGAAAGGAAAGGTAAGCAACAGGATCGTGGAAAGCCTTACAGTGCTCCTGCTGATAAGAGTAAGCAGAAAATGAATGACGAGGGGAGGCCTAGAGAGAGGGATGCCCCTGCTGGGATTACCTGTTATACTTGTGGTCAGAGGGGCCATAAGAGTAATGCATGTCCGGGGGATGTGAAGAGGTGCTATCGTTGTGGTCAGAAAGGGCATACTACCCCAGAATGCAAGTCTGATGACGTGGTGTGTTTTAACTGTAATGAGAAGTGGCATATTCGTACGCAATGCAAGCAGCCGAAGAAGGTTAAGACTACTGGAAGAGTTTTTGCTCTGACTGGTACGCAGACAGAGGATAAGAGTTGTTGATTGAGGTACATTTTCGAGGACGAAAATCTTCTAAGTTGGGGAGAGTTGTAACACCCCATTTTTTTTATTTTACTATTTTTAGTAAATGTTTGAGTAGTTTTCTATTATTTTCATATGACCTTTGTGTGATGTGTTTTATTTAAATGAATTACATGACTTTATGTTGATTTACGTGATATGTGGTGCATTATTATATTATTATATAGTTATTGCATTATTTTAACAAAATAGGAGGAAAAAGATATTATTTGGTTTAAAAGGGAATTAAGTGAGTTTAATAGAAATTAAATGAGAGTTAAAAGAATATGGGGAGTTACTTTTTAGTAAAAATAAGAGTTTAAGATTTGGTTGTTATGAAATTTTAGGAAGATTAAGGGTTAAGTAGAAATAAAATAAATTGTTTAAGAGTTATATAAATAGAGAATTAGGTTAAGAAAAGAGAAGAAAACGTTTTCACGTGCAATTGAGAAAAGGTGAGTTTTGAGAAGGACCAAGAGGAAGCTAGGAAGAAGAGGAAAGGGATCGAATTTGCTGTAGAATTTTCTTGCGTTGCTGACTTAAGGTAAGGGTGGGATTCCTTTCAATAATATATATGTTAATTTGATTTTTGATGGATGAATATGTTCTAGGGTTAGGTTTATGATAAATGTGATGATTTATGTCGGTTCATGCATAATTGTATGCTGTTTTGACTCCTTTGCTGCATATATGATATGTAAACAAGATTTCAAATACATTGGGGTGATTAAGGGATTAAAAATGGGATTTTTGGGTGGAAAATATCACTTTTCCCGAGAGCTGCACAGTGACAGCATCTCCTGTTTCATGTTCTTGCGCCTTTTTCACATGTTTCTGTTTTGAACTGGGTTTTGGTGTAAACATGAAAGCTGTAGATAATTGTCTTAGCTCTTTAATGGATTTGGTTTGACTTCAAAAGCATTCTTAGAACTTAAGTTATGGTCAAAATACTACACGTAGGTCACAGTAATTTTCATGAGATTTCAGCACAACTTTTCGCTTCCACTTCTGTACCTGAATTTGAAATAAAAACTGGTACTGATAGGTACAGAATTTGTCTTAGGTGTAAACACAAAAGTTGTAGATAATTGTCTTAGCTCTTTAATGACTTTGGTTTGACTTCAAAAGCATTCTTAGAACTTAAGTTATGGTCAAAATACTACACGTAGGTCACAGTAATTTTCATGAGATTTCAGCACAACTTTTCGCTTCCACTTCTGTACCTGAATTTGAAATAAAAAATGGTACTGATAGGTACAGAATTTGTCTTAGGTGTAAACACGAAAGTTGTAGATAATTGTGTTAGCTTTTTAATGGCTTTGGTTTGACTTCAAAATCATTCTTATAACTTAAGTTATGGTCAAAATACTACACGTAGGTCACAGTAATTTTCAGTTTCTGTACCTGAATTTGAAATAAAAACTGGTATTGATCGGCACAGAATTGACCTTAGTTGTAAACGCAAAAGTTGTAGATAGTTGAATTGTCTTTCCAATTGCACTGGTTTGACACAAAAATACCTTGCGAATAATTTTATATGAATTTATGAAGTTATGTGACGAATTAAGAATATTGTGGAGAGAAGTCCTTGTCAACGTCAAGGTTTGGGAGGGAGTCTTAAAGAGTTTAGGCACACTTATTATTGTTGTCGAAGTCAGTGTTAAGTTGTTTAACTTATTTAAGTTATAAGTGTGAGTCCGTGGCGAAGGAGCTTTTGCTCAAAGTGGCGATGGAGCTTTTGCTCAAAGTGGCGTTGAAGCTTTTGCTGAAAGTGGCGGTGAAGCATATTAATGCTTAAAATAATGGTACCACATGCATGATGTCTAAGTGTAGAGTTGCATTGTCGAGTCGTGTCGTTTGTGATGTTGTTTAAGTTATGATGTGAAGATGATTTTGTGATGTTGTTAAAGTGAATAAATGTGATGAATTGTGATGTGTTTATGTTAAATACTATCTATTTACGATGTGATTGAAGTGATGATTTTATGTGGTTTGTCATTAATTATTGAATTATATGTTATAAATTATTGATTGTGTTTCTCACCCCTTCTGTTGGAATTGCCGCCTTGTGGGCAAGTGCAGGTAATCAAGCTTAGGTGCGTATGTGAGGAATCCGTTGTGTGTGGTGTCTTAGGATGCTCTGATACGTAACGGGATGGGACTTTGTCGTTGTTTCTATTCTTTTACGTATTTTCCTTGAACTATTTATGACTTTAAAATGGTTGTTGAACCTTTTGAGACGTTGATGTGGCCTTGTGCCAAGATTTACTTAAAAGAATATTTTGAGTTTATAATTCCGCTGTTACATTGAATATTTTGATGAAGAATAAAATATTATTCATTGTTGTTTAGTGATTTTTATGAAATGTGACATCCTGATTATGGGTTTAACTCTGATAATATACGGAAATTTTTATGTTGGGATTTCGGGGTGTTACATCGTAAGTCTGGGAGTATCTCGCTTGGAGTTCGCTTGCATCTCGCTTCAAGCGAAGCTTCATCTGGACAACATTCTGGGTCGCTCGCTTAAGCGAAAAACATCTCGCTTCAAGCGAAGCTTCGTCTGGGCAGTTCAAAAGTTCACGAATTTTCTATCTCTTTTCATCCAAAAACCCAATTTTGATCTCCCGATCACCCAAAACGATTTTCTACAATGTTTACAGGTTGTATATGCATCATAGTACTCAAAGCAACACAGAAACATGCAATTAACAACAAAATCATCAACATTTTTGCAAAATATCATAACTTCTAACCCTAACTCAAAAACACAACCTTTTAATCCAATTTTCAGAAATTAAACATATATTATTAGTTGAAGGTTAGCCTCACCCTTACCTGAATTACAGATGAATCAAATTCTACAAAAATTGGCTCTCCACCCTTGTTCTTGGCTTCTCTCCCCTTTTTCCCAAAAACTCTTCTTTTCTCTACTTTTCTTACTGATACGTGAAACAAAGCTCTGACTTACCTTTTTCCCAACTCTCCCTATTTCCTTAACTCCCTTCATTTCACTTAACTCCCTTTTTCATTTCAATTAACTCCTACTAAATCATATTAATTAAAATGTAACCCCCCAAAACTCCATAAATTCCATTTCTTACTTATTTCTATTAAACAATAAAAATAACCATATAATTAAAATACAACACACCACATAAATCACATAAATCATTTTAAAGCATATAAAATACTTAAAATCAACCAAAAATAATAAAATAACAACTAGGGCGTTACAATTCTCCCCAACTTAAAGAATTTCGTCCTCGAAATATTACCTCAAACAAACAACTCAGGGTAGGATTCTTGCATCTTACTCTCCAACTCCCAAGTCAAACTTTCACCTGTTACCCCACTCCAAACAACCTTCACTAGCAGTATCTCCTTGCCTCTCAACTGCTTCACCTTACGATCTTCGATTCTCAACGGTAAAGTCTCAACCGTAAGGTTGTCTCTAACTTGCACATCATCTCTTGGAATAACATGCGAAGGATCCGCTACATACTTCCGAAGTTGCGACACATGAAACACATCATGCAAATTCGAAAGATGTGGTGGCAAACCTACTCTATAAGCCACTGCTCCAACCCTCTCAGATATCTGATACGGTCCAATAAACTTCGGAGTTAACTTCTTAGACGTCAACGCACGCCCAACACCCGTCATTGGAGTGACTCTCAAAAACACATGATCACCCTCTTGGAACTCAAGGGCCTTTCTACGCTTGTCATGATAACTCTTCTGACGGTCCTGCGACGCTTTCATCTTTTCTCTTATCATTTTGACCTTCTCCGTAGTTTCTTGAACTAACTCTGGTCCCAACACCACACTTTCTCCCGACTCAAACCAACATAAAGGAGTTCTACACCTCCGACCATATAAAGCTTTGAATGGTGCCATACCAATACTCGAATGGTAACTATTGTTTTACGTGAACTCTATCAATGGTAGATGACTATCCCAAGCTCCACCTTGCTCAAGTACACACACTCTCAACAAATCCTCTAACGACTGAATCGTTCTCTTCGACTGACCATCTGTTTGCGGATGATAAGCCGAACTCAACCTCAACTTTGGACCCAAGGCCTCTTGCAAACTCTTCCAAAACCTCGAAGTGAACCTCGGATCTCTATCCGACACAATACTCGACGGAACACCATGCAACTTCACAATATCCCGAATATAAATCTCCACCAACTGAGCTACTGGAAAGGTGATATTGATCGGAATAAAATGCGCCAACTTTGTCAATCTATCAACAACAACCCATATGGCATCATGCCCTCTCGGAGTGTTCGGTAAACTAGTCACAAAATCCATGGAGATGTTATCCCATTTCCATTC
The DNA here is from genome assembly GCA_958299785.1 of Medicago lupulina. NCBI lineage: Eukaryota > Viridiplantae > Streptophyta > Magnoliopsida > Fabales > Fabaceae > Medicago > Medicago lupulina. The sequence goes on from OY283142.1 coordinate 41,694,456, forward strand.
CGGCACATCTAATGGTGTCAACAACCCTGCAGGCCTCTGATGTTCAACCTTAGACTTCTGACAAGTCAAACATGCATAAACAAACTGTGCAACATCACGCTTCAAGCCGGACCACCAAAACAATTTTTTCAGGTCGTGATACATCTTTGTAGCTCCAGGATGAATACTTAAACTACTTCGGTGACTCTCTTCTAAAATCAACTTTTTCAACTCATCATCATCAGGGATACAAATCCTTCCTCTGAACCTCAACACACCTTGGTCAACAACCTTAAAGTCATCGTCTACTGTTTGATTACCAGCAACCATCAAATCAACAAACTTAACATCAACCTTCTGCGCTTCCTTGATACGGTTCAAGAAATCACTATTAATCTTCAGCATACCCAACTGCACACTCTGAGGTGACAACTCACAAACTAGGCTCAAATCCCTAAACTGTTCAAGCAACTCAAACTCCTTTACCATCATGGCGGACATGTGCAACGTCTTCCTGCTTAAAGCATCTCCAACCACATTAGCTTTACCGGGGTGGTAATTCAAGCTAAAATCATAATCTTTCAACAACTCAAACCACCTTCTCTGCCTCATATTCAATTCCTTCTGATCAAATAAATATTTCAAACTTTTGTGGTCACTAAACACCTCAAACTTAGAACCATACAAATAATGCCTCCAAATTTTCAACACAAAGACCACGGCCGCCAACTCTAAATCATGCGTAGGATAATTCCGTTCATGAATTCGCAACTGTCTCGAAGCATAAGCTACCAACTTGTCGTCCTGCATAAGCACACCACCTAAGCCCAACTTGGACGCATCACAATATACCACAAAAGGTTTGTCCGGCTTCGGTAAAATCAAAATCGGAGCTGATGTCAACCGTTGCTTCAACTCATTGAAACTACTCTCACACTGAGTACTCCACACAAAAGGCTTACCTTTACAGGTCAACTGAGTCAATGGAAGTGCCAACTTCGAAAATCCTTCGATAAATCTACGATAATAACCAGCCAAACCCAGGAAACTTCTAATCTCTGTGACTGACTTCGGAGTCTCCCATTGTGATACAACATCAACTTTCGATGGATCTACAGCAATACCACTAGCAGAAATAATATGGCCAAGAAAACTTACTTCACTTAACTAGAACTCGCATTTGGACAACTTGGCATACAACTTCTTCTCTTTCAACACCTGCAACACAATCTTCAGGTGTTCTGCATGCTCCTCTTCATTCTTAGAATAAATTAGGATATCATCAATAAACACAACAACAAATTTATCCAGATAAGCATGAAAAATTTTGTTCATATACTCCATAAACACACCAGGCGCATTAGTAACATCGAAAGGCATCACTTTATATTCATAGTGTCCATATCGTGTCCTAAAGGCCGTCTTCTGCATATCTTCATCTTTCACCTTAATCTGATGGTAACCTGACCTCAAGTCAATTTTACTAAACACACGTGCACCCACTAACTGATCCATCAAATCATCAATTCTCCGAAGTGGATACCTATTCTTTATCGTCACTTTATTCAGCTGAAGGTAATCAATACACAACCGCATGCCACCATCCTTCTTCTTAACCAACAATACCGGCGCTCCCCAAGGTCAAACACTCGGTCTTACAAACTTCTTATCAAGTAAATCTTCCAACTGTTTCTTCAATTCAGCTAACTCAGACGCCGACATACGATAAGGTGCCATCGACACCGGCTTCGTTCCTGGAACAAGGTCAACTGAAAATTCAACCTCTCTCTCTGGTGGCACATCAGGGATCTCATCAGGAAATACTTCTGGGAATTCATTCACAACAGGCAACCTATCAATCACAGCTTGATTCTCCACCGACAAATACGCCATTAACGAGAACATCAAAATTCCATCGCGTTCTAACTGCTTCATCTGCTTAGTAGTTAGAAACTCTGCTCTGCTTTCTTCTTCCTCGGAGGAAAAACGTATCGTCTTGCTAAAACAATTAATAAGGACATGATTGTATTCTAACCAATTCATTCCCAAAATTACGTCCATTCCGACCAACGGTAAACAAATGAGATCAACCTCGAAATCTCTACCAAACATAGACAACGGACAACTCAAACAAACAAGAGAAGTAGTTACTGAACCCTTAGCTGGAGTTTTCAACAACCATTTCTCCTTTCATGTCAGACATAATCAAACCCAACTTACGTGCACAATCAACAGCAATGAAACAATGAGTAGCTCCAGTATCGATAATAGCAATTAAGGGAATACCATTAAAGAAACAAGTACCTCTGATAAGTCGATCCTCATTATCGGTCTGGGTACCGGTCAATGCTAATACCCTTCCACTTGCCTGAATCTTCTTAGGCTTCGTACACTGAGAGCTAAGATGACCCTCCTCATCACAATTGAAGCAAACAATGTCACCACGCTTGCATTCAGCGACAGTATGGCCCTTCTTTTCGCATCGAAAACACTTCTTCTCATCACAGTTGCAAGCATTACTCTTGTGGCCTTTAACTCCACACTTATAACAAACAACATCATCCGGAACATCTCTACGCGCAGGTTCATTCATCCTCTGTTTACCCTTGTCAGCTGGAGCACTATACGGCTTCGGACGACTCTGCTGTCCTTTACCTCTGCGCTCACTCATCACCTTGTAATGAGCTTTCGTATCTTCCTCAAAAATCCTACAACTGCTTACCAACTCGGAGAAATCCCTTATTTTCTGATAACCAATGGCCCGCTTAATATCAGCTCGCAGTCCATTTTCAAACTTAATACATTTGGAGAACTCAGCAGTCTCCGCAGCATAATGTGGATAGAACTTGGCAAGCTCCACAAACTTGGCAGCATACTCGGTTATTGACATGTCTCCTTGCTTCAGCTCAAGGAACTCAATTTCTTTCTTCCCGCGAACATCTTCTGGGAAGTACCTTCGCAGGAACTCTCTCTGAAACATAGCCCAAGTAATCACAGCACCTTCATTCTACAGAATTGGTTGAGTACTCACCCACCAGTCATCAGCTTCTTCAGCCAACATGTGCGTGCCAAAGCGCACCATCTGAACATCACTGCATTGCATCACCCGGAAGATCCTCTCGACCACCTTCAGCCAAGTCTGAGCTCCGCCAGGGTCATACCTTCCCTTGAAAGTTGGTGGATGATTCCTCAAAAAGGTTTCTTGCATCCGAACTCCTTCACCACCACCAGCATTATGTTGTTGTCCCACAACTTGAGCCATTGCTTGCAAAGCAGCAGCAAGAGCAGCATCATTCCTTCCAGCCATCTCAAAGTTCTACATCGCAAGTAACAATCAGAACAACAAAACAGGACAACAAAAGACAGTGTAAAGATGTCACACAAAACTACTAGGCTCAACACGACTCTACTAATTGGCCGGACGGACCGACCTGCTCTGATACCAATTGTAACACCCCGTTCTCCCAACAACGTAATATTCGAATAAATTAATCAGAGTATATCAACAACGGAGTATTACACTGCTTTTCAAAAATTCTTAAATAGAAAATAAAACTATTTAATTCCAACAATATAACATCTCGTAAACAGCAGCGGAAAAATTCTTTTAAAATAATATCACCAACTTCAACAAATCTTGGCACAAAGGCCTCAATAGTAAATCATTATTTAATCATCATAAATTCTCCAACAACTTATTTAAAACAAATGATACATAAAGGAATGAAATAACACAACAACGTTTCCCATCCCGTTACGTATCAGAGCCCTAAGACACTTGAGCCATACACCAACCTAGCCTTCATTACCTGCAAGTTACCCATACGAAGAGCAACATTTTCAAGCAGAAGGGGTGAGATTCACAAACAACAATAATATATATATATATATATATATATATATATAATTCATCAATTTGAATTAAAACAACAACATCTCAACAAATAGCATCATTAGCACATATTTATATCACATGGCATCAACAATTGCAACAACAATCTACATCAATTCATATTTAAAATACAACAACATCATCAACTACAACACCATCAAGCCAACCAACAACCACTACAACGACAATGACTCATCAACAACAACGACTCACCCGACAACAACTACTACGACAATGCACGACGACAACTACTAATGCAATATGCATGTGGTACCATTTTACGCGTTTGAATGACAAGGCATTCCAGGGCATGAGCCCTCAACAGTTTGGATGGTTAAAGCATCCCAGGGCATAAGCCCTCAACAAGTGAATGACTAGCATTCCAGGGCATAAGCCCTCAACAATTGAATGATTAACATTCCAGGGCATGAGCCCTAAACAATGTATGAGTATGAATGACTCCATGTGTATATCTGCATACAACTTCAACAACAACAACAACTACAATGACAACAACATCTGTGCCTAAATTATTTATGATACACTACCCAACTTTGTCTAATGTGACACAACAATTCTCCACCTTCAACATAACATTTATATATGTATATACATTATTCACATGATTCTACATTCAATCACAGCATTTATCTTCATAAACAAGGTTAAATAAACCAATAAAACATTTTAGGAAGCTCAGATTAAAGTCCTAATGCACGAAGCAAAATTCAGAAAATGGTCTTACAGGACCTATCTCGCTTCAAGCGAAGGCCATCTCGCTTCAAGCGAAATCTTCGCAGAATGGTTGGTTCTTGCTCGCTCAAAGTTCGCTCGTGGTTCGCTTCAAGCGACCTAAATGTCGTAAGTCTGGGAGTATCTAGCTTGGAGTTCGCTTGCATCTCGCTTCAAGCGAAGCTTCATCTGGGCAGTTCAAAAGTTCACGAATTTTCTAACTCTTTTCATCCAAAAACCCAATTTTGATCCCCCGATCACCCAAAACGATTTTCTACAATGTTTACAGGTTCTATATGCAACATAGTACTCAATGCAACACAGAAACATGCAATTAACAACAAAATCATCAACATTTTTGCAAAATATCATAACTTCTAACCCTAACTCAAAAACACAACCTTTTAATCCAATTTTCAGAAATTAAACATATATTATTAGTTGAAGGTTAGCCTCACCCTTACCTGAATTACAGATGAATCAAATTATACAAAAATTGGCTCTCCACCCTTGTTCTTGGCTTCTCTCCCCTTTTTCCCTAAAACTCTTCTTTTCTCTACTTTTCTTACTGATACGTGAAACAAAGCTCTGACTTACCTTTTTCCCAACTCTCCCTATTTCCTTAACTCCCTTTTTCATTTCAATTAACTCCTACTAAATCATATTAATTAAAATGTAACCCCCAAAAACTTCATAAATTCCATTTCTTACTTATTTCTATTAAACAATAAAAATAACCATATAATTAAAATACAACACACCACATAAATCACATAAATCATTTTAAAGCATATAAAATACTTTAAATCAACCAAAAATAATAAAATAACAACTAGGGCGTTACAAGAAGAAAATGAGGTATATTCTAAAATTCCAAGAGAAGAACTTATTGAGTCTCTTAAAGAGCTCCTTACACATTTTGAATTGAGAACCAATCAGTTGAAAGATTTAAAAGAAAAATATGTTGATTTAATGAAACAACAAGAATCGACTCTATTAGATCTAAAAGTTTATGAAGAAGGACTTAGAGGCTTTGACTTCATTTGCAAAACTTATGAAGAGAAGCTCAACTTCTTATGTCAGAAGCTACAAGAAAAGTGTAATGGAAAACCTTTAAGTAACCATGAAATTGCTCTTGAAGATTTTATTATGTCTGGTATTGACAGAAGCAAAGTTGCTTCTATGATTTACAACATTTACAAGAACAATGGCAAAGGGATTGAATTGTCAGAAGAAAATCTAATGACCAATCTTAAAGCATGTTGTGAATGTATCAAGGAAGGGTTGAAAACCTTCTTTGTACCTGAAGGTGTTAAAGTTGAAATTGTAGTTCAGTCAGAACCTAAAGCTTCTATCTCTAAGGCTAAGATTACTTCAAAGTCAAAGAACTCAAAGATCAAGATTCTGAAGAGATCAGAACTTGTTCCACAGATTCTGTTGAACCCAGAATCTGGTATCTTGAAGTCTAAGTCTCAGAAGAACAAAACAGTTATTGCTTTAGGTGAATCAGAACTAAAAGGTATTAAACCTAAAGTACTGATCAATCAGAAGCTCTTAAAACCACACCTCAAGGTACAAGAAGTGAAGAGAAAAACTTCCAACACTAACCTCAAAGGACCCATAAAACAATGGGTACCTAAATCTGAAATTGTCAATACTACAGAAATGCCTAAGAGCAAAGGAAAAGCAATAATCATGGTATTTGGACAGCGGTTGCTCAAGACATATGACAGGAGAGAAGTCAATGTTCCTCACCCTCACAATGAAAGAAGGAGGAAATGTAAAGTTTGGAGGCAACCAGTCTGGCAAGATCATTGGTACAGGAACTATTGGTAACTCCTCTATCTCTATTAATAATGTGTGGTTGGTAGATGATGTGATGTTTGAAAAGACCAACTGCACAGTAATCAACGAAGATAAAAAATCCATTGTATTCAAAGGAGAGAGAGTAGAGAATGTCTATAAAATCAATTTCTCTGAACTGGTTGATCAGAAGGTAATCTGTCTTCTATCAATGAATGATAAGAAGTGGGTATGGCACAGAAGATTAGGACATGCTAACTGGAGGTTAATCTCTAAGCTTAGTAAATTACAACTTGTCAAAGGTCTACCTAACATAGACTATCATTCAGATTCACTTTGTGGTGCATGCCAGAAAGGGAAGATTGTAAAATCATTTTTTAAAGCTAAAGACATTGTCTCAACCTCCAGACCTTTATAACTGCTTCATATTGATTTATTTGGACCAATTAATATCTTTATATGGAAGCAAGTATGGATTACTCATTGTTGATGATTGCAGCAGATGGACTTGGGTAAAATTCCTAAAAAACAAAGACAATGCATATGATGTATTCAGTAACTTCTACACTCAAATATAGTCTGAAAAAGAAATGAATATTTTGAAAGTAAGAAGTGATCATGGTGGTGAATTTGAAAATGAGCCATTTGAATCTTTTTGTGAAAAACATGGAATTGTCCATGAATTCTCTTCTCCTAGAACTCCACAGCAAAATGGGGTTGTAGAGAGAAAGAATATAACCTTACAAGAAATGGCTAGAACCATGATTCATGAAACCAATTTAGCTAAACATTTCTGGGTAGAAGCAGTGAATACAACATGTTATGTTCAAAATAGGATCTATATCAGACCTATCTTGGAGAAAACTGCATATGAACTCTTTAAGGGAAGAAGACCCAATATATCTTACTTTCATCAATTTGGATGTACATGTTACATTCTAAATAACAAGCTCTACTTGAAGAAATTTGTTGTCAAAGCCCAACGAGGAATCTTTTTAGGTTACTCTGAAAGGTCAAAGGCATATAGAGTGTATAATTCAGAGACACTCTGTGTTGAAGAATCTATGCACGTCAAATTTGATGACAAAGAGCCTGGAAGTGAAAGTCCAGAGCAAGATGAAAGTTTTGTAGATATACAGGCTATTGAAGATACTTCAGAACCTGATCAGATTGAAGAATCTGAAGACAGTTCAGAAGCTGAACCAACTTCAAAAGCTCAAGATGAAGTAGCTTCTGATGAATCTCAAGATGGCTCTCAGTAAGCAAATCAATCCAAGAATACATTCAAGTACAAGTCTTCACATCCTGAGGATCAAATCACTGGAAACAAAGATAGTCCTAGAAGAACAAGATCATATTTCAGACAAGAGGAGTCTATGATAGGATTGTTATCAGTGATTGAACCTGCACTTGAGGAAGCACTATCAGATGATGGATGGATATTAGCTATGCAAGAAAAGCTCAATCAGTTTCAAAGAAATGATGTGTGGGATCTGGTACCCAAACCTTCTCAGAAGAACATTATTGGAACAAAATGGGTATTCAAAACAAGCTAAATGAACAAGGTGAGGTAACCAGAAACAAAACTAGACTTCTTATACAAGGTTATAGTCAACAAGAAGGCATTGATTACACTAAAACATTTGCTCCAGTTGCAAGATTGGAAGCAATCAGGTTACTTCTATCCTATGCAGTTAATAATGGCATAATATTATATCAAATGGTTATCAAGAGTGCATTTCTTAATGGTGTCATAGAATAAGAAGTGTATGTCAAGCAACCTCTGGGTTTTGAGGATCTTAAGCATCTTGACCATGTTTATAAACTTAAGAAATCACTATATGGCTTGAAACAAGCTCCCAGAGCTTGGTATGATAGACTAAGTAATTTCCTTATTAAAAATGATTTTAAAAGAGGTCAAGTTGACACAACACTCTTCAGAAGGACTCTTAAGAAAGACATTCTTGTTGTGCAGATATATGTTGATGATATAATATTTGGTTCTACTAATGCATCTCTTTGCAAGGAATTCTCTAAGTTAATGCAAGATGAATTTGAAATGAGCATGATGGGAGAATTGAAGTTCTTCCTTGGCATTCAAATTAATCAATGTAAAGATGGAGTATATGTTCATTAAACAAAGTACACAAAGGAGCTTTTGAAGAAGTTCAAGCTAGAAGATTGTAAAGTGATGAACACTCCAATGCATCCAACCTGCACCTTAAGCAAAGAAGATACTGGATCAAAAGTAGATCAGAAGCTGTATAGAGGTATGATTGGTTCTCTGCTTGTTTTTACTCGAAACACTTAGACAATACACACACTACTCACTTCACAACCTACACTTTCTTTCTTCAACTATTCTCTGCAAAGTAAAACGCATTTCACATCAATCAAACCTAGAACCCTAGAAATTTCATCTCTGTCAATGGTATCATCAAGCTTAGTTCAAGAATCAACTACGCAAGAAATAGCACAAGGAATGTCTACTCAACAGGAAACTCCTGCGTATGAGATTAAAGGGAGAACCATGTCTTTGGAAGAATGGGAGTTACAGTACAAGTAGAAAGCCCAGTTGATTTCACTTCTCTGGCTTATCATGGCTGCAACATCAAGGAATTCTACGAAGCTCAGGACCTCTTACACTACTTTGATATGCTGAATGGTCCAACCTATGTGAATCTCTTAAGGCACTTCTGGTAAAGAGCATCTGTTTATGATAAACATGTTGCTAATCTGGAAATGGAAGAAAAGGTGTTTATTGATCCCTCTTTGGCTGGGAAATCTAGAGAAGAAATGGGCCTGGAACCTTTCGTTGATACTGAGATCAGATCAAGTATCATGGGTGTACCAGTCTTCATCTCTCAAGAGATCATAGCGTATGTGATTGGAAGAGCTTCTAAAGGAAGTTTCAAGGATGGATTAGATAATAACAAGAAAAGTCCATGGAATGAGATTGTAAATCAAACCATGTACAACAACAAAATGAAAGGTGCGTACAGTGACTTGAGCGTGGAGAAGAAGATGCACCCGAAGATACATAATGAGAATCTTCTACCTAAGGGAGGAGGTTCTGATCAACCATCTTTAGAACATAGGGTATTTCTGCATTACTTCATCAAGAAAGAAAAAGCAAATGTACCTAAATACATTTTCAAACACATGATCAAAGCTCTGAAAGAGAGTCAGACAATCAAGAGATCATGGATTCCCTATGGAAGACTAATCTCAGAGATTCTTCATCAAGGAGGATTTCTAAAGGCTTTGAGTGAAACAAGAGGTTTCACAGATCAGCAGCTGGGTACAGTCACAGGGAAAATCATCAATGGAAACATGACTCTAATCAAGAAGGATGCTAACAAGAAGTTGGAAACAGACTTGAAGGAATCCATAACCATATCAAACCTTATGGAAGGATTTCCCCCAATCTGCAAACAAGACCCTCTTGATGTTCAACTGTACTTCATACACGATCATCTGCAAAGCACTAGAGAGAATATCCAACTGGAGGATATACTAGATCAGATGTATGGTGGTGCTCTACTAGTAGCAAAGAGCAGGAAGTCAAAAAGAAAGCCAGTTTCAGAAGCTGAGTATTTGAAAGAAGCTTCGGAACAACCTACTAAGAAAGCTAAGAAGGCCAAGAAAGACATAGTAGCTGAAGCAACTGGTTCTGGTCTATCTACAGTACAAGAAGAAGTTCAAGATCTGGAACCTGTTAAGGTCCTGAACAAAAGAACTAGAAGTGGTAACAATGTTGTACCTTCACCACCTCAACTAGCTCAACTTTCCATTCCTAGAAAGAAAAGAAAACTCACTCTCAGGAAATTGAAGCTTACTTCAGAAGAGGATGAAGAAGCTATAGATCTTGTAACAAGGGAAGTTAAGAGTAGGAAGGAAACAGATGCTGCTGTGAAGAAGGCATTGCAGCTGGCAAAAGATATTGAGATACCTGTTGAGGTCCTGACCAAAGAATCCACAGTTGAAGCTACTCAACTTGGATTAGAGCTTATAGAGAACCTGCAGGAGATGATAGAAGTTGAGGGTGTCTTGAAGACTACTGAAGATGTTCAGGAGGAAGTTGTGTGCTCAAAAGTTGTTGCTTCAGAAGCTCCTACAGGTAATACTGATTCTTACACTGCTGCTGATGAAATTGTTTTAGTAGAATCTAGTACATCTTCTGAAACTAGGACTAGTTCAGCCTCCCTATCATCATCTTCATCCACATCATTTGATCTAGATGATATACCTTTAAGCAAAGTCTACACCACTCTCAACAAAGCTTTATCCCCATCACCATCAACCAAAACTTCTAAAAAACCAGATTATGATACCTTTGTGCCAATGTATCCCTCTGTTGAAGAGAGGTTAATTGATTTGCAAAAAAGAAGAATTGATGCTTGCATTCTGCTACCTGTTGATCATCCTCTACAACCACCTATGATTGAGCATATTCAATCTTTACCTGTTGATGCAAAAGGTGTTGATGATCACACAGGGTCAGATATAGCTAATATTGATGTATCATCATCTAAACCTAACTCTCCAACTCAAACAACAACAGAGACCTCTGAACCATCAATTATACAAAACCTTGTAGATCATTATTCAGGTGAACTACCTGAGTATTAGTCAAACCAAGATAAAGCCTCTGACATAGCTTTTAATGAAATTATGACAGAAATCCCCCAACAACATGAACCTAACCAACAAATGACCTCAACCACCAACATAGATCTTGTTCCTGAACTGACTGTTCCTGAACAACCTGTTCCTGAACTTAGTGTTTCTGAACTAACCATAAACAGCCAATCATCAACAACCAACATCTTTACTGAACCTGAAACTTAAGTAATTGACAAACCCTCATCATCCAACCTAGCCATTCAACCTTGTGCTCCTTCCAGAACAAATGTCCCTTCTCCACCCACCCTGTTTCTAGATTATACTATTCTAGTAGATGTGTGTGAGAACATTTTTTAGGAGCTGAATAGCTTAGCCCAAGCAAGGAACAATCTCATTCATGAGGATAACTATGAGAAGCTGTGGAAGAGATTAAAGGAAATAGTGGACTATGTCTTGACTGAACTCCAGAGATCATGTCTTAATGCAAAAGACACTGCTCAGACAAAGCTTCAAGACTGGCTGAAGAGAGTTGTCAGTAACTTGCATGAAGTGAAAGTTCTTAAAACTTGGGTGAAGACTCCTCTGTGCTTAAGAGCAAGAATGCTTCTGATTTCATTCCATCAAGTATACACCCAAGAGAGCTGGACTTAAATTGGTTAAACAAGATAAATCTTAAGGAAGCCTCTTCTGAACTGGCACTTCTGCAGAAGAACACTGTCCAGGAAAAGGAAAATAAACAGCTCAAGAAAGAGCTTCTAGAGAAGAAACTACTTATATTGGAATACAAGACTGCTACTGAAGCCAAGCTAGGAAAAGCAAGAATAAGGGAAGAGAAGCTCATCAGAAGCAATATAGATTTCAAGCAAGAAATGAAGGTACAAGCAAAAGAAACAAACAGGATAATGCAACAGATGATGGAGATGTTTCAAAAACAAGCCCAACCCTAATTGCACACCATTTTAGCTTGTTTTTATTTCCTTTATTTGTATATCTTTATATATTGTTTCTGAACTTGTTTATGCTTCTGAATTAACTGTTTAACCTATGTGCTTCTGAACAATTCATGCTTCTGAATATAAACTGCTTCTGAACTTCATTATATTGTGTGCTCTGATCACTCTTGATATATTTTCTCACTTTTGTTTTTCTCATCTCTTCTTTTTGTCTTTATTTTTTTATATATACTTTTTGTTGATGACAAAAGGGGGGTAGATGTATAGTATTTAAAGGCTCTGAACCCCATTAATTTAATTTCAAACAATTTAAATTAATAGGACCATCTTCTTATCTCTTAGTTTTTTAATGTGAGATCATTCTGAGTGCTATTACGTTTTTAATGATGAATTTAATTAACAAGAATAGAACTCAGAGGGAGTTTACAAACCTCACTGTCATCGCGATTTTCGGGTGTCAAGTCATTAATTAGGCTTGAACCTTTCAATCATTGATGTCTCTATTTTTTTAGGGAAGGGTTAAAATTGAGAAAACCCTTTAGAAATTCTAAGTTCGGGGCAATTTTCGCTACGGGAAGGTGTTAGGCACCCGCAACGACTATAGTATTCTGTAGGAGCCGTTTTTCTAGATTTATCTTTTACGCTTTATTTTAAATGCTATTTTTGAAAAGGTTGTTTTTTTTAAGAATGGGAGAAAGAAGATGGCTTGGATCTTATTTTTAGTGGACTTGGAGAGGTTTTGACCTCTTGCCTACATACCCTTTTAAGGGATCAAACTCCATGTAGTTCTCTCTCAAAAATACCTTTGTGAGTTTTGATTGATTTTAGCTTTTTTGAAAAGAGTTTTGAAGAAGAGAACGAGGCCGTGAAGGCTTGAGAAAATAAAGCGGTGAGGTTGGTCAATTATTTACAAAAATGTTTAAGTAGGAATTATTTTCATTTTTTTGAATTTGATTAACAAAAGAAAGGAAATACAATGGAGTTTGGGCTCCAAGGTTTATTGAAAAAAGGTTTTCAAGTGATAGAATTGTTAACACTTTTTGAAAAAATGATTTTCCTAAGTTTCGCGCTTCCTAAACATACACCTAGCGTTAGATCATACAACGTGTGTGCGTGTCGGTGCGTGTGTCGGTGTACATCATTAGAGTCCATTATCCTTTACATTTGGCCCTAGTTTACATGCTATGGTCTTGCAAGAAATTTAAAGGAAGTAAAGCTACCCTAAAATATTAAATGAGAATTAATGGAAATTGCATGAAACTAGCTAAAGAATGAAATGAAAATGATGCAGTGCTTGCACTATGGATGAGACATGAAATACGATGGTTAGTAGACAAAATATAGAATGGTGGAGAAATAGGCAAAGAATGAGAAATAAAATGGCAAGAAACACTTAGTAAAAAGCATGCAACACATAGTGAAAATAATATGATAAAAGAATGCACAAAACCTGGATGCAAAACTCATCTAACACATGACCTAAAATATCTATCCTAGCACAAATTTAGAGACTCATTTCAATATAGGAATGTGAATTACAAGGCAATTTTAGGCACAAAGTTATCACATATGCATATTTTGACTTTTAAAGCCATTCAAGTTACTTGCAACATAAGAAATCAAGATCTAAACATTCAAACAGTAGCAATGGCATAGAATCATGAGCAAAATCATCACAAAATCATATAACAAGCATTGAGATCATGTGGCGTTGAATTGGCACAAAAATCATGCAAGAAATTTCACAAAGGTGCTCAAGAACACAAATCAAACGAGGAACTCTAACACATATTTTTATCAATCAAAAATGTATACCATAAAACAGTCAAAAATATATCATGAATCTTATAGAAAAAATTCTAGAAAATTGCAAGAAAATTATAGCATGCCAGAAGTTCAGATAGCAAGAAAATGAGTGCAATTAGCAAGAAATTCAAGAAAACTCTTAAAGAAACTTAAAAGCCCAATGGATGCTGGTCCAACACACACGCTGATGGATCCAGATTGATCCTAAAGCCTCAGAGGCGTTGGATCAATTCGGATCCTCCAACACCTAGATCTAGCGGCTGGAAATGCAAGAAAGTGGATCGGGTCTGATCCGACCCGGTCCACGCGTCTATATAAAAGAAAACTGAACCGGTTCGCATCACTTTCCTCTCTTCTTTCTCTTTCTTCCTCTCTTCCTCTCCGTTGGTTCTCTGAAACCCTAACCTTAACCTTGCTCAATCCTACCCAGAAACGCATGATTCATGGCTTAAAGGCTTTGTTTCGTCGTTCTAGTCACGAATCTGTTACTGGAATTCACATGCACTGACTGAAACGATGTAGATCCCGCGTTCTCTTTCGCGGATTTCGAATGGTTTTGGTTCTGTTTTTGGTTCAAATCTTTTTTTAAATGATTTTGCTTGCGGATTCACTGGTTTACAACAATTGTTACTCGTCGTGAACCTTGGAACCTTTTACGGTTTTGGAAATTTTTTTAGGGTTTCATGATTTTCGAACCAAAACTCTTCGAATTCCCTACGGATTTACATCGATTTGGATTTCGTTGTTGTTCATGAGTATGAGGAGGTAAGTTTTTTGAGTTTCACCTAGATTTATTCGGAGATTCGATTTTGATCCTTCAGGATTCTTCGATCTTGATTCTGTTGTTGATTTTGGGATTGAAATCTGGAAATAAACCGTGATTCTTCTTTCTTCTTCTTAACCGGTTCAGAACATTTGAATTCTTCACCTTTTCTTCTTCTTCTCCTCTGGTTCGGATCCTGCGATCACGCTTGCAGCGCGCTACCTCCGGTGGCGTGCTCATGTTCGAATTGCAGGCACAAGGGTTCGATGATGAAGATTCACTCTGAATCTCTGAGAACCGTTTGAAATTCCATCAAATTTGTGTGTATTTTGCTTCTGTTTGTCTCTGTGAATTGGATTCAGTGTTGAATTCGAAGAATTTGTATGAATTTTGCACGAATTGATGCTGAAATTGTTCTGGATTGGGCTAGGGTTTCATGACGGTTCTTGAGGTTTTGTGAATTTGTGGATTTTGATCTGTAACTGAAAGGAGAGAGAGTGTTGATTCTGTTTGTGTGATGTGGCACTGATTCTGTGGACCTTCTTGACTGGTACAGTGCGTGGCCTTTTATAGGCTGCCATGTGTGCCTTTGAACCAATGGGAACCTGACACTTGGACTTGGACTGGCCTGCGTGGCGCCTTGGACTAATCTGCAAATTTGAAAGAAAATGGGACTGTTTTGCAATTAAACAAGAATTGGACTATTTTGAAAATTAAAAGAATTGGGACTGTTTTTGAAAAGAATTGGACTGTTTTGAAAATAAAATTGGACTCATTTGCAACTTAAAAAGGAATTTGGACTTATTTGCAAAAAAGGTAAAAATAGAATAAAAAATGGTAAAAAATGTAATTTGGAAAAAACGTAAAGTGAAACAGTTAAAAATGACAAAACGTACTAAAACGGACAAACTACCAAAATGAGGTATTTCAAAATACCTCTCTGTCAAAAAATTGTTTGAAGTGAAAAGACCAAAATGCCCCTAGGGACTAAAACGACTCAGACTGACTCAAACTGACTCAGACTGACTCAGATGCAAAACTAAGATGATTTTTGGACAAAATTTGATTAATGATTCATGCAGACAAGTTGAAAAGCCTCAGGGACAAATTGTAGGGACTAAAATGGGTTCCTTTGTAGGAAATGACCAAAATACCCTTTTGTATGATTTCATGCAAAAAATTGGAATAAAATGCAGGAAAATATGTAATGATTTTAGAAACCCTTTTTAAGGACTTGTAATGCAAGAAAACATTTTGGATGGTTTTAAATGCAAGAAAATTAGAGACGGAAGCAGTAAAATGTGCGGTCGACACACAGTAGACAACTGTAAAATAGACATAGTGAATTTGAAATTATCAGAACCAAAAAGAAGTTTGAACGAGTATTTTTAGGTCCAAAATGAGGGTATGACACTCACCTTATAGTACTATTGGACTCAGGGGGAGCTTACAAACCTCATACCCTAATAGTCAACTTGTTAATAAGATTAACAACAATTGAACATTTTAAGTACTAATGTTTGTCATCATCAAAAAGGGGGAGATTGTTGGAACAAAATGTGTTTAACACTACCTCTTGAGAGTTTTGATGATAACAAGGTATTAAAAATTGTCAATTGGATATGCTAATATTTGTTCAAGTGTACATGACCATAGACAAAAATTTGAGATCATCATTAGGTTCTGGAAGAACAAAAGAGAGCAAAGGAATCAACAAAAAGGAAGATTAAAGCGTCTGAAGAAAACTGCTCTTGAAGTCAAAAGTGCTTCTAAAGACAAAGTGCTCCTGAAGTGATGACGTCATCAGCAACGTCTCATCAGAAGCTGAAGATCACCAGAAGTTGTAGTTCGATTGCAACTTTCAGGTGGATGTTGTAACACCCCGTTTCCCAAAATAATATAATAATATATAAACATCATAGTTAATCAACATTCAACGGAGCATTACATGCATATTTCAAAATTTTTTTTTTATTTAAATAGAAACATAAAACTATTTAAATAATCCTCCAAAATAACATCTTTATAAAATAATCTGCAGCGGAATAATTGTCATAAAATCATCTCAAAAATTCTTATACGTCAACATATCTGGCACAAGGCCTCACCATAATAAAAATATCCTTCAGTGCTAATTAAATATTCATCAACATAATCCTTCAAATAAAATGATACATAAAGGAATGAAATCGTAACACATAAATCCCATCCCGTTACGTATCAGAGCCTACGACACAATGAGCCAACTCCTATCTATCCATCGCTACCTGCACTTGCCCACGAGGCGGCAATTCCAGCAGAAGGGGTGAGTTCACAAAACAAAAGCAATATATATATATATATATATATATATATATATATATATATATATATATATATATATATAATTCATAAAGTTGTATTGAAAAACAACAACAACAAGAACATTCATCATCACCATAATCATCAGCAATCTTCATTAACAATTCAACAATAATATTTAGATTCACCTTAAATAACAACACCGACAACAACGCCACTTGTGGTGACACCTCACCAACAACAACTCACACCTTAAACTTCTAATGCAAGACTCCATTAACGACTAATGCATTATGCAAATGTGGTACCAGCTACGCGCGTTGAATGCTAAGCATTCCGGGGCATAAGCCCCCACCAAAATGGATGGTTAAAGCATCCCAGGGCATAAGCCCTCACCAAAGTGAATGACTAGCATTCCAGGGCATGAGCCCTCACCAGTTGAATGTATAAACATTCTGGGGCATGAGCCCCCACCAATGCAAATGAGTATGAGACTCAAGGGGTATATCTACGTACAACCATACGACAAGAATAGTGGTGCATTTTCACCATGCAACCAACGACAACACCAACTAGGACACCTCCCCAACTAGACTCAACCACACCTCATCACCATGAACAATTGCAAACTTAGCATAGTATAATTCATTTCATTTCATATAAGATACATCCATATATGCATCATAAACATCTCCAATCTACAATTTTATCACTCCAAAAATTCTCTAAAAATTCAATAAAACACTTAGAAAGCTTAGGTTTGGGTTTAGAACACCTTAGGAAAAATCACATTTTGAGTCGCACAGGACTCACCTCGCTTGAGCGAGCAGCTGCTCGCTTGAGCGAACAAAAAGACGTAAGTCAGAGCTTCGCTCGCTTACAGCTCGCTTCTGGTTCGCTTAAGCGAACGGGCTATTTCCAAAATTCTGGGCAAAACCTGGCGTCTCTCGCTTAAGCGACGCAAATGACGAAAGTTGGGATTTCACTCGCTCGTGGTTCGCTCGTGGCTCGCTTAAGCGAGCGGCCAAAATTTCAGACTGGGCGTGGCAAAGTGTCACTCGCTTGAGTGACGGGTAGTTCGCTTGAGCGAGCGCTCATCTGGGCAGAATTATAACTTACGATTTCCTAACCCTTTTTCATCCAAAAACCCAATTTTTGATTCCCCAATCACCCAAAATGATTTTAGAATATGGTTATGGGTTCACTACTCGTTCAAGGCATCAAAATCACTTATAGAAACACAATCAACAGCACAAATCATCAATATTAGGCAATTCATCATACTCTTGAAACCTAAACCAGAACAACAATTTCAATCCAAATTCATGAAAATATACATATATATATTAACAATTGAATCATAAACCCACCCTTACCTGATTAGATGAATTAAACAAAAGCTACAACAATCCTAGCAATCTCCCCTTGGTTCTTGGCTCTACTCTTCTCTCTTCCCAAAAGTCTGTTTCTTTTCTCTGATACGTACAATTGTTTCTTACTGACTTCCTACTTTCCTTACTCTCTTACCAACTAAAGGGTAACTCCTTTTTACTCTTTACTCTCCCCCACTAAATTCTATTAATTTCTCCTTAATTCCATTAACTCTAAAATAAATATTATTTCTCCTATTTTATAAAATTCTACAAATAATTATAATAAATAATAACACACCAAATATTTCATATATCATTTATAAATTCAAGTAAAATACACCAAGCACACCAAAATCAATTAAAAATCACCACAAATCATAAAAATAGAATTTAGAGTGTTACAGATGTTGTAATGCCCTAGTTATTATTTAATTGTTTTTGGTTGATTTTAAGTATTTTATATGATTTATGTGATTATGTGGTGTGTTGTTATTTTATTATATAGTTATTTTTATTATTTAATAGAAATAAGTGAGAATTAATATTATTTGAGGTTTTGGGGGGTTATATTTTAATTAATAGAATTTAGTAGGAGTTAAGTGAAATGAAAAGAGGAGTTAAGGAAATATTAGTGGGAGTTAGAGAAGGCAGAAAACATTTTTCACGTTCAGTGAGTTTTTGGGAGAAAAAGGGAGAAGAGCCAAGGTAGCCAAGTGAAGAACCGGAGAGATTGTAGAGCTTTGATTCATCTGAAATTCAGGTAAGTGTGAGACTATCTCTCAATAATAATATTGTTATAATTCTGATTTTGATTTAACATGATGATTAGTTGGAATTGGGGTTAGGTTTTGGGAAATTGGCCATTGTTGAAAAATGAGTTGGATTGCTGATTGATATTGTTGTTTTGTGTTCTTTGTTGTGCATTGTTGTATGTTAGACCTGTAAATATCTGTTAGAACACGTTTTGGGTAATCAGGGGTTAAAAATTGGATTTTGGATGAGATAGGGTTAGAAAATCCGAGAGCTTTTTCACTACCCAGATGAATGGTCGCTTAAGCAAAAGACTCGTCGCTTAAGCGAGCAATCAAGCCAGCTGCCCAGATTCTTTTAGCGTTAGGTCGCTTAAGCGAATTGCCCGTCGCTTAAGCGAGTATTCAAGTTAGTTGCCCAGATTTTTCTATAGACATGTCGCTTGAAGTGAGCCACAAGCAAACCCCAAGCGAGCAGAAAACAACCATTTTGTGATGATCTCGCTTAAACGAGCAGGCCTTCGCTCAAGCGAGCTGGGCTTTTGTCAGCCACTTTTTTAGCTTTGTTTCGTGCATTAGGGGATCCGTCTGAGCATTCTAAAATGTTTATTTTAATTTTTATAACCTCTGTATATGCACTAAACCTTATAAAAACTTTTTGATAGATGAATTGGATTGATTTATGACAATTTGTGTTATGTTGATGAATTTTGCCGTGTGAATTGTTGTGTCATATTTGACTAAGTTGGGGAGTGTGTCATAGTTGATTATGCATGTTAGTAGTTGTTGTTGTTGTTGTTCTTGAGTTGTACGCAGATATGTATAGTTCGAGTCCATTTCATATTCATACCTTGTTGAGGGCTCATGCCCTGGAATGTTCATCATTCAACTGTTTAGGGCTTATGCCCTGGAACGCCTTGTCGTTCAATTGTTGAGGGCTCATGCCCTGTGAATGCTTTAACCATTCAAATTGTTGAGGGCTCATGCCCTGGAATGCCTTGTCATTCAAACGCGTTAAATGGTACCACATGCATATGCATTATTGCATTGTCGTTATTCGTCGTTGTGTCATTGCATAGTCGTTGTCGTTGGTTGAGCTATTGTTGTTGTTGTTGGTTGAATTTGAAGGTTATGATAATGTTGTTGATTATGAAATATATATATAAATTGAAGTATTTGTTGATATATAGGGTGTTAGACTCAATTGATGAATTATATCTCTATTATTGTTGTTTGTGAATCTCACCCCTTCTGCTTGAAAATGTTGCCCTTCGTATGGGTAACTTGCAGGTAGCGATGGCTAGTAGAGGTATTGGCTCAAGTGTCTTAGGGCTCTGATACATAATGGGATGGGGAATCGTCGCGATGTTTTCTTTCATTACTTTATGTATCAAATTTTGAAACATTATGTCGGAGTTTCATTATTGTTGAAGTTTTAAATGGTGTTGAAATAATGCTTATGACTGTTGGTGGCCTTTTGTGCCAATTTATCGAAGTTGTTAATGTTGAAAACAATTTTCCGCTGCAAATTATTAGTTGTTATATTTTGAATAAATAGTATATTTTCTATTTACGAATTTTTGAAAAGCAGTGTAATGCTCCGTTTGTTGATTTAATCTGATTTTATATTAATATTACGTTTTTGGGAAAACGGGGTGTTACAGATGCAATCGTCAGTAACGTACCCGTGGCACTTGTGGAACCGACAATATTTTGTTTTGTCGACCCCTTTCCTCTCTTGCGACGGGGCCTTTGGTGGCTTGACGTCAGCTTCTGTCAGATCGGCTATCGTGATCTCGACGAGGATTTTCTCCCTGGACATGGCCAAAGGTGTATACTCGGTGGAGCGACCGTTAGGTGCTTTGCCTTCACGAGTTACTTTTCCTACCTTCTTTCTCTCATGGACAGGCTTTCTAGAGGATTCATAAGCAGGCTCCTCCTTCCTGGATTTGTTGAGGCTGTCCGCGTACAGCTCCTCTTCGTACCTGATGTAGATCTTTGCAATCGCTAGGAACTCGTTGAGAGTCCTTGGACGATCTATAAGTCGATGGAATTTCTCCGTAATTTCTTGAACCATGTAACAGCCCCTCGTCATAGTGTAGTGATGAAGAGCTTGCATTTTACGGCGCCTTGCACCGATCGATACGTGAGAACTGCCTCGATGTTCTTGATGTGCTCATCTGGATCTGTCGTCCCATCGTACGAGTCCATCTGAGGAGGCTTCTCTAATCCGCGGGGGATAGGAACTTCCCGAATGCGCCATGTGAATGGACCATAAGCATTACGCGAAGGTGAGAAAAACACAAGAAGGGGGGGTTGAATTGTGCTAGTTTTTTCTTCGTTTTCTCTCAAGCTGAAATGCACAGACCAGAAGCAGTTCAAGAACAGTTTCTGAAGCGATGTTCAGAACTAGGTTGCAGCGGATAAAACAGAGAGAGAGAGAGAGAGAGAGAGAGAGAGAGAGAGAGAGAGAGAGAAGAAAGACACAAAGCAATTATATAGGTTCCTTCCACAAACCGGAAGTAGTCCTGTCCCCCTTGCACTTCCAAGGAGAGTTCACTAAAATGTAATATCTGATTACAAATGCTCACTGCTAAACTTAGCAAGAGACTTCAAATGCTCAAGCACAACTGCAAGAGACTTCCAATGCTCAAGAACACAATCAAGAGACTTCTATGCTCAAGCACACAAGCAAGAGACTTCTAATCAAACAGAATTACAAAGAAAATTGTTTGATACTGAACACTTGATATACAATCTGAGGTGCTCACAATACAAATCAGATACAGACTCTTTAACACTCTAGAATTTCTAAGATATGAACTTTGAAAATAAATTCTAAGTGAACTTTTGGATGCTGAACAATTTTTAAAGAGTTTTAGTGCTTTCAAATTGTTGTAGAGTCTTTTTGTTCTTCAAGTCTTCACTCCTTTATATAGAGGTGAAATGAACGTTGAGTTGCCAACACATCCAAAAAGAGTCGTTTTGAAGCTTTGATCAATCACCAATGATTCATTGCCTGAAATGGTTATTGTCCTATGTAGGATCAATTACAAATGCATTCCATGTATGAAGGAACATTGTTACAGGCAGAGCTGTTATCCTTGTCTTGTAGCAGAGACAAACTTTGTGTAGTGGAGGTAGTGGTTGTTCACTTTGTACAATTGTACTTTGTCAACGCTTAACAAAGAAACAATCGTCCAATGCTTTTGAATCCCTTTGAGTTAGCCGTTGTTACTCTTTTCCACTCTTTCACAATACTAAGACGACCTTGAATCCATTGAACAACTTTTGAATCTTTAAGTTTGCATCTCCTGATGAACTTTAGCTTCTGGTGATATTCAGCTTTTGATGAACTTGCTTCGGATGACGTCATCACTTCAGGAGCGCTATGTCTTCAGGAGCACTTTTGACTTCAGGAGTAGTTCTTCTTCAGATGCTCTTAAGCTTCGTTTTTGATAAATTCTTTGCTCTCTTTTGTTCATCCAGACCCTATAAATGATCTCAAATTTTGTCTATGGTCCTGTACACTTGAACAAATATTAGCATATCTAATTAACAATATTTTAATACCTTGTTATCACTCAAAACTTTTAAGGGTAATGTTAAACACATTTTGTTCCAACAGTCTCCCCCTTTTTGATGATGGCAAACATTAGTATATAGGGTATGAGGTTTTTAAGCTACCCCTGAGTCTAATTGTACTTTAAGGTGAGGTTTGTAAGCTCCCCCTGAGTTTTATTCTTGTTAATTAAATTCATTTAAAAAAAACGAATTAACTCGAAGAATATCTCACAATAAAAAGTTCTCAGAGCACAATGAGGTGAAAAAATGGTTCTATTAATTTAAATTCCTTGAAATTAAAATAATGGGGCTCAGAGTCTTTAAATACTATCTACTACTCCCCCTTTTGTCATTAACAAAAAGTAAATAATTTAAACAAAAAGAAGAGTTGAGAAAAACATAAAAATAGTTCAGAGTCAAAATAATACTTCCCTTTTAAAATCTATAAGGATATAAAGGTTCAAAGTCATAGAATAGTTAAGAAACAATCAGACCACATAATTGTTCAAAATCAAGCAATATATATTCAGAATCATTAATCAAGCAATACAATTTGAGAAGCATTAAATCCAAGCAATGTATCAGAGCAAGGTATAAGAATGAACGACAAGGTAGAAGTTCAGAAGCATTTAACAAAGTACAGAAGCAAATGAAAATAGAAATAAAAGACAAGCAATTAATGTGTGCAATCTAGGTTTAGGCTTGTTTTTGTTTCATCATTTCCATCAACTGCTTCATCATGTTCTGAGTTTTCTCAGCTTGTTGTTTCATTTCCAACTTGAAATCTTCATTGCTCTTAAGTAGCCTTTCCTCTCTGATTCTTGCTTCAGCCTGAGACTTGTATTCTAAAAGCATCACCTTCTGCTCCAGAAGCTCTTTCTTCAACTGGTGATTTTCCTTCTCCAGAAGTGTATTCCTTTTAAGCAAAGCCAGCTCAGAAGAAGCTTCTTTGAAGTTCAGCTTGGTTAACCAGTCCAGATTGAGCCCTTTAGGGTGAATTCTTGATGGAATGAGACTTCTTGCTTCCAAGCAAAGAGGAGTCTTCACCCATGTTCTAAGGATCTTCACTTCATCCAAATTAGAGATAACACCCTTTAACCATTCTTGAAGTTTAGCTTGAGCAAGCTCTTGTGCATCTAGGCATGATCTTTGAAGCTCTGAGAGAATGAAGTCCACTCTGTCTTTATGTCTAATCCAAAACTTCTCATAGTTGTCTTCATGGATTAGGTTATTCCTTGCTTGAATGAGACAGTTGAGCTCCTGAAATATACTTTCACATACATTTGAAAGAATAGTTGAATTGAGGAATAAGGTAGGTGGAGAGGGGACATTTTTTTTGGCTGGGGTTATAGGTTGTATGGCTAGATTGGATAATGAGGGTTGGTCATTTGTGAGGTTCTCAGGTTCATGAAGGTTTGTGGTTGTTGTTGACTGGCTTTCTGTTGTGAGTTCAGATGCATTCTGTTTAGAAGCAATCTGTTCAGAAGCACTCTGTTCAGAAGTGGTTTGTTCAGGAACGGTTAGTTCAAGAACAAGTATCTCATTGGTAGGAACAGAGTTATTGTTGTTTGATGCTGATGTATCTGAGTTTGGTGTTTGATGAGGGGGGCATTCTGTCATAACTTCATCAGAAGCTATGTCAGAGGCTATTTGTTGCTTAGATACATATTCCGACAGTTCACCTGAATAGTGGCTTTCTAGGTTAGATAAGATTGAGGATTCAGGAACATCTAAGTTTTGGGTTGTTGGTGAATTTGGTTTAGATGGTACATTTGTTTCAGATGCAAGATATGTTCCTACAAGATCACTTCCACCTTGTGTAGCAGCAGGTATGAATTGAATTGGTTCAAATACTGGTGGTTGCAATTGGTGATTTGCAGGTAGATGCTTGCATGCATCAATCCGTCTTTGTTGCAGACCAATCATTCTCTCCTCAACAGAAGGATACATTGGTTCAAAAGTATCATCTGGCTTTTGTGTGGTTTTGTTTTATGTTGATGGAGTTTTATTTATGGTTGAGTACACTTTGCTAAGTGGGATATCATCTTCAACAGATGATGAGGTTGATGATGAAAAAGATGAGGGTGAATTTGTTCTAGTGTTTGAGGAACTAGATCATAATTCAACTATTTCAACTTCTGTATGTAAAGCATCAGACATACCTTTAGGAGCTTCTGGACTCACAGGAGCTTCTGATGTGCCAGCATTTCCTTCCTTGGCTTCTTCAGATCCCACCAGGGCCAAAACCTCAGCTTCAGATGTTGCAAGCTCTTGCACCACTTCAGCAGCTTCAATTACTTGTTGAGCAGTTTCAGCAGCATCTTCTCTAGCTATGCCGAGGCTGGAACATCAATTTGTCTGGCCAGTTCCACAGCTCTTTGTACAGCTTCATCATTGACCTTCTTCCTTCTGACCTCCCTAGTCACAAGTTGAGTAGCTTCAGCAACTTGCTCTTCTTCAGCTTCAACATACTTTGATTCCTTTAACTTCCTAATGTAACGCCCTATTTAATTATTTGATTATTTTATTGGGTTTAGAGTCTATTTAAATGATTTATGTGATTTAAATGATTATGCGGTGTGTTGTTATTTTATTAAGTGGCTTTATTTGATTATTTAATAGAATAAGATTTGAAAATAAAATAATATTAAGATGTGAGAATTTAGAAAAGTTTAGTGGAATAAGTGAAATAAGATAAAGAGGGTTGAGGAAATAAATAGGAGAAACTAGGTCAGAAAGTTTTTCACGTGAAACCAGTTTTGGAGAAAGAGGGAGAAAACAAGAGAAGAGGAGAACCAAGAGGAGAAGCTTGTGATTTCATCATCTAAGGTAAGGGTGAGACTAGCTTTCTCTAATAATGGGTTATATGATTATGAAATTGAGTTTAACATGTTGTAGGTAGTGAATTTGAGAATTTGGGAATTAGGTTAAATTTCATAAAAATAATGTAGAAAATGTATGAATTGCATGAATTAATGTAAGGAAGTGTTGTCTAGGTCGTAGATTATCCGTAGGTATTGATTCCTATCAATTTTGGGGTTTGGGATGTCGAATTATGATTTATGGAGTGAGAATCTAGGTTTGTTCGCAGACCCTTCTATCATCGCTCGCCTTAGCGAGTGATTATCCTCGCCTAGCGAGTTGATGTAGTAGCCCGCCTAGCGAGCAAGTTATCCGCCCAGCGAGTAGTCTTAACTCGCCACAATGAGTGCTTTCCCCGCCTAGCGAGCTGTTCAGTAGAAAATAGTGATTTTTGGGAAAATGATGTTTTGGGTCAAGTCTTATATGATTTTGAGTGCCTTTTTATGTTTAAAAATTATTGGACTATTTTTAGAATCACATTGGGACATTAGGGAGTTAAAATTGGGATTTTTGGGTGAAATAGGTCACAAAGCCGTAGCCACCCAGTTTTGCTCGCTTTAGGCGAGTAACCTTCCTCGCCTCGCGAGTTGCTCTTGTTGTGTGCTCGCCACCGCGAGTAGATGTCCTCGCCTCATGAGCTGTGCAGTTTCAGACTGCCTGTATTGTATTCTTGTGCCGTTTTCAGTTGTTTCTGCTTTGATTTGAACTTTGTTATAAACATGTAAATTGTTGATAATTGGCTTACCTTTCCAGTAGCTTTGAATTGATATGCAAATCTCATATGATCGTTTTTATATAAATTTATGACGATGATGCCGTCAAAGTTGTAAGTTGTCTAAGTTGTCAAAGTTGTAAGTTGTTGTACGTTGTTGAAGTTGTAAGTTGTTGTCTAAGTTGTTGAAGTTGCATTGGTTGCTGAGTCCATGCATAATCATAATGTTGAGGGCTTATGCCTTGAGAGTTATTACTCTAATGTTGAGGGCTTATGCCCTGAGAGCTTATGCTCTATTCATGAGGGCTTATGCCCTGAGAGTTATTACTCTAAATGTTGAGGGCTTATGCCCTGATTGGTACCACATGCATGTTGAAGTCGTAGTCGTTGCATTTGTCAAGTGTTGGTGTCGTTGTTGATGCATTGTCGTTGTCGTCAAGTTGTCAACGATTTAATAAGTGGTTATTGAAGAATTATGTGAAGTATTAACATTGTTAATTGTTATTTATGTTGTTAAATTCTGTAGATGAATTATATGGTTATTATTATTGAATGTGAATCTCACCCCTTCTGTTTGAATGTTGCCTCTACGTGGGTAACGTGTAACACCCTGTTATCCCAACAACTAATTATTAATATAAAATCAGAGTAAATCAACAAAACGGAGCATTACACTGCTTTTCAAAAATTTCATAAATAGATTGAAAATACTATTTATTCAACCACGTCAACAACAAAATATTGCAGCGGAAAAATCTTTTAAAACATTACATCCAACAACATATAAATCTGGCACAAAGGCCCCAACAAAAGTAATATTTCAACATTTATTTTCAAAATGAAACTCCAACAACATGCTTCAAAATTTGATACATAAAGGAATGAAAATACAACAACTAATTCTCATCCTGTTATGTATCAGAGCCCTATGACACAAGAGCCACCACTTCTACTAGTCTTCGCTACCTACAAGTTACCCATACGAAGGGCAACATTTTCAAGCAGAAAGGGTGAGATTCACAAACAATAATAATAGAATTATAATTCATCAATTGAATCTAACACCCTAAATATCAACAAAATACTTCAATAATCAACATCATTATTATCACCTTCAAACTCAACTAACAACAACAACATCAACAACAACGACAACAACTCAATCAACGACGACGACTATGCAAGACACAACAACGACTAACGACAATGCAACAATGCATATGCGTGTGGTACCATTTAACGCGTTTGAATGACAAGGCATTCCAGGGCATGAGCCCTCAACAATTTGAATGGTTAAAGCATTCCAGGGCATGAGCCCTCAACAATTGAACGACGACGCGTTCCAGGGCATAAGCCCTCAACAGTTTGAATGATGAACATTCCAGGGCATGAGCCCTCAACAAGGTATGAGTATGAATGGACTCGAATTGTGTATATCTGCATACAACTCAACAACAACAACAACAACTACTAATATGCATAATCAACTATGCCATACTCCCCAACTTGGTCAAATGTGACACAACAATACACACGGCAAAATTCATCAACATGACGCAATTCTCATAAATCAATCCAATTCATATATCAAAAGGTTTTTATAAGGTTTAGTGCATATACAGAGGTTATACAATATAAAATAAACATTTTAGAATGCTCAGACGGATCTCCTAATGCACGAAACGAAAATCAAAAAGTGGATGAAAGAAGCCCAGCTCGCTTGAGCGTGGGCCTGCTCGCTTGAGCGTGCTAAATCACGTAAGGTCAGGTTCTGCACGCTCGCTGTTCGCTTACGGTACGCTTGAGCGACCTAAATCACGTAGCTTCAGGTTTTGCACGCTTGTTGCTCGCTTGTGGCTCGCTTGAGCATGCGGTCTATTGCAAATTCTGGGCACAAAGTTTGAATGCTCGCTTAAGCGACCATTCATCTGGGTTGGGAAAAACTCTCGGATTTTCTAACCCTATCTCATTCAAAACCCAATTTTTAACCCCTGATCACCCAAAATGTGTTCTAACAATTGTTTACAGGTTCAACATACAACAATGCACAACAAAGAACATAAAACAACAACATCAAACAGCAATTCAATTCATTTCTCAACAATTGCATTTTCTCCAAAACCTAACTCTCATTCTCTCAATTCCAACTAACATCATCTTAAATCCAAAATCAGAATTATAACAATGCTATTATTGAGAGATAGTCTCACCCTTACCTGAATTTAGATGAATCGAAGCTCTACAATCTCTCTGGTTCTTCCATTGGCTACCTTGGCTCTTCTCCCTTTTTCTCCCAAAAACTCACTGTACGTGGAAATGTTTCTGACTTTCTCTAACTCCCACTAATATTCCTTAACTCCCTTTTTCATTTCACTTAACTCCTACTAAATCTTATTAATTAAAATGTAACCCCCAAAACACCAATAAATTCTATTTCTCACTATATTTCTATCAAATAATAAAAACAACTATATAATAAAATAACAACACATCAAATTATCACATAAATCATTTAAAATCATATAAAATACTTAAAATCAATCAAAATAACTAGGGCGTTACAACTCTCCCCAACTTAAAGAATTTCGTCCTCGAAATATTACCTCAAGCAAACAACTCTGGATAAGACTCTTGCATCTTACTCTCCAGCTCCCAAGTCAAACTTTCACCATTTATTCCACTCCAAACAACCTTCACTAGAGGTATCTCCTTGCCTCTTAACTTCTTCACCTTACGATCTTCGATTCATAACGGTAAAGTCTCCACCGTAAGATTGTCTCTAACTTGCACATCATCTCTTGGAATAACATGCGAAGGATCCGCTAAATACTTCCGAAGCTGCGACACATGAAACACATCATGCTAATTCGAAAGATGTGGTGGCAAACCCACTCTATATGCCACTGTTCCAACCCTCTCAGATATCTGGTAAGGACCAATAAACTTCGGAGTTAACTTCTTAGACTTCAACGCACGACCTACACCGGTCATAGGAGTGACTCTCAGGAACACATGGTCTCCTTCTTGGAACTCAAGGTCCTTTCTACGGTTGTCATGGTAACTCTTCTATCGACTCTGCGACGCTTTCATCTTTTCTCTTATCATCTTGACCTTCTTCGTAGTCTGATGAACTAACTCTGGTCCCAACACCACACTTTCTCCCAACTCAAACCAACACAAAGGAGTTCTGCACCTCCGACCATACAAAGCTTCGAACGGTGCCATACCAATACTCGAATGGTAACTATTGTTGTACGTGAACTCTATCAACGGTAGATGACTATCCCACGCTCCACCTTGCTCAAGTACACACACTCTCAGCAAATTCTCTAATGACTGAATCGTTCTCTCCGACTGACCATCTGTTTGCGGATGATAAGCCGAACTTAACCTCAAATTTGAACCCAAGGCCTCTTGCAAACACCTCCAAAACCTTGAAGTGAACCTCGGATCTCTATCCGACACAATGCTCGATGGAACTCCATGCAACTTCACAATATCTCGAATATAAATCTCTGCCAACTGAGCTACAGGAAAGGTGATATTAATCGGAATGAAATGTGCCGACTTCGTCAGAGTAGTCGCAAAATCCATGGAGATGCTATCCCATTTCCATTCTGGCACATCTAACGGTGTCAACAACCCTGCAGGCTTTTGATGTTCAACTTTAGATTTCTGACAAGTCAAACAAACATAAACAAACTGTGCAACATCACGCTTCAACCCGGACCACCAAAACAATTTCTTCAAGTCATGATACATCTTTGTAGCTCTCGGATGAATACTTAAGCTACTTCTTTGACTTTCTTCTAAAATCAACTTTTTCAACTCATCATCATCAGGAATACAAATCCTTCCTCTGAATCTCAACACACCTTGGTCATCAACCTTAAAGTCACCATCTGCTGTTTGATCACCAGCAACCATCAAGTCTACAAACTTGAAATCAATTTTCTGCGCTTCCTTGATACTGTTCAAGAAATCACTATTGATCTTCAACATACCCAACTGCACACTCTGAGGTGACAACTCACAAACTAGGCCCAAATCCCTAAACTATTCAAGCAACTCAAACTCCTTTACCATCATAGCGGACATGTGCAACATCTTCCTACTTAAAGCATCTGCAACCACATTAGCTTTACCGGGGTGGTAATTCAGACTAAAATCATAATCTTTCAACAACTCAAGCCACCTTCTCTGCCTCATATTCAATTCTTTTTGATCAAATAAATATTTCAAACTCTTGTGATCGCTAAACACCTCAAACTTAGAGTCGTACAAATAATGCCTCCAAATCTTCAACACAAAGACCACAGCCGCCAACTCTAAATCATGCGTAGGATAATTCCGTTCATGAATTCTCAACTGTCTCAAAGCATAAGCCACTACCTTGCCATCCTACATAAGAACACCTCCTAAGCCTAACTTGGACGCATCAAAGTAAACAACAAAAGGTTCATCCGGCTTCGGTAAAATCAAAATTGGAGCAGTCGTCAACCGATGCTTCAACTCATTGAAACCATTCTCACACTGAGTACTCCACACAAAAGGTTTACCTTTACAGGTCAACTGAGTCAATGGAAGTGCCAACTTCGAAAATCCTTCGATAAATCTTCGGTAATAACCAGCCAAACTCTGAAAGCTCCTAATCTCTATGACTGACTTCGGAGTCTCCCATTGTGATACAACATCAACTTTCGATGGATCCACAACAATACCACTATCAGAAATAATATGGCTAAGAAAACTTACTTCACTTAACAAGAACTCACATTTGGACAACTTGGCATACAACTTCTTTTCTTTCAACACCTGCAACACAATCTTTAAATGCTCTGCATGATCTTCTTCATTTTTAGAATAAATTAGGATATCATCAATAAACACAACTACAAATTTATCCAGATAAGCATGAAAATTCTGTTCATATACTCCATAAATACACCAGGCGCTATGTAACACCGAAAGGCATCACTTTATATTCATAGTGTCCATATCGTGTCCTAAAGGCCGTCTTCTGCATATCTTCATCCTTCACCTTAATCTGATGGTAACCTGACCTCAAATCAATCTTACAAAACACACGTGCACTCACTAACTGATCCATCAAGTCATCAATTCTTGGAAGTGGATACCTATTCTTTATCGTCACTTTATTCAACTGACGGTAATTGTTATCGCAATTTTCGGGTGTCAAGTCATTAATTAGGCTTGAACCTTTCAATCATTGATATCTCTATTTTTTTTTGGGGAAGGGAGAAATTGAGATAAACCCTTAGAAATTCTGAGTTCGGGGGCAAGTTTCGCTACGGGAAGGTGTTAGGCACCCATAACGACTATAGTACTCTATAGGAGCCGTTTTTCTAGATTTACGTATACGCTTTATTTTTAACGCTATTCATTGAAAAGAGATTGTTTTTAAGAATGGGGGGAGGAGTGTTTGGATTTTATTTTTATTGGACTTGGAGAGGTTTTGACCTCTTGCCTACATACCCTTTTAAGGGATCAAACTCCATGTAGTTCTCTCTCAAAAAGATTTTGTGAGTTTTGATTGATTTTAATTTTTTGTGGAAATGGTTTTGAAGATGAGAGAGAGGCCGTAAAGGCTTGAGAAAGAAAAATTGGTGAGGTTGGTCAATTATTAAAGAAAATAGTCTAAGTAGGCATTATTTTTCATTTGAATTTTGACTAAGGAAAGAAAAGAAAATACAATGGAGTTTTGACTCCAAGGTTTATTGGAAAAAGAGTTGTTTCAAGTGATGAAGTTGTTAACACTTTTTGAAAAAAATGATTTTTCTAAGTTTTGCGCTTCCTAAACATACATCTAACGGTAAGACATACAACGTATGTGCGTGTCGGTGCTTGTGTCGGTGTACATCATTATAGTGTCCATTGTCCTTTACATTGGCCCTAGTTTACATTCTATGGTCTTGCAAGAAATTGAAATAAAAGAAACTACCTGAAAATTAAAAGATTGAATAAATCCTACACTAAAGGATGAAGTGGAATGCTCAATGTGCATGGAACATAAAATGGTTAGTAAAGCAAGATGAAATGATAGTAAAATGTTAAACAAAGAAAAACAATAACAAAGTACGAAAAAAAATGGGAAGAAAAATGCATGCAAATTAACATTACTTACAAAGCAAGAAACTAACAAGTAAACTTTGCAAAAAGGACAAGAAACTAACAAGTAAATGGCAAAATTGGAAGCTAACATATAAACTTCGCAAGACAAGAAACTAATCAATTACACTAACAAGATTGCAAGCTATCATTCATCATTTCCAAGTAGTAAGCCAGAAATTAACAAGATTAGAAATTAACAATTAACATTGCAAAATGACAAACTAAAAATTAAACTAACATCATTAGAAATTGACAATTAACATTGCAAGATTGTAAATGAAAGTTAAATTAGTAAAATTGGGAATCAACAAATAACATTGCAAAATTGTTAATGAAGACTAAACTAACAAAATTGAAAACATTGCAAAAATTGTGAACAAAAATCAAACTTATCAAGATTGAAAATATTGCAAAATTAAGAACAAAAATCAAATTAACAAAAGTGAAAATATTGCAAAATTGTAAACAAAAATCAAACTAACAAGATGGGATGAATTGGCATGAAGTCAGAGGTGATCACATCACAAAATCAAGTGCCAAACATCACTATCACATGACAAGTATTTGGATCAAGAATCATGCAAGGAACTTCACAAAAAAGATACAAAATATACAAATCAATAGAAAAAATTAGCACATATTATTTTTATCAGTTTTAAACACGTAAAAATATCACAAAACAGTCGAAGAAAGTATCAAGAACACATAGCACTTTTTTGGAATTTTTTGTGGGAAAATTAGAGTGCACAGGTGTTCAGGTAGCAAGAACAGGGGTAAGTATAGCAAAAAAAAATTCAAGAAGAACAAAAGAAACTAAAAAGCCTAAGTCTACCCGGCCCAAACCCACGAGGCTTGATGGATCCGGATCTCCAGAACGTCTCAGAGGCATTGGATTGATCCAGATCCATCAAGACCTAGATCCAACGATCTCCAGGCGCAAGGCGCTGGATCGGGTCAGAACCCACCCGGTCCAGCACTTATATAAAAGGTCTTTGGCCCGGTTCAGTCATTTTTTCAGAACGTGTCTCTTTCTTCTCCTCACCTCTCTCTCTTCTCTCCGGTGAAGCTTCATCTTCTCCGATGAAACCCTAACCCTAAAACCTTCAATCCTACCCAGAATTTCATGAATCATAGCTTAAACGCCTCGTCTCGTTATTCTAAACATGAATCTATCACTGAAAGCTACATGCATCCGTTGAATCAACGTAGATCTTGAATCCTTTTTTACGGATTTCAAACGGCCTTGGTTCTTTCTTTTTGTTCAAATCTTTTGTTCAAATGAAATTCTTGTGGATTCATAGGTTTACAACGGTTAATACACGTTGTAAACCATGAAATCCTTTACGGTTTTGGAAATTTTTTAGGGTTTCAAATTTTTTTTTGAACCAAACCTTTTGAACCCCTACGGATCTACATTGATTCGGACTCGTTGATGTTCTTGAGTATGAAAGAGGTGAGTTTTAGTGTTCACCTGTGTTTTATTCGGAGATTCGAACTAGAATCTTCAGAATTCTTTGGATTTGATTCGGTTTCGTTGATTTTGGCTTGAAATCCGAAAATAAATCGGTGATTCTTCTTCTTCTTCTTCACCGGTTCAAAACCTTTGAACTTCTTTCCCTTTTCTTCTCAATTTCCCTCCTTCTGCGATCACGCTTGAGTTCGCTGTTTTTAACAGTGGATTCGCGCTTGAATTGTAGAGGGGAATGGCTCAGTGATGAAGATTCAGCATTGAATCTCTGAGAGCTATCACGAATTCCACTGCATTATGCTTGAATCTGATTCTGGAAAAATTAGGGTTTGATGGAACTGTTCTTCATGTTCATGAATTTTCTCTTAGTTTTTGTGGATTTGATTCTAACTGAATAAAGAGAGAAAATGATTGAGTGTTTGTGATGTGGCGTGAATTGTGTGGCTTTTTCTGACTGGTATAGTGAGTGGCCTTTTATAGGCTGCCATGTGTGCTTCTGAACCAATGGGGTTATGACACCTGGACTTGGACTGGCCTGCATGGCACCTGGACTTTTCTGCAAAAAAGACTTTGAGGACTAAACTGCAAAAGAGTAAAGAAAAAGGACTAATTCGCAATTAAAAGAATTTGGACTGTTTTGTAATTTAAAAAAACTGGACTGACTTGAAAATAAAATTTGGACGTAATTGCAATTAAAAAACATTTGGACTTATTTGCAAAAAAAAAAGTAAGATAAAATTGGTAAAAAAAAGTAATTTTGCAAACAACGTAAAGTGAAGCAGTTAAAAAAAACAACAAAATGGACTAAAACGAACAAACTACCAAAATGAAGTATTTTAAAATACCTCTCTGTCAAAAAATTATTGATGTGAAAAGACCAAAATGCCCCCTAAGGACTAAAACGACTCAGACTGACTCAGACCGACTCAGATGCAATGCTGAGATGATTTTTAGACAGAAGTTGATTAATGATTCATGCAGACAAATTGAAAAGACCCAAAGACAAATTGTAGGGACTAAAATGGATTCCACTATAGGAAATGACCAAAATGCCCTTTTGTATGATTTTTATGCAAAAATTTGGAATAAAATGCAAGAAAATATGCAATGGTTTTAGAAACCCTTTTTAATGACTTGTAATGCAAGAAAACACTTCGGATGCTTCAAACTATGCGTTTGAAGCACAGTAGAAAATTGTAGAGTAAAACACGGTGAATCTGAGAAGTATCAGAGGTAGAAAAGAAATTTGAAGGAGTATTTTTAGGTCCAAAATGAGGGTATGACAGTAATCAATACACAACCGCATGCTACCATCCTTCTTCTTGACCAACAATACCGGCGCTCCCCAAGGTGAAACACTCGGTCTTACAAACTTCTTATCAAGCAAATCTTCCAACTGTTTCTTCAACTCTGCTAACTCGGACGCCGACATACGAGAAGGCACCATTGACACCGGCTTCGTTCCTGGAACAAGGTCAATTGAAAATTCAACCTCCCTTTCTGGTGGTACATCAGGAATCTCATCAGGAAAAACTTCTGGAAATTCATTTACAACCGGCAACCTATCAATTACAACTTGATTCTCCACCGACAAATGCGCCATCAATTACATTGTGATCCCCTCGCGTTCTAATTGCTTCAGCTGCTTAGTGGTTAGGAATTCCGCTCCACTCTTTTCTTCAGCAGAAGAAAAATGCACCGCCTTACTAAAGCAGTTGATATGAACACGGTTATATTCTAACCAGTTCATCCCAAAGATAACATTCATACCCGTCAACGGCAAACATACAAGATCAACTTCGAAATCTCTACCAAACATAGACAATTGACAACTCAAACAAACAAGAGAAGTAGTTACTGAACCCTTAGCTGGAATTTCAACAACCATTTCTCCATTCATATCAGACATAATCAGACCCAACTTACGTGCACATTCAACAGCAATGAAACAATGGGTAACACCAGTATCAATAATAGCAATTAAAGGAATACTATTAAAGAAACAAGTACCTCTGATAAGTCGGTCTTCATTACTAGTTTGCGTACCAGTCAATGCAAACACCTTGCCACTAGCGTGAGTCTTCTTAGGCTTCGTACACTGCGAGTGTAACGCCCATTTTTGATTATTTAATTATTTGAATTATTTGAGGAGTCTAGATATGTTTATTAATATATTATGAGATGTTGAATTAAGATTTAATATGATTTTATGTGACGTGGTGACTTATTTTATTGTTAAATAAAATAAGATTTGAAAATAAAATAAAATATTTAGTTGTGGGTTAGTTTTGGATTTTAGAGAGTTTTGTGGGGGAAAGAGTAAATAAGATAAGATTTGTTGGGAGTATATAAAGGGAAAATTAGGTCAAGGAGTCAGTAATACGCGTTACTGAGTTTTGGAAAAAGGGAGAAACGGCCAAGTGGAGAGAAGAAGCTTAGAGGTCTGCGATTTATGCAATTCTAAGGTAAGGGTGAGCCTAGCAATTTAATTATGTTATTCTGTAATTCATCTAATCAGGATTAACAAACCTAGGGCTGTTTTAAGAGAATTGGAATTAGGTTAAAAGTGGAGAAAAATCATGAATTAAGCCATAAAGCTGTAGAACAGATGTATAAGATGAGTACAGAACGTAGATTAATCATAACATTGATGTTTCTGAGAGTTTAGACGTTTAAGATGATGAATTTGGGACCCTTTGAGTGAATTTTCGCAGAATCCGTAAGCAACCTGTTCATCGCTCGCCTAGGCGAGCTATGCATCTCGCCGCGGCGAGTAGACCTAGATCGCTCGCGAGGCGAGCAACCCAACTCGCCATAGCGAGCAGGACCTCTAGTTACTCGCGAGGCGAGCATTCCCACTCGCCATAGCGAGTTCTGTCAGAACTCAGAACCTGTTCTGTTGCGATCTGTTTTCGCATGTGACCTTGAGAGATGACCTTGGGGTAGCTTAAGAGACTTTTAATGATGCTTAACATAATCTGTAATGATGAGATACGATGATTGAGATGATTTGTGATGACTTTATGATGCTTATATGTGATATATGAATCGAATAAGTGATGAATACTTGATTTACATGCGATGTTTTGCTATATTGATGTTATACCTTGTGATGTACTTGCTGCCATGTTGCTGTTTACTTATGTATAGTTGCTGCATGTGTCAGTCTATGATGATTAAGATGTTCTGCGACGTTTATGATGTTAACTTGTTTAAGTTAAAGTATGTTGAGTCTCATGCATACTCATTCTATGATGAGGGCTTATGCCCTGGAGTTTTTGCTCACCAGCGACGAAGGCTTATGCCTTGGAGTATATTTATACTCATAGCGACGAGGGCTTATGCCCTGGATTGGTACCACATGCATATAAGACGTTAGGGTTGCATAGTCAAGTGATGTTGTCGAGTCGAGTCGTCTAAGATGTTTATTAAGATGTTTATGATGATGATTATGACGATGCTAAATGATGTGTTGTTTAAGTTGATGCTGTATATGCTAGATGTTTAACTGTGATATGTTGAATTGTGTTTGATTGTTGATTGTGATTATTTAATTACATGTTTAATATAATTATTTGTGAATCTCACCCCTTCTGCTGGAATTGTCGCCTTGTGGGCAAGTGCAGGTAACCAAGATTAGGCGCTGTCGTGTGAGGCTTTCTACGGTTGTGTCTAGGTGCTCTGATACGTAACGGGATGGGGAAACCTTACTTATACTTTCTCTGTTCCTTGCGTATTATGTTATTCTATATGATTCTGTTTTTTCTTTGAGACGTTGATGAGGCCTGCGTGCCAAAGACTTTTGAGATGACTTTTATGACTTTCCGCTGCAATAAATGAGTAACATTTTATGACTACCTTTATGAAGAGTTAAATGAAATATTTATTCATTACTTAAGATGTTTGAGAATGTGATGCCCTGTTTATGTGTTTACTCTGATATATGATTATCTTTTTAAAGAAATTTTTACGCTGGGAAAACGGGGTGTTACAATTGGTATCAGAGCAGGTCGGTCCGTCCGGCCAAGTAGAGAGTCGAGTGACGTTGTCTTAGAGTTAGAATAATATAGTTGTATTATTCTAACTTATGTTTGCTTTGTAGAGGACTAAGATGGCTGGAAGGAACGATGCTGCGATTGCTGCTGCCCTGGAAGCTGTTGCTCAAGCGGTGGGACAACAACCAAATGCAAATGCTGGTGCTAATGCTGAGGTCCGTATGCTAGAGACCTTCCTGAGAAACCATCCTCCTACCTTCAAGGGTAGATATGATCCAGATGGAGCCCAGACATGGCTCAAGGAGATTGAGAGAGTGTTCCGGGTGATGCAGTGCACTGAGGTGCAGAAAGTGCGTTTTGGTACGCACATGCTAGCTGAGGAGGCTGATGACTGGTGGATTAGTCTTCTACCTGTTCTGGAGCAAGACGGTGCTGAGGTTACTTGGGCCGTATTCAGAAGGGAATTCCTCGACAGATACTTGCCAGAGGATGTTCGGGGAAAGAAAGAGATCGAGTTCCTGGAACTTAAGCAAGGGAACATGTCAGTGACTGAGTATGCGGCAAAGTTTGTGGAGCTAGCTAAATTTTATCCACATTATACCCCTGAGACTGCTGAATTTTCCAAGTGCATCAAATTTGAAAATGGATTGCGTGCTGATATCAAGAGAGCTATTGGGTATTAGAAGATTAGAAACTTTTCTGAACTGGTGAGTAGTTGCAGGATCTACGAGGAAGACACTAAGGCTCATTACAAGGTGGTTAATGAGAGGAAAGGAAAAGGGTAGCAAAGTCGTCCTAAGCCCTACAGTGCCCCTGCAGATAAGGGCAAGCAAAGAGTTAATGAGGAGAGGAGACCGGTTAAGAAAGATGCTCCTGCTGAGATTGTCTGCTATACTTGTGGAGTGAAAGGCCATAAGAGTAATGCTTGTCCTGGAGAGGTAAAGAGGTATTTCCGTTGTGGCAAGAAGGGTCATACTACTGCTGATTGCAAGCATGGTGATATTGTATGCTTTAATTGTAATGAGGAAGGTCACATTGGTTCACAATGCAAGAAGCCTAAGAAGGCTCAGACTACTGGGAGAGTTTTTGCCTTGACTGGTACACAGACGGAGAGCGAGGATCGCTTGATCAGAGGTACTTGTTATTTTGATAATATACCTTTAGTTGCTATTATTGATACTGGTGCTACACATTGTTTTATTGCTCTTGATTGTGCTGCTAAGTTGAATCTTGCTGTGTCTGTTATGAATGGGGAGATGGTTGTTGAAACTCCAGCTAAGGGTTCGGTGACTACTTCCCTTGTGTGTTTAAGATGTCCTGTGTCTATGTTTGGTCGTGATTTTGAGATTGATTTAGCGTGTCTACCGTTGATTGGGATGGATGTGATTTTGGGGATGAATTGGTTGGAGTACAATCATGTTCTGATTAATTGTTTTAGCAAGACGGTGCATTTTTCTTCTCCCGAGGAAGAGAGTGGGGCAAAATTCTTATCTACTAAACAGTTGAAGCAGTTGGAACGCGATGGAATTATGATATTTTCCTTGATGGCGTCTTTATCTATTGAGAATCAGACAGTGATTGATAAGTTACAAGTGGTATGCGATTTTCCAGAAGTTTTCCCAGATGAGATTCCTGATGTGCCTCCGGAAAGAGAAGTTGAATTTACGATCGATCTTGTTCCTGGAACGAAGCCTGTGTCTATGACGCCTTATCGTATGTCAGCTTCTGAGTTGGCTGAGCTGAAGAAACAGTTAGAGGATTTGCTTGATAAGAAGTTCGTGAGACCTAGTGTTTCACCATGGGGGGCTCCAGTGTTGTTGGTCAAGAAGAAAGATGGTAGTATAAGGTTGTGCATCGACTATCGACAGTTGAACAAAGTAACGATAAAGAATAGGTATCCACTTCCAAGAATTGATGACTTAATGGACCAGTTAATGGGTGCTTGTGTGTTTAGCAAGATAGATTTGAGATCAGGTTATCACCAGATTAAAGTGAAGGATGAGGATATGCAGAAGACGGCATTTAGGACGCGTTATGGACATTATGAGTATACGGTGATGCCTTTCGGTGTTACTAACGCACCTGGCATATTTATGGAATATATGAATAGGATCTTCCATGCTTATTTGGATCGCTTTGTTGTGGTGTTCATTGATGATATTCTGGTTTACTCCAAGACTGAAGAAGAACATGCTGAGCATTTGAAGATCGTCTTGCAAGTGTTGAAAGAGAAGAAGCTTTTTGCTAAGTTGTCTAAATGTGAATTCTGGTTAAAAGAAGTAAGTTTTCTTGGCCATGTTATTTCTGGCAATGGCATTGCGGTTGACCCGTCTAAAGTTGAAGCTGTAACGCCCGTTTTGAACTATTCTATTTATTTAATTATTTGATTGAGTTTAGAGTCTTTTTAAATAATTTATTTGATTTATGGTGATGTGTGTTATTTTTGTGTTATATGTTGGTGTTTTAGTAGCATATTATATTATAATATATATGTTATTTGGTGTAGAGATATTATGTTATTTGGTGTAAAAATATATTTGTTATGTGGTGTAGAAATACTATGTTATTTGTTATAAAAATATATGTGTTATTTGGTGTAGAGATATTATGTTATTTGGTGTAAAAATATATTTGTTATGTGGTGTAGAAATACTATGTTATTTGTTATAAAAATATATGTATTATTTGGTGTAGAAATATATATGTTATTTTGTGTAAAAATATATTGTGTTATTTGTTATAGAAATATGTTTGTTATGTAGAGATATATTTGTTATAGAAATATGTTTGTTATGTAGAGATATATTTGTTATAGAAATATGTTTGTTATGTAGAAATATATTTGTTTTAGAAATAATAAGATACAATGATATAATATAATATATATTTTGATGATGTGTGCTTTTATGTATTTTTAGTATTATCTTATTTGATTTATAATATAATATATTTAATTAAATATGGGTTGTTACATAATTTTAGAGAATTTGAGGGAAGGAGTAGAAATAAGATAAGATGAGTAAGAGAATATAAATAAGAGAATTAAGGTTAGAATTATTTAGTACGTGATATAACTTTTGGAGAAACCTAGAGAAAAAGAGAGGAGGCGCGAAGGAGAGAAGAAAAACCTAAGAAGAACGCAGCTTGATTCAGGAGACCAAATTAAGGTAAGGGTGAGCCTAACTTTCATTATATTAAACTGTAATTCAATTCAATTATGATTAACAAGAGATGGATGAGTTTTTGAGAGAATTAAGAACTAGGTTAAGGTGAATGAATTAAAAGATGAAGTTGAAAGGTGAGAATTAATGAAAACTAGTTTAGGTTTCGAATTGAGTTTCTAGTCTTAAAAAGAGTGGATAATCTAGTAGGTTAATGAATAATTAATGTTCTAATGATAGGATAATCATAGGGTGATGTTTAAGGTCATGTTTTGAGGGTATTGGATCGAAAACGGAGTAGAAAAGGTTTCCCCAAGGCGAAACCGCAACTGAACTGCGATTTTGCTGTCGCTGTGCAAAACACGT
Source organism: Medicago lupulina (assembly GCA_958299785.1). Classification (NCBI taxonomy): domain Eukaryota; kingdom Viridiplantae; phylum Streptophyta; class Magnoliopsida; order Fabales; family Fabaceae; genus Medicago; species Medicago lupulina. The sequence goes on from OY283142.1 coordinate 41,735,693, forward strand.
TACTTGTTGTCTCAGTTGGACAAGTTTAAGTTCCGAACTGGGTCTTGGTGTAAACATGAAAGTTGTAGATAATTGAGTTAGCTTTCTAATGGCTCTGGAGTGACTAGAAAATTATTTGTAGATTTTGAGTTATGATGAAAATAGTCCAAGTAGGTCTTGAGAAAACTTTAAGAAAACTTAGCATAACTAATCCCAAGTTAGTCCAAAGACTTAGGGTTGGTTTCCAAACTTCAAACTTAGGTATTAGGGATTTAGTTGAGGTGTTTTATGAGTATTTGGCTTATGTCTTATTTAATCATACTTGATTACTTTTGAAGAATGTTATTGCTTATGAATTATGAATGATGAGTGCATAATGTGCTATACTTATAAAGTTAATGTTATGATTTGATGTTGTTGATAATGATTATGAATCATATGTGCATTATGTGAACTATATTGTAATATATGTGATGCCTAAATGATGAATTTTTGATGTTGTTATATGATTGATGGTTTGCTGCCATGTTGCTGTTATTATTTAATTAAAGCTGCAAGAGTCGGTCTATGATGTGAGATGTTGTCCAATTTGTTGGAGTCATATGAGAAGTGTCGTGATGTCTAAGACGTAAGTGATTGAGTCTCATGCATACTCATTCAGAGATGAGGGCTTATGCCCTGGAGTTTTTACTCACCAGCGACGAGGGCATATGCCCTGGAGCTTTTGCTCACTAGCGACGAGGGCTTATGCCCTAGGAGTATATTTATGCTCAAAGCGACAAGGGCTTATGCCCTGGATTGGTACCACATGCATATAAGATGTCTAAGATGTTTAAGATGTTAGAGTTGCATAGTCGAGTTGCACTGTCGAGTCGAGTTGTTTAAGATGTTTTGTGATGATGTTTAAGATGTTTTGTGATGATGTTCTTTGATGATGATTAAGATGTTTTGTGATGATGATTCTTTGATGATGTTTAAGATGTTTAGTGATGATATTCTTGATGCTGCTTAAGATGTTATGAGATAAATATTTGAGACGTGCTTATATGTTAATTGTTGTTAAACTTAATTGTTGAATTATCTGTTTATTATATTGTTTGTGAATCTCACCCCTTCTGCTGGAATTGCCGCCTTGTGGGCAAGTGCAGGTAACCAAGATTAGGTGCAGTCGTGTGAGACATTCCTCACTATGTCTTAGGTGCTCTGATATGTAACGGGATGGGGAATCTTGTCAAATGCTTTTCTGTTCCTTGCATGTCAATTATAATTTTATAAATACTAATTTTAGATAAACTTTTGAAATGTTATGAAGAGGCCTGCGTGCCAAGACTTTTAAGATTCCGCTGCAATGTTTTGAGAAGTTTAATAACTATTTTTATGATGAATGAATTGTTATTCATTTCCTTTGAGATGTTTTAAGAAAGTGATACTCCGTTTATGTGAAAACTCTGATTTAATTTACGAAATTTTTACGTTGGGAAAACGGGGTGTTATAGAAGCGGTATCGCAATGGGAGACTCCTAAGTCGGTTACAGAAATTAGAAGCTTTTTGGGATTAGCGGGTTATTACCGAAGGTTTATAGAGGGATTTTCCAAGTTGGCTCTTCCACTAACGCAGTTGACGTGTAAAGGTAAATCTTTTGTGTGGGATGTTCATTGTGAGAACAGTTTTAATGAGTTGAAGAAGCGCTTGACGACGGCTCCAGTCTTGATTTTGCCGAAGTCTGACGAACCTTTTGTGGTGTATTGTGATGCGTCCAAGTTGGGTTTAGGTGGTGTGCTTATGCAAGATGGTAAAGTGGTAGCTTATGCTTCAAGGAAATTGAGGATTCATGAGAAGAATTATCCGACGCATGACTTAGAGTTGGCAGCTCTGGTCTTTGTATTGAAAATATGGAGACATTACTTGTATGGTTCAAGGTTTGAGGTGTTTAGTGATCACAAGAGTTTAAAGTACTTATTTGACCAGAAGGAATTGAATATGAGACAACGAAGGTGGCTCGAACTATTGAAAGATTATGACTTCGGTTTGAATTATCATCCAGGCAAAGCTAATGTGGTTGCAGATGCCTTAAGTAGGAAGACCTTGCATTCCTGATAATGAGGAAATGAAGAAGATGATTCTGGCAGAGAGTCATAGAAGAAGCTTGAGTATTCATCCAGGAGCTACGAAGATGTATCATGATTTAAAGAAGCTGTTTTGGTGGTCTAGTTTGAAGCGAGATGTGGCACAGTTTGTATACTCTTGTTTGATTTGTCAAAAATCGAAGGTTGAACATCAGAAACCTGCTGGATTGTTGACACCCTTAGATGTGCCAGAGTGGAAGTGGGATAGTATATCCATGGATTTTGTGACGAGCTTGCCGAATACTCCTAAGGGGAATGACGCCATTTGGGTGATTGTTGATAGATTGACGAAATCGGCTCATTTTCTACCGATTAATATTAGTTTTCCTGTAGCCCAGTTGGCAGAGATTTATATCAAGGAGATTGTGAAGCTGCATGGTGTTCCTTCGAGCATCGTATCAGATAGAGACCCGAGATTTACTTCTAGATTTTGGAAGAGTTTGCAAGAGGCTTTAGGTTCTCAGTTGAGGTTGAGTTCGGCCTATCATCCGCAAACGGATGGTCAGTCGGAGAGGACGATTCAGTCGTTGGAGGATTTATTGAGGGTGTGTGTACTTGAGCAAGGAGGAACTTGGGATAGTCATCTTCCATTGATAGAGTTCATGTACAACAACAGTTACCATTCGAGTATTGGAATGGCACCCTTTGAGGTTTTGTATGGGCGGAGATGCAGAACTCCGTTGTGTTGGTTTGAGTCAGGCGAAAATGTGATGTTAGGACCGGAGATTGTTCAACAGACTACTGAGAAGGTAAGAATGATCCAAGAGAAGATGAAAGCGTCGCAGAGTCGACAAAAGAGTTATCATGACAAGCGTAGAAAGGACCTTGAGTTCCAAGAGGGAGATCATGTGTTCCTAAGAGTGACTCCTATGACCGGTGTTGGCCGTGCGTTGAAGTCAAAGAAGTTAACCCCAAAATTTATCGGTCCGTATCAGATATCAGAGAGGATTGGGGCGGTGGCATATCGTGTTGGATTGCCACCACATTTATCGAATTTGCACGATGTTTTTCATGTGTCGCAACTGAGGAAGTATGTTCCGGATCCGTCTCATGTGATCCAAAGTGACGATGTGCAAGTTCGGGACAACCTTACGGTTGAGGCCTTACCAGTGAGGATTGATGACAGAAAGACGAAGACGCTGAGAGGCAAGGAGATACCTCTCGTTAGAGTCGTTTGGTCAGGAGCGACTGGTGAAAGCTTGACGTGGGAGTTGGAGAGTAAGATGCTGGAATCATATCCAGAGTTGTTTGCTTGAGGTAATTTTCGAGGACGAAAATCTTTTAAGTTGGGGAGAGTTGTAACGCCCATTTTTGATTATTTAATTATTTGAATTATTTGAGGAGTCTAGATATGTTTATTAATATATTATGAGATGTTGAATTAAGATTTAATATGATTTTATGTGACGTGGTGACTTATTTTATTGTTAAATAAAATAAGATTTGAAAATAAAATAAAATATTTAGTTGTGGGTTAGTTTTGGATTTTAGAGAGTTTTGTGGGGGAAAGAGTAAATAAGATAAGATTTGTTGGGAGTATATAAAGGGAAAATTAGGTCAAGGAGTCAGTAATACGCGTTACTGAGTTTTGGAAAAAGGGAGAAACGGCCAAGTGGAGAGAAGAAGCTTAGAGGTCTGCGATTTCTGCAATTCTAAGGTAAGGGTGAGCCTAGCAATTTAATTATGTTATTCTGTAATTCATCTAATCAGGATTAACAAACCTAGGGCTGTTTTAAGAGAATTGGAATTAGGTTAAAAGTGGAGAAAAATCATGAATTAAGCCATAAAGTTGTAGAACAGATGTATAGGATGAGTACAGAACGTAGATTAATCATAACATTGATGTTTCTGAGAGTTTAGACGTTTAAGATGATGAATTTGGGACCCTTTGAGTGAATTTTCGCAGAATCCGTAAGCAACCTGTTCATCGCTCGCCTAGGCGAGCTATGCATCTCGCCGCGGCGAGTAGACCTAGATCGCTCGCGAGGCGAGCAACCCAACTCGCCATAGCGAGCAGGACCTCTAGTTACTCGCGAGGCGAGCATTCCCACTCGCCATAGCGAGTTCTGTCAGAACTCAGAACCTGTTCTGTTGCGATCTGTTTTCGCATGTGACCTTGAGAGATGACCTTGGGGTAGCTTAAGAGACTTTTAATGATGCTTAACATAATCTGTAATGATGAGATACGATGATTGAGATGATTTGTGATGACTTTATGATGCTTATATGTGATATATGAATCGAATAAGTGATGAATACTTGATTTACATGCGATGTTTTGCTATATTGATGTTATACCTTGTGATGTACTTGCTGCCATGTTGCTGTTTACTTATGTATAGTTGCTGCATGTGTCAGTCTATGATGATTAAGATGTTCTGCGACGTTTATGATGTTAACTTGTTTAAGTTAAAGTATGTTGAGTCTCATGCATACTCATTCTATGATGAGGGCTTATGCCCTGGAGTTTTTGCTCACCAGCGACGAAGGCTTATGCCTTGGAGTATATTTATACTCATAGCGACGAGGGCTTATGCCCTGGATTGGTACCACATGCATATAAGACGTTAGGGTTGCATAGTCAAGTGATGTTGTCGAGTCGAGTCGTCTAAGATGTTTATTAAGATGTTTATGATGATGATTATGACGATGCTAAATGATGTGTTGTTTAAGTTGATGCTGTATATGCTAGATGTTTATCTGTGATATGTTGAATTGTGTTTGATTGTTGATTGTGATCATTTAATTACATGTTTAATATAATTATTTGTGAATCTCACCCCTTCTGCTGGAATTGCCGCCTTGTGGGCAAGTGCAGGTAACCAAGATTAGGCGCTGTCGTGTGAGGCTTTCTACGGTTGTGTCTAGGTGCTCTGATACGTAACGGGATGGGGAAACCTTACTTATACTTTCTCTGTTCCTTGCGTATTATGTTATTTTATATGATTATGTTTATTTTCTGAGACGTTGATGAGGCCTGCGTGCCAAAGACTTTTGAGATGACTTTTATGACTTTCCGCTGCAATAAATGAGTAACATTTTATGACTACCTTTATGAAGAGTTAAATGAAATATTTATTCATTACTTAAGATGTTTGAGAATGTGATGCCCTGTTTATGTGTTTACTATGATATATGATTATCTTTTTAAAGAAATTTTTACGCTGGGAAAACGGGGTGTTACAGCGAGCTAAGATGACCCTCCTCATCACAGTTGAAACAGACAATGTCACCACGCTTGCACTCAGCTATCGTGTGACCCTTCTTCCCACATTGGAAGCACTTCTTCACATCACAATCACAAACATTACTCTTGTGGCCCTTTTCACCACACTTGAAACAAACAATCTCCTTAGGAGAATCTCTTCTCATAGGCCTCCTCTCATCATTCAGCCTCTGTTTACCCTTATCAGCTGGGGCACTATACGGCTTCGGACGACTCTGATGTCCCTTACCTCTACGCTCACTCATCACCTTATAGTGAGCTTTCGTATCCTCTTCGTAGATCCTACAGCTGCTTACCAACTCAGAGAAATTCCTTATCTTCTGATAACCAATGGCCCGCTTTATATCAGCACGCAGACCATTCTATAACTTGATACATTTCGAAAATTTAGCAGTATCAGGAGTATAGTGAGGATAGAACTTAGCCAGTTCCACAAACTTGGCACCATACTCAGTTACAGACATGTCTCCCTGCTTCAATTCCAGGAATTCAATCTCATTCTTACCTCGGACATCTTCCGGAAAATACCTGTCTAGAAACTCTCTTCTAAACACAGCCCAGGTCACAGCAGTACCATCCTGCTCTAAGACAGGTAAAAGACTCACCCATCAGCCATCCGCCTCTTCAGCCAACATGTGCGTACCAAAACGCACCTTCTGCACTTCGCTGCATTGCATAACCCTGAAGATCCTCTCCACCTCTTTGAGCCACTTCTGAGCTCCATATGGATCATACCTTCCTTTGAATGTTGGGAGATGGTTCCTCAGAAAAGTTTCCAGCATTCTAACTCCATCATTACCAGCACCAACATTCGGCTGTTGTCCTACAGCTTGAGCAACAACTTCGAGGGCAGCAGCATTAGCAGCATTATTTCTTCCAGCCATAACGAAATTCTACATCGCAAGCAACAATCAGAACAACAAAACAGTGTAAGGTTAATACACGACACTATGTGGCTCGACACGACTCTACTACTTGGTCGGACGGACCAACCTGCTCTGATACCAATTGTAACACCCCGTTATCCCAACATCTAATTATTAATATAAAATCAGAGTAAATCAACAAAACGGAACATTACAATGCTTTTCAAAAATTTCATAAATAGATTGAAAATACTATTTATTCAACCACGTCAACAACAAAATATTGCAGCGGAAAAATCTTTTAAAACATTACATCCAACAACATATAAATCTGGCACAAAGGCCCCAACAAAAGTAATATTTCAACATTTATTTTCAAAATGAAACTCCAACAACATGCTTCAAAATTTGATACATAAAGGAATGAAAATACAACAACTAATTCCCATCTCGTTACGTATCAGAGCCCTATGACACAAGAGCCACCACTTCTACTAGTCTTCGCTACCTGCAAGTTACCCATACGAAGGGCAACATTTTCAAGCAGAAGGGGTGAGATTCACAAACAATAATAATAGAATTATAATTCATCAATTGAATCTAACACCCTAAATATCAAAAAAATACTTCAATAATCAACATCATTATTATCACCTTCAAACTCAACTAACAACAACAACATCGACAACAACTCAATCAACGACGACGACTATGCAAGACACAACGACGACTAACGACAATGGAACAATGCATATGCATGTGGTACCATTTAACGCGTTTGAATGACAAGGCATTCCAGGGCATGAGCCCTCAACAATTTGAATGGTTAAAGCATTCCAGGGCATGAGCCCTCAACAATTGAACGACAAGGCGTTCCAGGGCATAAGCCCTCAACAGTTTGAATGATGAACATTCCAGGGCATGAGTCCTCAACAAGGTATGAGTATGAATGGACTCGAATTGTGTATATCTGCATACAACTCATCTGGGTTGCGAAAAACTCTCGGATTTTCTAACCCTATCTCATTCAAAACCCAATTTTTAACCCCTGATCACCCAAAACGTGTTCTAACAATTGTTTACAGGTTCAACATACAACAATGCACAACAAAGAAAATAAAACAACAACATCAAACAGCAATTCAATTCATTTCTCAACAATTGCATTTTCTCCAAAACCTAACTCTTATTCTCTCAATTCCAACTAACATAATCTTAAATCCAAAATCAGAATTATAACAATACTATTATTGAGAGATAGTCTCACCCTTACCTGAATTTAGATGAATCGAAGCTCTACAATCTCTCTGGTTCTTCCCTTGGCTACCTTGGCTCTTCTCCCTTTTTCTCCCAAAAACTCACTGTACGTGGAAATGTTTCTGACTTTCTCTAACTCCCACTAATATTCCTTAACTCCCTTTTTCATTTCACTTAACTCCTACTAAATCTTATTAATTAAAATGTAACCCCCAAAACACCAATAAATTCTATTTCTCACTATATTTCTATCAAATAATAAAAACAACTATATAATTAAATAACAACACATCAAATTATCACATAAATCATTTAAAATCATATAAAATACTTAAAATCAATCAAAATAATTAAATAATAACTAGGGCGTTACAACTCTCCCCAACTTAAAGAATTTCATCCTCGAAATATTACCTCAAGCAAACAACTCTGGATAAGACTCTTGCATCTTACTCTCCAGCTCCCAAGTCAAACTTTCACCAGTTATTCCACTCCAAACAACCTTCACTAGAGGTATCTCCTTGCCTCTTAACTTCTTCACCTTACGATCTTCGATTCTTAACGGTAAAGTCTCCATTGTAAGATTGTCTCTAACTTGCACATCATCTCTTGGAATAACATGCGAAGGATCCGCTAAATACTTCTGAAGCTGCGACACATGAAACACATCATGCTAATGCGAAAGATGTGGTGGCAAACCCACTCTATATGCCATTGTTCCAACCCTCTCAGATATCTGGTAAGGACCAATAAACTTCGGAGTTAACTTCTTAGACTTCAACGCACGACCTACACTGGTCATAGGAGTGATTCTCAGGAACACATGGTCTCTTTCTTGGAACTCAAGGTCCTTTCTACGGTTGTCATGGTAACTCTTCTATCGACTCTGTGACGCTTTCATCTTTTCTCTTATCATCTTGACCTTCTTCGTAGTCTGATGAACTAACTCTAGTCCCAACACCACACTTTCTCCCGACTCAAACCAACACAAAGGAGTTCTGCACCTCCGACCATACAAAGCTTCGAACGGTGCCAGACCAATACTCGAATGGTGACTATTGTTGTACGTGAACTCTATCAACGGTAGATGACTATCCCAAGCTCCACCTTGGTCAAGTACACACACTCTCAACAAATTCTCTAATGACTGAATCGTTCTCTCAACACACACTCTAGATGACTATCCGACACAATGCTCGATGGAACTCCACGCAACTTCACAATATCTCGAATATAAATCTCTGCCAACTGAGCTACAGGAAAGGTGATATTAATTGGAATGAAATGTGCCGACTTCGTCAATCTATCAACAACAACCCATATGGTATCATGCCCTCTCGGAGTATTCGGTAGACTAGTCGCAAAATCCATGGAGATGCAATCCCATTTCCATTCCGGCACATCTAACGGTGTCAACAACCCTGCAAGCTTTTGATGTTCAACTTTAGATTTCTGAAAAGTCAAACAAGCATAAACAAACTGTGCAACATCACACTTCAACCCGGACCACCAAAACAATTTCTTCAAGTCATGATACATCTTTGTAGCTCCTGGATGATAACTTAAGCTACTTCTGTGACTTTCTTCTAAAATCAACTTTTTCAACTCATCATCATCAGAAATACAAATCCTTCCTCTGAATCTCAACACACCTTGGTCATCAACCTTAAAGTCACCATCTGCTGTTTGATCACCAACATCCATCAAGTCTACAAACTTGACATCAATTTTCTGCGCTTCCTTGATACTGTTCAAGAAATCACTATTGATCTTCAACATACCCAACTGCACACTCTGAGTTGACAACTCACAAACTAGGCGCAAATCCCTAAACTATTCAAGCAACTCAAACTCCTTTACCATCATAGCGGACATGTGCAACGTCTTCCTGCTTAAAGCATCTGCAACCACATTAGCTTTACTAGGGTGGTAATTCATACTAAAATCATAATCTTTTAACAACTCAAGCCACCTTCTCTGCCTCATATTCAATTCCTTTTGATCAAATAAATATTTCAAACTCTTGTGATTGCTAAACACCTCAAACTTAGAGCCGTACAAATAATGCCTCCAAATCTTCAACACAAAGACCACAGCCGCCAACTCTAAATCTTGCGTAGGATAATTCCGTTCATGAATTGTCAACTGTCTCGAAGCATAAGCCACTACCTTGCCATCCTGCATAAGAACACCTCCTAAGCCCAACTTGGACGCATCACAGTAAACAACAAAAGGTTCATCCGGCTTCGGTAAAATCAAAATTGGAGCAGTCGTCAACCGATGCTTCAACTCATTGAAACCATTCTCACACTGAGTAATCCACACAAAAGGTTTACCTTTACAGGTCAACTGAGTCAATGGAAGTGCTTACTTCGAAAATCCTTCGATAAATCTTCGGTAATAACCAGCCAAACCCAGAAAGCTCCTAATTTCTGTGACTGACTTCGGTGTCTCCCATTGTGATACAACATCAACTTTCGATGGATCCACAGCAATACCACTATCAGAAATAATATGGCCAAGAAAACTTACTTCACTTAACCAGAACTCACATTTGGACAACTTGGCATATAACTTCTTTTCTTTCAACACCCTCAACACAATCTTTAAATGCTTTGCATGATCTTCTTCATTTTTAGAATAAATTAGGATATCATCAATAAACACAACTACAAATTTATCCAGATAAGCATGAAAATTCTGTTCATATACTCCATAAATACACCAAGCGCTATGTAACACTAGAAGGCATCACTTTATATTCATAGTGTCCATATCGTGTCCTAAAGGCCGTCTTCTGCATATCTTCATCCTTCATCTTAATCTGATGGTAACCTGACCTCAAATCAATCTTACTAAACACACGTGCACTCACTAACTGATCCATCAAGTCATCAATTCTCGGAAGTGGGTACCTATTCTCTATCGTCACTTTATTCAGCTAACGGTAATCAATACACAACCGCATGCTACCATCCTTCTTCTTGACCAACAATACCGGCGCTCCCCAAGGTGAAACACTTGATCTTACAAACTTCTTATCAAGCAAATCCTCCAACTGTTTCTTCAACTCTGCTAACTCGGACGCCGACATACAAGAAGGCACCATCGACACCGGCTTCATTCCTGGAACAACGTCAATTGAAAATTCAACCTCCCTTTCTGGTGGTACATCAGGAATCTCATCAGGAAAAACTTCTGGAAATTCATTTACAACCGGCAACCTATCAATTACAACTTGATTCTCCACCGACAAATACGCCATCAAGGAAAACATTGAGATCCCCTCGCATTCTAATTGCTTCAGCTGCTTAGTGGTTAGGAATTTCGCTCCACTCTTTTCTTTAGTAGAAGAAAAATGCACTGTCTTACTAAAGCAGTTGATATGAGCACGGTTATATTCTAACCAGTTCATCCCAAAGATCACATCCATACCCGTCAACGGCAAACATACAAGATCAACTTCGAAATCTCTACCAAACATAGACAATGGACAACTCAAACAAACAAGAGAAGTAGTTACTGAACCCTTAGCTGGAATTTCAACAACCATTTCTCCATTCATATCAGACATAATCAGACCCAACTTACGTGCACATTCAACAGCAATGAAACAATGTGTAACACCATTATCAATAATAGCAATTAAAGGAATACTGTTAAACAAACAAGTACCTCTGATAAGTCAGTCTTCATTACTAGTTTGCGTACCAGTCAATGCAAACACCTTGCCACTAGCGTGAGTCTTCTTAGGCTTCGTACACTGCGAGCTTAGATGACCCTCCTCATCACAGTTGAAACAGACAATGTCACCACGCTTGCACTCAGCTATCGTGTGACCCTTCTTCCCACATTGGAAGCACTTCTTCACATCACAATCACAAACATTACTCTTGTGGCCCTTTTCACCACACTTGAAACAAACAATCTCCTTAGGAGAATCTCTTCTCATAGGCCTCCTCTCATCATTCAGCCTCTGTTTACCCTTATCAGCTGGGGCACTATACGGCTTCAGACGACTCTGATGTCCCTTACCTCTATGCTCACTCATCACCTTATAGTGAGCTTTCGTATCCTCTTCGTAGATCCTACAGCTGCTTACCAACTCAGAGAAATTCCTTATCTTCTGATAACCAATGGCCCGCTTTATATCAGCACGCAGACCATTCTCTAACTTGATACATTTCAAAAATTCAGCAGTATCAGGAGTATAGTGAGGATAGAACTTAGCCAGTTCCACAAACTTGGCAGCATACTCAGTTACGGACATGTCTCCCTGCTTCAATTCCAGGAATTCAATCTCTTTCTTACCTCGGACATCTTCCGGAAAATACCTGTGTAGAAACTCTCTTCGGAACACAACCCAGGTCATAGCAGTACCATCCTGCTCTAAGACAGGTAAAAGACTCACCCACCAGCCATCCGCCTCTTAAGCCAACATGTGCGTACCAAAATGCACCTTCTGCACTTCGCTGCATTGCATAACCCTGAAGATCCTCTCCACCTCTTTGAGCCACTTCTGAGCTCCATATGGATCATACCTTCCTTTGAATGTTGGGGGATGGTTCCTTAGAAAAGTTTCCAGCATTCTAACTCCATCATTACCAGCACCAACATTCGGCTGTTGTCCTACAGCTTGAGCAACAACTTCGAGGGCAGCAGCAATAGCAGCATCATTTCTTCCAGCCATAACGAAATTCTACATCGCAAGCAATAATTAGAACAACAAAACAGTGTAAGGTTAATACACGACACTATGTGGCTTGACACGACTCTACTACTTGGTCGGATGGACCAACTTGCTCAGATACCAATTGTAACACCCCATTATCCCAACAACTAATTATTAATATAAAATTAGAGTAAATCAACAAAACGGAGTATTATACTGCTTTTGAAAAATTTCATAAATAGATTGAAAAAACTATTTATTCAACCATGTCAACAACAAAATATTGCAGCGGAAAAATCTTTTAAAACATTACATCCAACAACATATAAATCTGGCACAAAGGCCCCAACAAAAGTAATATTTCAACATTTATTTTCAAAATGAAACTCCAACAACATGCTTCAAAATTTGATACATAAAGGAATGAAAATACAACAACTAATCCCCATCCCGTTACGTATCAGAGCCCTATGACACAAGAGCCACCACTTCTACTAGTCTTCGCTACCTACAAGTTACCCATACGAAGGGCAACATTTTCAAGCAGAAGGGGTGAGATTCACAAACAATAATAATAGAATTATAATTCATCAATTGAATCTAACACCCTAAATATCAAAAAAATACTTCAATAATCAACATCATTATTATCACCTTCAAACTCAACTAACAACAACAACATCAACAACAACTCAATCAACGACGACGACTATGCAAGACACAACGACGACTAACGACAATGGAACAATGCATATGCATGTGCTACCATTTAACGCGTTTGAATGACAAGGCATTCCAGGGCATGAGCCCTCAACAATTTGAATGGTTAAAGCATTCCAGGGCATGAGCCCTCAACAATTGAACGACAAGGCGTTCCAGGGCATAAGCCCTCAACAGTTTGAATGATGAACATTCCAGGGCATGAGCCCTCAACAAGGTATGAGTATGAATGGACTCGAATTGTGTATATCTGCATACAACTCAACAACAACAACAACAACTACTAATATGCATAATCAACTATGACATACTCCCCAACTTGGTCAAATGTGACACAACAATACACACGGCAAAATTCATCAACATGACGCAATTCTCATAAATCAATCCAATTCATATATCAAAAGGTTTTTATAAGGTTTAGTGCATATACAGAGGTTATACAATATAAAATAAACATTTTAGAATGCTCAGAAGGATCCCCTAATGCACGAAACGAAAATCAAAAAGTGGATGAAAGAAGCCCAGCTCGCTTGAGCGTGGGCCTGCTCGCTTGAGCGTGCTAAATCACGTAAGGTCAGGTTCTGCACGCTTGCTGTTCGCTTACGGTACGCTTGAGCGACCTAAATCACGTAGCTTCAGGTTTTGCACGCTTGTTGCTCGCTTGTGGCTCGCTTGAGCATGCGGTCTATTGCAAATTCTGGGCACAAAGTTTGAATGGTCGCTTAAGCGACGGGTTGCTCGCTTAAGCGACCATTCATCTGGGTTGGGAAAAACTCTCGGATTTTCTAACCCTATCTCATTCAAAACCCAATTTTTAACCCCTGATCACCAAAAACGTGTTCTAACAATTGTTTACAGGTTCAGCATATAACAATGCACAACAAAGAACATAAAACAACAACATCAAACAGCAATTTAATTCATTTCTCAACAATTGCATTTTCTCCAAAACCTAACTCTCATTCTCTCAATTCCAACTAACATCATGTTAAATCCAAAATCAGAATTATAACAATACTATTATTGAGAGATAGTCTCACCCTTACCTGATAAATCTTATTAATTAAAATGTTACCCCCAAAACACCAATAAATTCTATTTCTCACTATATTTCTATCAAATAATAAAAAAAACTATATAATTAAATAACAACACATCAAATAATCACATAAATCATTTAAAATCATATAAAATACTTAAAATCAATCAAAATAATTAAATAATAACTAGGGCGTTACATAACGTGCAGATAACCAGGACTAGCTGTTGATGTGAGTTGACTCTCTCAAGCGTCGTCTTAGGGTCGCTCTGATACGTAACGGGATGGGATCTTTGCATTGTTTTCCATTTGTTACGTATCATTTTGAATTATTTTGTTGAACCTTTGGAATGAATTTTAATAAGTTGTTTTCGTTGAGGCCGTAGTGCCATACCGTTGACTTAATGAAATGTTTTTCCGCTGCAATGTAATTTGAATATTTGATATATGATGTTTTAAATAAATAGTAACTTTACTCTATTTATGTTTTAAAGAAGTGTGACATCCTGTTTAAAGTGAATACTCTGATTTTATGTATTATTTTACATGTTGGGAAAACGGGGTGTTACACCTAACAACATGCTTTCTCTTCTTCTTTGGAATAGCAGGTTGTTCAGGAGCAGTCAGAGAAGTAGTTGCAGCTTTACAACTCCTGGTCCTCCCAGGTAGGATCTTGTCAGCTTCAAGATCTTCTACCTCCTGTTGAATGGATGCTACACCAGAACCGGTAGCTTCAGGAGCTTTGTCCTTCTTAGCCTTCTTTGCCTTCTTAGCAGGCTGTTCAGAAGCACCTTCCAGGGATTCCTCTTCTGACACAGGCTTCCTTTTTGTCTTTCTGCTTTTGGCTACTTTAACATTGCCACCATACATTGTTTCAGGGATGTCTTCCAACCGAATTTCTTCACCAGTACTTTGCAAGTGGTCATGAATGTAGAAAAGTTGAACATCCAAAGGATCTTGCTTGCAGATAGGGGGAAACCTTCCTTCAGGTTTGAAGAAATCCTGGATTCTTTCATATCAGATTCAAGCTTAATGACAGCATCAGGCTTGATCAGCTTCATGTTGGCTAATGTTGCTCCATTGATGATTTTGCCAGTAACAGTTCCTAGCATATCATCAATGAAACCTCTTGTTTCACTCAATCCTCTTAACAGACCACCTTGGTTGAAGATCTCTGAAATCAACCTCCCATAGGGATTCCAAGTTCTGTTGTTTAGCTGACTCTCCTTTAGAGTTTTGATCATGTGTTTGAATATATACTTAGGCACATTGGCTTTCTCCTTTTTTAGGAAGAAATAGAGAAATACCCTATGCTCCAATGAGGGTTGATCAGAACCTCCTCCTTTTGCTAACAGATTCTCGTTCTAAATTTTTAACATCATCTTTTTCTCCATAGAAAGGTTGTTGTATGAACCTTTCTTTTTGCTGTTGAACATGGTCTCATTAACCACTTCATTCCAAGGGCTTTTCTTGTTGTTGTCTAGCCCATCTTTGTAATTTCCTTCAGAAGCCCTCCCATTCACATAGGCAATAGTTTCCTGATTGATGAAGACTGGAACTCCCATTATGTTGGACCTGATCTCAGTGGCCACAAACGGTTCCAGTCCCATCTCTTCTCTTGTCTTGCCTTCCAGAGAGGGATCAATCAGAACTTTCTGGTCTTCTTCCAAGTTGGCAGAATGTTTGTCGTAAATAGAAGCTCTTACCCAGAAGTGCTTTACGAAACTCTCGTAGGTTGGACCATTGAGCATACTGAAGTAACAACCGAGGTCTTGAGCTTCATCGAATTCCACTATGTCACAACCATGATGAATAAGAGAAGCAAAATCAACAGGTCTCTCTACTTGAACAGTTAAATCCCATTCCTTAAGAGACATAGTCTTTCCCTTGATGTCATACGCAGGAGCTTCTTGATGAGTTGATGTTCCTTGAGCTGATTCTTGAATAGCTGAGCTTGAGGTTGCCATTGATGATGATGATGAAACTTTAGGATTCTTAAGTTTGAATTTGGGAAAAAGAGAGAGTTTTCTTCGCAGAGAAATTTTGAAAGTAGAAAGTGTAGGAAGTGAAGTGAGAAGTGTGTGATTGTCTGAGTGTATTGAGTAAAAATGATTGCAATAACAGAGGGGACAAACAAACAGAGCATTAATGACAGTTGGGGGCGCGAGAACAGTACATTCAAAGCATAAACATCATCATTGCCCATTAAGTTACATACCAATACAAATAAGCCACGTTGACAAACTTCAGACGCGCTGTCTAGTTAGTGGGACAGGTGTTACCAGAAGCAACTCTAGTAATTCCATTAACTTCTACTATTCAGAAGCACAAAGTCCAGCTACTGGAGTTAAGATGCTGATGTCATCTTCTGAAGCACATTTTCCTCAGAATCTCAGTTAAGAGCTTCTGATGGACCATAGCTTCTAAACTGACTTCAAAACCTAACTTCTTGTTCAGGAGCAAGCAATTTCAATCAGACACAAAATGCATGTTCAAAATTTTCTTTATAAATGAATTATCAGACCCCACTGATATTCAGTATCAATGAATTGTATATCCAGAATCCCTTTTTGAACATAGTCTCTTATAAAATGGTGTTTGATTTCAATGTGCTTGGCTCTAGAATGTAGAATTGGATTCTTTGACAAACAAATAGCAGCAGTAGTTGTGTACAACTCTGATAGTCTTCCAACTGATGAGAATATTGTTGGCACAAATCTGATAGCCTTCCAACTGATGTTTCATCCAGAGTAGTTGTGTACAACAACTTGCAGCTGAAATGTATTCTGCTTCTGCTGTAGACATTGCAATAGTTGCTTGTCTTTTGCTAGCCCAGGATATCAGATTCTCTCCCAGGAACTGATAGTTTCCACTGGTTGATTTTCTTTCAATCCTATCACCAGCATAATCAGCATCACAAAATCCAATCAACTTGTAATCTAAGGATTTCCTATAAAGGAGCCCAAGATTAGTTGTTCCTTTCAGATACCTGAAGATTCTCTTAACAGCTTTTAAATGAGATTCCCTAGGATCTGACTGGAATCTTGCACACAAGCATACACTAAATAAAATGTCTGGCCTAAATGCAGTGAGGTATAACAAAGAACCAATCATACCTATATACAGCTTTTGATCTACCTTTGATCTAGTATCTTCTTTGCTTAAGGTACATGTTGGATGCATTGGAGTGTTCATCAGTTTACAATCTTCCAGCTTGAACTTCTTCATAAGCTCCTTTGTGTACTTTGTTTGATGAACATATACTCCATCTTTACATTGATTGATTTGAAATGCCAAGGAAGAACTTCAATTCTCCCATCATGCTCATTTCAAATTCATCCTGCATTAACTTAGAAAATTTCTTGCAAAGAGATGCATTAGTAGAACCAAATATTATATCATCAACATATATCTGCACAACAAGAATGTCTTTCTCAAGGGTCCTTCTGAAGAGTGTTGTGTCAACTTGACCTCTTTTAAAATAATTTTTAATTAGGAAATTACTTAGTTTATCATAATAGCTCTAGGAGCTTGTTTTAAGTCGTATAGTGATTTCTTAAGTTTGTAAACATGCTCAGGATGCTTAAGATCCTCAAAACCAGGAGGTTGCTTGACATACACTTCTTCTTCTATGACACCATTGAGAAATGCACTCTTGACATTCATTTGATATAATATTATGCCATGATTAACTGCATAGGATAGAAGTAACCTGATTGCTTCCAATCTTGCAACTTGAGCAAATGTTTCAGTGTAATCAATGCCTTCTTGTTGACTGTAACCTTGTGCAACAATTCTAGCTTTGTTTCTAGTTACTTCACCTTGTTCATTTAGCTTGTTTCTGAATACCCATTTTGTTCCAATAATGTTCTTCTAAGGTGGTTTCGGTACCATATCCCACACATCATTTCTTTGAAACTGATTAAGCTCTTCTTGCATAGCCAATATCCATCCATCATCTGAAAGTGCTTCATCACCTGTAGCAGGTTCAATCACTGATAACAATCCTATCATAGACTCCTCTTGTCTGAAGTATGATCTTGTTCTTCTGGGCCTGTCTTTGTTTCCAATGATTTGATCCTCAGGATGTGAAGACTTATGTTTAAACATATTCTTGGATTGATTTGCTTGCTGAGAGCCATTTTGAGCTTCATCAAAAGCTACTTCTTCTTGAGCTTCTGAGGTTGGTTCAGCTTCTAAAGTTGGTTCAGCTTCTGGACTTACTTCAGAATCACTAGTCTAATCAGGTTTTGGAGTATCTTCAGTAACCTGTATATCTGCACAACTTTCATCTTGCTCTGGAGTTTCATTTCCAGGCTCTTTGTCATCAAATTTAACGTGCATAGATTCTTCAACACAGAGTGTCTCTGAATTATACACTCTGTATGCCTTTGACCTTTCAGAGTAACCTAAAAAGATTCCTCGTTGGGCTTTGACATCAAATTTCTTTAAGTAGAGCTTGTTATTTAGAATGTAACATGTACATCCAAATTGATGAAAGTAAGATATATTGGGTCTTCTTCCCTTAAAGAGTTCATATGCAGTTTTCTCCAAGATAGGTCTGATATAGATCCTATTTTGAACATAACATGTTGTATTCACTGCTTCTACCCAGAAATGTTTAGCTAAATTGTTTTCATGAATCATGGTTCTAGCCATTTCTTGTAAAGTTCTATTCTTTTTTCTACAACCCCATTTTGTTGTGGAGTTCTAGGAGACGAGAATTCATGGACAATTCCCTGTTTTTCACAAAAAGTTTCAAATGGCTCATTTTCAAATTCTCCACCATGATCACTTCTGATTTTCAAAATTTTCATTTCTTTTTCAGATTGTATTTGAGTGCAGAAGTTATTGAATACATCATGTGCACAATCTTTATTTTTCAAGAATTTTACCCAAGTTCATCTATTGTAATCATCAACAATGACTAGTCCATACTTGCTTCCATATAAAGATGCAGTGTTAACTGGTCCAAATAAATCAATATGAAGCAGTTCTAAAGGTCTGGAGGTTGAGACAATGTCTTTAGCTTTAAAAGATGATTTCATAATTTTTCCTTTCTGGCATGCACCACAGAGTGCATCTGAATGATAGTCAATGTTAGGTAGGTCTTTGACAAGTTGTAACTTACTAAGCTTAGAGATTAACCACCAGTTAGCATGTCCCAACCTTCTATGCCACACCCATTTCTTATCATTCATTGACAGAAGACAAATTACCTTATAGACATTGATTTTATAGACATTCTCTACACTCTTTCCTTTGAACATTATGGACTTGTTATCTTTGTTGATTACTGTGCAGTTGGTCTTTTCAAACATCACATCATAATCATTGTCACAAAACTGACTGATACTCAATAGGTTATGTTCAAGTCCATCTACCAACCACACATTATTAATTGAGATAGAGGCATTACCAATAGTTCTTGTACCAATGATCTTCCCAGACTGGTTCCCTTCAAACTTCACATTTCCTCCTTCTTTCATTGTGAGGGTGAGGAACATTGACTTCTCTCCAGTCATGTGCCTTGAGCAATTTCAGATTTAGGTACCCATTGTTTTATGGGTCCTTTGGGGTTAGTGCTGGAAGTTTTACTCATCACTACATGTACCTTGATATGTAGTTTGGGTAGCTTCTGATTAACCTTTACCTTAGGTTTATAACCTTTTGGTTTTGATTCCTCAAAAGCAATAACTGTTTTGTTCTTTTGAACCTTAGACTTCAAGACATCAGATTTTGGCTTCAACAGACTCTGAGGAACTAGTTCTGATTTCTTCAGAATCTTGATCTTTGAGGTCTTAGAATCAGAATTTATCATAACCTTAGGATTGGAGTTCTTTGGCTTTGAAGTAATCTTAGCCGTAGAGCTGGAAGCTTCAGGTTCTGATTGAACCACAGTTTCCATTTTAACATCTTCAGGTACAAAGAAGGTTTTCAATCCTTTCTTAATACATTCACAATATGCTTTGAGATTGGTTTCATTAGATTTTACTTCTGAGAATCCAATCCCTTTGCCATTGTTCTTGAAA
The DNA here is from genome assembly GCA_958299785.1 of Medicago lupulina. Lineage (NCBI taxonomy): Eukaryota > Viridiplantae > Streptophyta > Magnoliopsida > Fabales > Fabaceae > Medicago > Medicago lupulina. The sequence continues at coordinate 41,755,614 of OY283142.1, forward strand.
TCTTCAAGAGAAATTTCATGGTTTCTTAAAGGTTTTCCATTACACTTTTCTTGTAGCTTCTGACATAATAACTTGAGCTTGTCTTCATTGGTTTTACAAATGAAGTCAAAGCCTCTAAGTCCTTCTTCAGAAGCTTTCAGATCCAATAGAGTTGATTCTTGTTGTTTCATTAAATCAACATATTTTTCTTTTAAATCTTTCAACTCATTGGTTCTCAGTTCAAAATATGTAAGGAGCTCTTTAAGAGACTCAATAAGTTCTTCTCTGCGAATTTTAGAATATACCTCATTTTCTTCTTCTAAGTCTGATTCTATTTCAACTTCTGAAGTTGTTGTAGCTACTAACCCAACAACTATCTTTGCTCCTTCATCAGCATCATCTTTATCAGATTCAGATTCACTATCTAAATCTTCCCAGGTAGTTATCAAACTCTGCTTGATCTGCTTCTTGATCTTGTTTGATTTAAAAGTTGACTTCTTTGACTTGTCCTTTGATTTCTCCTTCTGAAGATCAGGGCAATCAACAATGAAATGTCCAGGCTTCTTGCACTTGAAGCAACCCTTCTGATCTTCTTTCTTGGAGATTTTGTAACCACTCCTTCTGCTCAAGAACTTCTTGTTCTTCTTGGCTAGATACTGCAATCTAATGGAGAGCATAGCCATCATCTCAGCAGGATCTTCATCAGAATCTCCATCAGGTGATTCTTCTTCTTCAGATTCTATGACTGTAAGAGCTTTTGATGACTTCCTTTTGGATGGTAAAGCTATAGATTTACTCTTCTTAGCAGACTCATGTTTACTAAGACTTAACTCATGAACTTTGAGAGAGCTAACAAGATCTTCAACACTTAAAGTGTTTAAATCTTTAGCTTCCTCAATAGCAGTAACCTTCGGTCTTCATCTAGCAGGCAAACTTCTTAGTATCTTGCTCAAATGATCAGAAGAAACGTAGCTTTTCTTCAATATTTGCAGTCTAGAGACTAGGGTCTGATATCTTGAGTACATCTCCTCAATACTTTCATCATCCTTCATCTTGAACAACTCATACTGATGAACAAGCATAAGTGCTTTGGCTTCTCTAACCTTCTTGCTACCTTCATAGTTTGCACAAAGTGAAGCAAACATAGCTTTTGCAGTAGATTTATCACTCATCTTCATATACTCTGCACGAGGTATGGCAGTAACAAGTTAGCCTCTGATCTTGTGATGCTTCTTGTACATCTTCTTTTTAGCTAGAGTATGTTTCTTTCTATCTACAACAGCTCCTTCTTCATCAAGATCTAAGTCACCAATTCCATCTTCCAAAATATCCCATAACTCTTCATCTAAGCCCATGATATAACTGTAGAAGTTGGTTTTCCACCATGAGAACTCTTCAGGATCTCCATTGAACTTAGGAACTTTTCCTGAGTCAGCCTTCTTGTCTTTATAATCATAAGGTACAACATTATGATTACCACCAGAACCAGAACCAGAAGCAGATGATTCAGCAGACATGTTTTTCTCAGATCTTGGACTGTTACACTATTAAGTGTTATCAATAGAACCAAGGCTCTAGATACCAATTGAAGGTGAGAAAAACACAAGAAGGCGGGGTTGAATTGTGTTACCTTTTTCTTCGTTTTCTCTTAAGCTGAAATGCACAGACTAGAAGCAGTTCAAGAACAGCTTCTGAAGTGATGTTGCAGCGGATAAAACAGAGAGAGAGAGAGAGAGAGAGAGAGAGAGAGAGAGAGAAGAAAGACACAAAGCAATTATACAGGTTCCTTCCACAAACCGGAAGTAGTCCTGTCCCCCTTGCACTTCCAAGGAGAGTTCACTAAAATGTAATATTTGATTACAAATGCTCAAGCACAACTGCAAGAGACTTCCAATGCTCAAGAACACAATCAAGAGACTTCTATGCTCAAGCACACAAGCAAGAGACTTCTAATCAAACAGAATTACAAAGAAAATTGTTTGATACTAAACACTTGATATACAATTAGAGGTGCTCACAATACGAATCAGATACAGACTCTCTAAGACTCTAGAATTTCTAAGATATGAACTTTGAAAAGAAATTATAAGTGAACTGTTGGATGCTGAACAATTTTGACAGAGTTTTGGCGCTTTTAAATTGTTGTAGAGTCTTTTTGTTCTTTAAGTTTTCACTCATTTATATAGAGGTGTCAAATGAACGTTGAGTTGCCAACACATCCAAAAAGAGTCGTTTTGAAGCTTTGATCAATCACCAATGATTCATTGCCTGATATAGTTATTGTCCTATGAAGGAACAATTTCAAATACATTCCATGTATGAAGAAACATTGTTGCAGGCAGAGTTGTTATCCTTGTCTTGTAGCAGAGACAAACGCTATGTAGTGGAGGTAGTGGTTGTACACTTCATACAATTGTACTTTGTCAACGCTTAACAAAGAAACAAGCGTCCAATGTGTAACGCCCAAATTTCTTATTTATTATTTTATTAATTTATTGTATTTTTAGTGTGTTATTATTTGATTGATAATATATATTTTGATGAAATATATTATTATGTGCATTATTTGGTGTGTTAATATTCTAAGTGGAGGAGGAATATAATTATTAGAAATAATAAGATAAAGGGGAAGAGTAATTTTGTGGTGATAAGAGTAAAAAGGTGTATTAGGTTAAGAGTCGGTAAGGAGAGATTAGAAAATCAGAACACGTACAATTTTTGGAGAAAAAGAGGAGAACTCAGAGAGAACCCTAGGAAAGAAGAACGCTGCTTTTGATTTCAAAAGAACAATCTAAGGTAAGGGTGGGATTCATATTCTCTAATCTTAAGTATGTTTTTCTGAAATTGGGTTTGACAAAAGTTGTAGGTTGTGAGTTTTGGGGATTAGGGTTAATCTTATGTTGTTGTTCATAGCTTTGTTGTTTGAGAAATTAGGTCTTTGAATTGATGTTCAAGCCTTAGAATGATCATAGGCAATGTTCCCTATCAAATTTGGGGTTTGGGTGATTGAAAATTGGGTTTTTTGGGTGAAAAATGGTGTAAAAATCGTAACAGCCTGTGCCAAATCGTACTCCGATTTTGTCACATCGTACTCCGATTATTTACGAATGAAAATGCAATTTTTGACCCAGAAAATCGTACTCCGATTTGACAGCATCCCCTGTTTCGCGTTCTTGTGTCTTTTTCACCCATTTCTGTTCCGAACTGGCTTTTGGTGTAAACATGAAAGTTGTAGATAATTGAGTTAGCTTTATAATGGGTTTGGTTTGGCTTGGAAATAATTTTTAGATCTTAAGATATGATGAAAATACTCTAAGGAGGTCTTAGTGAAATTTTATGAAAACTAACCCAAAACTTATAGATTGTCTCCGAACTTCAGAGCTTAAGTACTATGAGTTTAATTTAGGTGTTTATAAGTATTTAATCTATGTTGTGATGAATCTAACTTGGTTTGATATGTAAGTAATTGATTAATGTATATGTTGCTATTGTTGTTGATAGGTTGGAATATATTATGTGATTATTGTATGTTGTATAATGTCATGTTGCTTATGCCATTTAAGTTGTTGGTTGTCTAAGTTGTTGGTTGTTAAGTTGTTGGTTGTCTAAGTTGTTGGTTTTTAAGTTGTTGGTTGTCCAAGTTGTTGGTTGTCTAAGTTGTTGGTTGTATAAGTTGTTGGTCGTTGAGTTCATGCAATTAAAGTTGAGGGCTTATGCACTGGAGCTTATGCTCATTAAAGTTGAGGGCTTATGCTCTAGAGCTTATGCTCATTAAAGTTGAGGGCTTATGCCCTGGAGCTTATGCTCATTAAAGTTGAGGGCTTATGCCCTAGAGCTTATGCTCAATTAAAGTTGAGGGCTTATGCCCTGGAGCTTATGCTCATTTAAAGTTGAGGGCTTATGCCCTGGAGCTTATGCTCATTAAAGTTGAGGGCTTATGCCCTGGAGCTTATGCTCAATTAAAGTTGAGGGCTTATGCCCTTGAGCTTATGCTCAATTAAAGTTGAGGGCTTATGCCCTAATTGGTACCACATGCATAATGCATTTGTCAAGTTGCTAAGTTGATGTTGTTGCATAGTCAAGTCGGTGTCGTTGTGTCGTGTTAGTTGTTGTTGTCAAGTTGGTTATTATTAATGAGATACTAATGAAGAATTATGTGAAGTAATAATATTGTTAAACATTGTAGCTTATGTTGTTGAATTCCATTGATGAATTATATGCTTACTATTTTTGAATATGTATCTCACCCCTTTTGCTTGAAAATGTTGCTCTTCGTATGAGTAACTTGCAGGTAATCGAGAATAAGTAGTTGTTGATTGCTGTCGTGAGTGGCTATCTCTCGTTGTGTCTTTAGGTGCTCTAATACGTAACGGGATGGGAGTTTGCTATGTTTGATTGCATTTCTTGTTATGTGTCTCTTTTATTAAACAATGATGAACTATTTTTATGAGGATTTAAGATAATGTTGATGTTGTGGCCTTTTAGTGCCAAGTACTATTTAAGATGTTGAAAACAATTCTGCTGCATTTTGTTGAATTTCTATTAAGGCAGATATTTTAATAAATAGCATTTTTGTTCCATTTATATTTGTGGAAAATTTTGTAAGTTGAATGTGACACTCTGTTTTTAAGTTGAAAAACTCTGATTAATCTATGTTATTTAAAAGTTGGGAAAACGGGGTGTTACACAATGCTTTTGAATCCCTTTGAGTTAGTCGTTGTTACTCTTTTCCACTCTTTCCCAATATTAAGACGACCTTGAATCCATTGAACAACTTTTGAATCTTTAAGTTTGCATCTCCTGATGAACTTTAGCTTCTAGTGATATTCAGCTTCTGATGAACTTGCTTCTGTTGACATCATCACTTCAGGAGCACTTTTGACTTCAGGAGCAGTTCTTCTTCAGATGCTTTTAAGCTTCCTTTTTGATAAATTCTTTGCTCTCTTTTGTTCATCTAGACCCTATAAATGATCTCAAAAATTTTGTCTATGGTCCTGTACACTTGAACAAATATTAGCATATTTAATTAACAATTTTTTAATACCTTGTTATCGCTCAAAACTTTTAAGGGTAATGTTAAACACATTTTGTTCCAACATTACGGTCATTCCAGGTATCACGGCTATCCTCGGAGCTAGAAGGGGACCAAGAGCGCCTGTTGTGTCTTGGTGGGGGTCTCCTTGGAGGGGATCGCCTTGGAGGAGATCGTCTGGGTGACCTCCTTCTAGGCGATCTCCTAGTGTAGCTAGGAGACCTGATGCTTACCGAGTGCCGAGGGGATCTAGAACGTGAAGGGCGTGGGCTCCCTCCTCTTCTGTTAGGTGTTGGGGAAGGAGTCCATCTAGATCGGACAAATTGACGTGCTCGCTCCAGATCCATCTTACGTCAATTATGTTCCTCGATTAACGACGTCTGTCGTTGAACCGTGGGGAGCAGATGGTTGCTGAGGGCACTAGTTGGTGTGGCATCTGCTGGTGTCTCTATAGGTCGTAGGGGACCCTGCAGAGGCCTTTGTTGGAGAGGAACTATTTGTACAGGTTCCTCTCTGGGTGTACCCACAAGAGAAGGTGAAGATGTCATACCATCGCGTTGAGGGATACGAACTTCACTTTGTAGCTGTAATTGGCACTGTTGGCAGCCATGGTCAATAGTTTGGGAAGCTTTAGTTTTTAGTGAGGTAAAAACGGGGAGAGCTTGTAACTCCCAGAGACGGCGCCATGATCGTACCTGATCAAAAGGTGACTGCCCGTGCTTTGAATGCAGTGGTTGAAGTGGTGGTAGAATGCGTCAAGAATGCTTCTTGGAATGGGGGGGTGTGTACCTGCAAGCGCTCCGACGCTCATGTAAGTAGAGATCAGAGAATGAGGGTTTAGAGGAAGAGATAGATTCTACCTTGGGGACTACTATGAGTCCCCTATATATAGAGGTGGAGGGCTGTAGAGCCGTTGTAATGGCATACCAGGCTCTGGCGGTTACGAAATCGTGGGAAGTGTAACCGCCAGAGAGATTATTGCGGGAATGTGTAGAGAGACGTTGGGGTTCGTTTGAACCGGTCTTACTTGCTCCGTGCACCCCCCTTGCGAGGAAGGGGTGTGTCGTAAGTAATGCTGTCAAATGTGGTATTTGGGCTTTGGATTGTATTGGACCTAAGTAAATGGGTCAAAGTTCCTTTTCGCGGTCCATAACACTTACTTCACTTAATACTTAGTTCACTTAATTATGCACCCCTTAGAGATACACTCCCACTGTATAAATATTACTAATGTGTTTGATCCATCTGATGTGAGAATTGCATTTTTTTTCAATTAACACAACACCTAATTCTACCCAACATGAGAATTTGTGTTTAATCTTTTAACTCAATTTCCATATATGTTCTAACAATAATTTACAATTAATCTAAAGAGAAATTTCTCTAAATTCATATTTAAATAATCAGAACTACTATGAAATATTATTACAATCCGTTAATTTTAAATATTTTCAAACAATGAGCTCTAAACAACAATGTTCTCTAAATTCATAGTGAATTTAGACAATCAGAATTATGAAATAGTACAATACATTCTCAATAGGGTTAATGATGTGTTTCATCCTTACAAATAGGGGTCGTTTAAAAATTTGTCCCTGTATTCATTAATCCTTGCTTTTTAGCTTTGCAAAGTTTAATCAGTTAAAATTTCGTCCCTTGACCCAGTTAATGACTGCCACGTCACTAATTTGATGACGTGGCAATCACTGCCACACATGAAATGCCAATTTTGTCCTTAAGAAGGGGAAGAAAGAATTGGAAACCCAGGGGTAAAAATGGAATTTCATGTGTGGTTTAGTGACATGGCAGTGATTAAGTGGGAAGAGGGACGAAATTTTAACTGATTAAACTTTGCAAGGCTAAAAAGCAAGGATTAACGAATACAGGGACGAATTTTTAAACGACCCCTATTTACAAGGACGAAACACTTCATTAACCCTTCTCAATATTATTCTAACAATAAGCTCTAAAAAGCAACTTCCAACCATTTTAAAGTAGTAAATAATATTGAAATTATTTCATTGCGTACTTAACGAGACCAGGAATGTGTGTATGCATCATATAGTCAGACCAATTAATGCTAGTAGGGTCAAACTCTAGAATCGTGGTCTCCATGTTAAGATGATCCTTTGTCGTCCTTAGTAAATTCTTCGTGTTCGTATCATCAAACCTAAAACATCCATTCACATTTTCATGAGTATAAAGGGAAAAAAAAGTAGATCAAGTAAAATAGACAAAAGGCCATGAAATTACATACACTGCCTTAAAAAACACATAAGGTTTGTATAGTTTTACCATTCGTATTTTCTTGTAGCTATCATCATAAACATCTTGGAAGCAATGGAAAATGATTTTGTTCACCACATTTAAGACCTTGATATATGCCAAAACATATTAAAAGGATTAATTAGTAAAAATACTTGATGGGTGTGCCAAAATTATAGCTTGATTAATGTTAGGTTGTTAGAGTACTTAACATTTAACAAACCTTAAGTGGCAGGTCATATCGGATCATTGTATAAATGTTGAAAGCAACCATACTATTCAATGCAATTCCCTTGGAGACGATTATTGGCTGTCCATTTTTGTTTATGCAAGGGGTTTTCATGAAATATTGATGGCTTATGTTGTGAACATCAGAAATTTTGAGAGCATTTGATGACCAAATCTACTGGCATCTATCAATAATGTAAAATAATATAAAAGAAAATATGTTAAGACTAAAATATTTTAAGATAAAAATAAGGTACCACGGTCATTCGTGTTAAAATTAAGGTTTAAATGTAACTTTGAGTCCTCAACTTTTTTAGACATAAAAAAAGGTAAATGTAAGAGACTAAGACTGTACAATTAAAAAAGTTGGCGGCCAAAATTGCTCAAAAAATTGTATGGTCAAAATTGCACAATTAAAAAAGTTGGGACCAGTTGCATTGAAAAAATAAATAATACTGATCACTTGTTTTTATCATTGTAAAATATTTTAAAGCTATAATACATTTTTACTCTCATTTATTAAGCCACAATATACTTCCATCTACTTTAATAAATATGGATAACATTGAAAAAATAATATTATGATCCTTATAATAAGAAACAAAATCAAAAAACATCTAAATCAATACAATTATTAATTAACAAATTTTTTTAAATATTTTTATAAATATGCCCTAATAAAAATTGGAAAACATTAAAAAGAGAAGCATTAAATAAGGGATAAAAAAGTCTTTTAAACGATAACTACATTTACATTTTTATTTTTATAAATAGGTCCAATTTTTTTTTTTATATTTTCTTATCTTATTTATAAATGGAAGAAAGTCTTGCCCATAAACTCTAGCAAAACCCTAAGCCAATCCTAACCTATTTTACTGAAATGCCCTTGATTAGGCGCCAAAATACGAACTTCTCAAAATGACAAAATGGCAATCCTACCCTTTTTGTTCTTCCGCAAAAAGACCCTGTCATTTGTACGCTTGGACACCTAAAATGCATCCCAAATGTCAAGAATAATGCATGCAACAAGCTAAGTGTTACCCATGCAATAAACCAAGTGGCATGACTCATGAGGAATACATGCAATAAGACAAGTGCAAGAGGAATAAATGTAGCAAGCCAAGTATTACCCATGCAATAAATCAAGTGCCATGACTCATGGGGAATACATACAATAAGACAAGTGTCAAGAGGAATAAATACAGCAAGCCAAGTATTATCCATGCACTAAGCCAAGTATCATGACTCATGAATACATGTAACACGCCAAATGTCAAGAGGAATACATGCATCAAGCCAGGTGTTACTTATGCAATAAACCAAGTGTCATGACTCATGAGGATTACATACAACAAACCATGTGTTAAGTGGAACAGCTCATGAGGATTACATGCAACAAGCTAGGTGTTACCCATGCAATAAACCAAGTGTCACAGCTCATGAGGAATACATGCAACAAGCCAAATGTCAAGAGAATACAAGCATTAAGCCAAGTGTTACCTATGAAATAAATCAAGTGGCATGACTCATGAGGAATACATGCAACAACCCAAGTGTTAAGAGGAATACATGTAGCAAGCCAAATGTTACCCATGCAAGAAATCAAGTGTCCTGACTCATGAATACATGCAACAAGCCAAATGTCAAGAAGAATACATGCAGCAAGCCAAGTGTTAACCATGCAATAAATAGAGTGTCAAGAGGAATACATGCAACAAGTCAAGTGTTAAGAGGAATAAATGTAGTAAGCCAGGTGTTACCCACACAATAAACCAATTGTCATGAATCAAGGAATACATACAATAAGCCAAGTGTCAAGAGGAATCCATGCAGCAAGTCAAGTGTTACCCATGAAATAAACCAAGTTTCATGACTCATGATGATTAGATACAACAAGCCATGTGTCAAGTGGAATACATGTAACAAGTTAAGTGTTACCCATGCAACAACTCAAGTGTTAAAAAGAATACATGCATCAACCAAATGTTACCCATGCAATAAACCAAGTGTCAAAACCTGTGAAAAATAAATACAACAAGCCATGTGTCAAGTGAAACGCATGCAACAAGCTAAATGTTACCCATGCAACAAACGAAGTCTGAAGAAGAATACACATAAGAACCAAGTGTTACACATGCAATAACCCAAATGTCATGAGGAATGCATGAAACAACCCAATTGTTATCCATGTAATAAACCAAGTGTCAAGAGGATTACATGCAACAAACCAAATGTTATTCATGCAATAAAACATATCTATTTCCTCTGCCTTCATGAATCCCAACCCACTTTCTTTTTCATGAACTCACCAAAACCTCCACTCTCTATCTTTTTTTTCTTCTTCTTAAAAGGGCTTCTCTTTTCTCCTCTCATCAATCACAACCATCTCTTTTTCTTCTGGATCATCTCTGACGTCCCCCCCTTTTGTACTCGCTGGTGGATTAATTTCAACAAGTACATCAAATCGTACCACGTAATAAAGTAGTAAGTTATCGTCTCCACATGGATTGTCGTTCATCTTGGCAATTAGAGGAATCTATTTAGAAAAGAAAATAAAAGAGAAGATTTGAAGTGGTTGCAGGGTTTTAATTGTTCTGCCCAATGAGAGATTAAGTTTGTCTTATGTCTTTGTTGGAAATTTTAATTGTTCCCTTTTGTCTTTGTTGGAAATTATCTAAACTTTAATTGTTCCCTTTTGTCTTTGTTGGAAATTAAAATTTATAAATAATTCTTTTTCAAGTTGTCTTATGTTGGATTCAATTATATTCACTATTGCCTTGTAATAAGGAAAAGGAAGAACTTAGTCATGCAACTTACAATATCTAAAATTGTCTTGGGATCATCGAGAAAACATGGCAATTTCCCTTTACCATAGGCACATATCATGCTATCAACTGTCCTGCAATCATAAGTTAAAGCAATTACCACCACTATATACATAGTAATCATAGTAATATAATAGCTAATAGAATATGAATTTTGAAAATATTTGTGAATGGTAAAATGCATGTACCTTTGACCTTCAATCCAACCAGGAAAAGGATCCTTGCTTGTACTAGTAATCATTGTGGGGCGTATAATGATCAATGGAACATTATCTTTATGATGCATTAAAAGCATCTCTCCCATTGCTTTTGTGAATACATACGTGTTTGGCCAACCATACAAATTTGCTTTAATTTTGCATAAGTTTATATGAGATCATGAAATAATGTTAAATTGAAACATAATAATTTTACATAAATAATAAAAACTAATAAATAAATAAATAAATAAAATTTGATGAACCTTTCAATTCCATATTCTTTCAATACATGTTTGATTGTATTTTCATCCACATTTATTGCTCGGAGTTCATCTACTTTTTTTTCCAATAAATTCATCTATGTGTGTATGTCTAGCTTTGAAGTCCCTTTTAAGGATTGACCCATCTCAAATGGTTTCTCTTGAAAAATTGATCCTTCTTCCTTAGCCTCTCCGCACACATAAGCTAGAATTAAAGATGCCAGCAAATTATTATCATTTCAATTTAAGGAAAGTATACACTACAAAAAACGCGCCTGGATTGCGGCGGTTTTTTTGCCATTTTGCGGCGGTTATTAACCTCCGCAAGATGTTTTGTGGGAGTTTTCAAAACCCCCGCTTATACTAATCCCACAAATTATCTGCGGGGGTTTTTGCCAACCGCTGGTATTCGTATCAAAAACCTCCGCAATATAAGTGTTTAATTTGCGGGAGTTTTTAACCTCCTTAGATATATTGTTAGTAATTTTTTTTTTTTTTTCGTTTTTGTTTGTTTTGTGGGGGTTTTTAACCTCCTCTAATACAGTGATGATATAAATTTAATTTATTTTATCATTTTTTCCTGTATCTAATCTAAGTTGTTTTTAATTGCAATTTAAAGGTATTGTAAGATTTAATTTTTTGATTTTATCAATACACTCAACTCAAAAATAAATATCATCAATAACTTAAATATTGTAGTCTAAAATACCCATATATAATCTAATATCAATTGTGGCAATACAAAACATAATTAATAATAGCATAAAATATGTCTTTCTCTAAAAGGGATATATATCATCATAACAAAACAGAGAGTCATTATCTCTTGTTTTACCATTATATATTAAAATATGTCTTCCTCTAAAAGGAATATATATCATCATAACAAAACATAGAGTCAGTTTCTCTTCATCTACCATTAGATATAATGTTAAAAACATCAGATGTTGCTTCCACCACATGATCCTCTTGTGTTCAAAGGCGAATTAGGCTCACTTGGAAGATCTGTCGACTGAAATTAAAAAAGAAAACACTACGTTAGTTAAAATATTTGACGAAGCTTCCACATAATCACGGAAAAAAAAATTAAAACAAATTAAACACCACACTAAACTGATTGTGCTTTAAACCAAACTAAGAAAAACACTAAGCTAGCATAACAATGGTTATTGGCCTACAATTGCATCCGAAGTTCATAACAAGCAAAACTGTAATGATTTATTTAAACTTAAAATGCTATTTTCATCTATCATTTTCGACAGGAACTTATTAACTCTCTTCTCTAGAATTATCATAAATTAAAAAATAAAATAACAAGAGTTTCTTTGAAACATCATTGTACAATACAACAATCAGCTCCATTTATACCATTACAATTAAACAATCATCTAAAAGAAGCTAGCTACTTCATCAAGAATCCTTCAATCAGTTCACCTGATGTATTATTTAGTCAAAGAAAGGAAAAAAAAAATCCTTCAATCAGTTCACATGATGTATTACTTAGTGAAAGAACAAAACTTACATTTGGACCAAAGAAGCTAGCTACTTCATCAGGAATCCTTCCTTCTTTCATTATAATGTAAGCTTTAAATGCTGATTCCAAGCTTGTAAACTTTGCTTTCCAATCGGTATCAGATGATGTAGAAGTAGCAGCTGAAATATTAGTCAATTTTGAAAGTCGAACTCCTTTATTTCTAAATGTATTAGAAGGAACTGCTCCCATACCCATGGAGCGCACTCTTCCTGAGTGCTCAGGCCCAAACACTCTTCCGATAACATCATCCGGAGAAATTTCAGATTCATCAACACTACTTTCAGTCAAACCCGTTTTAATTTGTTCCTGTTAGTATGCAAACGATCACCAACTCAAAAACATGCATAAACCAGATATACAACCATGCATAAACCAATAGTTTATTCCAATTTAACTTACAATAGTAGCCATTGCTGCATCGTTTGCAGAGGACTCTTTATCTGGTGGATGGATTTCAAGGTACACTTCTCCACGATTTGGTTTTCGTCCCATTTCCAAAAACTATAATAGAAAGATGTCCGAATAAATAGTAAATTGTAATAAATAGCAAAACATATGAAGTTAATTACTAAAACTACCATCTCATGTCTTTTTCTCGAAAGAGCTTTAGAACCACCCCTATGAGGAATCACTTGCTTGCGTCGATTTTCTTCATTTTTTTTACAACGTGCCTATTAAAAAACAAATACAAATTCATTTATTAATCATATAATCCACAACAATCAATGTGTCAAAGTGATCCAATTTTACCTGTGTTTCTGGTTTCAAACGATAGTTCACAAAATGAGCCCATTGAATTCGGTCTACACCATCAGGAACGCTGCTTATAAGTTCAGCCCTGGTTTTGGATCTATCATATATTTCTTTCCACAAAGATTGTCTATGCGCAGCCCACTTCTTTGAAATGTTAAGATTGCAATATCTCTTTGCTAGGTCTTCAGTGGTCAAAAATTGGAATCGAGGCTTCAAAAAAGATATAACAATCACATTTTAAGCATTTGAATGATTATTTTAGATTAATATATAAATGAAAATCCATAAATGAATAGTAATACCTTTAAGTCTGTTGCAAAGCAATTATCCTTGTATGCTTTTGGCATGCCCGTTTCTCCATTCCACCTTTCAAAATTAATCGGAAATAATTGGTGATTTGTTGCTAAAATTCCACAATATCCTGCAAGCAAGGCTTGTGCTTCACCATATGGAGTATTTTGTTCATCAAATGGGACAATCACACGTTCTCCAATAGGTAAGTTAACGACATCCCAAATCTTGAGTTTTATCCTTTTAGTAGCTCCTTGTGGGTCTTTTGCAATAAATACAAACACAAAAAGCTTCAGCAAAGTTACAACAGACACACACACAACAACTCTAACATCTTTCATTTATATCTTTCAATTCATCAGATAAACAGGCCCATAATTTTGAAAATAATGTACTAAAAGACATCATAACTTAAAACAAAAATTTGATTACTTCAGAAGATGTTAATTAATCTGTGTATAAAAGCCTTATATGGATAGTAAAGAGAGGAGAAGCTACGCTTCTAAGGGAAAATCAGATATTACTTTAAGCCTGCAATATGTACTTCTAGACAATGTATAAAATCTGATAGTATGATGATATCTAAAAAATTTTCATGCTAGAAGATCAGCAGCTTCATCCTTAAAATTAAATTTTAAAAAATGTAAGTGCATTGAAACCCCTTTAACTACCGGCGACAAAACGCAGCCAGGTTCTCTATCCATTGTCTGACCTTGCATGACCCCTTTAAATTTGCATGACCTTGTATTATTAATAAAATACAATGCATATACCTATTGCATCAACAGTCCAATGTGACGGAGACTCGCGCCCAACATGTTGCCTAGGTCTTTGAGATTGTTGTGGAATTTCATCGTGTGAGGACGAATCTACCGGTGATGAAACATTCGTTCTAGAATATGATGAGCCTTCAATTGGTGAAGAGTTAATTGGAGCTTGAGGTAAAGAATTGGATGAACTTGGAGCTTGAGTTAAAGAGTTGGCTGGAGTTGTATTTTGAGGTAATGCATGGGCTACAGTTGGAGCTTGAGTTAAAGAATTTGCTGAAGTTGGATCTTGAGGTAAAGAATTTGCTGAAGTTGGAGCTTGAGATGTTGATTCTGTTGGAATTGTGAAACGCTTTCTCTTTGCCATGTCTGCATATTCATAAAAATGAGAAAACATATAGGTGAAATACAAAATGAACTATATTATGGCAAAGTAATAAACTATATTTAACAACTATTTACCTCAAAATAAAAAACAAAAAATTATGAAAAAATTATCTACTATAGAGGCTAAATCATCAACCACATCATCCATGGCCAACTCTACATACTCATCATCAATGTTATTGAAATGCTCAAGTACTTGCGCTTGATTTGGGACATTTTCATAAACTTCCTTGTCTATTTCTTCCCCCATTTCATACAAATCCCTTGGCTTTAAATGCACAGCAACACTCCATCCTTCATTAACCACATCTTGTACATAATATACCATTTGTGCTTGAGATGCCTCAATGTAGGGATCATGTTCTTCACGATCTCCAATATGAATCAATCTATCAAAATTTACACAGTTAAAATTCCAATTATCCTTTTTATAGCCTCTATCTCGTGTCGTATCTGCCCATTTGCATTTGAAAAGAGTAACCTTGAAATGACCATAGAAGTTAATCTCAATGATGTCTTCCAACTTTCCATAATAAGGCAAATCTGCTTGTCTTAAGTTCCCATCAACACTACTTGAAACACAAGATGTGTTGGATGTCAAAAAAACTCCACTGTTCTGTGTTTTCAATCCCTCTTCTCGAGCTAAAGTTCGAAATTTGAACCCATTAATGTTGTAACCAGTAAATCTCCTTGCTTTGTCCATAGGGCCACGTGCTAAAAATTGTAGATCAGACGACATTGTAGCGAGTGTTTCTGGATTCAAAAGCTAGATTAAACCAATTGTATCAGTCAACAAAATAATTTGAAGTCCATGAAATGATCACAGTCAAACATGAAATATAGTAATATAAATATCCATTCATCACTTACCAATCTTTGAAACCAATGAACAAACTCTTTGGATACTCTTTTTTCTATCTCTGTAGCTGATGGCCTTCTTGACCTTGAACTTCGCTTGATAAATTGTCTAAATTCACTACATAAGTTAAGGACATTGTAATCAATACATGTGACTTCTATATTTAAAATAGTCCAACATAAACTTCATTTAAGTTACTCACTCAACATACGGTGTCACTATTGCACAATTTAGAAGAACATATCGATGGACTTGTTGTTTTTGCATTTGAGTTAATGTGAACATTGAGGAAGCTCCTACTGGTTTACCAAGTTGAGGGAAGATGGAGGATGCAAATGAAGGATCATTCTCATTTGACTCATCACAAACACGTCTCGGTCTATTGAATCGTGTCTCTATATCATCGTCCATGTATCTCGAACAAAACGTGAGAGCCTCTTCTGCACGGTAGCCTTCAGCAATAGAACCTTCTGGTTGGGCCTTGTTACGTACAAAGTGTTTAAAATGACCTAATTCCCTATAAATATTGTAAAGAATTAGCTTCTGCAAGATTGATACATAAAACTTGATACTTGAAATTGAAAATGTAATATGTTTACCTCTCTACAGGATACATGTGCCGATAATGCACTGGACCACCAAGTTTTGCCTCTTCTATTAAATGAACTGTTAGATGAACCATAACTGTGAAGAATGATGGAGGGAACAACATTTCCAAGTGACAGAGTGTAATGACAACACGATCTTGGAGATTTTGAAGGTCAGAAAGATTCAAAGTTTTCCCGCAAAGTTCTCTAAAAAACGAACAAAACTCCACCAAGACTGTTGTAACATGGTTTGGTAATAAATTGCGAATGGCTATAGGAAGAAATTGTTCCATAATAACATGATTATCATGACTTTTCAAACCAAATATCTTCTGTTGGTTCTCATCAACACATCTAGAAATGTTACTTGAGTAGCCATCTGGAACTTTAACATTTTTCAAAGTGTTGAGAAACAACCGTTTGGTATGACGTGTTAGTGAAAACACAGCAAGGCGGTATTTCCCCTTCTCGTCAGGCCAAAGATCGCGTCTTATACCCATTTTTTGCAAATCTTTTCGAGCATTGAGATTGTCTTTTGATTTAGACTTGTCATGGAGCAAAGTATACAAGACATTGTCACATACATTCTTTTCAATATGCATAAAATCTAGACTATGACGCAACAAATTAGTCTCCCAATACGGAAGTTCAAAGAATATACTTCTTTTATTCCATTGCCTAGGAGGCTCTTTTTTAGATCTCTTTCTTTTACGATTCACCATTTCTGCACTCCCAGATGCTTCAAATTGCTTTGCTATTTGAATTAAAATTTCATATCCAGATTTTGTTGATGGTGGATCACGTTCCTCTGTCTTCCCATCAAAGCGAGCACGATTCAGTCTAAATCTATGATTCCTTGGCAGAAAACGACGATGACCCATAAAACAAAACTTGCTACTATCATGGAGACGACAAGATTTCGCATCCAAGTTACAAGTTGGGCAAGCCAAGCCTGTATGTGTGTTCCAACCAAACAAATTACCTAGACCAGGAAAGTCACTAATTGTCCACATAAGAGCTGCCCGCATTCTAAAACTTTCATTTGCTGATGCATCAAATGTTACCACACCATCAGTCCATAATTCCTTTAATTCATTCACAAGGGGTTGTAAGTAAACATCATTTTTATTTCCGGTCGCCGTCGGACCAGGAATGATCATAGATAAGATAAAGGAAGTGTGTTTCATACACATCCAAGGAGGAAGATTATATGGAACCAAAAACACTGGCCAAACGGTATATTTACTACTCATGGTCCCAAAAGGGTTAAAACCATCACTAGAGAGGCCCAACCGAACATTTCGATGATCAGAGGCAAATTCAGCATGCATCAAATCGAATGTCTTCCATGCCTCACCATCCCTCGGATGCCTCAATAGCCCATCCTTGTTAGTGTCTGAAGCATGCCATCTCATATGCTCTGCAGTTTTACAACCCATGAACAATCTCTGCAGCCTTGGCTTTAGTGGAAAGTAACGTAGCACCTTTGCAGCTTGCTTCTTCCTCTTCTTCTCAGGATTCCAACGAGATGTTCCACAATACTTGCATTCTTGCAAATTCTTTTCATCGTCTCCCAAATATAACATACAGTCGTTTGGGCATGCGTCTATCTTGGTATAAGTAAGACCAAGTTTTTTGATGGTTTTCTTTGCCTCGTAAAATGAATGAGGTAACTTCGCTTGTTGAAATGCGTCTCTCAACAACTCTAATATCATAGTCATTGCTTTGTCACTTAATCGACACAAGACCTTTATATGATATAATTTGACTATGAATTCAAGTTTTGTGAAATTGCTTCCTTCTTGCAATATCTGATTTCCATCATTGAGAAACTCACGAAAATCACTACAATGACCCCTCGTCCCTTCATTTAATATTTCATCTGTGGCTACCGGGTCTGGTTCATCTAAACTAGCAGCATCTTGCCTGTAGTTACCAAATGCATCATTGAGCATTGTTTCCATCGGATTTTCCGGATGAAATGTCTCTCGCACAGAGTCTTCATTTCTCGATGACTCTGGAACTTTTCTCTCCCCATGAAGGGTCCATATGAGATAGTTTTTAGGGAATGGTTTGCATAGTAAGTGATCCCTAACTACATCTCTAATCTGCGGTTTCGTAAACCTGCAGTTGGGGCATGGACATTGTATTCTATTTCCAACAGCCACATTCGTAAAAGCGAAATCTAGGAATTTTTCTAATCCAACTCTGTATTCAAGTGTATTATGTAGCTTAGCAATCCAAGATTTATCCATAGTCATAATGCCTAAACATGTTTGCAATGATAATTCATAAAATCAAACTTCATACATTCAAATACAAGTAACGTGGGTAAAACAAATATTTATTTACTATAGCAGATAATGTATTGAACTGATACTGTATTGGGATTTGAACTGATTTTTGTGAGTTTAAAAAATGACCAAACCACATGTTCCTTTTATTATCACTACTCATTTATCTCTCTAAGAAAATCTGAGTTTTCTCTCCTCCCTCTATCTAACACACGGCTCTCACTCTCACTCACCCAAACTCCATTAAACCTCACTCAAATTACCATGAATTTAACATGCAAGCTCATTTTTAGATTACCCATGAAATTTTAGCCTAGAACCAAGTTCCAAATCCTTCTTTCCTTTCCATTTATGTCTAGGCTGAACCACTTCCATCCTTTTGTACTTGTACGTGTGGCTTTTTGGATGCTAGGAACAAGGAATTGAAGCGAGAAATCTTGGGGAGGATCGAAAGTTATGTTGGATGCAGAAGTTAGTGTTAGAAGCATGAGGTAGCAAGAAAGTTTGAAGTTAGAAGCTTGGGTGTGAAAAAGTGGGGGTTTAAGCTTGTGATTTTGGGTTTCTATTCATGAGTTTTGGCTGAGATTGATATGGAAGAAGCTGTTTGGTACATAAGCTGCTTTGCAGAAGTGCTTAACTGGAGAATAATCTGGTTTATAAAGCTGACAGAAACGTGTTTGTTGGATTTTTAGATTCTACATTCAATTCCCTTCAGTTTAGGCACAAACTTTGCACGATTCGGGTTAGAAACGGATTCGGAAAACGCATTTGAAGTTTGGTATTTTCTGCTGGATTTTGGTTACGGGTTTGGGACAGAGCTTCGCTAAAACGGTAAGAACTTTCTCTCTGAAGCTTGGAATCAAGTGATTTTAAATGCTATGGTTAGCTAACGAAATTCCGGACGTTTTGGTACCAGTTCCACTGTTTATGGTTCAGTATTGAATTCTGTTGATGATTTTGAAGTTGGAGACTGATGTAGCATTTTGTGTTGAACCATGAATACGAGTTGTTTTGTCGTGCCGAAGTTTGATTGCTCGGGAGTTCAAATGGAATTGTGTATAAGCTGCTCAGAGTGTTTGAGGTGAGTTCTTAGATAGAAAACCTATGTAATATCCCGCTCATCATTTTGGAAATATATCAGTCGAAGGTGTGCCAGAGAAAGAACGATCGAGACCAAGGGCATTAGAGTCTTTTCATAACACAAGTATATAAGCATGTTTCCATTGCTTTCATTCATTTATCATCTTCTCTTCTACATAAGTCAGTTAGCTCATCCCTCCTCTCGTTACTATTCCTCACGTGTTCCCCATCCTTTCACCTTTCATTCATTTTTTCAAATCAGCCCCAATCTCACATGCAATTATCCTACCATGATCTGTACCACTTTTAAGCCTCAGTACTAGTTTGAATTCTCTTCTTATCTCTTTTACATTCCCAGCCGAGCCCCACTCTTCATAAGCTAACTTGGAAGTTGCATTTTTGAGTTCAATCATGGCGTGCATGTGTAAGCTGTGAGTTTGTGATGGTTTGTTTGAATTATTAGAAGCTATAACTATTTGAGGATGGTATAAGTTGAAGGTTTGATGAGCACAGGTCAGAAGTGAAATGGGAAGCAAAGACGGGTCGTAAGTTGTTCTGATGTTGCAGAAATCACTTATGGTAAGTTCCTCACAATTAGAATTAGTTTGGGATGTTCATAATCAATTATGTGTGTAAATTGGACCTTGAGTATGTTTGGTTTTCTGTTTTAGAGTTTGGATTGGAATTGGAATCTCTAAAATGCATAAGTTGTCTGTTAAGCTGTTTTAGAGAAAATCTGCCATAAGTGATTAACCTCTGAATTAAGCTGTTTCAGTCATGATTTTTGTTGTATTATGCAAGTTTGGTTTGCTTTTCATAAGTGTTGGTTGAGGTTGACATGGCAAAAGTCATAAGTTGTTGGTTAAGCTATTTTAGAAACAGGCAGAAGTGCTTAACTGGTGAATAAGCTGTTTTCTAACTAATTCGCCATTGGCGTCATCGCATAACTAGGTCATAAACATGACATTACATAACATAGCATACTAGTTCTCAACGATCTACGTCGAGGTTCTATGGTTTTCCCATTGCTTAAGGGTTAGAATACTACCCGAGCATAACATATACTTAATCGTACTCTCGTGTTAATATGATGACAATGATGTATATTAATACTTGGTTAACTTTTATTAGGCTTTCTGAGATTGCAAAATGGTCACTAGGCAGAAAATATTCATTCTTTAAGAAAATGGTGAATTTTGCTGTCACCGTGGCTTAGCCACCATCTGGCTCGCTTAGCCACCATGGCAGAACATCAAAAACTTAGTAAAATCATGTTTTGAGCATATGTGAGATGCCCAATCACCCAGGATCATTCTAACAATTTCAGTAAGCCTATTTGAGTGAAATAATAAAGTTTTAAACCAAGAATAACAAGTTTTGTCAAGCATTAACAATTGGGCAACTAATCTCCTAATTTCATAAGTCTTAAATAACAAGTTATCTCACATGGTAAAACTCATAATACCAAGGGTGGGAACTAACTAAAGAACTCACCTCGCCTTATTTCGAACTCTTGAACAATATACGCATCAACTGAGCCTCTTCACCTCTGCCTCTATTCAGTCCTCCAAAGATCAGTCCAAAACTACAATAGCTTAGTTCATCAACAACTTGAATCTCGGTTCAGCACAAAATCCTACTCCTTCGACTGATATATTTCCAAAATGACGAGCGGGATATTACAACCTACCCCTAATTGCTTAGTTTATAGCATGAAATTATGGTTTTGGTTTATTTATGAGTTAGGTGTTAAGCTTCCCCTTTTTGATTAAATCTGCCTATTTGTGTTGTTTAGTGCCATGAATCGAACTTACTATGTTTCCTATAATCTCTAATTAATATGCATGTGCTAAACTTTCTAGATACGTTTAGTATGGGTGTTACACTTATTATGGGAATTATAGGAAAAATGAAAACTTTGTTGATGGTTTGTAGAGTGGCGTTGTTTTCAGGTTCAATTTGACTAGCTAGAAACTGTGTCTGTCATTGATTTCCAGTTTAAAGTTCAATTTGATGCTAATACGTTTGTTTGCTTGGTTATCCAAATTGAAGTGCCGGCAAAAAACAAGGGACTTTTCTGCTGCTTGTAAGAAACCAAGAATTGGGAAGCCTTGCCAAATTAGGTTCTGCCACAAGTGCCTCTTGAACAGGTTTGGTTCACTTTTCTTATTTTTAATTTGTTTTTACTTTTAGAGCTAATGTATTTTATTTCAAGTACAAAGGTAGACTAATTTATTGTGTGTTCTTTATATGTCACCTTGATAATCATAATTTCGATTAAAAACATTAAAAGGAACGGCATGAGGGGGTGGGAATGCAATCCAGAATTTGAGGCAGTCAAACTCAAACTTTAAAAAAAACAAACATCTTAATACAATCATAGTTCTGGCTATTTAATCCTGACATTGAAATTTTCATGAAAACCTAATTTTTGTCAATCATAATTCCATACCCATCAATACTGAACTTCAAATTTAATTTCTATAAGATAGAACTCACCTCTAGATTCCACTTGACAGCAAAGTTCCAAAATCTTCAAGATTAGTTTCAAGCTTCTAGTCTTCCTTCAATCCTGCAAATGCAGCAAAATAGGGAAAATTAAAAAGACCTCCCCTAAGATTTGGTTAAAAGACACACACCTCCCCTCTTGTTTTAAAAATACAGTAACCTGCTATTGTAGTGTATAGCAAGTATCTTGCTGCTAATAGGTAATGAGTTCATGGATGAAGGAATTGAACATATTTTGTGCAAGAATTCTTGAACTAAAATAGTGGTTCTTGCTATAATATTAAATGGATTGAATTGGATAATTATATGGCATGTATTTAAATCTTTATTTGTTAAATTAAACAGCTTTGAATAATTGATGTTACACAGTTGTAGATATATATTATAGATGATTCATAAAACTGCAGACATACGCATAATCAACTATGCAGTGACCCAATGCTCAGATCTGTTAAAAATTAACATGGTAGAGATGATAGCTAGTTAAAAATACTTAAATAGTGACCATATTCAGTGGTTGTAGCCAAATTAAACCAGAGTATCAGTATATATACATAATAACAAAGGTTCAAAAATTCTCTAAATATAAAATATACAGTCGATACTAATGACTAAACCGATGAATAGCAAAATTGATTTTGTTGCTAGGATACTAATGTCACCCACAAGCAATATTTTACTGGGAGATCATGGGGTTATGAATGTCGAAACTATTCAAAACACATATATACATAAGCTTTTCAAGTTCAGTGCTTGTCATATAAAGGTACACATGTTCATACTTACTACATAAAACCAAGAACATATAAAAAAATTCCTATTTCAGACTCCATGAATTGTAAAAATGCCATAAGAATTTTATGCTTAAAAGTATATCACCAAATTCTACAAATTCAGAAAATATAAATTTTCAGACCAGTTAACATGTAGTAACTAACAGTGCAGCTGCAGTAGAAGCGATAGCTAGTTAAAAAAGACTTCAATATTCAGAGGCCACAACCAAATCATGAACATAAATTGTAGTATATGAAACACAGACTCAAACATGGACACGACACGAACACGTTGACACTGATAATAATTTAAAAAAATGACATAAATCAATGTAATAATATGTGTCGGTGATGTGTCGGACACGATACGTATCCAACACCGGGACACGCCTAATCCGAGGAGTATATGTCCTTTATGTATCACCAATCCAAGATAAAATGCGTAAGGCAGCTGAAAATCATATGCAAATTGTAGTTTACTATCACCAATCATGAATAGCAGAAGTGACTTTGTTGGTAGGAAACTAATGTCACCACAATCAATATTTTACTAGGAGATGATGGAGTTATGAATGTAGAAATCATCTAAACACAGATTATACATAAGCTTTTCAAGTTCACGGCTTTTGAAATAAAAATACAAATTTCCCTACTTACTACATAAACCTATAATATATATAAAATCTTTCCTAATTAAGACCCTTTGAATTATAAAGTAATCATACAAATTTTATGCTTAAAAATGCAAACCCAAATTCTACAAAATTCAGAACATATAAATTCTCATATCAGTAAACATGTAACTGAGACTGCAGTAGAAGTGATAGCTAGCCAACAAATACTTAGATGCCGACCATATTCAGTGGTTGTAACCAAATCATGCACATAAATTGTAGTGTCACATTTCTAAAGATAAAATACATATCGAAATGGGAATAGAAAATGTTTTTACAAAGCAAACGAGCTGAAGCATTTAACTTCGATATGCATTTTATCTTAGATAGGTGACACTACAATTTATGTGCATGATTTGGCTATAGAAAATACAAAAACCCAAGGATTGTAATTTTTTTTCTTTCTCCAGCAACTGATTTTACAAACAAATCCCATATTCAATGAGAAAAATTTAGACAGGTTAAGTTAAGATTTCTTTACAAACACGTACTTACTGGAAAATTGAAAGAAAACAAAAAAACTAAAGCCATGCACATTGATATATTAGTAAGAGAAACAAAATAAGTCAAATTTGTATTTGTTTGCAAGTGATAGAACAAGGTGTGAAAATTACACCTTGTTAGGGAAAATTACATGAAGATTGGCAGGATATGTACTTTACTGTGTTTGCATAGGGGAAGAACAAGGTTCTTTTCTATCTCCTAACATTGGGATTTGGTCTACAAACTTATCAGCACTACAATTGATGCGCACAACACTACAAACTTATTGATGCACTACACCTGATAGAAATAAGTCAGAAACAATTGTTTAAAGTCAAAATAAACTTATCAGAAGTAGAAATAAGTTTGTTTAAAGTACACACCACTACATCTTACAATTGATGCACTAGATATAACAAAGTCAGAAACAATTTTCCTATGTATTCATGAAAAAAACAAACATCTTAATACAAAAGAACTTATGCCTAATTAGTTCTGACTTAAAAAGATTGTAATATATGCTACGCACAATCATAATTCAATACCCCTCAATTTTGAACTTAAACAAAACAAATATCTTAATCTCAATTTCTATTTTGACTCAGTCCAAAAAGTCCTAATTAAAAAGAAAACACATTCTCTAATTTATTGATTTATAATAATCTAGTTGGGATGAGAAGTAAAGAGTCTCTTAATGGTGATATGGATTATATTCCTATAATGTCATTAATGATGAGACAAAGTAAGGTGATATAATATTGTGTTAATGAAAACGACTATAATTCAATCTTACACTGAAATTATATGTATAACACTAATAATTTGTATGTATAACACTGAAATTAACACTTATAATCCAGCTCATAAACAAACAAATCTATAACACAGTTAAGTTAACTCAAAAACACAGGAACAATGAGACATGCATGTGCAGCTGCTATAGCAGCAGATCGTGTGAACACAACAATCAACAAATCCAAAATTACAATCCAAAATTACAATCCAAATCCCTAAAATTACAATCCAAAATAACAATCAACAAATAGCTCAAAACCATAACCAACAATGAAACCCTAATCCCCAAAATCCCCAAAATTACAAGGCATGAGAATTGAAAAGGGAGAAAATACCTTTGAATAGAGATGAGCAGAAGACTTCGTGTGAGAGAGAGAAGGGTGAGTTCTTCGTGTGAGAGAGAGAAGGGGGCTGTGCGACTGAGAGACCGAGAGAGAAAGAAGGGAGTTCTGAGTGTGAGAGAGAATATGGGTGTGAGCCTGAGAGAGCGAGAGAGAAAGAAGGGAGGTCGGCGTTTTGTTTGAGAGAGAAGAAGATTGTGAGACTGAGCGCGAGAGAGGAAGAAGAGAGGAAGAAGGGAGCGTTATTTTTTTTGGGAATAATGGGAAATAAAATTAAGATGTTTTTTGTGAAAAATGGGAAATAAAATTAAGATGAAATAAATAGTGGGAAAAGGAAAAAAAATAAAATATTAGAAAATGAGGAGTGAAATTGGAAAAAGTGGCTTCAATTTGTGGGGGTTATTAAACTGCCATTGAATAAATGCCTCATATTGTCTCATATTCCCTATTTCACTAATTTGAGGGGGTTTTCTAAAACCTCCCTAAAATAACCGCCGCAATTGAGCGCGTTTTTTGTATTGTTAGCTACATTTACTCTATTAAAATGTAAGTCAATTTAATATTTTTTTACAGTCAAAAGTCATTTTATTGTTCAAAATGATCAATTCACTAGTACAAGATGTACCCTTTGAACATAAGAACAGTGGCCCAAATAATTGAAGAAATGAAACCAAATGCACACCAACAATCATAAAAATTGTATGTCCTACTCTATTTTTTTTGGAAACAATTGGATGTCCTACTCTATTTTTACTTTAATGATGTTACTCTTTAAATATCCTCAATTAACATAAGTTATACTAATTTTCAATGACTAATTATTTATATGGAACAAAGAAGATTAATTCATTACACTTAACTACTAAGTTTCTTGGTGCATATGCTTACCGGTAGATATGTGGACAAGGAGTTTTACTTTGTGACACTTTTTTGTAATGTTTAAGACATGTAAAGCTCCCATTGAGATGTCAAATCTGTATGAAATGATTGTTTATTATTTCAAATGATTAATTTAATCAAACAACAAAATTAAAGTGAGTTAGCCTTAATTTTGCCATCACCTTTCATCAAAATTGGTAGTTGCAGCAGAATTGACAATAAGGTCTATCTCTTCAAACATCATATTTAAAATGTTATGATCTTTTATTCCCAAATTTTCAACCGCAACATCTCCTGCTACTATCACAACCTTCTTTGATATAAAAGAATTAAAATCTTCACCCCAGTTATCCCGTAGCAGTCGAAATAAATCTGTGTCAAAGACCTATTCAAGCAATGTAATGTAATAAGTCATTATAAATATCTAGCAATACAATTTAATAACTTGTTACTCCCTATAGTTACTTTTAAAAGAAAAAAACTTAATTTTCAGATTTGTTGAATAAGTGATATATCTAATAGCATATACATTAGTTATTCAATGACTTTACGGAGGTGGATCGGTGTGGTGGCAGACCATTAAGAATGTTAGAGATGGAGTTGGTCGGATAAATGACGGATGGATGCTTGATAATATTATCTGTGAGGTTGGTGATGGTGCGTCTTCTTTGTTTTGGGTAGATCTTTGGCTTGAGGGGAAGTCTCTGAATAAGGTTTATGCTAGATTGTATGAGTTAGTGGGGAATAAATTAGTGATGCTAGCTCAAATGTTTGCGTTGGACGAGGAGCTTCTTGGGGAGTGTCTTGAACAATTAACCTCAGATGTTTTACAGGTAGATCGTGTCGATAGATGTGTTTGGACTATACATATTGTTACACTGTCAGTTCTGCTTATTCTTACTTGACAAAGGTGGGCAGTAATAATCAGCAACACAATAATCAGTTCTTGTGGTTAAAATCCGTTCCTCTCAAAGTCTCGATTTTTCCTTGGCGCATGTTTCTAAACCGGGTTCCTACTAGGGATAAGCTTCTCCAAAGGCGTGTTTTAACAGTTAATGGACAAGGTTGTGTTGCAAATTGTGGCTCTAATGAGGACAGAGATCATTTATTTATTAATTGTGTATTTTTCGATGGTCTATAGCCGCAAATTGCTTGTTGGCTAGGTTTTTCTACGACTTTTCACGGCTCTTTTATCAACCACTTGCATCTGTTTGGTGGTCTGCGAGGATTTTCGAAAAAAAAGCTAAGCTATCTTTAAACATTATTTTGTTGTCTGTTGTTTGAGCAATTTGGAAAGAGTGTAATAATAGAATTTTCAATCCAAAAGAAGGAGGACAGGTTGCTAGCAATATGTGAAAAGGTGAAATTTCAGTCTTTCTGGTGCTTGAAGTCGAAATACGTTACCCTCAATTTTGACTACCAATTTTGGAGGTTGAATCATCTAATTTGTCTAGATGCAGTCTTTTAACTTGTTTGTCCTTTTTTGTGCCAGTGTGACACTATTAGCTTTGGTCAGTTTGTATTAAACTTGAAGGTGGGAAAAACACAAGACGGGGGGGGGGGGGGGGGGGGGGGGGGGTTGAATTGTGTTTTTAAAAACGTTTCTTTCTTACGAAAATAAGCACTGTTCTCGGGATCAGAGTCTGAAAAGTTCAGAGTCTAATTAGAGTTCAGAGTTTTAGTGTGCAGCGGATTAAGAGTAAGAGAGCAGAAAACAGAAGAAGAACACAAACAATTTATACAGGTTCCTTCCACAATCCGGAAGTAGTCATGTCCCCCTTGCACTTCCAAGGAGAGTTCCACTAAAATGTAATATCAAATTACAAGTTGCTCAAACACACAAGTAAGAGACTTCCTTTGCTCAATCACACAAGAAAGAGACTTCAATGCTCAAGGTCAACTCCAAGAGACTTCTAAACAATTACAGAGAATTGAAAAGGGTTTTGAATACTTGATATACAATCAGAGGTATTCACAAAACAAAACTAACAGAACAGACTCTGTTTTTCTTAGACACTTAGAAATTCTAAAATGTGAACTTTTGTAAGAATTATCTAAGTTGTTGATGAGCAATGTTTGCGACTTTGAATATGAGAGATAGCCTTGTTCGCGTATGTGTATATCTGTATCTAAGTTCTTCAAGTCTTCATCTCTATTTATAGAGGATTTGAGAGACGTTGGGAACTAGCCAGCTCATCACTTTATCTTTGACCAAAGCTGATTTGACACCATTGATCTTTTGCTTGATTTGAGGATTGTACTATGAAACCAATTTCAAATCCATTCCCGTAAATATGGAATAAAGTCTGCAGTTGTTGCTGTTATTCTTGTCGTGTATAGAAGACACACTGCAGAGTTGGTGGTTGCAGGGACAAGCGCAGACATAGTGGTTCTACATTTCGTACACTGTACTTTGTCAACGCTTCTTAGCCTCTGAACAAATTGGCTTCTAAACAATTTGGCTTCTGATGAACTCTGCTTTTGGAAAACTGGCTTCTGATGACGTCATCTTCAGCAGCGCTTTCTTCAAACGCACTATGCTTCTGACTTTCCAGGAGCGCTTTCATTCAGATGCTCTTCAAACTTCAGTCTAAGATACCTTTTCTCTTTTAATTCATTCAGTCAGAACCGCTTGTAAATAATTCTTTGTTAATGGTCCTGTACACTTAAATAAACTTTTAGCAATATCCAATTGATAATTTTTAATACCTTGTTATCATCAAAACTTAAGTGGTATATTTGTGAAACACCCTTTGTTCCAACAATCTCCCCCTTTTTGATGATGACAAACATAAGTATTTAAAAAAAATCAATTGTTGTTAACTTAATTAACAAGTTGACTTTTAGGGGTTCTGAGGTTTGTAAGCTCTGACTCCCCCTGAGTCTGATATTCTTTAAGGTGAGGTTTGTAAGCTCCCCCTAAGTCCTATCCAAGTTAATTAAATTCATTTTAAAATCAATCAATCATTTCGTAAAGTTCAAAAGAAAAAAGATAAGGTTCTCAAATAAAATAAAGTTTGTTAGAATTTATTTTATTCTTGGGCTCAGATTCTTTGTTAAATGCTTACTATTACTCCCCCTTTTGTCATCAATTAAAAAGAAAAATAAAGAAGAAGTAAAGACAAGAAATAGACAAAAGCAATTAAAAACAATTTTTATATAAAAGAGAGTAAAAAATACAAAGAAATCAGAAGCAAGAATTAAAACACATAACAAGAAGAAAAACAGGGTGTGCAATCTAAGGGTTAGGTTGAGGTTGTTGCTGCTGAATAAGAGCCATTAGACGCTGAATATCTTCAGACTGCTTCTTAACAGTTTCTTCCAGAGCCAACTGCCTCTGAAGAAGATATTCTTCCCTATCCTTGGATTCCTCTTGTTGCTTTAGCACCTTTTACTTCAGCATCTTGAACACCTTAGATTCTCTTGTTACATATTCTGACTCAGCGTAGAAAGGAGCATTGGCCAGATACAGAGGCTTGCTTGGAAGTTGCTGAGAAGAGTGCAGATCCTGCATACGTCGCTTCATAGCATGAGCTTGAATGCGGCAGCACTTCTTGGCAACAGCATCAATTAAATCAAATGCTTTGTTCTTGAGAGAAGACCACTTGTCTTGAAATGCTAGAGGTAGGAAAGGAGTTTTCCTAAGGAGAAGCAGAGACTGCATTTCCTCATTGATTTCTACCAGCTGATCTTCAAGATAATCAGGTTCCAGTATGTTAATGGGTGGTTGGTCATGGGTCTGAATTTGTGAAGATGAGGGTTGGTCAGAAGCACAAGGTTTCAGGTTTTGTGTTGGTTCAGAACTTGAGCCAGACACAGTGGGTTCAGACTCTGTCACTTGGACAGACTCTTTAGCCACTGTCTCCTTAGCAGATTCTGGAATAGTCTTATCTTGAGTTTTGGTTGATTGAGGGGGATTTACAGAAGTCTTTTGTTTTTGATATTCAGGAAGTTCTCTTGAATAATGACTTTCAAGGTTGGAAATGACATGCTGTTCTGAGGGTTGGTTATGTGGTGAAGAGGTTGTTTGTTGTTGTTTGTTTGGAGGTGAGTCTGAGAGAGATAGTTCAGCAGTTGTTGGTTCTTCAGTAACTACATGCTCTTCAGTAGTAGCTGTTGAATCAACATCTAATGGACTATCTTGGTTTGAAGATGATGGAATGGGTGCACCAGGGGGTAACATGTTAAGAGGTTTGATAATGGGGGGTTGGAAGGGATGATTAGCAGGTAGTTTGTTGCAAATACCTACTCTTCTTTCAGATAACTCCCCTATTGTTTTAAGAATTTCATCATGTACTGGTTTGAAAGGTTTGGTTTTGGGAGAGAGTTTTGGTTTTGATGTTATTTTGGGGTTCGTTTGGATTTTGGTGAGGGTTTGGTCAATTTGTATTTCTGACTTAGAGGAATGTTATCTAAGTCAGAATCTGTTGAAGATGAAGGTGAAAGAGTGGTTTGGGGAACTGGAATCTGACTTACCATATCAGATTTGGTGGCTTCTGAGACAGCAGCCTCTGAAGCAACAGCTTCTGAACCAACAGCTTCTGAAACAGCCACTTGAGGAGCAGATACTGAAGCAGCAGCTTCTGATGTTCCTGGTGCCTTCTTCAGAACCTTCTTAGCTCCCTTCAGAGCTTCTTCCTCTAATTTACTTGCAAGGGTCTGAACCTCAATGATCTGTTCAATGGTGTGTTGATCACAGTGTTCAAGACCTAATGCTTTCAATTTTTCATCTCTCTCGATTCTATACTGAGCTTTCAACCTTTTCTTCTCATTCATCAGGTTCTCAGAATATTCTTTACTTCTCTTTTCCAGCTCAGGGGTCATTTTGAACATAGGACACTCAATTACTTCTCCAGCTTGCCTTTTGGGAGGCTTTTCTATGCCAGCAGCTTCTTCAGCTTCAATTTCTTCGAGAGCTAATCTGGCAGCTTCCATAGTGATTGTGGAATCACCTTTTCCCCTTTTTCTTTTCGGAGCAGCCATTCTGTCGTAATTGGTTGCTTCAGACTTGATAGCCTTTTGTTTTCTGGCCAGAGCAACTTCAGTTCTCTTAGTGGCATCTTCAGACTCCTTAGCAAATGCTGCTAGATAAGCAGTCAATGCTTCAGGATTATCTTCCTTAAGAATTGAAGGAAAGTCTCTTATAGATTGAGACGGTGTTGTAGATTCTTTCAGATCCTTTTCATCAGTAAGGATCATCTGGGTGGCCTTCATGTTGAACAGAGTCTTGCCACTAATCATTCTTCCAGTAGCAATTCCCAGAACTCTGTCAGACACAAGGTTGAACCTGTCAAGAGTCTTCAGCACACCTCTTTGACAGAAGATTTCAGAGAGAAGTCTTCCACAAGGAACTTGTTTCCTTTTTCCTTTTGATGCTTCCTTGATAGCCCAACACAGGTGATGCATGATATATCTTGGAAGATTGATAGGTTGAAATGCAGCCAAGAAATACAACACCAGTTTATGGTCCAGACTGGGTTGATCAGCACCTCCTCCCTTATGAAAGAAGCATTCATTAACAATTTTCAGAAGCACCCTGTGCTTGATATCCATATCTACCAACTTGGTTGTTGGATGTCCATTCAACAACAAGTTAGTGTAGCTTTCCAGCAGAGCGTCTTTCCTGCTAACGTTCCAGATGAACCTTCCATCAATAGCCATCCTACAGGCTTTAGCAATCACCCCTTCTGTGATATATACTGGGATACCCATCACTGCAGACTTGATTTCTAAACCGTGGAAAGGTTCAAGACCCATCTCTTTTCTTGATTTCCCTTTCAGATTGGGGTTTCTTAATACAGCTTGATTTTCTTGTGACTTAGCAGATTCAACGTCACAAACTTCAGCCCGAATCCAGAATTCCTTTACCAGATTCACATAGGTTGGCCCATTCAACATCTGAAAATACTCAAACATCTTCTGAGCAGAAATCAGAGCCGTCATATCTACCCCGTTTCTTTCCAGAGATGCAAAGTCTACCGGTGATTCAATCTGAACATCCAAAGAATCAATTGGAATCGATAGCGTAACTGGTTTGATGGAGTAGATTGATCCTGTGCCTTGTTGCATGCTAGAGCCGCTTGTTGAAGTAGCCATGTGAAGAAGTTGAAGGTTTGAGGGTAAAGGGTTTCTAATGTGAGAGAAGAGAGAAAAACAGATTTTCTATCGTAACTGCTTAAAGATTTGAAAGTGTAGGAAAGTGAGTGAGTAGTGTGTGTTTGGTATTTATAGTGATTTCTGAAAAACAACTTTTCATATATCAGAAGCGACAACTAGACACAAACATTAATGACAAACAGGGGCGCGAGTATATTTGTTAAGAGAATAACCACCATTGCCCTAAAAGAGTTATTTTCCAATGCAGATAGACGTGTCAGAAGTCTACAAAAGTAACTTTAACCTTTTCCACTTCTGAGACTTTATCATAGTCAAAAAGATTCCTTCCCAGAGTCTGAAGATTTTCTCAGAGGCTGAGTCTCTTCAAATTCTCCAAGGAGAGTCTGATATTTTTTCAGCTTCTGATAATTTTCAGAGTCTAGTTTTTTTCATTCAGAGTCAAGCATTACTCAGAGACAAAGTGCATGTTCAAATTTTTCTTTATAAAATTGAATCTTTCAACAGTTAGGGGTTTAGTAAAGATATCAGCCCATTGATGATCAGTATCAATGAATTGAATATCTAAAACTCCCTTTTGAACATAGTCTCGAATAAAATGATGTTTATTTTCAATATGTTTGGCTCTTGAATGAAGAATAGGATTTTTAGACAAACAAATAGCAGCTGTGTTATCACAGTAAATTGGAATACAGTTTTCAGTTATTTGGTAGTCTTCCAACTGATGTTTCATCCAGAGCAGTTGTGTACAGCAACTAGCAGCTGAGATGTATTCTGCTTCTGCTGTTGACAGAGCAATAGTTGCTTGTCTCTTACTGGCCCAGGATATCAGATTCTCACCAAGAAATTGACAATTTCCACTAGTTGATTTTCTTTCAATCCTGTCACCAGCATAGTCAGCATCGCAAAATCCAACTAGCTTATAATCTGAAGATTTCTTATACAGAAGTCCAAGATTAGTAGTTCCTTTCAGATATGTAAAGATTCTTTAAACAACAGTTAAATAAGATTCTCTAGGATCTGATTGAAACCTTGCACACAAGCATACACTGAACAAAATATCAGGTCTGTATGCAGTGAGATACAACAGAGAACCAATCATACCTCGATACAGCTTCTGGTCAACTTTAGGTCCTTGATCTTCTTTGTTCAGAGTGCAGGTAGGATGCATTGGAGTGTTCATTTCTTTGCAGTCTTCAAGCTTAAACTTTTTCAGAAGTTCTTTGGTATATTTGGACTGATGAACATACACTCCTTCTTTGCATTGGTTGATCTGAATTCCTAGAAAGAACTTCAATTCTCCCATCATGCTCATTTCAAACTCCTCCTGCATCATCTTAGAAAATTCCTTGCAAAGAGATCTATTAGTTGACCAAAAAATGATATCATCAACATAAATTTGCACAATCAGAATGTCTTTTTCAAGTGTCTTCTTGAAAAGTGTTGTGTCAACCTGCCCTCTTTTAAAATCATTTTTAAGCAAGAAATTGCTCAGTCTGTCATACCAGGCTCTAGGAGCTTGTTTCAGACCGTACAAGGATTTCATTAGCTTATAAACGTGGTCAGGATGTTTTAAATCCTCCAAACCAGGTGGTTGTTTAACGAACACTTCTTCAGAAATGACTCCATTGAGAAATGTACTTTTAACGTCCATTTGATACAAAATTATGTTGTGATTTACTGTGTAGGAAAGAAGTAACCTGATTGCTTCCAATCTTGCAACTAGAGCAAAAGTTTCAGTGTAGTCAATGCCTTCTTGTTGGCTGTATCCTTGAGCAACAAGTCTGGCTTTGTTTCTGATTACTTCTCCCTGTTCATCCAGCTTGTTCCTAAACACCCATTTGGTTCCAATAATGTTTTTGTGTTCAGGCTTAGGTACAAGATCCCATACATCATTCCTTTTGAATTGATTGAGTTCATCTTGCATTGCTAAGATCCATCCATCATCAGCTAGTGCTTCATCAACTGTTGTAGGTTCTATCATAGACAGCAATCCCAGGGCAAACTCTTCAGGTCTGAAATGAGATCTAGTTCTTCTGGGACTTTCTCTGTTGCCAATGATCTGATCCTCAGGATGAGAAGACTTGTACTTGAATGAGTTTCTGGACTGGATAACTTGATGTGAATCATCTTGAGCTTCTTCAGAAGCTTCAACAATTGGGACATCAGGAGCTGTCACAGCTTCTGAAGTCTTATTCAACTCTGAAGACTGATCAGGTTCTGAATAATCATCAGACTCTTCTGAACCTGCAATGCTTTCATTCTGCTCTGGAATTTTACTTCCAGGCTCCTTGTCATCAAATTTGACATGCATAGACTCTTCAACACAGAGTGTTTCCAAGTTATACAGTCTGTATGCCTTGGACCTCTCAGAGTAACCTAGAAAGATTCCCTTTTGTGCCTTTGCATCAAATTTCTTCAGATAGACTTTACTGTTCAAGATGTAACATGTACATCCAAACTGATGAAAGTAAGAAATGTTAGGTTTCCTGCCTTTAAAGAGTTCATACGCTGTTTTATTCAGTATGGGTCTGATATAGATCCTGTTTTGAACATAACATGCTGTGTTAACTGCTTCTGCCCAAAAATGTTTTGCTAGATTGTTTTCGTGAATCATGGTTCTTGCCATTTCTTGTAGAGTCCTATTCTTTCTTTCTACAACCCCATTTTGCTGTGGAGTTCTAGGAGAAGAGAATTCATGGATAATTCCAAATTTTTCACAAAATATTTCAAATGGCTCATTTTCAAATTCTCCCCCATGATCACTTCTGACTTTTAGGATTTTTAGCTCCTTTTCAGATTGGACTTGAATGCAGAATTTTGTAAACACATCATATGAATCATCTTTAGATTTGAGAAACTTAACCCAACTCCATCTACTGTAATCATCAACTATAACCAATCCATATTTACTTCCATATAGAGATGCAGTACTAACTGGTCCAAATAGATCAATATGGAGTAGTTCCAAGGGTCTGGAGGTAGAAACAATATCTTTTGATTTGAAAGAAGTTTTAACAATTTTTCCCTTCTGACATGCACCACACAGTGCATCTGAATGATAATCAATGTCTGGTAAGCCTCTGACAAGTTGTAACTTGCTAATCTTAGAGATTAATCTCCAGTTAGCATGTCCCAACCTTCTGTGCCACAGCCATTTCTTATCACTCACTGATAGGAGGCAAAATACCTTCTGATCAGTCAGTTCTGAAAAATTAATCTTGTAAACATTGTTCTTTCTCTTTCCCTTAAAAACTACAGATTAGTCACCTTCGTTGACTACTGTGCAGTTGTTCTTATTAAACAAGACGTTATAACCATTATCACAAAATTGACTTATGCTAAGTAGGTTATGCCTTAGTCCATCTACAAACCACACATTATTAATAGAGACTGAGGAATTACCAATTGTTCCAGTACCAATGATTTTGCCAGTTTGGTTTCCTCCAAATCCCACAGTTCCTCCCTCTTTCATGGTCAGGGTTAGGAACATAGACTTTTCTCACGTCATATGTCGCGAGCAGCCACTGTCCAGATACTTTTAGACATATCTGCAGCATTAACAATTTCTGTCTTAGGTACCCATATTTTCATGGGTCCTCTTGGGTTAGTCCTAGAAGTTCTGAGTCTCATTTGTGTTTTCTGTCTGAAATTTTCTTGTTCTGTCTTCTTCCAGACTTTGGGTTCAGAACCTTTAGTCTTAGAATGTGACTTAGTAAAGACAGCTTCCTTCCTCTGAAATCTAGGCTTTTGAGTTTCAGACTCTGTTTTCTTCAGAACCTGTTTGTTAGGTTCTGATCTTTTCAGAATCTGTAACGTTGGAGCTTTTGATTTAGAGTCATTTGTTACCTTTGTCTTTTGATTCTCAGGCTTTGACTTAGTCAATTCCTTTGAATTTAAAGATTTAGATCATGAATGGGAAGCTTTTCCAGATTCAGACACAAAATGAGTTTTCAATCCCTCTTTGATGTCATCAGAACAAGGTTTCAGAATTACTTCACTAGAGTTTGTAACACCCCAATTTCCCGACATAAAAATTTCATTAAATAAATGCATATATCAGAGTAACATCATAAAGGAGTGTCACATTTCTCAACAACAAAATCTTTAAACCGAATAAATATTAGTTTATCCTTCGCATTAATAATCAAATATAGCAGCGGAATCATAATTAAAATATCCTTCAAAAAGGTCTTGGCACTAGGCCTCATAAACGTCTCATAATTTCGTCAAAATACTTAAAATCATTAAATAGTTCAAACATGATACATAAAGGAATAGACTCTAATAAAGACCCCATCCCGTTACGTATCAGAGCAATCCTACGTCACACAAGACTCGTCACATCTGCGCACCTAAGCTTGGTTACCTGCACTTGCCCACAAGGCGGCAATTCCAACAGAAGGGTGAGATTCACAACGGAAATATTAATATATAAATCCAACATTTATGATTAACATCATAAACTCATCACATACATCACATATTAAAATACAAGGATAACATCATCGTCATAAAACATCTCAAACAACACATCATCGTCTCAAAACATCGTCTCATATTATGTCAACAATTTGACTCACTAAATGCAACTCTTAACATCTTGACATCATGCATGTGGTACCATATATAAGCATTAATATGCTTCACCGTCGCTTTGAGCAAATGCTCCACCGTCGTTTTGAGCAAAAGCTCCACCGTCTCATAATATGCAAATGCATGGACACGACTCTTTACGTCTTAAACAAGTTAATTACAACTTCTCAAACATCATTAACAATTCAACTGACACATGCAATTCTAGTAAATACATGGCAGAAGTTCAACTCATTTAACACATATACAAGGCACATAATATCATCAACATCACTTAACATCATGCTTATAAATCATTAAAATATAAGCAATACATCGCATTATTTTTAACATAAGAGAACCATCATTAATCATCATTACATAATGCATCTTAAGTCATAAAACATCTCTAACACTACCCAAGGGTCTCCTCTCAAAGTCCCATGCGAAATAGATCGCAAAACGAAACAATGGTTCAGGAAGGCACTAACTCGCCACGGCGAGGGATTTGCTCGCTACGGCGAGCTCTCTCAAAAGCTACTCGCCAAAGGCGAGCTGGGGGCGAGCTACAGGCGAGCAAAACTGGGTGCTCTCGGCCTTTTTGACATTTTCGCCTAAAATCTTCGTCTTAAGGTTCCCTAAATCCAAATTGGTCCAAACAACTTCACAGGTCTTTCTTATAAATAATGAGGCACTCAAAAACCACCTAAAGTTTGGCAAAAAATCCTAAGTTTTAGGGTCAAGCTCGCCACGGCGAGCTATGCTGCTCGCCTCGCGAGCGATAAGGTTGTACTCGCCACGGCGAGTAGTCACTCGCCACAGGCGAGCGATCTCAGAACCACTACGGGTTCACTCCAATTCTCACCAATACATCCCAAATCTCTCATGTTAAGCCTCTAATTCATCAGCAATGTTGTCCTAGGGAATAATCTAGGTTCTGTAACACGTTTCTACAACAATGCAACACATTCTCACATCAAATTCATCAAATTCATCAAACCCTAACTCATGAAACTCATCTCAATTTCTTCCCAATCTCTAAGCCAATCATAAACAGATGAAATACTATTAATATTACTGAAGTTAGGCTCACCCTTACCTGGAAATATGCAGGAAATCGCAGCCTAGCTTCTTCCTCTCTTCAACCGTTTCTCTTTATCTAATTCCAAAAGTTTGTACGCGTTCTGCCTACTTTCCTTAACCTAATTTCCTTTTATACCACCTCCCAACTTATCTAATTCTATCTCAACCCTCATAACTCTTCCTATTTAAAAATATAACCTCACCTCTCAAAATAATATATTTTTATAACAAATCTCTATTTTTCATATAAATATATGTATAAAACATCACGTATATTATTTTATTAAACAATAAAATAATCATCACGTCACACATCATAATTACGTCACATAATCATCAAAAATCATATAATATATAATAATATACTATATTCTCTAATAAAATAATTAAATAAATAAAGAGGGCGTTACAACTCTCCCCCTCTTAAAGGATTTTCGTCCTCGAAAATTTACCTCGATCAAACAACTCTGGATAGGATTCCAGCATCTTACTTTCTAGCTCCCAAGTCAAGCTTTCTCTCGTCGCTCCATCCCAAACGACTCTAATGAGAGGTATCTCCTTGCCTCTCAACGTCTTCACTTTCCAATCATCAATCCTTACCGGTAAAGTCTCGACCGTAAGGTTGTCTCTAACTTGCACATCATCACTTTGGATCACATGAGACGGATCCGGAACATACTTCCTCAATTGCGATACATGGAAAACATCATGCAAATTCGATAAATGTGGTGGTAATCCAACACGATATGCCACCGCCCCAATCCTCTCTGAAATCTGATACGGACCAATAAATCTCGGAGTCAACTTCTTTGACTTCAAAGCACGTTCAACACCTGTCATAGGAGTAACTCTCAGGAACACATGATCTCCCTCTTGGAACTCAAGGTCCTTCCTACGCTTGTCATGATAACTCTTTTGTCGACTCTGCGACGCTTTCATCTTCTCTTGGATCATTCTCACCTTCTCGGTAGTTTGTTGAACAATCTCCGGTCCTAAAACCACTCTTTCCCCTGATTCAAACCAACATAACGGAGTTCTGCATCTCCGACCATACAAAGCCTCAAAAGGTGCCATCCCAATACTCGAATGGTAACTGTTGTTGTACGTGAACTCTATCAACGGAAGATGACTATCCCAAGTCCCTCCTTGCTCAAGTACGCAAACTCTCAACAAATCTTCCAACGACTGAATCTTCCTCTCCGACTGACCATCTGTCTGCGGATGATAAGCCGAGCTCAACCTCAACTGAGAACCTAACGCCTCTTGCAAACTCTTCCAAAATCTAGAAGTAAATCTTGGATCTCTATCCGATACGATGCTCGAAGGAACACCATGCAGTTTCACTATGTCTCGGATATAGATCTCTGCCAACTGAGCTACAGGAAAAGTAATATTAATCGGTAGAAAATGAGCCGATTTCGTCAATCTATCAACAATAACCCAAATGGCGTCATTTCCTCTAGGAGTATTCGGCAAACTCGTCACAAAGTCCATGGATATACTATCCCATTTCCACTATGGCACATCTAAAGATACCATCATGTCAGCCGGTTTCTGATGTTCAATCTTTGAATTTTGGCAAACCAAACAAGAATACACAAACTGTGCCACATCTCGTTTCAAACCAGACCACCAAAACAACTTCTTTAAATCATGATACATCTTCGTAGCTCCCGGATGGATACTCAAGCTACTTCTGTGACTCTCTTCAAGAATCATCTTCATTTCCTCATTGTCAGGAATGCAAATTCTACCTCGGAACCTTAACACTCCATGCTCGTCGACTTGAAAGTCACTATCTTCA
The DNA here is from genome assembly GCA_958299785.1 of Medicago lupulina. NCBI lineage: Eukaryota > Viridiplantae > Streptophyta > Magnoliopsida > Fabales > Fabaceae > Medicago > Medicago lupulina. The sequence goes on from OY283142.1 coordinate 41,794,984, forward strand.
GTCTGATTACCAGCAACCAATAAGCCTACAAACTTAACATCTTCTTTTTGTGCCTCTTTAATACTCTTCAAGAAATCATTATCAATCCTCAACATTCCCAGCTTTACACTCTGAGGTGTCCTTTCACAAACTAAGCTCAAATCCCTAAACTGTTCCAACAACTCAAATTCTTTCACCATTAAGGCAGACATATGCATAGTCTTCCTACTCAAGGCATTTGCAACCACATTAGCCTTGCCCGAATGATAATTCAAACCAAAGTCATTATCTTTCAATAATTCAAGCCACCTTCGCTGTCTCATATCCAATTCCTTCTGATCAAACAAGTACTTTAAGCTCTTGTGATCACTGAACACTTCAAACCTCGAACCATACAAGTAATGTCTCCATATTTTCAATACAAAGACCACAGCTGCCAACTCTAAATCATGTGTCGGGTAATTCTTCTCATGAACTCTCAATTGCCTTGAAGCATAAGCTACCACCTTACCATCTTGCATGAGAACACCACCTAAACCCAGCTTGGACGCATCACAATACACCACAAAAGGTTCATCGGACTTCGGCAAAATCAAAACTGGAGCCGTTGTCAGACGCTTCTTCAACTCATTAAAACTATCCTCACAGTGGACATCCCACACAAAAGACTTACCCTTACACGACAACTGCGTTAACGGAAGAGCCAACTTGGAAAACCCTTCAATAACTTCTATAGTAACCAGCTAATCCCAAAAAGCTTCTAATTTCTGTAACTGATTTAGGAGTCTCCCATTGCGAAACCGCTTCAACCTTAGACGGGTCAACCGCAATACCATCACCAGAAATAACATGGCCAAGAAAACTCACCTCTTTTAGCCAGAATTCACACTTAGACAATTTGGCATACAGTTTCTTCTCCTTCAACACTTGCAAGACAATCTTCAAATGATCAGCATGCTCTTCTTCAGTCTTGGAGTAAATCAAAATATCGTCAATGAATACCACTACAAACCGATCCAAAAATGCATGGAAGATGCGATTAATATACTCCATAAACACCCCAGGTGCATTGGTAACTCCAAAAGGCATAACCTTGTACTCATAGTGACCATAACGAGTTCTGAAAGCTGTCTTCTGCATATCTTCATCTTTTACCTTAATCTGGTGATAACCGGACCTCAAATCAATCTTGCTGAACACGCGGGCACCCACTAACTGATCCATCAAATCATCAATTCTCGGAAGTGGATACCTATTCTTGATAGTTAGCTTATTCAACTGCCGATAGTCAATACATAGCCTCATACTACCATCTTTCTTCTTTACTAGCAACACTGGCGCTCCCCAAGGTGAAACACTTGGTCTAACAAATTTCTTTTCGAGCAAGTCCTCTAACTGTTTCTTCAACTCAGCTAATTCGGAAGCTGACATACGATAGGGTGCCATCGACACCGGCTTCGTTCTAGGAACAAGATCAATAGAAAACTCAACTTCTCTCTCTGGAGGCACGTCAGGAATTTCATCTGGGAAAACTTCAGGAAAATCGCATACCACTTGCAGCTTGTCGATCACCTCCTGATTCTCAATAGATAAGGAAGCCATCAAGGAAAACATCAATATGCCGTCACGTTCCAGTTGCTTCAGTTGCTTAGTGGATAAGAACTCTGCACCACTTTCCTCTTCAGCAGAAGAAAAACGTACTGTCTTGCTAAAACAATTAATAAGCACATGGTTGTATTCTAACCAGTTCATACCCAAAATCACATCCATCCCAACCAACGGCAGACAAACTAAATCAATCTCAAAATCACGGCCAAACATAGACATAGGACATCTCAAACATACAAGGGAAGTAGTAACCGAACCCTTTGCTGGAGTTTCGACAACCATCTCCCCGTTCATATCAGATACAACAAGATTTAACTTAGCAGCACAATCAAGAGCAATAAAACAATGCGTAGCACCAGTATCAATAATAGCGACTAAAGATTGATCAGCAATATAACAAGTACCTCAGATCAAACGATCATCATTCTCAGTCTGTGTGCCAGTCAACGCGAACACCCTTCCAGTGGTCTTAGTCTTCTTCGGTTGCTTGCACTGCGAACCAATATGTCCTTGCTCATTACAGTTGAAACACACAACATCATCAAACTTGCAATCATTAGTAGTATGCCCTTTCTGACCACAACGATAGCATCTCTTCACATCAGCAGTACACACATTACTCTTGTGGCCTTTCTCACCACAAGTAAAACAAGTAATCTCAGCAGGAGCATTCTTCTTCTGAGGTCTTCTCTCATCGTTGACTCTTTGCTTCCCTTTATCTCTAGGGGCATCATAAGGTTTAGGATGACTCTGCTGGCCCTTAGCTTTCCTATCGTTCACCAACTTGTAGTGCGCCTTGGTATCCTCCTCATATATTCTGCAGCTACTCACTAACTCAGAAAAGTTACGGATCTTCTGATAACCAATGGCTCGCTTAATGTCAGCACGCAAGCCATTCTCAAACTTGATGCACTTTGAAAATTCAGCCGTCTCGGGGGTATAGTGCGGATAAAACTTAGCCAGCTCCACAAACTTGGCCGCATACTCGGTCACCGACATGTTCCCTTGCTTAAGCTCTAGGAACTCAATTTCCTTCTTTCCACGAACATCTTCTAGAAAGTATCTATCAAGGAATTCTCTCTTGAATATAGTCCATGTAACCTCAGCTCCGCCTTGTTCCAGAATAGGTAGGAGACTAACCCACCAATCATCAGCCTCTTCAGCAAGCATGTGCGTACCGAAACGCACCTTCTGAACATCTTCACACTGCATGACTCTGAAGATCCTCTCAATTTCCTTGAGCCATGTCTGCGCCCCATCAGGATCATATCGCCCCTTGAAGGTAGGCGGGTGATTCCTCAGAAACGTCTCTAGCATCCTCGTCCCGTCGTTTCCTCCATCATTGTTCTGATTACCCACAACATTAGCCATTGCTTCCAAAGCAGCAGCAAGAGCAGCATCATTTCTACCAGCCATATTAGTTCTCTACAAAGCAAACATAAGTTAGAATAATACATATATAGTATTCTAACTCTAAGACAACGTCACTCGACTCTCTATTTGGCCGGACGGACCGACCTGCTCTGATACCAATTGTAACACCCCAATTTCCCGACTTAAAAATTTCATTACATAAATGCATATATCAGAGTAACATCATAAATGAGTGTCACATTTCTCAACAACAAAATCTTTAAACCGAATAAATATTAGTTTATCCTTCGCATTAATAATCAAATATAGCAGCGGAATCATAATTAAAATATCCTTCAAAAAGTTCTTGGCACTAGGCCTCATAAACGTCTCATAATTTCGTCAAAATACTTAAAATCATTAAATAGTTCAAACATGATACATAAAAGAATAGACTCTAATAATGACCGAATCCCGTTACGTATCAGAGCAATCCTACGTCACACAAGACTCCTCACATCTGCGCACCTAAGCTTGGTTACCTGCACTTGCCCACAAGGCGGCAATTCCAATAGAAGGGTGAGATTCACAACAGAAATATTAATATATAAATCCAACATTTATGATTAACATCATAAACTCATCACATACATCACATATTAAAATACAAGGATAACATCATCGTCATAAAACATCTCAAACAACACATCATCGTCTCAAAACATCGTCTCATATTATGTCAACAATTTGACTCACTAAATGCAACTCTTAACATCTTGACATCATGCATGTGGTACCATATATAAGCATTAATATGCTTCACCTTCGCTTTGAGCAAATGCTCCACCGTCGCTTTGAGCAAAAGCTCCACCGTCTCATAATATGCAAATGCATGGACACGACTCTTTACGTCTTAAACAAGTTAATTACAACTTCTCAAACATCATTAACAACTCAACTGACACATGCAATTCTAGTAAATACATGGCAGAAGTTCAACTCATTTAACACATATACAAGGCACATAACATCATCAACATCACTTAACATCATGCTTATAAATCATTAAAATATAAGCAATACATCGCATTATTTTTAACATAAGAGAACCATCATTAATCATCATTACATAATGCATCTTAAGTCATAAAACATCTCTAACACTACCCAAGGGTCTCCTCTCAAAGTCCCATGCGAAACAGATCGCAAAACGAAACAATGGTTCAGGAAGGCACTAACTCGCCACGACGAGGGATTTGCTCGCTACGGCGAGCTCTCTCAAAAGCTACTCGCCAAAGGCGAGCTGGGGGTGAGCTACAGGCGAGCAAAACTGGGTGCTCTCGGCCTTTTTGACATTTTCGCCTAAAATCTTCGTCTTAAGGTTCCCTAAATCCAAATTGGTCCAAACAACTTCACAGGTCTTTCTTATAAATAATGAGGCACTCAAAAACCACCTAAAGTTTGGCAAAAAATCCTAAGTTTTAGGGTCAAGCTCGCCACGGCGAGCTATGCTGCTCGCCTCGCGAGCGATAAGGTTGTACTCGCCACGGCGAGTAGTCATTCGCCACAGGCGAGCGATCTCAGAACCACTACGGGTTCACTCCAATTCTCACCAATACATCCCAAATCTCTCATGTTAAGCCTCTAATTCATCAGCAATGTTGTCCTAGGGAATAATCTAGGTTCTGTAACACGTTTCTACAACAATGCAACACATTCTCACATCAAATTCATCAAATTCATCAAACCCTAACTCATGAAACTCATCTCAATTTCTTCCCAATCTCTAAGCCAATCATAAACAGATGAAATACTATTAATATTACTGAAGTTAGGCTCACCCTTACCTGGAAATATGCAGGAAATCGCAGCCTAGCTTCTTCCTCTCTTCAACCGTTTCTCTTTCTCTAATTCCAAAAGTCTGTACGCGTTCTGCCTACTTTCCTTAACCTAATTTCCTTTTATACCACCTCCCAACTTATCTAATTCTATCTCAACCCTCATAACTCTTCCTATTTAAAAATATAACCCCACCTCTCAAAATAATATATTTTTATAACAAATCTCTATTTTTCATATAAATATATGTATAAAACATCACGTATATTATTTTATTAAACAATAAAATAATCATCACGTCACACATCATAATTACGTCACATAATCATCAAAAATCATATAATATATAATAATATATTATATTCTCTAATAAAATGATTAAATAAATAAAGAGGGCGTTACAGAGTTTCCTCCTGTGAATCCAATTCCCTTTTTGTTGTTCTGATTTATGTTATAAATCATAGATACAACTTTGGTTCTAACAATTCCTGTGTTAATAAACTCTTGAAGAGCAGCATCCTGCTCAGATAAAGGTTTATTATCACCTTTCTTAGTCATTGTTTTTAAATCATTATTTTCTTGTTGTAAGGCATCCATTTCCATCTTAGTTGATTCATGGAGTTTTAGCAGCTTAATGTATCGTTGCTTAACTCTCCTCAACTCAGTGGATTGGTTTTCATAATGACAAAGAAGTTCCTTGAGAGAATCAATCAATTCAGATCTAGTGAGTTTAGAATATACCTCAGTTTCAGTTTCAGAATCTGTACTTGACTCAGCATCAGATGAATCTTTTTCATTATCAGCAGTAGCTACCAAAGCCAGAGCTATTTTTGCTTCATCTTCAGCATCATCTTTGTCAGACTCAGACTCATTATCCAGATCTTCCCAAGTTGCCATCAAGCTCTTCTTGAATTGCTTCTTGAATTTGTTGGACTTGAAGATTGCTTTCTTTGATTTTTCTTTGGATTTCTCTTTCTGCAGGTCTGGACATTCAGCAATGAAGTGTCCAACCTTCTTGCAGTTAAAGCAACCTTTCTAATCTTCTTTTCTAGAGCTTTTGTGACTACTACCTCTGCTCATGAACTTCTTGTTTTTCTTAGCAAGATATCGTAGTCTGTTGGTGAGCATAGCCATCTCTTGAACAATCTCAGAGTCTTCATCAGAATCTTCAGATGTAGATTCTTCTTCAGACTCCAATGCCTTCAGAGCCTTACCTGACTTGCCTCTGGATTTTAGTGCAATGGACTTAGGCTTCTTGACAGGTTCATGCTCATTAAGACCTATCTCATGACATTTTAAAGAGCTTATAAGATCTTCAACACTCAAGGTGTTTAAGTCTTTAGCTTCTTCAATGGCTGTCACTTTCGGTCTCCACTTTGCAGGCAAACTTCTCAGAATCTTGTTCACATGATCAAACGTTACGTAGCTTTTCTTCAGAATCTGAAGTCCAGAAACAAGAGTCTGAAACCTTGAGTACATGGTCTCAATGTTTTCATCCTCCTTCATTTTGAACAACTTGTACTGATGAACAAGCATAGTAGCCTTAGCTTCTCTGACTTTTTTGTTACCCTCATAAAGTGAGCACAATGAGGTGAACATAGCCTTTGTTGTTGATTTGTCACTCATCTTTAAGTACTCTTTATGAGGCAAGGCAGCCACAAGAATGCCTCTGATCGTATGATGTTTCTTATAAAGCTTTTTCTACTCAGCAGTGTGAGCTTTCCTATCAAGAGCAGCGCCTTCTTCATCCAACCTCAGATCACCAACACCATCTTCAAGAACATCCCACAACTCTTCATCCATTCCCATGATGTGACTATACATCTTGGTCTTCCACCAAGAGAACATTTCTGGATCACCATTAAACATGGGAGGTTTCTTGTGATTAGCAGATCTTTCACTTTTGTTGTTGTTGCTGTAGTCATAATGTATAGTAGCTCCAGAGCCAAAACCGGAACCAGAACCAGATACAGAAGCGTCTTCCCCAGACATGTTTTTCACCGATCGTTTACTATAACACGGTTAAGTGCTAGCTACAGAGCCGAAGCTCTGATACCAACTAAAGGTGGGAAAAACACAAGAAGGGGGGGTTGAATTGTGTTTTTAAAAACGTTTCTTTCTTACGAAAATAAGCACTGTTCTCAGGATCAGAGTCTGAAAAGTTCAGAGTCTAATTAGAGTTCAGAGTTTTAGTGTGCAACGGATTAAGAGTAAGAGAGCAGAAAACAGAAGAAGAACACAAGCAATTTATACAGGTTCCTTCCACAATCCGGAAGTAGTCCTGTCCCCCTTGCACTTCCAAGGAGAGTTCCACTAAAATGTAATATCAAATTACAAGTTGCTCAAACACACAAGTAAGAGACTTCCTTTGCTCAATCACACAAGAAAGAGACTTCAATGCTCAAGGTCAACTCCAAGAGACTTCTAAACAATTACAGAGAATTGAAAAGGGTTTTGAATACTTGATATACAATCAGAGGTATTCACAAAACAAAACTAACAGAACAGACTCTGTTTTTCTTAGACACTTAGAAATTCTAAAATGTGAACTTTTGTAAGAATTATCTAAGTTGTTGATGAGCAATGTTTGCGACTTTGAATATGAGAGATAGCCTTGTTCGCGTATGTGTATACATGTATCTAAGTTCTTCAAGTCTTCATCTCTATTTATAGAGGATTTGAGAGACGTTGGGAACTAGCCAACTCATCACTTTATCTTTGACCGAAGCTGATTTGACACCATTGATCTTTTGCTTGATTTGAGGATTGTACTATGAAACCAATTTCAAATCCATTCCCGTAAATATGGAATAAAGTATGCAGTTGTTGCTGTTATTCTTGTCGTGTATAGAAGACACACTGCAGAGTTGGTGGTTGCAGGGACAAGCGCAGACATAGTGGTTGTACATTCCGTACACTGTACTTTGTCAACGCTTCTTAGCCTCTGAACAAATTGGCTTCTGATGAACTCTGCTTCTGGAAAACTGGCTTCTGATGACGTCATCTTCAAGAGCGCTTTCTTCAGACGCACTATGCTTCTGACTTTCCAGGAGCGCTTTCATTCAGATGCTCTTCAAACTTCAGTCTAAGATACCTTTGCTCTTTTAATTCATTTAGTCAGAACCGCTTGTAAATAATTCTTTGTTAATGGTCCTGTACACTTGAATAAACTTTTAGCAATATCCAATTGATAATTTTTAATATCTTGTTATCATCAAAACTTAAGTGGTATATTTGTGAAACACCCTTTGTTCCAACAAGACTTTGTTCCTATCTAAACGTTTTGGCACTTTTTATGCTTAATTGTCTGGTTATATATATATATATATATATATATATATATATATATATATATATAACTATTATAAAAAAGTCAATGACTTTATAAAGTAAATTTTTGTTTGTAATACCAAAAGGAGGATGTACGGGAAAACACTGGTACGAGTTAGTAAATTGAGGTGGGGACAGGTCTGTTATGATGTCCAGGGGTATCTCAGTATCTGTATCCCATCGATTTCAAATAAAAATAGTGCAATTATATTGTTTCTTTAATAACTATTGTCAAATTATGATATATTAATATTATGATATTTTTTATTTTAAATAGTAATATTATATTTGTAAACACTTGTTATTTGTATTTTTTTAATTGATACATAATTATAATATATTTATTTGGTGGATCAAGGAAACGATAATAGTCATTGAAAATTCACACACAAGTTGAAAAGTCGAAATTCGAACCCAAATCACGATTCTTGTAATTTTGATAATTTTACCAATTGAGACAAGACTTGATACATGATTATAATTGTTGCTTTAAGAAATTTAAACCATAATATCAATATATTGAATATAAAGACATAATTCCTTATGACATATATGCAAGGATTAACAACAATTTTTATTTATTTTTAGGTAATTAAAATCGGAAAATTAATTTATTTACAAGGAAATATTTCACACTAATCATTTATCCTTGATCATGCTCTTTTCCTTACTTGGTTTGGTGTGAAATTTTTAAATGATAAGCAGGAAACGGATTCTCTCCATTTTTTTCTCTTATGTTTTCTCAAGTGTTCACATCTTTACTTTTTTTTTTTTTGTGCAAATTCTCTCACATTTTGAATACCCTTCTACTCCCATTAATAAATTATTTACTAATAGGAAAAAAAATCATACTTTCCGCACTAGTTTTCTAAGGTTCCCTCAACTGGGGAATAATCAATCATATTCTCGTTTCCTAAATATTTGTTATAAGAAAATAAAATGAAGATTGAAGGTGCACCTCATTTTGCAAGCGATAAGAGGCCATATCAGTATTTGAAGCTCTCACGAGAAGGTAAAGCTTTTGTATCTCTGGTTGAATCTGTAATATCTTTTCCACAAAAACTGCATATTAAAGATAAATTGCACGATGATATAATAATATTTATGAAATTTTATATGAATTAATCATTATTAGTAACTTAGCTAATTATATAGTACCTTTCGCTAAGAAGCCTGTTGTGCCTGTCACTAAAATGGTTTTTCCCTTCAAAAAGTTTTGCATGGTTCCCCAGTTCATTGTATTTGTAGAGGACTAAAATGTTCCTCAAATTTCTTTACAGGGTTATGATTTAAAATGATTGGTTATCATTGTCATATTTATAGATAAATTTGGCACCTGTTTTTGTTGATATATAAATGGATTTGCCGACTCTCCATAACTCTCATGTTTTTAATTTAATTTGGTGCTCCCTCCTAACTCAATTATTTCCTCCATCATTTATTACAGACTTTAATTCCCTTATTTTATTTTAGGGTTAATAGTGTTTTACCCCTGTAATATAAGTCATTTCTGGTTTTATCTCCTGTAAAATATTTTTTTTGAATTTCATCCTTATAATTTGACTTTTTTTTGGTTTTGGACCTTAATGGAAAACTTCACCCTCTAATAAATTCTTCCTCCATCAAGAAATTTGGCACTCCCTACCCTACCTCATGGTAAGGCTCATCCATGTTTCCGAAAACCCAGCTGAAATTTATGGCGCCAACCACTTGCAGTAGAGGCAAGAAGTACATATTTTTTGGATACAACTAAAACACATGTCTAAGAATGTGCATAGGAAGCCATATCTATATAGTTCTGACGTTGAATATGCATCAATGGCTATTAATGACAAACACCACAACTAAAAGAGAACAATGTTGGGCAATCTTGTCATGATTTAAAGAAATAGGTTTACTAAGGAGCATACATAGAACATTTCATTGAAGAAAGGGACAAAGGTGTGTTAGCTAAGGCAGAGGTCGACACCTAGTTTCCATGATTTTGATGATGAGATGTTAGCCGATCCACTGACAATTACTCTAACAACTAAAATACTTATAGAGAAAAGCTATATGTGTCTTGATCAATGATATGAAGTTTGGAAAAAAAAACATCGTAAAGAAGATGAACAAGTAGTTCTTGCTCAATTAAAGAAACATAAGACTGGCAAGAAAAATTAAAACATGCACTTCTTGTTCCTACGTGGATTGACATGTCCCCCTTTCATAGGGATTGTGGCCTCAACCCTATTTCGAGCTTTCCCTCCTTCTTTCTAACATCATTTTAATCTATCAACAATCACATGTTCTTTGGGAGCTTAGTCATAGTGTGATTTGGGGGCCTCCATCATCAAATAAGGGCATTAAGGGTCTGTAACAGAAAATCTCGTGGGCTATGATCCCTTGTCGGTGTGGTCCACATGATATGTTGGCCTTGCCCACATGAGAAGCACTTGTTTGACTCGTTTGTTAATTCCATGTGAGCTTAGTACGTCAACATAGTTATTATAATGTTACGCAATCCTCTAAGCATAAGGTTTGTAGAGGTGTGAGAGATACGTTGTTAATTGTCAGCACATAAAAAAAAGTCGTTTGAAGCTTGATCAAATCACTAATGATCTATTGCCTGATTTGGTTATTGTCCTATGAAGGAATAATTTCAAATTCATTCCATGTATAGAGGAATTTCCAGCGTAGTCACAGCTGTTGTTCTTGTACTATTGTAGACACAAAACAGAGTAGTAGAGATAGTGGTTGTACAATTGTACTATTGTCCTTTTCCAACGTTCTCCAAAGAATGAGCATCCAATGCCTTTCAAATTCCTCTGAATTAGTTGTTGCCTTAGGCTTCTATTCTTCTGCAATGATAGACGTGATTAAACCAACATTTGACATAATCTTGAAGCTTCCAGTCTTCTAGCTTCTAATGATCTTCAGAACCTCTGATGACGTCAGCTTCTGGTGAACAACTTCTGATGAGGGTGCTTTTGATGACATAAGCTTCTGATAATCTTCAGAACCTCTTTTCTTCAGATGCTTCAAGCTTCCTTTTTGTAGATTTCAATGCTCTCATTTGTTCTTCAGAACCTATGATTGAATTAAAGACACTAAATTTTGTCCATGGTCATGCACACCTGAACAAATATTAGCATATCCAATTGACAATTTTTAATACCTTGTTATCATCAAAACTCAAAGGGTAATGTTAACCACATTTTGTTCAAACAAATAGTGCGGTTGAGAATATGAACTATCTTCTCTAAGCCTTTCCCGCTTGCATTGAAGTGGTAAGTTAGTCAAGTTTTGAAATGGGACGTGATGATGATCTGAGCAACCTATTCGAAAAGATATTTTTTTCCTTGAAAAATAAACTTTAAAATTTATTTTTCTTTGTAAATTGAGGACAAGCAACAATTTAAGTTTGGAGTTGTGATGACATGTCATCTTACGTTTTTTTCAGCATATTTTAAGTCATTTTAGTTAAGTTTTAATCCAATTTAGAGGGGTTTAGAATAATTTACTACGATTTTTGTGACATTTTGTAATATTTTCATTTCAAGTCATGTTATTATAGTTTTTTCGAAACCAAACAGTTCATGGGTGTTTTTTTTTTATATAATACAATGTAAAATCATGCAAATCGACAAATCAAAGCACCTCATGCGGATTTCGAAAGACAATGGATGATGATTCAAGAGGATTCTGAAGACATTACAAAGTGGACAAATTCCATTTCAAGTCCCAATACAAGTTTCAAGGAAGAAAACAGTAAAAAAAAAAAGGCCAAGAAAAAGGTAAAAACGCACCAGAGGACAACGTTGGCGCGTCATTGGTGTGTGCCACACGCCCCAGGTGTGCAGTTTAGTGCTGAAAAAGAATTGGTGCACGAGGCACATCTGTAACACCCCGTTTTCCCGACATAAAAATTCCTTAAAACATTTATCAGAGTACGCAAACATAACAACGGGATATCACATGCAACGTAATTCAAACAGCTAAATTATAATTTAACTAAATAACCTTAAACATAGCAGCGGAAATTACTCATAATCCATAAACATTTGGCACGCAGGCCCCATAAAAATATCTCAATAAATTAGTTCCATTATTAGCAAAAGAACATAAAGATACACGTAAAGAATGAAGCATGCATAAAACAACCCCATCCCGTTACGTATCAGAGCGACCTAGACGACACAGTGAGGTAAGGCCACTCACGAAGCACCTGCACACTAAGCACGATCACCTGCACTTGCCCACAAGGCGGCAATTCCAGCAGAAGGGGTGAGATTTCATAACAAAATAATATTAATCAACATAATTTAGAATAATAATTAACATTAAAACATTCTTAACATTTTTGCATATTTAAATAACAATTAGCACGTAGTCACATAATCAATCTTCATCAATAATGCATCATTTAGACACAACAGTGCAACAATGCTCTTAGACTCCTTATATGCATGTGGTACCAAACATCATCATAAGTATTAATATACTTTTAAACGTGCGGAGGACAAAGCTCCTAATAAACGTGCGGAGGACAAAACTCCTAACATGGTGAGGACTAAGCTCAATGTATGCTAATGCATGGACTCAAATCAAATCACAACTTATCTTAATCACTTCATCAATATGCATCCAAGAAATTGGAGCTAAACAATAACTTATCATCATATATACATATATATATCATACGATTTCAGTTTAATAACATCAGCAGCATAATTCAAATATCAAGAGCAGAATGATACTACTATATCAATTACAATTCAAAGCAACATAAACTTTATCATATTTGCATAAGGTATAATACTTTAATCCTTGCTCAATTATCGACACCACACCTTAAACAGCTCTACACGTTACTCTCAACATTACCACTAGGTCTCACTAACTCTTAGGGGTCCACTCTTAAACAAGCTTACAACACAGATCACATAACACTCAAACCCTCCAATCTGGTAGTGCTCGCGAGGCGAGTATGTCTGCTCGCCATGGCGAGTAGAGCCAGTTCTAACTCTTACTGTCCTGGGTCCAGTCCTTATTCTCAAAAATAATCCTATATGTCACCAATTAGAATCAGGCACTCAAGGCATCCAGGGATCAACTAAAGGTTGAAAGTTGCACAACATACGTGCTATCAGGCCTAACTCGCTGTGGCGAGTAAGCTAGCTCGCTAGGCGAGCTGTCAGAAGCAACTCGCGAGGCGTGGATAAGTACTCGCCGTGGCGAGTGATGAAGCTCATCACTCGCGAGGCGAGGATCACTGCTCGCCGTGGCGAGCGATGAAGGTCACCGCGGGAAGACTTGCTAATTTCACAAAAAATCCTACAATTCTCATGGTTTAAAGCCTAATACTGATTCCTGAGTTTGTCCTAAACATAATCTAAGGTCTAGGAACACTTTCTACATCAATTAAACCTATTCCAACCGTTAAATCATCACTTTCTCAGGATTTGACCTAGTTTTCTCACTTTCCAATTCCACCCTAATCCATGCTAATTAATCATCAGAATCATGCTAATCAATATTACAGAATTATTAGTCTCACCCTTACCTGGAATTGATGAAATCGCAGCTCTCTCCTTCTCTTCTCTTTCACGCGTGCGTTTCTCTCTTTTCCCAAAAGGTCTGAAAGCGTTACTGACTTCTAACCTAATTTTCCTTATTTATACTGCCAGCAAATCTTATCTTATTTACTCTTTCTCCCACATAACTCTCTAAAATCCAAAACTAACCCACAACTAAATATTTTATTTTCTTTTCAAATCTTATTTTATTTAACAATAAAATAAGTCCCTTAATCTTATCCTTAAAATTATACTTATCACAAAATCATCCAAAATCATCAAAACATATCAAAACACATATATATTATATAAATATAATATAATCACCTAAACTCGATTTAAATAAATAATAAAACGAAAGTGGGCGTTACAACTCTCCCCCACTTAAAAGATTTTCGTCCTCGAAAATTACCTCAAGCAAATAACTCTGGATAAGACTCCAGCATCTTACTCTCAAGCTCCCAAGTCAAGCTCTCACCGGTCGCTCCCGACCAAACGACTCTAACAAGAGGTATATCCTTGCCTCTCAACGTCTTCACTTTCCGATCATCAATCCTTACCGGTAAAGTCTCCACCGTAAGGTTGTCTCTAACTTGCACATCATCACTCTGGATCACATGAGATGGATCCGGAACATACTTCCGAAGTTGCGACACGTGAAAAACATCATGCAAATTCGAAAGATGCGGTGGTAATCCCACTCGGTACGCCACCGTTCCAACCCTTTCTGATATATGATACGGACCAATAAATCTCGGAGTCAACTTCTTTGACTTCAAAGCACGTCCAACACCAGTCATAGGTGTGACCCTCAAAAACACGTGGTCTCCCTCCTGAAACTCGAGATCTTTCCTTCGTTTATCATGGTAACTCTTTTGTCGACTCTGCGACGCTTTCATCTTCTCCTGAATCATCTTAACTTTCTCAGTAGTTTGCTGAACAATCTCCGGCCCTAAGACCACTCTTTCACCTGACTCAAACCAACACAACGGAGTTCTGCATCTCCGACCATACAAAGCCTCAAAAGGTGCCATTCCAATACTAGAATGATAACTATTATTGTATGTGAACTCGATTAACGGAAGATGACTATCCCAAGTTCCTCCTTGCTCAAGAACACAAACTCTCAACAAATCCTCAAGCGACTGAATTGTCCTCTCCGACTGACCATCTGTCTGCGGATGATACGCCGAACTCAACCTCAACTTAGAACCCAAGGCCTCTTGCAAACTTTTCCAAAATCTAGAAGTAAATCTTGGATCTCTATCTGATACAATGCTCGAAGGAACACCATGTGTTATCGCGATTTTCGGGTGTCAAATCATTGATTAGATTTGAACCTTTCAATCATTGATATCTCTATTTTTTTTTGGGGAAAGGTAAAATCGAGAGAAAACCTTAGAAATTCTAAGTTCGGGGCTGATTTCACTACGGGAAGGTGTTAGGCACCCGCAATGACTATAGTATCCTATAGGAACCGTTTTACTAGTCTTATGTATACGCTTTGCTTTTATTGCTATTTGTAAAGAAGATTGATTTTAAGAATGAGAGAAAGAAGGTGGATTTTTATTTTATTGGACTTGGAGAGATTTTGAGTCTCTTGCCTACATACCCTTTCAAGGGATCAAAATTCCATGTAGTTCTCTTCCAAAATGTTTTTTGTGGGTTGGTTCAATTTTAATTTTGAAAATGGTTTTGAAGAAAAGGATGAGAGGCCGAAAAGGCGTGAGATTCTGGAAACAAGTGAGGTTGGTCCAATTTATTTACAAAAACGGTTAAAGTTGAGAATTAGTGTTCATTTGGATTTAAGAAAATAAAGGAAAATTATGGAGTTTTGACTCCAACATTATTGTGAAAATCTTTGAGTGATGTGTTAGTTTTTTGAGAAAGAAAGCATGAGTTTTTCCCTAAGTGTCACGCTTCCTAAACATACATCTAGCGGTAAACATACAACGTGTGTGCGTGTCGGTGCTTGTGTCGGTGTACATCATTATAGTCCATAGTCCTTTACATCGGGTCCTAATTTACATTCTATGGTCTTGCAAGAATTTGAAAGGAAAGTAAACTACTTAAACATTGCATGAGAATTAGTTGAACGTTCCATGAAAGGGTTAAAGAAAGAAATGGGAATGAGATGAGATGCTTAGTATGCATGAAACATAGAGTAAAGTGGTTAGTGAAACAAGATGAAATGACAATGAAATACTAATCCTAAACAAAATGGTAAACTATCACAAAATTAGCATAAAATCACACTAAACAAAATTGCAAAATATCACAAAATTGGCATCAAAACTCTAACTAAACAGGATTGCAAAATATCACACAATTAGTATCAAGAATCAAACTAAACCAGATTGCAAAATATCACAAAATTGGTATCAAGAATCAAACTAAACAAGATTGCCAAAATATCACAAAATTGGTATCAAGAATCAAATTTAACAAAAATGGGAAATATCACAAAATTCAAGTTTAACAAGATTGAGAATAATGCACCAAAACAAAAGAAAATTAAACTTGCCAAGATTAAATGAATCCATCAAGAAACAAAGGTAATCATCATAGAATCAAAGGCTAAGCATTAGAATAATGTGATACAAATTTGGACTAAAAGTCACCAGGAGATTCACACAAACACAACAAAACATACCAATTAAAAGGGAAATTTACACTTATCCTTTTTATCAACTTTCAGTATGTAAAATATCACAAAAAACAGTCATAAACACACCAAAACACATCAATCACATGAGAAATTAACACCCATCATTTTTAACAACTTTAATCCCATAAGAAATGTCGCAAAATAGTCCAAAACACATCAAGAACACATGGTAATTTTTCAAAATTTTGCAAGAAAACCTAGTACGCCTAGGGGTTCGGGCAGCAAGAACAAGGGTGCAATTAGTAATGAAAATTAAAAACAACTCAGGCCCAAAGCAACGAAGCCCAAACCCATGGATACTGATGGGTCTGGATCAAACCAACGTTCCAAGAGCGTTGGATTGATCCGGATCCATCAGGATCCTGATCTAACGCTCAAGATTAAAGGGAAATGGACCGGGTATGGGGCAACCCGGTCCAGAGGCGTGTATAAAAGGGTTTGGAACCCGGTTCGCCTCATTTTTCATTCTTCTTTCTCTTTCTAAGTTCAACGTTCTCTCTTCTCTCTTCCCCGTCTTCTTGCTTACAAACCCTAACCCTAATCCTCTAAAATCCACCCAGAACCACATGAATCAAGGCTTAATGGCTTCGTTTCATCGTTCTAAGTACTAATCTACCATTGAAACTCAAAGATAACTGTGGAAACGATGTAGATCGTAAATTTACGTTCATGGATTTTGGATAGTTTTGGTTCGAATTCTGGTTCAAATCTTTTTCTATACGTTTTTATCTGTTGATTCGTTGGTTTACGACGATGAATCAACGTTGTAAACCTTGGAATCTTGAAGTTTTTCGGAAAGAAAGTTAGGGTTTTATGATTCTGAACCAAAACTACATGGATTCGCACCGTTCTACATCGTTTTGAGACTCGTTGTTGTTCTTGAACAAAATGGAGAGGTAAGTTTATGATTTTACCTGGTTTTATTCGGAGATTTGATGTGAATCTTCGGAAATTCTTGAATTGATTCTGTTTTGTGTTGATTCTCTTTGAAATCCGGAAATAAACCGGTACTTTCTCCTTCTTCTTCTTGAACGGTTCAGAATCCTCGAATCTTCATTCCTTCTTCTTCTCTTCGAACCCCTCTGTGATCGCGCTTGAGCTTGCTACCTTTGGGTGGTGAGTTCGCGTTTGAATTGCAGAATTGGTGGCTCAGTGATGAAGATTCGTCCATGAATCTCTGAGAGCTGCCATGGGTTCCATGAATTTAGCTTGAATTCACTTCTGAATGCGGTTAGGGTTTGTGAGAATGTTCAATGTGTTCTTGAGTTTTTCTGGATTTGTGATGGCTCGGATCTAACTGATATGAGAGAGGAAAAAGGAATCTGTTTGTGTGATGTGGCGTGATTCTGCAGAATTCTGACACTGTGTACTATTTATAGCCTGCCATGTGTGCCTGCGAGCCAATGACCTTGTGACACGTGGACTGGACTGAGCTGTAAACTTCAGGGACTAAAAATGCAATTACGAAAACTTTGAGGACTGAAATGCAAATAACAAAAGTACTTAGAGTATTTTCAGAATTGGGCTAACTTGCAAACTTAAAAATAATTTGGACTAAAATGTAAATTCTAAAAATGTTTGGACTAAAATGCAAAAAATAATAAAATTGGTTAAAAAAAAAAAATTTAATCTGAATGCAACGTAAAGTGAAACAGTTAAAACTGACACAATGGATTAAAACGAACAAATTACCTAAATGAGGTATTTTAAAATACCTCTCTGCCCAAAATTTGAACAACGTGAAAAGACTAAAATGCCCCCGGAGGCAAAAACGACTCAGACTGACTCAGATGCAATGTTGAAATGATTTTTAAACAAAATTTGACAAATGATTTATACAGACAAGTTGAAAGGACTCAGAGACGAATGCAGGGATTCAAAATGGGTTCCATTGCGGGAAATGACCAAAATACCCTTTGTATGATTTTATGCAAAAACCTGAGATAAAATGCAGGAAAAATATGCAAAAATTTAAAGACAGAAACAGTAACGTATGCAGTTGAAGCACGGTAGTAAATTGCAGAGTAATACACAGTAAATTTGAAAAAGTGTCAGAAATAGAAAGGAAATTTAAACGAGTATTTTTAGGTCCAAAATGAGGGTATGACAGCTGCCCCTATTTAAGTTTCTTTGTCTGGAGAGTCAAGAGACGGCGTCTTTGGCTTGACATGACGAAGATACTTAAATATCGACATTTGCGCTGATTTTGGGCGTAAAAATACGTTCGTAAATGTCATGCATGCCATGCTACATTTGTGTTATGAATGCAAGACAGACTGAGAACTGAATTTAACAAAATATGTCGTATCCATTGCGGGATTGGTAGACATTAGCAGAATAGCAAACAACAGAGTATGTCGTATCCATTGCGGGACTGGTTGACATTAACAGAATAGCAAAAACGGAGTATGTCGTATCCATTGCGGGATTGGTAGACATTAACAAGGTAGCAGATAACAAGACTCACTGGGGAGACTCGATAGCGAATTTGACAGGTACAAGCTGTTCTTGGATGCGAACTGGCCACTTGACCGGGAATATTGACAACAAAGGGCGCAAGCTGCTCTTGTGTTTGAGCTGGTTACTTGGCTGAAAGAAAATATAGAAAGCCCAAGCCGTTCTTGTATTTGAACTAGTTACTTGGCTGAAAGAAAAATTTGGAAGCACAAGCCGTTCTTGGACCCGAACTAGTTACTTGGCTGACAGGAAACAAAATGGAAAGCACGAGCTGTTCTTGGATCTGAACTGGCCGCCCGGCGGATATCAAAAGGATAGGTACAAGCTGTTCTTGGATACGAACTTGCTACTTGACCGATAACAAAAACAAATTGACAAGTACGAGCTGTTCTTGGATGTGAACTTGCTGCTTGACCGATAACAAGAGTGAATTGGCAGGCACAAGCTGTTCTTGGATGCGAACTAGCCACTTGGCCGTTAATGGAAACGAATTGTATTGCAGAAACAAATTGACATTGACTTGACATGACGGCAGGAGCTTGAATTTGAAAGGATAGCTAAAGTTTGAAGTTGACAAGATTGTTGGATTTTGAAATTGATATGACAGGTAGACGTTTGTCATTAGCAGAAGAAACTTGAAATTGACATGATTGATTTTGACGGAGATCGACATAGGGATTGAGAATGCAAATGCGTATGAATAGCATGACAATTTTACCAAATGCATGAACACATAAGATACATGATTATGCATGTATGAATGCTTTGAAATGCATGATGATTGGCACTTCGTAGACATGATTTCGCAGAGACAGGCAAAGCATTGGAATGTTGGGCACGTAATGGCTCGTACTCTGACATATACTTGCACAAGTTCCTCTTCTGGGGATGCAGTCGTTTGAAGATACATCGAGACCATCGTTGAAGGCAGGAAGCTGTAAAATCGTAGAGGAAGGCAGTCTGAACGGTATTGCTGCTTGTTGGAACAGACACATAAATACTTCGGACATCGCATCTGTGGTCAATGCTTTTGCATGTTTGTTTCTTATTTCTTTTTTCATTTTTATTTTCATCATCCCATTTTTGCCTGGATCGCCCTTTCGGGTTTTCGACCCACCGGGGAATAGTTTTTTGTTGCCCCTGTTTTTGCCTGAATTGCCTTTGAAGGTTGTCAATCCATCGGGGTGCTCATTTTTGCCTAAGCCGCCCTTTCGGGTTTTCGACTTAGCGAGCATATTCATTTTTCATGCTTTTCATTCTGTTTTTTCATTCTTACCATTGACCACAGACCGTCACTGGGGGGAAGGCTTGCTAGTAACTTAAATTGGAACTGATATCAATGTAGATTTGTTCATGCATGTTCATTTGAATGTACCTAGCTGTTCAAGCTTGTTTTCAAAATACTTAAAAAAATTTCAATTTTCATAATGTTTATTCCAGACATGCATCATCATTAACATAGAGAAAACTTTTTGCATAAAGCTTTGAAAATAGAATGGAAAAATAGAGTGCCAAACAAAAGCATAGGCTCAAATCGATGTATAAGGGTGGTGATCAGCCGAAGGCGTGACTCCACGGATTTACAAAGCTTGGAAAACGGTAATTTTATTGGTTGGTGGTACATTGAACACAGTAACTATTATGGTATCTTAAACTCTTGAATCCGCAGGCGTCGGAACTTCGGATGAGAATAGCCAATCATCAGTTGCAAAGATCCCAAGGGGAATGATAACTTGCCAGATATAGTCAATTGTCTTTTATTTCAATCTCATTTTTGCATGAACCGCCCTTTCGGGTTTTCGGCTCATCGAGACGCTCATTTTTGCCTGAGCTACACGTAATCTCAGCGAGCTTTTACATTTTGTTTCTTGTCCCTTATTTTGCCTGGATCGCCCTTTCGGGTTTTCGATCCACCGGGGAGCGCATTTTTGCCTAGGCCGCCCTTTCGGGTTTTCGACCTACCACGCTGTTCTTTTCATATCTAGACAAAGTATTTCTTGACTATATCGGCATTCACAGGATTAGGAAGTTCCACACCATCCATGTGTGTAAGAATCAAGGCTCCGCCGGAGAAGGCCTTCTTGACAACATAAGGTCCTTCATAGTTAGGCGTCCATTTGCCCCTTGGGTCGGGTTGCTGGCTTACTCTTCTCTTCAAAACAAGTTCACCTTCCTTGAATTCCCGAGGACGGACTTTCTTGTCAAAAGCAGTTTTCATTCTTGTTTGGTACATCTGACCGTGAGCCAAAGCATCCAGGCGTCTTTCTTCAATCAAATTCAACTGGTCGTACCGACTCTGGCACCATTCAGCCTCAGACAACTTCGCTTCCATAATCACACGGAGAGATGGAATCTCCACTTCCAATGGGAGGACTGCTTCCATGCCGTATACAAGAGAAAAAGGCGTTGCCCCGGTTGAACTACGGACCGTAGTACGGTAGCCGTGTAAAGCATAGGGCAACATCTCATGCCAGTCTTTATATGTTGTTACCATCTTCTGCACAATCTTCTTGGTGTTCTTATTGGTAGCCTCAACTGCACCATTCATCTGAGGTCTGTAAGGAGAGGAATTGTGGTGTTCAATCTTGAGCTTCTCACATAAAGCTTGCACCATGTCATTGTTCAGGTTGGTACCGTTGTCTGTGATAATCTTGCTAGGAACACCATACCGACAGATGATATTGTTCTTGATGAATTTGACTACTACTTGCTTGGTTACATTGGCATATGATGCAGCTTCGACCCATTTGGTGAAATAATCGATTGCTACCAGGATAAAACGATGACCATTCGAAGCTTTTGGTTCGATTCTTCCGATCATATCAATGCCCCACATAGAGAAAGGCCATGGAGAAGACATAATATTGAGAGCGTGAGGAGGCACATGGATCTTATCAGCATATATTTGACATTTATGGCACTTCCTGGCATATTGATAGCAATCACGCTCCATGGTCATCCAGTAGTAACCAGCTCTCAACAGCTTTCTAGACATAGCATGCCCTGATGCGTGGGTCCCAAAGGTGCCATCGTGCACATCGTGCATTAGCTGTTCTGCCTCACATTCATCAACACATCTTAACAACACCATATCGAAATTCCTTTTGTACAAGACATCACCGTCCAGCAGGAACTTGCTAGCCAGCCTGCGCAGCGTCTTCCTGTCTTTGTTGGCAGCATCCGGCGGGTACTCACGGCTTTGCAAAAATTGCTTGATATCATAATACCAGGGTTTGTTGTCGACTCCGCCTGAACCCGTCTGTACAATTGCATCACTGACAGTAAACACATGAGCGGGCCAGTCTAAGCGTTGTACTTTGATCATCGGTACATGATTCCAATGGTTTACTCGGAACATGGAAGATAAGGTGGCAAGAGCATCGGCCATTTGGTTTTCCTCTCGGGGAATATGGTGCAACTCGACCTTTGTAAAGTACGTCAATAGACGTCTCGCATAATTACGGTAAGGGATCAGATTGGCATGATGGGTCTCCCATTCACCCTTTATCTGGTTGATGACTAGTGCAGAGTCTCCATAGATGTCGAGGTGCTTGATTCTCATATCGATGGCTTCTTCAATTCCCAGGATGCATGCCTCGTACTCGGCCACGTTGTTGGTGCACTCAAACACAATCCGGGCTGTAAAAGGGATGTGATGCCCCTGCGGAGCCACAATTACTGCGCCAATTCCTCGGCCATAAGCATTAACAGCACCATCAAAGACCAATCCCCACTTGCTATCAGGGTCTGGACCTTCACCGATCAGTGGTTCTTCACAGTCTCTTGGCTTTAAGAACATGACCTCTTCGTCGGGGAAGTCGAAATTCAAAGGTTGATAGTCATCGAGCGGTTGGCAAGCGAGATGGTCAGCCAGGATACTCCCTCTAATGGCTTTCTGAGCTTTAAACGCAATATCATACTCTGACAGTAACATTTGCCAACGTGCGATTTTTCCAGTGACCGCCGGTTTCTCAAAGATATACTTGATTGGATCCATCCGAGATATCAACCAAGTTGTATGATTTATCAAGTAGTGGCGCAGGTGTTTGGTAGCCCAGGCTAGTGCACAACAAGTTTTCTCGAGCATTGTGTACCGAGTCTCACAATCGGTGAATTTCTTGCTCAAATAATAGATTGCATGCTCTTTCTTTCAAGTTTCATCTTGCTGACCGAGCACACATCCCATGGATTCATCCAATACTGACAGGTACATAATCAAGGGCCTTCCGTCCATGGGCGGGACAAGGATCGGTGGCTCTAGCAAATAGTTCTTGATGTTGTCGAAAGCTTATTGGCATTCATCATTCCATACCACAGGTTGATTCTTCCTGAGTAGCTTGAAAATCGGCCCGCAGGTCACAGTCGTGTGAGATATAAATCTGGAAATGTAGTTCAAACGCCCGAGGAACCCTCTGACTTGCTTCTCGGTTTGCGGAGCCGGCATTTCACGGATTGCTCGGACTTTGTCAGGATCTACTTCAATGCCTCTCTGACTGACAATGAAGCCTAACAACTTCCCAGACCTAACACCGAACGTACACTTGTTTGGATTCAGCCGAAGCTTGTATTTCCTCAACCTTTCAAACATCTTAGTCAAATATTCGACGTGTTGCTCTTCATCGCTTGACTTGACAATCATGTCATCCACGTACACTTCGACTTCTTTGTGAATCATATCATGGAATAAAGTGGTCATCCCTCTTTGATAAGTAGCACCAGCATTTATTAGACCGAACGACATTGCTTTACAACAGAAAGTTCCCCACGGAGTGATGAACGACGTCTTCTCCCTGTCTTTGGGTGACATTTTGATTTGGTTATAGCCAGAAAAACCGTCCATGAAGGAGAACACCTTGCGCTGGGCAGTATTGTCAACAAGCACATCGATGTGAGGCAGTGGGAAATTGTCTTTCAAGCTTGCTCTATTCAAATCTCTGTAATCAACACACATCCAGACTTTACCATCCTTCTTCGGCACTGGCACGATGTTAGCAACCCACTCGGGATACTCAACTGTCATGAGAAAACCCGCATCGATCTGTTTCTGCACTTCACCTTTGATCTTCAGAGCCATGTCCGGCCGAGTCCGTCTCAACTTTTGTCTGACAGGAGGACAGTCTGGTTTTGTCGGTATCCGGTGTTCCACGATCTGGGGATCCAAACCCGGCATGTCTTCATACGACCATGCAAAAATATCTGAATACTCCCGGAGAAGCTGGAAGATCCTTTTCTTGACACCTTCCTCTAATGCAGCGCTGACCTTGATCTCTCTTTTGTTCCTCCTGATGAGGCCGAATGGTTTTCTCTTCTTGCTCAAGCAGTCGGGCAATCTCGTCTGGTATGTCATCACTATCATCATCTTCGGCCTCAAACACCGGGGATTCAACAGTTTGGAGAAACATAGGGTCACTGTGTTCAACGAGTTTATTTTGGTTCGATCTGCGTGACATGATTGGATGATTTTTAGAAAATAATTTTCATGCAGATCTTTGAAATTAATAAGAAAATACAGATGTTTTGGTTTTTTCTGGCATTACCATTATTTCCAAGGCAAAAGCATTAAAGAAAGAAACAGAGTCGTGAAAGAAACGACGTTTTTTTATTGATAATGGTGATGTCGGAACAAACATGCCCTTTACAAAAGTGTCACTTCCGTCTCGGGCAGGGCGGAAGGATTGTTATTTTGAAAACAAAAGCCCAGACAGCAAGACATATTACTTAGAATCATGCACAAACACAGGGAGATTGATAACATTCCAGTTCTTTGCCATGCCTCCTGGTATCACAAATGTGGGCCTAGACCCTCTTTCATCACCACCATCAAGAATTGCATTGGCAAATCCAGCACTACGGAACGTTCCAGTTGATACGCCTGACGTCGGAGAGAAACCGAGACCCTCCTTGCGTCTGTTGTCCAGCAGCTGTATCAATTGGCCCCAACCGGCGGCTTGACCCTCCTGAACAGCCTTCTGCGCGTCTTTCAACGAAGCCATGGCAGCGCTAGCTCTCTTGGGCTCCGTACCCTCGATAGTCAAACCCTGGAATGCAGTTCCTTCGGCAGATTTAGCTTCGATGCAAGAGAAGGATGATAACTGACTGACCAGATAAGCTTCTTCCCCATGCACTGTCACAAGTTTACCATTCCTTACGAACTTCAGCTTCTGATGGAGGGTAGAAGTGACTGCACCGGCCTCATGTATCCACGGTCTCCCGAGAAGGCAACTGTAAGAGGCATCTATGTCCATAACCTGGAAAGTAATCATGAATGTTTCAGGGCCGATAGTCATGGGGAGATCTACCTCTCCAAGCACAGTTTTACGGGAACCATCGAAAGCCTTGACTAGGAAAGTACTCCTTCTCAAAGGGACTCCTTGACAACTTAACTGATCCAAAGTCGACTTAGGCATCACATTCAGTGACGACCCAGTGTCTACCAACACGTTGGACAGCATATCTGCTTTGCAGTTCATGGAAATGTGCAGGGCCAAGTTGTGGTGCTTCCCTGCCTCTGGAAGTTCATCTTCACCAAACCAAAGGTTACTGCAAGCAGTGATGTTAGCCACTATCCCACCAAATTGATCCTCTGTGACTTCGTGGTCGACATAGGCTTGCTCCAATATTTTCAACAATACGTTCCTGTGAGCCTCCGAACTGAGGAGTAGGGACAGGATGGATATCTTCGAAGGAGTTTGTAATAGCTGGTCAACGATCTTATAATCGCTTTTCTTGATTATTTTCAAAATCTCATCCAGATTGGAATCTTCGATGGACTGGCCGGAACGGCTGGTATTTTCAGCAACAGGAGGGATTGACAATGGAGTAGTCTTATCAGCAGGAATCACAACTGGCACATCATCTTTCTTTTGAAACAAGAGGGGCCGAACCCTGCCGCTCCTCAAAGCCGTCACTTCAGCGATACTGCCTACTGTGCTTGAGGACACCAAAGGTACTTCTTTCCCGTTTTCCAACATAGTCGCGTTGTACTTGTACGGGACGGCTTTTGCAGAAGTATATGGCACTGGCCCTGGTAGCCGTATCACTAGAGGCTTAACATCTTCCCTGGCAGACACATTCTTGACAGGAGTATCGTGGAAAATCGGCACTATCATACAAACATCACTGGTAGTCAGGTAGTTGTCATTCATCAATCTTTGGATATCAGTCTGGACTACGCTGCAACCCATAGGGTTCTGAAGACATTCACAGCAAGCAACGTGGTCGTGGCTAAACAAGGAAGCTTGGCACAGCTTGATATGTAGCGGCACTAGAGGAGTGGCAACATTACGGACATTGAGACGAGGGATTTCTTCACACACTTCAATCATATTCACGGCGGCATGGTTGGGGAGCGGATTGTCGAGCACATGTGGGACATTGTTTTCAAAAGATAGCTTTCCCTGGTCGATCAACTTCTTCACAATATATTTCAGAGCGTAGCAACCTTCTACATCATGACCTAGGGCGCCTTGGTGGAAATCACATCTGAGATCGGAGCGAAACCTGGGAGGCAGTGGGTTTGGCGGAGGCTTGCCAGGTCTAGTGGTGCAATACCCCTTATGTAACAGAGTTGGGAGTAGTTCAGCGTACGCCATCGGTATCGGCGGGAAAGATGGTCTAGATTGAGGGCCTTGTTGTTGTTGTTGCGGTTGTTGTTGAGCTAGTGGTTGTTGTTGCATTTGTTGGGCGATGGCATTAACAGGGACCTGAGGTTGGCCCGGTAGTGGAGGGTATTGATGGTAAAACGGCGGATAGAACGGATGTTGGGCATACTGTAGGTACTGGTACTATTGAGGCAGTTGTGTAGCATTGACAGGAGCGGCTGTGGCAGATTGATTGGTTCCGGCAGACACCATTCCAACTTCTGATTCCTTTTTCTTATGGTGACCATTGCCGTATTTCTTCGGTGCATTCGAGGACTCACCTTTCTCAAACACGATAATCCCCTCTCGGACAGCTTCCTCCAAGCGGGTCCCCATAGTGACCATCTCAGAGAAGTTGCTTGGGGCAGCAATAATCATTCTTTCAACGTAATCTTTCTTCAGGGTCTTCAAGAATGTTTGAGTCATTTCTTCCTCGTCCAAAACGGGAGTGATACGGGCAGCTGCCCCTCTCCACCTCTGTGCATATTCGCGAAAGCTTTTGTCCTTTTTCTGAGAAAGGGACCGGAGGAATTCCCTATTCGGCTTGAGCCTGGTGTTGAATCCATAGTGGCTCTTAAAAGCAGCAGCCAGATCATCAAAAGTGCGAATATCATCCTTGCTCAAACCGGTATACCACTCCGCGGCATCTTCCATTAGGCTGTCCTGGAAGCAATGGATCATAAGTGAATCATTGTCTGCATGGTTAGCCATCTTCCGGACGTACTTGATGATATGGTTCTGGGGGCAGGTCAGCCCATTGTAGCGATCAAATTCTGGGACCTTGAACTTCTTGGGGACATCCACCCTCGGCACTAAACAAAGATCGTGGGTTCTGACGAGGTCACTGCTCCCGCGGTTGGCCTTGATCTCGCGACGGAGTTCTTTGGCAAGCTCCTCCATTCTCTCCTCCATAGTTCCCAATACAGGAGTCTTTCCACGGTGATCATTAGCATTGGCGCCCTGAGGCGTAGAATGTACAATTGGATCGGTGAAGACCGTTGACTGCGGCAAGGTAGTATGAAGAGAGGCGTGCCCTGAGACGGGGATTTGGTTACCGTTGGCAGCACTAGAAGCACCTGCTGTGGGATCAGGGGCAAAGAAAAGTGGGAGTCCGTATGGGTATCCCCTTGGCATGGCAAAGCGGTTATCGAGAGATGACGTTGGAATTGCCTCAGTGGTCTCTGGAGTAGACGAGGCTGGTTGTTCTTGAGCGGCCATCAGAGCAGTCATGGCGTCGAGAGCTTTAGCTAACTCTTCTCTCACAGAAGCTAGTTCAGTACGGAGCTGTGCATTCTCTTCTTCCATAGCTACTTGATTCCTCCTTCTGTATTGTCTAGTCTAATGTACTCTGGTAGGTTGATCGGTCCTTCGAGCACGAGCCACTTTTCACACTGCGGCAGAAGAACCAGGAGGCAATGAGCACTTGGAAGTCTCTTTTTTTTTTGTGACCGATGAATGATGCATATGATGCATGATATGTGCAAATGCAGATGCAAAAATGACTCTTTTTTATTACCAAAGGGTTTTCTAGACAAATTAGAATTCTTTGCAAAAATTATTGGACTAACAAATTATTCAAGGCAAGCTGTTTTGATAAATTGAGCCAAGGGAGTAGGCTTCCGAAACATAAGCTGAACAAACAACATAATCAAAAGTCCATCCTATCATCCAGAACTAAGGAGTGACTGGGTAGTATTCGGAATCCGAGCCTGAAGCTGAACCACAATAACTGGCAAAGAAATCTCGACGACCTCTGACTCTCCTGGAGTCTCTCCTCAATAGATCATCCTTCTCCTCAAGCTCTTTCCTAACTCTGGCTAGTTCTTTCTTCAGCATCCGGTTCTCATGATCCTTCTGCTCGTCTCTGCCATCCAAAGTCATGATCAAGTTCTCAGCCTCACTGTAACGGGCTTTCCATGCTTGCTTCTCCTTACTCTCCATAGCTAGATGCTCCTGATACATCTTCTGAGTTGCAGGAAGCAACGGTAATGGTCTAGACGGATTAGATGCAGATACATGCCTCATAGCAGGGTAAGGCATGCCAATCTCTTCGGCTCGATCTATTACCCACTGAGTATAGGCCTCATGAGCAATACCGGATCTCACACCCAAGTGTTTCACATCCTTCCTACGAATCTTAGACCAAGCATCTGTGAAAGCTTTCCTTTGCCCGGTGGGAGCATTGGAATAGTAAAAGAACTCCTGTGATGTAGCAAGGTTGATGGGCTTTGCTCTCATAGGAAAACCAAATTGTCTCATGGCTAACTCGGGGTTGTAGTTGATTCCTCCCCGGGTACCGAGAAGAGGTACATTGAGGAAATCTCCACAACCAGTGATAATCTCCTTGACTCGAGCTGCTGGAGTAATCCAAACCACCTCATCGGGAGTAAGAGCCATAACCCGCTGCGAATAAGACCAATTCTCCATGTTGGCGTGGAAAGAACTCGGGAGGTGAGAAATAAACCACCTATATAGAAGAGGTATGCAGCAAAGAATATATCCACGGCCCTTGAGGGTCCGATCATGGATGGCATGGTATGTGTCAGCTAACAAAGTAGGAACCGGGTTCCTGGAATGGAAGATCTCAATAGCATTCATGTCCACGAAGTTGTCGAGATTCGGAAAGAGAACGAGCCCGTAGATGAGTAGTGCCAGAATGGCCTCAAGAGTGTCCTGACAAGTAGATTCAAGATTAGCCTGCTCAAGTAAGTACTTCGAAGTGAAACCCTGGATGTGAGACTTGGTGATGAGATTCTTAGACACATCGGAAGTCTTGAGATAAAGATCCTTAGCAATAACCAGAGGAGTAAGAGGAGATCCGGGGCCCGTGAAGGGTACCCTCTCGGCTACAGGTAAACCCAATAAGCAAGAATAAGCCTCGAGTGTAGGAACCAACTGAAAATCCGGGAAAGTGAAGCAACGGAAGACCGGGTCATAGAATTGCACCAGAGTGTGCACCAGCTTCTCTTCTACATTAGTTCGGAGAATAGCAAGCAAACCACCGTATCGAAGACGAAACCCAGTCGGATTCTTAACCTTAAGTGCCAACTCCCTTAGGCTAGCCAAATCAATTTCCTTGAACTTGTAAGACTTAGTCCTCTTCATGCCTGGTTATATTTGCAAAGAATTTTAGTTTGTCTATACCCTTTGATAAATGCATGTAAAAATTTTATGCATGAATGCATGTATGCATGGTTTTGCTTAACAAAGAAAACACGGTGGGCTAAAGTAACAAGTGGACACGGTGTCCGGTGAAACTAAGGCTTTGATAGTAGTACCCAAGGTTCTATAAAGTTCCCAAACCACAACCTCTCTTCCGTATATCATAGTAGTACAAAGCAACGCTTGTCCATGATTATTCGTAAGAAGGTCTAGTTCGGGTGTAGTATCGCGTGACGACTAAATTTCGAGACAACGCTCGGTTTAGCCACCGCACTACGTCCTAAGAAAGGCCAAAGATGGGTTTGGTAACTACGGTCCATAGCCTTCATCGGTCAATTGGAAGTAAAGTGCCTAAGCATGACAACACACGCCGACAACATCACCTCCAAAATGCCTCAGCTATGTGAGATTGATCGCGTAATCCAATGCACGAGGCAACCCCCCAGTCCTTATTCTCAAAAATAATCCTATATGTCACCAATTAGAATCAGACACTCAAGGCATTCAGGGATCAACTAAAGGTCGAAAGTTGCACAACATACGTGCTATCAGGCCTAACTCGCTGTGGCGAGTAAGCTAGCTCGCTAGGCGAGCTGTCAGAAGCAACTCGCGAGGCGTGGATAAGTACTCGCCGTGGCGAGTGATGAAGCTCATCACTCGCGAGGCAAGGATCACTGCTCGCCGTGGCGAGCGATGAAGGTCACCGCGGGCAGACTTGCTAATTTCACAAAAAATCCTACAATTCTCATGGTTTAAAGCCTAATACTGATTCCTGAGTTTGTCCTAAACATAATCTAAGGTCTAGGAACACTTTCTACATCAATTAAACCTATTCCAACCGTTAAATCATCACTTTCTCAGGATTTGACCTAGTTTTCTCACTTTCCAATTCCACCCTAATTCATGCTAATTAATCATCAGAATCATGCTAATCAATATTACAGAATTATTAGTCTCACCCTTACCTGGAATTGATGAAATCGCAGGTCTCTCCTTCTCTTCTCTTTCACGCGTGCGTTTCTCTCTTTTCCTAAAAGGTCTGAAAGCGTTACTGACTTCTAACCTAATTTTCCTTATTTATACTGCCAGCAAATCTTATCTTCTTTACTCTTTCTCCCACATAACTCTCTAAAATCCAAAACTAACCCACAACTAAATATTTTATTTTCTTTTCAAATCTTATTTTATTTAACAATAAAATAAGTCCCTTAATCTTATCCTTAAAATTATACTTATCACAAAATCATCCAAAATCATCAAAACATATCAAAACACATATATATTATATAAATATAATATAATCACCTAAACTCGATTTAAATAAATAATAAAACGAAAGTGGGCGTTACAACTCTCCCCCACTTAAAAGATTTTCGTCCTCGAAAATTACCTCAAGCAAATAACTCTGGATAAGACTCCAGCATCTTACTCTCAAGCTCCCAAGTCAAGCTCTCACCGGTCGCTCCCGACCAAACGACTCTAACAAGAGGTATATCCTTGCCTCTCAACGTCTTCACTTTCCGATCATCAATCCTTACCGGTAAAGTCTCCACCGTAAGGTTGTCTCTAACTTGCACATCATCACTCTGGATCACATGAGATGGATCCGGAACATACTTCCGAAGTTGCGACACGTGAAAAACATCATGCAAATTCGAAAGATGCGGTGGTAATCCAACTCGGTACGCCACCGTTCCAACCCTTTTCGATATCTGATACGGACCAATAAATCTCGGAGTCAACTTCTTTGACTTCAAAGCACGTCCAACACCAGTCACAGGTGTGACCCTCAAAAACACGTGGTCTCCCTCCTGAAACTCGAGATCTTTCCTTCGTTTATCATGGTAACTCTTTTGTCGACTCTGCGACGCTTTCATCTTCTCCTGAATCATCTTAACTTTCCCAGTAGTTTGCTGAACAATCTCCGGCCCTAAGACCACTCTTTCACCTGACTCAAACCAACACAACGGAGTTCTGCATCTCCGACCATACAAAGCCTCAAAAGGTGCCATTCCAATACTAGAATGATAACTATTATTGTA
Source organism: Medicago lupulina (assembly GCA_958299785.1). Classification (NCBI taxonomy): domain Eukaryota; kingdom Viridiplantae; phylum Streptophyta; class Magnoliopsida; order Fabales; family Fabaceae; genus Medicago; species Medicago lupulina. The sequence continues at coordinate 41,826,620 of OY283142.1, forward strand.
TGTGAACTCGATTAACGGAAGATGACTATCCCAAGTTCCTCCTTGCTCAAGAACACAAACTCTCAACAAATCCTCAAGCGACTGAATTGTCCTCTCCGACTGACCATCTGTCTGCGGATGATACGCCGAACTCAACCTCAACTTAGAACCCAAGGCCTCTTGCAAACTTTTCCAAAATCTAGAAGTAAATCTTGGATCTCTATCTGATACAATGCTTGAAGGAACACCATGTGTTATCGCGATTTTCGGGTGTCAAATCATTGATTAGATTTGAACCTTTCAATCATTGATATCGCTATTTTTTTTTGGGGAAAGGTAAAATCGAGAGAAAACCTTAGAAATTCTAAGTTCGGGGCTGATTTCACTACGGGAAGGTGTTAGGCACCCGCAATGACTATAGTATCCTATAGGAACCATTTTACTAGTCTTATGTATACGCTTTGCTTTTATTGCTATTTGTAAAGAAGATTGATTTTAAGAATGAGAGAAAAAAGGTGGATTTTTATTTTATTGGACTTGGAGAGATTTTGAGTCTCTTGCCTACATACCCTTTCAAGGGATCAAATTTCCATGTAGTTCTCTTCCAAAATGTTTTTTGTGGGTTGGTTCAATTTTAATTTTGAAAATGGTTTAGAAGAAAAGGATGAGAGGCCGTAAAGGCGTGAGATTCTGGAAACAAGTGAGGTTGGTCCAATTTATTTACAAAAACGGTTAAAGTTGAGAATTAGTGTTCATTTGGATTTAAGAAAATAAAGGAAAATTATGGAGTTTTGACTCCAACATTATTGTGAAAATCTTTGAGTGATGTGTTAGTTTTTTGAGAAAGAAAGCATGAGTTTTTCCCTAAGTGTCACGCTTCCTAAACATACATCTAGCGGTAAACATACAACGTGTGTGCGTGTCGGTGCTTGTGTCGGTGTACATCATTATAGTCCATAGCCCTTTACATCGGGTCCTAATTTACATTCTATGGTCTTGCAAGAATTTGAAAGGAAAGTAAACTACTTAAACATTGCATGAGAATTAGCTGAACGTTCCATGAAAGGGTTAAAGAAAGAAATGGGAATGAGATGAGATGCTTAGTATGCATGAAACATAGAGTAAAGTGGTTAGTGAAACAAGATGAAATGACAATGAAATACTAATCCTAAACAAAATGGTAAACTATCACAAAATTAGCATAAAATCACACTAAACAAAATTGCAAAATATCACAAAATTGGCATCAAAACTCTAACTAAACAGGATTGCAAAATATCACACAATTAGTATCAAGAATCAAACTAAACCAGATTGCAAAATATCACAAAATTGGTATCAAGAATCAAACTAAACAAGATTGCCAAAATATCACAAAATTGGTATCAAGAATCAAATTTAACAAAAATGGGAAATATCACAAAATTCAAGTTTAACAAGATTGAGAATAATGCACCAAAACAAAAGAAAATTAAACTTGCCAAGATTAAATGAATCCATCAAGAAACAAAGGTAATCATCATAGAATCAAAGGCTAAGCATTAGAATAATGTGATACAAATTTGGACTAAAAGTCACAAGGAGATTCACACAAACACAACAAAACATACCAATTAAAAGGGAAATTTACACTTATCCTTTTTATCAACTTTCAGTATGTAAAATATCACAAAAAACAGTCATAAACACACCAAAACACATCAATCACATGAGAAATTAACACCCATCATTTTTAACAACTTTAATCCCATAAGAAATGTCGCAAAATAGTCCAAAACACATCAAGAACACATGGTAATTTTTCAGAATTTTGCAAGAAAACTTAGTACGCCTAGGGGTTCGGGCAGCAAGAACAAGGGTGCAATTAGTAATGAAAATTAAAAAGAACACAAAACAACTCAGGCCCAAAGCAACGAAGCCCAAACCCATGGATACTGATGGGTCTGGATCAAACCAACGTTCCAAGAGCGTTGGATTGATCCGGATCCATCAGGATCCTGATTTAACGCTCAAGATTAAAGGGAAATGGACCGGGTATGGGGCAACCCGGTCCAAAGGCGTGTATAAAAGGGTTTGGAACCCGGTTCGCCTCATTTTTCATTCTTCTTTCTATTTCTAAGTTCAACGTTCTCTCTTCTCTCTTCCCCGTCTTCTTGCTTACAAACCCTAACCCTAATCCTCTAAAATCCACCCAGAACCACATGAATCAAGGCTTAATGGCTTCGTTTCATCGTTCTAAGTACTAATCTACCATTGAAACTCAAAGATAACCGTGGAAACGATGTAGATCGTAAATTTACGTTCATGGATTTTGGATAGTTTTGGTTCGAATTCTGGTTCAAATCTTTTTCTATACGTTTTTATCTGTTGATTCGTTGGTTTACGACGATGAATCAACGTTGTAAACCTTGGAATCTTGAAGTTTTTCGGAAAGAAAGTTAGGGTTTTATGATTCTGAACCAAAACTACATGGATTCGCACCGTTCTACATCGTTTTGAGACTCGTTGTTGTTCTTGAACAAAATGGAGAGGTAAGTTTATGATTTTACCTGGTTTTATTCGGAGATTTGATGTGAATCTTCGGAAATTCTTGAATTGATTCTGTTTTGTGTTGATTCTCTTTGAAATCCGGAAATAAACCGGTACTTTCTCCTTCTTCTTCTTGAACGGTTCAGAATCCTCGAATCTTCATTCCTTCTTCTTCTCTTCGAACCCCTCTGTGATCGCGCTTGAGCTTGCTACCTTTGGGTGGTGAGTTCGCGTTTGAATTGCAGAATTGGTGGCTCAGTGATGAAGATTCGTCCATGAATCTCTGAGAGCTGCCATGGGTTCCATGAATTTAGCTTGAATTCACTTCTGAATGCGGTTAGGGTTTGTGAGAATGTTCAATGTGTTCTTGAGTTTTTCTGGATTTGTGATGGCTCGGATCTAACTGATATGAGAGAGGAAAAAGGAATCTGTTTGTGTGATGTGGCGTGATTCTGCAGAATTCTGACACTGTGTACTATTTATAGCCTGCCATGTGTGCCTGCGAGCCAATGACCTTGTGACACGTGGACTGGACTGAGCTGTAAACTTCAGGGACTAAAAATGCAATTACGAAAACTTTGAGGACTGAAATGCAAATAACAAAAGTACTTAGACTATTTTCAGAATTGGGCTAACTTGCAAACTTAAAAATAATTTGGACTAAAATGTAAATTCTAAAAATGTTTGGACTAAAATGCAAAAAATAATAAAATTGGTTAAAAAAAAAATTTAATCTGAATGCAACGTAAAGTGAAACAGTTAAAACTGACACAATGGACTAAAACGAACAAATTACCTAAATGAGGTATTTTAAAATACCTCTCTGCCCAAAATTTGAACAACGTGAAAAGACTAAAATGCCCCCGGAGGCAAAAACGACTAAGACTGACTCAGATGCAATGTTGAAATGATTTTTAAACAAAATTTGACAAATGATTTATACAGACAAGTTGAAAGGACTCAGAGACGAATGCAGGGATTCAAAATGGGTTCCATTGCGAGAAATGACCAAAATACCCTTTTGTATGATTTTATGCAAAAACCTGAGATAAAATGCAGGAAAAATATGCAAAAATTTAAAGACAGAAACAGTAACGTATGCAGTTGAAGCACGGTAGTAAATTGCAGAGTAATACACAGTAAATTTGAAAAAGTGTCAGAAATAGAAAGGAAATTTAAACGAGTATTTTTAGGTCCAAAATGAGGGTATGACACCATGCAACCTCACAATCTCCTTGATATAATTCTCTGCCAACTGGGCAACAGGAAAACTAATATTAATCGGTAGAAAATGAGCCGACTTCGTCAATCTGTCAACTATCACCCAAATGGCGTCATTCCCTCTTGGAGTATTCGGCAAACTAGTCACAAAATCCATGGATATACTATCTCACTTCCACTCTGGCACATCTAAAGACACCATCATGCCAGCCGGTTTCTGATGCTCAATTTTTGACTTCTGACAAACTAAACAGGAATACACAAACTGTGCAACATCACGTTTCAAACCAGACCACCAAAACAACTTCTTCAAATCATGATACATCTTCGTAGCCCCCGGATGAATACTCAAGCTACTTCTGTGACTCTCTTCAAGAATGATCTTCTTAATCTCCTCATTGTCAGGAATGCAAATCCTACCTCGGAATCTCAACACTCCTTGATCATCAACTTGAAAATCACTATCTTCAGTCTGATTACCAGCAACTAATAAGTCCACAAGTTTGACATCTTCTTTCTGCGCCTCTCTTATATTCCTCAAGAAGTCACTATCAATCTTCAGCATTCCTAGCTTCACACTCTGAGGCGTCCTTTCACAAACCAAACTCAAATCTCTAAATTGCTCAAGTAATTCGAACTCCTTGACCATCATAGCAGACATATGCAAAGTCTTCCTACTCAAGGCATCTGCTACCACATTCTCTTTACCCGGATGATAATTCAACCCAAAATCAAAGTCCTTCAATAGTTCTAGCCATCTCCTCTGCCTCATATTCAATTCCTTCTGGTCGAAAAGGTACTTCAAGCTCTTGTGATCACTGAACACTTCAAACCTCGCGCCATACAAATAATGTCTCCACATTTTCAATACAAAGACCACAGCCGCCAATTCTAAATCATGCGTCGGGTAGTTCTTCTCATGAATCCTCAACTGTCTTGAAGCATAAGCTACCACTTTACCTTCTTGCATAAGCACACCTCCCAAACCCAACTTAGACGCATCACAATACACTACAAAAGGCGCATAAGACTTTGGCAAAATCAAAACTGGAGCGGTCGTCAAACGCTTCTTCAACTCGTTGAAACTGTTCTCACAATGCACATCCCAAACAAACGCTTTACCCTTACAAGTCAACTGGGTCAACGGAAGAGCTAACTTAGAAAATCCTTCAATAAACCTTCTATAGTAACCAGCTAAACCCAAAAAGCTCCTAATCTCGGTAACTGACTTCGGAGTCTCCCATTGCGATACGGCTTCAATCTTAGACGGGTCTACTGCAATACCATCTCCAGAAATAACATGACCAAGAAAACTCACTTCTTTCAACCAGAACTCACACTTAGACAATTTGGCATAAAGTTTCTTCTCTCTCAACACTTGCAAGACAATCTTCAGATGTTCAGCATGCTCTTCCTCAGTCTTGGAGTAAATCAAAATATCATCGATAAACACAACTACAAACTGATCCAAAAATGCATGGAAGATGCGATTCATATACTCCATAAACACTCCAGGTGCATTAGTAACTCCAAAAGGCATAACCTTGTACTCATAATGGCCATAACGCGTTCTGAAAGCTGTCTTCTGCATATCTTCATCCTTTACTTTAATCTGGTGATAACCTGACCTCAAATCAATCTTGCTGAAAATACGCGCACCCACTAACTGATCCATCAAATCATCAATTCTCGGAAGTGGATACCTATTCTTGATAGTTACCTTGTTCAACTGCCGATAATCAATACATAGCCTCATACTACCATCTTTCTTCTTCACTAGCAACACTGGCGCTCCCCAAGGTGAAACACTTGGTCTAACAAATTTCTTCTCGAGTAAATCTTCCAATTGTTTCTTCAATTCAGCTAATTCGGAAGCAGACATACGATAAGGTGCCATCGACACCGGCTTCGTTCCAAGAACAAGATCAATAGAAAACTCGACTTCCCTCTCCGGAGGCACATCAGGAATTTCATCTAGGAAAACTTCAGGAAAGTCGCATACCACTTGTAATTTATCGATCACTGCTTGATTCTCTAAAGATAAAGAAGCCATCAACGAAAACATCAACATACCATCACGTTCTAGTTGCTTCATCTACTTAGTAGATAGGAACTCAGCACCACTTTCCTCTTCAGCGGACGAGAAATGCACCGTCTTGCGAAAACAATTAATAAGAACGTGGTTGTACTCTAACTAATTCATACCCAGAATTACATCCATACCGCTTAAAGGTAGACAAACTAGATCCATTTCAAAATCGCGACCAAACATGGACAAAGGACAACTCAAACATACGAGAGAAGTAGTCACCGAACCCTTAGCTGGAGTTTCGACAACCATCTCTCCATTCATATCAGACATAGCAAGACTCAAAGCAGAAACACAGTCTAAAGCAATAAAGCAATGTGTAGCACCAGTATCAATAATAGCAACTAAAGGAGTATTATTAATATAGCAAGTACCTCTGATCAAACGATCATCACTATCTGTCTGAGTACCAGTCAGGGCAAAAACTCGGCCCGTAGTAGGCGCCCTCTTCGGCTGTTTGCACTGGGAACCAATATGACCCTCTTCGTTGCAATTGAAACACACGATATCATTACGCTTGCAATCAGCTACTAAATGACCCTTCTTGCCACACCGGACACACTTCTTGATCTCTTCTGGACAAACATTGCTCTTGTGGCCTTTCACACCACAGTTGAAACACACGATTTCAGCAGGGGTACCCTTCTTCGCAGTCTGCCTATCAACGACCATCCTCTGTTTCCCTTTATCAGCAGGAGCACAGTATGGCTTAGGGCGACTCTGCTGGCCCTTGGCTTGCCTCTCATTCACTACCTTGTAGTGAGCCTTTGTATCTTCCTCATAAATCCGGCAGCTGTTCACCAAATCCGGAAAAACTCTGATCTGTTGGTACCCAATCGCCCTCTTAATGTCGGGCCTCAAACCGTTCTCGAACTTGATGCACTTTGAAAACTCCGCAGTCTCAGCAGCATAATGCGGGTAGAACTTTTCCAATTCCACGAACTTGGCAGCATACTCGGTTACTGACATATTTCCTTGCTTCAGCTCAAGGAATTCGATCTCCTTCTTCCCGCGAACATCTTCCGGAAAGTATCTCCTCAGAAACTCTCTTCTGAACACGGCCCAAGTCACAACAGCCCCATCCTTGTCAAGGCTAGGTAACAAGCTGACCCACCAATCATCAGCTTCCTCTGACAGCTGATGTGTACCAAAGCGCACCTGCTGGACTTCGGTGCACTGCATCACTCTGAAAATCCTTTCTATCTCCTTAAGCCACGTCTGGGCTCCATCGGGGTCATACCTTCCCTTGAAAGTTGGGGGATGATTCCTCATGAAAGTTTCCAACATCCTCGTCTCAGCATTCACGCCAGCATTTGCATTAGGTTGTTGTCCCACAGCTTGGGCAACAGCTTGAAGAGCAGCAGCTAACGCGGTATCGTTCCTTCCAGCCATTCTGAGATTCTACAACAAACAGTAGCAGCAACATAAGATTTAGTAATACAAATATTACTAAGACTCAACAAGACTCTCTAATTGGCCGGACAGACCGACTTGCTCTGATACCAATTGTAACACCCCGTTTTCCCGACATAAAAATTCCTTAAAACATTTATCAGAGTACGCAAACATAACAACGGGATATCACATGCAACGTAATTCAAACAGCTAAATTATAATTTAACTAAATAACCTTAAACATAGCAGCGGAAATTACTCATAATCCATAAACATTTGGCACGCAGGCCCCATAAAAATATCTCAATAAATTAGTTCCATTATTAGCAAAAGAACATAAAGATACACGTAAAGAATGAAGCATGCATAAAACAACCCCATCCCGTTACGTATCAGAGCGACCTAGACGACACAGTGAGGTAAGGCCACTCACGAAGCACCTGCACACTAAGCACGATCACCTGCACTTGCCCACAAGGCGGCAATTCCAGCAGAAGGGGTGAGATTTCATAACAAAATAATATTAATCAACATAATTTAGAATAATAATTAACATTAAAACATTCTTAACATTTTTGCATATTTAAATAACAATTAGCACGTAGTCACATAATCAATCTTCATCAATAATGCATCATTTAGACACAACAGTGCAACAATGCTCTTAGACTCCTTATATGCATGTGGTACCAAACTTCATCATAAGTATTAATATACTTTTAAACGTGCGGAGGACAAAGCTCCTAATAAACGTGCGGAGGACAAAGCTCCTAACATGGTGAGGACTAAGCTCAATGTATGCTAATGCATGGACTCAAATCAAATCACAACTTATCTTAATCACTTCATCAATATGCATCCAAGAAATTGGAGCTAAACAATAACTTATCATCATATATACATATATATATCATACGATTTCAGTTTAATAACATCGGCAGCATAATTCAAATATCAAGAGCAGAATGATACTACTATATCAATTACAATTCAAAGCAACATAAACTTTATCATATTTGCATAAGGTATAATACTTTAATCCTTGCTCAATTATCAACACCACACCTTAAACAGCTCTACACGTTACTCTCAACATTACCACTAGGTCTCACTAACTCTTAGGGGTCCACTCTTAAACAAGCTTACAACACAGATCACATAACACTCAAACCCTCCAATCTGGTAGTGCTCGTGAGGCGAGTATGTCTGCTCGCCATGGCGAGTAGAGCCAGTTCTAACTCTTACTGTCCTGGGTCCAGTCCTTATTCTCAAAAATAATCCTATATGTCACCAATTAGAATCAGGCACTCAAGGCATCCAGGGATCAACTAAAGGTCGAAAGTTGCACAACATACGTGCTATCAGGCCTAACTCGTTGTGGCGAGTAAGCTAGCTCGCTAGGCGAGCTGTCAGAAGCAACTCGCGAGGCGTGGATAAGTACTCGCCGTGGCGAGCGATGAAGCTCATCACTCGCGAGGCGAGGATCACTGCTCGTCGTGGCGAGCGATGAAGGTCACCGCGGGCAGACTTGCTAATTTCACAAAAAATCCTACAATTCTCATGGTTTAAAGCCCAATACTGATTCCTGAGTTTGTCCTAAACATAATCTAAGGTCTAGGAACACTTTCTACATCAATTAAACCTATTCCAACCGTTAAATCATCACTTTCTTAGGATTTGACCTAGTTTTCTCACTTTCCAATTCCACCCTAATTCATGCTAATTAATCATCAGAATCATGCTAATCAATATTACAGAATTATTAGTCTCACCCTTACCTGGAATTGATGAAATCGCAGCTCTCTCCTTCTCTTCTCTTTCACGCGTGCGTTTCTCTCTTTTCCCAAAAGGTCTGAAAGCGTTACTGACTTCTAACCTAATTTTCCTTATTTATACTGCCAGCAAATCTTATCTTATTTACTCTTTCTCCCACATAACTCTCTAAAATCCAAAACTAACCCACAACTAAATATTTTATTTTCTTTTCAAATCTTATTTTATTTAACAATAAAATAAGTCCCTTAATCTTATCCTTAAAATTATACTTATCACAAAATCATCCAAAATCATCAAAACATATCAAAACACATATATATTATATAAATATAATATAATCACCTAAACTCGATTTAAATAAATAATAAAACGAAAGTGGGCGTTACAACATCCTCCTATGCGAGGAGCGCATCCGAGAGAAAAAATATATTTTTGTTGTTTTTCTCTTTTGATTTGAGGGAAAAAGCTTATAGCTCCAGCCCAAATCCACTTGGGAATCAACTTATAAATACAACTTCTCTCATTCACAATTATTCATTTAGAACGAAGCAGTTAAAGAGGAACACAAACACTATGAGCTTCAAGGAAGGATTTTCTCTCCTCATCCTTAGTCTCTAGGGTATGTTTCATTCTTTTGTAATTTTATCTTTACTTACCATGAGTAACTAAACCCTAATTAGTTAGGAGTCTAAGATGAACCTCTATTTTATTGCTGGATCTTTTTTAATTCAATTTTTTTTATTCAGTTATGTTATAACTTCTACTTAATTTTCTTATGCAAAATTCTTAATGCTTTCATTGAACTATAGAGTGTGACATACCTAGGGCTTATGACTGAACATTGAAACAGAGCAAACATATTTTCCTGAATGTTGCATATTAATTTTATTCTTTCCCCCTTTGGTAAGGTAGATGGGATAAGGTTGCCCTTTTTTTGAACTACTAAGGTAAGAGAGAGTATGTTATGTTTATCTTATGTTTCAATTACCTCTGAGAGATTAAGACATCACTCTAATATTTCGTACATGGACCGAATGACCCATGTAGGATTGACAACCCTACACCCTTTAGTGTTGCGTATAACCTTCGAGTGATCAATATGTGAAAATTTACAGCTGGAGGGATATAATATCACATAAACTCATAACTTAAATAGAACTCTTGTCGTATAACTGATGAAGTTTTGTCTTTTAAATCCAACAAGTCAATATTGGAGATTTGAATAAGCCTAACCGCTGTTAACATTCTGCAATCAAACCAGGTTACTAACTCACTACTACTTTGCGCAATAAAATCAAACTTGCAAAACCTCGCTAATTTAATCGCTTTATATAATTTCGTAGTTTTTATTTTTTGCATATAATAAGTAACACTGGTTTATGAGTTGAAATGACAATCCCTATGCAGATGGTCTTACTTATAGCTTTATTACTTGTGAACGATTTAGTACACTTGCCAAATATTGTCAAAAGATTTTGCGAAAGCATGGATTAAAATTGTTTATGATTATTGATTCGTTTTTCACGGTGATATCAAAATTAAGACAATAAAGACAAACACATATTCAAATATGAATTGAGAGGTTCAATAATGAATCTTATAGAGAAATTCAACAATCAATACACTCATTCAAATTGCAAAACTAAACTATCTCAAACCAAACCTATTAACAATAAGTCACACTAATAACTAATGAACACAAAGTATATGAATCAATTGCTTGAAGCTTACTTTCAACTTTGATTGTGAGAGAATTGAATTAAAAGAATCTCAATTGATGTAATTTATATTAGGTAATGTGAAATAGTGAATTTACAATCAAATCAAGATAAATTCACATAGTGATTTCATATACAATTATAATGTGGAAATCTAAAAGGACAGGGAAGAGAATAAACTGAGATTTATATATGTTCCCCCTTTTCGTCCTAGCTAGGGGTACGCCCTCTATTTGAGATATAAGATGCCTCTATCACAATCTTCCACTATGATGAAAAATGTTTACAAAGTATGATTAAAAAGATTCCTTCGATTCCCTAATCTTCTATGCTAAGCAATCACACAAGATCCAATCTTCAAGACCTCTTGAAATTGGACACCCACAAGATCTTCGAATCTCTAGCTTCCATGCAATCCCTAAAACTTCTACTCTAAGAATTCGTATTTCCTATGTCTGAAAATTGGGGCTTGTGGGCCTTGTGGACGAATGTTTTATTTACTAGACTTAATACTATTGGGGCCTATGTAAAAGGGGGCCAATTTTCTCTTGTTCTTTTTAAACCCCCTTTACATGTCGCCTAGGGCTGAAAATTCCAAGCCCTGTCAAATTGTCAACTCTAATGACTATATATAGGTGTGCGTGAAAATGGCTAATTTTAGTCAAAAAATACGTGCTTGAATCGATTCAACTAACATGTGATATGTTTCAATAGTGTAAAAAGAGGATTCTCAAAAACATGAAGATGAATCAATACATCAGAACATTGATATGTTTCAGACAATTTCCATATGACGATTGAATCGATTCAAACCTCCAAAGTCAATAGTTTGAATATAATCATTATATTCCATATGAAGATTGATACAATTTAAAGAACACTAATACATATCAATCAAGCCAAATACTAGGGCAGAGAGGTCAAATGAACCAAATCAAGGGTTTGAAAAATTCTCTTGAGTCGTATCAAAGTGATATGAATCATATATAGCTGAATCAAATCGTATGTCATGACCAAACAAGAAAAAGAGGACGAGAGCATGATTGATATGATTCACAACTTGGCTTAATCAAATCAAATGACTAAAAAATCCGACTTTAGCAAAACATGACTCATAAGAAACACGTAAACACGAATTTAACAAAAGGCACAAGTAGATAACATAAGATCATAGATTGACTAGGGTGCTTTCACAAATGAGCTAATTAGCCATAAAAAGTAAAAAGACATCTATAATAGAACATCATCCAAACCTAAACTAAATACATAAGCACATTCATACCATCTTTTGTTCACAAAACACATTTCCACAACTTTCACTGTTTTACTTGTTTATCTGGGTGATGTAATCTTGGTAAGAAATTGTCTCAGCGAGTTTTCTATGATCAAAGATGTTCTTCAAAACCCTTTCAAAATCAAGGACCTTGGTACTTTAGAATACTTATTAGGATTAGAAGTTGCAAGATATCAACAAGGAATTTACCTTTGTCAACACATATATTGCTTGGAATTATTGTTTGATAATGAGAATTTGAACCGTAAGCCTGTCAATACACCATATGATCCCATCATATAGAAGACTGATTGGTTGTTTGTCATATTTGATTACCTTTTATTGTTCAACAACTCTTCTTTCTACTCCCACTCAAGTTCATTTTAAAGCTTCTTGTAGAGTCCTTATGTATATCAAACAAGCTCTTGAACGTGGTAATCATTCCTAGTTCTTATTCACTTCATGTTTTAGGCTTTTAAGATGCTCATTGGCAAGATGCCCTGATACCAAACTCTCATGTATTTCTTTCTTGGTTCCCCCCCCCCCCACCATGGAAAACCAAAAAAATAAAGTATTGTTTCCAAATCCTATGGTGAAGTTGAGTATCGTGCCCTTGCTACTGCTAGTAAAATTCAATGGTTGCTTTATCTACAGATGGATCTTCATGTTACAACTTCCAAAATCCCTACCTTATAATATCATACTTAAAGTGAACTCCACATTGTTGCTAATCATAGTTTTCCATGAACACATGAAGCATTTAGAAATAGACTGCCATCTTGTTCGTGATAAATTTCAACCTCGTGTTTTGATGTTGCTACAAGTTTCCACTCAAGAACAATTGGTTGATTTCTTCATGAAATCTCTACTTCTCAAGCCTTTCTCTAGTCTATTATCCAAGATGAATTTGGTAAACATTTACCAATATCCATCTTGCGAGGGGGAAATAGAGGATATCGTTGATACAACTGCTTCCCACCCTTCATCGGTTATAGTCAATCATACTAACAGCTCTAGATTCTAGTTTTTTGTTAAGCCAAAAAACACTAGATTCTAGTTATAGTTAGTTACAAACGTTAACTTGCGAGACAAGTTAAATAGTTAGATAGCTATCTCTATAAATAGACTTCATGTAACTAACTTGTATTTAGATAATTGATTCAATAATTGAATTTTTTCTTTCAATACTCAGTGTTCTTGATCTCTTAATTCACGCAACCTAAGATGGGAAAACCATTTCTGGTGTCAAGAGCAATAAAGTTGCCAATTTTGTGTTGTCTTTCGAATGTGTCAGTTTGTGTGTTTCAAGAACTGCCAATTATTACCCACTCGGACGGACTAACCGAGAGAAATATAGTTGAAATACATTTGAGACCATAATTTCTAATAAATCTAAAGAGCAATTTTTCTAAATTTCATCTTTAGATAATAGGAACTATGAAATATTACAATCCATTTTAAATACTTTTGAAACAATATAAGCTCTAAAGAGCAATGCTTCTACAATTCATATTTGAATAATAGGAACTATGAAATATTACAATCCATTTTCAATACTTTTCAAATAATAAGCTGTATAGAGAAATTTCCAGCCATTTTGGGGTAGTAAATAAATTTGAAATTATTTCATTGCATACTTGACGAGACCAGGAATGTGCGTATTCATCATGTAGTTTGTCCAATTAATGCTAATGGAGTCAAACTCTAGCATTCCATTCTCCATGTTATAGCCCTCTGTTGCCCTCCTTAAACTTTCCGTGTTCGTATCATCAAAGCTAAGATGAAAATTAATTCATATTTTCATGAAATGGAGAGGAAATAGTATCTCAAAGATAACATCTAATTAATAGAAAAGGCCATGAAATTACATACACTGCTTTGAAAAACACGTAAGGTTTGTATAGTTTTGCAATTCGCTTCACCATTCGTATTTTCTTGTAGTTATCATCATAAGCATCTTGGAAGGAATGGCAAATCAGTTTGTTCACCAAATTTAGGACCTTGAATATATGCCAAAACAAATTAAAAGGATTTATTAGTAAAAATACAACATGAATATGTCAAAAGAAGAGTGCTATCAATGTACTCTCTAATACACATTTTAAGAGGTTTAAATTCAAGAATTTTACTAAATTATGTAGACACCACATAAATTTAGTGACAAACATGTGAATTTGAACCAACTGGAAAATGTGTTGAAAATAGCGTATTAAATAATATTTTGGTAGCTGTAAAAAAAGAAGTTCATTGGTAATTTGGTAACATCATTTGTGTGAAAAATATACCCACTCTGTCTCATTTTAGTTGACCTAGTTTGAAAATATGCACTATTCATATAACATATTTTGATAATATTTTTCTACTAACACTACTAGAAAAATCGGATTTAGCGACGGCCGGATTCCGTCGCAAAATAGGCAAAAATCCGTAGCAAACGACTTTCTGACGGATATTGCGACGCTGCAAAAGTCCGTCGTAATAATGAGGGTCGGAAAACATAAGCGAGGGAAAATCATTTCCGTCACTCATTGCGACGGTTTACGAACGGTCGTAAACATAAAATATCCGTCGCTAAACCTCTCATATTATGGATATATTTAACCCAGTTTTCCGCCACAAATTACCGACGTAATAAATATCCGTCACAAGTTTCTGAGGGAATAAACCGTTGCAAATTACAGAGGGAATACACCCGTCGCAAAATATCTGGGAATTTGGTTACCGTCGCTTTGGACGCCGACGCTACTATGAATGACAAAGACTTAGTGACTTCTAAATTTTCCGTCGCAAATTGCAATTTTTTTTTTTCCTTAAAATTAGTTTAGGAAATTTTTCAATTCTTTCTCAAAACACTTTTAGAATATAAAACAAGGTGATGAAAAATCACAATATAAAATACATTAATATGATAAAATACGATAAAAATCACATTAATATTTGATGAAAAACCTTTTTGGTTGTGTTCATAAGAATCACACTACTTATCTTTTGCATCAAAATATATTGAAATAATTACTAAATAGTATTATAACATTTACTTTAAACTAAAATTTATAATCAAATTCTCAAAATAATATGATAAATAATCAAGTGGACACAGATGTTGATCCTAACTTGAAGGATGAGGTCGATATGGAGGTAGATGTGAATGGCCTTGTGCAAAAGACTCCATGAATTTTTGAAACTGTTCTCGAAGCAATCGCGAATCCTCCTGTGACTGCTCTCGAGCTAAACGTGACTCCTCATGTGATGCACAAATCAATTCCTCATTAGTCTTCGACCGCTCCATAAGTTCCATGTTTTCAGCTAACATTTTAGATATTGCAGTCCTCATATGCTCATATTCAGATGGTGAGATGCCGTCAAATGATCTAGATGAAGAAGGCTTGTATTTTCCTGTCGTTGCTCCCAAACCATATATGCGTCCTTTCTTGTCGACTCCTCCAACTATGTCTAAGAAGATGAAGTTGATGGTCAGTAGACACATCATCCCCCTCTGTTTGTTGTGAGTTCCTTTCAAAAATCCGTCTTTCATATTCATCCTACAAAATTAGAGTTCGTCTGAATTCTTACATACAAAAATATGAAATTAAATTAATTACTACAATTACCTTAATTAAATTCATATATAAACCAACCAATAACAACTTAGACAAATTAAAACTAGCTTTTAATTAACAACTAAGTTATCATGACTTCTTTTCAAGTGAAGAAACATAAGATTTCACGTTCAGATGTCAGAACCTGATGAACAATAATAAGCATGCATGACATTGAAAACTATAGCATAAAAGTAGGCAATATACAAACAATATACATGATTAGATAACGAAAAACAATTATAGCACATGATGGCAGACTTATAGCATAGCAGCATGCATCAATACAAATAAGGACAGTTATAAATACTAATTTTAAAGTATTTCCAATTACCTTGACTTTCCACCAGCATACCAAGTCCACAAGGATATAACTAATTCTAGGAAATTTTCAATTGTTTTATGTTTATTTGACAAAAGGCTAGAAATGATAATCTCATCGAATTGTAACTTACCGCAACCATCTAAGATTTGGAGGATACCCACTTTGATGGATCACCTTTCATTTTGTGTGTCTTTATATACACCTCCCAGCAGCTTGGAGTCATGTTTGAGTCAGTTTTCTATAGTACAAAATAAATAGATTAGTATTATGGTTAATTTAAATCACTATGCTTTACTTGCAAATAAAATTTGTTTACTTACTAATCTTTAAGAATGCTCGGTTGTTGGAATTGACCCACAAGTGTACAACAGGCCATCAGAAGATCTTCTATTTTGCTTATTACTTCTGCCTTGTCCTTCCATTTACTATCTTCCCAATTTTGTTCCAATTTTTCATGCAATTCAACAGGGATCCATTTGCCTTTGTCTATTCCTTTTCGTACCCGATACATTGTATTTTGGTACCCATCAGATGCCTTATGATGATAAGTCTTCTTTATGTCTTGCTCATGCTCAGGAAGCCACTTATATATCCTCTACAATACACGCAATGTAAATAATATAGGATAAACCAGACATCAAACCAAATTCCATTCCATACCCTCCAAAATTGGGAGGGAGCCAAAAATGATGGTAGGCAGTGCAGTGGAATAGAATATATACCAGCAATTCCAATAAAAAAATGGACTAGAGATAACTTCAACTGACAATTACAAATAAAAAAAGGACTGAGCGACAAATCTAACATCGACGACGTTAAACATAAGTTGGAGGAAGGGAAGGACAGTACCTGAAACTCGTTATACCACAAGTCTGCAAGATCCTTGTCATATTTCTTTATCTCTCCATAAGTTGCCCAAGTCCCTTGAAACAGACGTTCCACAGTCTTTGTAATGTCACGTGGGGGCTGAACAGCAGGCTCAAACCTATAAAAACAAAATTAAATAAGTAGTAAAATACAAGGATACAAGTTATTATAGAATTAAAGGAAAAATCTTATAAAAATCTTACGTTTCCTTGTAGAGTGGGGTTGGTGGGTATTTGTAGGTATTTGAGAAGTGGGAGCATGGACAGTAGACATTTGTGGACTTGGAGTAGAGAGGAAAGGTGGGAAATTTGAATGTGTTTGAGATATGGGATGATCTGTAGGTTGAATTGTAGATTGAGGCTTATCTGAAGCTTATCTCCTAGTGTCCTTCTACTCTTTATCAGTTTTTTTTTTTTAATCTATTTGCTTTCCAGACAATGCAGCCCTATCTCTGTAATAATAGAAGGAAAAGCATGATCATGCATGTTGTGGCAGATGAAACTTCCTAATGTAGGGTATGCTTTGATAAAGAATTGATTCTTGGCTTCACTTATGCGCCATGTGTTGGTGTATCACCATGCTAGTATCCCCTATTCACTACTTTTCTGTTCTAAATAAACAAATTTCAGAACCAAAATATACAACAATGATTATGAGCATATAACTAATAACTTTTTCCATAAGTTGAAATGGGCTTACCACAATTTGGCTCATGTACTTTGTGTGATTGTTCACTGAACTATCTACACACTGAGAAGTATGATTTAATGACAGTTGGAGTTGCAGCGACATCAGGACGGTTAAGCATGTCATTCTCATAGCTTCCTTGGAAGGAAGTTGTTGTCCTGTTTTCATGAAACCGAGGAGTGACTTTAACAGATTTTCAACATTGGACATAACTCCTGCTGGATAACTGAAGCAACTGAAAAAATGCTTATGATTTTAAGTAATTGTTATTTTTTATTTTATTTTAGATTCTCATTTTTTTTGAAAATATGTAACAAAGTGGTATAAAAGTGATTATTAATTGAATTAGACTAAAGTGGACAAAATGGATGAGTGAAGTTTTCACCGGTCTTTATCCAAACAATTTTTAAACTAAAAATTTCATCATTTGAAAACTCATTCATGCTAAAAAAAATACTTGCAATATTCAAGTCAACACAATTCGACAAAAATCTTTAGCATGAACCAACAGTTAGTCATACATAAAGTTCAACCACCACAGTTCAAATAAATAAATAAAAATTATAACCAATTTAACACGATCAATATCATTTATCTCTTTTCACTATTTTTACATAAACCACATTATCTCTTCGTTTTGGTGAACGGAGTTATACCACATTATCTCTTCGTTGTGGCGAACGGAGATGATACCACATTATCTCTTCGTTGTGGCGAACGGAGATCATACCACATTATCTCTTCGTTGTGGCGTACGGGGATCAATTATAAAATACTATGAGCGGTTTAACTCATGGGCTGCACTAATTTTGATCACTTCACTTGATATTCAAGCTCTCATCACCTAGTTACAATTTCGTATTGATTTTTTCATGTACGCTAGTACTAGAACCTTATTACTCCTTGAATAAACAAGCATAAAAGATAGCATTCTAGGCTACTTTACTAATACCATTAGGGTAACTAGATTTTGGGGAATCAATTCATCCTAAAATCATACAAAACTACAAGTTTGCATTTGTGCAGCAAACATAATTATGCTCCCTACAGCATCAACGACGCTGTGCCTGTTGTTTTACAATATCTTTATGGTCATCAAACTATTATAAAACCAATCTAAAGCTTGCTACCCAAATTCCCAATTTTCCTAATTTCAAACCCTAACATTAAAATTTCAATGAACAAAGAGAGAAGAGAGTTTTCATACCTCAAATAATAACTTCATTGATCTTGTTCTACTAGTTTATCTTGTCTCTCTCAAATTGACCGCCTTTCCTTTTCCACTTCCCTTCTCTGCTCCGTTTTCTCCCCTGTTCCATATCCTTCCCTTTTCTTTTCTTTTCCCAAAAATATCCTAGGTGATGGAAGCTTCTAGGGTATTTAATTTATATTTCTTTTTCATTTTATTTATTATTAAATTAAGTAAATGACTCTACCCTTTTATGTTTTCTTAGGTGGACCACATATCACCCACAAAATGTTATTTTTCTCATGCATAGTCATTCACTCAAAATTTGTTTCTAACTAAATCCTATTATTCCTATTTTAAAACTAGAGATTTAGAAGCTATTTTGAATAAAAAATATCAAAATTATATGATTTTAAATTAATAAATAAGTTATTTTAATTGAGTTCCTAATTCATTTTTTTTATTAATTAATTTTTTTTCTTCATGGTATTACACTTACAATCACAACCACCAATGTGCTTGCCTCCAATCAAGGTTAGGTACTGTCTTGTGCCCTTTCCACTCAGCTTTTCTTGAATCTAATCTCCATAATCTTCGAATAGGTACAGACAAATTTAAAAGTAGAAGATAATAATAATAGACCCCACTTTGGATTTAATAAGAACTAAAACTCTCATTTTTGCATTTTTCACATTCACCATCACAATCTAATGCAGATAAAAAAGTACAAAGCATGATACTCGTACAATAATAAAAAAGTACAAAGCATGATACTCGTACAATAAAACATTATGCCATTAACCATTAAATAATATCCAAAAGATATTGAGTCATTAATATTTAAAATTTAAAACAACTAATAGAGTCAGAGACCAATTTGAGAAACATTTGACAAAGACATAACTATTTTGAGTTATTAATAGAGTCAGAGACCAAATTAAGAATTTAGTATAAAGACAAGAATCAATTTGATGGTTTACTCAATTTTATTTTAAAGGTTTTTTTGACATATTAATAAAAACAATTGAATTAAAATTTAAATTTGAATAAAAAATAAGTGATTTTTTTGACATATTAATAAAAACAATAACAATTGAATTAAAATTAAAATTTGAATAAAAAATAAGTGAAAATGAAGAAAACTAAAAAAATACAAATTAGTGGGGTCAGTTGGAAGAAAAGGAAAGATTTTTTTTAAAAAAAAAAAACTGTTATAACTTAGTAGTAGTAAAACCCGATTTAACAAAGTGACAAAGGAGCCAGCATGCCGTATTGGCAATTACCCTTGATTGCAATTACAAAGTCGTGGGTTCGAGCCTTAGCTCACCCATAGATTTTAATTAATTTTCTTTTGCATCATTTAAAAAAAAAATGCGAAAATCTCTTTGTGACGGCATCCAAGGACGTCGCTAAGCATTTGGGGAATCTACCACGGAATATGTGACGGAATAGTTATAGATGGAATAAAACCGTCGCTAACTCCCTCACAAAACTTGGTAATCTCACATTCCTGACGGAAT
Organism: Medicago lupulina; assembly: GCA_958299785.1. Lineage (NCBI taxonomy): Eukaryota > Viridiplantae > Streptophyta > Magnoliopsida > Fabales > Fabaceae > Medicago > Medicago lupulina. The sequence continues at coordinate 41,846,787 of OY283142.1, forward strand.
TTATGACGGATACGTAGGGACGGCAGAAACCCTCGCAAAACCCGTCGTTAATGACATGTTAACAGTATCCCTCACAAAATACGTCACAGTTTGCGATGGAATTTAGACCCTCACAAAATTCCGTCGCTAAAACAGAATTTTCTAGTAGTGTAATATACAAAGATAAATGTTAGATTTGTCTCGATGAATATTTTTAAAATATCAATTTTTTACATTGGTATTTGTGACAGAGTCAACTGTGTCATATAATACGGAACAAAGGGAGTAGCTTGCTTTATTATATATTAGGTTGTTGGAGTACTTAACATTTAACAAACCTCAAGTGGTAGGACATATCGGGTCTTTGTATAAATGTTAAAAGCAGCCATACTTTTCAAAGCAATTCCTTGGAGATGATTATTGGCTTCCCATCTTTGTTTAGGCAAGGAGTTTTCATGAAATACTGATGGGAAATGTTGTGGACATCAGAAATTTTGAGAGGATTTCTTAATGAAGAAGAAACATGGTAGATGAAATTTTTAGGAGCTTGATTTGAATTAATAACAATGGCTGCAATCACACAGTTGACGACCAAATCTGCTGGTATCTACATATCATTATCAAACATTCAAATGTTTAGTTAAGTTAAACTATCAAAGGTAAATACTAAAGAGTAATAATAATAATAATAATAATAATAATAATAATAATAATAATAATAATAATAATAATAATAATAATAATAATAATAATAATAATAATAATAATAATAATAATAAAAGAAAAAGGTAAATACTAATGAAACATTAAGATTTTCATCAAAATCACACAAACTTACGATATCCAAAATTGTCCTGGGATTTCCGAGAAAATATGGCAGTTTCCCTTTACCATAGGCACATATCATACTATCAACAGTTCTGCATGTAATCACAAGTTAAAACAAATGTCACCCACTATATAGAAAAATAGAATTAGCAACTAAAATACGAATAAAAAAATTCTCTTTTTAATTTTCTCAACATCAATTTTAATGATAAATTTAGAAACATGTTTCATAATTTTGTCCCCTAATTTAAATTTTGATATAGTTAATGATTCCCAAGAAATAATATTTTGTGTCGGTAAAAGAACTCCTCACACTATCTAATATATTAAAACAATGTAATTTGTCTCATAAGCATAGTTCAACTGCCAGGGACATTGCACTATGCAAAGGTCAGATTACGAGCATTGTATTCTCCACTTATTCGTTTTAAGGGGTAACAGCTTCCCTAGTAACATTATTTAAGAGTTTTAAACAAGGTACTAACAATCATCTTCAAAAGATATCTAAGACAATATTGAACATTTATAAATAATTTAATTATTTATTTTGGCAAAGTAACATTTTTTTTATAAAAAGGTAAATATCATAACTATGTTGTCACCTTGATTTCTACCTTTGTTTACACCATATAAATTTTTAGGTTAAATATAATCTTAGTCCTTACAAAATTAATAAGTTTTTAATTTTAGTCCTATAAAATTTTAATGGTAAATTTAGTCCTTCAAAATTTAGTAGTTTGTAAGAATAGTCCTTATTTTGAAAACTTTTTACAGAAAATGGTAATTTTAGTCATCTAAAATAGTCCCTATAAAATGTAAATAGAGACTAAAAGTGAATAAAAAATTCATATGAACTAAACTTGAAAGCTTGTAATAGACTAAAAACATGTTTAACCCTAAATTATTTATTAAAAATGAAAAGAAAGCATGAACATGATGGACTAATGCCAAGCGGAGAACATATTAATTCAATCATAGTAATAGCTAACAAGAAACTAATTTTAAAAACATTTGTGTGTGATTATATCATATACCTTTGACCTTCAATCCAACCAGGAAACGGATCTTTGATTGTACTAGTTACCATTGTAGGGCGTATAATGATCAATGGTACATTATCTTTATGATGCACTAAAAGCATCTCTCCCATTGCTTTTGTGAATACATATGTGTTTGGCCAACCATTCAAATTTGCTCTAAATTTGCATTGGTTCATCATATGAGATCATAAATAATGTTAGATCGATACATAATAACTGTATAAAGTAAAAAGTTAAAAGAAAAGTATGGTAATAATTTGATGAACCTTTCAATTCCATAATCTTTCAACGCATACTTGAGTGTTTTTTCATCCACATTCATTGCTCGTAATTCATCTAATTTTTTCTCCAGCAAATTCATTTCTGTGTGTATGTCTAATTTTGGAGTCCTTTCTAGAGATTGACGACCAATCTGAAATGGTTTCTCTTGAAATATTGCCTTTCTTTCCTTAGTCTCCCCGCACACATAAGCTAGAATTAATGAATAGCAACAAATTAATTATTATCACTAGTAACAATCACGGGATGGGAAGGTGAAATTCTTACTCCCTCCAATTTTAATATAAGCATAAAAAGTATATATATATCTAGTCTAGTCGTATTAAATGTAATTATTCTTACTCTATTTAGGTATTGTTGGGTATAAAAATTAATTTATAATAGATATGTAAGACCAAAATTGGTTAAAAAAAACAAAGCCTATGTTTTGATGATAACAAATCAATGTAATGTATGAAGCATGATTGAGAACAACTAAGATTTTCTAAATGTGTGTTTAAGTGTGTTGAAAATCTAAGTAGAGGTGAAGTACAACCTCTGCAACAAGTTAAAACCCTAAACCAAGTCAAAACTCTACACTAATGATCAAAGCTCTGAGCTTGTACTACACTCTACGCTAAGTGTTTGAAAGCTTTGGACCTTGATCAGTTATGTTTCATAGATAAAGGCAAAGGTATGCACCAAGGTTAAAGTCAATTGTTGTAGTCAATTGTTGGAACAATAGTCAAAAATTAGTTAAAATATTTTTCTGTCACCGAAGAGATTACTAAGCCGAGTCGTGGACTAGGTCTCTCTCTTTAAGACATTTCGTGACACTGTCTAAAATTGTGCAAGCAGACTATCAACCACGACGCCCCTAGGATAAAATAGCCCAGCTACAATTGTATCAGAGTCCTATCGCACTATAGGATCTATTCTAGAAATACACCATCAAATATGGTGCTAAGACCACTCTAATATGGTATTGATAACACTCTAATATGGTACTAAGACCATTCTTATATGGTACTAGGACCACTCTTATATGGTACTAAGAACACTCTACTATGGTGTTTCCAATACTCTAACCTCTAACTTCTCCAAGGTCATAAAACTTAAAAAAGGATTATATTCTTAAGATCATTCATATTTTCCGAAGGGACACTTTATCTCGAAAGGGACTTTGATCTTAAGAATACTCTTATTTTCGAAGAGACAAAATTTACCGAAGGGACTATGTTCTTAAGATCATTCTTAATTCTGAAGGGACATTATAAACCGAAGGGACTATGGCTTTAAGAACAATCTTTAAATCCGAAGGGAAAGAAAAAGAGGGAGAAGAAAAGAATAGCTCGTCAACACAAGCTAAAGGAGGGAGAAGAGAGAAAAGTTATTTGACAACTCAAGAGAACTTTTGGCGTGATTACAAGTGAGGAATGAGAGCTCTATTTATAGGTGAGGAGCCAAAGATAAGTTACAAATCCAATGGCTAAGATTAGTTGACCACCACAAAACCAAAGACATGATATTGCCTCATAAATGAGCACTCAATGGGATAGTTGACATGAGAATTTTTTTAATTCACATATTAACACTCATAGTGTTCCAACAATCCCCCACTTGAATTTAAAAAATGACTTAGAGGTTTCTATTAAGATAGCATCAGCCAAGGTGTCTTTACGACTTGAACCTTTGCCTTCTAAGATTGTGCATAAGCGAAGGTGTCTATGACTTAAACCTTTGCGTAGTGAATAAGATTCAGATTTTACTAGAGTGACTCATAGTCTTGAACTCTATCTCTGACATCAAACCATACACAACCTTTTCTTAGGTGTATTCTCAAAAAGCCTGTGCATTAAAGGCCTTGCACGTCAATCCCGGTTTAGTGAACGCTATAGGAATTTTGCCTATAGAATCCATAGGAAGCGGCCGCCAATTCCACATTCACAAAGGTGAGTCTATCAAGAGTACTCATGTAGCTAGGTACTCCACTCCACATAGAGTATAGATCTCATTAAGAGTTTCTATTATCTCAACCTCTTACCGCTCCATGAATCATGCCTCTTATGATTTATTATAGCATGTTCACCTCATATCACTTCACGACTTGTTATTACCCATTGAACCTATTTCTTGGGATCTCCAGTCATTTAGGTCGGGTTACCATCATGAGTGATTCCATAGGCACTAGTCCCATCTTCATCGATGTGTTTTGGACTTTCTCTCTATCTAATTCTTTCGTCAAAGGATTGGCTAAATTTTCATCAGTGTGCTCATGACCCACACTTACAGCCCCTGTGGAGAGTAACTCTCTAACAGTTCTGTTCTTATGACATATTTGTCATCTCTTACTGTTATAGTAACAGTTCTCAATTTTTCGCAATAGCCGCGGTACTATCGCTATGGATCAACACAACTGGTAATTGTTTTCCCATAAGGGAATCTAGCAAGCATATTTACCAACTTGCTTCTTCACTAGTTTTTTCTAGTGCTATCTTCTCGAACTCCAAAATAGACCGAGCTAATATATTATATTTCTTATATTTCCAAGAAACAGCTCATCCAGTGGGATATAAATATATATCCAGTGGTCTTTTTGGAATCATCTAATAAGGTGTTCTAATCTGCATCTGTGTATCTTTCCAAGACAACAAAAAAAAACCTTTGATAATGTAATCCAAGGTTCATGGTTCCTTTTCTTAGGTATCTTAAGACCCTATCAATAGCTTGCCAATGCTCATTACTAGGTCTTCTGACAAACCTGCACAACATTCCCACTACATAGACAATGTCGGGTGTTATACCCTCATTTTGGACCTAAAAAATACTCATTCAATTTCCTTTACTATTTTCTAAAACTTTCAAGTTCACCGTATTTTCTATTGTGCTTCAGCTGCATACATTACTGCTTCAGTCTTTTAAATTTTTGCATAAAATCATACAAAAGGGTATTTTGGTCATTTCCTACAAAGGAACCCATTTTCAGCCCCTACAATTTGTCCCTGAGTCTTTTCAACTGGTCTGCATAAATCTTTAATCAAATTTGGCACAAAAATCGTCTTAGTTTTGCATCTGAGTCAGTCTGAGTCGTTTTTGCCCCAGGGGCATTTTAGTCTTTTCACATTATTTGAATTTTGGGCAGAGAGGTATTTTAAAATACCTCATTTTGGTAGTTTGTTCGTTTTAGTCCGTTTTGTCGTTTTTAAACGTTTCACTTTACGTTGCATTTCAAATTACTTTTTTACCAATTTTATTAATTTTGCATTTTAGTCCAAAATCTTTTAGAAATTGCTATCCAGTCCAAATGTCAAAATTTTATTGCATTTTAGTCCCAGTCTATTTTCTTTTACTTCTTTTAAAATAGTCCAAATTTTAAATTGCAAAACAGTCCTGATTTTTACAATAATTGCAAAACAGCCCAATTTTTTTACACAATTGCAGATTAGTCCTCAAGTGCCACACGGGCAGTTCAATCCAGGTGGCGTATTTCTATTGGCTCAGAGGCCACATGGCAGCTTATAAATAGTGAACAGTGTCAGAACTTTCAGAATCACGCGCCACATCAATGCCAAGTCACAAACAGAATCAAACTTTCTCTCTCTTGGCAGTTAAGATCAAAAACAAAATTCATCAAGAAAATTTCAGAAACCCTAACCGTTTTCTCAGAAGCAAATTGGCAAAAATCAATGGAGTTTTCTTTCAATCAGCTCTCAGAGGTGTGAAAAACCTTCATCACTGAGCCTAATCCTCTGCAATCCAAGCACAAGGTTCATCACAGAAAGCAATAAACCCTATATGCGATCACAGAGGTACGAATTTGAAGAAGAAGAGGGAAAGATTCGAAGTTTCTGAACCGGAGAAGAAGGAGGAAGAAATTCACCGATTTATTTTCGGAATTCAAGCCAGAAATCAATAAAGCAGAATCAGATTCAAGAATCCCAAAAAATTTCAGTTCAAATCTCCGAAATAAACACAGGTAAAAATCGGAACTCACCTCTTTCTTGCTTAAAAACTTCAGTGAATCCAAATCAACGTAAATCCATGGCAGATTCAAAGAGTTTTGGTTCGAATCAATAAACCCTAAGAATAAAAGAAAACTTTCGAAAAAACGTAATAATCCAAGGAGTTACAACGAAGAAACAACCGTTGTAACCCAACGGATTCACACACAAAGTGATCCAGAAAGATTTAAGCCAGAAAGCAAAGAACCAAAACCTTTTGAATCCGCAAGCAAAACTCAAGATCCACGTTGATTCAACGGATGAATGTGATTTCCAGTGGCTGATTCATGTTTAGAATGACAATACAAAGCATTTGAGCCATGAATCTTGAAGTTCTGAGCCATATGGATGAAACTAGGGTTAGGGTTGTGAGGAGAAGAGAGAACGGCGAAGAAGGAGAAGGGAAGAAAGAGAAACGTTCTGAAAAAATGAAGAAAATGGGTGAAAAACCCCTTTTATATGTGCTTGGGTCGGGTTGACCCAAAACCCGACCCACTCTCTTCCATTCTTGGCCGTTTGATCAAGATCCTGATGGATCTGGATCAATCCAACGCTCCTGGAGCATTAGCTTGATCCGGATCCATCAGATCCGTGGGTTTGGGTCATGAACCGTGGGCCTTAGGCTTTCTTAGGCTTTCTTTCATTGTTTCTTAATTTCCTTGCTATTTACACCTTTATTCTTGCTACTTGGACCCATACGCATGTTAATTTTCTTGCAAAAAAATCCTGAAAAATTACCATATGTTTCTTGATGAATTTTCAACTGTTTTGTGGTAATTTCATACTTTGAAGTGGATAAAAAGCATGCACGCTAATTTTTGTTTGATTTACGTGTTTTTGATGCTTTTTGCGAATTTTCTTGCGCTATTTCGGGTCCAATTTTCGCTCCATGGCATTGATATTTGATATGTGATTTTGTGATGTGTTCACCCCTGAATCCATGCTGTTTCCACATTCTCGCATGTCTAATTGTTAATCCCTTGGTTTTCAAATTCAATGGATCCTTTCTTATTTCGCAATTTAACTCCTAGTCCGCTAGTTCGAGTGCTCAATAATTCTACAAGTTGCTTACTATCTACAATGTCGTAATTTTGTTTGTTAATTTCTCCTTTGCAAGATTAGTTGAAAGTTTCTCTTTGGTCTAGTTTAGTCGTTAATTTTGAAATGTAATTTGTTGTTGAAATGTGTTGATTTTAGGGTTTAAATGTGACACGTAATTTCCCTTTGATTCTTAAATGTTTTCTTCAAAAAAGAGGTGCTGTTTTGGTTAAAGATTATAGGTCATGGGACTTAGCTTGGCCTTTAGGTTTTAGCTTGGTGCCATTTGCATTGTTTTTGGTAGTGTTCTTTTGCAATTTGCTTAATGTTTTAGTTGTGTTTACTTCACCCTTCTAATTGGTTTGGTGCATTGTTAGTAAATTTCATATCCTATGCATTGCTACTCATGCTACCATCTCTCATTTCATTACTAACCATTTTGTCTTATGTCTCATGCACATTGCAAGCATTGTCCCATTCTCATTTGTTTTTCTTCCTTTAGTTACCCTTATGCAATTTCCCATTAATTCATGTAATATTTTAGGGTTAGTTTACTTTCTTTAATTTCATGCAAGACTTTAGAATGTAAAATAGGACCCGATGTAAAAAAACTATGGACTATGGTGATGTACACCGACACATGCACCGACACATGCACACACGTTGTATGACTTTCCGCTAGATGTATGCGTAGGAAGCGTAACACCTAGGAGAACTTATAATTTCTTCATCAAAAACCAACATATAACTCAAACTATTTTTGCAATAAAATGAGGTCAAAACCTCACTTTTTTCCTTTCCTTTTTCTTAATCAAAACCAAAACTAGTGCTAATTTCCAACTTTAAACCTTTTTTGTAAATAATTGACCAACCTCATTCGTTTCCTAATCTCAAGCCTTTACGGCCTCTCACCTTTTTTCTTCAAAACCATTTTCAAAACTAAAAATTGAACCAAACTCACAAAAATATTTTGGAAGAGAACTACATGGAATTTTGATCCCTTAAAAGGGTATGTAGGCAAGAGATTCAAAATCTCTCCAAGTCCAATAAAATAAAACCCCATCTTCTCCCTCTCATTCTTAAAATCAATTGTTTTTTACAAATAGCAATAAAAGCAAAGTATAAGCATAAAGCGTAGAAAACGGTTCCTATAGGATACTATAGCCATTGTGGGTGCCTAACACCTTCCCGTAATGGAATCAGCCCCGAACTTAGGATTTCTAAGGTTTTCTCAATTTTACCTTCCCCAAAAAAAATAGATACATCAATGATCGAAAGGTTCAAATCCGATTAATGATTTGACACCCGAAAATCGCGATGACAGAAATGGCGACTTCACTGGGGAATTTTAGGGCTACGCCTAGTTTTACACGCTTTATATTTTATGATTTGCTTTATTGTTATATGTAAAATTTTCTTGTGTACGTGTGGGGTGAGAATATCAAAAGCCCTATACCCGGGCTGAGTGAACTTAAGATTAGGAAGAGATATAATCGACAATCCATTCCGGGGGTTGCCTCGTGCATTGGATTACGCGATCAATCTCACATAGCCGAGGCATTTTGGAGGTGATGTTGTCGGCGTGTGTTGTCATGCTTAGGCACTTTACTTCCAATTGACCGATGAAGGCTATGGACCGTAGTTACCAAACCCATCCTTGGCCTTTCTTAGGACGTAGTGCGGTGGCTAAACCGAGCGTTGCCTCGAAATTTAGTCGTCACGCGATACTACACCCAAACTAAACCTTCTTACGGATAATCATGGACAAGCGTCGCTTTGTACTACCATGATGTACGCAAGAGAGGTTGTGGTTTGGGAACTTTATAGAACCTTGGTCACTATTATCCAAAGCCTTAGTTTCACCGGACACCGTGTCCACTTGTTACCTTAGCCCACCGTGCTCTCCCATTATTTAAATCATGCATACATGCATTCATGCATAAATTTTCTGCATGCATTTATCAAAGGGTATAGACAAACTAAAATTCTTTGCAAATGTAATCAGGCATGAAGAGGACTAAGTCTTACAAGTTCAAAGAAGTTGATTTGGCTAGCCTAAGGGAGTTGGCACTCAAGGTTAAGAATCCGACTGGGTTTCGTCTCCGATATGGTGGTTTGCTTAGTATTCTCCGGACTAATGTAGAAGAGAAGCTGGTGCACACTCTGGTGCAATTCTATGACCCAGTTTTCCGTTGCTTCACTTTCCCGGATTTTCAGTTGGTTCCTACACTTGAGGCTTATTCTTGTTTATTGGGTCTACCTATAGCTGAGAGGGTACCATTCACAGGCCCGGGGCCTTCTCTTACTCCTCTGGTTATTGCTAAAGATCTTTATCTCAAGACTTCCGAGGTGTCTAAGAATCTTATCACGAAGTCTCATATTCAGGGGTTCACTGCGAAGTATTTACTTGAACGGGCTAATCTCGAGTCTACTTGTCAGGACACTCTGGAGGCTATTCTTGCATTACTCATCTATGGGCTCGTTCTTTTTCCGAATCTTGACAACTTTGTGGACATGAATGCTATTGAGATCTTCCATTCCAGGAATCCGGTACCTACTTTGTTAGCTGACACATACCATGCTATCCATGATCGGACTCTCAAAGGTCGTGGATTTATTCTCTGCTGCATACCTCTTCTTTATAGGTGGTTTATTTCTCACCTCCCGAGTTCTTTCCATGCCAACACAGAAAATTGGTCTTATTCACAGCGGATTATGGCTCTTACTCCCGATGAAGTGGTTTGGATCACTCCAGCAACTCGCGTCAAGGAGATTATCACTGGTTGTGGGGATTTCCTCAATGTACCTCTTCTCGGTACCCGGGGAGGAATCAACTACAATCCCGAGTTAGCCATGAGGCAGTTTGGTTTTCCTATGAGAGCGAAGCCCATCAACCTTGCTACATCCCAGGAGTTCTTTTACTATTCCAATGCCCCCACCGGGCAAAGGAAAGCTTTTACAGATGCTTGGTCCAAGGTTCGAAGGAAAGATGTGAAGCATTTGGGTGTGAGATCCGGTATTGCTCATGAAGCCTATATACAGTGGGTGATAGACCGAGCTGAGGAGATTGGCATGCCTTACCCTGCTATGAGACATGTATCTGCGTCTATTCCATCTAGACCATTACCGTTGCTTCCCGCGACTCAGGAGATGTATCAGGAGCATCTAGCTATGGAAAGTGAGGAGAAGCGAGCATGGAAAGCCCGTTACAGTGAGGCTGAGAACTTGATCATGACTTTGGATGGCAGAGACGAGCAGAAGGATCATGAGAACCGGATGCTGAAGAAGGAACTAGCCAGAGTTAGGAAGGAGCTTGAGGAGAAGGATGATCTATTGAAGAGAGACTCCAGGAGAGTCAGAGGTCGTCGAGATTTCTTCGCCAGTTATTGTGGTTCAGCTTCAGACTCAGATTCCGAATACTACCCAGTTACTCCTTAGTTCTGGATGATATGATTGTTATTCTGTTGTTTGTTCAGCTTATGTTTCAGAAGCCTACTCCCTTGGCTCAGTGTATCAAAACAATTTGTTAGTCCAAAAATGTTTGCAAAGAATTCTAATTTGTTTAAAAAAAACCCTTTGATAACAAAAAAAAGTCATTTTTGCATCCGCATTTGCATATCATGCATCATATGCATCATTCATTGGTCACAAAAAACTTCCAAGTGCTCATTGCCTCCTGGTTCTTCTGCCGCAGAGTGAAAAGTGGCTCGTGCTCGAAGGACTGATCAGCCTACCAGAGTACATCAGACCAGACAGTACAGAAGGAGAAATCAAGTAGCTATGGAAGAAGAGAATGCACTGCTTCGTGCTGAACTAGCCTCCGTGAGAGAAGAGTTAGCCAAAACTCTCGATGCCATGACCGCTCTGTTAGCCGCTCAAGAACAGCCAGCCTCGTCTGCTCCAGAGGCCACCGAGGCAATTCCGATATCAACTCTCGATAGCCGCTTCACCATGCCAAGAGGATTCCCGTATGGACTCCCGCCTTACTTTGCTCCCAATACTGCAGCCGGTGTTTCAGGAACCGCGACTTCAGGTGCCGCTAATGTTGGTCAGACACCACCACCAGATTTCACATCTCTTCACACTACCTTGCCTCAGTCAACAGTCTTCACAGTGCCGATTGTGCACCCTGCGCCTCAGGGCGCCAATGCTGATGATCACCGTGAAAAAACCCCTGTGTTGGGAACTATGGAAGAAAAAATGGAAGAACTTGCCAGGGAACTCCGTCGCGAGATCAAGGCCAACCGTGGGAGCAGTGACCTCGTCCGAACCCACGATCTTTGTTTGGTGCCAAGGGTGGATGTTCCCAAGAAATTCAAGGTCCCGGATTTTGACCGCTACAACGGGCTGACTTGCCCCCAGAACCATATTATCAAATACGTCCGGAAGATGGCTAACCATGCAGACAATGATTCACTTATGATCCATTGCTTCCAGGACAGTCTAATGGAAGATGCCGCGGAGTGGTATACCGGTTTGAGCAAGGATGATATCCGCACTTTTGATGATCTGGCTACTGCTTTCAAGAACCACTATGGGTTTAACACCAGGCTCAAGCCGAATAGAGAGTTCCTCCGGTCTCTTTCTCAGAAGAAGGACGAAAGCTTTCGCGAATACGCACAAAGGTGGAGAGGGGCAGCCGCCCGTATCACACCCGCTTTGGACGAGGAAGAGATGACTCAAACATTCTTGAAGACCTTGAAGAAAGATTATGTTGAGAGAATGATCATTGCTGCCCCAAGCAACTTCTCTGAGATGGTCACTATGGGTACTCGCTTGGAGGAAGCTGTCCGAGAAGGGATTATCGTGTTTGAGAAGGGCGAATCTTCGAATGCACCGAAGAAGTATGGCAACGGTCACCATAAGAAAAAGGAATCAGAGGTTGGGATGGTGTCCGCCGGAACCAATCAATCTGCCACTGCCGCTCCCGTCAATGCTACACAATTGCCTCAGCCGTATCAGTACCTACAGTATGCCCAGCACCCGTTCTATCCGCCGTTCTACCATCAATACCCTCCACTACCGGGCCAGCCTCAGGTCCCTGTTAATGCCATCGCCCAACAGATGCAACAACAACCATTAGCCCAGCAACAGCAACAACAAGGTCCGCAATCTAGACCATCTTTCCCGCCGATCCCAATGGCGTATGCTGAACTACTCCCGACTCTGTTACACAAGGGGTATTGCACCACTAGGCCCGGCAAGCCTCCGCCAAACCCATTGCCTCCCAGGTTCCGCTCCGATCTCAGATGTGATTTCCACCAAGGCGCCCTAGGTCATGACGTGGAAGGTTGCTACGCTCTGAAATACATCGTGAAGAAGTTAATCGACCAGGGAAAGCTGTCCTTTGAAAACAATGTCCCACATGTACTTGACAATCCACTCCCCAACCATGCCGCTGTGAATATGATCGAAGTCTGTGAAGAAATCCCTCGTCTAAATGTCCGTAATGTTGCTACACCCCTGGTGCCACTACACATCAAGCTATGCCGAGCTGCTTTGTTCAGCCACGACCACGCCGCCTGCTGTGAATGTCTTCAGAACCCCATGGGCTGCAGTATAGTTCAGACTGATATTCAAAGATTGATGAATGACAACTACTTGACTACCAGTGATGTTTGTATGATAGTGCCGATCTTCCATGACACCCCAGTCAGGAGCGCGCCCGTCCAAAGGGATGTTGAGCCGTTGGTCATACGGTTACCAGGTCCAGTACCATATACTTCTACAAAAGCCGTCCCGTACAAGTACAGTGCAACTATGTTGGAAAACGGGAAAGAAGTACCTTTGGTGTCCTCAAGCACAGTAGGCAGTATCGCTGAAGTGACAGCTTTGAGGAGCGGCAAGGTCCGACCACTCTTGTTTCAGAAAAAAGATGATGTGCAAGTTACAACTCCTGCTAATGAGACTACTCCGTTGACAATCCCTGCTGTTGTTGAAAGTACCAGCCGTCCAGGCCAACCCATTCATGATTCCAATCTGGATGAAATTTTGAGAATAATCAAGAAGAGCGATTATAAGATCATTGATCAACTGCTACAGACTCCCTCGAAGATATCCATCTTGGCCCTACTCCTCAGTTCAGAGGCTCACAGGAACGTGTTATTGAAAGTGTTGGAACAAGCGTATGTTGACCACGAAGTTACAGAAGACCAATTTGGCGGAATAGTAGCTAACATCACTGCTTGCAGTAACCTTTGGTTCGGTGAAGATGAGCTTCCAGAGGCAGGAAAGCGCCACAACTTGGCACTGCATATTTCCATGAACTGCAAAACAGATATGTTGTCCAACGTGCTGGTGGACACCGGGTCGTCGTTGAACGTGATGCCTAAATCGACTTTGGATCAGTTGAGTTGTCGAGGAGTTCCCTTGAGAAGGAGTACTTTTCTAGTCAAGGCTTTCGATGGTTCCCGTAAAACTGTGCTCGGAGAAGTAGATCTCCCCATGACTATTGGTCCTGAAACATTCATGATTACCTTCCAGGTTATGGACATAGATGCCTCTTACAGTTGCCTGCTCGGGAGACCGTGGATACACGAGGCTGGGGCAGTCACTTCTACCCTCCATCAGAAGCTGAAGTTCGTAAAGAATGGTAAACTTGTGACAGTGCATGGAGAAGAAGCTTATCTGGTCAGTCAGTTATCATCCTTCTCTTGTATCGAAGCTAAGTCCGCCGAAGGAACTGCATTCCAGGGTTTGACCATCGAAGGTGAGGAGCCCAAGAGAGCTAGTGCTGCCATGGCTTCATTTAAGGATGCGCAGAGAGCCGTTCAGAAGGGTCAAGCCGCTGGTTGGGGCCAATTGATACAGCTGCAGGACAACAAGCGCAAAGAGGGTCTCGGTTTCTCTCCGACGTCAGGCGTATCAACTGGAACATTCCGTAGTGCTGGATTTACCAATGCAATTCTTGATGGTGCTGCTGAAAGAGGGGTCAGACCCGCATTTGTGATACCGGGAGGCATTGCAAAGAACTGGAACGTTATCAATCTCCCTGTACTTGTGCATGATTCTAAGTAATATGTCTTGCTGTTTAGGCTTTATTTTCAAAATAATAATCCTTCCGCCTGGCCCGAGGCGGAAGTGACTCTTTTGTAAAGGGCATGTTTGTTCCGACATCACCATTATCAATAAAAGACGTCGTTTCTTTCACGACTCTTTTTCTTTCTTTAATGCTTTTCCCTTGGAAATAATGGTAATGCCAGAAAAAACCAAAACGTCTGCATTTTTTTATTAATTTTAAAGATCTGCATGAAAACCATTTTCTAAAAAAATCATCCAAATCATGTCACGCAGATCGAACCACAATGAGCCCGTTGAACACAGTAATTCTATGCTTCTCCAAACTGTTGAATCCCCGGTATTCGAGACCGAAGATGAGGACAATGATGACATACCGGATGAGATTGCCCGATTGCTTGAGCAAGAAGAGAAAACCATTCGGCCTCACCAGGAAGAGATCGAGCTAATCAACTTGGGTACTGAGGATAATAAAAGAGAGATCAAAGTCGGTGCCGCATTGGAGGAAGGGGTCAAGAAAAGGATCCTTCAGCTTCTCCGCGAGTATTCAGACATTTTTGCATGGTCGTATGAAGACATGCCAGGTTTGGACCCTCAGATTGTGGAACATCGGATACCGACAAAACCAGACTGTCCTCCTGTCAGGCAAAAGTTGAGACGGACGCGGCCGGACATGGCTCTGAAGATCAAAGCGGAAGTGCAGAAACAGATTGATGCGGGCTTTCTCATGACAGTTGAGTATCCCGAGTGGGTTGCTAACATCGTGCCAGTGCCGAAGAAAGATGGTAAGGTTCGAATGTGTGTTGACTACAGAGATTTGAACAGAGCAAGCTTGAAAGACAATTTTCCACTGCCTCACATTGATGTGCTCGTTGACAATACTGCCCAGTGCAAGGTGTTCTCCTTCATGGACGGTTTCTCGGGCTATAACCAAATCAAAATGTCGCCTAAAGACAGGGAGAAGACGTCGTTCATCACTCCATGGGGGACTTTCTGTTGTAAAGCGATGCCGTTCGGTCTAATAAATGCTGGTGCTACTTACCAAAGGGGGATGACCACTTTGTTCCATGACATGATTCACAAGGAGGTTGAAGTGTATGTAGATGACATGATTGTCAAGTCGAGTGATGAAGAACAACACGTCGAATACTTGGCTAAAATGTTTGAAAGGTTGAGGAAGTACAAGCTCCGGCTGAACCCAAACAAGTGTACATTCGGTGTTAGGTCCGGGAAGTTGTTAGGCTTCATTGTCAGCCAGAAAGGCATTGAAGTAGATCCAGACAAGGTCCGAGCCATCCGCGAGATGCCGGCCCCGCAAACTGAGAAGCAGGTCAGAGGGTTCCTCGGGCGTTTGAACTACATTTCCAGATTTATATCCCACATGACTGCGACCTGCAGGCCGATTTTCAAGTTGCTCAGGAAGGATCAACCGGTGGTATGGAATGATGAGTGCCAAGAAGCCTTCGACAACATCAAGAGTTATTTGCTAGAGCCTCCTATCCTCGTTCCGCCAGTGGAAGGAAGGCCATTGATCATGTATTTGTCGGTATTGGATGAGTCTATGGGATGTGTGCTCGGTCAGCAAGATGAGACTGGAAAGAAAGAGCATGCAATCTACTATTTGAGCAAGAAATTCACCGATTGCGAGACTCGGTATACAATGCTTGAGAAGACCTGTTGTGCCTTGGCCTGGGCCGCCAAACGCTTGCGTCATTACTTGATGAATCATACGACTTGGTTGATATCCCGCATGGATCCAATCAAGTACATCTTTGAGAAACCAGCTGTTACTGGAAAAATTGCACGTTGGCAAATGTTGCTGTCAGAGTATGATATTGTGTTTAAAGCTCAGAAAGCCATTAGAGGGAGTATTCTGGCCGACCATCTGGCTTGCCAACCACTTGATGATTATCAACCATTGAAGTTCGATTTCCCCGACGAAGAGGTCATGTTTTTAAAGTCAAGAGATTGTGAAGAACCACTGATCGGTGAAGGTCCGGACCCCGATAGCAAGTGGGGATTGGTCTTTGATGGTGCTGTTAATGCCTATGGCCGAGGAATTGGCGCAGTAATTGTAGCTCCGCAGGGGCACCACATCCCTTTCACAGCCCGGATTGTGTTTGAATGCACTAACAATGTGGCCGAGTATGAAGCATGCATCCTGGGAATTGAAGAAGCCATTGATATGAGAATTAAGTGTCTGGACATCTATGGAGACTCTGCATTAGTCATCAACCAGATAAAAGGAGAATGGGAAACCCATCATGCTAATTTGATCCCTTACCGGGATTATGCAAGGCGTCTGTTAACGTATTTCACGAAGGTCGAGTTACACCATATCCCCCGAGAGGAGAACCAAATGGCTGATGCTCTTGCTACCTTATCTTCCATGCTTCAGGTAAACCATTGGAATCATGTGCCGATGATCAAGGTACAACGCCTAGACCGGCCCGCTCATGTGTTTACTGTCAGTGATGCGATCGTACGAACGGATTCAGGCGAGGTTGACAACAGGCCCTGGTATTGTGATATCAAACAGTTTTTGCAAAGCCGTGAGTATCCGCCAGGTGCTTCCAACAAAGATAAGAAAGCATTGCGCAGGTTGGCTAGCAAAATCCTGCTGGATGGTGATGTCCTGTACAAGAGGAATTTCGATATGGTGTTGTTAAGATGTGTGGATGAATGTGAAGCAGAACAGCTAATGCACGATGTGCACGATGGCACCTTCGGGACCCACGCGTCGGGGCATGTCATGTCTAGAAAGCTGTTGAGAGCTGGTTACTACTGGATTACCATGGAGCGCGACTGCTATCAATATGCCAGGAAGTGCCACAAATGTCAAGTATACGCTGATAAGATTCACGTGCCTCCGCACGCCCTCAATGTTATGTCTTCTCCGTGGCCTTTCTCCATGTGGGGCATTGATGTGATTGGAAGAATCGAACCGAAGGCTTCAAACGGTCATCGTTTTATCCTGGTAGCAATCGATTATTTCACCAAATGGGTCGAAGCTGCATCCTATGCCAACGTGACTAAGCAAGTGGTAGTCAAATTCATCAAAAACAATATCATCTGTCGGTACGGCGTCCCTAGCAAGATCATCACTGACAACGGTACCAACTTGAACAATGACATGGTGCAGGCCTTATGTGAGAAATTCAAGATTGAGCACCACAATTCCTCTCCTTACAGACCTCAGATGAATGGTGCAGTTGAGGCCGCTAATAAGAACATTAAGAAGATTGTGCAAAAGATGGTAACAACGTACAAAGACTGGCATGAGATATTGCCCTACGCTCTACACGGCTACCGCACTACAGTCCGTAGTTCAACCGGGGCAACGCCTTTCTCTCTTTTATACGGTGTGGAGGCGGTCCTCCCTTTGGAAGTGGAGATTCCGTCTCTCCGTGTGATTATGGAAGCCAAGTTGTCTGAGGCTGAATGGTGCCAGAGTCGGTACGACCAGTTGAATTTGATTGAGGAAAGACGACTGGACGCTTTGGCTCATGGTCGGATGTATCAGACAAGGATGAAAGCCGCTTTTGACAAGAAAGTCCGTCCTCGGATGTTCAAGGAAGGTGAACTTGTGTTGAAAAGAAAGATGAGCCAGCTACCCGACCCAAGGGGCAAATGGACGCCTAACTATGAGGGACCTTATGTTGTCAAGAAGGCTTTCTCTGGCGGTGCTTTGATTCTCACTCACATGGATGGTGTAGAACTCCTGAATCCTGTGAATGCCGATGTAGTCAAAAAATACTTTGTCTAGATATGAAAAGAACAGCGTGGTAGGTCGAAAACCCGAAAGGGCGGCCTAGGCAAAAATGCGCTTCCCGGTGGATCGAAAACCCGAAAGGGCGGTCCAGGCAAAATAAGGGAAAAGAAACAAAAATGTAAAAAGCTCGCTGAGATTACATGTAACTCAGGCAAAAAGGAGCGTCTCGATGAGCTGAAAACCCGAAAGGGCGGTTCATGCAAAAATGAGATTGAAATAAAAAGACAATTGACTATATCTGGCAAGTTACTATTCCCCTTGGGATTTTTTTACAATTGATGTTTGACTGTTCTCATCCGAGGTTCCGACGCCTGTGGATTCAAGAGTTTCAGATGCCGTAGCAGTTACTGTGTTCAATGTACCACCAACCAATAAAATTACCATTTTCCAAGCTTTATAAATCCGTGGGGTCGCGCTCTTGGCCGACTACCACCCTTATACATTGATTTGAGCCTATGCTTTTGTTTGGCACTCATTTCCTATTCTATTTTCAAAGCTCTGTACAAAAAAATTTCTTCTATGTTAATAATGATGTGTCTGGAATAAACATTCTGAAAACTGAAAATTTTTAAGTATTTTGAAAACAAGCCTGAACAGCTAGGTACATTCAAATGAACATGCATGAATAAATCTACATTGATATCGATTCCAATTCAAGTTACTAGCAAGCCCTCCTCCCAGTTACGATCTGTGGTCAATGGCAAGAATGAAAAAACAGAATGAAAAGCATGAATAAAAAATAAAAAAATATGCTCGATAAGTCGAAAACCCGAAAGGGCGGCTTAGGCAAAAATGAGCACCCCGATGGATTGACAACCTTCAAAGGCAATTCAGGCAAAAACAGGGGCATGAAAAAACTATTCCCCGGTGAATCGAAAACCCGAAAGGGCGATCCAGGCAAAAATGGGATGATGAAAAATGAAATGAAAAAAAAAAAAAAACAAACATGCAAAAGCATTGACCACAGATGCGATGTCAAAAGCACTTACGTGACTGTTCCAACAAGCAGCAATACCATTCGAACTGTTTTACAGCTTCCTGCCTTCAACGACGGTCTCGACGCATCTTCAAGCGGCGGCATCCCCAGAAAAGGAACTTTTGCAAATATGTGTCCGAGCGCGAGCCATTACGTGCCCAATGTTCCAATGTTTTGTCTGTCTCTGCGAAATTGTGTCTACAAATTGCCAATCATCACGCATTCCAGAGCATCCATACATGCATAATCACGCATCTTACATGTTCATGCATTTAATAAAATTGTTATGCTATCCATACGCATCTGCATTCTCAATTCCTATGTTAATCTCAATCAAAATCAGTCATGTCAATTTCAAATTTCTTCTGCCAACAATAAATGTCTACTGTCATAACAATTTCAAAATTCAAACAGTCTTGTCAACACCCTTGTCAAATTCAAGCTCCTGCAGTTATGTCTATCAAATTCAATCCCTTTTCAAATACAATTTGTTTCTGTTAACGGCCAAGTGGCTAGTTCATCTCCAAGAACAGCTTGTGCCTGTCAATTTGTTTCTGTTATCGGTCAAGCGGCCAGTTCGCATCCAAGAACAGCTTGTACCTATCCTTTTGATATCCGCCGAGTGACCAGTTCAGACCCAAGAACAGCTCGTGCTTTCTATTTTGTTTTTGCCAGCCAAGTAACCAGTTCGTGTCCAAGAACAGCTTGTGCTTCCTATGTTTTCTTTCAGCCAAGTAACCAGCTCAAATACAAGAGCAGCTTGCGCCCTTTGTTGTCAATATTCTCGGTCAAGTGGCTAGTTCGCATCCAAGAACAGCTTGTACCTGTCAATTTGCTTACGAGTCTCCCCAGTGAGTCTTGTGATCTCGTCATTCTGTTAATGTCAACCAGTCCCGCAATGGATACGACATATTCTTTTTGATATTCTGTCAATGTCAACCAGTCCCGCAATGGATACGACATACTCTGCTGTTTGCTATTCTGTCAATGTCTACCAATCCCGCAATGGATACGACATATTTTGTTAAATTCAATTCTCAGTTTGTCTTGCATGCATAACACAAATGTTGCATGGCATACATAACACTTGCAAATGTATTTTTTACGCCCAAAATCAGTGCAAATGTCGATATTTAAGTATCTTCGTCATGTCAAGCCAAAGACTCCGTCTCTTGACTCTCCAAACGAAGAAACTTAAATAGGGGCAGCTGTTATACCCTCATTTTGGACCTAAAAAATACTCATTCAATTTCCTTTACTATTTTCTAAAACTTTCAAGTTCACCGTATTTTCTATTGTGCTTCAGCTGCATACATTACTGCTTCAGTCTTTTAAATTTTTGCATAAAATCATACAAAAGGGTATTTTGGTCATTTCCTACAAAGGAACCCATTTTCAGCCCCTACAATTTGTCCCTGAGTCTTTTCAACTGGTCTGCATAAATCTTTAATCAAATTTGGCACAAAAATCGTCTTAGTTTTGCATCTGAGTCAGTCTGAGTCGTTTTTGCCCCAGGGGCATTTTAGTCTTTTCACATTATTTGAATTTTGGGCAGAGAGGTATTTTAAAATACCTCATTTTGGTAGTTTGTTCGTTTTAGTCCGTTTTGTCGTTTTTAAACGTTTCACTTTACGTTGCATTTCAAATTACTTTTTTACCAATTTTATTAATTTTGCATTTTAGTCCAAAATCTTTTAGAAATTGCTATCCAGTCCAAATGTCAAAATTTTATTGCATTTTAGTCCCAGTCTATTTTCTTTTACTTCTTTTAAAATAGTCCAAATTTTAAATTGCAAAACAGTCCTGATTTTTACAATAATTGCAAAACAGCCCAATTTTTTTACACAATTGCAGATTAGTCCTCAAGTGCCACACGGGCAGTTCAATCCAGGTGGCGTATTTCTATTGGCTCAGAGGCCACATGGCAGCTTATAAATAGTGAACAGTGTCAGAACTTTCAGAATCACGCGCCACATCAATGCCAAGTCACAAACAGAATCAAACTTTCTCTCTCTTGGCAGTTAAGATCAAAAACAAAATTCATCAAGAAAATTTCAGAAACCCTAACCGTTTTCTCAGAAGCAAATTGGCAAAAATCAATGGAGTTTTCTTTCAATCAGCTCTCAGAGGTGTGAAAAACCTTCATCACTGAGCCTAATCCTCTGCAATCCAAGCACAAGGTTCATCACAGAAAGCAATAAACCCTATATGCGATCACAGAGGTACGAATTTGAAGAAGAAGAGGGAAAGATTCGAAGTTTCTGAACCGGAGAAGAAGGAGGAAGAAATTCACCGATTTATTTTCGGAATTCAAGCCAGAAATCAATAAAGCAGAATCAGATTCAAGAATCCCAAAGAATTTCAGTTCAAATCTCCGAAATAAACACAGGTAAAAATCGGAACTCACCTCTTTCTTGCTTAAAAACTTCAGTGAATCCAAATCAACGTAAATCCATGGCAGATTCAAAGAGTTTTGGTTCGAATCAATAAACCCTAAGAATAAAAGAAAACTTTCGAAAAAACGTAATAATCCAAGGAGTTACAACGAAGAAACAACCGTTGTAACCCAACGGATTCACACACAAAGTGATCCAGAAAGATTTAAGCCAGAAAGCAAAGAACCAAAACCTTTTGAATCCGCAAGCAAAACTCAAGATCCACGTTGATTCAACGGATGAATGTGATTTCCAGTGGCTGATTCATGTTTAGAATGACAATACAAAGCATTTGAGCCATGAATCTTGAAGTTCTGAGCCATATGGATGAAACTAGGGTTAGGGTTGTGAGGAGAAGAGAGAACGGCGAAGAAGGAGAAGGGAAGAAAGAGAAACGTTCTGAAAAAATGAAGAAAATGGGTGAAAAACCCCTTTTATATGTGCTTGGGTCGGGTTGACCCAAAACCCGACCCACTCTCTTCCATTCTTGGCCGTTTGATCAAGATCCTGATGGATCTGGATCAATCCAACGCTCCTGGAGCATTAGCTTGATCCGGATCCATCAGATCCGTGGGTTTGGGTCATGAACCGTGGGCCTTAGGCTTTCTTAGGCTTTCTTTCATTGTTTCTTAATTTCCTTGCTATTTACACCTTTATTCTTGCTACTTGGACCCATACGCATGTTAATTTTCTTGCAAAAAAATCCTGAAAAATTACCATATGTTTCTTGATGAATTTTCAACTGTTTTGTGGTAATTTCATACTTTGAAGTGGATAAAAAGCATGCACGCTAATTTTTGTTTGATTTACGTGTTTTTGATGCTTTTTGCGAATTTTCTTGCGCTATTTCGGGTCCAATTTTCGCTCCATGGCATTGATATTTGATATGTGATTTTGTGATGTGTTCACCCCTGAATCCATGCTGTTTCCACATTCTCGCATGTCTAATTGTTAATCCCTTGGTTTTCAAATTCAATGGATCCTTTCTTATTTCGCAATTTAACTCCTAGTCCGCTAGTTCGAGTGCTCAATAATTCTACAAGTTGCTTACTATCTACAATGTCGTAATTTTGTTTGTTAATTTCTCCTTTGCAAGATTAGTTGAAAGTTTCTCTTTGGTCTAGTTTAGTCGTTAATTTTGAAATGTAATTTGTTGTTGAAATGTGTTGATTTTAGGGTTTAAATGTGACACGTAATTTCCCTTTGATTCTTAAATGTTTTCTTCAAAAAAGAGGTGCTGTTTTGGTTAAAGATTATAGGTCATGGGACTTAGCTTGGCCTTTAGGTTTTAGCTTGGTGCCATTTGCATTGTTTTTGGTAGTGTTCTTTTGCAATTTGCTTAATGTTTTAGTTGTGTTTACTTCACCCTTCTAATTGGTTTGGTGCATTGTTAGTAAATTTCATATCCTATGCATTGCTACTCATGCTACCATCTCTCATTTCATTACTAACCATTTTGTCTTATGTCTCATGCACATTGCAAGCATTGTCCCATTCTCATTTGTTTTTCTTCCTTTAGTTACCCTTATGCAATTTCCCATTAATTCATGTAATATTTTAGGGTTAGTTTACTTTCTTTAATTTCATGCAAGACTTTAGAATGTAAAATAGGACCCGATGTAAAAAAACTATGGACTATGGTGATGTACACCGACACATGCACCGACACATGCACACACGTTGTATGACTTTCCGCTAGATGTATGCGTAGGAAGCGTAACACCTAGGAGAACTTATAATTTCTTCATCAAAAACCAACATATAACTCAAACTATTTTTGCAATAAAATGAGGTCAAAACCTCACTTTTTTCCTTTCCTTTTTCTTAATCAAAACCAAAACTAGTGCTAATTTCCAACTTTAAACCTTTTTTGTAAATAATTGACCAACCTCATTCGTTTCCTAATCTCAAGCCTTTACGGCCTCTCACCTTTTTTCTTCAAAACCATTTTCAAAACTAAAAATTGAACCAAACTCACAAAAATATTTTGGAAGAGAACTACATGGAATTTTGATCCCTTAAAAGGGTATGTAGGCAAGAGATTCAAAATCTCTCCAAGTCCAATAAAATAAAACCCCATCTTCTCCCTCTCATTCTTAAAATCAATTGTTTTTTACAAATAGCAATAAAAGCAAAGTATAAGCATAAAGCGTAGAAAACGGTTCCTATAGGATACTATAGCCATTGTGGGTGCCTAACACCTTCCCGTAATGGAATCAGCCCCGAACTTAGGATTTCTAAGGTTTTCTCAATTTTACCTTCCCCAAAAAAAATAGAGACATCAATGATCGAAAGGTTCAAATCCGATTAATGATTTGACACCCGAAAATCGCGATGACATCGGGTCTATAGCAATCAATGGCATACTTAAGGCTACCAATGATGCACTCACACTCTTTCCAGTGTTCTTTGAAGGTGGGAAAAACACAAGAGGGGGGGGGGGTTGAATTTGTTGGAACAAAGGGTGTTTCAAAATTATACCACTTAAGTTTATTCAAGTGTACAAGACCATTAACAAAGATTTATTTACAAGAGGTTCTGACTGAATGAATTAAAGAGCAAAGGAAATTAAGACTGAAGCTTGAAGAGCATCTGAATGAAAGCGCTCCTGAAGATGATGTCATCAGAAGCCAGTTTTTCCAGAAGCCAATATTCTTCAGAGGCTAAATAGCATTGACAAAGTACAGTGTACGGAATGTACAACCACTATGTCTGCGCTTGTCCCTGCAACCACCAACTCTGCACAGTGTCTTCTATACACGACAAGAATAACAGCAACTAATGCAGATACTTTTCCATATTTATGGGAATAGATTTGAAATTAGTTTCATAGTACAATCCTCAAATCAAGCAAAAGATCAATGGTGTCAAATCAGCTTCGGTCAAGACAGTGATGAGCTGGCAGTTTCCAACGTCTCTCAAATCCTCTATAAATAGAGATGAAGACTTGAAGAACATGTGACATATATTTATACACGCGAACAAGGCTATTCTCTCATATCCAAAGTCGCAAACATTTCTCATCAACAACTTACATAATTCTTACAAAAGTTCACATTTTAGAATTTCTAAGTGTCTAAGAAAAACAGAGTCTGTTTTGTTTTGTTTTGTGAATACCTCTAATTGTATATCAAATATTCAAAACTCTTTTCAATTCTCTGTAATTGTTTAGAAGTCTCTTGGAGTTGTCCTTGAGCATTGAAGTCTCTTTCTTGTGTGATTGAGCAAAGGAAGTCTCTTACTTGTGTGTTTGAGCAACTTGTAATTTGATATTACATTTTAGTGGAACTCTCCTTGGAAGTGCAAGGGGGACAGGACTACTTCTGGATTGTGGAAGGAACCTGTATAAATTGCTTGTGTTCTTCTTCTTTCTCTTGCTCTCATACTCTTATCCGCTGCACACTCAAACTCTGAACTCTAATCAGACTCTAAACTTTTCAGACTCTGATCCTGAGAACAGTGCTGATTTTCGCGAGAAAGAAACGTTTTTGAAAACACAATTCAACCCCCCCTTCTTGTGTTTTTCCCACCTTCAGTTTGTATCAGAGCTTCGGCTCTGTAGATAGCACTTAACCGTGTTACAGTAAACGATCGGAGAAAAACATGTCTGGGGATGAAGCTTCTGGTTCTGGTTCTGGTTCTGGAGCTGCTGTGCACTATGATTACAGCAACAACAACAAAAGTGAAAGATCTTCTAATCGCAACAAACCTCCTATGTTTAATGGTGATCCTGAAATGTTCTCTTGGTGGAAAACCAAGATGTATAGTCACATCATGGGAATGGATGAAGAGTTGTGTGATGTTCTTGAAGATGGTGTTGGTGATCTGAGGTTAGATGAAGAAGGTGCTGCTCTTGATAGGAAAGCTCACACTGCTGAGCAGAAAAAGCTTTATAAGAAACATCATACGATCAGAGGCATTCTTGTGGTTGCCTTGCCTCATAAAGAGTACTTAAAGATGAGTGACAAATCAACAGCAAAGGCTATGTGCACCTCATTGTGCTCACTTTATGAGGGTAACAAGAAAGTCAGAGAGGCCAAGGCTACTATGCTTGTTCATCAGTACGAGTTGTTCAGAATGAAGGAGGATGAAAACATTGAGACCATGTACTCAAGGTTTCAGACTCTTGTTTCTGGACTTCAGATTCTGAAGAAAAGCTACGTAACGTCTGATCATGTGAACAAGATTCTGAGAAGTTTACCTGCAAAGTGGAGACCGAAAGTGACAGCCATTGAAGAAACTAAAGATTTAAACACCTTGAGTGTTGAAGATCTTATAAGCTCTTTAAAATGTCATGAGATAGGTCTTAACGAGCATGAACCTGTCAAGAAGCCTAAGTCCATTTCACTAAAATCCAGAGGCAAGTCAAGTAAGGCTCTGAAGGCATTAGAGTCTGAAGAGTTCAGAGTTTTAGTGCAGCGGATAGAGAGTAAGAATGCAAGAAATAGAAGAAGAACATAAGCAATTTATACAGGTTCCTTCTGTAACACCCCGTTTTCCCAACATAAAAATTCCTTAAAACATTTATCAGAGTACGCAAACATAACAACGGGATATCACATGCAACGTAATTCAAACAGCTAAATTATAATTTAACTAAATAACCTTAAACATAGCAGCGGAAATTACTCATAATCCATAAACATTTGGCACGCAGGCCCCATAAAAATATCTCAATAAATTAGTTCCATTATTAGCAAAAGAACATAAAGATACACGTAAAGAATGAAGCATGCATAAGACAACCCCATCCCGTTACGTATCAGAGCGACCTAGACGACACAGTGAGGAAAGGCCACTCACGAAGCACCTGCACATTAAGCACGATCACCTGCACTTGCCCACAAGGCGGCAATTCCAGCAGAAGGGGTGAGATTTCATAACAAAATAATATTAATCAACATAATTTAGAATAATAATTAACATTAAAACATTCTTAACATTTTTGCATATTTAAATAACAATTAGCACGTAGTCACATAATCAATCTTCATCAATAATGCATCATTTAGACACAACAGTGCAACAATGCTCTTAGACTCCTTATATGCATGTGGTACCAACTTCATCATAAGTATTAATATACTTTTAAACGTGCGGAGGACAAAGCTCCTAATAAACGTGCGGAGGACAAAGCACCTAACATGGTGAGGACTAAGCTCAATGTATGCTAATGCATGGACTCAAATCAAATCACAACTTATCTTAATCACTTCATCAATATGCATCCAAGAAATTGGAGCTAAACAATAACTTATCATCATATATACATATATATATCATACGATTTTAGTTCAATAACATCAGCAGCATATTTCAAATATCAAGAGCAGAATGATACTACTATATCAATTACAATTCAAAGCAACATAAACTTCATCATATTTGCATAAGGTATAGTACTTTAATCCTTGCTCAATTATCAACACCACCCCTTAAACAGCTCTACACGTTACTCTCAACATTACCACTAGGTCTCACTAACTCTTAGGGGTCCACTCTTAAACAAGCTTACAACACAGATCACATAACACTCAAACTCTCCAATCTGGTAGTGCTCGCGAGGCGAGTATGTCTGCTCGCCATGGCGAGTAGAGCCAGTTCTAACTCCTACTGTTCTGGGTCCAGTCCTTATTCTCAAAAATAATCCTATATGTCACCAATTAGAATCAGGCACTCAAGGCATCCAGGGATCAACTAAAGGTCGAAATTTGCACAACATACGTGCTATCAGGCCTAACTCGCTGTGGCGAGTAAGCTAGCTCGCTAGGCGAGCTGTCAGAAGCAACTCACGAGGCGTGGATAAGTACTCGCCGTGGCGAGCGATGAAGCTCATCACTCGCGAGGCGAGGATCACTGCTCGTCGTGGCGAGCGATGAAGGTCACCGCGGGCAGACTTGCTAATTTCACAAAAATCCTACAATTGTCATGGTTTAAAGCCTAATACTGATTCCTAAGTTTGTCCTAAACATAATCTAAGGTCTAGGAACACTTTCTACATCAATTAAACCTATTCCAACCGTTAAATCATCACTTTCTCAAGATTTGACCTAGTTTTCTCACTTTCCAATTCCACCCTAATTCATGCTAATTAATCATCAGAATCATGCTAATCAATATTACAGAATTATTAGTCTCACCCTTACCTGGAATTGATGAAATCGCAGCTCTCTCCTTCTCTTCTCTTTCACGCGTGCGTTTCTCTCTTTTCCCAAAAGGTCTGAAAGCGTTACTGACTTCTAACCTAATTTTCCTTATTTATACTGCCAGCAAATCTTATCTTATTTACTCTTTCTCCCACATAACTCTCTAAAATCCAAAACTAACCCACAACTAAATATTTTATTTTCTTTTCAAATCTTATTTTATTTAACAATAAAATAAGTCCCTTAATCTTATCCTTAAAATTATACTTATCACAAAATCATCCAAAATCATCAAAACATATCAAAACACATATATATTATGTAAATATAATATAATCCCCTAAACTCGATTTAAATAAATAATAAAACGAAAGTGGGCGTTACACCTTCCACAATCCGGAAGTAGTCATGTCCCCCTTGCACTTCCAAGGAGAGTTCCACTAAAATGTAATATCAAATTACAAGTTGCTAAAACACACAAGTAAGAGACTTCCTTTGCTCAATCACACAAGAAAGAGACTTCTATGCTCAAGGACAACTCCAAGAGACTTCTCAACAATTACAAAGAATTGAAAAGAGTTTTGAATACTTGATATACAATCAGTGGTATTCATAAAACAATACGAACAGAACAGACTCTGTTTTTCTAAACACTTAGAAATTCTAGGATATGAACATTTGTAAGAATTATCTAAGTTGTTGATGAGCAATGTTTGCGACTTTGAGAGAATATGAATTTCACAATTAAAGCTTTGTGCGTAGTAGTGGTGGTTTCTTCAAGTCTTTATCCCTATTTATAAAGGATTTGAGAGACGTTGGAAACTAGCCAGCTCATCAACTTGCTTTGACTGAAGCTTTGATTTTTCACCATTGATCTTTTGCCTGATTTGGAGATTGTCCTTTGAAAAACAATTTCAAATCCATTCCAATAACAAATGGAACAATGTCTGCAAATATTGTTGTTATTCTTGTCTTGTATAGGAGACACAATGCAGAAGTGGTGGTTGCAGAGACATGCGCAGACTTAGTGGTTGTACATTTCATACACAGTACTTTGTCAACGCTCTTTAGCCTCTGGTGAAATGGCTTTTGATGAACTTGCTTCTGAAGAACTAGCTTCTGATGACGTCATCTTCAGGAGCGCTTTCTTCAGACGCACTATGCTTTTGATTTCTCAGGAGCGCTTTCAATCAGATGCTCTTCAAGTTTCAATCTAAAATTCCTTTGCTCTTTAATTCATTCAGTCAGAACCTCTTGAAAATAAATCTTTGATAATGGTCCTGCACACTTGAATAAACTTTTAGCATATCCAATTGATAGTTTAAATACCTTGTTATCATCAAAACTTTAAGTGGTATATTTGTGAAACACCCTTTGTTGCAACATTCTTAAATAGTTTTGCACCTGGATAATATGATGTGCAAGCAGGTTTGTAGTCAAAGTAATTATATTTCCTTAAGATCTTCTCAACGTAGTGAGATTGATCCAAGGAAATTCCCTTTTTCTGACCTAGTAATTTTAATACCCGTAATTACATTATCTTTTCCGAGGTCTTATTAATCAAAGTTGTTAGACAATAATGATTACAGAGCATTCACAACATGAAAGTTTGAACTCAATATGAGTAAGTCGTCTACATAGAGACATATGATTGCGCAAATGTTATTATCATATTTGTAATAAATAACTTTGTTACTTTCATTCACTTTGAACTCATTTCTTATCATTAAGTTGTCAAACTTTTCATAACATAGCGCATGGACTTTTTAAGACCATACACAGACTTATCTAACTTGCAGACCTTAGTTTCTTGCTCATGGATTACAAAACCTTCAAGTTGTTCCGTATAGATTTCTTCTTCCAGTTTACCATTTTTAAAAAAGGTTGTAACATCCATTTGGTGTACTATCAAATTAGGATTAGCAACAAGATCAATTGGTAACCTTATGGATGTTATCCTGGCGACTGAATAAAAGGAGTCGAAGAAATCCTCTTTTTTTCTTTGCCTAAAACCCTTGGCAACAAGGTGAGCCCTGTATTTATCAATCGTTCCATCGAGTTTTATTTTTGAAAATCCATTTACAACATATTGGTTTGCAACCAAAAGGCAAGTCTATCAAATACTAGGTCTTGTTAGACTCTAGAGAAACCATCTCATAATTTTATACCTTCTTGCCATAAGTCAACATTCAAGGAAGACAACACTTCTTGAAGGTTAGTTTGATTCTCTTCTAATGTATAGACCATGTAATATGGTCAATACTCCTTAGCAACTAGTGCTTTCTTACCTCTTCAAGGTTATGTTACATCTGATTCGATGTTCTCATCATTGCTTATGATCGCTGGATTGTGATCAGTTGCAATACCCCCACTATTTTCTTAATTTAAAGGGGAATTTAATTTCATAAAAATCATCATCTTTTGATTCTATGATCACGTTAACATTTAGGTCATAAACCTATATGATTTCTAGTTAATATCATACCCAATGAATGCATATTCATAGGCTCTACTAGTGAGTTTTACTCTCTTGAGATCTGGAATCCGAATATAGGTCAGATAATCCCAAGTCTGAAAAATAAGACAAGAGAGATTGTCTTTTCTTCAAAATTTCATAGCTAGAAATTTTGTTCTTTGATTAAGGCACTCTATTTAGCACAAATCAAATAGTTGATTCAATTTTTTCCAACAATGAGATGCACTTCCAGAATTAAGCATGATGACAACAACTGACTCGGTAAATGGTATATTATTTTTAACCGCTTTACCATTCATATCAAGATAGTAAGATGCAGTTGTTTCATGAATAATTTTGTGTCATTCATAAAACTCATTGAAGTGTGGAAATTATTTTGTGCTTCTATCATTACTAAATCGCTGGATTTTCTTATTGAATAATTTTCAATTTCAGTTACAAAAACTTTGAAATTGTCAAACATATCAATTTTTATTTCTCACAAGATATACTAAAGTATAGTCTTAACAGTCATCGATAAAAGTGATAAAATATCTTTTCATATCTAGTCAAGTCAACATCAAGGTCGCATACATCATAATGATTTAAATCTAAATATTGATTTATGCGACTGTTTGGTTTTTTTTTTAACTTGACTGCAAAAAATCACATTTTTTCTTTCTTTAAGAAAAAATACAACATATTTCATTCTTCGATATAATCTTGAATATGACAAATATGAATTACAATATGCAAAACCAAATATCATGTTATTATTTTAGTTTTATTAAACAACTTAATGCATGATATTTGTCTCATATCTTAAATGTCATCCAAAATTATATTAATCAATGAAATCAAATCATGTTTATTCAAGACATTGAATATAAATCAAATTGCCTTCAAATGGTGGAACTTCATACTAGTGCAAAAGAATTTTCTTGGCAGACATAAAGTTTCTGGACACCAAACTATAGGCAAAAGGTTCATAGGTTCATAGAAATTTCCTTAATTCAAGAAAACATAACTGCTTGCAAAGCAATTTAGATAATTAGAAATTAGAAGAACCTTTAATTTCTACCAAAGACTTTATGCACAATTTAATTTCCTTAAAAGGAATTAATTTCCTTCATAGAAATATCTTAGACAAAAAAGTCACTCACTTAATCTACTCAAAGGTTGATCCTTAGTATTCATAACAGTGAATTACTATCCATTTAGGTAAGCCTGTAACGCAGCGCTAAACCTGTTCTTACACTTTTTTGTGTTCTTTTAATCAGAGTATTTCTATAGCCTTTTTATCCTTGTTGTAGTTTACAGACAACAAACTAGTAATTTCTTCGGTCGATATGGTAGAAGGAAACGTCTTAAAATTGTTGGAACAATAGTCAAAAATTAGTTAAAATATTTTTATGTCACCGAAGAGATTACTAGGCTGAGTCGCGGACTAGGTCACTCTCTTTAAGAAGTTTTGTGGCATTGCCCAAAATTGTGCAAGCATACTATCAACCACGACGCCCCCAGGATAAAACAGTCCAGCTACAACTGTATCAGAGTCTTATCACACTATAGGATCTATTATAGAAATACACCTTTAAATATGGTGTTAAAACCACTTTAATATGGTATTGATACCACTCTAATATGGTACTAAGACCATTCTTATATGGTACAAAGACCACTCTTATATGGTACTAAGAACACTCTAATATGATGTTTCCACCACTCTAACCTCTAACCTCTCCAAGGGCATAAAACATAAAAAGGATTATATTTTAAAGATTTCTTATTTTCCGAAGTGACACTTTATCTCGAAAGGGACTTTGATCTTAAGAATACTTTTTTTTCCAAAGAGACAAAATTTACCGAAGGGATTATGGCCTTAAGAAAACTCTTTAAATCCGAAGGGACAGAAAAAGAGGGAGAAGAAAAGAATAGCACGTCAATACAAGCTAAAGGAGGAAGAAGAGAGAAAAGTTATTTGACAACTCAAGAGAACTTTTGGTGTGATTACAAGTGAGGAATGAGAGCTCTATTTATAGGTGAGGAGCCAAAGATAAGTTACAAATCCAATGACTAAGATTAGTTGACCACCACAAAACCAAAGACATGATATTGTCTCATAAATGAGCACTCAATAGGGTAGTTGACATAAGAATTTTTTTAATTCACATATTAACAATCAGTGTTCCAACACCTTTGTAGTGAGATTTTATGTACCAAGCATTTGACTCAAGAAATCATCATTGATGTATGCAACAACTATTATCGCAAGGAAGGAAAGTTTATTCTAAATTTAGCAAGGGAATAAAACTCCTTAATTTAATCCCTGATGGAATTGAATGACTAAAGCGTTGTCCTCAAACCTCCAAGATATCTCAGCATATTCACGTATAAATATTTCTTCAACGACGACCATCTACTTCATCTTTATATAAATGACTAAGTTTGATTGAAGGTTAGGACGACACCTACGAATACTAAAGCATACTCACATGTATACAAAGTCTAACTTGTTTATATATATACTATTGTAATTGTAATTATATATATATATACTTGTTTATAGTATATACTTTCTCTAACAAAAGTCAAAAGAAACATCTATAAAGAATACTCTAAGTATATTGGTCTTTATATCTGTTTATTACTCTATAATTTGTGTAAACACTGTCTTTTTGTAAATAACTTGTTGTAATTGTAAATCTCTACATTGAGATTAGAAAGTCCTTTAAGTCGAGGCTAGAAAATACAGGACTAAGTTGTATTAGTGTTGATTTTTTATTTTTTTTCTGAGCTACTTACCCGTAGATATGTGGACAAGGACCTTCATTCTGTAACACTTTTTTGCAATGTTTAAGACATGTAAAGCTCCCATTGTATTAACTCCCATTGAGATGTCAAATCTGTAGGATTTCATTTATCTTTTTTAATAAAAAATGTTCAATTATATTGAGGGTAAGTATGAGTTAGCCTTAATTTTTTAACCACCTTTCATCAAAATTGGTAGTTGCAGCGGAATGGACAATTAGGTCTATCTCTTCGAACATCAAATTTAATATGGTATTGTCTTTTATTCCCAAATTTTCAACTGCAGCATCTCCTGCTACTGCTATAACCTTCTTTGATATAAAAGAATTAAAACCTCCACCCAATTTATCTCTTAGTACTCGAAACAAATCTGTCTGAAAGACCTATTCAACCAATACAATGTAATAAGACATTAATACTCATAAAATGTGTATTTATAAGATATATGTTATTTTGACAGACAAAAATATGATATTGTATCCGACACCGTATGAAATATGTCAAGTGTTTCCCTCAAAAAAAAATAAAAAATATGTCAAGTGTATTTCATCCAATCAAAGTGGGAGAAAATAATGATAAAAAAATAACCAACCTATACATTCATACAATGTAGCTATTTCAAAATTTGTGTCAAACAATCATTTATTTATTTATGAGCTATCTAGCTATGCCGTTTAATATTTCAAAAGTTTTAAGAATAAAGTCTCACATTACTTTTTTTTGAAGGAAGTCTCACATTACATATCTACCAAAAGAAATAAAAAGTCTCACATTACTTGGTTAAAGACAAAAATAAAATTGATATCTCAATTTGACGTTTGAAATTAATTATACTACACCCACAATTAGTAGTATATGTTACCCGTATGAGCCACACTAAATTTATTTACAAGGAAATCAAATGAAGACAAAAGATAAAATTGATATCTCAATTAATTTAACGTTTGAAACTATTAGTCTTTTTTGTTATAAGGAAATCAAATGAAGATTTGAAGGTGCACCTCATTTTGCATGCGATGAAAGGCCAACTCAGTATTTGAAGCTCTTACGAGAAGATAAAGCTTTTGTATATCTGGTTGAATCCGTAATATCTTTTCCACAAAAACTGCATAAAGATGAATTCAACGATAATATGTGATATTTAAAAAGATATTTTTACTAACTTAGCTAATTATGTTTGGTAGTGTACCTTTGGCTAAGAACCCTGTTGTGCCAGTCACTAAAATGGTCTTTCCCTTCAGAAAGTCTTGCATGGTTCCAGAATTCATTGTAGAGAACTAAACTTGTTGTCAAAAAGTTTCTTTTTGAAAGGGTTTTCGAAAAGTTAGGTAAAGGGTTAAGTTCCAATAGTGGTTCTCATTGCATTATTTATAGATGGATTTGATGACAACCGATTAAAATCTCACATTAACAAGTGTTTATAGAAAGGTTTCGCTAACAAGTGTTTTAAAGACACTTTTCAAGGATATATGAAATAGTTCATTAAGAAAGCTTCATATTTTAATTTCTCGTGTATTAAATGCACAAATTTTAAAAAAAACTTACTATCTAAAGTTTTTAAAGAGCGTCTTTAAGACACTCGTTAGCATTTCCTTTATAAAAATTCTAACGTAATATTTGAATTTTTTAGTAATAATTTTTTCATTTAATATTCTTAAATAATGTCCCGAGAACAAGGAGCACTTTTATAATAGGAAAAATGCTAACAAATGCCCTAGACCATCTACAATGGAGGGTCCTTCTCCCTATTTAGCACCATGTTAAATAGGCACCCCATTGTGACTTCAATGAATATGTTGCTTATAAAGATGAATGCTTTTATAGGCGCACTCTCCTATTACTTGTGGGTCCCACATGCCCAATTAATTTATTTTTTCTCTATATTTAATTAATGTATTATTTTAATATTAATAAATAAATTATATAATAGTTGCAAATAATAGTTGAATTTGAATTTGCTTGTAGCATATAGCCGTTGAAAATTTTACACAATTAGACGTTGATGAACGACACATATGCTGGTAATTTTATGCATGTATTATATTGCATAATATGATTGAAGAAGACGAACGACACATATATGCTGGTAATTTTAATTATGATCATTCCAACAATGATGTTGCAAGGAATGAAATACATAATAGTCATCCAAATCTTGCACCATACCTACAAAAAAGAGCACAAATTCAAGATAGACAAATTCATCATCGATTTCATCATGATCTTGTGGAGCATATTTGGCAATGCTTTGGAAGTGATAGTCAACAAGATTAATTGTTATTTAGATTATGTAATTTATCATCATTTATTTTATATTGCTTTTTCAAGTTTTAAATTTTTCTTGAATTATTAATAAAAAAAAAATGTTCGTTTTTTTTTATAATTTATAATTAAATTACTTCAATATTTTAAAATTATATAATTAAAGATGAATATATAAATTATTGTTAAAATTTAACGATACAGAGTTATTGCTCTATATCAGACAATTACGAAAAGACAATTACGAATACCAGAAATGTGTAAGGGTGTTTCAACAGTTGTATTGAAAACGATTTTAAGCGTTAGGCTTACACATCATATACTAGTATATATATGTTCCAAACAGTACCTCGATGAATAGCCATATAAAGTTGCAACGAAGGAATATGTATTTATGACAGTATCTTCATTTAGAATTGAGTGTTTTTAATCTTGAAGGCGTGTGGTTTAAATCATTCGGTGTTGGCGGGTATCCTTATCTTCTACCTATCGTTCATGAAGAGGCCTAAAAGTATTTGGGGAGAGTTGGCGAATTCGTGTTGTGTTCTTTTTGGTAGGATATTCCTACGAAATTTAAATTGACGAAAAGGATTCTGATTTGAATTGTGTTTGGTAGCGGCGAAGCTACCAATAATTTCATGAGGTAGCCATATGAAATTATTGTAATTAAAATTAATCTTGAGGTAGTCAAATATATATTATTAGAGGTAGCTAAATATAAAAATACACCTACTAATTCAATTTTTTTTTTGGGTAGCCTTAGCTACCCCTTAGTTCTACAAACAATCGCCCCTGGTGTTTGGTGGTGTTTGGTGTCCAACCGAAGTTGGGGTCGGGGCACCATCTTTTTATAAATGTGTACATTTGTAGGAGCAGTTTGGTATCAAAACTTTAAGTAGTTAACATAATATTGTGTTAAATACACTTTGTCCTATAGATTATATTGATAAAAAAGAGTAACAAAACAAAAACAATTTGAGGGGTCGAACCAAATCAAACAAAGCTAAGTAAAACAATAGGTAGACATACCAAACTTTATATAAGTTTAATTATCTATTTGGTGATTAAGTTGATTTATTACCTCTAAAATTTTTCAAACAGCTTCATAATCATTTATCACCATAAATATATAATATTAAATACACTTCCTTCAAACGCAGTAACATAATTTTTTTATCATTTGTCAATAGAATATGTTACTTATAAAAAACCACACAAGACCAGGTCTTGTGTCGGAAGCATGGAATTTTCATGATGAAAGTCGTATTATATTATGAAATGTAAATACAAATTCAGGTTAGCTTCAATTTAAAACACCAAAAAACATTCTCAAAATAAAAATAATTTAGTCTCTGGAAAGGAATAGAGATTTTATGTTTTACGTGTTACTTCTTCGTTTTACGTTATAATTTTAAGTTTAGCGTTTTGGCCAATTTTGGGTTGTGTGTGTAAATAAAAGTGCAGAGTGGTGAAAATGAAATGTTGCTAAGTTGTAAAATAAAATGGGTGAAGGACTACTGGGCTTGAAGTCTGATAAATAGTTGGGTCCATTTTTCGGTTTGTGCTATATGTATCCCCTATAAAACAAGTATTTCAATATACACCCCTATATAAAAAATATAAAAAAATAGGCCAACTACGGCATTGCCTCTAGGCCGCCTGATACGAATCCGCAAACGTACGGTTCTTATCGAGTGGTAAAAATATTATCGTCCACAGAGAGTTAAAAGTAATTACTGATCTTGTTTTTAATGATGATTAGCTAAAAAGATTAAGTGTAACGCCCTACTTTTAATATTTAATATTTTATTAATTTATTGTATTTTTAGTGTATTATTATTTGATTTATAATATATATTTTGATAAAATATGTTAATATTTGTTATGTGGTGTAAAGATATATTTGTTATAGAAATAGGTTTGTTATGTAGAGATATATTTGTTATAGAAATATGTTTGTTATGTAGAGATATATTTGTTATAGAAATATATTTGATATTTGGTTTGAAAATATATTTGTTATTTTATGTAGAAATATATATGTTATTTTGTGTGGATATATATATATATGTTATCTAGTATAGAAATATATTTGTTATTTGGTGTATTATTATTATTATTATTAAGATATTAGGGAAGAGAGTAGTTTTTGGTGATAAGAGTAAATAAGATAGAGTTGAAGAGATATATAAATAGGAGAAACTAGGTTAGAATAGTTTCAAGGTAAAAACAGTTTTTGTGAGAAAAGTAGCCACCAAAGAGAAGAGAGAAAGCAATTCCCGTTTTTCTGAAATCTGCCTCAGTAAAACAGCAATTTCTCACTCGTTAACCGTTGGATCGTAACGAATTTTGGACACAAGGTTCACAACACCTGGGTCTACCTTTTCACCGTTCGGATCGTCGAAACAAGGTCGGAGTTAAGAGAAAACTGTCGCGCACTGCAGCAGTATATTTGGGTGTTTTCACCACTTTTGTTTTCTTCCGTAAGCTTTGTTCATCTGAAATAAGGTAAGGGTGAGACTAACACTCATTAAAATTAAGTGTATGATCTCTGAAATTACATCTAACATGTTAGGGATTAGTTTTGAGAGTTTTTGAGAATTAGGGTTATGAGAGAATTTAATGGGTTAATGATGTTTAACGGTTTAAGTGATGCAAAATTGATGCACAAACCTTAGATAATTCATAAGATTGATAATCAGAATTAGTTTTAAGGTTAGAACCATGAGATTAGGCTGTTCCAGATTTTCTAAGTTGTTTACTTGTGCTGTTTTGAATTGTTTTGATTATGATTTGAGTTTTGATATGAATATGTGATTTGCTGGTAATTGAATTATCATTTCAGTACTTGTAATTTGATATGCAATTCTTTTTTTAATTGATTATGCATGAGTTATATGATGAAGTTGTTTATGATTGATGAATCTTTTATGGTTGATTTAATATTAAATTATGAAGTTGTTGTTGTGGTATTGAGATGGTGTCGTTGTATTTGAGTCGTGTCGTTGCATTGAGTCGTGTCGTTGTATTGAGTCGTGTTGTTGCATATCATAGTCAGCGATGGGGGCTTGATGCCTGACAGGTCCTTTTACGACCTCAGCGATGGGGGCTTGATGCCTGACAGGTCCTTTTACGACCTTAGCGATGGGGGCTTAATGCCTGACAGGTCCTATTTGACCTTTAGCGATGGGGGCTCATGCCCCGGATGGTACCACATGCATATAAGTTGTTAAGATGTCAAGATGTTAAGAAGTTGCATAGTCGTGTCGAGTTGTCTAAGTTGTCTAAGATGTTGAGTTGTTGAAGAAGAGTCTTGATGAAATAATTATGAATGCATTTGTTGTTTAACATGATGAACTTGATGATGCGATGATGTTTTCTATATGATGAATTTTGATGATGTTTTCTATATGATGAATTTTGATGATGTTTCTATACATGATTATGATGAGTTGTTTGAGATTATATCTGTTGATGAATATGATGAACTATGATGAGTTGCTTTATGATTGTACTTGTTGAAGATTATGTGATTAATTGATGTTTTAAGTTGTTAGTTGTAAATTGATGAATTATATGCTTAAGTTTAATGTTTGTGAAATCTCACCCCTTCTGTTGGAATTGCCGCCTTGTGGGCAAGTGCAGATTTCCAGGACTAGCTGTTGATGTGAGTGGACTCCTCACGTGTCTAGGTGCTCTGATACGTAACGGGATGGGGAACTTTGCTTATGTTTTCTATTCTTTACGTATTAAACTATGAGATTTTATGAACATGATATTAAAGAATTTGATGAGATTTTACGTAGAGGCCTTCGTGCCAAAGTTGTTTTTAAGATTTTTGAAATAAATTCCGCTGCGAAGTGATTTAAGATTTGATTGAAATATTTTGAAGGATAAATTATTATTTATTCCATTGTGATTTTTAAGAAATGTAGCATTCTGTTAAAGTTGTGAAACTCTGATTATTATTTTGAGAAATTTTTATGCTGGGAAAACGGGGTGTTACATTAAGGATTAAGAATTCATTGTTCTTAGTTAAAATTCAGATTGAAAAGCGTCATGGGATCGTTAGTTTCATCTAAATGTTAATTCCTAAACATTCCAAGTCTATTTCTCTATCTTTAGGTTAAATTCTTTTCTAAAAACAAGAATCTCTTAGGTATTTTATGTTTCCTTTCAAAATAGATAAATGTATCTCAATAAGAACCAAGCATATTCTCATGGTTGATTATTATTGAGACCCTTTAACTGCGACTCTTATAACCTCAATACTTCACAAAACTATTCATTTGGGGTGTTCCCATCAAGTTTTGGGTCGTGTTGTCTAATTTCATTTGTTCCAATATCAAACTTCATCTTTCGATCCTTCGCTTGATATTTGAGATGATGAAATAACAACTATTAAACTTCACCTTTTGGTCCTTCGTTTAACACTTGTTACTGAGTTTGAAAACAATGAAATTAGATTAGAAAATATAAGTTAGACAAAATAGATATTTAGACTTGATTTGAATAGGATTAAGTCATTAGATTATTCCAACAATCCCAAGACTAAAAGGTCTACTCACTCATGATCATAGTAGACATAAGATTAAACTAGAAAATAAATTGCATAATTGTAAATGACTGAATGTAAATTGATGAATATGTAAAGAACATAAAAGTAAATAACAAAAATGTAAAAGTGCAGAATATTAGAATAACAAAAACTTAGAACAAATGTAACTTTGTATTTCAATAATAAGCAAGTTTCCAATATCCAAGATGATTACAAGTCTGATGGAGGATCTATTTATAGCATAAAACCTCAAGACAATGCATTAAACACGAAATTACAAGCTTTAAATCAAGGAAAACCAAAGAGTTTTGTAAAAGCAAAATTTGACAGCAAAAACGCACAATCTTGACTCAGACTGTGCACTTTTCAACTTCTAGCAACACAAAAACGCACGGTCTACACAACTCGTGTAACGCCCTACTTTTAATAAAGACAGATTGTTTTAGTAAATAGTACTTTTAGTCTATTTATATTGTGGAATTTTGTAAGTTGAATGTGATGCTCCGTTTATGATGAAAAACTCTGATATTCTTTATATTTATTTTACGTTGGGAAAACGGGGTGTTACAACTCGCGCCAAAACGCACGTTCTGGAACACAAACAAGCCAAAACACACGTTCTGGAACACAAACAAGCCAA
Organism: Medicago lupulina; assembly: GCA_958299785.1. Classification (NCBI taxonomy): domain Eukaryota; kingdom Viridiplantae; phylum Streptophyta; class Magnoliopsida; order Fabales; family Fabaceae; genus Medicago; species Medicago lupulina. The sequence goes on from OY283142.1 coordinate 41,887,003, forward strand.
AACGCACGGTCTGTGTGCTAAAAACGCATGGTCTGGATCCTCCATTTTGTTTTGCTCTTTTCTTCATGTATTTTTTTTATCTTTTTTTGCCTAAACATCAATCAAACCATCTTGCTTCTTTGACAATCAACGTAAAATGAAAACCATAGCCTTTGTAGTAAAATAGCTCAAGAAATATGACTAAAACTAACAAACCCATATTGAATTAAAATACTAAAAACAATAAAAACTACAACTTATCACCGCCGCACCCCGACCTATGCCTTGGGCCTGCCTTGCAAGTGGTTATAGACGGTGTTAATCTTTCGGAAATCAAGATCACTCTTTGTTATCCAAGAATTTTGGAGGCTATCATTAAAAACGGTCAAACAAGTTGACTGAATGATCGAAGTCTTTATTTGTTTTATTTCTATCGAAGTCGGATTTGTTGGGGACAGTTGAAAATATGTGTCTTAGTAAATATTTATTGAAATAACAATATCAATTTATTGAAATAACAAACACAATATGTCCTAAGATTTACTGATTGATCTTGCAAGTAAATATTTTTAAACCAGCGGTTGTTTACCAAAAATCAGTGTAAACTCTCTTATTGGCTTTGTTTGATAGTTTACAGGGGTGAGGGAGATTTTATAATTGAGAAATATGGAAAATAAAATGGAGAAATCTTATATATTTTTTGAAAGAATAGTTTTTTTTGAAAAGGTATGCTAACTTTTTTTTGGGAGGGTATGCTAATTATTTGGCATGTGGCGCTATGGAAGATTTGGAAAACAAAGAATATGATGATTTTTACTTGGGGCGGGGGGAAAGCTATTTTTTTAGGCGGTGGTTTTTGTCTTCTAAGTTAAGTACTCTTTGTATTTTGTCTCTTTTAATGTGTGAAAAATATAATTAGTGCCTTAATTTTTTAAGAACGTGGGTGCGAGAGGTGTGATGCCGCACACATGACATGACACATGCATATAATGAATATTTATTTACATGGAGCTCTATCATAATCGAGGGTATCTCGCTCTCTCTTTGGTGGCTATGGGTTTGATGAGGAATTAGGGTTTTGTAAGCTTCAAACTCCATAAATAATTGAATCAAACCACATTTTAATTCAACACTTTACACCTTTAATTATATTTGTTAGATTCAAACACCAAAAATTTGTTTAATCAAAACCATTATATTTGGTTTGCATTTTATTTTCTCAAGTAAGTAGCTACAACATCCTTCTCAATTGATTTAGAGCCTTATAAGTTATGATTATAATGCATTTGTTTGGTTATTGTTAGTTTTTTTTTAGCAAGGTTATTGTTAGATTTAGTTGCTTCTATATTGTAATCTAGTCTTTGGTGCTCAAAATCCACTTATTATGGTAAAGCTTCAGTTAAGATAATGATGTGAGATGAATTTATATTGGATTTCCATGTAGTAATTACTAGTGTAATGTCCCATGTCAAAAGTAGGTACACTTCTTCTTTTTCTATTTATAGATGTGTTATATAGGTTTTAGTTGTTCAGAAACTCTATGATTCTTGCTCTTTACTTAAACAATTTCGTTCATTCCTAAAGTAAAAGTCGAAAATGCTCCGGTGTGAGTTAACATACGCTGCGTGAGTTAACTCACACTGAGTACTATTTTCATTCTAAACCCAGTAGGCAACTACAAAGCTTCATTTTTTCTTTCCCTCAACCCCTAAAAATCCAAAAAGTGCGAATTTTTGAGTCAAAATCTTCGTTCCAAATCATTGCAAATCGTCAAGAAACAAGTTTCTACGCTCATCAAGCATCATAGAACAGGTAATGTATCCACAAAACTCATCCCATTTTTACTGGTTTTGTGGCTGTTACGTTTATTTTCGTCAGAAGGCATAGGGCTCAGCGTGAGTTAACTCACGCTAAGTGTAAGAGCAGTGTGACCTAACTTACGTAGAAGGATAACACCATCGTGGGTTAACTTACGCTACTGTGTCGCCCAGAATTTGAATTTCTGCACCACGTTTTTTACCTACTTTGCTTACGGCACAAGTTATTTATTTATTTTTTCTTTGTTATTTTTTTAGTGTAGGAATTGAGTGACATGGTTGAAAATGTGGTGGGGGATGTCGTTGAACCTAAACCGTGAAGGTGAGAAAAACACAAGAAGGGGGGTTGAATTGTGTTGGTTTTTTCTTCTTTTTCTCATACTGAAGTCACAGGTCAAAAACAGTTAGATTACAACTTCTGAAGTAATGTTCAGATTCTAAAGTGCAACAGATAAAAACATAGAGAGAGAGAGAGAGAGAGAGAGAGAGAGAGAGAAGAAAGACACAAAGCAATTATACAGGTTCCTTCCACAAATCGGAAGTAGTCATGTCCCCCTTGCACCTCCAAGGAGAGTTCACTAAAAATGTAATATCTAATTACAAATGCTCACTGTTAAAACTAGCAAGAGACTTCAAATTACTCAAGCACAACTGCAAGAGATTTCCTATGCTCCTGAACACAATCAAGAGACTTCTATGCTCAAGCACAACTGAAGAAACTTCTATTCAAACAAAATTACAAAGAAAAATGTTGGAGGATGAACACTTAATATACAATCAGTGGTGTTCAAAATACAAATCAGATACAGACTCTTAAGACTCTAGAATTTCTAAGATATGAACTTTGATAAGAAATTCTAAGTGAACTTTTCATAAAATCAGAGTATTTTATGAAAAGTATTCAACATAAACGGAATACTCTTGTGTAACACCCCGTTTTCCAAACATAAAAATTTCACATATAAATCAGAGTATTCAACATAAACGGAATGCCACAGTTCTTTTCATAAAATCATAAACGGAATAAAATAGCTATTTATCCTTCAAAATTCAACAACGTATTATTTAGTACTTCGCAGCGGAATTATTCAACATCAAAAACAGTCTTTCGCACGAGGCCTCATCATAAAAATCTCATAAAATCCAATTCAACAACAATTCATGAACTTCATAAAGTAATACGTAAGGAACATAAAGCAACAACAAAATTCCCATCCCGTTACGTATCAGAGCACCTAAGACACATGTGAGAGAATCCACTCACGACCACGACTATCCTTGGTTACCTGCAAGTTACCCACGTATAGAGGCAACATTTTCAAGCAGAAGGGGTGAGATTTCACAAATCAATAATATTAAGCATATAATTCATCAATTATAGTTAACAACATAGACATCATCAACTCTTCATAGCAATAAATCTGCATAAAGCACTTCATTAACAACTCATGGATAGAAGACAACTTAACAACCACGACTTTGACTCGACTATGCAACTTCAGCTTCTTAATCATGAATGTGGTACCAACCAGGGCATGAAGCCCTCAACATAAGAGCATAAATACACTCACAGGGCATCAAGCCCTCAACGTAAAGAGCAAAAGCTCACAGGACATCAAGCCCTCAACAGAATGAGTATGCATGGACTCAACAACTTACAACTTGAACAACATCGACATCTTATATGACTCCAATTCTTTGGACAACATCTTACAACTTTACAACTTAGATCAGCATTTACAACTTAATTAAGATTCAACAGCAACATAGGCAACATATAAACAGTTCACAACATATCAACATTAATGAATGAACAACATCAACTTTAACATCATACGTATTTCACATAATGCATATATAACAAATCACATTACTAATGACATTAATCATATTATTCTAGACTCTCTGAACCACAACAGTATTATAATCAACCTTCATTCCTACCCCAGGGATCAACTCATAACATCTCGTGCGACAAAGATCGCAAGAACCCTAAACAAGGTTGTTTGTCGCTGTGCAGTTCGCAAGGCGAACCTCTTTACTCGTCGTGGCGAGTAACAAAGTGTCACTCGCGAGGCGGGGAAGTTTGCTCGCGAAGCGAGCGATGAAGCTCATCACTCGCGAGGCGAGGCTTGCTGCTCACGAGGGCGAGCGATGAATGTCAGCTCGGGCAGAATGCAGATCTTCTCAAAAATTCACCTAATCTCATGGTTCTAACCTTAAAACTGATTCAAATTATTACCCTATGGATTATCTAAGGTCTTTACACCGTTTCTACATGAATTCTACAGTTTTTCATCATCTAATCATCAATTATCACTCTTAACCCTAATTCTCAAATTCTCAAAAACTAAACCTACAACATGTTAAATATAATTTTCAGAATCATAGACACAAGATTATTGAATGTTTGTCCCACCCTTACCTTGGATTGATCGATTGCCTTCGTTCTCTAACTTCCCAAGTTTCTCCCAAAAACTCTTCTCTTCACGTGTTCTCTTTTTCTTTCTTTCTAAGTTCTGACTCTTCCTATTTATATAACCCTCATCCACTTTATCTTATTTCCTCTTATTTCCACTAAACTCTCTAAATTCACAAAACAACCCCTCATCTCAATATTTATTTTATTTTCAAATCTTATTCTATTAAATAATAAAATAAGCCACTTAATAAATCCACAACACATCATGTAATTATTTAAATCACATAAATCATATAAATATACTTTAAACTCAACAAATTAATCAGATAATCAAAGAGGGCATTACAACTCTCCCCAACTTATAGAATTTTCGTCCTCGAAAATGTACCTCATGCAAACAACTCTCCCCAACATCTTACTCTCTAGCTCCCACGTTAAACTTTCACCAGCCGCTTCTTCCCAAACGACTTTCACAAGGGGTATCTCTTTGCCTCTCAACTTCTTCACTTCACGACCTTCAATCCTCACTGGTAAGGTCTCAACCGTAAGGTTATCTCTAACTTGCACATCATCTCTTTGGATCACATGAGATGGATCCGGAACATACTTTCGAAGTTGCGACACATGAAACACATCATGCAAATTCGAAAGATGCGGTGGTAAACCCACTCGATACGCCACCGTTCCAATTCTTTCTGATATCTGATATCTGATACGGACCAATAAACCTCGGAGTCAACTTCTTTGACTTCAATGCAAGTCCAACACCAGTCACAGGAGTGACTCTCAAAAATACATGATCCCCTTCTTGAAACTCAAGGTCTTACGTACGCTTATCATGATAACTCTTTTGTCGACTCTGCGACACTTTCATCTTCTCTTGGATCATCTTAACCTTCTCAGTAGTTTGTTGAATGATTTCTGGTCCCAAAACCACACTCTCACCTGACTCGAACCAACACAACGAAGTTCTGCACCTCCGACCATACAAAGCCTCGAATGGTGCCATTCCAGTACTAGAATGATAACTGTTATTGTACGTGAACTCTATCAACGGAAGATTACTATCCCAACAAGTCTTCCAACGACTGAATCGTTCTTTCCGACTGACCATCTGTCGGCAGATGATACGCCGAACTCAACCTCAACTTAGAACCTAAAGCCTCTTGCAAACTCTTCGAAAATCTAGAAGTAAACCTCATATCTCTATCTGATACAATGCTCGACGGAACACCATGTAGCTTCACAATATCCCGAATGTAAATCTCTGCCAACTGAGATACAAAAAAACCAATGTTAATCGGAATGAAATGGGCCGATTTCGTCAATCTGTCTACTATCACCCAAATAACGTCATTCCCTCTCGGAGTATTCGGCAAACTCGTCACAAAATCCATGGATATATTATCCCATTTCCACTCTGGTACATCTAAAGGTGTCATCAACCCTGCAGGTTTCTGTTGCTCAACTTTTGACTTCTGGAAAATCAAACGTGAATATACAAACTGTGCCACATCACGTTTCAACCCAGACCACCAAAACAACTTCTTCAAGTCATGATACATCTTGGTAGCTCCCGGATGAATACTCAAGCTACTTCTGTGACTCTCTTCAAGAATCATCTTCTTCATCTCATCATTGTCAGGAATACAAATTCTACCTCGAAAACGCAACACTCCTTGATCATCGACTTTAAAGTCACTAACTTCAGTCTGATTCTCACCAATAAACAAATCTACAAACTTTACATCCCCTTTCTACGCTTCTTTAATACTTTTCAGAAATTCACTATCAATCTTCAGCATTCCTAGCTTCACACTATGAGGCGACAATTCGCAGACTAAACTCAAATCTCTAAATTGTTCAAGCAACTCAAACTCCTTCACCATCATAGCAGACATATGTAAAGTCTTCCTACTTAAGGCATCTGCGACAACATTAGCTTTACCTGAATGATAATTCAGCCCAAAATCATAATCTTTCAGCAGTTCTAGCCACCTTCGCTACCTCATATTCAATTCCTTTTGGTCAAACAAATACTTTAGTCTTTTATGATCACTGAACACTTCAAATCTTGAACCATACAAATAATGTCTCCAAATCTTAAGCACAAAACCACTGCAGCTAATTCAAGATCATGAGTAGGATAATTTCGTTCATGAATTCTCCATTATCTCGACGCATAAGCCACTGCTTTATTATCCTGCATAAGCACACCACCTAAGCCCAACTTGAACGCATCACAATATACAACGAAAGGCAGGTGCATTAGTAACACCGAAAGGCATCACGGTATACTCGTAATGTCTGTAACGTGTCCTAAAGGCCGTCTTCTACATATCTTCATCTTTTACCTTAATCTGATGATAGCCCGATCTCAAATCAATCTTGCTAAACACACGTGCACCCACTAACTGATCCATCAAATCGTCAATTCTTGGAAGTGGATAACTATTCTTTATCGTCACTTTGTTCAACTGTCGGTAATCAATACACAACCTCATGCTACCATCTTTCTTCTTAACCAACAACACCTGCGCTCCCCAAGGTGAAACACTCGGTCTTACAAACTTCTTATCAAGCAAATCTTCCAATTGTTTCTTCAACTGAGCCAACGCAGAAGCTAACATACGGTAAGGAGTCATAGACACAGGCTTCGTGCCCGGAACAAGATCAATCGAAAATTCAACTTCTCTCTCTGGAGGCACATCAGGGATTTCATCAGGAAAAACTTCTGGGAAATCACACACAACTTGTAACTTATAAATTACGGCGTGATTCTCAATAGACAAGGACGCCATCAAAGAAAACATCAAATTTCCATCACATTCTAACTGCTTCAGTTGCTTAGTAGACAAGAACTCTGCTCCACTTTCTTCTTCAGCAAAAGAAAAATACATCGACTTACTAAAACAGTTAATATGAACATGATTGTACTCCAACCAGTTCATTCCCAGGATTACATCCATTCCACTCAACGGTAAACAAACCAAATCAATTTCAAAGTCTCGACCAAACATGGACAAAGGACATCTTAAACACACAAGAGAAGTTGTCACCGAACCCTTAGTTGGAGTTTCAACAATCATTTCCCCATTCATATTAGACATAGCAAGACCCAACTTAGAAGCACAATCAACAACAATAAAACAATGCGTAGCACCAGTATCAATAATAGAAATTAAAGGAGTACTATCAAAGTAACATGTACCTCTAATCAAACGATCCTCATTCTCTGTTTGCGTACCAGTCAAAGCAAACACTCCCCCACTAGTCTGAGCCTTCTCAGGCTTCTTGCACTGCGAACCAATATGACCTTCTTCATTGCAGTTAAAACACACCACGTCATCATGCTTACATTCTGTAAGAGTATGTCCTTTCTTACCACAACGGAAACACCGTTTCACATCTCCAATACAAGCATTACTCTTATGGCCCTTCTCACCACAAGTGTAGCAAACAACCTCAGCAGTAGTATCTTTCTTTTTGGGCCTCCTCTCATCATTCACTCTTTGATTTCCCTTATCAGCAGGAGCACTGTAAGGCTTTGGACGACTTTCCTGACCTTTACCTTTCCTCTCATTCACGGCCTTGTAATGAGCCTTAGTATCCTCCTCATTGATTCTGCAACTGCTCACCAGCTCAGAAAAGTTACGGATCTTCTGATACCCTATAGCCCGCTTAATCTCAGCACGCAAACCATTCTCAAATTTGATGCACTTGGAGAACTCAGCAGTCTCAGTGGTGTAGTGCGGATAAAACTTAGCCAGCTCCACAAACTTTGCAGCAAACTCGGTCACTGACATATTACCTTGCTTCAGCTCGAGAAACTCAATCTCTTTCTTCCCGCGAACATCTTCCGGAAAGTATCTGTCTAGGAACTCTCTCCTAAACACAGCCCAGTTAACAACTCCACCTCTTTGTTCTAGTGTTGGTAGGATACTCACCCACCAATCATCAGCTTCCTCTGCTAGTATATGCGTGCCAAAACGCACCCTCTGAACCTCATTGCATTGCATGATGTAACACCCCAATTTCCCGTCTTAAAAATTTCATTAAATAATCATATAAAATCAGAGTACTTCTCAAAGGAGTGTCACATTTCTTCTTTAAAAACAACTTGGATAATAATTTATCAAATTACAAAAACATTCAATTAAGCAGCGGAATTCAAATAGTCTCATCGCATAAATAGTCTTGGCTTAAAAGCCATCAAACGTCTCAAAACATTATTATTTCAACATCACTGAAAGTCAACATTTAATCAAACATGATACATAAGGAATAGACTCTACAAAAGACCCCATCCTGTTACGTATCAGAGCAACCCTACTTCACACATCCTCGCATCAACGCATCTAAGACTGGGTACCTGCACTTGCCCACAAGGCGGCAATTCCAGCAGAAGGGGTGAGATTCACAACAATAATATTAATATATAAATCATAAGTCAAGATTAACAAATCATAAATCCAACTCATCACATATACATTATAGCACATCATAGCATCATCATAAGCATCATCATAACAACATCATATCAAGCATCAACGTCTCAAAACATCATCTCACATATGTCACAATTGACTCGACTAAATGCAACACCTAACGTCTCAACATCATGCATGTGGTACCATATGATTATAGCATTAATATGCTTCACCGTCGCTTTGAGCAAATGCTCCACCGTCGCTTTGAGCATAAAGCTCCACCGTCTCATATATATATATATGCAAATGCATGGACTCGTCATTTAACAACTTAATACACCGTCTCAAGACCATCATTCATAATACAAAACTGACACATGCAAGTATAATAGTTACATGGCAGACATCATCTCATTAATCATATACTTCACAACACGCATCATCATATTTAACCATCACTTATATTCAACCATATATCATTTATCAACAGCTCAAGTAAATCATCAGCAATCATCTTTACAGCATACATTAAAGGGTATAAAACCTCACTAACACTACCTAAAGGGCTCCTCTCAAAGTCCCATGCGAAACAGATCGCAAAACAACAAACAGTCCTGAACCATCTAACTCGCCACGGCGAGTGCATCTGCTCGCCACAGGCGAGTACTCACATCAGCTTACTCGCCAAAGGCGAGTTGGGGGCGAGCTGGAGGCGAGAAATACTGGGTGCTTCGGCCTTTTTGACATTTTTCACCAAAATCCTCATTTTAAGCTCTCTAAATCAAATTTGACCAAACCAACTTCACAGGTCATCTCTATAAATATAAGGGCACTCAAAACCATCTAAAGTTTGGCAAAAATCCTAAGTTTAAGGGTCAAGCTCGCCACGGCGAGCTATACTGCTCGCCTCGCGAGCAACCAAGGGTTACTCGCCACGGCGAGTGATCACTCGCCACAGGCGAGCGATCTCAGAATCACTACGGTTTCAGTCCAATTCATCCCAAAACTCTCATGTTAAGCCTCTAATTCATCAGCAATGTTGTCCTAGGGGATAATCTAGGTTATGTAACACGTTTCTACAGCAATGCAACACATTCACACATCAAATTCATCAAAATCATCATAACCCTAATTCACAAAACTCACCTCAATTCTTCCCCAAACCCTAAGCTAATCAAAACAGATGATTCAAGATTAATACTACTGAAGTTAGGCTCACCCTTACCTGGAAATTATGCAGAAAATCGCAGCCTAGCTTCCTCCTTGTTCAACCGTTCTTTCTCTCCAAACCAAAAGTCTGATAACGCGTTTCTAAAACTTTCCTCTCTTAACCTACTTCTCTTATATACTCCCTCCCAACTTAATTAATTTCCTCTTAACCCACACAACTCTTCTTAATTATAAATATAACCCCATCTCTTAAAATTCTATCTTTTTCCACCAAATCTATTTATTTACCAAATAAATATTCATATAAATATCACTTATATTATTTTATTAAACAATAAAATAATAACACGTCACACGTCACAAATACGTCACATATACGTCACAAATACGTCACATAATCATCAAAATCCATATAATATATAAACATATACCATATCATCTAATAAAATAATTAAATAATTAAAGAGGGCGTTACAACTTTCCCCCTCTTAAAGGATTTTCGTCCTCGAAAATTTACCTCGCTCAAACAACTCTGGATAGGATTCCAGCATCTTACTTTCTAGCTCCCAAGTCAAGCTTTCACCCGTCGCTCCGTCCCAAACAACTCTCACAAGAGGTATCTCCTTGCCTCTCAACGTCTTTGTCTTTCGATCATCAATCCTCACGGGTAAGGTCTCAACCGTAAGGTTGTCCCTAACTTGCACATCATCGCTTTGGATCACATGAGACGGATCCGGAACATACTTCCTCAGCTGAGATACATGAAAAACATCATGCAAATTCGACAAGTGCGGTGGTAATCCAACACGATACGCCACCGGTCCAATCCTCTCTGAAATCTGATACGGTCCAATAAACCTCGGAGTCAACTTCTTCGATTTCAAGGCACGTCCAACACCCGTCATAGGAGTCACTCTCAGGAACACATGATCCCCCTCTTGGAACTCAAGGTCCTTTCTACGCTTATCATGATAACTCTTTCTGATCAAATAAATATCTCAAACTCTTATGATCACTGAATACTTCAAACCTTGAACCATACAAGTAATGTCTCCATATTTTCAATACGAAGACCACTGCTGCCAACTCTAAATCATGCGTCGGGTAATTCTTCTCATGAATTCTCAATTGTCTCGAAGCATATGCTACCACCTTACCTTCTTGCATAAGCACACCTCCTAAACCCAACTTGGACGCATCACAATATACCGCAAAAGGTTCATCGGACTTCGGCAAAATTAAAACTGGAGCCGTCGTCAGGCGCTTCTTCAATTCATTGAAACTATTCTCACAATGCACATCCCATACAAACGACTTACCCTTACACGTCAACTGCGTTAACGGAAGAGCCAACTTGGAAAATCCTTCTATAAACCTCCTGTAATAACCAACTAGTCCCAGAAAGCTTCTAATCTCCGTAACCGACTTAGGAGTCTCCCATTGCGATACCGCTTCAACTTTAGACGGGTCAACCGCAATACCTTCACCAGAAATAACATGGCCAAGAAAACTTACTTCGTTTAGCCAGAACTCACTCTTAGACAATTTAGCATACAGCTTCTTCTCTTTCAACACTTGCAATACAATCTTCAAATGCTCTGCATGCTCAGCTTCAGTCTTAGAATAGATCAGTATATCATCAATAAAAACCACAACAAATTGATCCAAGTACTCATGAAAAATTCTGTTCATATATTCCATAAACACACCAGGCGCATTAGTAACACCGAAAGGCATCACCTTATATTCATAGTGACCATAACGCGTCCTAAAGGCCGTCTTCTGCATATCTTCATCCTTCACCTTAATCTGATGGTAACCTGACCTCAAGTCAATCTTGCTGAATACCTTTGCACCCACTAACTGATCCATCAAGTCGTCAATCCTCGGAAGTGGATACCTATTCTTGATCGTCACTTTGTTCAGCTGTCTGTAATCAATGCACAATCTCATACTGCCGTCTTTCTTCTTCACTAGTAACACTGGAGCTCCCCATGGTGAAACACTAGGTCTCACAAACTTCTTCTCAAGCAAGTCTTCCAACTGCTTCTTCAACTCTGCTAACTCGGAAGCAGACATACGATAAGGTGCCATCGACACCGGCTTCGTTCCAGGAACAAGGTCAATAGAGAACTCAACTTCTCTCTCCGGAGGCACATCTGGAATCTCATCAGGGAAAACTTCAGGAAATTCTTTCACAACAGGCAGCCCATCAATTACAGCTTGGTTCTCTAAAGATAACGAAGCCATCAGCGAAAACATCAACATCCCATCACGTTCTAGTTGCTTCAGCTGCTTAGTAGATAGAAACTCTGCGCCCCACTCTTCTTCGACAGAAGAAAAATGCACCGTCTTTCTAAAACAGTTGATAAGAACCCGGTTGTACTCTAGCCAGTTCATACCCAGAATCACATCCATACCACTTAAAGGTAGGCACACTAAATCCATCACAAAGTCACGGCCAAACATAGATAAAGGACAATTTACACATACGAGAGAAGTAGTCACCGAACCCTTTGCTGGAGTCTCGACAACCATCTCTCCATTCATATCAGAAACATCAAGACCCAAGGCAGAAACACAATCAAAAGCAACAAAACTGTGCGTAGCACCAGTATCAATAATGGCAACTAAAGGAGTATTATTAATATAGCAAGTACCTCTGATCAAACGATCATCATTCTCAGTCTGAGTGCCGGTCAATGCAAACACTCTCCCAGTAGTCTTAGTCTTCTTGGGTTGCTTACACTGCGAACCAATGTGTCCTTGCTCATTGCAGTTGAAACACACAACATCATCAAACTTGCAGTCACTAGTGATATGCCCTTTCTGACCACAACGGTAACACCTCTTCACCTCAACAGTACATGCATTGCTCTTATGGCCTTTCTCGCCACAAGTGTAACAAGTAATCTCAGCAGGAGCAGTCTTCTTCTGGGGCCTCCTCTCATCATTTACTCTTTGCTTCCCTTTATCTCTAGGGGCATCATAAGGTTTAGGGCGACTCTGCTGGCCCTTAGCTTTCCGATCATTCACTACCTTGTAGTGAGCCTTAGTATCCTCCTCATATATCCGACAGCTACTCACCAACTCAGAAAAGTCGCGGATCTTCTGATAACCGATAGCCCTCTTGATATCAGCGCGCAACCCGTTCTCAAACTTGATGCATTTTGAAAACTCAGCCGTCTCGGGTGCATAATGCGGATAGAACTTAGCCAACTCTACAAACTTGGCCGCATACTCGGTCACCGACATGTTCCCTTGCTTAAGCTCCAGGAACTCTATCTCTTTCTTCCCACGGACATCTTCTGGGAAGTATCTGTTAAGGAACTCCCTCGTGAAAACAGCCCACGTCACCACGGCTCCATCTTGCTCCAAAATAGGTAGGAGACTAACCCACCAATCGTCGGCCTCCTCCGCTAGTATGTGCGTACCAAACCGCACCTTCTGAACATCGTCACATTGCATGACCCTGAAGATTCTCTCAACTTCCTTGAGCCACGTCTGAGCTCCATCAGGATCATAACGCCCCTTGAAGGTAGGCGGGTGATTCCTCAGAAACGTCTCTAACATTCTCGTCCCGTCATTTCCACCAGCATTGTTCTGATTACCCACAGCGTTAGCCATTGCTTCCAAAGCAGCAGCAAGAGCAGCATCATTTCTACCAGCCATCTAGTTCTCTGGAAACAAACATAAGTCAGAATAATACAATAATACTATTCTAACTCTAAGACAACGTCACTCGACTCTCTACTTGGCCGGACGGACCGACCTGCTCTGATACCAATTGTAACACCCCAATTTCCCGTCTTAAAAATTTCATTAAATAATCATATAAAATCAGAGTACTTCTCAAAGGAGTGTCACATTTCTTCTTTAAAAACAACTTGGATAATAATTTATCAAATTACAAAAACATTCAATTAAGCAGCGGAATTCAAATAGTCTCATCGCATAAATAGTCTTGGCTTAAAAGCCATCAAACGTCTCAAAACATTATTATTTCAACATCACTGAAAGTCAACATTTAATCAAACATGATACATAAGGAATAGACTCTACAAAAGACCCCATCCCGTTACGTATCAGAGCAACCCTACTTCACACATCCTCGCATCAACGCATCTAAGACTGGGTACCTGCACTTGCCCACAAGGCGGCAATTCCAGCAGAAGGGGTGAGATTCACAACAATAATATTAATATATAAATCATAAGTCAAGATTAACAAATCATAAATCCAACTCATCACATATACATTATAGCACATCATAGCATCATCATAAGCATCATCATAACAACATCATATCAAGCATCAACGTCTCAAAACATCATCTCACATATGTCACAATTGACTCGACTAAATGCAACACCTAACGTCTCAACATCATGCATGTGGTACCATATGATTATAGCATTAATATGCTTCACCGTCGCTTTGAGCAAATGCTCCACCGTCGCTTTGAGCATAAAGCTCCACCGTCTCATATATATATATATATGCAAATGCATGGACTCGTCATTTAACAACTTAATACACCGTCTCAAGACCATCATTCATAATACAAAACTGACACATGCAAGTATAATAGTTACATGGCAGACATCATCTCATTAATCATATTCTTCACAACACGCATCATCATATTTAACCATCACTTATATTCAACCATATATCATTTATCAACAGCTCAAGTAAATCATCAGCAATCATCTTTACAGCATACATTAAAGGGTATAAAACCTCACTAACACTACCCAAAGGGCTCCTCTCAAAGTCCCATGCGAAACAGATCGCAAAACAACAAACAGTCCTGAACCATCTAACTCGCCACGGCGAGTGCATCTGCTCGCCACAGGCGAGTACTCACATCAGCTCACTCGCCAAAGGCGAGTTGGGGGCGAGCTGGAGGCGAGAAATACTGGGTGCTTCGGCCTTTTTGACATTTTTCACCAAAATCCTCATTTTAAGCTCTCTAAATCAAATTTGACCAAACCAACTTCACAGGTCATCTCTATAAATATAAGGGCACTCAAAACCATCTAAAGTTTGGCAAAAATCCTAAGTTTAAGGGTCAAGCTCGCCACGACGAGCTATACTGCTTGCCTCGCGAGCAACCAAGGGTTACTCGCCACGGCGAGTGATCACTCGCCACAGGCGAGCGATCTCAGAATCACTACGGTTTCAGTCCAATTCACACCAATTCATCCCAAAACTCTCATGTTAAGCCTCTAATTCATCAGCAATGTTGTCCTAGGGGATAATCTAGGTTCTGTAACACGTTTCTACAGCAATGCAACACATTCACACATCAAATTCATCAAAATCATCATAACCCTAATTCACAAAACTCACCTCAATTCTTCCCCAAACCCTAAGCTAATCAAAACAGATGATTCAAGATTAATACTACTGAAGTTAGGCTCACCCTTACCTGGAAATTATGCAGAAATTCGCAGCCTAGCTTCCTCCTTGTTCAACCGTTCTTTCTCTCCAAACCAAAAGTCTGATAACGCGTTTCTAAAACTTTCCTCTCTTAACCTACTTCTCTTATATACTCCCTCCCAACTTAATTAATTTCCTCTTAACCCACACAACTCTTCTTAATTATAAATATAACCCCATCTCTTAAAATTCTATCTTTTTCCACCAAATCTATTTATTTACCAAATAAATATTCATATAAACATCACTTATATTATTTTATTAAACAATAAAATAATAACACGTCACACGTCACAAATACGTCACATATACGTCACAAATACGTCACATAATCATCAAAATCCATATAATATATAAACATATACCATATCATCTAATAAAATAATTAAATAATTAAAGAGGGCGTTACACATGACCCGGAAAATTCGCTCAACTTCCTTGAACCACACCTGTGCTCCATCAGGGTCATACCTTCCTTTGAAAGTAGGTGGATGATTCCTCAGAAAAGTTTCTAACATCCTAACCTCAACATTAGCGTCAACATTAGCATTAGGTTGTTGCCCCACAGCTTGAGCCACAACTTCCAATGCAGCAGCAATAACAACGTCATTTCTTCCAGCCATCTTAGTTCTCTACACAACAAACAATCAAGGCAACATAAAGACAATATTACAATTGTTACTTAACACTACGCGACTCAACTACTTGGCTGGACGGACCGACCTGCTCTGATACCAATTGTAACACCTCGTTTTCCCAACATAAAAATTTCACATATAAATCAGAGTATTCAACATAAACAGAATGTCACACTTCTTTTCATAAAATCATAAAAGGAATAAAATAGCTATTTATCCTTCAAAATTCAGCAACGTATTATTTAGTACTTCGCAGTGGAATTATTCAACATCAAAAACAGTCTTTGGCACGAGGCCTCATCATAAAAATCTCATAAAATCCAATTCAACAACAATTCATGAACTTCATAAAGTAATATGTAAGGAACAGAAAGCAACAACAAAATTCCCATCCCGTTACGTATCAGAGCACCTAAGACACATGTGAGAGAATCCACTCACGACCACGACTATCCTTGGTTACCTGCAAGTTACCCACGTATAGAGGCAACATTTTCAAGCAGAAGGGGTGAGATTTCACAAATCAATAATATTAAGCATATAATTCATCAATTACATTTAACAATATAGACATCATCAATTCTTCATAGCAATAAATCTTCATAAAGCATTTCATTAACAACTCCTGGATAGAAGACAACTTAACAACCACGACTTTGACTCGACTATGCAACTTCAGCTTCTTAATCATGCATGTGGTACCAACTAGGGAATCAAGCCCTCAACATAAAAAGCAAAAGCTCACAGGGCATCAAGCCCCCAACAGAATGGGTATGCATGGACTCAACAACTTACAACTTGAACAACATCGATGTCATACCCCAATTTTTGACCTAATATTATGCATCCATATGCCTCTTCAGAGAAAATTTTGGCAGAGAGTTAGTTTAAAATACCTCATTTTTGTTCTGATATCGGGTCTCTTCACACGTTTTTTTATTTTATTATTATTAGTCTTTTTTTCTTAGTTTTTTTATTTTAAGTTAATTTCCATGTTTTACTATTATAATTTTTACTTTTTGTTTTATTTTAGGTTAATTTTTCTCCTACTTTGTTTTATCTTTTTATTATAGATTTATTTCATCTTTTATTTTTTTAATTAATGTCCAATGAGTCTAATTCCTTGTCCATAGGGTCCAAAAATATTTTTTTAACACGCCTCAGCACAGGCCTCAATCACAGGCACAAGTCCAAAGTCAGCTTTTCATTCTTTCCTTTCCAAACACCCAAACGCGTACTGCTTTAAAACACCTTTCAAGTCTCTTAAACATTCTTAATGAAATTGAATTTCTATCTGAAAATAGAATTGCAAATTTTGATTAAAAGGGCCAAAGCACACAACACCAGGGGGTACGGAAAAAAAGAACCAGTAACAACACAAAAGCCATTTCTTTCAACACAGCACAAAATCATTGAAACCATCACAAATCCCAATCATCATCAAAAGAACGATCCCAACAACAACCTAACCCTCACTCTAGGCCTCAACCATAACCAACAACCTCAAACCGCCACCACCAATCAAACCCTCAACATCATAACCGTATCAGAAACCGCGAATCAACAGGGACTCAATCGAATCACAAGAAGGTAGTATTTGGCCTTAGATCTAGGTTTATTTTGTTTTCTTTTATTTTATTTTTATCTTGTTTTATTCTCTCATGCATTTTTATTTTCATTTTTATTATTGCATTTTAGTTTTTTTTGCATTTTAGGGTATTTTATCTTTATCATTGCATTTCATTCTTATTATTCGCATTTTAATTATGGTTATTTACTTTCAGCAATTAGAATGTATTTAGGTTCAATGTACAATATAAATGAGAAAAAGTGTGTGTGTGTGTGTGCGTGTTTTTTATTCCTTTACTGCTTTATATATCAAAAATACTAAAAAATTAGATTAGATTAAGAGATTTTGTGGTGATCCAACGTCACTACAAAATTTTCACGCTTTTATTTCTATTGCTACGTTAGTTTTATTTAAGTTTTGATTATTCAAAAATAACAAAAACATGCAAATAACAAAAAATTCAAAAATATTTTCACAATAAACCTTGATTCAAAAATCAAGTGATCCCATTTTTATTTTATTTTCTTAATCAAACTTTAATCAATTTAATTATGTTTTGAGTCTATTTTCTTTCAAATTAAAAAATACAAACCAAATTCTTATTTGCCACTTGGCCTTTTTTATTTTAAAATCTTTTTCAAAAAACTAATAAAAAACACAAAACCAATCAAACGCCAATTTTTACACCGAACTACGAGGTTCTGATCCCTCACGGGTACGTAGGCAAAGAACCTAGTACTTTCGAATCAATAAAATGTAGATAATTAGGTCTTTCTTTAATCATTTAAAATTCCGTTTTTTTTCTTCAAAACAAGCAAGTTATAGCACATAAATTAAATAAAGTCGAAAGGTTCTCGAGAGTACTACGAATATTTAGGGTGCTAATACCTTCCTTAAATATAACTAACCCCCGTACCCCAGTCTAACTAAATAATTTTTTTCAAAAGTCGTGAAATAATTTAGTGAGTCAAAAGCTAATCAAATAGCCTTGGTCTCCGAAAAATGACGCGACAATCGACATCTTATATGACTCTAATACTTTGGACAACATCTTACAACTTTACAACTTAGACGAGCATTTACAACTTAATTAAGATTCAACAGCAACTTAGGCAGCATATAAACAGTTCATAACATATCAGCATTAATGAATGAACAACATCAACTTTAACATAATACATATTTCACATAATGCATATATAACAAATCACATTACTAATGACATTAATCATATTATTCTAGACTCTCTGAACCACAACAGTATTATAATCAACCTTCATTCCTACCCCAAGGATCAACTCATAACATCTCGTGCGACAAAGATCGCAAGAACCCTAAACAAGGCTGTCTGTCGCTGTGCAGATCGCCAGGCAAACTTCTTTACTCGCCGTGGCGAGTAACAAAGAGTCACTCGCGAGGCGAGGAAGTTTGCTCGCGAAGCGAGCGATGAAGCTCATCACTTGCGAGGCGAGGCTTGCTGCTCGCGAGGGCGAGCGATGAATGTCAGCTCGAGAAGAATGCAGATTTTCTCAAAAACTCACCTAATCTCATGGTTCTAACCTTAAAACTGATTCCAATTATTACCCTATGGATTATCTAAGGTCTGTACACCGTTTCTACATCAATTCTACAGTTTTTCATCATCTAATCATCAATTATCACTCTTAACCCTAATTCTCAAATTCTCAAAAACTAAACCTACAACATATTCAATACAATTTTCATAATCATAAACGCAAGATTATTGAATGTTAGTCCCACCCTTACCTTGGATTGATTGATTTCCTTCGTTCTCTGACTTCCCAATTTTCTCCCAAAAACTCTTCTCTTCACGTGTTCTCTTTTTTTTTTCTTTTCTAAGTTCTGACTTTTCCTATTTATATAACCCTAATCCACTTTATCTTATTTCCGCTAAACTCTTTAAATTTACAAAACAACCCCTCATCTCAATATTTATTTTATTTTCAAATCTTATTCGATTAAATAATAAAATAAGTCACTTAATAAATCCACAACACATCATGTAATTATTTAAATTACATAAATCATATAAATATACTCTAAACTCAACAAATTAATCAGATAATCAAAGAGGGTGTTACACCTTGCACTTCCAAGGAGAGTTCACTTAAATGTAATATCTGATTACAAATGTTCACTGCTAAAACTAGCAAGACACTTTAAATTACTCAAGCACAACTGCAAGAGATTTTCTATGCTCCTGAACACAATCAAGAGACTTATATGCTCAAGCACAACTGCAAGAGACTTCTAATCAAACAGAATTACAAAGAAAAATGTTTGAGGTTGAACACTTTATATATAATCAGTGGTGTTCACAATACAAATCAGATTCTAGACTCTTAAGACTCTAGAATTTTCGAGATATGAACTTTGATAAGAAATTATAAGGGAACTTTTGATGTAGATAGATTTTGATAGAGTTTTGGTGCTTTCAAAATGTAGTTGAGTCTCTTCATTCTCTAAGTCTTCACTCCTTTATATAAAGGTGTGAAAGAGACGTTGTGAATTGCCAGCACATCAAAATAAGAGTCGTTTGAAGCCTTGATCAATCACCAATGATCTTTTGCCTGATATGGTTATTGTCCTATGAAGGATCAATTTCAAATCCATTCCAAGTTTGTAGGAACATTGTTGCAGGCGCATCTGTTTTTCTTGTCTTGTAGCAGATACATAAACTGAGTAGTGGAGATAGTGGTTGTACACTTCGTACAATTGTACTTTGTCAATGCTCTTCAAAGAACAAGCATCCAATGCCTTCAAATCCTTTTAAAATAGTCGTTGCTTCACTTTTCCAGTCTTCTGCAGTGCTTAGACGAGATTAAATCCATTGAACAACCTTTGAAGCTTTAAGTATTGCATCTTCTGATGAACTACAACTTCTGGTGATCTTCAGCTTCTGATGAGATGCTTCTAATGAACTTGCTTCTGATGACATCATCACTTCAGGAGCACTTTGTCTTCAGGAGCAGTTCTCTTCAAACGTTTTAAGCTTCCTTTTTTGTGATTCCTTTGCTCTTTTTTGTTCTTCCAGAAACTAATAATGACCTCAAATTTTTGTCTATGGTCCTGTACACTTAAACAAATATTAGCATATCCAATTGACAATTTTTGATACCTTGTTATCATCAAAAATCTCAAGAGGTAGTGTTAAACATATTTTGTTCCAACAATCTCCTCCTTTTTGATGATGACAAAAATTAATATTTAAAATGTTCAATTATTGTTAATCTAATTAACAAGTTGGCTATTAGGGTATGAGGTTTGTAAGCTCCCCCTGAGTTCTATTCTTGTTAATTAAATTCATCATTAAAAACGCAATAACACTTAGAATAATCTCACATTAATATACTAAGAGATAAGAAGATGATCCTATTAATTTAAATTGTGTGAAATTAAATTAATGGGGCTCAGAGCCTTTAAATACTATACATCTACTCCCCCCTTTTGTCATCAACAAAAAGTATAAAATAAAGACAAAAAGAAAGAGATGAGAAAAACGTAGTGAGAAATTCTGTAAACGCAAGTCATAGATAATAACATAAAAGTAGTTCAGAAGCATAAACATTGTTCAGAAGCACATAAATATTGGTCAGAAGTGTAACACCCCGTTTTCCCAACATAAAAATTTCATAATAAAATCAGAGTTCTCTCAACGTAAACGGAATGTCACATTTCTTAAAAATCATAAATGGAATAAATAACAATTTATCCTTCATAAAATGGTCAACA
The DNA here is from genome assembly GCA_958299785.1 of Medicago lupulina. NCBI lineage: Eukaryota > Viridiplantae > Streptophyta > Magnoliopsida > Fabales > Fabaceae > Medicago > Medicago lupulina. Next base: position 41,908,227 of record OY283142.1, read on the forward strand.
TAAATATTCAAAACTTCGCAGCGAATTTTGTTTTCAACAATATAAATAGTCTTGGCACGAAGCCCTCATCAAAACATCTCGTAATAGTCCAAAAACTAAATCATAGTCATGTAAAATCGTAAGCAATATGAAAGGAATAGAAAATAGCCACAAAAGTTCCCATCCCGTTAAGTATTAGAGCATCTAAAGACACAGTGAGAGATATCCACTCATGAAAGCAATCAACAACTACTATCCTCGATCACCTGCAAGTTACTCATATGAAGAGCAACATTTCCAAGCAGAAGGGGTGAGATGTCACAAACATTAATGTTAAACATATAATTCATCAATTACAGTTAACAAGAAAAACATCATCAACTCATCATTTTAACAAACAAATGCATTCATAAATAATTCATCATAAAACACTTCATCAACAACTCATGATAGAAAAACAACTTAACATCTTAGCGACTCATGGACAACATCTTATGAACTTAACTCGACTATGCAACTTCAACTTCTTAATCATGCATGTGGTATCATCCAGGGCATAAGCCCTCATCATAAGAGCATAAATACACTCACAGGGCATAAGCCCTCAACATAAAGAGCGAAAGCTCACAGGGCATGAGCCCTCATAATAAAGAGCAAAAGCTCACAGGGCATGAACCCCCAACGAAATGAGTATGCATGGACTCAACAACTTACATCTTAAACATCTTAGACGACACATCACGACTTGACATCTTAGACAACTTCATCGCATAAATCATATAAAATCAATCAAAAGAGATTCACATATCATTTCGAAGCTACATGAAGATAATTCAAATACCAGCAATTCATATGTTTATGTCACAACTCAATTCCAAACAAAAACAACTGAAATTAGCACAAGAATCCGGCTTAGGCAATCTGGTACAGCATATCTCGCGAGGCGAGGTCATCTGCTCGCGGTGGCGAGCTCACTAAAAGAACCACTCCCGAGGCGAGAAAGGTTACTCGCCTAAGGCGAACAAAACTGGGCAGCTACGGATTTGTGACCATTTTTCACCAAAATCTCATTTTTAACATTCCTACATCCAATTCCAATCTAAAAACTTGTCTAATAATTCTTATATGTGTTAAGACACTTAAACTCATCTAAAACTTGATCCAAAAACGTTAATTCACGGAAGGTCATGGTTTCTCACTGGACAACTCGCTACGGCGAGCAACAACGCGTCACTCACGAGGCGAGAGAGGTTTACTCGCGAAGCGAGCGATGAAAGTCGTCGCTCGCGAGACGAGGATCATTACTCGCGAGGGCGAGCGAGGAATGACAGCACGGGCAGAACGCATAATTTTGCCAAAACTCGCCTAATCTCATGGTTCTAACCTTTACACTAATTCCAATTATCATCATATTGATTATCTAAGGTCTGTACATAGTTTCTACATCAATTTTACAGCTTTACATCATCTAATCAACAATTTCTCTCATAACCCTAAATTTCCAAATTCTTAAAAACTAAACCTAATCATGTTAATTGCAATTATCAGAATCAAAGGCTTAAAATTAATGAAAGTTAGTCCCACCCTTAGCTTCGAATACGGAAATCGCAGCTTCCTCTTGGTTTCTCCTCTTCTCTGGTTTTTCTCCCTTTTTCTAAAACTGTTTCACGTAAAAGTGTTCTTACCTAATTTTCTCTTATTTATATCTCCTCACCCATCTAATCTTACTTACTCTTATTCTCCTAAACTCTCTAAATTCTCAAAACAGCCCCTCATCTCAATATTTATTTTATTTTCAAATCTTAGTCTAGTAAATAATAAAATAAGTCTCTTCATAAATTCACAACACATCACATAATTCTTCACATCACATAAATCATATAATTATATTCTAAACTCAACAAATAAATTAAATAATTAAAGAGGGTGTTACAACTCTCCCCAACTTATAGGATTTTAGTCCTAAAAAATGTACCTCATGCAAACAACTCTAGATAAGACTCCAACATCTTACACTGAAAATCGTTAAAACTGTTCTCACACTGAAAATCCCACACAAAAGCTTTACCTTTACAAGTCAACTGAGTTAACGGAAGTGCCAACTTAGAAAATCTTTCTATAAACCTGCGGTAATAGCCTGCCAAACCCAAAAAGCTTCTAACCTCGGTAACCGACTTAAGAGTCTCCCATTGTGATACTGCATCAACTTTAGACAGATCTACAGCAATACCGTTACCAGAAATAACATGGCCAAGAAAACTCATCTCATTCAACCAGAATTCACACTTTGACAACTTAGTATACAACTTCTTCTCTTTCAGCACTTGCAAGACGATCTTCAAATGCTCAGCATGTTCTTCTTCAGTCTTAGAGTATATCAAACTGTCATCGATAAACACAACCACGAATCGATCCAAAAACGCATGAAAAATTCTATTGATGTACTCCATAAACACACCAGGTGCATTAGTAACACTAAAAGGCATCACGGTATACTCGTAATGTCCATAACGCGTCATGAACGCCGTCTTCTGTATATCCTCGTCTTTTACCTTAATCTGATGATAACTCGATCTCAAGTCAATCTTGTTAAACACACGAGCACCCACTAACTGATCCATCAAGTCATCAATTCTTGGAAGTGGATACCTATTCTTTATCGTCACTTTGTTCAACTGTCGATAGTCAATACATAATTTCGTACTACCATCTTTCTTCTTAACCAACAATACCGGCGCTCCCCAAGGTGAAACACTCGGTCTTACAAACATCTTATCAAGAAAATCTTCTAACTGTTTCTTCAGCTCAGCCAACTCAGAAGCCTACATACGGTAAGGAGTCATAGACACGGGCTTCGTTCCCGGAAAAAGATCAATCAAAAATTCCAATTCTTTTTCCAGCGGCACATTGGGGATTTCTTCAGGGAAAACTTCTGGGAAATCACAATCAACTTGTAACTTATCAATTATGGCTAGATTCTCAACAGACAAGGACGGCATCAAAGAAAACATCAAAATTCCATCACGTTCTAACTGCTTCAGCTGCTTAGTAGACAAGAACTCTGCTCCACTTTCTTCTTCAGCAGAAGAGAAATACACCGTCTTACTAAAACAATTAATGTGAACATGATTGTACTCCAACCAGTTCATTCCCAGGATTACATCCATTCCACTCAACGGTAAGCACACCAAATCAAATTCAAAATCCCGACCAAACATAGACAAAGGACATCTTAAACACACAAGAGAAGTAGTTACCGAACCCTTAGCTGGAGTTTTGACAACCATTTCTCCATTCATATCAGACATAGCAAGACCCAACTTAGAAGCACAATCAATAGCAATAAAACAATGTGTAGCACCAGTATCAATAATAGCAATTAAAGGAGTAATATCAAAGTAACATGTACCTCTGATCAGACGGTCCTCATTTTCTGTTTGTGTACCAGTCAAAGCAAACACTCTCCCACTAGTCTGAGCCTTCTTAGGCTTCTTGCACTGTGAACCAATATGACCCTCTTCATTGCAGTTGAAACACACCACATCATTATAGTTACATTTCGTAACAGTATGTCCTTTCTTACCACAACGGAAACACCGTTTCACATCTCCAGTGCACGCATTACTCTTATAGCCCTTCGCACCACAAGTGTAGCAAACAATCTCAGCAGTAGTATCTTTCCTTCCAGGCCTCCTCTCATCATTCACTCTTTGTTTTCCTTTATCAGCAGGAGCACTGTAAGGCTTGGGACGACTTTACTGGCCCTTGCCTTTCCTCTCATTCACAGCCTTGTAATGAGCATTAGTATCCTCCTCATAAATTCTGCAACTACTTACCAACTCGGAAAAGTTTCGGATCTTCTAATACCCAATAGCCCGCTTAATCTCAGCACGCAGACCATTCTCAAATTTGATGCACTTAGAGAACTCAGCAGTCTCAGCAGTGTAGTGTGGATAAAACTTAGCCAGCGCCACAAACTTTGCAGCATACTCGGTCACGGACATATTACCCTGCTTCAGCTCGAGAAACTCAATCTCTTTCTTCCCGCGAACATCTTCCGGAAAGTATCTATCTAGGAACTCCCTCCTAAACATAGCCCAGGTGACAACTCCACCTCCATGTTCTCGTGTTGGTAGGATACACACCCACCAATCATCTGCTTCCTCTACAAACATATGCGTACCAAAACGCACTCTCTGAATCTCATTCCATTGCATGACCCGGAAAATCCTCTCAATCTCTTTGAGCCACGTCTGAGCTCCATCTGGGTTGTACCTTCCTTTGAAAGTGGGCGGATGGTTCCTCAGAAAGGTCTCTAACATCTTCACCTCATCATTAGCACCAACATTAGCATTAGGTTGTTGCCCCACAGCTTGAGCTATAACTTCCAATGCAGTAGCAATAGCAGCGTCATTTCTTCCAGCCATCTTAGTTCTCTACACAACAATCACAATCAAGACAACTCAAAACAGTAATACAATTGTTACTCAACACTACGCGACTCAACTACTTAGCCGGACGGACCGAGCCGCTCTGATACCAATTGTAACACCCCGTTTTCCCAACATAAAAATTTCATAATGAAATCAGAGTTCTCTCAACGTTAATGGAATGTCACATTTCTTAAAAATCATAAATGGAATAAATAACAATTTATCCTTCATAAAATGGTCAACATAAATATTCAAAACTTTGCAGCGGATTTTTTTACAACAATATAAATAGTCTTGGCACGAAGCCCTCATCAAAACATCTCGTAATAGTCCAAAAACTAAATCATAGTCATGTAAAATCGTAAGCAATACGTAAGGAATAAAAAATAGCCACAAAAGTTCCCATCCCGTTACGTATCAGAGCACCTAAATACACAGTGAGAGATAGCCACTCACGACATCAATCAACAGCTACTATCCTCGATCACCTGCAAGTTACTCATACGAAGAGCAACATTTCCAAGCAAAAGGGGTGAGATTTCACAAACATTTATGTTAAACATATAATTCATCAATTACAGTTAACAACAAAAACATCATCAACTCATCATTTTAGTAAACAAATGCATTCATAAATAATTCATCATAAAACACTTTATCAACAACTCATAATAGAAAAACAACTTAACATCTTAGCGACTCATGGACAACATCTTATCAACTTAACTCAACTATGCAACTTCAACTTCTTAATCATGCATGTGGTATCATCCAGGGCATAAGCCCTCATCATAAGAGCATAAATACACTCACAGGGCATAAGCCCTCAACATAAAGAGCAAAAGCTCATAGGGCATGAGCCCTCATCATAAAGAACAAAAGATCATAGGGCATGAGCCCCCAACGAAATGAGTATGCATGGACTCAACAACTTACATCTTAAACATCTTAGACGACACATCACGACTTGACATCTTAGACAACTTCATCGCATAAATCATGTAAAATGAATCAAAAGAGATTCACATATCATTTCGAAGCTACTTGAAGATAATTCAAATACCAGCAATCCATATGTTTATGTCACAACTCACGAGGCGAGGTCATCTGCTCGCGGTGGCGAGCTCACTAAAAGAACCACTCGCGAGGTGAGAAAGGTTACTCGCCTAAGGCGAACGAAACTGGGCAGCTACGGCTTTGTGATAGTTTTTCACCAAAATCTCATTTTTAACTTTCCTACATCCAATTCCAATCTAAAAACTTGTCTAATAATTCTTATATGTGTTAAGACACTTAAAGTCATCTAAAACTTGATCCAAAAACGTTAATTCACGGAAGGTCATGGTTTCTCACTCGACAACTCGCTACGGCGAGCTATATGCACGCGAAGCGAGCAACAACGCGTCACTCGCGAGGCAAGAGAGGTTTACTCGCGAAGCGAGCGATGAAGGTCGTCGCTCGCGAGGCAAGGATCATTACTCGCGAGGGCGAGCGATGAATGACAGCACGGGCAAAACGCATAATTTTGCCAAAACTCGCCTAATCTCATGGTTCTAACCTTTAAACTAATTCCAATTATCATCCTATAGATTATCTAAGGTCTGTACATAGTTTCTACATCAATTTTACAGCTTTACATCATCTAATCAACAATTTCTCTCATAACCCTAAATTTCCAAATTCTTAAAAACTAAACCTAATCATGTTGATTGCAATTATTAGAATCACAAGCTTAAAATTAATGAAAGTTAGTCCCACCCTTACCTTAGAAAGCAGAAATCACAACTTCCTCTTGGTTTTTCCTCTTCTCTGGTTTTTTCCCTTTTTCTAAAACTGTTTCACGTAAAAGTGTTCTTACCTAATTTTCTCCTATTTATATCTCCTCACCCATCTAATCTTATTTACTCTTATTCCCCCAAACTCTCTAAATTCTCAAAACAGCCCCTCATCTCAATATTTATTTTATTTTCAAATCTTATTCTATTAAATAATAAAATAAGTCTCTTCATAAATTCACAACACATCACATAATTCTTCACATCACATAAATCATATAATTATATTCTAAACTCAACAAACAAATCAAATAATTAAAGAGGACGTTACAAGAAGTAGTAAGTCAGAAGCACAAAAAACATAAGCAGAAACATGTAAAGATACAAATAACATAAATAAAACAAGCTAGGGTTGTGCAACTAAGGTTGGGCTTGTTTTTGGAACATCTCCATTGTAACGCCCACTTTGATATGTTTTGATGATTTTTGATGATTTAGTTGATGATGTGATAAGTTATGATTTTTGTGGATTTGATAAGATTAAGAGACTTATTTTATTGTTAAATAAAATAAGATTTGAAAAGAAAATAAAATATTTAGTTGGGGGTTAGTTTTGGATTTTAGATAGTTGTGTGGGAGAAAGAGTAAATAAGATAAGATTTGTTGGCAGTATAAATAAGGAAGTTAGGTTTAGAATCAGTAACGCTTTCAGACTTTTGGGAAAAAGAAGGAAAACGCACGTGAAGAGAAAGAAGGAAGGAGAGTGCTGCGATTTCTTCAATTCCAGGTAAGGGTGAGACTAATGACTTGATAATGTTAATTAACATAGTTCTGATGATCAATTAACAAGAATTAGGATTGAGTTTGGAGAATGAGAAAACTAGGTCAAATCCCTAGAATTGATGAATTGAACGGTAGAATTTGTTTATTTGATGTAGGAATGGATTACAGAACCTAGAATAGGATTAATGTTGTTATTTCGTTCGAATTTGGGGTCTAATATGGTGAAAAATAGGATTTGGGGTGAAAAAGTTCGTAATCCCGTAGTCTGTTCTGACACCGTTCCGCCGGGCAGGACATATCCCGCCATGGCGACAAACTGTTCATCGCCCGCCAGGCGAGATTTTGCTCGCCATGGCGACAGACCTGTAATTTCCCCGCCAGGCAGGATTTCCTCCGCCAGGGCGACAGAGACCTGTAATTTCCCCGCCAGGCAGGATTTCCTCCGCCAGGGCGACAGAGACCTGTAATCTCTCGCCAGGCCAGCATCTGAGCCCGCCACGGCGACATGTGCTGTGACAGAATGTCACATTCCCTATGCTATTGCGATCTGTTTCGCACAAGACTTTGAGAGGGGATCCCTAAGGGTTAGTGAGACCTAATGGTAATGTTGAGAGTAATCCGTATAGTTGAATAAGATATATTCATGATATTGAGTAAGAATTAAAGTATTATACCTTATGCAAATATGATAAAGTTTATGTTGCTTGAATTGTAATTGATATAATGATATCATTCTGCTCTTGATATTTGAATTATGCTGCTGATGTTATTAAACTGAATTCGTATGATATATATATGTATATATGATGATAAGTTATTGTTTAGCTCCAATTTCTTGGATGCATATTGATGAAGTGATTAAGATAAGTTGTTGATTTGATTTGAGTCCATGCATTAGCATACATTGAGCTTAGTCCTCACCATGATAGGAGCTTTGTCCTCCGCACGTTTATTAGGAGCTTTGTCCTCCGCACGTTTAAAAGTATATTAATACTTATGATGAAGTTTGGTACCACATGCATATAAGGAGTCTAAGAGCATTGTTGCATTGTTGTGTCTAAGATGGTGCATTATTGATGAAGATTGATTATGTGACTACGTGATACTTGTTATTTAATTATGTAAAGTTGTTTAAGAATGTTTTGATGTTAATTATTATTCTAAATTATGTTGATTAATATTATTTTGTTATGAAATCTCACCCCTTCTGCTGGAATTGCCGCCTTGTGGGCAAGTGCAGGTGATCATGCTTAGTGTGCAGTTGCTTCGTGAGTGGCCTTGCCTCACTGTGTCGTCTAGGTTGCTCTGATACGTAACGGGATGGGGTTGTTTTATAAGCATGCTTCATTCTTTTACGTGAATCTTTATGATATTTTGCAAATAATGGAACTAACTCTTTTGAGATATTTTTATGGGGCCTGCGTGCCAAACGTTTATGATTTATAAGTATTTTTCCGCTGCAATATTTTGAAGTTATTTAGTTAAATTATTATTTAACTATTTCTCGGATTATGTTATATGTGATATCCCGTTATTGTTGTGTACTCTGATAAATGTTTTTAAGAAATTTTTATGTTGGGAAAACGGGGTGTTACATCCATCATTTGTTTCATCGTCCTTTGTGTTTCTTCTGCTTGTTGCTTCATTTCTTGCTTGAATGCTTCATTGCTCTTAAGCAAATTTTCCTCTCTGATTTTGGCTTCTTTTAACTTTGCTTCTGTTGAAGACTTGTACTCAAGCAGCAGTAGCTTCTATTCAAGAACTTCTTTTCTGATATGCTTGTTTTCCTTTTCCAATTCAGCATTCTTTTGTAGCAAAGCTAGTTCTGTAGATACTGGACTGACATTTATCTTTGACAACAAGTTAAAATTCGGCTCTCTTGGATGTACACCTGTTGGAATGAAATCAGTAGCACTCCTTTCTATTAAGCATAAAAGTGTTTGCACCCAAGTTCACAGAACTTTTACTTCTTTCAAATTGTTATAAACCCCTCTTAGCCAATCTTGAAACTTGAGTCGAGCAACATCTTGAGCATCAAGACATGATTTCTGAAGTGCACTCAAGATATAGTCTACTCTCTCTTTCAATCTATTCCATTACTTTTCATAGTTGTCCTTGTGAACCTGATAATTTCTTGCTTCAATCAGGTTGTTTAGCTCCTGAAATATGTTCTCACACACATCTGCTAGTAGTATAGAATCTAGAAATATGGTTCGTGGTGAGGGTACACTTGTTTTGACAGGGGCACAGAGTTGAATAACTAAGTTTGAGGATGATGGTTGGTCATTTGTGGTGTTATTGGTTGGAATATTGCTCTCAGAAATTTGAACAGAATATATGACCACAGTGGAAGTTGAGTTAACTTGCTCATCCTCACTATCAGAATCTTCTGATGTGATCATAAAAACAAGTTCATTGACATTTGCATGAATTGTAGGAGACTCAATATGAACTGGAAGGGTTTGTTCATGAACAGTTTGTTCATGAACAGAGTCTTCAGGAACAGAGATATCTGGTAAGGTAGTTGAGGCCATTTGTGCGTTTGGTGCTTGTTGTTGTAACACCCCGTTTTCCCAACATAAATAGTTATAAAGAATATCAGAGTTTTTCATAAAAAACGGAGCATTACATTCAACTCACAAAAATTCCACTATATAAATAGAATAAAAAGTACTATTTGTTAAAACAATCTGTCTTTATAAAAATCCAATAAACATGCAACGGAAATAGTTTCAACGTCATAAAATGGTATGTGGCTCTAAAGGCCATAACATCCACACCATACTTAATTATTATGGAAATAGTTCGAAATGTTCAAAAGGAAATACGTAACAAGGAAACATGCAATAAAACAATCCCCATCCCGTTACGTATTAGAGCATCCTGTAACGCCCTAGTTGTTATTTATTTATTTTAGTTGATTTTTGAGTATTTTATGTGGCTTAAGATGATTTATGTGATTTATGTGGTGTGTTGTATTTTAATTATATGGTATTTTTATTATTTATTAAGAATTTTGGAGATTTATGAAAATTAGTAGAAATAAGTTAGAAATAATATTTATTGGAGTTTTGAGGGGTTAATGAGAATTAATAAGAATTAGTAGGGAGATTAAATTAGAATTTAAGAAAAGTTAAGGAAATAGAAGGAGTTACATTTTGAGTGGAATAGGAAAGAAAGTCAGTAAGACAGAGAAGCATTTTCACGTAAAAGCAAAAACCAGAGTTTTGGGAAAAAGGGAGAAGAGCCAAGTGAAGAACCAGAGTTAGATTGCTATAGCTATTTTCGTTCATCTAATCAGGTAAGGGTGAGATTATCTTTCAATAATAATGGATTGTACAACTTTGATTTTGAATTTAACATGGAATTTGTGGAAAATTGTGAAAATTGGGATTTAGGGTTGGAGTGTGATTATGGGGGGATAATGGTGTAGATTGTACTGTAATGATGTTAGAATGCAATCAGATTATAGGCAGAACCTTATTATACTTCTGTAGATCGTTTTGGGGTTGGAAATTGAGAAAAATGGGATTTTTGGGAGAAAACTGCATTCTGCCCGTGCTGACATTCATCGCTCGACGCAGCGAGTAGCATGACTCGCCATGGCGAGTGAGCAATGTTCATAGCTCGCCTCGCGAGCAAAACCACTCGCCACGTCGAGTAGGGCCTTAGAAAAATCTGATTTTTAAAATGTTGTTATAAGGCGTGGGATGGATAGTTTTGTGTACCTTAATATTTTTAGAGATGACTGGGACAATTTTCAAGTTTAAAAGATGATTAGGTAGCTTAAAAATGAAGTTTTGGTGAGAAAAATGTCAGAAAGGCTGAGAGCTGCCAGTTCTACTCGCTCCTAGCTCGCCCCTAGCTCGCCTAAGGCGAGTAACCCATTTCGCCATGGCGAGTAGATGTACTCGCCGAGGCGAGTAGCCCTGTACCCGAGGTGGTTTATATGTTTGATTATTGGGTTGGTTAAATTCGTTTGATGATAATGATATGGTTGTTGGTGTATTTGTATATATATATATATATATATATATATATATATATATATTATATATGTCATTGAACTTCTTTTCAAAGGTTGGAGTATCCTTGGTTGTATTGTTGGAAATGTAAGTCATACTTTGTATATGCATTCGTTGAGTGTTGTTGTCAATGTTGTCCAAGTTGGGGAGTGTGTCATAGTTGTTAGACACAATTGTAGAAGTCCTAAGTAGTTGTTGTTGGTTGTATGCTGATATACACCATTAGATGTTGTTGGGTTGTATGCTGATATACACCACTGAGTCCATTCATACTCATATGCATTTGTTGGGGGCTTATTGCCCTGTAATGTTTATCATTCACCCGTTGGGGGCTTATTGCCCTGGAACGCTTTATCGTTCACCTGTTGAGGGCTCATGCCCTGGGATGCTTTAACCATCCAACTGTTGAGGGCTCATGCCCTGGAATGCTTGTCATTCAACGCGCGTAAAATGGTACCACATGCATATTGCAATTGTTGTTGTCGTCGGTGCATTATCGGAGTCGTTGTTGGTGAGTCGTTGTCGTTGTTGTTAGTTGAGTTGAAGGTGATGTTGATGTTGTTGATTTATTGTAAATGATGTATATTGAATTACTTTGTTGATGTTTAGGGTGTTAGATTCATTGATAAGTTATACTTTTATTATTTATTGTTTGAGAATCTCACCCCTTTTGTTGGAATTGCCGCCTTGTGGGCAAGCGCAGGTAATGAAGACTAGTAGGATGTCGGCTCAAGTGTCCTAGGGCTCTGATACGTAACGGGATGGGAAACTTTGTTGTGTTATTTCATTCCTTTATGTATCATTTGTTTTAAATAAGTTGTTGAAGAAATTATGATGATTAAATAATATTTTTATTGTTGAGGCCTTTGCGCCAAAGATATTGTTGTACTTGACTGATGATGAATTTAAATTGATATTTCTGCTGCAGAATTTTGTAAGAATGAATTGTTGGTATTTAAATAGTTTTATATTCTATTTAATAAGAATTTTTGAAAGTGGTGTGACATGCCCGTATTTGATGATTACTTTGATGATATATTTATTATACGTTGTTTTTGGGTAACGGGGTGTTACAATTGGTATCATAGCAGGTTGGTCCGTCCGGCCAATTAGTAGAGTCGTGTCGAGCCTAGTAGAGTTGTGTGACAGCTTTAACTGTCTTTGTTGTCCTGATTTATTGTTGTCGTGTAGATTATCTAGATGGCTGGAAGGAATGATGCTGCTCTTGCTGCTGCTTTGCAAGCAATGGCCCAAGTTGTGGGACAACAACAACAAGGTGCTGGTGGTGGTGAAGGTGTGCGGATGCTGGAAACATTTTTGAGGAATCATCCACCAACCTTCAAAGGAAGATACGACCCCGATGGAGCGCAGACTTGGCTGAAGGAGGTCGAAAGTATCTTCCGGGTGATGCAATGCAATGATGCGCAGATGGTGAGGTTTGGCACACATATGTTGGCTGAGGAGGCTGACGACTGGTGGGTAAGCACTCAACCAATTCTTCAGGTTGAAGGAGCTGTGATTACGTGGGCTGTGTTTAGAAGGGAATTTCTAAGGAGGTATTTTCCAGAAGATGTCCGTGGTAGGAAAGAAATTGAGTTCCTTGAGCTGAAGCAAGGGGACATGTCTATCACAGAATATGCTGCTAAGTTTGTGGAGCTTGCCAAGTTCTATCCACATTATGCTGCGGAGACTGCTGAGTTCTCCAAATGCATCAAGTTTGAAAATGGTCTGCGAGTTGATATCAAGCGGGCCATTGGCTATCAGAAGATAAGAGACTTCTCTGAGTTGGTAAGCAGTTGTAGGATCTATGAAGAGGATACAAAGGCTCATTACAAGGTGATGAGTGACCGAAGAGGTAAGGGGCAGCAGAGTCGCCCGAAGCCTTATAGTGCCCCAGCTGACAAGGGCAAACAGAGAATGCATGATGAGAGGAGACCTGCACGTAGAGATGCTCCTGCTGAGATTGTTTGTTATAAGTGTGGTGTTAAAGGTCACAAGAGTAATGCCTGCAACCGAGATGAGAAGAAGTGTTTCCGATGCGGAAAGAAGGGCCATACTGTCACGGAATGCAAGCGTGGCGATATTGTTTGCTTCAATTGTAATGAGGAGGGTCACATTGGTTCTCAGTGTACGCAGCCTAAGAAGGCGCAGACCAGTGGAAGAGTATTTGCCTTGACCGGTACCCAGACCGATAATGAAGATCGACTTATTAGAGGTACTTGTTTCTTTAATGGTACTCCTTTAATTGCTATTATAGATACTGGTGATACGCATTGTTTCATTGCTATTGACTGTGCAAAAAGATTGGGTTTGATTATGTCTGATATGAATGGGGAGATGGTTGTTGAAACTCCAGCCAAGGGTTCAGTAACTACTTCCCTTGTTTGTTTAAGTTGTCCGTTGTCTGTATTTGGTAGAGATTTTGAGGTTGACCTTGTGTGTTTGCCGTTTGTGGGAATGGATGTAATATTGGGAATGAATTGGTTAGAATACAATCATGTCCTGATTAATTGTTTTAGCAAGACGGTGCGATTTTCTTCTGCTAAAGAAGAGAGTGGAGCAGAATTCTTATCCACTAAAGAGATGAAGCGGTTAGAACAAGACGAAGTCTTGATGTTTTCCTTGTTGGCGTTCTTGTCAGTAGAAAATCAAGCTGTAATTGATAGATTGCCTGTTGTGAAAGAGTTTCCGGAAGTTTTTCCTGATGAGATTCCAGTTGTGCCGCCAGAGAGGGAGGTCGAATTTGCAATTGATCTTGTTCCGGGAACGAAGCCTGTGTCGATGGCTCCTTACCGTATGTCAGCTTCCGAGTTAGCTGAGTTAAAGAAGCAGTTGGAAGACTTACTTGACAAGAAGTTTGTAAGACCGAGTGTTTCACCTTGGGGAGCGCCAGTGTTGTTGGTTAAGAAGAAGGATGGTTGCATGCGGTTGTGTATTGATTATCGTCAGTTGAACAAAGTGACGATAAAGAACAGGTATCCACTTCCGAGGATTGATGACTTGATGGATCAACTAGTGGGTGGTCGTATATTTAGCAAGATTGACTTGAGGTCGGGTTACCATCAGATTAAGGTGAAGGATGAAGATATGCAAAAGACGGCCTTTAGGACACGATATGGTCATTATGAATATAAGGTGATGCCTTTCGGTGTTACTAATGCACCTGGTGTGTTTATGGAATACATGAACAGAATTTTTCATGAGTATCTGGATCAGTTTGTTGTGGTATTTATTGATGATATCTTGATTTATTCTAAGACTGAAGCAGAGCATGCAGAGCATTTGAAGATTATATTGCAAGTGCTGAAGGAGAAAAAGTTGTATGCCAAGTTGTCCAAATGTGAGTTCTGGTTGAATGAAGTAAGTTTTCTTGGCCATATTATTTCTGGTAATGGTATTGCTGTAGATCCTTCGAAGGTTGATGTTGTATCGCAGTGGGAGACACCGAAGTCAGTTATTGAGATTAGAAGTTTTCTTTGTTTGGCTGGTTATTACCGTAGGTTCATTGAAGGATTTTCAAAGTTGGCACTTCCTTTGACGCAGTTGACCTGTAAAGGTAAAGCATTTGTGTGGGATACTCAATGTGAGAGTAGTTTCAATGAGTTGAAGCGAAGATTGACGACTGCTCCTATTTTGATTTTACCGAAGCCAATAGAACCTTTTGTTGTTTATTGTGATGCGTCTAAGCTGGGCTTAGGTGGTGTTTTGATGCAAGATGGGAAGGTAGTAGCTTATGCTTCTAGGCAGTTGAGGGTCCATGAAAAGAATTATCCTACACATGATTTAGAGTTGGCGGCTGTGGTGTTTGTGTTGAAAATTTGGAGGCACTATTTGTACGGTTCCAGATTTGAGGTATTTAGTGATCATAAAAGTTTAAAATATTTATTTGATCAGAAGGAGTTGAACATGAGGCAGAGGAGGTGGCTTGAGTTGCTTAAGGATTATGATTTTGGCTTGAATTACCATCCTGGTAAAGCCAATGTGGTTGCGGATGCGTTGAGCAGAAAGACATTGCATATGTCTGATATGATGGTGAAAGAATTCGAGTTGCTTGAACAATTTAGGGACTTGAGTCTTGTTTGTGAAAGATCGCCTCAGAGTGTGCGGTTGGGCATGTTGAAGATTAATAGTGATTTCTTGAATAGTATCAAGGAGGCAAAGAAGATTGATGTTAAGTTTGTGGATTTGATGACTGCTAGTGGCCAGAATGCAGATGGTGACTTTAAGGTTGATGACCAAGGTGTATTGAGGTTTAGAGGAAGGATTTGTATTCCTGATGATGAGGATTTGAAAAGGTTGATTTTAGAAGAAAGTCACAAGAGTAGCTTGAGTATTCATCCGGGAGCTACAAAGATGCACCATGATTTGAAGAAATTGTTTTGGTGGTCCGGATTGAAAAGAGATGTTGCTCAATTTGTGTATGCGTGTTTGACTTGCCAAGGTTGAGCATCAGAAGCCTGCAGGGTTGTTGACTCCGTTAGATGTACCTGAGTGGAAGTGGGACAGCATTTCCATGGATTTTGTAACAAGTTTACCGAATACTCCAAGAGGGCATGATGTCATTTGGGTCGTGGTCGACAGGTTGACTAAGTCGGCACATTTTATTCCAATCAATATTAGTTATCCGGTAGCTCAGTTGGCGGAGATTTATATTCGTGATATTGTGAAGCTACATGGTGTACCATCGAGTATTGTGTCGGATAGAGATCCGAGGTTTACTTCGAGGTTCTGGAAGAGTTTACAGGATGCTTTGGGTTCGAAGTTGAGATTGAGTTCGGCTTATCATCCGCAGACAGATGGTCAGTCGGAGTGGACTATCCAATCCTTGGAGGATTTGTTGAGAGTGTGTGTACTTGAGCAAGGTGGGGCTTGGGATAGTCACTTGCCGTTGATAGAGTTCACGTACAACAATAGTTACCATTCGAGTATTGGTATGGCACCGTTCGAAGCTTTGTATGGTCGGAGGTGCAGAACTCCTTTGTGTTGGTTTGAGTCGGGTGAAAGTGTTGTTTTGGGACCAGAGTTGGTTCAACAGACTACGGAGAAGGTCAAGATGATAAGAGAAAAGATGAAAGCGTCGCAAGATCGTCAGAAGAGTTACCATGACAAACGTAGAAAGGCCCTTGAGTTTCAGGAGGGTGATCATGTGTTTTTGAGGGTTACTTATTTATTATGGAAATAGTTCGAAACGTTCAAAAGGAAATACGTAACAAGGAAACATGCAATAAAACAATCCCCATCCCGTTACGTATCAGAGCATCCTGTAACGCCCTAGTTGTTATTTATTTATTTTAGTTGATTTTTGAGTATTTTATGTGGCTTAAGATGATTTATGTGATTTATGTGGTGTGTTGTTTTTTAATTATATGGTATTTTTATTATTTATTAAGAATTTTGGAGATTTATGAAAATTAGTAGAAATAAGTTAGAAATAATATTTATTGGAGTTTTGAGGGGTTAATGAGAATTAATAAGAATTAGTAGGGAGATTAAATTAGAATTTAAGAAAAGTTAAGGAAATAGAAGGAGTTACATTTTGAGTGGAATAGGAAAGAAAGTCAGTAAGACAGAGAAGCATTTTCACGTAAAAGCAAAAACCAGAGTTTTGGGAGAAAGGGAGAAGAGCCAAGTGAAGAACCAGAGTTAGATTGCTATAGCTATTTTCGTTCATCTAATCAGGTAAGGGTGAGATTATCTTTCAATAATAATGGATTGTACAACTTTGATTTTGAATTTAACATGGAATTTGTGGAAAATTGTGAAAATTGGGATTTAGGGTTGGAGTGTGATTATGGGGGGATAATGGTGTAGATTGTACTGTAATGATGTTAGAATGCAATCAGATTATAGGCAGAACCTTATTATACTTCTGTAGATCGTTTTGGGGTTGGAAATTGAGAAAAATGGGATTTTTGGGAGAAAACTGCATTCTGCCCGTGCTGACATTCATCGCTCGACGCAGCGAGTAGCATGACTCGCCATGGCGAGTGAGCAATGTTCATAGCTCGCCTCGCGAGCAAAACCACTCGCCACGGCGAGTAGGGCCTTAGAAAAATCTGATTTTTAAAATGTTGTTATAAGGCGTGGGATGGATAGTTTTGTGTACCTTAATATTTTTAGAGATGACTGGGACAATTTTCAGGTTTAAAAGATGATTAGGTAGCTTAAAAATGAAGTTTTGGTGAGAAAAATGTCAGAAAGGCCGAGAGCTGCCAGTTCTACTCGCTCCCAGCTCGCCCCTAGCTCGCCTAAGGCGAGTAACCCATTTCGCCATGGCGAGTAGATGTACTCGCCGAGGCGAGTAGCCCTGTACCCGAGGTGGTTTATATGTTTGATTATTGGGTTGGTTAAATTCGTTTGATGATAATGATATGCTTGTTGGTGTATTTGTATATATATATATATATATATATATATATATATATATATATATATATATATATTATATATGTCATTGAACTTGTTTTCAAAGGTTGGAGTATCCTTGGTTGTATTGTTGGAAATGTAAGTCATACTTTGTATATGCATTCGTTGAGTGTTGTTGTCACTGTTGTCCAAGTTGGGGAGTGTGTCATAGTTGTTAGACACAATTGTAGAAGTCCTAAGTAGTTGCTGTTGGTTGTATGCTGATATACACCATTAGATGTTGTTGGGTTGTATGCTGATATACACCACTGAGTCCATTCATACTCATATGCATTTGTTGGGGGCTTATTGCCCTGGAATGTTTATTATTCACCCGTTGGGGGCTTATTGCCCTGGAACGCTTTATCGTTCACCTGTTGAGGGCTCATGCCCTGGGATGCTTTAACCATCCAACTGTTGAGGGCTCATGCCCTGGAATGCTTGTCATTCAACGCGCGTAAAATGGTACCACATGCATATTGCAATTGTTGTTGTCGTCGGTGCATTGTTGGAGTCGTTGTTGGTGAGTCGTTGTCGTTGTTGTTAGTTGAGTTGAAGGTGATGTTGATGTTGTTGATTTATTGTAAATGATGTATATTGAATTACTTTGTTGATGTTTAGGGTGTTAGATTCATTGATAAGTTATACTTCTATTATTTATTGTTTGAGAATCTCACCCCTTCTGTTGGAATTGCCGCCTTGTGGGCAAGCGCAGGTAATGAAGACTAGTAGGATGTCGGCTCAAGTGTCCTAGGGCTCTGATACGTAACGGAATGGTAAATTTTGTTGTGTTATTTCATTCCTTTATGTATCATTTGTTTTAAATAAGTTGTTGAAGAAATTATGATGATTAAATAATATTTTGATTGTTGAGGCCTTTGCGCCAAAGATATTGTTGTACTTGACTGATGATGAATTTAAATTGATATTTCCGCTGCAGAATTTTGTAAGAATGAATTGTTGGTATTTAAATAGTTTTATATTCTATTTAATAAGAATTTTTGAAAGTGGTGTGACATGCCCGTATTTGATGATTACTTTGATGATATATTTATTATACGTTGTTTTTGGGAAACGGGGTGTTACACATCCTAGACGACACGACGGAGATTACTCACAACTGCACTATTTTTCGTTACCTGCAAGTTACTCATACGAAGAGCAACATTTCCAAGCAGAAGGGGTGAGATTTCACATTCATTAATAGCAGGTAACAATTCATAAAAGGTAATCAACAATACATACAACCATCGTTAATTAAACATCACATAAATCATCATTTAATAAAAGTAAAACAACAACATTAACATCATCAACAACAACAACAACATCATCAACAACAACAACAACAACTTCTCAATAATCATCATTTATATTATGCAATGACGACTCTACAATGCAACGACAACAACTCATCTTAACAACACATTGACTCCACAATGCAATATGCATGTGGTACCATCAAGGCATAAGCCCCCATCGCTAAAGGTCAAATAGGACCTGTCAGGCATTAAGCCCCCATCACTAAGGTCATAAAAGGACCTGTCAGGCATTAAGCCCCCATCGCTGACTATGCTATGCAACAACACGACTCAATGCAACGACACGACTCAAATGCAACGACACCATCTTAAAACAACAACATCAACTTCATAATTCAATATTAAATCACGAACAACACCATATAGCATCATATTCATCAATCAAATATACTCACATAAAACCAAATTAGATTCATTAAAACATAGGTTAAATACACATAAACACCTTAATTAAACTCATAGTACACAAGTTTGAAGCTTAGAGACAATCCATAAGTTTTGGATTAATTTTCATAAAATTTCACTAAGACCTCCCTAGAGTATTTTCATCATAACTCAAAAACTAAGAATCATTTTCAAGTCAAACCAAATCCACTGGAAAGATAACTCAATTATCTACAACTTCCATCTTTACCTCAGAAGCCAGTTCAAAACAGAAACGGGTGAAAAGGACACAAGAATGCGAAACAGAAGATGGTTTTCCTAAAACACACTTGGAGTGTTTTTATCATAACTCAAGATTCACAAAACATTTTCAAGTCACTCCAAAGAAATTAGAAATCTAACTCAATTATCTACAACTTTTATGTTTACACTAAAAGCCAGTTCAAAACAGAAATGGGTGAAAAAGACGCAAGAACGCGTAACAGGCGATGCTGTAACTGTGCAGCTCGCGAGGCGAAAGACAACCCTACGAGAATGAACCAGTTTTCACCCCAAAAACCCCAATTTCATCAACCCTAACCCCAAATTTGATAGGAAACATTACCTATGATTATTCTGCAGCTTAGACATCACTTCTCTACGTTAATTCATGAAATTCAAAAACTTTCTACCATCTTTATTGATTTTAACCTAATTTCCCAAATTCTTAAAAACTACAACAACGATTAATTTCTATGAATTACAACTTGATATTAATGAAGGTTAGTCTCACCCTTACCTTAGATTGGTTTCTGAAATCAACAACAGCGTTCTTCTTTCCTAGGGTTCTCTCTGAGTTCTCCTCTTTCTCCCCTTTTCTCCAAAAATTGAACGTGTTATGTTTTCTAAACTCTTACTGACTCTTAACCTAATTTATAATTACTCTTCTCACCAAAAACTACTCTCTTCCCTATTATCTTATTATTTCTAATAATATTATACTTCTCCCCCACTTAACAATATTAAAACACATAATAATACACCAAATAACAAATATATCTCCACACAAAATAACAAATATATTTCTATACTAGATAACATATATATTTCCACACAAAATAACTTATATATTTCTACACAAAATAAAAAATATATTTTTACACCAAATAACACATATTAGCATATTTCATCAAAATATATATTACCAATCAAATAATAATACACTAAAAATACAATAAATTAATAAAATATTAAATATTAAAAGTAGGGCGTTACAGTTGTTGGGGGCTTTCTAAAGTAACTTCACCAGAAGCTACCTCAGAGGCTCTTTCTAGGTTGGACTCTGAAGGTGGGAAAAACACAAGAAGGGGGGGGGGGGGTGGAATTGTGTTTTCAAAAACGTTTCTCTCTTACGAAAAATAACAATGTTCTCAGGATACAGAGTCTGATAGAGTTCAGAGTCTGATCAGAGTTTAGAGTCTTAGCAGCGGAATATAGAACAAATGCAAGAAAGAAAGAAGACACAAGCAATTTATACAGGTTCCTTCCACAATCCGGAAGTAGTCATATCCCCCTTGCACTTCCAAGGAGAGTTCCACTAAAATGTAATATCAAATTACAAGTTGCTCAAACACACAAGTATGAGACTTCCTTTTCTCAATCACACAAGAAAGAGACTTCAAATGCTCAAGCACACAAGCAAGAGACTTCAAAACAATTACAGAAGAGTTTTGAATACTTGATATACAATCAGAGGTATTCACAAAACAAAACAAAACAGAACAGACTCTGTTTTTCTCTAGACAATTAGAAATTCTAAAATGTGAACTTTTGTAAGAATTATCTAAGTTGTTGATGAGCAATGTTTGCGACTTTGGATATGAGAGAATAGCCTTGTTCGCGTATATATCAGTTATATGTATGTCTGTTTCTTCAAGTCTTCATCCCTATTTATAGAGAATTTGAGAGACGTTGGAAACTGCCAGCTCATCACTTTTTCTTGACTGAAGCTGATTTGACACCAATGATCCTTTGCCTGATTTGAGGATTGTAATATGAAATCAAATTCAAATCCATTCCAGCAAATATGGAAAAGTCTCTGCTGTTGTTGCTGTTATCCTTGTCGTGTATAGAAGACACTGTGTAGAGTTGGTGGTTGCAGGGACAAGCGTAGACATAGTGGTTGTACTTTTCGTACATTGTACTTTGTCAACGATCCTTTGCTTCTGAAGAATCTTTGCTTCTGATAAATCTGCCTCTGGAAAACTGGCTTCTGATGACGTCATCTTCAGGAGCTCTTTCTTCAGACGCACTTTGCATCTGACTTTCCAGGAGCGCTTTTATTCAGATGCTCTCCAGGCTTCAGTCTTAATTTCTTTTGCTCTTAAA
Organism: Medicago lupulina; assembly: GCA_958299785.1. Taxonomy (NCBI): domain Eukaryota; kingdom Viridiplantae; phylum Streptophyta; class Magnoliopsida; order Fabales; family Fabaceae; genus Medicago; species Medicago lupulina. The sequence continues at coordinate 41,929,700 of OY283142.1, forward strand.
TTCATTCAGTCAGAACCTCTTGTAAATAAATCTTTGTTAATGGTCCTGTACAGTTGAATAAACTTTTAGCAATATCCAATTGATAATTTTAATACCTTGTTATCATCAAAACTTAAGTGGTATACTTGTGAAACACCCTTTGTTCCAACAATCTCCCCCTTTTTGATGTTGACAAACACAAGTATTTAAAAAGATCAATTGTTGTTAACTTAATTAACAAGTTGACTTTAAGGGGTTTTGAGGTTTGTAAGCTCTGACTCTCCCTGAGTCTGATATTCTTTAAGGTGAGGTTTGTAAGCTCCCCCTAAGTTCTATCCAGGTTAATTAAGTTCATTTTTAAGCTTAACAATTATTTCTAACGATCAATGGAAATAAGATTAGGTTCTCAAATAAAATAAAGTTTGTTAAAATTTATTTTATTTTATTCTTGGGCTCAGATTCTTTGTTAAATGCTTTCTATTACTCCCCCTTTTGTCATCAATTAAAAAGAACACACAAAAAAAATAAAGGCACATAATGAACAAAAGTGAAGAAATGAAAACTTGTATAACAAAGTAGTCAGAAGAGTACAAGAAGTTAGATCAAGAATTTAAAACACATAACTAAAAGAAAACAAGGTGTGCAATCTAAGGGTTAGGTTGTTGCCATCAGACGCTGAATGTCTTCAGACTGCTTCCGAACAGTTTCTTCCAGAGCCAACTGCCTCTGAAGAAGGTAGTCTTCCCTAGCCTTAGATTCCTCTTGCTGCTTCAGCATCTTTTGCTTCAGCATCTTGAACACCTTGGAATCTCTTGTCACGTATTCAGATTCAACATAAAAAGGAGCGTTTGCCAGATACAGAGGCTTGCTTTGGAGTTGTTGAGAAGAGTGTGATTCTTCCAGACGACGTTTCATAGCATGAGCCTGAATACGACAACACTTTCTAGCAACACCATCAATGAACTCCAATGTTCTATGCTTGAGATTCAACCAGCTGTCTTGATATACAAATGGTAGAAAAGGAGTGTTTCTGAGAAGAACCAGATTGCGCATCTCCTCATTTAATTCCACCAGCTGCTCTTCCTGGTAATCAGGGTCCAAAATGTCAATGGGTGGTTGGTTTGAGATCTGGATAGGTGAGGAAGATGAGGGTTGGTCAGAATTACAAGGTTGGTGTTGTGTTGGTTCAGACTGTGAGACAGACATAGTAGGTTCAGACTCTGTCACTGGGACAGACTCTGTAGCCACTGTCTCCATAACAGATTCTGGAATGGTCTGTTCTGGTGTTTTGGTTTATTGGGTTGGGTTGAAAGAAGACTTTTGCTTTTGATATTCCGGAAGTTCTCCTGAATAATGGCTTTCTAAATTAGATAAGTCATCCTGTTCAGAGGGTTGGTTTTGTGGTGAAGAGGTTGTTGTTTGTTGTTGTTTGGTTTTAGGTGAGTTTGGGCGAGGAAGTTCAGAAGTTGTTGGTTTTTCAGTAACTACTTGCTCTTCAGCAGTAGTTGTTAAATCAACAACTTAAGGACTTCCTTGGGTTGAGGAGGATGGAATGGGTACACCTGGGGGTAGCATGGTTAATGGTTTGATAACAGGTGGTTGGAAAGGATGGTTGGCAGGTAGCTTGTTGCAGATACCTATTCTTCTTTCAGATAACTCCCCTATTGTTTTATAAACATCAACGGAAGCTTCTTTGAAAGGTTTGGGTTTAGGAGAGAGTTTGGATTTTGTAGTAGTTGTTTTAGTTCTAAGGGTACGTTTAGCTTTTGGAATGGGTTTGGTTAAGTTGTATTTCCGACTTAGAGGAATATCATCTTAGTCAGAGTCAGTGTCAGTGGAGGATGAAGATGAAGGAGAGGTTGGGGGAACTGGACTCTGATTTACCTTAGAAGTCTTGGGGACTTCTGAGACAACAACTTCTGAAGTAGCAGCTTCTGATGTAGCAGCTGCTGATGGAATTTATGTGACTGATTTGTCTGGGAGAGAAACACTTGTCCGTATTACTGGTGGAGATCCAACAGCTTCTGAAACAACCACTTGATGAACAGCATCTGAAGTATCAGCTACTGAAGTTCCTGGTGCCTTTTTCAGAACCTTCTGGGCTCCCTTCAGAGTCTCTTCCTCTAACTTCCTTGAGAGATTCTGAACCTCAATTATTTTCTCAATGGAGTCTTGATCACAGTTTTCAAGACCCAGAGATTCCAGTTTCTCCTCTCTCTCAATTTTATACTGAGCTTTCATCCTCTTCTTCTCATTCTTGATATTATGATAGTATTCAGCATTCCTCTTTGCCTCCTCAGGAGTTACTTCATACATAGGCATCACAATTGGCTCTCCATCTTGCCTCTTGGGTGGCCTAACAAAGCCAGCAGCTTCATCAGCTTCAATTTCTTCCCAAACTCTTTGAGCCAATTCCTTGGTGATATGAGAGTCAGCTTTTCCTCTTTTTCTCTTTGGAGCAGTCACAACTCCTGAATCTGTTGCTTCAGATTTAGCAGCCTTTTGCTTTCTGGCCTTAGCAACTTCAGCCTTTTGTGTGGCATCTGCAGACTCCTTAGCAAATGCTGTCAGATAAGCAGTCAATGCTTCAGGATTGTCTTCCTTGAGAATAGAGGGGAAGTCTCTTATCATTTGAGAAGGAGCGTCAGATTCCTTCAGATCCTTGGAATCAGTGAGAATTATCTCAATGGCCTTCATGTTGAATAGAGACTTACCACTTGTCATCGCGATTTTCGGGTGTCAAATCATTAATTGGATTTGAACCTTTCGATCATTGATGTTTCTATTTTTTTTGGGGAAGGTAAAATCGAGAAAACCTTAGAAATCCTAAGTTCGGGGCTGATTTCATCACGGGAAGGTGTTAGGCACCCGCGATGACTATAGTATCCTATAGGAACCATTCTACTACGCTTTACATTTATGCGTTGCTTTTATCGCTACTTTGCAAAAGAAATTGGTTTTAAGAATGAGAGGGAGAAGATTGGGTTTTATTTTATTGGACTTGGAGAGATGTGAATCCCTTGCCTACATACCCTTTTAAGGGATCAAAATTCCATGTAGTTCTCTTCCAAAAGGTTTTTGTGAGTTTTGTTCAATTTTAGTTTTGAAAAATGATTTTGAAGAAAGAGATAAGAGGCCTCAAGGGCATGAGTTTTGAAAAAATAGTGAGGTTAGTCCAATTTATTTACAAGAAATGGTTAAAGTTGGAAATTAGCACTAGTTTTGATTTTGTCTTAAGAAAATGAAAAGAAAAAAAAGTGAGGTTTTGACCTCATTTTATTGCAAAATAGTTTGAGTTATATGTTGATTTTTTGGTGAAGAAATGACAAGTTTTCCTAGGTTTTACGCTTCCTACGCATACATCTAGCGGAAAGTCATACAACGTGTGTGCATGTGTCGGTGCGTGTGTCGGTGTACATCACCATAGTCCATAGTTTTTTTACATCGGGTCCTATTTTACATGCTATAGTCTTGCAAGAATTTAAAGGAAGTAAAACTACCTAAATATTGAGAAATTGAATGGAACCTAAACTTAGAGAATGGGGATGAATTGGAGCTTTCAATAGGCATGAAACACAAAATGGTTAGTGACGCAATATGTAATAAAAAATGTTAGGCAAAAAAACAAAATATGGAAGGATGTGGAGAAAAAAAAATGCATGCTAACTAACATGATTTATGAAACAAGAAATTAAAAGCTAAACCTTGTAAAATTAGGAAACTAGCACCTAAACTTGCAAGATAAAGGCTAACCTATTAACAAGATTGAAAGTATTGCAACAATTGTAAACAAAGATCAAACCTAACAACAATAGACCATATTGCAAGAATTGTAAACAAAAACAACTGACACAATTAGACATATCGCAAAAATTGTAAGCAAAATCAATTAACTAACACAATTAAACATATTTGCAAAAAATTGTAAGCAAAACCAATTAACTAACACAATTGAATGGATTAGTACAAAATCAGGAGTAAACTTATCATAAAATTAAATGCCAAACATCAACATCACACGACAAGTTTCGGATCAAACATTGCACGAGAAAATTCACACAAGAACGCACAAAAAAAAAAAAAACGAATCAAAAATGAAATTAACACGTACTACTTCCACCAATCTTGAATATGCGAAAACATCGCAAAACAGTAAAAAACATGCCAAGAACGCATAGCAATTTTTTTGGAATTTTTGTAAAGAAATTGAAACGCGCAGGAAGTCCAAACAGCAAGAAAAGAGGTGCAAATAGCATGAAAAATCAAGAAACTGCAAGAAAGCCAAAAAACTTGTGGGTAAAAGGCCCAAACCCACGGATCTGATGGATCCGGATCAAACTAACGCTCCAGGAGCGTTGGATTGATCCAGATCCATCAGGATCTGAATCAAACGGCTGAGAGTGAGAAGAGAGTGGGTCGGGTTTGGGTCAACCCGACCCAGACATGTATATAAAGGGCCTCACGCCCGTTTCTTTTCATTTTGGTGCTATTTTTCTCTTTCTTCTCTTCTCCTCTCCGCCGTTCTCTCATCTTATGAACCCTAACCCTAGTTTTCAAGATCCAACCCAGAAACAAGTAATCTATGGCTCAAAAGCTTCATCTAGTTGTTCTAATCATGAATCCATGGCTGGAACTTACATGCATGAACTGAATCACCGTAGATCTTGAACTTTTGTTCGCGGAATCCGTACGGTTTTGGTTCGTTTTCTTGGTTCGAATCTTCTTTCTATGTGCTTTCATCTGTTGATTCGTTGGTTTACAACGATGAATCAACGTTGTAAACCTTGGAATCTTGAAATTTTTTCAGAAAAAGGTTAGGGTTTGTCGTTCCGAACCAAAACTCCACGGATTCGCGCTGTTCTACGTTGTTTCATGGCTCGTTGTGAACTTTGAACGAAACAAAGGGGTAAGTTTTGCGATTTTACCTGGCTTTATCCGGAATTTTGATTTGATTCTTCGGAAATCCTTGAATTGATTCTGTTTTTGTGTTGATTCTCTTTGAAATCCGGAAATAAACTGGTAATTGCTCCTTCTCCTCCTTGAATGGTTCGGAATCTGTGAATTTTCGTTCTTCTTCCTCTTTTCTTCTCTGAACCGGTTCTGAACCTTGAATCTCTTTCCCTCTTCTTCTCAAACTCTCCTTCTGTGATCACGCTTGAGTTTGCTGCCCCTAGCAGTGAATTCGCGTGGGAATTGCAGGGAGAAATCGCTCAATGATGAAGATTCACCATTGTTGAATCTCTGAGAGCTTGAAGTTCTTCTTCCCAACTGAATTCTGTTATGGTTTTGATCTAACTAACATGAGAGAGAAAAATGTGAGTTGTTTGTGTTGATGTGGCGCTGATTCTGTGGATCTCTGACACTGTGTGCCTTTTATAGGCTGCCATGTGTGCCTGTGAGCCAATGGGAGACTGCCACGTGGATTGGAACTGCTTGCGTGGCTTCTGGACTTAAAATTGGACCAATCTGCAATTGTGTAAAAAAAATTGGGCTGTTTTGCAATTATTGTAAAAATCAGGACTGTTTTGCAATTTAAAATTTGGACTGTTTAAAAAGAAGTAAAAGAAAATAGACTGGGACTAAAATGCAATAAAATTTGACATTTGGACTGGATAGCAATTTTATAAAGGTTTTGGACTAAAAATGCAAAATTAATAAAATTGGTAAAAAAAGTAATTTGAAATGCAACGTAAAGTGGAACATTTAAAATTGACAAAACGGACTAAAACGAACAAACTACTAAAATGAGGTATTTTAAAATACCTCTCTGCCCAAAATTTATTTGATGTGAAAAGACTAAAATGCCCCTGGGGCAAAAACGACTCAAACTGACTCAGATGCAAACTAGATGGTTTTGGTACAAATTTGATTAAAGATTTACGCAAACCAGTTGAAAAGACTCAGGGACAAATTGCAGGGACTGAAAATGGGTTCCTTTGAAGGAAATGACCAAAATGCCCTTTTGTATGATTTTATGCAAAAATTCAAAAGACTGAAATAGTAACGTATGCAACTGAAGCACAGTAGAAAACATGGTGAATTCGAAAGTATTAGAAAATAGCAGGAAATTTGAGTGAGTATTTTTTAGGTCCAAAATGAGGGTACGACACCACTGATCATCCTTCCAGTGTTAATTCCCAGGACTCTGTCTGACACAAGATTGAACTTGTCCAGAGTCTTCAACACTCCTCCTTGATAGAAGATTTCAGAGAGAAGTCTTCCACAAGGGACTTGTTTCCTCTTGCCTTTAGAGGCTTCCTTGATGGCCCAGCATAAGTGATGCATTAGATATCTTGGGAGATTTATTGGTTGAAATCCAGCCAAGAAGTACAGCACCAGCTTATGATCCAGACTGGGTTGGTCAGCACCTCCTCCCTTCTGGAAGAAGCACTCATTCATGATCTTCAGAAGCACCCTATGCTCAATCTTCATGTCAGCCAACTTTGTTGCTGGATTTCCCTTCAACAACAGATTTGTATAGCTCTCCAGTAGAGCATCCTTCCTACTGACGTTCCACTGGAACCTTCCTTCAGGAGCCATCCTGCAGGCTCTGGCAATAACTCCTTCAGTAATAGATATTGGGATACCCATTACTGCAGACTTGATTTCCAATCCATGGAAAGGTTCAATACCCATTTCTTTCCTTGATTTCCCTTTCAAATTAGGGTTTCTTGACATAGCTAGATTTTCTTGAGCCTTAGCAGCTTCAACATCAAACACTTCAGCCCTAACCCAAAATTCCTTGACCAGATTCACGTAAGTTGGTCCGTTTAGCATCTGAAAGTACCCAGCCATCTTCTGAGCAGACATCAAAGCGTCCATGTTAACCTTGTTTCTTTGCAGAGAGGAGAATTCCACTAGAGATTCGATTTGGACTTCTAATGAATCGATTGGAATCAAAACGGTTATAGGTTTGATGGAGTAGTTTGATTTTGGGTCTTGTTGCATGTTGGAACCACTTGTAGAAATAGCCATTTGAGAAGTTGAAGTTTAAGGGGTAAAGGGTTTCTAAGGTGAGAGAAGAGAGAAAACGAAATTTCAATCGTAACTGCTTGAAAACGTGAAAGTGTAGGAAAGTGAGTGAGTGGTGTGTGTTTGGTATTTATAGTGATTTCTGAAAAACAACTTTACACAATTCAGAGGCGACAACTAGACACACGCATTAATGATTTTAGGGGCGCAAGATATTTGATCAGATATTAACCATCATTGCCCTAAGAATGTTGTTTCCCAATGCAGATAGACGTGTCAGAAGGCTACAAAAATTAACTTTAACCTTTTGCACTTCTCGGTACTTATCAGAGTCAAAAAGATTCCTTTCCAGAGTCTGAGAATTTTCTCAAAGGCTGAGTCTTTTCAAATTCTCCAAGGAGAGTCTGAAACTTCTTCAGCGTCTGATAATTTTCAGAGTCTAGTTTTTCATTCAGAGTCAAGCATTACTCAGAGACAAAATCCATGTTCAAATTTTTCTTTATAAAATTAAATCTTTCAACTGTTAGAGGTTTTGTAAAGATATCAGCCCATTGATGATCAGTATCAATGAATTGAATATCTAAAACTCCTTTTTGAACATAGTCTCTGATAAAATGACGTTTAATTTCAATGTGCTTGGCTCTTGAATGAAGAATAGGATTTTTAGACAAACAGATAGCAGCTGTGTTATCACAGTAAATTGGAATACAGTTTTCAGTTATTTGGTAGTCTTCCAACTGATGTTTCATCCAAAGCAGTTGTGTGCAACAACTAGCAGCTGAGATGTATTCTGCTTCTGCTGTTGACAAAGCAATAGTTGCTTGTCTCTTACTGGCCCAGGATATCAGATTCTCACCAAGAAACTTACAGTTTCCACTGGTTGATTTTCTTTCAATCCTGTCACCAGCATAGTCAGCATCACAGAATCCAACTAGCTTATAATCTAAAGATTTCTTATAAAGAAGTCCCAGATTAGTTGTTCCTCTCAGATATCTAAAGATTCTTTTAACAGCTGTTAAGTGAGATTCTCTAGGATCTGACTGAAACCTTGCACACAAGCATACGCTGAACAAAATATCAGGTCTGGATGCAGTGAGATACAACAGAGAACCAATCATACCTCGATACAGCTTCTGCTCAACTTTAGATCCTTGATCTTCTTTGTTCAGAGTGCAGGTAGGATGCATTGGAGTGTTCATTTCCTTGCAGTCTTCAAGTTTAAACTTTTTCAGAAGCTCTCTGGTATACTTGGACTGATGAACATACACTCCTTCTTTGCATTGGTTGATCTGAATTCCTAGGAAGAACTTCAGTTCTCCCATCATGCTCATTTCAAATTCCTCCTGCATCATCTTAGAAAATTCCTTGCAAAGAGATCTATTAGTTGAACCAAAAATAATATCATCAACATAAATTTGCACAATCAGAATGTCTTTCTCAAGTGTCTTCTTGAAAAGTGTTGTGTCAACCTGTCCTCTTTTAAAATCATTTTTAAGCAAGAAATTACTCAGTCTGTCATACCAGGCTCTGGGAGCTTGTTTCAGACCGTACAAAGATTTCTTTAGCTTATAAACGTGGTCAGGATGTTTTAAGTCCTCAAAACCAGGTGGTTGTTTCACAAACACTTCTTCATAAATGACTCCATTGAGAAATGCACTTTTAACGTCCATTTGATACAAGGTTATGTTGTGATTTACTGCGTAGGAAAGAAGTAACCTAATTGCTTCCAATCTTGCAACTGGAGCAAAAGTTTCAGTGTAATCAATGCCCTCTTGTTGGCTGTATCCTTGAGCAACAAGTCTGGCTTTGTTTCTGATTACTTCTCCCTGTTCATCCAGCTTGTTCCTAAACACCCATTTAGTTCCAATAATGTTCTTGTGTTCAGGCTTAGATACAAGATCCCATACGTCATTCCTTTTAAATTGATTAAGCTCATCTTGCATTGCTAAGATTCATCCATCATCAGCTAGTGCTTCATCAACTGTTGTAGGTTCTATCATGGACAGCAGACCCAGGGCAGACTCTTCAGGTCTGAAATGAGATCTAGTTCTTCTGGGACTTTCTCTGTTGCCAATAATTTGATCCTCAAGATGAGAAGACTTGTACTTGAATGAGTTTCTGGACTGGATAACTTGCTGTGAATCATCTTGAGCTTCTTCAGAAGCTTCAACAATTGGGACTTCAGGAGCTGTCACAGCTTCTGAAGTTTCATTCAACTCTGAAGTTTGATTAGGTTCTGAATAATCATCAGACTCTTCTAAACCTGCATTGATTTCAATCTGCTCTGGAATTTGACTTCCAGACTCTTTGTCATCAAACTTGACATGCATAGACTCTTTCAACACAGAGTGTTTCCAAGTTATACAGTCTGTATGCCTTAGATCTCTCAGAGTAACCTAGAAAGATTCCCTTTTGAGCCTTTGCATCAAATTTCTTCAGATAGACTTTATTGTTCAGAATGTAACATGTACATCCAAACTGATGAAAGTAAGAGATGTTAGGTTTCTTGCCTTTAAAGAGTTCATATGCTGTTTTATTCAGTATGGGTGTGATATAGATCCGGTTTTGAACATAACATGCTGTGTTTACTGCTTCTGCCCAAAAATGTTTTGCCAGACTGTTTTCGTGAATCATGGTTCTTGCCATTTCTTGTAGAGTCCTATTCTTTCTTTCTACAACTCCATTTTGCTGTGGAGTTCTAGAAGAAGAGAATTCATGGATAATTCCAAATTTTTCACAAAATATTTCAAATGGCTCATTTTCAAATTCTCCCCCATGATCACTTCTAACTTTAAGAATTTTAAGTTCTTTTTCAGATTGGACTTGAATACAGAATTTTGTAAACACATCATATGAATCATCTTTAGATTTGAGAAACTTAACCCAACTCCATCTATTGTAATCATCAACTATAACCAATCCATATTTGCTTCCATATAGGGACGCAGTACTGACTGGTTCAAATAGGTCAATATGGAGTAGTTCCAAGGGTCTGGAGGTAGAAACAATGTCTTTTGATTTGAAAGAAGTCTTAACAATTTTTCCCTTCTGACATGCACCACAAAGTGCATCTGAATGATATTCAATGTCTGGTAAGCCTCTGACAAGTTGTAACTTGCTAAGCTAAGAGATTAATCTCCAATTAGCATGTCCCAACCTTCTATGCCACAGCCATTTCTTATCACTCATTGACAGAAGACAAAATACCTTCTGATCAGTCAGTTCTGAAAAATTGATCTTGTAGACATTGTTCTTTCTCTTCCCCTTAAAAACTACAGATTGGTCAACTATGTTGATTACTGTGCAGTTGTTCTTATTAAACAAAACGTCATAACCATTATCACAAAATTGACTTATGCTGAGTAGGTTATGTCTTATTCCATCTACAAACCACACATTATTTATTGAGACTGAGGAATTACCAATTGTTCCAGTACCAATGATTTTGCCAGTTTGGTTTCCTCCAAATCCCACAGTTCCTCCCTCTTTCATGGTCAGGGTTAGGAACATAGACTTTTCTCCCGTCATATGTCGCGAGCAGCCACTGTCCAGATACTAGGACTTCTGCTTTATATTTCCTTTTAGACATATCTGCAGCATCAACAATTTCTGTCTTAGGTACCCATATTTTCATGGGTCCTTTTGGGTTAGTCCTAGAGGTTTTGTGTCTCATTTGTGTTCTCTATCTGAATTTTTCTTTTTCTGTCCTTTTCCAGACTCTGGGTTCAGAACCTTTAGTCTTAGAATGTGACTTAATAAAGACAGCTTCCTTCCTCTGAAATCTAGGCTTTTTAGTTTCAGACTCTGTTTCCTTCAGAACCTGTTTGATAGGTTCTGATCTCTTCAGAATCTGTAACGTTGGAGCTTTTGATTTAGAGTTATTTGTTACCTTTGTCTTTTGATTCTCAGGTTTTGACTTCGTCAATTCCTTTGAATTTAAAGACTTAGATTCTGAATGGGAAGCTTTTTCAGATTCAGACACAAAATGAGTTTTCAGACTCTCTTTGATGTTATCAGAACAAGGTTTCAGAATCACTTCACTAGAGTTTCCTCTTGTGAAACCAATTCCCTTTTTGTTGTTCTGATTTATGCTATAAATCATAGATGCAACTTTGGTTCTATCAATTCCTGTGTTAATAAATTCTTGAAGAGCAGCATCCTGCTCAGACAAGGTTTTATTATCACCTTTCTTAGTCATTGTTTTCAAATCATTATTTTCTTGTTGTAAAACATCCATTTCCATCTTAGTTGATTCATGGAGTTTTAGCAACTTAATGTATCGTTGCTTAACTCTCCTCAACTCAGTGGATTGGTTTTCATAATGACAAAGAAGTTCTTTGAGAGAATCAATCAATTCAGATCTAGTGAGTTTAGAATATACCTCAGTTTCAGTTTCAGAATCTGTACTTGACTCAGCATCAGATGAATCTTTTTCATTATCAACAGTCGCTACTAAAGCCAGTGCTATTTTTGCTTCATCTTCAGCATCATCTTTGTCAGACTCAGACTCATTATCCAGATCTTCCCAAGTTGCCATCAAGCTCTTCTTGAATTGCTTCTTGAATTTGTTGGACTTGAAGATTGCTTTCTTTGATTTTTCTTTGGATTTCTCTTTCTGCAGGTCTGGACATTCAGCAATGAAGTGTCCAACCTTCTTGCAGTTAAAGCAACCTTTCTGATCTTCTTTTCTAGAACTTTTGTGACTATTACCTCTGCTCATGAACTTCTTGTTCTTCTTGGCAAGATATTGTAGTCTGTTGGTGAGCATAGCCATCTCTTGAACAATCTCAGAGTCTTCATCAGAATCTTCAGATGTAGATTCTTCTTCAGACTCCAAAGCCTTCAGAGCCTTACTTGACTTGCCTCTGGATTTCAGTGCAATGGACTTAGGCTTCTTGACAGGTTCAAGCTCGTTAAGACCTATCTCATGACATTTTAAAGAGCTTATAAGATCTTCAACACTCAAAGTGTTTAGATCTTTAGCTTCTTCAATGGCTGTCACTTTTGGTCTCCACTTTGCAGGTAAACTTCTCAGAATCTTGTTCACATGATCAGACGTTACGTAGCTTTTCTTCAGAATCTGAAGTCCAGAAACAAGAGTCTGAAACCTTGAGTACATGGTCTCAATGTTTTCATCCTCCTTCATTCTAAACAACTCATACTGATGAACAAGCATAATGGCCTTGGCCTCTCTGACTTTCTTGTTACCCTCATAAAGTGAGCACAATGAGGTGAACATAGCCTTTGCTGTTGATTTGTCACTCATCTTTAAGTACTCTTTATGAGGCAAGGCAGCCACAAGAATGCCTCTGATCGTATGATGTTTCTTATAAAGCTTTTTCTGCTCAGGAGTGTGAGCTTTCCTATCAAGAGCAGCACCTTCTTCATCTAACCTCAGATCACCAACGCCATCTTCAAGAACATCCCACAACTCTTCATCCATTCCCATGATGTGACTATACATCTTGGTCCTCCACCAAGAGAACATTTCAGGATCACCATTAAACATAGGAGGTTTGTGGTGATTATAAGAACTTTCACTTTTGTTAATGTTGCTGTAATCATAGCGCACAGCAGCTCCAGAACCAAAACCAGAACCAGATGCAGAAGCTTCATCCCCAGACATGTTTTTCACCGATCGTTTACTGTAACACGGTTAAGTGCTAACTACAGAGCCGAAGCTCTGATACCAACTGAAGGTGGGAAAAACACAAGAGGGGGGGGGGGGGGTTGAATTGTGTTTTCAAAAACGTTTCTCTCTTACGAAAAATAACAATGTTCTCAGGACACAGAGTCTGATAGAGTTCAGAGTCTGATCAGAGTTCAGAGTCTTAGCAGCGGAATATAGAACAAATGCAAGAAAGAAAGAAGACACAAGCAATTTATACAGGTTCCTTCCACAATCCGGAAGTAGTCCTGTCCCCCTTGTACTTCTAAGGAGAGTTCCACTAAAATGTAATATCAAATTACAAGTTGCTCAAACACACAAGTATGAGACTTCCTTTGCTCAATCACACAAGAAAGAGACTTCAAATGCTCAAGCACACAAGCAAGAGACTTCAAAACAATTACAGAAGAGTTTTGAATACTTGATATACAATCAGAGGTATTCACAAAACAAAACGAAATAGAACAGACTTTGTTTTTCTCTAGACACTTAGAAATTCTAAAATGTGAACTTTTGTAAGAATTATTGATGACATGCTGTCATTACGTAATTTTTATGTATATTTTATCATTTTATGGAGTCACAAAGCAACTTAAGCAGCAAGAAACGCATGAAAAGCAAGAAAAAGCAAGAAAACTGAAGAATGGTGCAAGTCACAAAAACGTGTCACGCTTGCTAAAAAAACGTGACACGTTTTCACAAGTCAGAGAGCATGTTTTGAGAAGAAAGAAGAACGTGTCACGTTGGCAAAAACGTGACACGTTTTGTGAAACCCTAATTTGGTTACTTGCTACTGAAGGAGAAAACGTGACACGTTTTACTTAAAACGTGACACGTTTTGGGCGAATTTCTGGGCCTATTTAATCTGAAGTCTTTTCCGAAAACAAGGGTTACGAATCTTGGAGAGCAAAGTGCGATTTGGACATCAAGGTGACTGCAAGGAGGACGATTTCTTCATCCTTTTACCAGTTACATGTATGTTTTAATGATTCAATTGATTATGCTATTTGTAAACATTGTTATGAGTAACTAAATCTCTTAGAGATTGGATCCGAGATGATTCTGTGTAAACCCTAGTTGATCTTATGTTGCTGTGATGAAACTCTATTCCATATTAATGATTATTTAAGTCTTTATTCAACTCAATTGTTCTTAATGCTTTTTATATCCTGATCAAATATAAATATGTTTTCGTGAGAATGAATGACTACTAACCCTAGCTTTCAACTTAGACTTAATTGAATTGTTCTAATAAACATGGTTAGTCTAGGAATGGATAATCGTTTATTAGTGATATTAGGTTAACGTGCTTAAACCTTCGAGAATTATTAGACCACCTAAGGAATTAGGGGCTGTAGTTTAAGAAGAGGGTCCTAACTCAAGGGATTGATTAGGGCTATTTTGTTAACTATCGTGGGACTTAAAGAACCATTAATAGGAATAGAGTACAGTAACCACTTAGGGGAAACATAGAGGATTCGACGATCCGATCTCATCTCTCTCCATATTTTCTAAACAAACTTTATCATTTTGTTATTTTTGTTATTAAAACAAACAAATCTACCGCCTAGTGGCAAAACTATAATAACCTTTAAACATCCTATTGCATAACGAAATTAACTTATTGCGATTAAAAACAATCCTCGTGGGATCGATATTTTACTACTTCGATAGTATTTGGTGCACTTGCCAAACGTCTATCAAGTTTTTGGCGCCGTTGCCGGGGATTGTTGATTTATTTCAATAAGGCAATTTAGTTATAATTTAGGATTTCTGCATTTTATTTTCTGTTTTTAAATTTTTTGTTACTTTTATTGGTGCAGTGCTACTAAGGTATTTTGCTGTTTATGCGAGGTTGACAAAGCAAGGACGATTTACAGTTCGATCCGGAGATAGAAAGGACTGAACGAGCCAATCGGAGAGCTGCTCGGTTGTCAAAGTCAGTCCCACCCATCGTTAAAGGGCGGTCACTTAGTCCGCCACCGTCTGAATCCTTGAAGTCTACCTCTCCTACACCAAGTATCATGGGAGACGCTGAACCGAGACCTAAGTTGGGAGACTACGGGCTAGCTACTCACCGTGGCCAGCTGACACACACCTTCCGTCCTGCCAACCCTGCTGCTTTTGACATCAAGAGCACCGTTCTGAATGGGTTGAGAGACAAACAATTCGATGGCACTGAAGCCATGAGCCCACATGAGCACTTGAGTCGGTTTGCAGAGACTTGTGAATTTTGCGTACCTCCAGCTACGGTTACTGATAGTCAGAAGAAGCTGCGGTTATTTCCGTTTACATTGACGGAAATAGCTAGAGATTGGTTGCTAACCATTCCGGGTGGTACCATTCAAACATGGGAGGAGCTCGAGCTGAGGTTCCTGGAGAAGTACTTTCCTATGTCCAAATATTGGGAAAAGAAGATGGAGATTCAAAATTTCAAGCAAGGGGAGACTGAATCTTTATATGATGCATGGGAGAGATTTACATTGATGCTGAAGAGGTGCCCCAACCATGAACTGTCTGAGAAACAATACCTCCAAATCTTCACCGAGGGCTTGATACATAACATTAGAATGTTTCTAGATGCCTCAGCTGGAGGCAGCCTTAAAAACAAGACCGATCATGAAGTCGAAGCCTTAATTGAAAGCATGGCTCAAAACGAGTACCGTGATAATGTGGAGAAGAAGAAAAGAGGAGTATATGGGGTCAGCGACACTACATCTATCCTAGCTAACCAAGCAGCCATGAACAAGCAAATCGAAGCTCTAACTAAGGAGTTCCAAGGGTTCACTTTGGCTAACAAGCAACAAGTGGCAGCTGTTAAGTGTGATCTATGTGGAGAAGGACATGCAAATGGTGAGTGTGTACCGGAAGGATTTAGTGAGGAATTCGTGAACTATGTGAACTTTCAAAGACAAAATCCTTACTACAATCCTGGGTTTAACAAGCATCCTAACTTGAGTTATTCTAACAACAACACTCTAAACCCTCTACTTCCAAATCCTCAACAACAACAACAACAACCGAGGAAGCCTTCAGCTCTTGAAGAAACAATGGTGAATTTCATGAAGATGACTCAAAGTAACTTTGAGGAGATGAAGAAGAGCCAAGAAGCTGAGAGAAAAAACAATGAAGCTTCGAGGAAGTTGCTTGAGACGCAAATCGGGCAAATGGCTAAACAGTTGGCTGAACAAAGCAAGGGAGGATTCTCAGGTAATACTAAGGATAACCCGAAAAATGAAACTTGCAATGTTATTGAACTTAGGAGCAAAAAGGTGCTCACACCTTTAGTTCCAAGAGTTAAGAAAACAGTTGATGATGTTGTGACGGAGGAGGTAGAAATAGATTGTGAAGTTGAAAAAGAATTGGAGGGAGTAGTTGAAAAAGAAAGTGATCAAGGAGAAGTTGAAAAAGAAAAGAAGGAAAAATCAGAGGGAGAAAAAAGTGAGAGATTAGTAGATGAAGACTCTATCTTGAGGAAGTCTAGGAGCCAAATTTTGAAAGATGGTGATAAACCACAAGTTGTACCGTCTTATGTAAAGCTTCCATACCCTCATCTAGCTAAGAAGAAGAAGAAAGAGGAAGGCCAATTTAAAAAGTTCATGGAACTTTTCTCACAACTCCAGGTGAATATTCCTTTTAGTGAAGCCCTTGATCAAATGCCCGTTTATGCAAAGTTTATGAAGGAGTTATTAACCGGAAGAAGAAAGCCAAAAGATGACGAGAATATAGCTCTTTCAGAAAACTGTAGTGCTATCATCCAAAACAAACTTCCACCGAAGATGAAAGATCCAGGTGCTTTTACCATTCCTTGTTCTATTGGATCGGTGAAGGTGGGTAGAGCTTTATGTGACTTAGGGGCAAGCATCAACTTGATGCCTCTATCTATGATGAAGAAGTTTGGATGTGGTCAACCAAAACCAACAAGAATGACCCTCACTTTAGCTGATCGGTCCATCTCTTATCCTTTTGGTGTTTTGGAAGATGTGCTCGTAAAGGTAAATGAGTTAGTATTTCCTGCTGACTTTGTTATCATGGATATGGCTGAAGATGATGAGACACCGCTCATCCTAGGAAGACCTTTCCTTGCAACTGGTCGTGCTTTAATTGACGTCGAATTGGGCCAACTTATGTTAAGGTTCCATAATGAACAAGTGGTGTTTAACATTTTTGAAGCCATGAAACATAGAGCTGAAAATCCCAAGTGCTACCGGATTGACGTTGTTGATGAAATCGTTGAAGACAACTCTCGCGAACCTCAACCAACACAACCTATGGAGAAAGCAATTGTAAATTCTATAGAGAATTGTGACAATGATGAAGATCTTGAGGTGAAGGAATGTGTCAAGCAATTGGAGGCAAGCAAACAAGAGGTGGCATCGGAAAAAATAGAAAAGTTACTTCTTGACAAGAATGAGGGGGCGCTTACTTTGGGTGTGGAAGAGGAAAAAAATCCTGAATTAAAAGAACTTCCTTCTCACTTAAAGTATGTCTTCTTAAGCAAAGATGCTTCTAAACCGGCAATCATCAGCAGCACTTTGACACCTTTAGAAGAAGAAAAATTGATGAGGGTGTTAAGGGAGAACGAAGGAGCGTTGGGATGGAAAATTTCTGATTTGAAGGGTATTAGTCCAGCTTATTGCATGCATAAAATTCATATGGAGGCTGAATACAAACCAGTTGTTCAACCTCAACGGAGACTGAACCCCACAATGAAGGAAGTTGTAAAGAAAGAAGTTCTGAAACTTCTAGAGGCAGGTATGAATTACCCTATCTCTGATAGCTCGTGGGTAAGTCCGGTCCATGTGGTGCCTAAGAAAGGTGGAATGACGGTGGTGGCTAATGAGAAAAATGAATTGATTCCCACCCGTACCGTCACTGGTTGGAGGATGTGCATAGATTATCGGAGGTTAAATACCGCAACAAGGAAGGATCACTTCCCGTTACCATTTATGGATCAAATGATAGAGAGGTTGGCTGGCCAAGCCTTTTATTGCTTTCTGGATGGGTATTCGGGGTATAATCAAATTGCGGTGGCTCCGGAAGATCAAGATAAGACTGCCTTCACTTGTCCGTTTGGTATCTTTGCGTATAGGAGAATGCCCTTTGGGCTGTGTAATGCGCCGGCGACCTTTCAAAGGTGTATGCTCTCCATCTTATCTGACATGATAGAGAAGAACATCGAGGTATTTATGGACGACTTTTCTGTTTTCGGTAAGTCTTTTGATCAATGTTTAGTCCACCTAGATGCCATCCTTAAAAGATGCACCGAAACTAACCTCATTTTAAATTGGGAAAAATGCCATTTCATGGTAAACGAGGGTATAGTTTTGGGGCATAAGATAAGTGCTAAAGGCATAGAGGTGGACCAAGCGAAAATAGAGGTTATAGAGAAACTCCCCCCTCCTATAAATGTTAAATGAGTGAGGAGTTTCCTGGGGCATGCTGGATTTTATCGGCGTTTCATTAAAGATTTTTCAAAAATTTCAAAGCCCCTTTGTAACCTCTGAGTCAAAGAAAATGATTTCAAATTTGATGATGAGTGCTTAAATGCTTTTTCTTTGATTAAAACCAAGTTGGTTACTGCACCAATAATCATTGCACCCGATTGGGATCTACCGTTTGAATTAATGTGTGATGCAAGTGATTACGCTGTTGGTGCAGTTTTAGGCCAACGCAAGAACAAATTTTTCCATGCAATTTATTACGCAAACAAAGTTTTGAATGAAAATCAAGTAAATTACGCTACCACTGAGAAAGAATTGCTTGCGGTAATTTTTGCCTTGGAAAAATTTCGTTCTTATCTAATCGGCTCCAAAGTCATTGTGTTTACAGATCATGCAGCCCTGAAGTACCTACTGACGAAAGGAGATTCCAAGCCTCGGCTGTTGAGGTGGATCCTTTTGTTACAAGAGTTTGATCTTGAAATTCGTGATAAAAAGGGAGTTGAGAATGTGGTGGCTGATCACCTCTCCCGGTTGGAAAATAAGGAGGTGACGAAGAAGGAAAAGGCCATCATGGCCGAGTTTTCGGATGAGCGGCTGTTCGCTGTTGAAGGGAGGCCGTGGTTCGCCGACATGGCAAACTACAAGGCTGGTAACATAGTACCAGATGACTTGAACTCGGCCCAAAAGAAGAAGTTCTTCAAGGATTCAAACCACTATCTGTGGGATGATCCTTATCTGTTTAAGGTAAGCACTGACGGGTTAATTAGACGTTGTGTTGCAGGTGAAGAAGCGAATAGTATCATGTGGCACTGCCATAGCTCAGGTTATGGGGGCCACCATAGTGGAGAAAGAACCGCTGCAAAAATCTTGCAAAGTGGCTTCTGGTGGCCCACCTTGTTCAAGGACTGCCAAGACTTTGTGCGGCGGTGTGACAAATGCCAAAGGACAGGTAACATTTCTAAGAGGAATGAGATGCCCCTAACAGGAATACTTGAAATAGAACCATTTGATTGTTGGGGCATTGATTTTATGGGGCCTTTCCCTCCCTCTTACTCTTATCTTCATATTCTAGTTTGTGTCGATTATGTTACTAAGTGGGTTGAAGCGATACCATGTGTTGCTAATGATGCCAGAACTGTTGTCAATTTTCTCCAAAAGAATATTTTCACTAGGTTTGGAACACCTAGAGTCTTGATCAGTGATGGGGGGAAGCACTTTTGCAACAACCGTCTTGAAAATGTGCTAAAAAAGTATAACATCAAGCACAAAGTTGCAACTCCCTATCACCCACAAACTAGTGGTCAAGTAGAGGTTTCAAACCGTCAGTTGAAACAGATTCTAGAGAAGACAGTTGCGTCTAATAGGAAGGATTGGTCCAAAAAGTTAGATGACGCACTGTGGGCATATAGGACAGCCTTTAAGACTCACATTGGGTTTTCACCCTATCAACTAGTCTATGGTAAGGCTTGTCATCTTCCAGTCGAGTTAGAACATAAAGCTTACTGGGCCATCAAGGCCTTAAATTTTGATCAAGTAGCTGCTGGTAAGAAAAGACTTTTGAAACTTAATGAACTTGAGGAGATGAGGCTTAGAGCGTATGAAAATGCGCTCATCTATAAAGCCAGGACTAAAAGGTATCATGACAAAAACTTAATATCTAGGGAAATTAACTCTGGACAACTAGTTTTGTTATATAATTCCAGGTTGAAGCTGTTTCCTGGAAAGCTCAAGTCGAAGTGGTCTGGACCTTTCTTGGTCAAGAGCGTGTCACCATACGGAGCTGTTGAACTAATCACGTCGGAGGGTGACAGGAGTTTCAAAGTGAATGGACAAAGAGTTAAGCCATATCTGGGTGGCGACCTACCAAAAGAAAGGGTAGGGTTGATGCTGAAGGACCTATAAAGGTCCGTAGTAGTCAAGCTAGTGACGGTAAAGAAGCGCTTTGTGGGAGGTAACCCACCTTTAGTTTTTTCGCAGGTAATAGTTCTTTTATATTTTTTTTTCTTTCTTTCGCATTTTATGGCTTTCAAAAAAATCAAAAATACAAAAATATTTTCGCTGAAACGATCAGAGGAAGAAAAATTTCAAGTCCAATACTGGGCAAAAACGCGACACGTTTTGGGCAAAACGTGCCACGTTTTTGCCACCTCTGAAGCATCTCAAAAACAAGCATTCTGTTCAGCAAAAACGTGTCACGCTGGCCAAAACGTGACACGTTTTCTGGGAACCAAAATTTTTTCAAAAGAGTGGAGCGTGTCACGTTTCGCCCAAACGTGACACGTTTATTGGGTGGTTTCAAAAATTTTTACCGTTACAAAACGAAAAACGTGACGCGTTTTTGGCCAAACGTGACACGTTTTTCTCCCCTATATATACCCTTCACACGAAAATCATCCCATTCACTTCCAAAAGTAGCCAAACTCTGTCAAAATTTTCCCAGAACCCTAACCTACGAACTTCTCAACTTTCTTCACCAAAAACCTTCAACTTTCCATCTCCAAATCACCAAGACAACCACAAAGACTACCATCAACATCATCAACCTCTCAAAATTCATCATCCTCACCTAACCTCAAAACCCTAATCTCAAACTTTCACTTTTCCTTTGACCTAACCCTAAACCTTCACCATGGTTGATACTAGAAATAAAGGAAAAGCCCCACAAGCCAAAAAACCCAAAACCACCGCCAAACGCAAACAACCGGTTAAACCCACAGCCCCACCAGCCGTACCACCCACTCTAGCTTACCGTTTCCATGACATCAAGGCCCGTGACCGCTTCAAAGAAATCAGAAGTTACCGGGTGATACCAGAGAGGGGGTTCCTACTCCCTAAATTGTTAGGCAACCCTGAGTTTGAACAAATTATCACGGCTCGAGGGTGGGACGGGCTGAATAATATGGTTTTCCAAGAGGCCAACAAGACCATGGCGCTTGAGTTTTATGCCAATGCTCGGTTCTCCGGGCGGCGGTATGAATCTTATGTGAGGGGAAAGACCATTGATTTCTCCCCTGAGGCTATCAATACCATGCTGAAGATCGTTCCCCCGGAACAATGTGATGTCAAGAGGAGAAGGGAGACATGTGCTAACTGGGACGAGGAAACGTGGGAAGAGGTGAAAGCCTTACTGTGTGTGGAGGGCGCTCAATGGCAGAAGAGCAGGAAGATGTTGCTGAAAGCTGATTTCAAGCCGGTTGCTAAGGCTTGGGCATCATTTGTGGTGCAAACATTAGAAGGTACTTCCTGTTCATCTGAGATTCCCTTATCTCGGGTGCATACTGTTGCTGCCATCATGGAGGGTAGCCCTATAAATGTTGGTGAGTTGATTGCCAACAACATTGCTGAGTTTGTCCAAGGGAACAAGAAAGCCATCCCTCACATGAGCCTCATCAACTGGCTTTGTGAGGAAGCTGACTGCGAGTGCTACATCAATGACCTCGAGACAAAGATGATGAAGCCAATCACTGATAACTATATGGAGGTCTTTCTGAAGGATTATCTGGAGCGCATGCAGCAGTTGGGAGCTGAGGAGGAAGCAGGCCCTCAGCCTCAGCCACAACCACAACAGCCCCCGCCTCAGCCAGAGTTGGTGTCGGGAGAAGGAAGCAGCCAACAAGGTGCCCATGCACCTCTTCATCCCATGATGCTGGACTACATGTTCGGCCACTGCAACTGGATGAATGAGGTGTCAGACCAAGAGTATTGGAACCGTCCTAGGTTCGGGCCAGAGCTTACTGAGGCAGTCTGCCTCAACAGGAGAGCGATTACTGGGTCTTTTGACCGTTTTGATGGGTCCGAGGAGGCGATGGACCAATACTTTGATGTCACCAGAGGTCGTGCCCAAGCAAGAGAGCAGGAGATTAGGGCAGACTTTGCTGCTGGTGGTGCGAGGTCAAGGTCGCATTTTGGCGAAGACACCTATGAGGAGCAGAACCCGAGCACATGGATTGACCCAAACTTGATGCAGGATTGATGGGCTACTGATGGCTCATCTATTATTAGTATTATTTTTTTCTGTTTGTTTCAGCAGTTTTCCTTTCATTTTGATGTACTTTTTCATTTTATTTTCGAACAATTTGAAGTTTAATCAGTTGTAACCCCCTGTGATGTAATTGGGCCTGAACTTGTTTATTACTGATGAATTTATGTGTTTTATTGACCTTTTACAGTTTAGTAACAAATGTGTGCTCAAGTGATTTTTCCGAAAGTTCATAAGGAGGAGTGACTTGAATAAAAGGCGAAGTGTACGGCAGTGCTAGGTAGTCACAACTCCCAGATATCATAACTGTAAGGTTCATGGCCAAATTTTATTTTTTCAATTTACTTATATAGAGTGTTCCATGCATCTACATTTCTAGAACTTGCATTGTTTCTTTTCTGTCGATTGGTTTATGTCAAATACACACTGAGGCAAAAGTGCTTGGTCCTGTGAGCCTTTTGAAGCCTACCCTGATTACATTGCATTCATCCTTTTCTTAAACAAGTTGAGTCGGTAGGAGAGAACCTTTTGTTCGGTGACAAACTACATTACAAACTTAGAGACTTGTAGGATTTATCCCATAATGTTTTTCTGAGTTAGGCATGATAGAATGTTGCTAAGGATTAAGTTTGGGGTTGCTTTTGGAATTTGCAACCAATTAAGTTTGGGGTGGGGGAACTAGAGAACAATACAAAAGAAAAAAAAAAAGAGAGAAAAAAAATAATAATATACATACACTCTAAAAAAAAAGGTGTATAAAAAAAAAAGAGAATTAAAAAGGGACAAAGACATTTAAAATCCGAGTAACTTCAAACTCGAGTGTCCCTATGTTGAATAATGTTCTCTAGCCCCATTTTCTGACTAAGAATTGTGTTACATAGGTGAAAGATGATTGAATTATGTTCTAACTGACGTAGGAGTGCCTAACTCGCATTTTGTGTAGCCTACTTATCCAAATATCATCCCACCTTCACCTAAGCCCCGTTATAACCCTTAAAGACCTCAAAGTGTGTATTGATATTGACTTTAATTGACGTTTAGAAACTTTTCAAGCGTATGGTAATATGTAGCTTTGCATGTGATTGAGTGTGAACCCTATTCATTTTGTGCGTGGAGTTGTGAATTGGTGGATGCATTCAAGTCAAACTGGCTCGCCTTTAGCTAGTAAGGAGATGAACTTTTTGGATTACCATCACTTGAGCAGGTACTTGTTATTTTACTGTCAACTATCAATTTTGCATGTAAATTCCTTGGGGACAAGGAATGGTTTAAGTTTGGGGTTGTGATGACATGCTGTCATTACGTAATTTTTATGTATATTTTATCATTTTATGGAGTCACAAAGCAACTTAAGCAGCAAGAAACGCATGAAAAGCAAGAAAAAGCAAGAAAACTGAAGAATGGTGCAAGTCACAAAAACGTGTCACACTTGCTAAAAAAACGTGACACGTTTTCACAAGTCAGAGAGCATGTTTTGAGAAGAAAGAAGAACGTGTCACGTTGGCAAAAACGTGACACGTTTTGTGAAACCCTAATTTGGTTACTTGCTACTGAAGGAGAAAACGTGACACGTTTTACTTAAAACGTGACACGTTTTGGGCGAATTTCTGGGCCTATTTAATCTGAAGTCTTTTCCGAAAACAAGGGTTACGAATCTTGGAGAGCAAACTGCGATTTGGACATCAAGGTGACTGCAAGGAGGACGATTTCTTCATCCTTTTACCAGTTACATGTATGTTTTAATGATTCAATTGATTATGCTATTTGTAAACATTGTTATGAGTAACTAAATCTCTTAGAGATTGGATCCGAGATGATTCTGTGTAAACCCTAGTTGATCTTATGTTGCTGTGATGAAACTCTATTCCATATTAATGATTATTTAAGTCTTTATTCAATTCAATTGTTCTTAATGCTTTTTATATCCTGATCAAATATAAATATGTTTTCGTGAGAATGAATGACTACTAACCCTAGCTTTCAACTTAGACTTAATTGAATTGTTCTAATAAACATGGTTAGTCTAGGAATGGATAATCGTTTATTAGTGATATTAGGTTAACGTGCTTAAACCTTCGAGAATTATTAGACCACCTAAGGAATTAGGGGCTGTAGTTTAAGAAGAGGGTCCTAACTCAAGGGATTGATTAGGGCTATTTTGTTAACTATCGTGGGACTTAAAGAACCATTAATAGGAATAGAGTACAGTAACCACTTAGGGGAAACATAGAGGATTCGACGATCCGATCTCATCTCTCTCCATATTTTCTAAACAAACTTTATCATTTTGTTATTTTTGTTATTAAAACAAACAAATCTACCGCCTAGTGGCAAAACTATAATAACCTTTAAACATCCTATTGCATAACGAAATTAACTTATTGCGATTAAAAACAATCCTCGTGGGATCGATATTTTACTACTTCGATAGTATTTGGTACACTTGCCAAACGTCTATCAATTATCTAAGTTGTTGATGAGCAATGTTTGCGACTTTGGATATGAGAGAATAGCCTTGTTCGCGTATATATCAGTTATATGTATGTCTGTTTCTTCAAGTCTTCATCCCTATTTATAGAGAATTTGAGAGACGTTGGAAACTGCCAGCTCATCACTTTTTCTTGACCGAAGTTGATTTCACACCAATGATCCTTTGCCTGATTTGAGGATTGTAATATGAAATCAAATTCAAATCCATTCCAGCAAATATGGAAAAGTCTCTGCTGTTGTTGCTGTTATCCTTGTCGTGTATAGAAGACACTGTGCAGAGTTGGTGGTTGCAGGGACAAGCGTAGACATAGTGGTTGTACTTTTCGTACATTGTACATTGTCAACGATCCTTTGCTTCTGAAGAATCTTTGCTTCTGATAAATCTACCTCTGGAAAACTGGCTTCTGATGACGTCATCTTCAGGAGCTCTTTCTTCAGACGCACTTTGCATCTGACTTTCCAGGAGCGCTTTTATTCAGATGCTCTCCAGGCTTCAGTCTTAATTTCTTTTGCTCTTAAATTCATTCAGTCAGAACCTCTTGTAAATAAATCTTTGTTAATGGTCCTGTACACTTGAATAAACTTTTAGCAATATCCAATTGATAATTTTAATACCTTGTTATCATCAAAACTTAAGTGGTATACTTGTGAAACACCCTTTGTTCCAACAGACTCAACACCTGATAATTCACCAGAGTAGTTGAAGTTGGATGAGATGGTGATACAATGAGGTTTGTAGACTCAGGACCTACTTGTTCACCTATAACCTCTTCATCAGCAGTGTAACACCCCGATTTCCCAACATAATTAAATATACGTAAAATCAGAGTTTTCATCACAAAACGGAATGTTACACTAATTTTCAAAAATTCATAAATAGAAAATATACTATTTATTCAACAACATAAATTAATCTCGTAATATTTTGCAGCGGAAAAGTCTTTTTTAAAATATAATCAACTTCAACAAAATCTTGGCACAAAGGCCCCAACATAAATAATCATTTCAATAATCCTCTTAATAATAAATAAATGTTCCAACAATATAGTTCCAAAATTGATACATAAGGAAATGAAGAATGTAAACAGCAGAATCCCCATCCCGTTACGTCTCAGAGCCTAGGACACAAGAGCCAGTAATCTAACTAGCCTTCGTTACCTGCACTTGCCCACGAGGCGGCAATTCCAGCAGAAGAGGTGAGAAACACATTCAATAATAATAATATATAATTCATCAAATCGATGAAACAACAACAAATTATACCACAAGTATCAACAAGTTCATATATATATATATATATATATATATATATATATATATATATATAAAGCAACAACAACGTTATCAACATCAACGACATTTAGCAAGATACAACAACAATAAACAATCAACAACAACAATATCAACAACATCAACAAATCATCACATATAACGAAAACATCTCAAACATTCACAAGTATATCATAACATCACAAATACTTCAACACGTCATAAATACATCAACAAGTCACAATTACACCATCACGAATACATCATCACTTTGCAAATTACATCATCACTTCACAATTACATCATCACTTCACAAACGACACGACACGACTATGCAACACTTAGACCTCATGCATGTGGTACCATCAAGGCATTAAGCCCCCATCGCTAAGGTCAAATAGGACCTGTCAGGCATTAAGCCCCCATCGCTAAGGTCAAATAGGACCTGTCAGGCATTAAGCCCCCATCGCTAAGGTCATAGAGGACCTGTCAGGCATTAAGCCCCCATCGCTGACTATGCTATGCAACGACACGACTCAAATGCAACGACACGAGTAAAGACTCAACAATGCACATCTTTAGATGACTCGACAAATACACATCTTTAAATAGCATCATCAACAAATATCACATATTTAAATATGACATCTTTGTATAGCACATATTAAAGTCACACATCTACAAACAACACATCTTGATATAACACATATTTAAATCACACATCTCCGGAAAGCACATATACATTAATCAACTACATCCATATCAAACCAAAACATTCTTCAAAAATAAAGCAAGTTGATCAATAAAACATAAGCCAAATACTCATAAAACACTCCGACTAAATCCTTAATACTTAAGTTTGAAGTTGGGAAACCAACCATAAGTTTTGGACTAACTTGGGATTAGTTAAGCTAAGTTTTCTTAAAATTTTCTGAAGACCTACTTGGACTATTTTTATCATAACTCGAGATTTACAAACCATTTTCGAGTCAAACCAGTGCCATTAGAAATCTAACTCAATTATCTACAACTTTCATGTTTACACCTAAGACCAATTATGTACCAATCAATACCAGTTTTCATTTCAAATTCGGACAAAGTTGTGCTGAAATTCATAAAAATTCACTGTGACCTACGTTCAGTAATTTGACCATAACTCCAGTTCTATAAATAATTTTGATGTCCGACCAACGGCATTAGAAAGCTAACATTCATACCTACAACTTTCGTGTTTACACCAAAAGCTAGTTCGAAACAGAAACTGATGCAAAAGATGCAACAACATGAAACAGGGTATGCTGTCAAAGGTAGCTCTCGGGAAA
The DNA here is from genome assembly GCA_958299785.1 of Medicago lupulina. Classification (NCBI taxonomy): domain Eukaryota; kingdom Viridiplantae; phylum Streptophyta; class Magnoliopsida; order Fabales; family Fabaceae; genus Medicago; species Medicago lupulina. Next base: position 41,956,823 of record OY283142.1, read on the forward strand.
ACTCTATTTTTCACTCAAAAACCCAAATTTCATCTACCCAAATCCCAAATTTGATAGAGAACAATGTTTACAGGTTCTATATACAACATAACAATCAAAACAACACAGAAACATGCATTAAACAACACAATTCATCACATCATATCAATTATCATAAACTTTCTAAACCCTAAACCTAGAACACAATTTCATCAACAATCAAAATTATATATACATATTATTGAAGGAATCCCACCCTTACCTTAATTCAGCAAGCAAAACTCTACAACAATTGATTCCCTCTTCTCTTAGCCTCTTCTAGGGTTTTCTTCTTTCTCTCCAAAAACTCTCTTTTCTAAAGTTTTGTACGTGAAAAATGAAACAGACTTTTGTTTTTCTGTAAACTAAAACCTCTCCTTTCTCTTTCTATTTTTCCTTAACCTCCCACTTATTTCACTTAACTCCCTCCTTAATTACTATTAATTCTCATTAAACCCCATAATTTCAAGTAAATAATAATCTTACTTATTTTTATTAAACAATAAAAATAATCATATATTCACATAATCACATAAATACTATATAATAAAATAGTAACACCCCACATATTCACATAAATCATTAAAAAATCATATAAAAGATTTTAAAATCAACCAACGATAATTAAAATAAAACTAGGGCGTTACAACTCTCCCCAACTTAGAGAATTTTCGTCCTCGAAAATGTACCTCAAGCAACAATTCTTCCTGCATGTTAGTTCTCTACACAACAAACAACAATTCAGAAACAACAACAAAAGCAACATTAGAGTTGACACTCTATCCTAGGTGGCTCAACACGACTCTACTACTTGGCCGGACGGACCAACCTGCTCTGATACCAACTGTAACACCCCGATTTCCCAACATAATTAAATATACGTAAAATCAGAGTTTTCATCACAAAACGGAATGTTACACTAATTTTCAAAAATTCATAAATAGAAAATATACTATTTATTCAACAACATAAATTAATCTCGTAATATTTTGCAGCGGAAAAGTCTTTTTTAAAATATAATCAACTTCAACAAAATCTTGGCACAAAGGCCCCAACATAAATAATCATTTCAATAATCCTCTTAATAATAAATAAATGTTCCAACAATATAGTTCCAAAATTGATACATAAGGAAATGAAGAATGTAAACAGCAGAATCCCCATCCCGTTACGTATCAGAGCCTAGGACACAAGAGCCAGTAATCTAACTAGCCTTCGTTACCTGCACTTGCCCACGAGGCGGCAATTCCAGCAGAAGAGGTGAGAAACACATTCAATAATAATAATATATATTTCATCAAATCGATGAAACAACAACAAATTATACCACAAGTATCAACAAGTTCATATATGTATGTGTGTGTGTGTGTATATATATATATATATATATATATATATATATATATATAAAGCAACAACAACGTTATCAACATCAACGACATTTAGCAAGATACAACAACAATAAACAATCAACAACAACAATATCAACAACATCAACAAATCATCACATATAACGAAAACATCTCAAACATTCACAAGTATATCATAACATCACAAATACTTCAACACGTCATAAATACATCAACAAGTCACAATTACACCATCACGAATACATCATCACTTTGCAAATTACATCATCACTTCACAATTACATCATCACTTCACAAACGACACGACACGACTATGCAACACTTAGACCTCATGCATGTGGTACCATCAAGGCATTAAGCCCCCATCGCTAAGGTCAAATAGGACCTGTCAGGCATTAAGCCCCCATCGCTAAGGTCAAATATGACCTGTCAGGCATTAAGCCCCCATCGCTAAGGTCATAGAGGACCTGTCAGGCATTAAGCCCCCATCGCTGACTATGCTATGCAACGACACGACTCAAATGCAACGACACGAGTAAAGACTCAACAATGCACATCTTTAGATGACTCGACAAATACACATCTTTAAATAGCATCATCAACAAATATCACATATTTAAATATGACATCTTTGTATAGCACATATTTAAGTCACACATCTACAAACAACACATCTTGATATAACACATATTTAAATCACACATCTCCGGAAAGCACATATACATTAATCAACTACATCCATATCAAACCAAAACATTCTTCAAAAATAAAGCAAGTTGATCAATAAAACATAAGCCAAATACTCATAAAACACTCCGACTAAATCCCTAATACTTAAGTTTGAAGTTGGGAAACCAACCATAAGTTTTGGACTAACTTGGGATTAGTTAAGCTAAGTTTTCTTAAAATTTTCTGAAGACCTACTTGGACTATTTTTATCATAACTCGAGATTTACAAACCATTTTCGAGTCAAACCAGTGCCATTAGAAATCTAACTCAATTATCTACAACTTTCATGTTTACACCTAAGACCAATTATGTACCAATCAATACCAGTTTTCATTTCAAATTCGGACAAAGTTGTGCTGAAATTCATAAAAATTCACTGTGACCTACGTTCAGTAATTTGACCATAACTCAAGTTCTATAAATAATTTTGATGTCCGACCAACGGAATTAGAAAGCTAACATTCATACCTACAACTTTCGTGTATACACCAAAAGCTAGTTCGAAACAGAAACTGATGCAAAAGACGCAACAACATGAAACAGGGTATGCTGTCAAAGGTAGCTCTCGGGAAAACTCTATTTTTCACTCAAAAACCCAAATTTCATCTACCCAAATCCCAAATTTGATAGAGAACAATGTTTACAGGTTCTATATACAACATAACAATCAAAACAACACAGAAACATGCATTAAACAACACAATTCATCACATCATATCAATTATCATAAACTTTCTAAACCCTAAACCTAGAACACAATTTCATCAACAATCAAAATTATATATACATATTATTGAAGGAATCCCACCCTTACCTTAATTCAGCAAGCAAAACTCTACAGCAATTGATTCCCTCTTCTCTTAGCCTCTTCTAGGGTTTTCTTCTTTCTCTCCAAAAACTCTCTTTTCTAAAGTTTTGTACGTGAAAAATGAAACAGACTTTTGTTTTTCTATAAACTAAAACCTCTCCTTTCTCTTTCTATTTTTCCTTAACCTCCCACTTATTTCACTTAACTCCCTCCTTAATTTCTATTAATTCTAATTAAACCCCATAATTTCAAGTAAATAATAATCTCACTTATTTTTATTAAACAATAAAAATAATCATATATTCACATAATCACATAAATACTATATAATAAAATAGTGACACCCCACATATTCACATAAATCATTAAAAAATCATATAAAAGATTTTAAAATCAACCAACGATAATTAAAATAAAACTAGGGCGTTACAAGCAGGCACAAAGCTAATAGGTTCAATCAAATTCAAAAGTACTCTTGATTAGCCACCGCACTACGTCCTAAAAGGCCAAGATGGGTTAAGGGTAACTAAGGTTCTCAACTTCGACGGTCACTTGAAAATAGTATGCCAAACATGAGTACTCACACTGACAAAGTATACTTCCAAGATCCCTCCATTGAGTGGGGTTATCACATGTGCCAAAACCGAAGAGTACTCTTGGCCTGAGACTATAATACCGTCGTCCTATCTGATATTTCTCTCAAGCCCGGGTGCATGCCTTATCTCACCACTCACGAAGAAAGGAGAAAGAAGAAAACATATATACATGTATTTCCATCTTTTATTTTTGTTTTTGTTTTTTTGTTAAGCAAGTTATAGCACAAAAATTTAAACAAAGTCAAGTTAGGCTTAACCCTCAAATTAGTCCCTAGTGAAATCGCCATTTCTGTCGCGTCATTTTTCGGAGATCAATGCTATTTGATTAGCTTTTGACTCACTAAATTATTTCACGACTTTGATTTAAAAAAGATTTGAATTTGATGGGGTCCGAGGGTTGGTTATATTTAGGGAAGGTATTAGCACCCTAAATATTCGTAGTACTCTACGAGAACCTTTTGACTTTATTTTACTTTTTGTGCTATAACTTGCTTATATTTTTTTTAAAAGAAGGAATTTGAGAATAGTGATTAAAAGAAAAGAAAGAAGCCTATTATCTACATTTTTTATTGATTCGGAAGAACTAGGTCCTTTGCCTACGTACCCGTGAGGGATCAGAACCTCGTAGTTCGGGGTAAAAATTGACGTTTGATTGGTTTTGTGTTTTTTATTAGTTTTTGAAAAAAATGTTTTAAAATAAAAAGCCAAGTGGCAAATGAGAATTTGTTTGTGTTTTTTAATATTAAAGAAAGTGAACGCATGATAAAATTTAAATTGATTAATTTTTAATTTAAGACAATAAAATAAAAAGACGATCACTTGATTTAGGATCAAGGTTTGTTTATGAAAATATTTTTTGGGTTTTTGTTATTTGTATGCTTTTGTTGTTTTTTTTTGAATTTTGACTAAAGTAAAGTTAAAACTATCGGAGCAAGGAAAATAAAGCGTAGGTAACTCATGGTGGCGTTGGACCACCACGAGGACCTTTGACCTAAAATACGAAGCATGAAAAATAACGACTACACCCACACACGCACACGTGTACCTAAGCTATTACAAAAACCTATTAATACATTCTAGAGTCTGCGATAAATAAAATAAATAAATTACATTAAACCTAACTATACCTTCTAAAGTTAATACGATAAAATAAATGACGCGAAATAAAAATAAATATAAATATACATGAGTGATGATAAGCTACGAAATAATAAGCCTAAACTAGATGAGAATGCATGAGAAATAAAAGTAAGATACTAAAAAAATGCATGAAAAAAAATATAAAACAAAAATAGGAACGGGGGGTGCTAACAGTATGAAGGGGGGTGCAAAAAGCAAACAGGGTGTGAGATTGGGCTTTAGGCGCTACTGGGCTATAGAAACAAACCGAACCGGTCTGATTCAAGTGAACCGGACCGGTTCGGTACATGGTATTTATAGGGGAAAGTTGGTTTTTTCTTTCATTTTCTCAAACCCCTTCTCTCTCTTCCCTCTTCCTCTCTCTAATGCTCTCTCCTCTCTCTAGAATCCGGCTAGAAGGCCGGTTGTCTTTTCCGGCGAGCATGCCGGCTCCGGCGCGGTGGCCGGTGAGCCCTAGCGATTGCGCCGCCGCGCCAAAATGTTAAAATTGTTTTTTTTCCTGCTCTTTCTACTCGCCTTCCTTCTCTCTTTTACTTCCTACCCTCAAAATTCACAAATAGTAACCACAACGGCCTAGATCTACAAACAAATAAACGAAATAAAATTACCTCTTTTCCAATTCAGTTCAACTGTTGTCCTGGAAGAAAAAACGTTGTTTGTTTACGGTTAGATATTTAGATGTTTAATTATAGAAAATTTTATTTTGATTGAGATTAAGATTAAGTTTGTTTGTTGTTTAAAAAAAGATTAAGTTAGTTTATCAACTGAGTTCGTTTTAATTTGTTTTTAGGAGAGAAATTATAGGGGGAGTTAAAGCAAAAGACACAAAAAGATATAATTTTGATGACATGTCAAAAAATTAAGCTAAGATAAAATTGTATTTTTGATAGACATTAAGTTTCATAATTAGAGAATAGACTCTAGTTTATTTATACTACCATTATTAATTCAATGTCTCTATCCCAATTAACTATATAACCACACCCAACACTCCTTCAAAAAAAAAAAAACCACACCCAACACATGCCAAAAATTGATTTAATTCAAATAAAAATAATGATAAAATAATAATGTCAAACAATCAATAATAATAATAATAATAATAATAATAATAATAATAATAATAATAATAATATCTAATAATAATACAAATAAATTAATATTAAAAATTCGGTTTAGGCATTGTTTGTAGCTATAAATAGTCTTGCATCCATTCTAAAATTTTATTTATTTTTTTAAACTTTTGTTTTTAGCGCAGCTTATGATATCATGGTCATTGTGTCCCATTACGATTCCTGCAATTGCTTTGCAATTTATGTGAGAATTGTATAATGATCAACAAAGACCTTTGATATTAATTACAAAGTCATTTTCTTGGTTGTCTTAGGCAAATGTAATCCGAAATGCAATTCAGAATAAGGTGCAAAAGTAATAGCCATATAATTTAGATAAAGAAATCAATTCATAAAAAAGTAATATACAAATGTGCTCCATCCATATTACTATAAGTTATCATTTTTATTTTTATTTTGACAAACATAGGTTATCATTTTTGTGACCACAATCACCACTCTTTGAGACAAAAATCACCGTTTTGTCTGCCAAAAATCTGAATTAGGACCAAAATTTCATAACGTGTGAAACAGGAAGGCTAAAATCTGATTTTATAAATGAGGGGAGAGGGGTTAAAAATGCATTTAAACTTAAAAAAAAAAAAAGGGCTTCATTGCTAACCCATTTTGTTGGTCATACAAGCATGATCAAATGCCATTGATTGAAAATATAAGCTTCAACTTTGTCGTGTAGTTCTTGTTTCAAACACAACCTTTCCCACTTAATTAAACATAACTCACTCATTTTCAGTCATAAAAAGATTGTCTATTTGAATAAGATATTCAATATGAGTAACCAATAAAAAAAGAAAGATATTCATGTGCCCTTAATGTTGACAAGTGAAATCTACAGACAGTGGTGGCCCTGAGGGACGGCAGCCCAGGGTACCATTATTTTAGACGCACCAAAATTATTATTTTTACTTAGTATTTAGTACTATATAGATTTTGTTTTTAATTCGATTTCATTAATTATAATGAGAATATATTTTTATAAAACTTTGATTATAAATTAATCTTTTGCAAAAAAAATATAAAAAGAAAACTATTGAGATAATTAAAAAAATACAATTTTATTGTTTCGCTTAGGATACCAAAAATCTTAAGACATATCCTATCAGTAGAGTTTTATAGAAAGGGAATCAGAATATAAAACGGGAACTTTGGGAGTTCTTGAGTGAGTTTTGAATAGTTGAAAGGTTCTCTTTGTGTTTTTCTTTTATTTTCTATGTAATTTCGTTTTTGAATGAGATTTGATGATAATTGTTGAAACTTGTTTATTGGGTGGTAACCATGAAGACAAAAATGATTGTCAATCTAAGATGTTCAATTTGGTTTGAATTATAAATTTCTTGTTTAGTGTTAATTTATATGCGGCCACTCATCGTTTTATTTTCAATTATGATTTTAATTTTGAAGACATGATTATGCTTCATCTGTTTCTCATTATAATATTTTGTTGAGTCGTCGCATGTGTGGTACACAATATAATCTTGAGAATCATGTAAATCCAACACAACAGTAATAAAAAAAGGGTACACTATGACTAAAATAATATGACAAAAAATATTGTTTATTCGCCATTAAGAAGTTTAAAATAGAAACTTAACAATACACCACCAATATTATTAATCTCGCCGGCATAACTTTGAACTCATTTGAGTTTCAAGGTTTGGAAAGACAAATTCTACAAACAAGTTCAAATTTCAGAATTTAGTTTCACTTGAAGGAATATTTGACAATGCCAGGAATATGGATGCTCATGAAATAGTCCTCCCAGTCAATAATTTTTGGGTCAAAGTAAAATAAATCCATCTCTACTCCATTTTGTCTTGCTGCTATTTGCAACTTCTCAGCATTCATATTATCAAATCTGTGTACAAAACAAGCTCATCTCATCAAATCAATGATATAATATCTTTTGCTAATCAGTATAGTAGCTAGTAAAAATAAAATAGTCACCAAAATTTGAAAGGAATAATAATGTAAAATTCATCTCTAATTTTCTTGTCACTAAATTTTATCTTGTATAACTTACACGCCATTGAAGAACACATAGGGCCTGTAAAGTTCAACCAACCGCATCACTGTATGGACCTTCCTGCTGATATCAAACCATGTACTCTGAAAATAGCGGCAAAAAGCTGCATTCACTAGCTCTAGCCCCTGTTAAAACACATATTAATTAGTAAGCACATTTTTGTCTATGATTGTCAATAATAAATGTATTTAATTCTGCGGTGAAAACTTCGTACAGAAAACATACTAACAAAAATATAAAGAGTCTAATTTTCTTCCCTAGGTACAATTCACATGATAAAAAGCGACAACTAAATTTAATAAGTTAAGATGTACGTAAAAACCTACCACTTTTATTTATGTACTTGTCCGTTTTGCGGTTATACTATTGGATAAAAATTCAATATTTTTTAAAGATTTTCTTTTAATAGATAACTAGTTCAACCGGCACCCAAACCCTAGAATTTAATTTTGATACATTGTCAGTGTAACAAAGTTTTCTATAGTCAATAGATCACAATTAATTATATGTTAACTTAGAACGTAGTTATAATAAAAGTCTAAGTGTTGCATGAATGGAAAAATAGAAGTAATTGAGGATTAGAAATTGAATAACCTGTGAGCATAGCTCAGTTGGTAGGACAATGCAATATTATATGCAGGGGCCAGAGTTCAAACCCCGGACGCCCTACTTATTCACCTTATAAGGTGAATTCTAGCCACTAGACTACCTGACAAAAAAAGAAATTGAATAACCTTTAATGGAAGCAAGTAACGAATGTACATGTATCTTTGGAAGCTATTCATGTTTTCCAATACTGTAACTTTGCCAACTTTGATGGCTTTTCCTTCCTTGTCATAACATGGCTTTGCCGTAAAATATCTGTAGCTGTAGTCTCTGAGACTCTCATATCTTACTGGATTCCCAACAGAGGAACCCACGTGATATATGCTATCATCACATGGTTGATTTGCATGAGTCACCATGGCCACTAGCATTGCATTCACCACCATATCAGCAGGGATCTGCTTCAAATTAACACAAGTATAAGTATAAATCAATTTTGACTAGGTCTAATACACAATTTTGGTCTTTTTTTTTTTTTTTTCAATTCAAGAAGATTTAATTTAGTCCCCATTTCAAAAAAGTGTGACGTTTTGCCAATGATGTGCAAGTAAAATGCTTTTGTAACAAATGATTATGACATATAGGTAGGTATTATAGGTATTTGTCTTCTGATCTTAATTAAATTAACCAAAAATTATATTAATATTTTTTTAGTTTTTTAAAAAATTAACATGGTTTTCTGTTAGTTTAATGTAGAAGAAGATGACGTGGATAAGTAACATATATGTCCATACATTCTAGTATCATATAGACATTTGGCTTATTCATCCTGTTATAAAATTTTTACCCAAATCATGTGGATAAAATGTCACACTGTTTTTTAATAAATTAAGAAAATTACAATTGTGAATTTTATAAAAGGTGATCAAAATTGTGGATGTGTCAAAAATATGAAGACCAAAAGTGTAATAATATAAACTAATGATATATATTATTTCATTTTCGTTTAAGGAAGATAAACTAAAATCCTTCTCACCACATCAAAAACTGCCTCTAAGTCTGCAAGGAAGCATGTTAATTTTCCTTTACCATAAGCAACAATTAAACTGTCTATGGTTCTGCAAAAAGGAAGAGAGAAGAAAAAAATCTAGTTATTATCTGCTAATAATTAAAGAAAATTAAAGGAACACATAATAAAGGTGAATAAACATAATTAACTACATACAAAATTTTGGTGAATAATTTACCTTACTCCTTCGACCCAACCAGGGAAAGGTTCTTTGTAAGTGCTGGTAATAATTGTAGGACGCACAATAACAATGGATAATTTTTCCTTCATAGTTCCCACTAGCATTTCTCCCATTGCCTTTGTAAAGACATATGTGTTTGGCCAACCATATAATTTTGCTCTGAAATTTTTATTAAAATGAAACCAAACACATCAAGTTTTGTTGTTTTCTTTTTTTTGGAACAGATCAAGTTTTGTTGTTTGTTTATTGGTTATAACTATATTTTATTTAAGGGTCAAGTTAACAAATGCTCTTAAGTAGTTTATAATTTAGGGTTTTGGGTTAATGATTTAAAAATAGAAATAATTGATAAATTTTTTGTATAAAAAATTGAATTAAAAATAACTAATTTTATAAATGATTATTTTCATGTAGTTTATAGGCCAATGATGGAAAACTATAGAAGTAGATGCTAATTATAACCTTTCCATTCCCAATTCCTTCATGGCAATTTTAGTATCCTTTTCAGTAGCTCCCTCTTGTTGAAGCATGTTCAATTTCTCCTCAACTAATTTCTTTTCCTCATCAATGTCTAGTCCATGCACTCCATTTAGTGAAGCACCAAGTTGGTATGGATCCTCTACTATCAGTCCTCCTCTCTCTCCACATACGTATGCTACATTTAATCAATCAAATACATTATATTAATTAATTTCAAAAAGCATGGTGTACCTACATTGTTGTATTCTCCAAAAAAAAAAAAGTCAACTTGTCTATTAATAATTTAATATGTTTTTAAGGTATGTGTTGCAGTATTATGTTGAGCTTGGTTCGGGGTTAATCATACGTGCTAGTTGGCCTACCATGTTTTATTTCATTGGGACTAATATCACATTGTAGATATTTACGTTGAGCTTTGAATTGCGAAAAATAGTTTGTCAGAAGTGGGCCTAATATCTATCTTAAGATATAAATACTTTTCTTGCACACTTGCAGATATTACCTACACTTCACGACAATTGAAAAATTCATCTAAGCAAAAAAAAAATTGATCAAAATATTTCTCTCATCAAAATAATTTATTTTAATCATTCAATCATCATTATCTTTTATCTAAAATACATTAAAGTTACCAAAATCATTTAAGTGTCATCCGATGTTTACCATGTTGATCAAGCTCAGAAAGAAGAAAAGAAAAAGAAAAAAAACTAACAAAACCTAGAATCCGAGAGATTCTAGTAGAAAAGATGCATATTGGAATATAGGATCCTATATATTTGTTCCATCAGAAACTATCTTCAGATAAATGAGAGTTTTTCAAACAATTTTGGGATCAAATCAACCAATACATCTCATTTTCCTTAAAAGAAAAACTAACATAACTCTTTTTTTTTGTTTTTTTTTTTTGAGGGAACTCATTTATTTATTGAGATGTGCTAAATGGTACGGCATTCTTTTTTACGAAATTTGACGAACTTCCTATACCCAGCATATCTTCTTATTTATTTTACTAAAAAAATCGGTAGATTAAACTAAACAAATACTAACACTATATTAAAAATAATAACAAAAATACAGCACCCTTTTGTAGAAATAATATTAATAATAGTGATCATGTCCCTTTAATAAATTATATAGTGATCATGTCTCATACCATGGAAGATAAAGGCCATTGGATTTGCAATAAAAGGTGTTAAGAGATCAACTTATTTTTTAGAAACCGACAAAATATGTATATGGTACACAGGAGAAATCAAATAAGTGTTGAATTAGTGTTTTTACTATGCAAAGAAAAGAAATCCAATTATTGCTCATCCGTGAAATTTCGTATGCACCGTATCCGTACCATTCATCATTATCCTTATTTATATAACGTATTAAAATACAAACCTGTTGATACGTGGACAAGCACCCTGAGGTTAATGCAATTTTTGGCAAAGTTTAAGACATGCTTGACTCCAAATGTATTTAAACCCAATGCAACATCATATCTGCATGAAATAGTATAAGAGTTAAGAGATTTATTAACATTAATTAATGGTTAGTAATATAAGAATGGTTTGTTTAAGAAAATGATCTGTTTCAATATAAGAATGATATAATAAATAAAATGATCTTTTGAATGGAAAAATAATATATAAGAATGAGTGAAAAATTACAATATAAGAGAAAGTTCTTTGGCCCGATACAAAGTTTCCAAAAAAGAAAATATAATAGAATTCAAAACTTGAACACAATTTAAATTTTTAAAGATATATTGTATTCAAATATAAAACATTTATAATTGTCGGTCCGATCTTTAACCAATGCTTCTGATCTTTATAAATGTTTTAAAATATAAAACATTTATAACATATACACCAAGGCTTGTATTTTAAATGGAGAATGCTAACCAAGGCTCAAATGACATTGACTAAGCATCCACCAAAATAAATTTTCATGAAAAAATTATATATTCATTACTTGATTAAAAATAACATTCTATATTTTAAAATAAAATTTTTATTTATAAATTCTTTAAATAATGTTTTGAAGACACTAACTATTAAGATCCTAAATTCACCTCACATACTCCAAGGCTCTATATATGATCCCAAATAACTATACCTTTCATCGAAGTTAGTTGTTGCAGCTAAATTCACAATGACATCAGTTTGATTGTATAACTCTTTAAGTAGATTGGAGTCCTTCAGATTGAAATTTTCTTGGGAAACATCCCCAGGTACCATAGTCACTTTTTCTGAGATAAAGCTATTGAACTTTGCTCCATGATTTTCCTTGAGCAATTTGAACAAGTCCTTTCGCAAAATCTACATATGAAAATATAAAGTATTCTAAGTAGAGAAAAATTTGCGTAAAAAAAAAGTATTGGCGAAAAATTATTAGCTAAGCCACCCCACGTGAGGTGGGTGTGAAAATTAATGGTAAATTACAATTATTCTCAAACGCTACAATGTCTCATGAAAAAACAAAAGGAGAAAAAGAGAGGGCATAACAAACTAGATGAACCACTGCACCTTATACACATTTTTTTTTTGAAAGATTATACACAATTATATTTTGGTGGTGACCATATACACAAATTTAATAAACTTTATAATTATAACCTTTTAATGTCTATACATACCTCATTGTGCATTCTTCTAGTGGCAGATTCAGCATCCGTAGCTCTCAAAAGAAGATAAAGTTTCTTCACATTTGGTTGAACTCTTAATATCTTCTCCACAAAAACTACAATAGTACATATACACTAGAGTAAATAAACACATATTACTTTGAATTAAATACATTCAAATATTTACTTATTTGTATATGTATATGCACACAAGTAAGCTTAGAAAGAGAATTACTCTTTGCAAGGAAGCCAGCGGCACCGAGTACCAAAACATTCTTATCCTCAAGGAAGTGAGCAATGCTTCCAAATTGATCCATTGGTGGAAAAGTTAAAGTGTAGATGATGACAAAAGATATATTAAGCTAGGTTAATATTTTCAATTTTCAAGAAACTTTGATTTGGTTGTAAGTATTGTCCCAAGTGACCAAATATATATATATATATATAGAGAGAAAAATGACATAAGGCATTTATTTTGCATACTGTATGATGCATGAATGTGGTCCCATACTGTGTATCATATGCAAGTGTGTGAAAGATAAAAACTTCTACCTGCATCCTCCCAACTGTTCGTTGAGCTAACCTAACCACACTGTACAAATATTAATGCCAACATGTTGTGCTTCTGCAACACTTTGTTGACTTCATCAGCCTCAATACTTTTAGAGGTATATGAACTGTATTTCAAGAGTCGAAGGAACCACGAAAGATGCATATTGGACTAAACACTATTACTGAAAATGTGTCCTTCCTGTCTTTAACACCAAGTTGACTGGACTTGAAAATTGATTTCCCATTGTTATAGATCTTGGCCATAGCATGTTGTAGCTATAAATTTAAACCGTTTGATTTTAAAGTGATGGTCTTATTTTCTTTTTAAGTAACCTAGTGGCTAAAGTAGCTAAATTCGTACAATATATGTTTGAAGAGGCAAGAATAATTCAGGGTTTGAACTCTGACTACTAATGTCCGTGGAATTACCAAATAAGTTGTATTTAGAGACATTGTAATTTAGTGACATTATAATTTGAAGTTTCCATTTTAAATCAACATTCGAGATTGATAACACATGTAACTTGGTAATATTTGTATTTGATTGAATTTGGCTCTATTGATATTAGTTACCTAGCTATTTGGCTCTATGGAAAATCATACCATTCAGATTATGCACTAAGAAAATCAATTGTAAATGATTTCAGTTGTCGATTTATATCATATGGCTAAAACAAGTAATTTTAAGACGTATAATAACGAGTGACGTTGACGCACACTTTTATTGCATATAATCCAAATCTCTATTGAGAGACATGTTTCTTATACTGAACATTCACTCTCTTAATTTTTGTGGTTTTTTTTTTTTTGGCAAATTTATTTTTACAGGTCTTTTTTTTAAGGGTCATCATTTTTACAGGTCTTAATCAGTAATAATTATAGGTACATCTAGAGTTCAGTTTAGAGACATTCATTTGAAGGTGCTCTATGGTCTATTAATGTTGTAAGAAACTTATAAAACACTACATGATCTTCAAAATATCTAAAGACATAGAGTATAGTATTCAACTTTCTAACTAAGCACATGCTTGGCATAAAGAAAACAAGGACACGTTGTGTAAAAGAAAAGAGAAAGACACGTGGCAATGGATTAATGTAAACATAGGACATTGGTGGCAATATGCCACTTAAGGAAAGCAATGGATATTACTACTCTCATCACCGACCAATTAACATGCAACAAGCGATCATATAAGTCAAAATGTCAAATTATAATTCCCTTCTTAAATTTGACGTGTAGTTAGGGTGAACCAACATATGGGCATATTCAAATAATGCATTATTATTTCTCTCCAACTGTACACACTTATGTACATCGATTCAAGGAAAAATGCTGGCAAAATAAATAGGTCCTGCTGATCGACCAAGAATAGGACAACTATCTACAAAAAGCCATGTTTCGATTAAACCCTAATTCTTGCAAAATACTAAAATCAGTATACATTTGTAAGATTTTAAATTGTATATCCTCGACCTCACGCAAAACTTGGAACTTTTTCTCATGTAGACCCTTATTATTTAGGCATTTGTTTGGAGGTGATGGTTAGATTATAATGGTCATTCGCTTCAATGTGTCTATCATGGTCCCATGATTGACAACCATTGATTTAGAGCTACTTGACATGCTTTAATACTTGAAATTTATTTATCGTCGTCATGCTATTACGGTGTATACAAACAATCTATAATAGATATTTAATAGTTTGTATTTTATGTGTGATTCAAATTGTAATATTTTCTTGAGTGAAAGAACGTATAACATTTCATTACTACTTAAAATGTGTATAATACATCTTCGTGGATCAGTTAAAATTTGGAAACTAGTTGACAATATAGTCTTCTTAGTTAAATTATGAATGACTTCATTTGCTTATTATGTTTGTACAAATTCAACACTAAAATTTTCATATAATTGATTAAACACATAAGTTCTACAATCTTGAATAATAGCTTCAAACTTTATAGCATTGTGTTTTTTGAACACAAAACCATCTACCACCTTCTTTGAGTCAAGTTCAAAATATATAGGTTCTAAATTTAACTCAAGAAATCACAAGTAGGCACAATTATGTTCAAAATCTACCACACCTTCTTGAAACAATTATGTTTTCGCCACAACAAAAGCGCATTGCTCGTCCCAAATACAAACTCTTATATCAACCTTATTATCATGATTAGGAAAAGACATGTCAATGTTACATTTCATTGTTCCTACATACGGTTTGGTCAATTTGATATGTCATGTTGGATTACCTTGACTGCCATGAGTGTTACGGGCCTGACGTGTTGCTTCCGGCCACTCAAACAACATAGATGATGCTCACTCTAAAACAAAACATTGTGCATCAACCGTGTCATTGCACACTTTGTTATTTCTTTGTTTCCATATACTCCATAGTACATATGCAAAAGGCATTGATTCACATGTTGATATTGTTTGCAAATGAGAGAAAATGCTTGTAATTTCTAGCCCTTGATTCATCGCCGAGTTAATACTTGAGGATAACACAGAGGTGTGCCAGATATTACAGCTACTTGGACATGTGAAGGATAGGTGAATGATGACGGAACATCATGTGATATTTTTAGCTATGTTTTTAGTATTTTTCTTTGCATTTGAAGACAAATAAGATGAGAGTTAGAGGAGTTGTTGTAACACCCCGTTTTCCCAACATAAAAATTATCTCAAAGTTAGTTTCATTTTTGCAACATAACATAAATAATCACGTAAAAGAATGAAGCATGCATATTTGATGACCCCATCCCGTTACGTATCAGAGCGACCTAGACGACACAGTGAGGCAAGGCCACTCACGAAGCAACTGCACACTAAGCACGATCACCTGCACTTGCCCACAAGGCGGCAATTCCAGCAGAAGGGGTGAGATTTCATAACAAAATAATATTAATCAACATAATTTAGAATAATAATTAACATCAAACATTCTTAACATTTTTGCATAATTAAATAACAATTAGCACGTAGTCACATAATCAATCATCATCAATGGTGCATCATTTAGACACGACAATGCAACAATGCTCTTAGACTCCTTATATGCATGTGGTACCAAACTTCATCATAAGTATTAATATACTTTTAAAACGTGCGGAGGACAAAGCTCCTAATGAACGTGCGGAGGACAAAGCTCCTATCATGGTGAGGACTAAGCTCAATGTATGCTAATGCATGGACTCAAATCAAATCAACAACATATCTTAATCACTTTATCAATACGCATCCAAGAATTTGGAGCTATACAATATCTTATTCATCATATACATAGACATCATGCATCACAGTTAAATAACAGTAGCAGCACAGTCAATCATCAGAGGAAACAGAATAACACCAATTGCAATCAATGGCACAACATTCATTCATATTTTCTTAAGGCATAACAATTTACTTCATACCCAAATAACATAATCATGTCCTAACTAGCTTACAGACTGCATTAGTCATCTCCAGTAGGTCTCACTAATCCTTAGGGGTCCACTCTTAATCAATCATACGAAACAGGTCACACTAACTCTCACAAATTCCAACCTGGTAGTGCTCGCGAGGCGAGTATATCTGCTCGCTATGGCGAGTAGACCAGCTCCTCACTAAGTTATTCTGGGCTCAATTCTTGTTCACAACAAACCTAAAAGGCATCAATCATAAACAGGCTCTCAAGGCATTCAGGGATCAACTAAAGGTCAAAAGCTGCACAACTTACGTGCTATCAGGCCTAACTCGCTGGGCGAGTAAGTTAGCTCGCTAAGGCGAGCTGCCAGAAGCAACTCGCGAGGCGGGGATAAGTACTCGCCGTGGCGAGCGATGAAGCTCATCACTCGCGAGGCGAGGATCACTGCTCACCGTGGCGAGCGATGAATGTCGCCGCGGGCAGACTTGCTAAATCCTCCAAAAACTCACAAATTTCATGGTTCCAAGCCTAATACTGATTCCTGGGTTCATCCTAAACATAATCTAAGGTCTAGGAACACTTTCTACACCAAATAAACCTATTCCAACCGTTAAATCACCACTTTCTAAGGATTTGACCTAGTTTTCTCACTTTCCAATTCAACCCTAATTCATGCTAATTAATCATCAGAATCATGCTAATCAATATTACAGAATTATTAGTCTCACCCTTACCTGGTTTAGAAGCAAAATCGCAGCACACCCTCCTTCTCTTCTCACGCGTGCGTTTCTTTCTTTTCCCAAAAGGTCTGAAAGCGTTACTGACTTCTAACCTAATTTTCCTTATTTATATTGCCAACAAATCTTATCTTATTTACTCTTTCTCCCACATAACTCTCTAAAATCCAAAACTAACCCACAACTAAATATTTTATTTTCTTTTCAAATCTTATTTTATTTAACAATAAAATAAGTCTCTTAACCTTATCAAATCCACATAAATCATATCTTATCTCATAAATCAACTTAAATTATCAAAGCATACCAAAATCACACATATATTATATAAATATATTATAATCACCTAAACTCGATTTAAATAAATAATAAAACGAAAGTGGGCGTTACAACTCTCCCCCACTTAAAAGATTTTCGTCCTCGAAAATTACCTCAAGCAAATAACTCTGGATAAGACTTCAGCATCTTACTCTCAAGTTCCCACGTCAAGCTTTCACCAGTCGCCCCCGACCAAACGACTCTGACGAGAGGTATATCCTTGCCTCTCAACGTCTTCACTTTCCGATCATCAATCCTTACCGGTAAAGTCTCCACCGTAAGGTTGTCTCTAACTTGCACATTGTAACGCCCGTTTTGAACTATTTTATTTATTTAATTATTTGATTGAGTTTAGAGTCTTTTTAAATAATTTATTTGATTTATGGTGATGTGTGTTATTTTTGTGTTATATGTTGGTGTTTTAGTAGCATGTTATATTATAATATATATGTTATTTGGTGTAGAGATATTATGTTATTTGGTGTAAAAATATATGTGTTATTTGGTGTAGAAATATATATGTTATTTTGTGTAAAAATATATTGTGTTATTTGTTATAGAAATATGTTTGTTATGTAGAGATATATTTGTTATAGAAATATGTTTGTTATGTAGAGATATATTTGTTATAGAAATATATTCGTTATTTGGTTTGAAAATATATTTGTTATTTGTGTAGAAATATATATATATTATCTAGTGTAGAAATATATTTGTTTTAGAAATAATAAGATATGATGATATAATATAATATATATTTTGATGATGTGTGCTTTTATGTAGTTTTAGTATTATCTTATTTGATTTATAAGATAATATATTTAATTAAATATGGGTTGTTACATAATTTTAGAGAATTTGAGGGAAGGAGTAGAAATAAGATAAGATGAGTAAGAGAATATAAATAAGAGAATTAGGGTTAGAATTATTTAGTACGTGGTGTAACTTTTGGAGAAACCTAGAGAAAAAGAGAGGAGGCGCGAAGGAGAGAAGAAAAACCTAAGAAGAACGCAGCTTGATTCAGGAGACCAAATTAAGGTAAGGGTGAGCCTAGCTTTCATTATATTAAACTGTAATTCAATTCAATTATGATTAACAAGAGATGGATGAGTTTTTGAGAGAATTAAGAACTAGGTTAAGGTGAATGAATTAAAAGATGAAGTTGAAAGGTGAGAATTATTGAAAACTAGTTTAGGTTTCGAATTGAGTTTCTAGTCTTAAAAAGAGTGGATAATCTAGTAGGTTAATGAATAATTAATGTTCTAATGATAGGATAATCATAGGGTGATGTTTAAGGTCATGTTTTGAGGTTATTGGATCGAAAACGGAGTAGAAAAGGTTTCCCCAAGGCGAAATCGCAACTGAACTGCGATTTTGCTGTCGCTGTGCAAAACACGTTACTTGTTGTCTCAGTTTGACAAGTTTAAGTTCCGAACTGGGTTTAGGTGTCTTCATGAAAGTTGTAGATATAGATGTTAGCTTTCACTAGCCTTTGGAGTGACTCAATTTAAGCTTTTAGAACTCCAGATATGATAAAAATACTACAAAGGGGTCAACAGGCTCGTTCTCTTTTCGATTTTCTGTAACCGAAAAACTAAAATAAAAACTGAGACTTTTCTGTTCATATTTAGCTTTTGATGTCTTCACAAAAGTTGTATATAATTGAGTTATCTTTTTAATGGCTTCAGAGTGACTCAAAATTTTTTTGTGAATCTTCAGTTATGATAAAAACACTCCAAGTAGGTCTTGGAAAAAACAGCATTCTCTGTTTCACGTTCTTGTGTCTTTTTCATACATTTCTGTTCCGAACTGGGTCTTGGTGTAAACACGAAAGTTGTAGATAATTGAGTTAGCTTTCTAATGGCTCTGGAGTGACTAGAAAATTATTTGTATATTTTGAGTTATGATGAAAATAGTCCAAGTAGGTCTTGAGAAAACTTTAAGAAAACTTAGCATAACTAATCCCAAGTTAGTCCAAAGACTTAGGGTTGGTTTCCAAACTTCAAACTTAGGTATTAAGGATTTAGTTGAGGTGTTTTATGAGTATTTGGCTTATGTCTTATTTAATCAGACTTGATTACTTTTGAAGAATGTTATTGCTTATGAATTATGAATGATGAGTGCATAATGTGCTATACTTGTAAAGTTAATGTGATGATTTGATGTTGTTGATAATGATTATGAATCATATGTGCATTATGTGAACTATATTGTAATATATGTGATGCCTAAATGATGAATTTTTGATGTTGTTATATGATTGATGATTTGCTGCCATGTTGCTGTTATTATTTAATTAAAGCTGCATGAGTCGGTCTATGATGTGAGATGTTGTCCAATTTGTTGGAGTCATATGAGAAGTGTCGTGATGTCTAAGACGTAAGTGATTGAGTCTCATGCATACTCATTCAGAGATGAGGGCTTATGCCCTGGAGTTTTTACTCACCAACGACGAGGGCTTATGCCCTGGAGCTTTTGCTCACTAGCGACGAGGGCTTATGCCCTAGGAGTATATTTATGCTCAAAGCGACGAGGTCTTATGCCCTGGATTGGTACCACATGCATATAAGATGTCTAAGATGTCTAAGATGTTAGAGTTGCATAGTCGAGTTGCATTGTCGAGTCGAGTTGTTTAAGATGTTTTGTGATGATGTTCTTTGATGATGACTAAGATGTTTTGTGATGATGATTCTTTGATGATGTTTAAGATGTTTAGTGATGATATTCTTGATGTTGCTTAAGATGTTATGAGATAAATATTTGAGACGTGCTTATAATGTTAATTGTTGTTAAACTTAATTGTTGAATTATCTGTTTATTATATTGTTTGTGAATCTCACCCCTTCTGTTGGAATTGCCGCCTTGTGGGCAAGTGCAGGTAACCAAGATTAGATGCAATCGTGTGAGGCATTCCTCACTGTGTCTTAGGTGCTCTGATATGTAACGGGATGGGGAATCTTGTCAAATGCTTTTCTGTTCCTTGCATGTCAATTATAATTTTATAAAGACTAATTTTAGATGAACTTTTGAAATGTTATGAAGAGGCCTGCGTGCCAAGACTTTTAAGATTCCGCTGTAATGTTTTGAGAAGTTTAATAACTATTTTTATGATGAATGAATTGTTATTCATTTCCTTTGAGATGTTTTAAGAAAGTGATACTCCGTTTATGTGAAAACTCTGATTTAATTTACGAAATTTTTACGTTGGGAAAACGGGGTGTTACACACATCATCACTTTGGATCACATGAGATGGATCCGGAAATACTTCCGAAGTTGCGATACGTGGAAAACATCATGCAAATTTGACAGATGCGGTGGTAGTCCAACTCGGTACGCCACCGTTCCAACCCTTTCCGATATCTGATACGGACCAATAAATTTTGGAGTCAACTTCTTTGACTTCAAAGCACGTCCAACACCAGTCATAGGAGTTGTAACGCCCTCTTTAATTATTTAATTGTTTTATTAGAGGATATAGTATATAATTATATATTATATGATTTTGATGATTATGTGACGTATTTGTGACGTGTGACGTGTTATTATTTTATTGTTTAATAAAATAATATAAGTGATGTTTATATGAATAGTTATTTGGTAAATAAAAAGATTTGTTGGAAAAATAGAATTTTAAGAGATGGGGTTATATTTATAAATAAGAAGAGTTGTGAGGGTTAAGAGAGAATTAATTAAGTTGTGAGGGAGTATTTAAGAGAAGTAGGTTAAGAGGAAACATTTTAGAAACGCGTACAGACTTTGGAAAAGAGAAGAAGAACGGTTCAAGAGAGAAGAGAAGCTAGGTTCCATTTCTGCACAATTTTCCAGGTAAGGGTGAGCCTAACTTCAATAATCTTAATTGTAAATCATCTGTTCTTGATTGGCATAGAGTTTGGTGAGGATTGGGATGGGTTTGAGAATTAGGGTTTATGATGAAATTGTGATGGATTGATGTGAGATTGTGTTGTAATGCTGTAGAGACGTGTTACAGAACCTAGATTATCCCCTAGGACGACATTGCAGATGAATTAGAGGTTTGATTGGAGAGAATTGGCAGGTTTTGGTGAGTTTTGGACTGAACCCGTAGTGGTTCTGAGATCGCTCGCCTGTGGCGAGTGACTACTCGCCGTGGCGAGTAAGCCTTGACCGCTCGCGAGGCGAGCAGCGTAGCTCGCCGTGGCGAGCTTGTCCATTAAATTTTAGGACTTTGGCCCAAATGATGATGGTTTTGAGTGCCCTTATATTTATAGAGATGACCTGTGAAGTTGGTTTGGTCAAATTGGATTTAGAGAGCTTAAAAATGAGGATTTTTGGTGAAAAATGTCAAAAAGGCCGAGAGCACCCAGGATTGCTCGCCTCCAGCTCGCCCCCAACTCGCCTTTGGCGAGTGAGCTGATGCGAGTACTCGCCTGTGGCGAGCAGATCTACTCGTCGTGGCGAGTTAGTTGACCTTTGTCATGTTTTGTTGTTTTGCAAGCTGTTTCGCATAGGACGTTTAGAGGAACCCTTTGGGTAGAGTTAGTGTTGTTTTATACCCTTAGATGAGTTATGTAAAGATGATGCTGATGGTTCTATTAGGCCATTGATAAATGATGTGTTGTTGAATATAAGTGATGTATGAGTATGATGCTATTTGAATAAGATGATGCTATGTGTTGCAATGTGTATGTATAACGAGTTAATGTTCTGCCATGTATTATTATAACTGCATGTGTCAGTCTATAATTTGTAAATGACGTTTGAGACGGTGTATTAAGTTGTTAAGTGAAGAGTCCATGCATTGCATACTATGAGACGGTGGAGCTTTATGCTCAAAGCGACGGTGGAGCATTTGCTCAAAGCGACGGTGAAGCATATTAATGCTATAATCATATGGTACCACATGCATGATGTTGAGACGTTATGTATTGCATTTAGTCGAGTCAATTGTGACATATATGAGATGATGTGTAACACCCCGTTTTCCCAGCATAAAAATTTCTCAAAATAATAATCAGAGTTTCACAACTTAAGCGGAATGCTACATTTCTTAAAAATCACAATGGAATAAATAATAATTTATCCTTCAAAATATTTCAATCAAATCTTAAATCACTTCGCAGCGGAATTTATTTCAAAAATCTTAAAAACAACTTTGGCACGAAGGCCTCTACGTAAAATCTCATCAAATTCTTTAATATCATGTTCATAAAATCTCATAGTTTAATACGTAAAGAATAGAAAACATAAGCAAAGTTCCCCATCCCGTTACGTATCAGAGCACCTAGACACGTGAGGAGTCCACTCACATCAACAGCTAGTCCTGGAAATCTGCACTTGCCCACAAGGCGGCAATTCCAACAGAAGGGGTGAGATTTCACAAACATTAAACTTAAGCATATAATTCATCAATTACACTTAACTTAAAACATCAACTAATCACATAATCTTCAACAAGTACAATCATAAAACAACTCATCATAGTTCATCATATTCATCAACAGACATAATCTCAAACAACTCATCATAATCATGTATAGAAACGTCTTAGCATCATCAAATTCATCATATAGAAAACATCATCAAAATTCATCATATAGAAAACATCATCAAATTCATCATATAGAAAACATCATCGCATCATCTAGTTCATCATGTTAAACAACAAATGCATTCATAATTATTTCATCAAGACTCTTCTTCAACAACTCAACATCTTAGACACCTTAGACAACTCGACACGACTATGCAACTTCTTAACATCTTGACATCTTAACAACTTATATGCATGTGGTACCATCCAGGGCATAAGCCCCCATCGCTAAAGGTCAAATAGGACCTGTCAGGCATCAAGCCCCCATCGCTAAGGTCGTAAAAGGACCTGTCAGGCATCAAGCCCCCATCGCTGACTATGCTATGCAACAACACGACTCAATGCAACGACACGACTCAATGCAACGACATGACTCAAATACAACGACATCATCTCAATACCACAACAACAACTTCATAATTCAATATTAGATCAACCATAAAAGATTCATTAATCATAAACAACTTCATCATATAACTCATGCACAATCAATTAAAGAAAGAATTGCATATCAAATTACAAGTACTGAAATGATAATTCAATTACCAGCAATTCACATATTCATATCAAAACTCAAATCATAATCAAAACAATTCAAAATAGCACAAGTAAACAACTTAGAAAATCTGGAACAACCTAATCTCATGGTTCTAACCTTAAAACTAATTTTGATTATCATCTTATGAATTATCTAAGGTATGTGCATCAATTTTGCATCACTTAAACCGTTAAACATCATTAAACCATTAAATTCTCTCATAACCCTAATTCTCAAAAACTCTCAAAACTAATCCCTAACATGTTAGATGTAATTTCAGAGATCATACACTTAATTTTAATGTGAGTTAGTCTCACCCTTACCTTAATTCAGATGAACAAAGCTTACGAAAGAGAACAAAACTGATGAAAACACCCATATATACTGCTTCAGTGCGCGACAGTTTTCTCTTAACTCCGACCTTGTTTCGACGATCCGAACGGTGAAAAGGTAGACCCAGGTGTTGTGAACCTTGTGTCCAAAATTCGTCACGATCCAACGGTTAACGAGTGAGAAATCGCTGTTTTACTGAGGCAGATTTCAGAAAAACGGGAATTGCTTTCTCTCTTCTCTTTGGTGGCTACTTTTCTCACAAAAACTGTTTTTACTTTAAAACTATTCTAACCTAGCTTCTCCTATTTATATATCTCTTCTCCTCTATCTTATTTACTCTTATCACCAAAAACTACTCTCTTCCCTAATATCTTAATAATAATAATTCACCAAATAACAAATATATTTCTATACTAGATAACATATATATATCCACACAAAATAACATATATATTTCTACATAAAATAACAAATATATTTTCAAACCAAATATCAAATATATTTCTATAACAAATATATCTCTACATAACAAACATATTTCTATAACAAATATATCTCTACATAACAAACTTATTTCTATAACAAATATATCTTTACACCACATAACAAATATTAGCATATTTCATCAAAATATATATTATAAATCAAATAATAATACACTAAAAATACAATGAATTAATAAAATATTAAATATTAAAAGTAGGGCGTTACATGATGTTTGAGACGTTGATGTATGATGTAATGTTGTTTATGATGATGCTTATGATGATGTTATGATGTGCTACAATGTATATGTGATGAGTTGGATTTATGATTGTTAATCTTGACATTTGATTTATATATTAATATTATTGTTGTGAATCTCACCCCTTCTGTTGGAATTGCCGCCTTGTGGGCAAGTGCAGGTACCCAGTCTTAGATGCGATGATGCGAGGAGTCTGTGTGAAGTAGGGTTGCTCTGATACGTAACGGGATGGGGTCTTTTGCATAGAGTCTATTCCTTATGTATCATGTTTTCAATAAATGTTAACTTTAAGACTTAGTGATGTTGAAACATTAATACTTGAGACGTTTTGTTGGCTCTTAAGCCAAGACTATTTATGAGATGAGACTTTTGAATTCCGCTGCTTAATTGAATATTTTTGTAATTTGATAAATATTATCTAAGTTGTTTTTAAAGAAGAAATGTGACACTCCTTTGAGAAGTACTCTGATTTATGTGATTTAATTAATGAAATTTTTAAGACGGGAAATTGGGGTGTTACAGGAGTGACCCTCAAAAACACGTGGTCTCCCTCCTGAAACTCAAGATCTTTCCTTCGCTTATCATGGTAACTCTTTTGTCGACTCTGCGACGCTTTCATCTTCTCTTGAATCATCTTAACTTTTTCAGTGGTTTGCTGAACAATCTCCGGTCCTAAGACCACTCTTTCACCTGACTCAAACCAACACAATGGAGTTCTGCACCTCCGACCATACAAAGCCTCAAAAGGTGTCATTCCAATACTAGAATGATAACTATTATTGTATGTGAACTCGATTAACGGAAGATGACTATCCCAAGTTCCGCCTTGCTCAAGAACACAAACTCTCAACAAATCCTCAAGCGACTGAATTGTCCTCTCCGACTGACCATCCGTCTGCGGATGATACGCCGAACTCAACCTCAACTTAGAACCCAAGGCCTCTTGCAAACTTTTCCAAAATCTAGAAGTAAATCTTGGATCCCTATCTGATACAATGCTCGAAGGAACACCATGCAATCTCACAATCTCCTTGATATAAATCTCTGCCAACTGGGCAACAGGAAAACTAATATTAATCGGTAGAAAATGAGCCGACTTCGTCAATCTGTCAACTATCACCCAAATGGCGTCATTCCCTCTTGGAGTATTCGGCAAACTAGTCACAAAATCCATGGATATACTATCCCATTTCCACTCTGGCACATCTAAAGATACCATCATGCCAGCCGGTTTCTGATGCTCAATCTTCGACTTCTGACACACTAAACAAGAATACACAAACTGTGCCACATCTCGCTTCAATCCAGACCACCAAAACAACTTCTTCAAATCATGATACATCTTCGTAGCTCCCGGATGAATACTCAAGCTACTTCTGTGACTCTCTTCAAGAATCATCTTCTTAATCTCTTCATTGTCCGGAATGCAAATCCTACCTCGGAATCTCAGCACTCCTTGGTCATCGACTTGAAAATCACTATCTTCAGTCTGATTACCAGCAACTAATAAGTCCACAAATTTGACATCTTCTTTCTGCGCCTCTCTTATACTCATCAAGAAGTCACTATCAATCTTCAGCATTCCCAGCTTCACACTCTGAGATGTCCTTTCACAGACCAAACTCAAATCTCTAAATTGCTCAAGTAATTCGAACTCCTTGACCATCATAGCAGACATATGCAAAGTCTTGCTACTCAAGGCATCTGCTACCACATTTGCTTTACCCGGATGATAATTCAACCCAAAATCAAAGTCCTTCAATAGTTCTAGCCATCTCCTCTGCCTCATATTCAATTCCTTCTGATCGAAAAGGTACTTCAAGCTCTTGTGATCACTGAACACTTCAAACCTCGCGCCATATAAGTAATGTCTCCACATCTTCAATACAAAAACCACAGCTGCTAATTCCAAATCATGCGTCGGGTAATTCTTCTCATGAATCCTCAACTGTCTTGAAGCATAAGCTACCACTTTACCTTCTTGCATAAGCACACCTCCCAAACCCAACTTAGACGCATCACAATACACTACAAAAGGCGCATCAGACTTTGGCAAAATCAAAACTGGAGCGGTCGTCAAACGCTTCTTCAACTCGTTGAAACTGTTCTCACAATGCACATCCCAAACAAACGCTTTACCCTTACAAGTCAACTGGGTCAATGGGAGAGCTAACTTGGAGAATCCTTCAATAAACCTTCTGTAGTAACCAGCTAAGCCCAAAAAGCTCCTAATCTTGGTAACTGA
Organism: Medicago lupulina; assembly: GCA_958299785.1. Lineage (NCBI taxonomy): Eukaryota > Viridiplantae > Streptophyta > Magnoliopsida > Fabales > Fabaceae > Medicago > Medicago lupulina. Next base: position 41,983,977 of record OY283142.1, read on the forward strand.
CTTTGGAGTTTCCCATTGCGATACGACTTCAATCTTAGACGGGTCTACTGCAATACCATCACCAGAGATAACGTGACCAAGAAAACTCACTTCTTTCAACCAGAACTCACACTTAGACAATTTGGCATAAAGCTTCTTTTCTTTCAACACTTGCAAGACAATCTTCAGATGTTCAGCATGCTCTTCCTCAGTCTTGGAGTAAATCAAAATATCATCGATAAACACAACAACAAACTGATCCAAAAATGCATGGAAGATGTGATTCATATACTCCATAAACACTCCAGGTGCATTAGTAACTCCAAAAGGCATAACCTTGTACTCATAATGGCCATAACGCGTTCTGAAAGCTGTCTTCTGCATATCTTCATCCTTTACTTTAATCTGGTGATAACCTGACCTCAAATCAATCTTGCTGAAAACACGCGCACCCACTAACTGATCCATCAAATCATCAATCCTCGGAAGTGGATACCTATTCTTGATAGTTACCTTGTTCAACTGCCGATAATCAATACATAGCCTCATACTACCATCTTTCTTCTTTACTAGCAACACTGGCGCTCCCCAAGGTGAAACACTTGGTCTAACAAATTTCTTCTCGAGTAAATCTTCCAACTGTTTCTTCAATTCAGCTAATTCGGAAGCAGACATACGATAAGGTGCCATCGACACCGGCTTAGTTCCAGGAACAAGATCTATAGAAAACTCGACTTCCCTCTCTAGAGGCACATCAGGAATTTCATCTGGGAAAACTTCAGGAAAGTCGCATACCACTTGTAATTTATCGATCACTGCTTGATTCTCTAAAGATAAGGAAGCCATCAAAGAAAACATCAACATACCATCACGTTCTAGTTGCTTCAGCTGTTTAGTAGATAAGAACTCAGCACCACTTTCCTCTTCAGCGGACGAGAAATGCACCGTCTTGCGAAAACAATTAATAAGGACGTGGTTGTACTCTAACCAATTCATACCCAGAATTACATCCATACCGCTTAAAGGTAGACAAACTAGATCCATCTCAAAATCGCGACCAAACATAGACAAAGGACAACTCAAGCATACGAGAGAAGTAGTCACCGAACCCTTAGCTGGAGTTTCGACAACCATCTCTCCATTCATATCAGACATAGCAAGACTTAAAGCAGAAACACAGTCTAAAGCAATAAAGCAATGTGTAGCACCAGTATCAATAATAGCAACTAAAGGAGTATTATTAATATAGCAAGTACCTCTGATCAAACGATCATCACTGTCTGTCTGAGTACCAGTCAGGGCAAAAACTCGACCCGTAGTAGGCGCCCTCTTCGGCTGCTTGCACTGGGAACCAATATGACCCTCTTCGTTGCAATTGAAACACACGATATCATTACGCTTGCAATCAGCTACTAAATGACCCTTCTTGCCACACCGGACACACTTCTTGATCTCTTCTGGACAAGCATTGCTCTTGTGGCCTTTCACACCACAGTTGAAACACACGATCTCAGCAGGGGTACCCTTCTTCGCAGTCTGCCTATCAACGACCATCCTCTGTTTCCCTTTATCAGCGGGAGCACTGTACGGCTTAGGACGACTCTACTGGCCCTTGGCTTTCCTCTCATTCACTACCTTGTAGTGAGCCTTTGTATCTTCCTCATAAATCCGGCAGTTGTTCACCAAATCCGGAAAAACTCTGATCTGTTAGTACCCAATCGCCCTCTTAATGTCGGGCCTCAAACCATTCTCGAACTTGATGCACTTCGAAAACTCCACAGTCTCAGCAGCATAATGCGGGTAGAACTTTGCCAACTCCACGAACTTGGCAGCATACTCAGTTACTGACATATTTCCTTGCTTCAGCTCAAGGAACTCGATCTCTTTCTTCCCGCGAACATCCTCCGGAAAGTATCTCCTCAAGAACTCTCTCCTGAAAACAGCCCAAGTCACAACAGCTCCATCTTGCTCAAGGCTAGGTAACACGCTAACCCACCAATCATCAGCTTCCTTTGACAACTGATGTGTACCAAAGCGCACTTGTTGAACTTCAGTACACTGCATCACTCTGAAGATCCTCTCAATCTCCTTAAGCCACGTCTGGGCTCCATCGGGGTCATACCCCGTTTTCCCAACATAAAAATTATCTCAAAGTTAGTTTCATTTTTGCAACATAACATAAATAATCACGTAAAAGAATGAAGCATGCATATTTGATGACCACATCCCGTTACGTATCAAAGCGACCTAGACAACACAGTGAGGCAAGGCCACTCACGAAGCAACTGCACACTAAGCACGATCACCTGCACTTGCCCACAAGGCGGCAATTCCAGCAGAAGGGGTGAGATTTCATAACAAAATAATATTAATCAACATAATTTAGAATAATAATTAACATCAAACATTCTTAACATTTTTGCATAATTAAATAACAATTAGCACGTAGTCACATAATCAATCATCATCAATGGTGCATCATTTAGACACGACAATGCAACAATGCTCTTAGACTCCTTATATGCATGTGGTACCAAACTTCATCATAAGTATTAATATACTTTTAAAACGTGCGGAGGACAAAGCTCCTAATGAACGTGCGGAGGACAAAGCTCCTATCATGGTGAGGACTAAGCTCAATGTATGCTAATGCATGGACTCAAATCAAATCAACAACATATCTTAATCACTTTATCAATATGTAACACCCCGTTTCCCAAAACAACGTAATAATAATATATTTGATCAGAGTAGTCAACAAACGGGCATGTCACATTACTTTTCAAAATTTGTTAAATAGAAAATAATACTATTTAACTTCAACAACTTTAATCTCATAAATAATTGCAGCGGAAAAGTCTTTTTTTAAAATATAATCAACTTCAACAAAATCTTGGCACAAAGGCCCCAACATAAATAATCATTTCAATAATCCTCTTAATAATAAATAAATGTTCCAACATTATAGTTCCAAAATTGATACATAAAGGAATGAAAATTCAACAATTAACTCCCACTTATTCCTCATAATTATACTTAATTCCCTTTAAACCAAATAATACTATTTTCTACCTTTTTATTAAATAAATAAAATAATCAAACAACATTTATTTGAATAAAACACAACACCATAAATCATATAATAAATTATCATCACACCAAATATCACACAATTCATACCAAGTCATATATTTCACATAAAATCATATCTAAATCATATATGTCAAATATAGTCATATAAAATCATATAAAAATACTCAAACATCAACTAAAAATAATTAAATAAAAATGGGACGTTACACAATACGCATCCAAGAATTTGGAGCTATACAATATCTTATTCATCATATACATAGACATCATGCATCACAGTTAAATAACAGTAGCAGCACAGTCAATCAATAGAGGAAACAGAATAACACCAATTGCAATCAATGGCACAACATTCATTCATATTTTCTTAAGGCATAACAATTTACTTCATACCCAAATAACATAATCATGTCCTAACTAGCTTACAGACTGCATTAGTCATCTCCAGTAGGTCTCACTAATCCTTAGGGGTCCACTCTTAATCAATCATACGAAACAGGTCACACTAACTCTCACAAATTCCAACCTGGTAGTGCTCGCGAGGCGAGTATATCTGCTCGCTATGGCGAGTAGACCAGTCCTCACTAAGTTATTCTGGGCTCAATTCTTGTTCACAACAAACCTAAAAGGCATCAATCATAAACAGGCTCTCAAGGCATTCAGGGATCAACTAAAGGTCAAAAGCTGCACAACTTACGTGCTATCAGGCCTAACTCGCTGGGCGAGTAAGTTAGCTCGCTAAGGCGAGCTGCCAGAAGCAACTCGCGAGGCGGGGATAAGTACTCGCCGTGGCGAGCGATGAAGCTCATCACTCGCGAGGCGAGGATCACTGCTCGCCGTGGCGAGCGATGAATGTCGCCACGGGCAGACTTGCTAAATCCTCCAAAAACTCACAAATTTCATGGTTCCAAGCCTAATACTGATTCCTGGGTTCATCCTAAACATAATCTAAGGTCTAGGAACACTTTCTACACCAAATAAACCTATTCCAACCGTTAAATCACCACTTTCTAAGGATTTGACCTAGTTTTCTCACTTTCCAATTCAACCCTAATTCAGGCTAATTAATCATCAGAATCATGCTAATCAATATTACATAATTATTAGTCTCACCCTTACCTGGTTTAGAAGCAAAATCGCAGCACACCCTCCTTCTCTTCTCACGCGTGCGTTTCTTTCTTTTCCCAAAAGGTCTGAAAGCGTTACTGACTTCTAACCTAATTTTCCTTATTTATACTGCCAACAAATCTTATCTTATTTACTCTTTCTCCCACATAACTCTCTAAAATCCAAAACTAACCCACAACTAAATATTTTATTTTCTTTTCAAATCTTATTTTATTTAACAATAAAATAAGTCTCTTAACCTTATCAAATCCACATAAATCATATCTTATCTCATAAATCAACTTAAATTATCAAAGCATACCAAAATCACACATATATTATATAAATATATTATAATCACCTAAACTCGATTTAAATAAATAATAAAACGAAAGTGGGCGTTACAGTTGTCAACATATATTATTGGGTCAAATACCACTTTTGGTCCTTTTAGTTTGACATAATTCCTAAGTTAGTCCTTTAAGTTTCGAAAGTTTCAATTAGGTCCTTTTAGTTTGACAGAATTCCCAAATTAGTCCTTTAAGTTTCAAAAGTTTCAAATAGGTCCTTTTAGTTTGACAAAATTCCCAAGTTAGTCCTTTGTTAGTCCTTTAAAGGACTAACTTGGGACCCAAATAGGTCCTTTTAGTTTAAGACTTAAAGGACTAATTTGGGAATTCTGTCAAACTAAAAGGACTTATTTGAAACTTTTGAAACTTAAAGGACTAATTTGGAAATTCTGTCAAACTAAAAGGACCAAATTGAAACTTTCGAAACTTAAAAGACTAACTTGGGAATTTTGTCAAACTAAACGGGCCAAAAATGGTATTTAACCTATATTATTGTTTTCACTCGATTCGTTGTGGTTCACTTTTATCCTGAATCATGCAACTCCATAGGTTTTTTGAGTGTTTTGTAGTGAGAAATCATGTCAATCGACAAATCAAGACATCACGTGAAGGATCAAGGATATGAAGTTTGAAAACCAATGGTTCTTAGAAGGTTTTTTTTAAGACAATATAAAGTGAAGAAAATTGATTTCAAGTTTTTAGGAGTTTCCAGACGGAAAAATGATCGAAAACGGGACTAAATGCGAGAAATCGCACAGGAGAGGCTGCCTGATGCGCCCCTACGACTGCATATTCACCCCTGCGCATGAGGCAGCATTTGCTACTGCCTCATGTTTAACGCCCTACTTCTATTAAAGCAAATAAAACACACGAATATAATAAATATTCAAGAAATAGTCGTCACATATTCAATAAGTATCAAATCAACATGCATAAAAAATTTCAACAAAACGTCGCAGCGGATAAATATCATACATCTCAAGATAGCCATGTCATAATCATCATAAATGCATAACCGAGTAAAACTCCAACCTCAACATATAAGTACAAATCTCAACACCAAAAGATAGTCAACATCAAACATCCAATAGCAAAACGAGTAAAGACCGACAACCTAAGATCAGAGCCCTATGCTAAAGACTCGAAACGGATAAACAGAGGAAGCTCCCGCTATCCTCAAGCAACTCACCAAGCAATCAACAAAGCTACTCCTGCACGCCGTCTACACCATATTCAAATATGGTGAGGCGGTGACCAAACAACCACTGTGGGGGGGGGGTTAGTCAATACTTTACATGAATAAGCATAATCAATTGAAAGCTTTAAAAACATCAAGTTCAATTTTCAAAAGATTAAAGCATTTGATCATTCATCAACAATAATCAATCAACATCATAAGTTCATATAATCATAACTTCAACAACATTTATAACAAGTATACAATTCACCAAGTATACAAACCAACAACTACAACAATCACCAAATCACATAATCACAACATTCACCAAATACCACCAAGCACAATGCACCAAGTCACATATTCATCTATGACACAACTCTCCAAATAATAGATGCATACAATGTTCTAGACTCCTCTAGATGCATGTGGTACCAAATCAACTCCGAGGTTGTCACCCCATGATGCAACAAACACATCATAGTCGTCACCAATAATTGAATACAAAGTATTCGTCGTCACCAATAATTGAATACAAAGTATTCGTCGTCAGCAATATGGATATGAATACATGAACATATGACTCAACAACAACAATGCATATGTTCACACAACTTCAACAATCAACACCAACATATTTCAATACATGCTTACACAATCAAATCGTCACCAATAGCATGTAAGAAAATTCACCAACAACATATATGAACATATACATATATAATTCACCAACATCGTCGTCATAATAATTCAACAAGCATCATCATGATTATTAACAAGCATCACCATAATCAACATCAAAACATAATCATGACCATTATCAACATTCATATATATATATATATATATATAATCATTCACATCAACATGTCCAAGAAAAGCCAACTTTAAAACAATTGAAGTGACTCGACCAAATCAAGTAAATATGACCAATCGCCTCAACAAGGCATATGCACCACTCCGTTACGTTCATTATAGCTTATGCATATGAGTATCCTAGGCCAAATCAAAGAAATCACACTATTAGGCATCACTCCCAAGGTGAGACACATCACCTTCTTCATCCTCTAAACAACACCACACCACCAGAGCACCGGCATCCTCAAGATGCACCTCAATGTTCTCCAAATCACTAATGATTTTGTTGAACTCCGTAAGTTGCTCCATGATGGCCTTTGACTCTACCATCTTGAATGAGTAAAACTGTTGCTTTAGGAATTGCAGATGAGCCAAAGACTTTGTCATATACAAATATTCAAACTTTGACACATCAATGTCGCAGTTGGTTCCTTTGCTACTTCTCTCAAGACTTTATCCCCAAGGCACAAGACAATGGCACTCCTGGCCTTGTCTACCATCTCGGTCTTCTCCGCTCGTGACATGGTGATCGATAAAGTACCTTCACCCTTCAAAGTTTTCTCACACTTTTGTTGTATTAGCACCACTTCCATCTTTACCTTCCATAACCCAAAATCGTTATCTCCGGTAAACTTCTCAATATCCCACTTCGAACCCATGGTACTTGATTATGCTTTAACCCTTGCCCCACGGTGGGTGCCAATTGTTGTGAATCCGATGAAAAATCACACCAATAACAACTTGATGTTTGGAGCAAGTTATAATCAAGCAACCAATATCAAATTGGATAACAACTAAACACAAGCAAAAGTAGAAAACAACGAGAGAGAAGAACAGAGAACACAAAAGAATTTGTTGACCCAGTTCACTCAAATTTTACCTAGTATGGGGGAGAGAGCAGCCCTCCGTTCCACTATAATGATGAGTAACTTTACAAAAGAGATATCAATGGGTTACAAGAATAAGTCTCCCGCCTAATTCTAGTCAAAGTCCCAATCTCTTACCGTAACCAAGAGATTCAATCCTATTAGTTTTCCCAAGGTGAATCAACCCTCAAACCCTAGTGCTTGTTGCCAAGAGACAAACTCTACACAAACCCTAGTTTTATTGTTGACTTTCTAAACCCTTGTTTCAGCCCCCTTTATCTCAAGGTTTACTCTGATACAAAGTCTATATTTATAGTAAAAGTATCTCCCATAAAATTAGAATAAATCTGGCCCAAAAATATGTTTCTGAAAAATACTGTTACGATAGTTCGGGCCCCGAATTCCTCCATTCGGGCGCCGATTTTTCACGCAACAGAATGCTCCAAAATCAGTCTAAATTCGGGCCCCGGACAACAACATTCGGGCCCCGAATTTGCAGTTTCCAGAAATCTCAATTTCTCCAATTTTGAGTCACTTTCACAACATAAAGCCTCGACTAAACATACACACAAGTCACATATGAGTTCAGTAGTGTATACATAAGCATTTCATCGGCCAACACTAACTAATTTCAAAGTTTTGCAAAGTTTGTCTCCTTTTACCACTTTTCCAGAAATTCAAGTTTTCAAAGCAAAACCAAGTTAAAGTCCATGTTTCCCATCCAAAACATTTTTACAAACCAAAACAACACTAGATAACCCTAGTCCCACCCTTTTTCCTTGATAAAAAGAGTTTTCGGAAAAATCAATGTTCTTTTCGTTTTTCAAAAGTTTGAGGTATGATTAATCAAACCAAGTTCAAATCAATTCACTTGATGTTTACATAGGGTTAGAATGCTTAATTACATTTCATTACATCAAAAGAATCAGTTTGGAATGGTCCGGATCGACCCCAAAACCCTAAAACGACAAAAATATGAGTTGATGTACTGAGCAACTCGCCATGGCCACCATTTCACTCGCCATGGCGAGTTGACACAGACACTACTCGCCTCCAACTCGCCATGAGCTCGCCATGGCGAGTTGTGACAGAATTCATCAATTCAGCTCTCGAGAAAAAACTTCATTTTCACTCTAAAACCCCATTTTTGATTCCCCAACACCTAAATTCGTTTCCAATGTTTGTCCAAACGTTTATAGACATAAAAAGACACCCAAAACCATATAAAACTTGAATAAAAAACATCATTCCATAAAAGATCACCAATTCACCCATTTTTCATAAAACTTTCAAAAACAAATCAAATTTCACCACAAATTCCATAATCACGAATACCCATAGAATGAATCATCAACAACAATATCTTATATCAACAACAACACCAATTAATCATGAATTCATCAAGAATCCAACAACAATATCATACTTCACCAATTTTGAGCAAAACACAAAGCATTCACATGTATACATCTTAAGCATGTAAATTCAACATCAACAACTCAATTATCATCAAATTCACATGCCCAAAAATTGCATTAAAATAAGCGCACGAATTTCACAAATTAAATTCACAATAATCACTTTTCACAGAATAAGATCTTAAGGGTTAAGTAGAAAAAATGACTTAAAGCTTAATTCAAGATGTACACTATCCCCCTTACCTCTTTTCTTCACAAAACTTAGTTAATCCTTCACTCCCCCTTGCTCTTAGCTTGAATCCTCTTGGATCTTCTCTCTAACCCTTTCTCTATCTCTTGCCTCCTTAGTGTTTATGTGAATGAATGAAAAGTTAATCTAGTTTCTCTCTAAGTTAAGCTTATATAGTCACCATTTAAATGTGTTAGGCTAAATCTCCTCTTAATGGGCCTAACACACTCACCCATCTAATTAGAAATGTTACTACTCACTTAACTTAGTAAAATGTCTAATAATTACCACTAGTTACCTCTAAAAGAAACTATTCACCTCAAAATACTTAAATAATGTCAATTCTAAGTTTCCTAAAATTTCCTACTCAATAAATGACCAAAATACCCTCGAGTCTGAAATGACTAAAATACTCTTCTAACGGTAAAATTCACTAATCTCAACCAAAGCTCACATAAGGATAAATAATCACATACAAGCACATATAAACACATAAAAATAATTAAAAACAAATCTAGCAAAAAATGGGGTGTTACATCATGTGCCTCTGTGCCTGCACTCATAATTGGCAGTTTGTGATGGACGAAATTGGAAAGCACACCAAATCGTAACAAGTAATAAAGTAGTAAGCTTATTGTTCTCCATAAGGATTGTGGTTCAACTTAGAAATTAGCAAAACTTATTTTATAGGGTGAAATGAAAAGAGATTTGAATAGGTTTACAAGGTTTAATTTCCCTATCCAAAGCAAGATTAGGATTGTGATTCAAATGTTTAACGACGATTAGGGAATCCTTGAATCGCCCTTTCGTCTCTGTTGGAATTAACTTAGAAAACAATCAGTTATGTGGTGTCTACTTATGATTTAAGAAACTAAATTTATAAATCCTTATTAACCCTAACAACAACATGTGCGGTAAGATAACCTAGTTAAAATTACGACATTACCGGAAGAAAGATTTAGAAATTATGAAGTTTCATACTTGATTTCATTAACTATAATTAAGAAATAAGCAACTGGAACTGCCATAAATAAAGATAAATGCTGATTGTCAATCCTACTGATTCTCTACAGATCAATTTTCAAGATTACGGATACAGATTCTCAATTGAAAAAGAATTAAGTACAGGAATGAACGAATTAAACCGGTCACAAAAAAAGCATAAATGAACGAAAAGTTTATTAATTGAATCTAACAAATAAAAAGGGGTTCATCTTAGATCCCCAATCAAAGTTGTTTAGTTGCTCATGGCAACAAACATCATAACAAAACAATAGAAAAACATACCCTAGAGAGAACAAGAGGAGGACAAAATCCTCCCTTGAAACTCTGGTGCTTGACCTTTTTCTTGAACAACTAGCTTTCTGAATTGAATAATAATAATGTGTGCAAGGTTTTCTATTTATAGCAAATGATTACTTAGGGTTTAAGAGAAGAAAACTGTGTTTTTGCACTATTTTAGCTTGATAAGCAAGATGCAAGCAATTTCTGCCCGCATCTGTGTGCTGGTGGTGAAGGGATTTAAAGAGGGGTTTTTCAAAATTTTGATCCTCTTTGCAGAACAAATCCATTGAAAACGGATCTTGATTAAATCATTAATCACAAATCAAACAAAACACATACTTAAACACTTTAAGAATTATGTGTTTACCTCTTGAAGAGCATAACCTTTGTAGCAGAATTGTTTCTAATCACGAGCAAAGCAACGTAGCGATGCCTCTACTTAGTACACACAAACAAAACTTCTCCGATGACCGGTGCTAGCCAATTCCAACAATGATTCGTAGCAGAATTGTTTCTGATCACGAGCAAAGCAACGTAGAGATGCCTCTACTCAGTCCACACGAACAAAACTTCTCTGACGACTAGTGTTAGCCAATTCCAATGGAGATTCAGAGAGAATAAGACTTAGAGAGTGGCGGCTAGGTTTCTAACTTTTAGAATTAGATTAAGCGTTTCAACTACAAACTTGTTTCAGCACAAGGGTTCTATTTATAGAACCATTTGTGTGGTCAAAAAGCCAAACACTTAAGTACATCGTACCTTAGTGCACTATATTTCACTTCAACACACTGTACCTTACAGTGGACCGTGTTCTCTATTTTCATAAATTAAATAATAAGTCATACTTAATTATTTAATTACTAATAAGTCCTACTTATTATTTTATAAATAAGTCGTACTTATTTATTTCTCTCATCTATCTATCCTTTGTGTGTGATCATGTAGGTTCCCGTAACGTTGGCAATAATATTAAATCACATATTTAAAATTATAAACAGTGAGAGGTATCTAGCAACACATCACTGCTACCTATGTGACGAAAATGTCATGTGATCTAACGAAACTTTTCTAATGATTATGTGTACAATTACTATTTTTCCTTCATGTCTATATTGAACACAAGGCATAATATGTCACCCTTGAATAGTTCAATATTGGGCCCGTAGACATTTCTCATGTTATGTAGGAGGGATAAATTCCATCTAGGTCACTCATTTCCCTCAGCATGATTCGCAGAGTATCCATCAACCAACTTTATAGTCATCCTGTTACAAACAACGTTTTATGGGTGATAAAGCACTCGTCTCCAACATCTGCAGTACATAGTGGTTTCAGGTCAAAGGGTGGAATACATCACTATCACTATGAGAATATCCTATGACACTTTTCATAACTTTTACTATGTAGTATTCTCATGACGGGTCAATCCAATATACATATTATTCCTAATATTTATATCTATGTGAAGAGTTGATAACTCTTTATTCATGATATGTGAAATGTGATCATCAATCTATCCACATAATAGCTTGTATGCTTTAATGATATACCACTTCACAATAAAGCTTGACTACAGATACTTTAATAATAGTGTCCTTATGTTTAATGGGGTGTCACAATTAACTTATACTTAATGTTCCGTTAAATGGACTAACTATTTTAGGGACTTTATCATTTTGAAACAAAACAAAATTAACAAATAAATGTTTTGTTATTATATATATTCACAATATATATTTTTATCAATATCATGATACACTATTAAGTGATTAAAATTAAGTTTAATTAACTTGGATAAAATTTATTGGGAGCTTACAAACCCCACCTTATGGACTAAGACTTAGGGTGAGCTTGAAAACCTTAGACTCAGAAGTCAACTTGTTAATTAGATTAATAACAATTGTTTCAAATACTTATGTTTGTCAAAATCAAAAAGGGGGAGATTATTGGCACAAAATTGGTTTGTATAATTCCTCTAAAGGTTTTGATGATAACAAAGTATTAAAGAATAATCAGATATGCTAATATTTGTTAAAGTGTTCATGCCATAAATTAAAATTTAACAAGGTATGGACATGTATAAGAGCATCAAAAGCACAAGAGAGGCTCAATGACTATAGTAGAAGATCTGAAGAAAGGTCAACCAGAAGTCAACACCTTAGATTAGAAGAAAATATGTTACTCAGAAGTTGAAGATCCTCATCACACTTTGAAGACCATCAGATTTTGAAGACCTCCAGACTCTAAAGTATAGATGATTTTGAGGGGCCCATGCACCACGTTAGATTTGTCCTCTTCTGTAGTTGTGTTTATCAATGTCTGATATTACATTTTGTCTTCTTCTGGCCCATGTAGTTACAAACAAAGTACTTCAAGGACAAAGAGAATGAACAAATAATTCCAGTTTCACCAAAGGATTTTCAAATGTCAAATTAACGACATTGTCCATATCAGGCAAAGACCCAACATTTTTGATTTGAAGCTTCTCAACGACTCTTAATGCATTGTATTGTTTACACCTCTAATTGTATATCAACTGTAATAACAAATCTTATTTATTTGTAAACCTTTAGAAGCCTCTTGCTTGTGTGCTTGAACATTGGAAATCTCTTTTAGTTGTGATTGAGCATTGTAAGTCTCTTACTAGTATGCTTGAGCATTTTGAAGTCTCTTGGAAATGTCCTTGAGCAATTGTAATCTAGTGTGGTTATAGTGAAATCTTTTGGAAGTGCAAGGGGACTAGACTACTCCTGGTTTATGGGAGGAACCAGTGTAAATTTTCTTGTGTCTACTCTCTCTCTCTCTCTCTCTCTCTCTCTCACACACACACACACACACACACTTTATCTTTATGTTTGTTTTATCCGTTGCAATCAGACTCGGAATTCATCATACTCTGACCAGTTCAAAAACACTTAGAAAAGTTTAGAAAAAACCAGGAGAATTCAATCCCCCTTCATGTGTTTTTCTCACCTTCACACTCTTCTAACTTGAAGGATACAATGCTTAGTGTAAATATTTTTCTTAGAAGATTTTGCTAAAATTTCAGAGTGTGACAAATGTAACATGAAGGTTAGTAACTTGTTGTGTCTCTGTAGCATGCACATGATATCTAAAGATTTTGGTAATAAAACATGTCATTCACTTTTGAACATTAATGCATATTAATTCACATTTAGCCTCTCAAGCTATATTATGATGCAAGTATAAGCCAATTTAGCCATTTTTTATAAAACAGAGAAGCACAACAATTATGAGATTGAGTGTACACAAAGCTAGCTGTGTAACATTTTTAAAGAACAAATAACATATCATATCATATGATATTTTTAAAGAAAGTTCATGATAAATTAACTACATTCAATTTAAAAAATATTAATAAAAACACACAACTAATTTAAGTATAAACAATAAATAGTCTTTTTTTTAAAAAAATAAATTAAAAAAATTTGTTTGATAAACAATACATCATGGACTAGCTGGTAATCCATGAACTAAGTTTTTAAATTTAACCAATTAAAAAAAGACAGTAACCACTTACATAAGTAAAACCACTCACTTATACTTAAAAAAAATCACTCACTTATAGAGAGTGAAAGTCAATTGAAAGAGGAATATCTTGAAATTGAAAGATGAAAAATAGGAATCAAGAATGAAGTTGCAATGTAGAGAAAGAAGAGATCATGGGTGACCAAATAGATGGAAAGCAGATAAAAAAATAAGTGAGGAAGAGATAAAACATTTATGATTTTTGAAATAATAGATTATGTGTTTTCGTATTGAGATTTGACAGGACTCACATAATTGTAAGTATGCTTTTCTATTGAGACTTGACAAGACTTTCATAATTGTAAGTCTGCTTTTTGCTGAGATATTACATAACTATCATAATTTTAAGTCCACTATGTATTTTGTTTCCCATCTCAAACTATTTTGCACTACTTTTCATCATGCTTATTCTTCGGGTTTTAGATAACATGCACACCGCGATTTTGGTTGTTACTAATTTTCAAGATTGATTTTACGATTGATCGAAATATCATCAGTTTTTACTTAGTGTTTATAAGGTCTTTGGAATAAAAGTTAAGTAAAGCAAATATGCAAGTCTTTCTTGACGGTCTTTCAAAACAATTACCTCACTCAAGTAAGACTTGCATATTTGCTTTTCTTACGTTTTATTTCAAAGACCTTATAAACAATACTATGTAAAAACTAATGATCTTTCGATCAATCTTAAAATCAATCCTAAAAATTAGTAACAATCAAAATCGTGGTGTACATGATATTTAAAACCCTAAAGAATAAGCATGGTGATAAGTAGTGCAAAATAGTGGGGGATGGGAAATAGAATACAATGGACTTAAATTATGATAGTTATGTCAAATCTCAGTAAAAAGCAGACTTACAATTATATGAGTCTTGTGAAATCTCAATACAAAAGCAGACTTACAATTATGAGAGTCCTATCAAATCTCAATACAAATGGAGACAATCTATCGTTTCAAAAATCAAACATGGTTTATCTCTTCCTCAATTCATTTTTTTTTACCTTTGTCACACACTACAAATCTACTCTCTCCTTCTTTTCATCTATCTGGTCACCCATCACCTCTTCTTTCTCCACATTGGAACTTCATTCTTGAATCCTATTTTTCGTCTTTCAATTTTCAGATATTCCTCTTTCAATTGACTTTCACTCTCTATAAGTCAGTGGTTTTTTTTTTGAAAGTATAAGTGAGTGGTTTTACTTATGTAAGTGTTTACTGTCTTTTTTTAATTGGTTAGATTTAAAAACTTAGCTCATGGATTACCAGCTAGTCCATGATGTATTGTTTCTCAAACAAAAATTTTTAATTGATTTTTTTTAAAAAATAAGACTATTTATTGTTTATATTTAAATTAGTTGTGTGTTTTGCTTAATATTTTATGAGAGAGATAAAGTGGCGATCAAATTACTGTTCATCATCAACCTTGTTTACCTTCATCATGTAACCTTTAACTTAGCACCGTCTTTGGTTTTTCTTATTTGACCCAACATGCAACATGTTATCATCCCATTGTCATGTCACTCAGATCCAGTTTCAGATTCACAAAAAAACACAAGATCAAGCCAACCTAGAGAAAGCTAACCCTAAAACAAGCTCTAAAAATAACACCATCAATCTGGTTATACCTTGGTCATGCTTACAAGATAACACAAAAAAAACCAAAATATGACAATAAAAATAACTCAAACAAACCCTAGGTAACCCAAAACTTTTGCACAGGTTGTTTTTAACCTTTATGATATCCCTTCATCACAGTTACCTCAACCAATCCTTAAAGGTGATATCCTTTCTATAGCCATTCCATAAGAGGAATATGTAGTTGGTATGGAAGCTTGAAATTATAATCCCATGCTAGGATAATATGGCCAAAAGATGCAACCCTTCTCACTGGTTATGCTTTGTGCATCTGTTTGTCATCTATGTACACTGCAAGCAAATTGGACTTCATGTGGAAATTTGTAAGTTAGTAAATAAGGACTTTATGCAAGAAAATGTTGAACCAACAAGAAAATTCATAAAGGAACAAAAAAAAGGTGCATATCCAAGTTAGGGATGGAAGAAAGGGTCAGGGAAGGATGTAGTGGATCCAATAGTAGTGAAAAATGCAGAAGTGAATGGTGAGACTAATGCTAGAAACAATAAAGAGAATGGTCATGTGGAGTTTCAAGGTGTTGGCCCTAGTGGAACTAAAGCCGTGAATTTACCAAAACAACATAAAATATTTTATGCTTTAATTAATATAGATGAATAAGTTTATCCAGAAGATGTCATGAGAGATCAAGACAAGCAACTGAAAGATGAAATCAATAAGGAGCTAGGTAAAATAAGAGTTGAAGCATTATAACAGAAAGAAAGAACTTAGGACACAAAATTTGTTAATGCTACTCAGTTTCAATAAGGTCACATGTAAGAAGGATAAGGTGAGGAAAGTGGTTCAAAACAAGTTACTCCTTTTAGAGTTCAAAATGATATGGATTTCCTGAATCAATCTTGGAAAAACATAGTGGAAAATGAGGCTAGATTGCTGCAAGAACCAAAGAAGGAACATGATTTAGATGCTCAACAACAAGTTTTCCATGATGACTTTCAATTAGTTACATCAAAGAAGCAGAAAAAATTAGCAAGCAGAATTTGAATAGAGAATTTTATCAAACAAGATCTAGAAAGGTGATCGTACCTGATCAGAAGGTGACTGTCGGTGCTTTGAATGAGGTGATCATGAGGTGGTGAAAAGCTTTAGAATACTCTTGGGAACAGAGAGGGGGGGGGGCGGTGTACCTGCAGTTGCTCCGACGCTTAAGTCAGTAGAGATCAGAGTGTGAGGGTTTAGAGAGTAAGAAATGTTCTACCTTGGGGACTGCATTGAGTCCCCTATTTATAGAGGTGGAGAGCTACAAATTTGTTGTAATGACACACCCAGCTCTGGCGGTTACGAAATCGTGGGAAGTGTAACCGCTAGAGAGTTTATTGCGGGAACGTGCAAAGAGACGTTGGGGTTCGTTTGAATCAGTCTCGTTTGCTCCATGCACCCCCTTCGCGGGGAAGAGAGGTACCGCAAGTAATATTGCCAAACGTAGTGTTTGGGCCTTAGATTATATTAGGCCTAAGTAAATGGGCCAAGAGTCCTTTTGGCCGGTCCAGAACAGTAGCCCCCCAAGTTGTTGCTCTTGATAAAGAGTAATGACTTAAGGGCGGGCATATTTTGATGCTTATGGACAGCTAGGAAAGGAATGTCGTCGACAAGGTCAAGCAGACAAGCTATATGAGATCACCCCAGTTTTGGGACTGTTAGTCTTTGGTGGTCGCAATATTGTGTGGTAGGATTTGAGCGGACACGTAAGAAGCTTGTGTTCGTTATCCTATAACAATTATTGTTCCCATCCAGACAAGTCCGCCTTTCAAGTGGTATGTGTTTGATATGCGGATGCTCGGTTTCTTTGGTTGGATTAAAAGATTCCCTCGTCAGAGAATTTGGTCGATTGTCATTCCTGCATTTAATGCCCACGTCTCGAGGGAAAGGTTGAGGAGACATGACCTTTGGTTTCTGACTGACACGTGTAAAGGCTATTGTGGTACTTAAGTACCTATAACTTTGGAGTGTCTTCTTGGTTTGTGTTTCCAAGATGTCATCAACAACGTTGATTTAATCTTGACGTTTGGACAACCACTGCTAACCATAAGGACCCTTGGATGAAAGGTTTGATTAGATCTAAACCGTGAGTTTGTCACTTCGGTGTGGAGCTGTAGGTGACGGGCTGTAGTGGAATGCGGCTTAGTGGTTCCTGAAAGGTTTGTGACACGAGGAATCAACTTACATCAGCGGTTACTCCTGATTATCTGCACGTTACCCACGTAGAGGCAACATTAAAACAGAAGGGGTGAGATTTCACATTCAATAATAATAAGCAACAATTCATGTAGAGAATTAATCAAAACAAAACAATCAACAATTCATCTTTAAGAATACTTCACACAATGCCAACAACAATTATCATTTAACTTCATTCAAATAATGCAGCAGCAACATCAACAATGCAACAACAACGACTCGACAATGCAACAACGACTACTCAACAAAATGCAGCATAATTATGCATGTAGTACCAACAGAACTACAACTCCCTTCACTAAAGTCATAATTCGACTTGTCAGGCTACAACCCCCTTCGCTAAAGTCATATTCGACTTGTCAAGCTACAACCCCCTTCGCTAAAGTCATATTCGACTTGTCAGGCTACAACCCCATTCGCTTGACAATGCTTATGCAATGACACAACTTAAATACAACGACATCAACATCATAAATTCATATTAAATCAACCACAAAAGATTTGCACATCAACTCAAAGCCACTAAAAAGATAAATCAGCTATCAACAATTTTCATGTTTATGAAAAAATCCAAGTCAAAACAGAAAAGTGAAAAAGACACAAGAACGTGAAACATGCAGTCTGCTACTGAACAATTCGCTAGGCGAGCTCAACTACTCGCTGTGGCGAGCAACGACGTCTACTCGCTAGGCGGGAAAACATTCGCTGTGGCGAGTTGGGATCTACTCGCCGAGCGACTAAAAACACTCTCTGTGGCAAGTTGGGAACTACTCGCTAGGCGACCAAGTACACTCGCTGGGCGAGCGATGACATCTGCTCGCTAGGCGAGTTTGAGCACTTGCTGTGGCGAGCGACGACAGACAGGTTTGCGAACAGACCTCTGTTCTCACTCCAAAACCCTAATTTTGACAACCCCAAACCCCAAAATTGATAGGAAACATTACCTACTGTTATTCTACAACCTAGACATCACTTTCTTGCATTAATTCATGGAATTACCTACACTTTCAACAATTTTATTGAATTTAGACCTAATTCCTATAATCCCAAAATTCAACAACAACAACAACAACATTATGATTAGACCCTTTACAGAATCATATGCTTAAGATTATAGAAATTTAGTCCCACCCTTACCTTAGGTTTGTTGAATTTTGAAATCTACAAGCTTCTCTTCTCCGACTTCTCACTTTTCTCTTTTTCTCCCAAAAACTGGTTTTCACGTATACTGACTTTCTATTCCCTACCTCTTATATTCTAAACCTAAATAAATTCTCCTTATTCTAAAACTGCCCTTACTGCTTCATAATTCTATTTTAATTTTATGCCTTCACTAACAATTTTTTAATAAACTACTAATATTACTAACACATAACACAAAAACCCACACACCACAATTATTCAAATAAAATATACCAAAAAGGCACTAAACTCGACAAAATAATTGGATAATAAAAACAGGGCGTTACAACTCTCCCCCACTTAGAATATTTTCGTCCTCGAAAATGTACCTCATGCAAACAACTCTGGATATGACTCCAGCATCTTGCTCTCCAACTCCCAAGTCAAACTTTCACCAGCCGCTCCTCCCCAAATGACTTTCACAAGAGGTATCTCCTTGCCTCTCAGCTTCTTCACTTCACGACCTTCAATCCTCACTGGTAAGGTCTCAATCGTAAGGTTGTATCTTACTTGCACACCATCTCTTGGAATCACATGAGATGGATCCGGAACATACTTCCGAAGTTGTGACACATGGAACACATCGTGTAAGTTTGAAAGATGTGGTGGTAAACCCAATCTATACGCAACCGTTCCAACCCTCTCCGAAATCTTATACAGACCAATTAACCTCAGAGTCAAATTCTTTGATTTTAGCGCCCGTCCAACACCGGTCATGGGAGTGACTCTCAAAAACACATGATCTCCTTCTTGAAACTCAAGATCTTTCCTACACTTATCATGGTAACTCTTTTGTCTACTCTGCGACGCTTTCATCTTCTCTCTAATCAACTTGACCTTCTCAGTAGTCTGTTGGACAATCTCTGGTCCTAGCACCACACTCTCACCGGACTCATACCAACATAACAGAGTTCTGCATCTCCGACCATACAACGCTTCGAACGGTGCCATTTCAATGCTAGAATGGTAACTGTTTTGTAAGTGAACTCGATCAATGGAAGATGACTATCCCAAGTTCCCCCTTGCTCAAGTACACAAACTCTCAAGAAGTCCTCCAACGACTGAATTGTCCTCTCTGACTGTCCATCTGTCTACGGATGATACGCCGAACTCATCCTTAACTTAGAACCCAACGCCTCCTAAAAACTATTCCAAAATCTCGAATTAAATCTTGGATCTCTATCTGATACAATACTCGATGGAACACCGCGTAGCTTCACAACCTCACAAATATAAATCTCCACCAACTGAGATACAGGAAAACTGATGTTAATCGGAATAAAATGAGCCGACTTCGTCAGTCTATCCACAATTACCCAAATCGCATCATGTCCTTTTAGAGTATTCGACAAACTCGTCACAAAATTCATGGATATACTATCCCACTTCCACTTTGGAACATCTAAAGGTGTCAACAACCCAACATGTTTCTGATGTTCAACTTTCGTTTTCTGGCAAATTAGACATGCATACACAAATTGCGCCACATCTCACTTCAACCCAGACCACCAAAACAATTTCTTCAAATCATGATACATTTTTGTAGCTCCCGGATGAATACTCAAGTTACTTCTATGGCTTTCTTCCATAATCATCTTTTTCATTTTTGCATCATCAGGAATGCAAATCCTATTCCGAAACCGCAACACTCTTTGATTATCAACTTTAAAGTCACTATCTTCAGTCTGATTATATCCAACCATTAAGTCTACCAACTTCACATCTGCCTTCTGAGCTTCCTTGATACTATTCAAAAATTCACTATCGATCTTCAACATTCCCAATTTCACACACTGTGACGACATTTCACAAACCAAGCTCAAGCCTCTGAAATGTTTAAGCAACTACAACTCTTTAACCATCATAGCAGACATATGTAACATTTTCCTACTTAAAGCATCTGCAACAACATTAGCCTTGCCCGGATGGTAATTCAACCTGAAATCATAATCCTTTAGCAATTCAAGCCACCTTCGCTGCCTCATATTTAATTCTTTCTGGTCAAATAGATACTTCAGACTTTTATGATCACTGAACACTTCAAACACACTAGAAAAGTAGTCACCGAACCCTTAGCCGGAGTTTCGACAACCATCTCCCCATTCATAAACGACATAGCAAGACCCAATTTTGAAGCACAATCAGCAGCAATAAAACAATGTGTAGCTCCTGTATCTATAATAGCAATTAAGGGAATACTATCAATGAAACATGTACCTCTGATCAGACGATCCTCATTTGATGTGTGAGTACCAGCTAAAGCAAACACCTTCCCACTAGCTTGAACCTTCTTAGGCTGCTTACACTAAGGACTAGTATGTCCTTCTTCACCACAGTTAAAGCAAACTATATCATCATGCTTGCAATCCGCAATTGTATGTCCCTTTCTGCCACAACGGTAACACCGCTTCACATCAGCACCACAAGCGTTACTCTTATGACTTTTTTCTCCACATCAAGAACAAACAATTTCAGTAGAAGTATCTCTTTTTCTGGGACCACTCTCGTCATTCACCCTTTGCTCACCCTTATCAGCCGGAGCGCTGTAAGGCTTACCACGACTTTGTTGTTGCTTACCCTTCCGCTCATTCATAATCTTGTAATGAGCTTTGGTGTCTTCTTTGTAGATTTTGCAGCTACTCACCAACTCAAAAAACTGTCGAATCTTCTAGTACCTAATTGCTCGCTTGATCTCAGCACGCAAACCAATCTCGAATTTGATACACTTAGAGAATTCAGCAGTCTCAGCATTATAGTGTGGATAAAACTTGACCAACTCAACAAACTTAGCAGCATACTCCGTCACTGACATATCACCTTGCTTCAGCTCCAGGAACTCAATTTACTTCTTCCCGCGAACATCTTCCGGAAAGTACCTACTCAAAAATTCCCTCCTAAAAACAGCCCATGTAACTCCCTCTATTATGTTCTCCAGAAGCAGACGAGTACTTACCCACCAATCATCAGCCTCGTCAGCCAATATCCGTACCAAAACGTACCATCTGAGCTTCGTTGCATTGCATGACCCAAAAAATTCTCTTAGCTTCCTTGAGCCATGCCTGAGCTCCATCAGGATCATATCTGCCTTTGAAAGTAGGTGGATTGTTCCTCAGAAAGGTCTCCTGCATACGAACCCCATTGTTACCACCAGCATTTGGCTGTTGCCTCACAACTTGAGCCATGGCTTGCAACGCAGCAACAATAGCAACATGGTTCCTTCCAACCATGCTCTGTTCACCTCACAACGAACAATAGTAAGAAAAACACGAAGATAGTATTCAACCGTCAGATGACACAAACGACTCAACTACTTGGCCGGATGGACTGCCTGTTGGAACAAAGGGTGTTTCACAAATATACCACTTAAGTTTTGATGATAACAAGGTATTAAAATTATCAATTGGATATGCTAAAAGTTTATTCAAGTGTACAGGACCATTAACAATGACTTATTTACAAGAGGTTCTGACTGAATGAATTAAAGAACAAAGGAATTTCAGATTGAAGCTTGAAGAGCATCTGATTGAAAGCGCTCCTGGAAAGTTAGAAGCATAGTGCGTCTGAAGAAAGCGCCCTTGAAGATGACGTCATCAGAAGCCAGTTCTCTAGAAGCAAGTTCATCAGAAGCCAATTTCTTCAGAGGCTGAAGAGCGTTGACAAAGTACAGTGTACGAAATGTACAACCACTAAGTCTGCGCATGGCTCTGCAACCACCATCTCTGCATTGTGTCTCCTATACAAGACAAGAATAACAACAATATTCACAGACATTGTTCCATTTGTTATTGGAATGAATTTGAAATTGTTTTTATAAGGACAATCTTCAAATCAGGCAAAGGATCAATGGTGATAAATCAAAGCTTCGGTCAAGACAGATTGATGAGCTGGCTAGTTCCTAACGTCTCTCAAATCCTCTATAAATAGAGATGAAGACTTGAAGAACTGTGACACATATACACATACGCGAACAAGGCTATTCTTCATATTCAAAGTCGCAAACATTGCTCATCAACAACTTAGATAATTCTTACAAAAGTTCATATTTTAGAATTTCTAAGTATCTAAGAAAAACAGAGTCTATTGTGTTTGTTTTGTTTTGTGAATACCTCTGATTGTATATCAAGTATTCAAAACTCTTTTCAATTCTCTGTAATTGTTTAGAAGTCTCTTGGAGTTGTCCTTGAGCATTGAAGTCTCTTTCTTGTGTGATTGAGCAAAGGAAGTCTCTTACTTGTGTGTTTGAGCAACTTGTAATTTGATATTACATTTTAGTGGAACTCTCCTTGGAAGTGCAAGGGGGACAGGACTACTTCCGGATTGTGGAAGGAACCTGTATAAATTGCTTGTGTTCTTCTTCTGTTTTCTGCTTTCTTACACTCTATCCGCTGCACTAAAACTCTGAACTCTATCAGAGAAACGTTTTTAAAAACACAATTCAACCCCCCCCCCCTTCTTGTGTTTTTCCCACCTTCAGTTGGTATTTGAGCTTCGGCTTTGTAGCTAGCACTTAACCGTGTTACAGTAAACGATCGGAGAAAAACATGTCTGGGAAGAAGCTTCTGGTTCTGGAGCTGCTGTTCACTATGATTACAGCAACAACAACAGAAATGAAAGATCTACTAATCACAACAAACCTCCCATGTTTAATGGTGATCCAGAAATGTTCTCTTGGTGGAAGACCAAGATGTATAGTCACATCATGGGATTGGATGAAGAGTTGTGGGATGTTCTTGAAGATGGTGTTGGTGATTTGAAGCTGGATGAAGAAGGCGCTGCTCTTGATAGGAAAGCTCACACTGCTGAGCAGAAAAAGCTTTATAAGAAACATCATACGATCAGAGGCATTCTTGTGGCTGCCTTGCCTCATAAAGAGTACTTAAAGATGAGTGACAAGTCAACAACAAAGGCTATGTTCACCTCATTGTGCTCACTTTATGAGGGTAGCAAGAAAGTCAGAGAAGCTAAGGCTACTATGCTTGTTCATCAGTACGAGTTGTTCAGAATGAAGGAGGATGAAAACATTGAGACCATGTACTCAAGGTTTCAGACTCTTGTTTCTGGACTTCAGATTCTGAAGAAAAGCTACGTAACGTCTGATCATGTGAACAAGATTCTGAGAAGTTTACCTGCAAAGTGGAGACCAAAAGTGACTGCCATTGAAGAAGCTAAAGATTTAAACACCTTGAGTGTTGAAGATCTAATAAGCTCTTTAAAGTGTCATGGGATAGGTCTTAATGAGCATGAACCTATCAAGAAGCCTAAGTCCATTGCACTGAAATCTAGAGGCAAGTCTAGCAAGGCTCTGAAGGCATTAGAGTCTGAGGAAGAATCTACATCAGAAGATTCTGATGAAGATCCTAAGATTGTTCAGGAGATGGCTATGCTCACTAACAGACTACAATATCTTGCCAAGAAGAACAAGAAGTTCATGAGCAGAGGCAGTAGTCACAAAAGCTCTAGAAAAGAAGATCAGAAAGGTTGCTTTAACTGCAAAAAGATTGGACACTTTATTGCTGAATGTCCAGACCTGCAGAAAGAAAAATCCAAAGAAAAATCAAAGAAGCAAATCTTCAAATCTAACAAATTCAAGAAGAGTTTGATGGCAACTTGGGAAGATCTGGATAATGAGTCTGAGTCTGACAAAGATGATGCTGAAGATGAAGCAAAAATAGCTCTAGCTTTGGTAGCTACTGCTGAAAATGAACAAGATTCATCTGATGCTGAGTCAAGTACAGACTCTGAAACTGAAACAGAGGTATATTCTAAACTCACTAGATCTGAACTGATTGATTCTCTCAAGGAACTTCTTGGTCATTATGAAAACCAATCCACTGAGTTGAGGAGAGTTAAGCAACGATACATTAAGCTGCTAAAACTCCATGAATCAACTAAGATGGAAATGGATGCTTTACAACAAGAAAATAATGATTTAAAAACAATGACTAAGAAAGGTGACAATTAACCTTTATTTGAGCAGGATGCTGCTCTTCAAGAGTTTATTAACACAGGAATTGATAGAACCAAAGTTGCATCTATGATTTATAACATAAATCAGAACAACAAAAAGGGAATTGGTTTCACTGGAGGAAACTCTAGTGAAGTAATTCTGAAACCTTGTTCTGATAACATCAAGGAAGGACTGAAAACTCACTTTGTGTCTGAATCTGGAAAAACTTCTCATTTAGAACCTAAATCTTTGAATTCAAAGGTAATGACTAAGTCAAAATCTGAGAATCAAAAGACAAAGGTAACAAATGACTCTAAATCAAAAGCTCCAACTTTACAGATTCTGAAGAGATCAGAACCTAATAAACCGATTTTGAAGAAAACAGAGTCTAAAACTCAAAAGTCTAGATTTCAGAGGAAGGAAGCTGTCTGTGTTAAGTCACACTCTAAGACTAAAGGTTCTGAACCTAAAGTCTAGAAGAAGAAAGAACAAGA
The DNA here is from genome assembly GCA_958299785.1 of Medicago lupulina. Classification (NCBI taxonomy): domain Eukaryota; kingdom Viridiplantae; phylum Streptophyta; class Magnoliopsida; order Fabales; family Fabaceae; genus Medicago; species Medicago lupulina. The sequence goes on from OY283142.1 coordinate 42,009,338, forward strand.
CAATTTCAGACAGAAAACAAAAATGAGACTCAGAACTCCAAGGACTAACCCAAGAGGACCCATGAAAATATGGGTACCTAAGACAGAAATTGTTGATGTTGCAGGTATGTCTAAAAGGAAACGAAAAGCAGAAGTCCTGGTATCTGGGCAGTGGCTGCTCGCGACATATGACGGGAGAAAATTCTATGTTCCTAACCCTGACCATGAAAGAGGGAGGAACTGTGAGATTTGGAGGAAACCAAACTGGCAAAATCATTGGTACTAGAACAATTGGTAATTCCTCAGTCTCAATCAATAATGTATGGTTTATAGATGGACTAAGGCATAACCTACTTAGCATAAGTCAATTTTGTGATAATGGTTATGACGTCTTGTTTAATAAGAACAACTGCACAGTGATCAACAAAGATGATCAATCTGTAGTTTTTAAGGGAAAGAGAAAGAACAATGTTTACAAGATTAATTTTTCAGAACTGACTGATCAGAAGGTATTTTGCCTTCTATCAATGAGTGATAAGAAATGGTTGTGGCAGAGAAGGTTGGGACATGCTAACTGGAGGTTAATCTCTAAACTTAGCAAGTTACAACTTGTCAGAGGCTTACCAGACATTGATTATCATTCAGATGCACTTTGTGGTGCATGTCAGAAGGGAAAAAATGTTAAAACTTCTTTCAAATCAAAAGACATTGTCTCTACCTCTAGACCCTTGGAATTACTCCATATTGATTTATTTGGACCAGTTAGTACTGCATCGCTATATGGAAGTAAATATGGATTGGTTATAGTTGATGATTACAGTAGATGGAGTTGGGTTAAGTTTCTCAAATCTAAAGATGATTCATATGATGTGTTTACAAAATTCTGCATTCAAGTTCAATCTGAAAAGGAACTGAAAATTTTAAAAGTCAGAAGTGATCATGGGGGAGAATTTGAAAATGAGCCATTTGAAGTATTTTGTGAAAAATTTGGAATTATCCATGAATTCTCTTCTCCTAGAACTCAATAGCAAAATGGGGTTGTAGAGAGAAAGAATAGGACTCTACAAGAAATGGCAAGAACCATGATTCACGAAAACAATATGGCAAAACATTTTTGGGCACAAGCAGTAAACACAACACGTTATGTTCAGAACATGATCTATATCAGACCCATACTGAATAAAACAGCGTATGAACTCTTTAAAGGCAGGAAACCTAACATTTCATACTTTCATCAATTTGGATGTACATGTTACATCTTGAACAATAAAGTCTATCTGAAGAAATTTGATGCAAAGGCACAAAAGGGAATCTTTCTAGGTTACTCTGAGAGGTCTAAGGCATACAGACTGTATAACTTAGAAACACTTTGTGTTGAAGAGTCTATGCATGTCAAATTTGATGACAAAGATCCTGGAAGTAAAATTCCAGAGCAGAATGAAAGTATTGCAGGTTCAGAAGAGTCTGATGATTATTCAGAACCTGATCAAACTTCAGAGTTGAATGACACTTCAGAAGTAGTAACAGCTCCTGATGTCCCAATTGTTGAAGCTTCTGAAGAAGCTCAAGATGATTCACAGCAAGTTATCCAGTCCAGAAACGCATTCAAATACAAGTCTTCTCATCCTAAGGATCAAATCATTGGCAACAGAGAAAGTCCCAGAAGAACTAGATCTCATTTCAGACCTAAAAAGTCTGCCCTGGGATTGCTGTCCATGATAGAACCTACAACAGTTGATGAAACACTAGCTGATGATGGATGGATCTTAGCAACGCAAGATGAACTCATTCAATTCAAAAGAAATGATGTATGGGATCTTGTACCTAAGCCTGAACAAAAGAACATTATTGGAACCAAATGGGTGTTTAGGAACAAGCTAGATGAACAGGGGGAAGTAATTAGAAACAAAGCCAGACTTGTCGCTCAAGGATACAGCCAACAAGAAGGCATTGATTATACTGAGACGTTTGCTCCAGTTGCAAGATTGGAAGCAATCAGGTTACTTCTTTCCTACGCAGTAAATCACAACATAACTCTGTATCAAATGGACGTTAAAAGTGCATTTCTCAACAGAGTCATCTCTGAAGAAGTGTTTGTGAAACAACCACCTGGTTTTGAGGATTTAAAACATCCTGACCACGTTTATAAGTTAAAGAAATCTTTGTATGGTCTGAAACAAGCTCCTAGAGCCTGGTATGATAGACTAAGCAATTTCTTGCTTAAAAATGATTTTAAAAGAGGACAGGTTGACACAACACTCTTCAAGAAGACACTTGAGAAAGACATTTTGATTGTGCAAATGTATGTTGATGATATCATTTTAGGTTCAACTAATAGATCTCTTTGCAAAGAATTTTCTAAGATGATGCAGGAGGAATTCGAAATGAGCATGATGGGAGAACTGAAGTTCTTTTTAGGAATTCAAATCAACCAATGCAAAGAAGGAGAATATGTTCATCAATCAAAATATACCAAGGAACTTCTGAAAAAGTTTAAGCTTGAAGACTGTAAAGAGATGAACACTGCAATGCATCCTACCTGTACTCTGAGTAAAGAAGATAAAGGATCTAAAGTTGACCAGAAGCTGTATCGAGGTATGATTGGTTCTCTGTTGTATCTCACTGTATCCAGACCTGATATCTTGTTCAGTGTATGCTCGTGTGCAAGGCTTCAATCAGATCCTAGAGAATCTCACTTAACTGCTGTTAAAAGAATCTTTAGATATCTGAAAGGAACAACTAATCTTGGACTTCTGTATAAGAAATCTTCAAATTATAAGCTAGTTGGATTCTGCGATGCTGACTATGCTGGTGATAGGATTGAAAGAAAATCAACCAGTGGAAATTGTCAATTTCTTGGTGAGAATCTGATATCCTAGGCCAGTAAGAGACAGGCAACTATTGCTTTGTCAACAGCAGAAGCAGAATACATCTCAGCTGCTAGTTGCTGTACACAACTGCTCTGGATGAAACATCAGTTAGAAGACTATCAAATAACTGAAAACTGTATTCCAATTTACTGTGATAACACAGCTGCTATTTGTTTGTCTAAAAATCCTATTCTTCATTCAAGAGCCAAGCATATTGAAATTAAACATCATTTTATTAGAGACTATGTTCAAAAGGGAGTTTTAGATATTCAATTCATTGATACTGATCATCAATGGGCTGATATCTTTACTAAACCCCTAACTGTTGAAAGATTCAATTTTATTAAGAAGAATTTGAACATGCATTTTGTCTCTGAGTAATTCTTGCCTCTGAATGAAAACCAGACTCTGAAAATTATCAGAAGATGATTGAGTATCAGACTCTCCTTGGAGAATTTGAAGAGACTCAGCCTCTGAAAAATCTTCAGACTCTGAGAAGGAATCTTTTTGACTCTGATAGTACTTTGAAGTGGAAAAGGTTAAAGTTACTTTTGTAGACTTCTGACACGGTCTATCTGCATTGGGAAACAACTCTTTTAGGGCAATGATGGTTATTCTCTTTAACAAATATTCTCGTGCCCCTGTATGTCATTAATGTTTGTGTCTGGTTGTCCCCTCTGATATTGAAAAATTTGTTTTCAGAAATCACTATAAATACCCAACACACACTACTCACTCACTTTCCTACACTTTCAAATCTTTGAGCAGTAACGACAGAAAATTAGTTTTTCTCTCTTCTCTCACATTAGAAACCCTTTACCCTCAACCTTCAACTTCTTCTAATGGCTACTTCAACAAGCGGTTCTAGCATGCAACAAGCCACAGGATCAATCTACTCCATCAAACCATTAACGATGTCGATTCCAATAGATTCATTAGATGTTCAGATTGAATCACTAGTGGACTTCGCATCTCTGAAAAGAAACGAAGTAGATATGGAAGCACTGATTTCTGCTCAGAAGATGTTTGATTATTTTCAAATGTTAAATGGACCAACGTATGTGAACCTAGTAAAGGAATTCTGGATTAGGGCTGAAGTATGTGACGTAGAATCTGCTAAGTCACAAGAAAGTCAGGCTGTTTCAAGAAACCCAAGTCTGAAAGGTAAATCAAGAGAAGAAATGGGTCTTGAACCTTTCAGAGGTCTAGAGATCAAGTCTGCAGTGATGGGTATTCCAGTATCTATCACAGAAGGAGTGATTGCTAAAGCCTGCAAAATGGCCCCTGAAGGAAGATTCCTATGGAATGTTAGTAGGAAGGATGCCTTGTTGGAAAGCTACACCAACCTACTGTTAAAAGGAAACCCAGCAACCAAGTTGGTGGATATGGATATCAAGTACAGAATACTTCTGAAGATGGTTAATGAATGCTTCTTTCAGAAGGGAGGAGGTGCTGATCAACCCAGTCTGGACCACAAACTGGCGTTATATTTCTTGGCTGCGTTTCAAGCTATTAATCTTCCAAGATATATTATGCATCATCTGTGCTGGGCTATTAAGGAAGGAACAAAAGGAAAGAGGAAGCAAGTTCCCTGTGGAAGACTACTGTCTGAAATCTTCTATCAAGGAGGAGTGCTGGAGACTCTGGACAAGTTTAATCTTGTGTGTGACAGAGTTCTGGGAATTGCTACTAGAAGGATGATCAGTGGCAAAACCCTGTTTAACATGAAGATCATAAAGTAGGTCATTTTCAGTGACAAGGATCTGAAAGAATCTTCAGCTCCATCAAAATCCTTGAAGGACTTTCCTTCAATTTTAAAGGAAGATAATCATGAAGCTTTGACTGGCTACCTAGCTGCTTTTGCCAAGGAATCTGAAGATGCCTCTCAGCAAGCTGAAGTTGCTCTGGCCAGAAAGCAAAAAGCTGCTAAGTCTGAAGCAACCAATTACGACAGAGTGGCTGCTCCTAAGAGGAAAAGGGGAAAAGGTGATTCTACAATCACCATGGAAGCAACCAAATTAGCTCTGGAAGAAATTGAAGCTGAAGAAGCTGCTGGTATAGAAAGACCTCCCAAAAGGCAAACTGGCGGAGTGATTGAGAGTCCAATGTTCACAATGACTCCTGAGTTGGAAAAGAGATGTCAAGAATATTCTGAGAACCTGAAGAATGAGAAGAAAAGGTTGGCAGCTCAGTATATATTGGATAGAGATGCACAACTGAAAGCAATAGGTCTTGAACACTATGATCAACCCATCATTGAACAGATTATTGAGACACTAGGAACATCAGATTATGAAGGGAGCTAAGGAAGCTCTGAAAGAGACACTAGGAACATCAGAAGCTGATGCTTCAGGATCTGTTCCAAAGGTGACTGTTTCAGAAGCTGTTGCTTCAGAGGCTGCTGTCTTAGAAGCTATTCGATCTGCAAAGGTAGATCAGATTCCAGACCCTCAAGCTTTTACCTCACCTTCATCATCAACAGACTCTGACTTAGACAACATTCCTCTAAGTCAGAAATACAAATTGACCAAACCCTCACCAAAATCCAAACAAACTCCAAAATCCAAAACTGCATCGAAATTCTCTCCTAAATCCAAACCTTTCAAACCTGTGTATCCTGAAATACTCAAGAGCATAGGGGAGCTTTCTCAGAAAAGGATTGATATTTGCAATAGACTACCTATTGATCATCCGCTTTAACCCCCTATTATCAAACCTCTTAACATGATACCCGCAGGACAACCCATTCCATCTTCATCAATCTCAAATCAATCTCCAACCAGAGATAGTTCAAAAGTTGTTGGTTCAACAGCTGCTGCTGAAGAGCATGCAGTTACTGAAGAGCCATCAACTGCTGATCAAACTCTCTCAGACTCACCAACCAACAAACAACAACAACAAACAACATCTTCACCACATAACCAACCCTCTGAACAACATGTCATTATTCAGGAGAACTTCCTGAATATCAAAAACATAAGGCAGCTGAAAACCCCCCTCAATCAACCAAAACTCAAGATAAGGCTATTCCAGAATCTGTTACGGAGACCGTGGCTAAAGAGTCTGTCCAAGCGATAGAGTCTGAACCCTCTGTGTCTGTTTCAAATTCTGAACCAACACAAAACTTGAAACCTTGTGATTCTGACCAACCCTCATCTTCACAAATTCAGACCCTTGACCAACCACCCATAAACATACTGGAATCTGAATATCTTGAAGATCAGCTGGTAGAAATTAATGAGGAAATGCAGAATCTAGTAATTCTAAGAAAAACTCCTATTCTGCCAATTGCATATCAGGATAAGTGGTCTTCTGTCAAGAACAAAGCTTTTGACTTAATCAATATTGTTGCCAAGAAGTGTTGCCGCATTCAAGCTCATGCAATGAAGCGTCATATGCAGAATCTGCACTCTTCTCAGCAACTTCCAAGCAAGCTTCTGTATCTGACCAATGCTCCTTTCTATGCTGAGTCAGAATATGTTACAAGAGAATCCAAGGTGTTAAAAATGTTGAAGCAAAAGGTGCTGAGGCAACAAGAGGAATCTAAGGCTAGGGAGGAATATCTTCTTCAGAGGCAGCTGGCTCTTGAAGAAACTGTTAAGAAGCAATCTGAAGATATTCAGCGCTTAATGGCTCTTATTCAGCAGCAACAATCTCAACCCAACCCTTAGATTGCACACCCTATTTCTTTTGTTACATGTTTTAATTTCTTGCTTATGAACTTATCTTTGTATGTTTATGACTATCTCTTCTATATATCAATGTCTTCAGTTGCAATTTTAGTTTCTATTTCTTTGAATTTACTTCTATTCTTTTTGTTCTTTTTGATTGCTGACAAAAGGGGGAGTAATAGAAGCATTTAACAAAGAATCTGAGCCCAAGAATAAAATAATTTTTTTTACAGATTTTATTTTATTTGAGAATCTTATCTTATTTTATCTGAGTATTACGAAATAATTATTGATTATAAAATGAATTTAATTAACCTAGATAGGACTTAGGGGGAGCTTACAAACCTCACCTTAAAGAATATCAGACTCAGGGGGAGTCAGAGCTTACAAACCTCAGAACCCCTAAAATTCAACTTGTTAATTAAGTTAACAACAATTGATCTTTTTAAATACTTATGTTTGTCATCATCAAAAAGGGGGAGATTGTTGGAACAAAGGGTGTTTCACAAATATACCACGTAAGTTTTGATGATAACAAGGTATTAAAATTATCAATTGGATATGCTAAAAGTTTATTCAAGTGTACAGGACCATTAACAAAGAGTTATTTACAAGAGGTTCTGACTGAATGAATTAAAGAACAAAGGAATTTCAGATTGAAGCTTGAAGAGCATCTGATTGAAAGCGCTCCTGGAAAGTCAGAAGCATAGTGCGTCTGAAGAAAGCGCTCTTGAAGATGACGTCATCAGAAGCCAGTTCTCCAGAAGCAAGTTCATCAGAAGCTAATTTCTTCAGAGGCTGAAGAGCGTTGACAAAGTACAGTGTACAAAATGTACAACCAATAAGTCTGCGCATGCCTCTGCAACCACCATCTATACATTGTGTCTCCTATACAAGACAAGAATAACAACAATATTCACAGACATTGTTCCATTTGTTATTGGAATGAATTTGAAATTGTTTTTATAAGGACAATCTTCAAATCAGGCAAAGGATCAATGGTGATAAATCAAAGCTTCGGTCAAGACAGATTGATGAGCTGGCTAGTTCCTAACGTCTCTCAAATCCTCTATAAATAGAGATGAAGACTTGAAGAACTGTGACACATATACACATACGCGAACAAGGCTATTCTTCATATTCAAAGTCGCAAACATTGCTCATCAACAACTTAGATAATTCTTACAAAAGTTCATATTTTAGAATTTTTAAGTATCTAAGAAAAACAGAGTCTGTTCTGTTCGTTTTGTTTTGTGAATACCTCTGATTGTATATCAAGTATTCAAAACTCTTTTCAATTCTCTATAACTGTTTAGAAGTCTCTTGGAGTTGTCCTTGAGCATTGAAGTCTCTTTCTTGTGTGATTGAGCAAAGGAAGTCTCTTACTTGTGTGTTTGAGCAACTTGTAATTTGATACTACATTTTAGTGGAACTCTCCTTGGAAGTGCAAGGGGGACAGGACTACTTCCGGATTGTAGAAGGAACCTATATAAATTGCTTGTGTTCTTCTTCTGTTTTCTGCTTTCTTACTCTCTATCCGCTGCACTAAAACTCTGAACTCTATCAGACTCTGAACTTTTCAGACTCTGATCCTGAGAACAGTTGCTTATTTTTGTGAGAAAGAAACGTTTTTAAAAACACAATTCAACCCCCCCTTCTTTTGTTTTTCCCACCTTCACCGCCCTGCTCCGATACCAATTGTAACATCCCGTTTTCCCCAACATGTAAATAACATATAATAAATCAGAGTTCCATAGCAAAACAGGATGTCACATTTCGTTCTTCAAAATATCATCAAATATAAATAGAGTTAAATCCACTATTTATTTAAACAACTTCCTTCGATAATTCAAATAATGCCACAACGAAAAATATTCAACGTTTTAAAAAGCAACTCGGCACTAAGGCCTCAACATCAGCAACATAATAAAGTTTTCAATCCAAAAGTGGTTCAACAACAACTTAAAAAGTAATACATAACAAGGAAAACAAAACATATAAATATCCCCATCCCGTTACGTATCAAAGCATGACTCCTATGAAGACACGAGGAATCAAGTCACATCAGCGGTTACTCCTGATTATCTGCACGTTACCCACGTAGAGGCAACGTTGAAACAGAAGGGGTGAGATTTCACATTCAATAATAATAAGCAACAATTCATGTAGAGAATTAATCAAAACAAAACAATCAACAATTAATCTTTAAGAATACTTCACATAATGCCAACAACAACTATCATTTTACTTCATTCAAATAATGTAGCAGCAACATCAACAATGCAACAACAACGACTCGACAATGCAACAACGACTACTTAACAAAATGCAGCATAATTATGCATGTGGTACCAACAGAGCTACAACTCCCTTCGCTAAAGTCATAATTCGACTTGTCAGGCTACAACCCCCTTCGCTAAAGTCATACTCGACTTGTCAGGCTACAACCCCCTTCGCTAAAGTCATATTCGACTTGTCAGGCTACAACCCCCTTCGCTAAAGTCATATTCGACTTGTCAGGCTACAACCCCATTCGCTTGACAATGCTTATGTAATGACATAACTTAAATGCAACGACATCAACATCATAAATTCATATTAAATCAACCACAAAAGATTTGCAAATCAACTCAAAGCCACTGAAAAGATAAATCAGTTATCAACAATTTTCATGTTTATGACAAAATCCAACTTAAAATAGAAACGAGTGAAAAAGACACAAGAACACGAAACAGGCAGTCTGCTACTGAACAATTCGCTAGGCGAGCTCAACTACTCGGTGTGGCGAGCGACGGCGTCTACTCGCTAGACGGGGAAAACATTCGCTGTGGCGAGTTGGGATCTACTCGTCGGGCGACTAAAAACACTCGCTGTGGCGAGTTGGGAACTACTCGCCAGGCGATCAAGTACACTCGTTGGGCGAGCGATGACATCTGCTCGCTAGGCGTGTTTGAGCACTCGCTGTGGCGAGCGACGACAGACAGGTCTGCGAATAGACCTCTGTGCTCACTCCAAAACCCTAATTTTGACAACCCCAAACCCCAAAATTGATAGGAAACATTACCTACTGTTATTCTACAACCTAGACATCACTTTCTTGTATTAATTCATGGAATTACCTACACTTTCAACAATTTTATTGAATTTAAACCTAATTCCTATAATCCCAAAACTCAACAACAACAACCACAACATGATTAGACCCTTTACAGAATCATATGCTTAAGATTATAGAAAGTTAGTCCCTCCCTTACCTTAGGTTTGTTGAATTCTTAAATCTACAAGCTTCTCTTCTCTGACTTCTCATGCATGTGGTACCAATCAGGGCATAAGCCCTCAACTTTAATTGAGCATAAGCTCCAGGGCATAAGCCCTCCACTTTAATTGAGCATAAGCTCAAGGGCATAAGCCCTCAACTTTAATGAGCATAAGCTCCAGGGCATAAGCCCTCAACTTTAATGAGCATAAGCTCCAGGGCATAAGCCCTCAACTTTAATGAGCATAAGCTCCAGGGCATAAGCCCTCAACTTTGTATGCATGAACTCAACGACCAACAACTTAGACAACCAACAACGTAGACAACCAACAACTTGGACAACCAACAACTTAAAAAACCAATAACTTAGACAACCAACAACTTAACAACCAACAACTTAGACAACCAACAACTTAAATGGCATAAGCAACATGACATTATACAACATTCAATAATCACATAATATATTCCAACCTATCAACAACAATAGCAACATATACATTAATCAATTACTTACATATCAACCAAGTTAGATTCATCACAACATAGATTAAATACTTATAAACAACTTAATTAAACTCATAGTACTTAAGCTCTAATGTTCGGAGACAATCTATAAGTTTTGGGTTAGTTTTCATAAAATTTCACTAAGACCTCCTTAGAGTATTTTCATCATATCTTAAGATCTAAAAATTATTTTCAAGCCAAACCAAAGCCATTATTAAGCTAACTCAATTATCTACAACTTTCATGTTTACACCAAAACCCAGTTCAAAGAGGAAAGGGGTGAAAAATAGTGAAATATGGAGGATCTGGTTCACGAAACATCGTGTCACATTTTTAGAAATCGTGACACGTTTTTATGTCTAGAATCCACTAAGCGTTCTGCCAACAAAACGTGGCACGGCTGCCAAAACGTGGCACGTTTTTACGGTATCGGGTCCGGACTCAGCTTTTCAAAAAGTGCGTTTTTCATTGTTTCGCGCGTAAAATTCAAACCGTTAATCGGATTTTGATGTCGTTTTCGCCTATACGCTCCTGACACTTAGCTCCAACATAATCTACAGTGAAATTCAAGTTTCAACCACACAAAAATAGGTTTCCAGAACCTCACATAATCTCTTATTTGCAAAAACGTTTAGACACTGACTTTTCAAGCGAAACTCCCAATTTTCATCAACCTAATCCCAAAAATCGATTATAAACATTACACTATGAATAATCTAAGGTCTGAGCATCAATTTAAAACAACAATTCATGTCAACTCATATACTTTCTACAATTTTTATTCGCAATTCAAAGACCTAATTTCTCAATCAACAAAGCTATGAACAACAACATAAGATTAACCCTAATCCCCAAAACTCACAACCTACAACTTTTGTCAAACCCAATTTCAAAAAAACATACTTAAGATTAGAGAATATGAATCCCACCCTTACCTTAGATTGTTCTTCTGAAATCAACAGCATCGTTCTTCTTTCCTAGGGTTCTCTCTGAGTTCTCCTCTTTTTCTCCAAAAATTGTACGTGTTCTCGTTTTTCTAATCTCTCCTTACTGACTCTTAACCTAATACACCTTTTTACTCTTATCACCACAAAATTACTCTTCCCCTTTATCTTATTATTTCTAATAATTATATTCCTCCCCCACTTAGAATATTAACACACCAAATAATGCACATAATAATATATTTCATCAAAATATATATATTATCAATCAAATAATAACACACTAAAAATACAATAAATTAATAAAATAATAAATAAGAAATTTGGGCGTTACAACTCTCCCCCAATTAGAATATTTTCGTCCTCGAAAATGTACCTCCGATCAGATGATCCTCACTCATGTCTGAGTCTTCTTAGGCTTCTTGCACTGCGAGCCAATATGACCTTCTTCATTGCAGTTGAAACACACAATGTCCCCACGCTTGCATTCTGTAATAGTATGCCCCTTCTTACCACATCGGAAACACTGTTTCATATCCCCAGTACAAGCATTACTCTTGTGGCCTTTCTCACCACAGGTATAGCAAACAACTTCAACAGGAGCATCACTCTCCCTAGGCCTACTCTCGTCATTCACCTTCTGCTTACTCTTATCAGCCGGAGCACTATAAGGTTTTCCACGATTCTGTTGCTTACCCTTCCTCTCCTTTTGAACCTTATAATGAGCCTTCATATCCTCCTCATAAATTCTACAGCTACTAACCAACTCAGAGAACTGACGGATCTTCTGGTATCCAATTGCCCGCTTGATCTCAGCACACAAACCATTCTCGAACTTGATACACTTAGAGAACTCAGTAGTGTAGTGTGGGTAAAACTTAGCCAACTCTACAAACTTGGCAGCATACTCTGTCACAGACATATCACCTTGCTTCAACTCTAAAAATTCAATCTCCTTCTTCCCGTGAACATCTTTCGGAAAGTATCTGCTCAGGAATTCCCTCCTAAACACAGCCCAAGTAACCACAACACCTCCATTCTCCAGAATCGGTTGAGCACTCACCCACCAGTCATCAGCTTCCTCAGCCAACATGTGCGTGCCAAAGCACACCATCTGAATATCAGTGCATTGCATAACTCTAAAAATTCTCTAAACTTCTTTGAGCCACGTCTGGGCTCCATCAGGGTCATATCTTCCTTTGAAAGTAGGTGGATGGTTCCTCAGAAAAATTTCCAGCATTCGTACTCCCTCATTACCACCAGCATTAGGTTGTTGCCCCACAGCTTGAGCCATAGCTTGCAACGCAGCAGCAATAGCAGCATCATTTCTTCCAGCCATCTTAGTTCTCTACACAACAAACAATAATTAGGAAAACGCAATGGCAGTATTTAGCCGTCACACGACACAACGCGACTCAACTACTTGGTCGGACGGACCGACCTGCTCTGATACCAATTGTAATACCCCGTTTTCCCAACTTTTAAATAACATAGATTAATCAGAGTTTTTCAACTTAAAAACAGAGTGTCACATTCAACTTACAAAATTTTCCACAAATATAAATGAAACAAAAATTCTATTTATTAAAACATCTTCCTTAATAGAAATTCAACAAAATGCAGCAGAATTATTTTCAACATCTTAAATAGTACTTGGCACTAAAAGGCCACAACATCAACATTATCTTAAATCCTCATAAAAATAGTTCATCATTGTTTAATAAAAGAGATACATAACAAGAAATGCAATCTAACATAGCAAACTCCCATCCCGTTACATATCAGAGCACCTAAAGACACAGCGAGAGATAGCCACTCACGATAGCAATCAACAGCTACTTATTCTTGATTACCTGCAAGTTACCCATACGAAGAGCAACATTTCCAAGCAGAAGGGGTGAGATACATATTCAAAAATAGTATGCATATAATTCATCAATGGAATTCAACAACATAAGCTACAATGTTTAACAATATTATTACTTCACATAATTCTTCATTAGTATCTCATTAATAATAACCAACATGACAACAACAACTAACACGACACAACGACACCGACTTGACTATGCAACAACATCAACTTAGCAACTTGACAAATGCATTATGCATGTGGTACCAATCAGGACATAAGAAGCCCTAAACTTTAATGAGTATAAGCTCCAGGGCATAAGCTGTAATGCTTTAGTTGTTATTTATTTATTTTTGATTTATTTAGAGTCCTTTTATGATTTTAAATAAATATTGTTGATGGTGTGGTGTGGTGTGGTGTGGTGTTTTTTTATTAAATGGTTTATTTTTATTATTTATTAGATAATGGGAAAAATATAATTTATTTGGAGTTTGGGGGAAACTTTTTAATTAAAGAAATTAAGTGGGAGTTAATTATAATTAAGGGGGAGTTAAGTAAGAATTAGAGAAGTCAGAGAAACAGTTTCACGTACTATGAGTTTTTGGGAGAAAAAGCAAGGGAAGAGCCAAGAGAGAAGATTCTTATTTTGGGAGCTTTGTTCATTTAATTAAGGTAAGGGTGAGACTATCTTTCAATAATAATGGATTATATAATTTTGATTTTGGGTTTAACATGGTTTTAGTGGAAATTGGGAATTTGGGGTATGAATTTTGAATGGAAAAGGTGTATTGAATGTTAAAATAGCGTTAGAATGCATTCAAGGGAAGTTATGATCCAGATGGAGCTCAGATGTGGCTCAAGGAGGTGGAGAGAATCTTCAGGGTCATGCAGGGCAGTGAAGCACAGAAGGTGCGTTTTGGTACGCATATGTTGGCTGAAGAGGCAGATGACTGGTGGGTGAGTCTTCTACATATCTTAGAGCAGGATGGAGCTGAAGTAACTTGGGCTGTGTTTAGGAGGGAGTTTCTGGCCAGGTATTTTCCGGAGGATGTCCGAGGTAAGAAAGAGATTGAATTCCTGGAGTTGAAGTAGGGAGATATGTCTGTAACTGAGTATGCTGCAAAATTTGTGGAGCTTGCTAAATTTTATCCACACTATACCGCCGAGACTGCTGAGTTCTCTAAGTGCATAAAGTTTGAGAATGGTCTGCGTGCTGATATAAAGCGAGCCATTGGCTATCAAAAGATAAGGAATTTTTTCGAATTGGTAAGCAGTTGTAGGATTTATGAAGAGGATACGAAAGCTCATTATAAGGTGATGAGTGAGCGTAGAGGTAAAGGACAGCAGAGTCGTCCGAAACCGTATAGTGCCCCAGCTGACAAGGGTAAACAGAGACTGAATGATGAGAGGAGGCCCAAGGGAAGAGATGCTCCTACCGAGATTGTTTGTTTCAAGTGTGGTGAAGAAGGCACAATAGTAATGCTTGTGGTCGTGACGAGAAGAAGTGTTTCTGGTGTGGGAAGAAAGGTCACACAGTAGCTGAATGCAAGCGTGGTGATATTGTCTGCTACAAGTGTGACGAGGAGGGTCATCTTAGTTCGCAGTGTAAGAAGCCTAGGAAGAATCAGGCTAGTGGCAAGGTGTTTGCATTGACCGGTACGCAAACTAGTAATGAGGACCGACTTATCAGAGGTACTTGTGTCTTTAATAGTACTCCTTTAATTGATATTATTGATACTGGTGCTATCATTGTTTCATTGCCATTGATTGTGCACATAAGTTGGGTCTGATTATGTCTGATATGAATGGAGAAATGGTTGTTGAAACTCCAGCTAAGGGTTTAATAACTACTTCTCTTGTTTGTTTGAGTTGTCCCTTGTCTATGTTTGGTAGAGACTTTGAGGTTGATCTCATATGTTTGCCGTTGACGGGTATGGATGTAATCTTTGGGATGAACTGGTTAGAATATAACCGTGTTCATATCAATTGTTTTAGCAAGACGGTGCATTTTTCTTCTGCTGAAGAAGAGAGTGGAGCAGAATTCTTAACTACTAAGCAGCTGAAACAACTGGAGCGTGATGGGATCTTAATGTTCTCCTTGATAGCATCTTTGTCGGTAGAGAATCAGGCTGTGATTGATAGGTTGCCGGTTGTGAATGAATTTCCAGAAGTATTTTCGGATGAGATTCCTGACGTGCCACTAGAAAGAGAGGTTGAATTTTCAATTCACCTTGTTCCAGGAACGAAGCCGGTGTCGATGGCACCTTATCGTATGTCGGCGTCCGAGTTAGCTGAGTTGAAGAAACAGTTGGAGGATTTGCTCGATAAGAAATTTGTAAGACCAAGTGTTTCACCATGGGGAGCACCGGTGTTGTAGAACCAAATATTATATCATCAACGTATATTTGCACAACAAGAATGTCCTTCTGAAGAGTGTTGTGTCAACTTGACCTCGTTTAAAATCATTTTTAATCAAGAAATTACTTAGTCTATCATACCAAGCTCTGGGAGCTTGTTTCAAGCCATGTAGTGATTTCTTTAGTTTGTAAACATGGTCAGGATGCTTCAGATCCTCAAAACCAGGAGGTTGTTTGACACACACTTCTTCTTTAATGACACCATTGAGAAATGCACTCTTGACATCCATTTGATATAATATTATTCCATGATTAATCGTATAAGATAAAAGTAACCTGATTGCTTCCAATCTCGCAACTGGAGCAAATGTTTCAGTGTAATCAATGCCTTCTTGTTGAATGTATCCTTGCGCAACAAGTTTGGCTTTGTTTCTAGGTACTTCACCTTGTTCATTCAGTTTGTTTCTGAATACCTATTTTGTTCCAATAATGTTCTTCTGAGAAGGTTTGGGTACCAGATCCCACACATCATTTCGTTGAAACTGATTCAGCTCTTCTTGCATAGCTAAGATCCATCCATCATCTGAAAGTGCTTCATCAACCGTTGTAGGTTCAATCATTGATATCAGTTCTATCATTGAATCTTCTTGTCTGAAGTATGATCTTGTTCTTATAGGACTTTCTTTGTTTCCAATGATTTGATCCTTAGGATGTGAAGACTTGTATTTGAAAGTGTTTCTGGAGGGATCTGCTTGCTCAGAACCATCTTGAGCTTCATTAGAAGCAACGTCATCTTGTGCTTCTGAGGTGGGTTCAGCTTCTGGACTGTCTTCCGATTCAACTATCTGATCAGGTTTTGGAGTATCTTCAGAAACCTGTATCTCTGCAAAACCTTCATCTTGCTTTGAAGTTTTATCTCCAAGCTCTTTGTCATCAAATTTAACGTGCATAGATTCTTCAACACAGAGTGTCTCTGAATTATACACTCTGTATGCCTTTGACCTTTCAAAGTAACCTAAAAAGATTCCTCTTTGGGCCTTGGCATCGAACTTCTTTAGGTAGAGCTTGTTGTTCAGAATGTAACATGTACATCCAAATTGATGAAAGTAAGAGATATTGGGTTTTCTTCCTTTAAAGAGTTCATATGCTTTTTTCTCCAAGATAGGTCTGATATAGATCCTATTTTGGACATAACACGCTGTATTCACTGCTTCTGCCCAAAAATGTTTTGCTAAACTGTTTTCATAAATCATGGTTCTGGCCATTTCTTGTAAAGTTCTATTCTTTCTCTCTACAAACCCCATTTTGTTGTGGAGTTCTAGGAGAAGAGAATTCATGGAAAATTCCATGTTTTTCGCAAAAAGCTTCAAATGGCTCATTTTCAAACTCACCACCATGATCACTTCTGATTTTCAAAATCTTTGTTTCTTTTTCAGATTGAATTTGTGTGCAGAAGTTGTTGAATACATCATATGCATGATCTTTACTTCTCAAGAATTTCACCCAAGTCCATCTACTGTAATCATCAACAATAACTAATCCATATTGTTATCGCGATTTTCGGGTGTCAAGTCATTAATTAGGCTTGAACCTTTCGATCATTGATATCTCTATTTTTTGGGGAAGGGAGAAATTGAGAAAAACCCTTAGAAATTCTAAGTTCGGGGGCAATTTTCGCTACGGGAAGGTGTTAGGCACCCATAACGACTATAGTACTCTATAGGAGCCATTTTTTCTAGATTTATGTCTACGCTTTATTTTTAACGCTATTCATTGAAAAGAAATTGTTTTTAAGAATGGAGGGAGGAGTGTTTGGATTTTATTTTTATTGGACTTGGAGAGGTTTTGACCTCTTGCCTACATACCCTTTTAAGGGATCAAACTCCATGTAGTTCTCTCTCAAAAGATTTTGTGGGTTTAGATTGATTTTAATTTTGGAAAATAGTTTTGAAGGAAAGAGAGAGAGGCCGTAAAGGCTTGAGAAAGAAAAAAAATGGTGAGGTTGGTTCAATTATTTAAAAAAAGTCTAAGTAAGAATTATTTTTCATTTGCATTTGATTAAGAAAAAAAAAAAAGGAAAAATACAATGGAGTTTTGACTCCAAGGTTTATTGGAAAAAATTGTTTTCAAGTGATGGAATTGTTAACATTTTTTTGGAAAATGATTTTTCTAAGTTTCGCGCTCCCTAAACATACATCTAACGGTAAATCATACAACGTGTGTGCGTGTCGGTGCTTGTGTCGGTGTACATCATTATAGTGTCCATTGTCCTTTACATTGGCCCTAGTTTACATTCTATGGTCTTGCAAGAAATTGAAATAAAAGAGAAAGTTGAATAAAAACCTAAGCTAAAGGATGGAGATGAAGTGGAATGCTCAATGTGCATGAAACATAAAATGGTTAGTAAAGCAAGGTGAAATGATAGTGAAAATGTTAAACAAAGAAAAACAATAACAAAGCATGAAAATATGGGAAGAAAAATGCATGCAAACTAACATTACTTACAAAGTAAGAAACTAACAAGTAAACTTTGCAAAATTGGATGTTAACATATAAGCTTGTAAAGTAGCAAACCAAAAGTTAAGCTAACAAGATTAGAAACTAACAATTGACATTGTAAAATGGCAAACTAAGAGAAATTAAACTAACATCATTGGAAATTGACAATTATCATTGCAAAATTGTAAACGGAAGTTAAACTAGTAAAATTGGGAATCAACAAATAACATTGCAAAGCTTTCAATGAAGACCAAACTAACAAGATTGAAAATATTGCAAAAATTGTGAACAAAAACCAAACTATCAAGATTGAAAATATTGCAAAATTGTGAACAAAAAATCAAACTCAACAAGATTGAAGATATTGCAAAAATTGTGAACAAAAATCAAACTCAACAAGATTGAGAATATTGCAAAAATTGTGAACAAAAATCAAACTCAACAAGATTAGAAATATTGCAAAATTGTAAACAAAAATCAAACTCAACAAGATTAGAAATATTGCAAAATTGTAAACAAAAATCAAACTCAACAAAATTGAATGAATTAGCATGAAATCAGAAGTGACCACATCACAAAATCAAGTGCCAAGCATCACTATCAAGTGACAAGTATTTGGATCAAGAATTATGCAAGAAACTACACAAAAAAATACACAAAATGTACAAATCAATAGAAAAACTAACACATGTTACTTTTATCAATTTTAGACATGTAAAAATATCACAAAACAGTCAAAACGTATCAAGAACACATAGCAATTTTTTTTGGAATTTTTGTGAGAAAATTAAAATGCACAGGTGGTCCAAGTAGCAAGAATAAGGGTAAACATAGCAAAAAAATCAAGAAACTGAACAGAAAACCAAAGGCCCAAGATTACCCGGCCCAAACCCACGCAGGTTGATGGATCCGGCTCTCCAGAACGCCTCAGAGGCGTTGGATTGATCCAGATCCATCAAGACCTAGATCTGACGGTCTAAAGCGTGGGGCGCTGGATCGGGTCAGAACCCACCCGGCCCAGCGCTTATATAAAAGGTTTTTGGCCCGGGTTCTCACCATTTTCTAAAACGTTTCTCTTTCTTCTCTCTTCTCTCACCATTCTTCTCTCTTCTCACTCCGGTAAAGCTTCATCTTCTCCGATGAAACCCTAACCCTAAATCCTCAAACCAGCCCAGAATCTCATGAATCATAGCTTAAACGTTTCATCCCGTTGTTCTAAACACGAATCTATCACTAGAAATCGCATGCATCTGTTGGATCAACGTAGATCTTGAATCTTTTTTCACGGATTTCAAATGGTTTTGGTTCTTTCTTTTGTTCAAATCTTTGTTCTGATGAAATCCTTATGGATTCCTAGGTTTACAACGGTTGATTCACGTTGTAAACCGTGAAATCCTTTACAGTTTTGAAAATTTTTTAGGGTTTCAATTTTTTTGAACCAAATTCTATTGAACTCCTACGGATCTACATTGATTCAGACTTGTTGATGTTCTTGAGTATGAATGAGGTAAGTTTCGATTCTCACCTGTGTTTTATTCGGAGATTTGAACCGGAATCTTCAAGATTTCTTCGATTTTGATTCTGTTTGTTGATTTTGTGGCTTGAATTCCGAAAATAAATCGGTGATCCCTCTCTTCTTCTTCACCGGTTCAAAACCTTTGAAATTCTTTCCCTCGTCTTCTCAATTTCTTTCCTCTGTGATCGTATTGAGTTCGTCGCTTTCAGTGATGAATTCAATGCTTGAATTGCAGAGGAAAAGGCTCAATGATGAAGATTCAACCTTGAATCTCTGAGAGCTAACACGAATTCCATTGATTTGGCTTGAATTCAGTTCTGGAAAAAGTTAGGGTTTGCGAAATTGTTCTTGAACTTTCTGAGTCTTTGTGACTTTGATCTAACTGAATAGAGAGAGAAAATGATTGAGTGTTTGTGATGTGGCGTGAATTGTGTGGCTTTTTTTCTCTGACTGGTACAGTGAGTGGCCTTTTATAGGCTGCCATGTGTGCTTCTAAACCAATGGGATTATGACACCTAGACTTGGACTGGCCTGCGTGGCGCCTGGACCTTTCTGCAAAAAGACTTTGAGGACTAAACTGCAAAAAAGTAAAGAAAAAGGACTAATTCGCAATTAAAAGAATTTGGACTGTTTTGTAACTTTAAAAAACTGGACTGACTTGAAAATAAAGTTTGGACGTATTTGCAATTAAAAAACATTTGGACTTATTTGCAAAAAATGTAAAATAAAATTGGTAAAGAATGTAATTTTGAAAACAACGTAAAGTGGAACAGTTAAAAACGACAAAATGGACTTAAAACGAACAAACTACCAAAATGAGGTATTTTAAAATACCTCTCTGTCAAAATTTTGGATGTGAAAAGACCAAAATGCCCCTAAGGACTAAAACGACTTAGACTGGCTCAGATGCAATGCTGACATGATTTTTAGACAGAATTTGATTAATGATGTGTGCAGACTAGTTGTAAAGACTCAGAGACAAATTGTAGGGACTAAAATGGTTTCCACTGCAGGAAATGACCAAAATACCCTTTTGTATGATTTTGTGCAAAAATTTAAAGTAAAAATGCAGGAAAATATGCAATTGGTTTAGAAACTTTCAAATGACTTGTAATGCAAGAAAAACACTTTGGATGGCTTTATATGCAAGAGAATTAAAGACAGAAATAGTGAAAATACGCAGTTGAAGCGCGGTAGAAAATTGTGGAGTAAAACATAGTGAATTGGAAAAGGTATCAAAGATAGAAAAGAATTTTGAAGGAGTATTTTTAGGTCCAAAACGAGGGTATGACACATATTTACTTTCATATAAAGATGCAGTGCTTACTGGTCCAAATAAATCAATATGGAGTAATTATAAAGGTCTGGAGGTAGAAATAATGTCTTTTGCTTTAAAGGATGATTTCACAATTTTTCCTTTCTGGCATGCACCACAAAGTGCATCTGAATGATAATCAATGTCAGGAAGGCCTTTGACAATTTGTAACTTGGTAAGCTTAGAGATTAACCTCCAGTTAGCATGTCCCAACCTTCTGTGCCATATCCATTTCTTATCATTCATTGACAGAAGGAAAATTACCTTCTAATCAACCAGTTCGGAGAAATTGATTTTGTAGACATTTTCTGTTCTCTTCCCTTTGAATACTATGGACTTGTCATTTTTGTTGATTACAGTGCAGTTGGTCTTTTCAAACATCACGTCATAACCATTGTCACAAAATTGACTAATACTCAATAGGTTATGTTCAACTCTGTAACGCCCACTTAAATTATTTTAATTATTTGATTTATTTGAAGAGTCTAGAATTTATTTCTATGATTTATGAGATGTGAAGAAGTGTGATTTATGAGATTTATGTGATTTTTAGTGATAAGGGGCTGTTTTAAGATTTTAGAGAGTTTTGGGAGAGAAAGAGTAAATAAGATAAGATTTGATGGGAGTATAAATAAAAGAAATTAGGTTAAGAGCTGTCAGTATGTACGTTTTTGGAAAAAGGATAAAAACTAGAGAAGAGGAGAAGTCAAGAGGGAGAGCTACGATTTTTCTTTTATAAGGTAAGGGTGAGACTTACTCTCATTAAATTGAAGTCTATGATTTCTGAAATTGCAATTAACATGATTAGGTGTAGTTTTGAGAAGTTTTGAAAACTAGGGTAATGAGAGGATTTGATGAATAGATGATGTTTAACGGTTAATTTGATGTAAAAATGGTGCACAGACCTTAGATAATCAATAGGACGTTAATTATAATGAGTTTTAAGGTTAGAACCATGAGATTAGATGACTTTTTAAGAAAATAGAAATTCTGCCCGTGCTACTATTCATCGCTCGCCGCAGCGAGCGTTGATCCTCGCCTCGCGAGTGATGACCTTCATCGCTCGCCACAACGAGCAAACCCTCCCGCCTCGCGAGCGACGCTATGTTGCTCGCCACAACGAGCAGTTCCCTCGCCTAGCGAGTGACCAATGAGTTAGGTTTGATTTGATGTTTTGGAATGATTTTTTAGATAGCTTTGAGTGTTTAAATACATATGAGAATTATTAGATGGGTTTCTGGATTAAAATTGGATGTAGAAAAGTTAAAAATGAGACTGCAGGGGTAAAATGGTCACAAAAGTCGTAGCTACCCACTTTTGTTCGCCTTAGGCGAGTAACCCTTCTCGCCATGCGAGTACCCTTTGATGTGAGCTCGCCACCGCGAGCAGATGCCCTCACCTCGCGAGCTAGGCTGTTTCAGACTACCTAAGTTGGATTCTTGTGCTGTTTTAAGTTGTTTATGATTTGAATTGAGCTTTGATATAATTATGTAAATTGCTAATGTTTGAATTATCTTTCTAGTAGCTGTGATATGATATGCAATCCTCTTTTGAATTGATTGTACATGAATTATATGAATAAGTTGTTAAGAAGTCAAGTCGTATGAAGTGTCTAAGATGTTCTATGTAACACCCCGTTTTCCCAACGTAAAAATTTCGTAAATAAATCAGAGTTTTCACATACAACGGAGCGTCACATTTCTCAAAAACATCTCAAATATGAATAAACAACAATTTATTCCTTCGTAAAAATAGTCATTAAAATACTTAAAACATTGCAGCGGAATTCATTTAATATCATAAATAGTCACTGGCACGCAGGCCTCATCAACGTCTCATAAAATTCCCAATATTAATCATAATCATGAAAATCATAAAGATATTACGCAAGGAATAGAAAACATAAGCAAAGTTCCCCATCCCGTTACGTATCAGAGCACCTAAGACTCAACCGAGGAATGTTCCTCACAAGACATCACCTATTCTTGATTACCTGCAAGTTACCCATACGAAGAGCAACATTTTCAAGCAGAAGGGGTGAGATTCAAAAAAACAATTATATTAAACATATAATTCAATAATTATAGTTAACAACAAATCATCAAATAAAACACATCACAATAATGGCATTTAGCACCTCAACATCATCATAAGACACGTCACAATAAATCATCACATAAAACACATCACAATAATGGCATTTAGCACCTCAACATCATCGTAAGACACGTCACAATAAATCATCACATAAAACACGTCACTTAGCATCATAAGTATCATCATGTATTATCTTCGCAAACATCTTAACAACTTGACTCGACAATGCAACTTCACTTGACTATGCAACTCTAACATCTTAAATGCATGTGGTACCAATCCAGGGCATAAGCCCTCGTCTCTTTGAGCATAAATATACTCCCAGGGCATACGCCCTCGTCGCTAGTGAGCAAAAGCTCCAGGGCATGAGCCCTCGTCGATGGTGAGTAAAAACTCCAGGGCATAAGCCCTCATCTTTGAATGAGTATGCATGAGACTCAACATCTTAAAACTTAAACAAGTTAAACATCTTAAAACGTCGCAAACGTCACAAACATCTTGGACCGACACATGCAGCATTATTCTTACGTAAACAGCAACATGGCAGCAAACAAATCACAGAATATAACAATATCATTACAAACATCATCTCAACATCACATACATTTCATACATATCTATTTCATATGATTCATAAATCATTAACAACAACGTAAGGTTATCACAAGCGTCACTCACATTAAAAACAGCCTACTGTACCACCCAAGGTTCATCTCTCAAAGTCTCGTGCGAAACAGATCGCAACAACATAGGAAACGTGACATTCTGTCACAGCACAGCTTGCCATGGCGAGCTCAATTGCTCGCCTGGCGAGAGATTACAGGTCTCTCTCTCGCCATGGCGAAAGTATTTCTCGCCTGGCGAAGCGTTACGGGTCCGTCGCTATGGCGAGCTATATCTCGCCTGGCGGGCGATGAAGGTATGTTCGCTGTGGCGAGCTACGGCTTCCGCCTGGCGAACGATGTCAGAACAGACTACGGGATTACGAACTTTTCCAATCAAAATCCCATTTTTCATCATGTTAATCCCCAAGTTCTACTGAAATAACAGTATTATACATATTCTAGGTTCTGTATTCAATTCCTACATCAATTTCACAGTTTTACATCATCAATTCACTAATTCTTCACTTTTAACCTAATTCCCAATTCCTCAAAAACCACCTTTTACTCTTGTTAATTATGATTAAATGAATTACAGATTAATATAATTGAATTGCTAGGCTCACCCTTACCTTAATTGTGCAGAAATCGCAGCCCTCTTGCCTCTTCTCTCCTTCTCTGGTTTTTCTCCCTTTTTCTTCAGAAACGTACGTACTGAGTTTTTCTTAACCTAATATTCCCTATTTATACTCCCAACAAATCTTATCTTATTTACTCTTTCTCCCACATAACTCTCTAAAATCTCAAAATTACCCCACATCTCTATATTTATTTTATTTTCAAATCTTATTTTATTAAACAATAAAATAAGCCACCACATCACATAAAAATCACTAAAATCACATAAATCTTATCTCTTCACATCTCATATATTATATATAAATATATCTAGACTCTTCAAATAATTCAAATAATTAAATAATTAAAATAATCTAAAGTGGGCGTTACATTCTAAGTTGTAAGTTGTGAGTCCATTTGCATACTCATTTGTTGAGGGCTTATGCCCTGGGGTATTTACTCCAATACGTTGAGGGCTCATGCCCTGTGAGCTTTTGCTCTTTATGTTGAGGACTTATGCCCTGTGAGTTTATTTATGCTCTTAAAGAAGGGGGCACATGCCCCGGATGGTACCACATGCATATAAGATGTTAAGATGTTTAAGAAGATAAGTTGCATAGTCGTGTCGAGTTGTCTAAGTTGTCTAAGAAGTTGAGTCATTGATGATGTTTTATGATTGTTAGCTATAATTGGTGAATTATATGCTTAACTTTAATGTTTGTGAAATCTCACCCCTTCTGCTTGAAAATGTTGCTCTTCGTATGGGTAACTTGCAGGTGATCAAGATTAGTAGCTGTTGTGAGTGGCTACCTCTCACTGTGTCCTTAGGTGCTTTGATACGTAACGGGATGGGGAACCTTGTTAATGTTTTCAATTCTTTACGTATTTATTTATGAGATTTTATGAACATGAAGTTGAATTACTTTGATGAGATTTTACGTTGGGGCCTTCGTGCCAAAGTTGTTAAGATTTTGAATTGAATTCCGCTGCGAAGTATTTTGAGATGTTTTGAAGAATAAATTGTTATTTACTTCATTTAAGATTTTTAAGAAATGTGGCATTCCGTTTAAGTTGTGGATACTCTGATTATTTATTTAAGAAATTTTTATGTTGGGAAAACGGGGTGTTACAATTGGTATTAGAGCAGGTCGGTCCGTCCGGCCAAGTAGTTGAGTCGCGTTGTGTCGTGTGACGGCTGAATACCATCATTGCATTGTCCTAATTATTGTTTGTTGTGTAGAGAACTAAGATGGCTGGAAGAAACGATGTTGCTATTGCTGATGTACTCGAAGCTGTTGCTCAAGCAGTAGGATAACTGTAACGCCCACTTTAGATTATTTTAATTATTTAATTATTTAATTTATTTGAAGAGTCTAGATATATTTTTATATATTTTAGGAGATGTGGTGAATAAGATTTATACGATTTTTATGTGATTTTTGGTGATTTTATGTGACGTGGTGACTTATTTTATTGTTTAATAAAATAAGATTTGCAAATAAAATAAATATAGAGATGTGGGTTAATTTTGGGATTTTAGAGAGTTATGTGGGAGAAAGAGTAAATAAGATAAGATTTGTTGGGAGTATAAATAAGGAAATTAGGTTAAGGGAGAACTTAGTACGTACGTTTTGAAAAAAGGGAGAAAAACCAGAGAAGAGGTGAACCAGAGAGAGAGCTGCAATTTCTGCATTGTTAAGGTAAGGGTGAGCCTAGCAATTCAATTATATTAATCTGTAATTCGTTTAATCATAATTAACAAGAGTAAGAGGTGGTTTTTGAGGAATAAGGGAATTAGGTTAAAGATGAAGAATTAGTGAATTGATGTTGTAAAACTGTGAAATTGATGTAGGAAATTGATTACAGAGCTTAGAATATGTATAATGTTGTTGTTTCAGTCGAATTTGGGGCTTAACATGATGAAAAATAGGATTTTGGGTGAAAAAGTTCGTAATCCCGTAGTCTGTTCTGACATCGTTCCGCCAGGCGAGACATAGCTCGCCATGGCGACAGACCCGCATCGCTCCGCCAGGCGAGACATAGCTCGCCATAGCGACGGACCCGTAACGTCCCGCCAGGCGATAAATCCTCCCGCCATGGCGAGAGAGACCTGTAATCTCTCGCCAGGCGAGCAATTGAGCTCGCCACAGCGACCTGTGCTGTGACAGAATGTCACGTTTTCTATGTTGTTGTGATCTGTTTCGCACGAGACTTTGAGAGATGAACCTTGGGTAGTACAGTAAGCTGTTTTTAATATGAATGACGCTTGTAATAACCTTACGTTGTTGTTAATGATTTATGAATCATATGAAATAGATATGTATGGAAGATATGTGATGTTGAGATGATGTTTGTAATGATATTGTTATATATTGTGACTTGCTTGCTGCCATGTTGCTGTTTACATATGAATAATGTTGCATGTGTCAGTCCATGAAGTTTGTGATGTTTGCGGCGTCTAAGATGTTAACTTGTTTAAGTTAAAATGTGTTGAGTCTCATGCATACTCATTCAGAGATGAGGGCTTATGCCCTGGAGTTTTTACTCACCAGCGACGAGGGCTTATGCCCTGGAGCTTTGCTCACTAGCGACGAGGGCTTATGCCCTGGGAGTATATTTATACTCAAAGCGACGAGGGCTTATGCCCTGGATTTGGTACCACATGCATTTAAGATGTTAGGGTTGCATAGTCAAGTGAAGTTGTCGAGTCGAGTCGTTTAAGATGTCTACGATGATGATTTTATGATGACGTTATGATGCTAAGTGACGTGTTTTACATGATGATGATGTAGATGCTAAATGCCATTGATTGTGACGTGTTGAGCTTATGTTTTGTGGTTAACTGTGATTGTTGAATTACATGTTCAATATAATTATTGTGAATCTCACACCTTCTGTTGGAATTGCCGCCTTGTGGGCAAGTGCAGGTAACCAAGATTAGGTGCAGTCGTGTGAGGCTTTCCTCAGTTGTGTCTTGGTGCTCTGATACGTAACGGGATGGGGAACCCTTGATTATGTTTTTCTCTGTTCCTTGCGTATTCTTTTATTTTGACTTTCATGATTATGACTACTGATGTTGGATTTTTCTGAGACGTTGATGAGGCCTGCGTGCCAAGACTATGTCGTTATTTAATTTTCTTTTCCGCTGCGAAGTTTTAATGTGTTGTGAAGAATAAATCATTATTTATTCCTAATTGAGTATTTATGCGAAATGTGACGCTCCGTTATTTGTTTACTCTGATTATTTGTTTAAAGAAATTTTTAAGTCGGGAAAACGGGGTGTTAGAATTGGTATCAGAGCAAGTCGGTCCGTCCGGCCAAGTAGAAGAGTCTTGTTGTGTTGTGTATCAGTTGATGTATTGTTATATGTCAAACTGATTGTTTTGTGTTATGTAGAGAACTAGATGGCTGGAAGAAACGATGCTGCAATTGCTGCTGCTTTAGAAGCTGTTGCCCAAGCGGTAGGACAACAGCCGAATGTGAATGCTGGTGCGAACGCTGAGGTCCGTATGCTGGAGACCTTCTTGAGAAATCATCCTCCTACCTTCAAAGGGAGATATGATCCTGATGGAGCTCAGACATGGCTCAAGGAGATAGAGTGAGTGTTCCGGGTGATGCAGTGCACAAAAGTGCAGAAGGTGCGTTTTGGTACGCACATGCTAGCTGAGGAGGCTGATGATTGGTGGATTAGTCTTCTACCTACTCTGGAACAAGACGGTGCTGAGGTTACGTGGGCTGTATTTAAGAGGGAATTCCTTGATAGATACTTTCCAGAAGATGTTCGTGGAAAGAAAGAGATTGAGTTCCTGGAGCTTAAGCAAGGGAACATGTCGGTGACTGAATACGCTGCAAACTTTGTGGAGTTGGCTAAATTTTATCCGCACTATACTCCTGAGACTGCCGAATTTTTGAAGTGTATCAAGTTTGAGAATGGACTACGTGCTGATATCAAGAGAGCAATTGGTTACCAGAAGATCAAAAAAATTTCCGAGCTGGTGAGTAGTTGCAGAATATGAGGAGGATACCAAGGCTCATTACAAGATTGTTAATGAGAGAAAAGGTAAAGGTCAACAGAGTCGTCCTAAGCCTTACAGTGCCCCTGCTGATAAGGGTAAACAAAGAGTTAATGATGAAAGGAGACCTATTAAGAAAGATGCTCCTACTGAGATTGTCTGCTATACTTGTGGTGTGAAGGGCCATAAGAGTAATGCTTGTCCTGGAGAGGTAAAACGGTGTTTTTGTCGTGGCAAGAAAGGTCATACTACTGCTGACTGCAAACATGGTGATATTGTATGCTTTAATTGTAATGAGGAAGGTCACATTGGTTCCCAATGCAAGCAGCCTAAGAAGGCTCAGTCTACTGGAAGAGTTTTTGCGTTGACTGGTACTCAGACGGAGAACGAGGATCGTTTGATCAGAGGTACTTGTTATTTTGATAATATACCTTTAGTTGCTATTATTGATACTGGTGCTACGCATTGTTTTATTGCTCTTGATTGTGCTGCTAAGTTGAATCTTGCTGTGTCTGATATGAATGGGGAGATGGTTGTCGAAACTCCAGCTAAGGGTTCGGTGACTACTTCCCTGGTGTGTTTGAGATGTCTTGTGTCTATGTTTGGTCGTGATTTTGAGATTGATTTAGTGTGTCTACCGTTGATCGGAATGGATGTAATTTTGGGGATGAATTGGTTAGAATACAATCATGTCCTTATTAATTGTTTTAGCAAGACGGTGCATTTTTCTTCTTCCGAAGAAGAGAGTGGAGCAGAGTTCTTATCTACTAAACAGTTGAAGCAGTTAGAACGCGATGGAGTTATGATGTTTTCCTTGATGGCGTCCTTATCTATTGAGAATCAGGCGGTGATTGATAAGCTATAAGTGGTATGTGATTTTTCGGAAGTGTTTCCTGATGAAATCCCTGATGTGCCTCCGAAAAGAGAAGTTGAATTTGCGATTGATCTTGTTCCTGGAACGAAGCCTGTGTCTATGACACCTTATCGTATGCCAGCTTCTGAGTTGGCTGAGCTGAAAAAACAGTTAGAGGATTTGCTTGATAAAAAGTTTGTTAGACCAAGTGTTTCACCTTGGGGAGCGCCAGTGTTGCTAGTAAAGAAGAAAGACGGAAGTATGAGGTTGTGCATTGATTATCGACAATTGAACAAAGTGACAATAAAGAATAGGTATCCACTTCCAAGAATTGATGATTTGATGGATCAGTTAGTGGGTGCCCGCGTGTTTAGCAAGATAGATTTGAGATCAGGTTATCACCAGATTAAAGTGAAAGATGAAGATATGCAAAAGACAGCGTTTAGGACGCATTATGGGCATTATGAGTATACAGTGATGCCTTTCGGTGTTACCAATGCACCTGATGTATTTATGGAGTATATGAATTGGATCTTCCATGCTTACTTGGATCGTTTTGTTGTGGTATTCATTGATGATATTTTGGTATACTCTAAGACTGAGGAGGAACATGCTGAGCATTTGAAGACTGTTTTGCAAGTATTGAAAGAGAAGAAGCTCTTTGCTAAGTTATCTAAGTGTGAATTCTGGTTGAAAGAGGTGAGTTTTCTCGGGCTTGTTATTTTTGTTGACGGTATTGCGGTTGATCCGTCCAAGGTTGAAGCGGTATCACAATGGGAGACTCCTAAGTCGGTTACAGAAATTAGAAGCTTTTTGGGATTAGCAGGTTATTATCGAAGATTTATAGAAGGATTTTCTAAGTTGGCTCTTCCGTTAACGCAGTTGACATGTAAAGGTAAATCTTTTGTGTGGGATGTCCATTATGAGAATAGTTTTAATGAGTTGAAGAAGCATTTGACGACAACTCCAGTTATAATTTTGCCGAAGTCCGATGAACCTTTTGTGGTGTATTGTGATGCGTCCAAGTTGGGTTTAGGTGGTGTGCTTATGCAAGATGGTAAAGTGGTTGCTTACGCTTCCAGACAGTTGAGAATTCATGAACGAAATTACCCTACTCATGATCTTGAATTAGCGGCAGTTGTTTTCGTGCTTAAGATTTGGAGACATTATTTGTACGGTTCCAGATTTGAAGTGTTCAGTGATCACAAGAGCTTGAAGTATTTATTTGACCAGAATGTTGGAACAAAGGGTGTTTCACAATTATACCACTTAAGTTTTGATGATAACAAGGTATTAAAAATTATCAATTGGATATGCTAAATATTTATTCAAGTGTACAGGACCATTATCAAAGATTTATTTACAAGAGGTTCTGATTGAATGAATTAAAGAGCAAAGGAAATTTAGACTGAAGCTTGAAGAACATCTGAATGAAAGCGCTCCTGGAAAATCAGAGTCAGAATGTGTATGAAGATGACGTCATCAGAAGCAAGTTCTTCAGAGGCAGACTCATCAAAAGCAAATAGTCTCCAGAGGCAGATTCATCAAAAGCAAAGATTCTTCAGACACTGAAAAGCGTTGACAAAGCACAACGTACGAAAAGTACAACCACTATGCCTACGCCTGTTCCTGCAACCACCAACTCTGCACAATGTCTTCTATACACGACAAGTATAACAGCAACTAAAGCAGAAACTTTTCCATATTTGCTGGAATAGATTTGAATTTGATTTTATTGTACAAGCCTCAAATCAAGCAAAGGATCAAAGGTGTCAAATCAGCTTCGGTAAAGAAAAAGTGATGAGCTGACAGTTTCCAACGTCTCTCAAATTCTCTATAAATAGAGATGAAGACTTGAAGAACTAATAGTTGAATAGACACGCGAATTAAGCTATTCTCTCATACTCCAAGTCGTAAACATTGCTCATCAACAACTTAGATAATTCTTACAAAAGCTTACATTTTAGAATTTCTAAGTGTCTAAGAAAAACAGAGTCTGTTCTGTTTCGTTTTGTCTTGTGAATACCTCTGATTGTATATCAAGTATTCAAAACTCTTTTCAATTCTCTGTAATTGTTTTGAAGTCTCTTGCTTGTGTGCTTGAGCATTTGAAGTCTCTTTCTTGTGTGATTGAGCAAAGGAAGTCTCATACTTGTGTTTTGAGCAACTTGTAATTTGATATTACATTTTAGTGGAACTCTCCTTGGAAGTGCAAGGGGGACAGGACTACTTCCGGATTGTGGAAGGAACCTGTATAAATTGCTTGTGTCTTCTTTCTTTCTTGCATTTGTTCTACATTCCGCTGCTAAGACTCTGAACTCTAATCAGAGTCTGAACTCTATCAGACTCTGTATCCTGAGAACATTGTTATTTTTGTAAGAAAGAAACGTTTTTGAAAACACAATTCAACCCCCCCCCCCCCCCCTTCTTGTGTTTTTCCCACCTTCAGTTGGTATCAGAGCTTCGGCTCTGTAGTTAGCACTTAACCGTGTTATAGTAAACGATCGGTGAAAAACATGTCTGGGGATGAAGCTTCTGCATCTGCATCTGGTTCTGGTTTTGGTTCTGGAGCTGCTGTGCATTATGACTACAGCAACATCAACAAAAGTGAAAGATCTTCTAATCACAACAAACCTCCTATGTTTAATGGTGATCCTGAAATGTTCTCTTGGTGGAAGACCAAGATGTACAGTCACATCATGGGAATGGATGAAGAGTTGTGGGATGTTCTTGAAGATGGCGTTGGTGATCTGAGGTTAGATGAAGAAGGTGCTGCTCTTGATAGGAAAGCTCACACTCCTGAGCAGAAAAAGCTTTATAAGAAACATCATACGATCATAGGCATTCTTGTGGCTGCCTTGCCTCATAAAGAGTACTTAAAGATGAGTGACAAATCAACAGCAAAGGCTATGTTCACCTCATTGTGCTCACTTTATGAAGGTAACAAGAAAGTCAGAGAGGCCAAGGCTACTATGCTTGTTCATCAGTATGAGTTGTTCAGAATGAAGGAGGATGAAAACATTGAGACCATGTACTCAAGGTTTCAGACTCTTGTTTCTGGACTTCAGATTTTGAAGAAAAGCTATGTAACGTCTGATCATGTGAACAAGATTTTGAGAAGTTTACCTGCAAAATGGAGACCGAAAGTGACAGCCATTGAGGAAGCTAAAGATTTAAACACATTGAGTGTTGAAGATCTCATAAGCTCCTTGAAATGTCATGAGATAGGTCTCAACGAGCATGAACCTGTCAAGAAGCCCAAGTCCATCGCATTAAAGTCCAGAGGCAAGTCAAGTAAGGCTCTGAAGGCTTTGGAGTCTGAAAAAGAATCTACATCTGAAGATTCTGATGAAGACTCTGAGATTGTTCAAGAGATGGCTATGCTCACCAACAGATTACAATACCTCGCAAAGAAGAACAAAAAGTTTATGAACAGAGGTAGTAGTCATAAAAGCTCAAGAAAGGAAGATCAGAAAGGTTGCTTCAACTGCAAGAAGGTTGGACACTTCATTGCTGAATGTCCAGACTTGCAGAAAGAGAAATCCAAGGAAAAATCTAAGAAAGCATTTTTCAAGTCTAACAAATTCAAGAAGCAATTCAAGAAGAGCTTGATGGCAACTTGGGAAGATCTGGATAATGAGTCTGAGTCTGACAAAGATGATGCTGAAGATTAAGCTAAAATAGCTCTGGCTTTGGTAGCTACTGCTAATAATGAAGAAGAATCATCTGATGCTGAGTCAAGTACAGACTCTGAAACTGAAACTGAGGTATACTCTAAACTCACTAGATCTGAACTAATTGATTCTCTCAAAGAACTTCTTTGTCATTATGAAAACCAATCCACTGAGTTGAGGAGAGTTAAGCAACGATACATTAAGCTGCTAAAACTCCATGAATCAACTAAGACGGAAATGGATGCTTTAAAACGAGAAAATAATGATTTGAAAACAATGACTAAGAAGGGTGATAATAAAACCTTGACTGAGCAGGATGTTGCTCTTCAAGAGTTTATTAACACAGGAATTGATAGAACCAAAGTTGCATCCATGATTTATAGCATAAATCAGAACAACATAAAGGGAATTGGTTTCACAGGAGGAAACTCTAGTGAAGTAATTCTGAAACCTTGTTCTGATAACATCAAAGAAGGTCTGAAAACTCATTTTGTGTCTGAGTCTGAAAAAGCTTCTCATTCAGAATCTAAGTCTTCAAATTCAGAGGAGTTGACTAGGTCAAAACCTAAGAATCATAAGACAAAGGTCACGAATGACTCTAAATCAAAAGCTCCAACGTTACAGATTCTGAAAAGATCAGAACCCATCAAACAGGTTCTGAAGAAAACAGAGTCTGAAACTCAAAAGCCAAGATTTCAGAGAAAGGAGGCTATTTTTACTAAGTCACATTCTAAGACTAAAGGTTCTGAACCCAAAGTCTGGAAGAAGACTGATAAAGAAAAATTCAGACAGAGTACACAAAAGAGATTCAGAACTTCTAGGACTAACCCAAGAGGACCCATGAAAGTATGGGTACCTAAGACACAAATTATTGATGCTGCAGATATGTCTAAAAGGAAATACAAAGCAGAAGTCCTGGTATCTGGACAGTGGCTGCTCGCGACATATGACAGGAGAAAAGTCTATGTTCCTAACCCTGACCATGAAAGAGGGAGGAACTGTGGGATTTGGAGGAAACCAAACTGGCAAAATCATTGGTACTGGAACAATTGGTAATTCCTTAGTCTCAATCAATAATGTGTGGTTTGTAGATGGACTAAGGCATAACCTACTTAGCATAAGTCAATTCTGTGATAATGGTTATGACGTCTTGTTTAATAAGAACAACTGCACAGTAATCAACACTGATGACCAATCTGTAGTGTTTAAGGGAAAGAGAAAGAACAATGTTTATAAGATCAATTTTTCAGAACTGACTGATCAGAAGGTATTTTGCCTCCTATCAGTGAGTGATAAGAAATGGTTGTGGCACAGAAGCTTGGGACATGCTAACTGGAGATTAATCTCTAAGCTTAGCAAGTTACAACTTGTCAAAGGCCTACCAGACATTGATTATCATTCAGATGCACTATGTGGTGCATGTCAGAAGGGAAAAATTGTTAAAACTTCTTTCAAATCTAAAGATATTGTTTCTACCTCCAGACCCTTAGAACTACTCCATATTGATTTATTTGGACCAGTCAGTACTGCATCCATATATGGAAGTAAATATGGATTGGTGATCGTTGATGATTACAGTAGATGGAGTTGGGTTAAGTTTCTCAAATCTAAAGATGATTCATATGATGTGTTTACAAAATTATGCATTCAAGTCCAATCTGAAAAAGAACTTAAAATTTTAAAAGTCAGAAGTGATCATGGGGGAGAATTTGAAAATGAGCCATTTGAAATATTTTGTGAAAAATTTGGAATTGTCCATGAATTCTCTTCTCCTAGAACTCCAGAGCAAAATGGAGTTGTAGAGAGAAAGAATAGGACTCTTCAAGAAATGGCAAGAACCATGATTCACGAAAACAATCTGGCAAAACATTTTTGGGCAGAAGCAGTGAACACAGCGTGTTATGTTCAGAACCGGATCTACATCAGACCCATTCTGAACAAAACAACATATGAACTCTTTAAAGGCAGGAAACCTAACATTTCTTACTTTCATCAGTTTGGATGTACTTGTTACATTCTGAACAATAAAGTCTATCTGAAGAAATTTGATGCAAAAGCTCAAAAGGGAATCTTTCTAGGTTACTCTGAGAGATCTAAGGCATACAGACTGTATAACTTGGAAACACTCTGTGTCGAAGAGTCTATACATGTCAAGTTTGATGACAAAGAGCCTGGAAGTCAAATTCCAGAGCAAATTGAAAACAATGCAGGTTCAGAAGAGTCTGATGATTATTCAGAACCTGATCAGACTTCAGAGACACATGATACTTCAGAAGCTGTGACAGCTCCTGATGTCCCAATTGTTGAAGCTTATGAAGAAAATCAAGATGATTCACAACAAGTTATCCAATCCAAAAATTCATTCAAGTATAAGTCTTCTCATCCTGAGGATCAGATCATTGGTAGGAAAGAAAGTCCTAGAAGAACTAGATCTCATTTCAGACCTGAAGAGTCTGCCTTGGGTCTGCTATCCATGATAGAACCTACAACAGTTGATGAAGCACTAGCTGATGATGGATGGATCTTTGCAATGCAAGATGAGCTCAATCAATTTAAAAGGAATGACGTATGGGATCTTGTATCTAAGCCTGAACACAAGAACATTATTGGAACTAAATGGGTGTTTAGGAACAAGCTGGATGAACAGGGAGAAGTAATCAGAAACAAAGCCAGACTTGTTGCTCAAGGATACAGTCAACAAGAGGGCATTGATTACACTGAAACTTTTGCTCCAGTTGCAAGATTGGAAGCAATCAGGTTACTTCTTTCCTACGCAGTAAATCACAACATAACCTTGTATCAAATGGACGTTAAAAGTGCATTTCTCAATGGAGTCATATCTGAAGAAGTGTTTGTGAAACAACCACTTGGTTTTGAGGACTTAAAACATCCTGACCACGTTTATAAGCTAAAGAAATCTTTGTATGGTCTGAAACAAGCTCCCAGAGCTTGGTATGACAGACTGAGTAATTTCCTGCTTAAAAATAATTTTAAAAGAGGACAGGTTGACACAACACTCTTCAAGAAGACACTTGAGAAAGACATTCTGATTGTACAAATTTATGTTGATGACATTATTTTTAGTTCAACTAATAGATCTCTTTGCAAGGAATTTTCTAAGATGATGCAGGAGGAATTTGAAATGAGCATGATGGGAGAACTGAAGTTCTTTCTAGGAATTCAGATCAATCAATGCAAAGAAGGAGTGTATGTTCATCAGTCCAAGTATACCAAAGAGCTTCTGAAAAAGTTTAAACTTGAAGACTGCAAGGAAATGAACACTCCAATGCATCCTACCTGCGCTCTGAACAAAGAAGATCAAGGAACCAAAGTTGATCAAAAGCTGTATCGAGGTATGATTGGTTCTCTGTTGTATCTCACTGCATCTAGACCTGATATTTTGTTCAGTGACTGCTTGTGTGCAAGATTTCAATCAGATCCTAGAGAATCACATTTAACTGCGGTTTAAAGAATCTTTAGATATCTGAGAGGAACAACTAATCTTGGACTTCTCTATAAGAAATCCTCAGATTATAAGCTTGTTGGATTCTGTGATGCTGACTATGCTGGTGACAGGATTGAAAGAAAATCAACCAGTGGAAACTGTCAGTTTCTTGGTGAGAATCTGATATCCTGGGCCAGTAAGAGACAAGCAACTATTGCTTTGTCAACAACAGAAGCAGAATACATCTCAGCTGCTAGTTGTTGCACACAACTACTTTGGATGAAACATCGGTTAGAAGACTATCAAATAACTGAAAACTGTATCCCAATTTATTGTGACAACACAACTGCTATTTGTTTGTCTAAAAATCCTATTCTTCATTCAAGAGCCAAACACATTGAAATCAAACATCATTTTATCAGAGACTATGTTCAAAAGGGGATATTAGATATTCAATTCATTGATACTGATCATCAATGGGCTGATATCTTTACAAAACCCTTAACTGTTGAAAGATTCGATTTTATAAAGAAAAATTTGAACATGCATTTTGTCTCTAAGTAATGCTTGACTCTAGGTGAAAAATCAGACTCTGAAAATTATCAGACGCTGAAGAAGTTTCAGACTCTCCTTGGAGAATCTGAAAAGACTCAGCCTCTGAGAAAATTATCAGACTCTGAAAAGGAATCTTTTTGACTCTGAAAGTACTGGGAAGTGGAAAGGTTAAAGTTATTTTTTGTAGGCTTCTGACACGTCTATCTGCATTGGGAAACAACACTTTTTAAGGGCAATGATGGTTTTTCTCTCATCAAATATTTTCGCGCCCCTCAAGCCATTAATACGCATGTTTGGGTGTTACTTTTGAAATGTGAACAGTTGCTTTTCAAATCACTATAAATACTAAACACACTACTCACTCACTTTCCTACACTTTCAAGTTTTTAAGCAGTTTCGATTGAAAATCGTTTTTCTCTCTTCTCTCAACTTAGAAACCCTAAACCCCCAAATTTTCATCCTCTCTAATGGCGTCAACTACAAGCGGTTCAAGCTCAAAATCAAACTACTCTATCAAACCGGTAACTGTACCAATTCCAATCGATTCGTTAGTTGTTCAAATCGAATCGCCGGTGGATTTCTCCTCTCTGAAAAGAAACAAAGTAGATATGGATGCTTTAATTTCTGCTCAGAAGATGGCTGGGTACTTTCAGATGCTCAACGGTCCAACTTACGTGAATCTGGTAAAAGAATTCTGGATTAGAGCTGAAGTTTTTGATGTTGATTCAGCAAAGGCACAAGAAAGGGAAGCTGTGTCAAGAAACCCTTCTTTGAGAGGCAAATCTAGAAAGGAAATGGGTCTTGAACCTTTTCATGGCCTTGAAATCAAGTCTGCTGTGATGGGTATCCCTGTATCTATCACGGAAGGGGTAATTGCTCAGGCATGCAGGATGCCTCTGGAAGGAAGGTTCCAATGGAACGTCAGCAATAAAGATGCCATGTTGGACAGCTTTACAAGACTGCTGCTGAAGGGAAATCCTGCAACTAGGCTGGTTGAAATGGATATTGAGCACAGGGTGCTTCTGAAGATCATGAATAAATGCTTCTTCCGGAAGGGAGGAGGTGCTGACCAACCAAATACGGATCATAAACTGGTGCTGTATTTCTTGGTTGGATGTCAGCAAATAAATCTTCCAAGATATATCATGCATCATTTATGCTGGGCTATCAAGGAAGCTTATAAAGGAAAAAGAAGACAAGTCCCTTATGGAAGACTTCTCTCTGAAATCTTCTACCAAGGAGGTGTACTGAAGACTCTAGAAACATTTAATCTTGTGTCAGACAGAGTGTTGGGTATCACCACTGGAATGATGATCAATGGCACATCCCTCTACAACATGAAGGCCATTAAGTCAATCCTCACTGATTCAAAGGATTTGAAGGAGTCTGAAGCCCCATGCCAATTCATCAGAAATTTTCCTTCTATTCTTAAGGAAAACCATCCTGAAGCATTGTCTGCTTATCTAGCAGCTTTTGCTAAGGAGTCTGAAGAGGCCCAGAGGAAATCTGAAGTTGCAGTGGCTAGGAAGCAGAAGGCTGCTAATTCTGAAGCAACTACCTTTGGAACTGTAACTGCTCCAAAGAGGAAAAGAGGTAAGGCTGACTCAAATATTGAGGAAAGGTATCAACGAGCCTAGGAAGAAAAAGAAGCTGGTTTTGTTGAACCTGTAAGACCACTCAAGAGGCTAGCAACAGGGGAGATTGTGATGCCTATGTTTGAACCAACTCCTGAACAAACGAAGAAGAATGAGGAATACTATCAGAATCTCAAGAATGAGAAGAAGAGGCTAAAAGCTCAGTGCCGAACTGACAGAGACAAGGCAATAGCAGCTATAGGCATTGACCATGTGTAACGCCCATTTTTGATTATTTAGTTATTTGATTTATTTGAGAAATTGCTATATATTTTTATATATATTATGTGATGTTAAGTGAAGATTTAATATGATTTTATGCGACGTGGTGACTTATTTTATTGTTTAATAAAATAAGATTTGAAAATAAAATAAAATATTTAGTTGTGGGTTAGTTTTGGATTTTAGAGAATTATGTGGGAGAAAGAGTAAATAAGATAAGATTTGTTGGGAGTATATAAAGGGAAAATTAGGTCAAGAGAGAAGTCAGTAGTACGCGTACAGAGTTTTGGAAAAGAAAAGAGGAAAACGGCTACGTGAAGGGAGAAGAGCATTAGGGCTGCGATTTTCTGCTTTTACCAGGTAAGGGTGAGCCTAG
The DNA here is from genome assembly GCA_958299785.1 of Medicago lupulina. Taxonomy (NCBI): domain Eukaryota; kingdom Viridiplantae; phylum Streptophyta; class Magnoliopsida; order Fabales; family Fabaceae; genus Medicago; species Medicago lupulina. The sequence continues at coordinate 42,048,193 of OY283142.1, forward strand.
CATTGATTATATTGATCTGTAATGCATCTAATCAGGATTAACAACATAGGATTGGATTTTGAGAGAATTGGAAATAGGTTAAAATTGAGGAAAAACCATGAATTAGGCTATGAAGCTGTGAAACAGAGTTAGAAATTGAGTACAGAACGTAGATTAACCTTACTGATGATGTTTCTGAGAGTTTAGATGATTTAGATGATGAATTTGGGAATCTTTTGTGTGATTTTCGCAGAACCCGTAGCAGTCTGTTCATCGCTCGCCTGGGCGAGCTGTGCAGCTCGCCGCGGCGAGTAGACCTAGTTTACTCGCGAGGCGAGCAACCCAGCTCGCCATAGCGAGCACTACCCTAGAGCTCGCGAGGCGAGCACTCCAACTCGCCATAGCGAGCAGGACCTTAGTTACTCGCGAGGCGAGCATTCCCACTCGCCATAGCGAGTTATGTCAGAACCCAGAATCCATTCTGTTGGCGACCTGCAGTCGCATATAACCTTGAGAGATGACCTTTGGGTAGCTTCTGGGATTTTTACTGAAGTTTAATAGGATCTGTGATGATAATACATGATGATTGAGCTTATTTATGATGATTTTATGAAGTTTATGTGTGATATATGAATTAATCAAGTTATGAATGTTTGATTTACTTGCGATGCTTGCACTATGGATGCTATATGTATGATGTACTTGCTGCCATGTTGCTATTTACTTATGTATAGTTGCTGCATGTGTCAGTCCTTGATGATTAAGATGTTTTGCGACGTTTAAGATGTTAACTTGTTTAAGTTAAATGTGTCGAGTCTCATGCATACTCATTCTATGATGGGGGCTTATGCCCTGGAGTTTTTACTCACCAGCGACGAGGGCTTATGCCCTGGAGCTTTGCTCACCAGCGACGAAGGCTTATGCCTTGGAGTATATTTATGCTCATAGCGACGAGGGCTCATGCCCTGGATTGGTACCACATGCATATAAGACGTAGGGTTGCATAGTCAAGTGATGATGTCGAGTCGTGTCGTCTAAGATGTTTGCTAAGATGTTTATGATGTTGATTATGACGCTGTTTAATGATGTGTTGTTTATGTTGATGTTCTAAATGCTAGATGTTTATCTGTGATATGATGAATTATGTTTGGTTGTTGAATTGTGATTATTTAATTACATGTTTAATATAATTATTTGTGAATCTCACCCCTTCTGTTGGAATTGCCGCCTTGTGGGCAAGTGCAGGTAACCAAGATTAGGTGCAGACGTGTGAGGATTTCTGCAGTCGAGTCTAGGTGCTCTGATACGTAACGGGATAGGGGATCTTCTTTATTTTCTCTGTTCCTTGCGTATTATGCTATTGATATGATTATGTTATTCCGAAGATTTTATTAAGACGTTGGCGAGGCCTGTGTGCCAAAGACTTTTCTTTATGAGATGATTTTATGATTTTCCGCTGCAATAATTGAGTAATATTTTACGAATATTTTATGAAGATTTAATGATTATTTATTCATTAACATGAGATGTTTTAGAAATGTGATGCCCTGTTTATGTGCTTACTCTGATGCATGCTATCCTTTTTAAAGAAATTTTTATGTTGGGAAAACGGGGTGTTACACCATGATGAAGATCAACACCTCATTGAGAAGGTTATTGAGGCTCAGTCTTTGGCCAGGAAGCTGGAAGAAAGTGCTGTGAAGGGAGCCCAGAAGGTTCTGAAAGAGACTTCAGGAACTTCAGTAGCTGCTACTTCAGTTGTTGTTCCTCAAGTGGCTGTTTCAGAAGCTGCTGGACCTCCACCAGTAATACGAACGAGTGTTTCTCTCCCAGACAAATCAGTCACAGGGATTTCATCAGAAGCTACTGCTTCAGAAGCTGCTGGACCTTCACCAGTAATCCGGACAAGTGTTTCTCTCCCAGAAAAATCAGTCACTGGGATTACATCAGAAGCTGCTGCTTCAGAGGCTGCTGTCTCAGACGGTCCCAAAACGTCTAAGGTAACTCAGAGTCCAGTTCCCCCACCTTCTACTTCTCCTTCATCTTCTACAGACTCTGACTTAGACAATGCACCTCTAAGTCAGAAATTCAACATAACCAAACCTGTTCCTAAAGCCAAACGAACCCTCAGAACTAAAACAACTACTACAAAATCCAAACTCTCTCCTAAACCCAAACCTTTCAGAGAAGCTTCTGATGATGTTTATAAAACAATTGGGGAGTTATCTGAAAGGAGGATAGGTATCTGCAGCAAGCTACCTGCCAACCATCCTTTCCAACCACCTGTTATCAAACCATTAAACATGCTCGCTCCTGATGCTCCTATTCCATCGTCCTCAACCTCAAACCAAGGTAGTCCACAAGTTGTTGATTTAACAGCTACTGCTGAAGAGCAAGTAGTCACTGAAAATCCAAATACTTCTGAACAACCTATCTCAGAGGCACCTACAAACAAACAACAACAACCAACCTCTTCACCACTAAACCAACCCTCTGAACAGGATGATCTATCCAACCTTGAAAGCCATTATTCAGGAGAACTTCCTGAATACCAACAACAAAAGACCACTGACAACCAAACACCAGAACAGACCATTCCAGAATCTGTTATGGAGACTGTGGCTACAGAGTCTGTCCTAGTGACAGAATCTGAACCCACTGTGTCTGTTTCACCTTCTGAACCAACACAAAACCACTCCTCTGATTCTGACCAACCCTCATCCTCCTCACCAATTCAAATGTCTGACCAACCTCCCATAAACATATTGGATTCTGAATACCTGGATGAGCGTCTGGTGGCACTTAATGATGAAATGCAGAATTTAGTGCTTCTAAGGAACACTCCATTTCTACCATTCATTTATTAAGACAGCTGGTGTAATCTCACGAACAGGGCATTGAATTTCATTGATGGTGTTGCTCAGAAGTGTTGTCATATTCAAGCTCGCGCCATGAAACGTCGTTTGCAAGAATCACACTCTTCTCCTCAACTCCAAAGCAAGCCTTTGTATCTGGCTAATGCTCCGTTCTACGCTGAATCTGAGTATGTAACAAGAGACTCCAAGGTCTTCAAGATGCTGAAGCAAAAGGTGCTGAAGCAGCAAGAAGAAGCTAAGGCTAAGGAAGACTATCTTCTTCAGAGGCAATTGGCTCTGGAAGAAACTGTTAGGAAGCAGTCTGAAGACATTAAGCGTCTGATGGCTCTTGTCCAACAGCAACAGCCCCAACCCAACCCTTAGTTGCACACCTTATTTTGTTTTTCTTGTTATATGCTTTAAATGCTTGCTCTAATTTCTTTGTATTCTTCTGATTATCTCTGATATACAAGCGTATATTTCTTCACTTTTGTTCATTGCGTATTTTTTTTACTGTTTTTTTTTGTTTGTTCTTTTTAATTGATGACAAAAGGGGGAGTAATAGAAAGTATTTAACAGAATCTGAGCCCAAGAATGAAATAAAACTTAACAAATTTTATTTGAGAACCCAATTTTATTTCATCTGCATTTTATGAAAGTATTGTTAAGCTTAAAAAAATGAACTTAATTAACCTGGATAGGACTTAGGGGGAGCTTACAAACCTCACCTTAAAGAATATCATACTCAGGGGGAGTCTGAGCTTACAAAACTCAGAACCTTTAAGAGTCAACTTGTTAATTAAGTTAACAACAATTGATCTTTTTAAATACTTATGTTTGTCATCATCAAAAAGGGGGAGATTGTTGGAACAAAGGGTGTTTCACAATTATACCACTTAAGTTTTGATGATAACAAGGTATTAAAAATTATCAATTGGATATGCTAAATATTTATTCAAGTGTACAGGACCATTATCAAAGATTTATTTACAAGAGGTTCTGATTGAATGAATTAAAGAGCAAAGGAAATTTAGACTGAAGCTTGAAGAACATCTGAATGAAAGCGCTCCTGGAAAATCAGAGTCAAAATGCGTCTGAAGATGACGTCATCAGAAGCAAGTTCTTCAGAGGCAGACTCATTAGAAGCAAATAGTCTCCAAAGGCAGATTCATCAGAAGCAAAGATTCTTCAGACACTGAAAAGCGTTGACAAAGCACAACGTACGAAAAGAACAACCACTATGCCTACGCCTGTTCCTGCAACCACCAACTCTGCACAGTGTCTTCTATACACGACAAGAATAACATCAACTAAAGCATAAACTTTTCCATATTTGTTGGAATAGATTTGAATTTGATTTTATTGTACAAGCCTCATGTTATCACGATTTTCGGGTGTCAAATCATTAATTAGATTTGAACCTTTCAATCATTGATATCTCTATTTTTTTTGGGGAAAGGTAAAATCGAGAGAAAACCTTAGAAATTCTGAGCTCGGGGCTGATTTCACTACGGGAAGGTGTTAGGCACCCGTAATGACTATAGTATCCTATAGGAACCGTTTTACTAGTCTTATGTATACGCTTTGCTTTTATCGCTATTTGTAAAAAAGGATTGATTTTAGGAATGAGAGAAAGAAGATTTTGAGTGTTGTTTTTATTGGACTTGGAGAGATTTTGAGTCTCTTGCCTACATACCCTTTTAAGGGATCAAAATTCCATGTAGTTCTCTTCCAAAATATTTTTGTGGGTTGGTTCAATTTTAATTTTGAAATAGTTTTGAAGAAAGAGGATGAGAGGCCTTAAAGGCATGAGATTTGGAAAAGGTGAGGTGATTCCAATTTATTTACATAATGGTTAAAGTTGAGGATTAAGATTCATTTTGGTTTTGCTTAAGAAAATAAAGGGGAAATGGGTGAAGTTTTGACTTGACTTTATTGCAAAAAAATCTTTGAGTGATGTGTTAGTTTTTTTGAGAAAGAAAGAATGAGTTTTTTCTAAGTATCACGCTTCCTAAACATACATCTAGCGGTAAACATACAACGTGTGTGCGTGTCGGTGCTTGTGTCGGTGTACATCATTATAGTCCATAGTCCTTTACATTGGGTCCTAATTTACATTCTATGGTCTTGCAAGAATTTAAAAGGAAAGTAAACTAACCTAAAATGTTACATGAATTAGTAGAAATTTGCGTAAAGTGGCTAAAAGAAAGAAAAAGATGAAAATGATGCAATGCTTGCAATATGAGTGAGATATGAAACAAAATGGTTAGTGAGCATGTGAGAAATGATAGTATGAGTAGTGATGCATAATAAATGTAATGATCATGGCAAGAAGTATTGAACAAATTGCACAAAAACAAGTGCCAAAAATAGTGCAAATAGCCCAAAACAAAGCCTAAAACTTAAACCAAATCTATGACCTATAATCCCCATCAAAACAGCACTTTTTCAAAGGAAATATTTCAAGAATCAAGAGGAAATTTCAAGTCATATTCAAACCTAACACCATCACACTCATAGGCATATTGCATTTCAAAATTAACAATTAAACTTGACAAATTGGAGGCTATCAATTAAACTTGCAAAAACAAGAAATCAACAATCAAAATTGTAACATCGGGGATTGCAATCAAATTTGTAAGATAAGGAGTTAACCATTGAATTTGTGAAATAAAAGACTAAGAATTAACTTGTAAAGCAAGAAACTACCAACTAAGCTCGTAAAACAAAGAAAATACCAATTAGGCTTGCAAAAATGTAAAGTCATCATGGACTCAGCAAAGAACACATCCCAAAATCAGGTACCAAATATCACCATCACATGGCAAAAATAGGACTAAAATTATGCACGAAACTCCACCCAGAACACAAAAACATGCAAATCCAATAAATAAATTAGCGCACATGCTTTTTATTCACTTTAAATTGTAAAAATACCACAAAACGATTGAGAATATATCAAGAAACATGTGTTAATTTTTCAGGATTTTTGCAAGGAATTTTAGCATGCACAGGGGTTCAAATAGCAAGAATAAGGGTGCATATAGCAAGAAAATTCAAGAAACTGAAAGAAAGCAAAAAAACACAACAAAACCGGGCCCATACCCACGGATCTGATGGATCCGGATCAAACGGCCCACAGTGAAAGAGAATGGACCGGGCTTGGGTCAACCCGGTCCAAGAGCATATATAAAAGGCTGGGAACCCGGTTCCCTTCATTTTTTGGATCATTTCTCTTTCTTCTTCTCTTCTCTTGCGCCGTTCTCTCATCTCATGAACCCTAAACCCTAATTCGTTCGAATCTACCCAGAAACTCATCATTCATGGCCTAAACATTTTGTATTGTTGTTCTAAGCACGAATCATACGAAAGAACGTGATTTTCACCGTTGGAATCATATGAATCTTGTGTTCTCGTTGCTACAGGTTCGAACTGTTCAATTTCTTCAAGTTTTTGGAATGAAACCGTTGTGAATCGCAAGGATTCGTTTCAATTCGCACTCGTTGCGGATTTTGAAACGTTTCTTTGATCTTTCAAACACTTTTTGCGTTAGGGTTAGGGTTTTGATTTGAACAGTTCGAACTGGCTATAGATTCACACGATTCTGGATTTGTGATGATTTTGATGAGATAAGATGAGGCTGAGGTGTTACCTGAGTTTTTGTTCGGAGGTTTGGGGCCGTTTCCTTGATCCTTGGCTCTGAATCTTTGTAGGTAACCTGTTTTGCTTCTTTCTTTCTTCTTCTGGTTTGAACCTGTGAAATCCTTCACCTCTTCTACCTCTTCTTCTCTGATCTTAACCCTGCGATCACACTTGTAGCGCGCTGCTTCCAGTGGCGTGCTCGTGTTCGAATTGTAGGTGTTCTTGGTTCGATGATGAAGATTCACTCTGAATCCCTGAGAACCGTGTGAAATTCTATCGAATTTGTGTGAATTCTGCTTCTGTTTATCTCTGTGGGTTGAACTTGGTGATGGATTCGAAGAATTTGTATGAATTTGGTGTGGATTGTGGCTGGAATTGCTTCGGATTGAGCTAGGGTTCCATGAATGTTCTTGAAGCTTTTGGTGAGTTTGTTGGATTTGATCTGTAACTGAATGGAGAGAGAAAGTGAAATCGGTTTGTTGATGTGGCGCGTTTTTTCTGACTTTTCTGACACGCAAGTCCTTATATAGGCTGCCATGTGGACTCTGACCCAATAGGAATGTGACACGTGTACTGGACTTGGCTCGCGTGGCCTAAAGGACCAATCTGCAAAAAAAATGAAAATAGGGACTATTCTGCAAATAACAAAAACTGACCTTTTTAAAAGAAAAAGAATGAAAAGAAAAACAGAAAAGAAAAATAGGACAAAAATGCAATTTTTGAAATTATTGGGACTAAAATGCAATTTTTGAAAGTATGCAAAAAAAATAATAAAATTGGTTAAAAAACTTAATCTGAATGCCACGTAAAGTGAAACAGTTAAAATTGACAAAATGGACTAAAACGAACAAATTACCTAAATGAGGTATTCTAAAATACCTCTCTGCCCAAAATTTGAACAATGTGAAATGACCAAAATGCCCCTGGGGACAAAGACGACTCAGACTGACACAAGTTGACTCAGATGCAAAACTAAGATGATTTTTGTACAAAGTTTGATATATGATTCATGCAAACAAATTGAAAAGACTCAGGGACAAATTGCAAGGACTAAAATGGGTTCCTTTGTAGGAAATGACCAAAATACCCTTTTATAAGTTTTTATGCAAGAATTAAAAGACAGAAATAATAACGTATGCAGCTGAAGCATAGTGGTAAATTGTAGAGTAATACGCAGTAATTTGAAAAAGTGTTAGAAATAGAAAAGAAATTTGAACGAGTATTTTTAGGTCCAAAATGAGGGTATGACACCTCAAATCAAGCAAAGGATCAAAGGTGTCAAATCAGCTTCGGTAAAGAAAAAGTGATGAGCTGGCAGTTTCCAACGTCTCTCAAATTCTCTATAAATAGAGATGAAGACTTGAAGAACTAATAGTTGAATAGACACGCGAATTAAGCTATTCTCTCATACTCCAAGTCGCAAACATTGCTCATCAACAACTTAGATAATTCTTACAAAAGCTTACATTTTAGAATTTCTAAGTGTCTAAGAAAAACAGAGTCTGTTCTGTTTCGTTTTGTCTTGTGAATACCTCTGATTGTATATCAAGTATTCAAAACTCTTTTCAATTCTCTGTAATTGTTTTGAAGTCTCTTGCTTGTGTGCTTGAGCATTTGAAGTCTCTTTCTTATGTGATTGAGCAAAGGAAGTCTCATACTTGTGTGTTTGAGCAACTTGTAATTTGATATTACATTTTAGTGGAACTCTCCTTGGAAGTGCAAGGGGGACAGGACTACTTCCGGATTGTGGAAGGAACCTGTATAAATTGCTTGTGTCTTCTTTCTTTCTTGCATTTGTTCTACATTCCGCTGCTAAGACTCTGAACTCTGATCAGAGTCTGAACTCTATCAGACTCTGTATCCTGAGAACATTGTTATTTTTCGTAAGAAAGAAACGTTTTTGAAAACACAATTCAACCCCCCCCCCCCCCCCCCCGTCTTGTGTTTTTCCCACCTTCACAGAAGGAATTGAATATGAGGCAGGGAAGGTGGCTTAAATTGTTGAAAGATTATGACTTTGGTTTGAATTATCATACGGGCAAAGCTAATGTGGTTGCAGATGCCTTAAGTACGAAGACTATACATATGTCTGCTATGATGGTGAAAGAGTTTGAGTTGCTTGAACAGTTTAGAGATTTGAGTTTGGTCTGTGAAAGGACACCTCAGAGTGTAAAGCTGGGGATGCTGAAGATTGATAGTGACTTCTTGAAGAGTATTAAAGAGGCGCAAAAAGAGGATGTTAAGTTAGTGGACTTATTGGTTGCTAGTAATCAGACTGAGATAGCGACTTTAAAGTCGACGATCAAGGAGTGTTAAGATTCCGAGGTAGAATTTGCATTCCTGACAATGATGAAATGAAGAAGATGATTCTTAAAGAGAGCCACAGAAGTAGTTTGAGTATTCATCTGGGAGCTACCAAGATGTACCATGATTTGAAGAAGTTGTTTTGGTGGTATGGATTGAAACGTGACGTGGCACAGTTTGTTTATTCTTGTTTGATTTGTCAGAAGTCGAAGGTTGAGCATCAAAAACCTGCTGGATTGATGACACCTTTAGATGTGCCAGAGTGGAAATGGGATAGTATATCCATGGACTTTGTGACGAGCTTGCTGAATACTCCTCGAGGGAATGACGCAATTTGGGTGATTGTTGATAGATTGACGAAGTTGGCTCATTTTATCCCGATTAATATTACTTTTCCTGTAGCTCAGTTGGCAGAGATTTATATTCGAGACATAGTGAAGCTGCATGGTGTTCCTTCGAGCATCGTATCAGATAGAGATCCGAGATTTACTTCTAGATTTTGGAAGAGTTTGCAAGAGGCTTTAGGTTCTCAGTTGAGGTTAAGTTCGGCTTATCATCTGCAGACAGATGGTCAGTTAGAAAGAACGATTCAGTTGCTGGAAGATTTGTTGAGAGTCTGTGTACTTGAGCAAGGAGGGACTTGGGATAGTCATCTCCCGTTGATAGAGTTCACGTACAACAATAGTTACCATTCGAGTATTGGGATGGCACCTTTTGAGGCTTTATATGGTCGAAGATGCAGAACTTCGTTGTGTTGGTTTGAGTTAGGTGAGAATGTGGTTTTAGGACCAGAGATTGTTCAACAGACTACCGAGAAGGTAAAAATGATCCAAGATGAGATGAAAGCGTCGCAGAGTCGACAAAAGAGTTATCATGATAAGCGAAGGAAAGACCTTGAGTTTCAAGAGGGTGATCACATGTTTCTAAGAGTTACTCCTATGACCGGTGTTGGTCGTGCTTTGAAGTCAAAGAAGTTGACCCCGAAGTTTATTGGTCCGTATCAGATATCGGAAAGAGTTGGAACGGTGGCGTACCGAGTGGGTTTACCATCGCATCTTTTGAATTTGCACGATGTGTTTCATGTGTCGCAACTTCGGAAGTATGTTCCGGATCCATCTCATGTGATCCAGAGAGATGATGTGCAGGTCAGAGATAACCTTACGGTTGAGACCTTACCAGTGAGGATTGAAGATCGTGAAGTGAAGCGGTTGAGAGGCAAAGAGATACCTCTAGTGAAAGTCGTTTAGGACGGAGTAACTGGTGAAAGCTTGACGTGGGAGCTTGAGAGTAAGATGCTGGAATCTTATCCAGAGTTGTTTGCTTGAGGTAATTTTCGAGGACGAAAATCTTATAAGTTGGGGAGAGTTGTAACGCCCACTTTAGATTATTTTAATTATTTAATTATTTAATTTATTTGAAGAGTCTAGATATATTTTTATATATTTTAGGAGATGTGGTGAATAAGATTTATATGATTTTTATGTGATTTTTGGTGATTTTATGTGACGTGGTGACTTATTTTATTGTTTAATAAAATAAGATTTGCAAATAAAATAAATATAGAGATGTGGGTTAATTTTGGGATTTTAGAGAGTTATGTGGGAGAAAGAGTAAATAAGATAAGATTTGTTGGGAGTTTAAATAAGGAAATTAGGTTAAGGGAGAACTCAGTACGTACGTTTTGCAAAAAGGGAGAAAAACCAGAGAAGAGGTGAACTAGAGAGGGAGCTGCGATTTCTGCATTGTTAAGGTAAGGGTGAGCCTAGCAATTCAATTATATTAATATGTAATTCGTTTAATCATAATTAACAAAAGTAAGAGGTGGTTTTTGAGGAATAAGGGAATTAGGTTAAAGATGAAGAATTAGTGAATTGATGTTGTAAAACTGTGAAATTGATGTAGGAAATTGATTACAGAGCTTAGAATATGTATAATGTTGTTGTTTCAGTCGAATTTGGGGCTTAACATGATGAAAAATAGGATTTTGGGTGAAAAAGTTCGTAATCCCGTAGTCTGTTCTGACATCGTTCCGCCAGGCGAGACATAGCTCGCCATGGCGACAGACCCGCATCGCTCCGCTAGGCGAGACATAGCTCGCCATAGCGACAGACCCGTAACGTCCCGCCAGGCGAGAAATCCTCCCGCCATGGCGAGAGAGACCTGTAATCTCTCGCCAGGCGAGCAATTAAGCTCGCCACAGCGACCTGTGCCGTGACAGAATGTCACGTTTCCTATGTTATTGCGATCTCTTTCGCACGAGACCTTGAGAGATGAACCTTGGGTAGTACAGTAAGCTGTTTTTAATATGAATGACGCTTGTAATAACCTTACGTTGTTGTTAATGATTTATGAATCATATGAAATAGATATGTATGGAAGATATGTGATGTTGAGATGATATTTGTTATGATATTGTTATATATTGTGACTTGCTTGCTGCCATGTTGCTGTTTACATATGAATAATGTTGCATGTGTTAGTCCATGAAGTTTGTGATGTTTGCGGCGTCTAAGATGTTAACTTGTTTAAGTTAAAATGTGTTGAGTCTCATGCATACTCATTCAGAGATGAGGGCTTATGCCCTGGAGTTTTTACTCACCAGCGACGAGGGCTTATGCCCTGGAGCTTTGCTCACTAGCGATGAGGGCTTATGCCCTGGAAGTATATTTATACTCAAAGCGACGAGGGCTTATGCCCTGGATTTGGTACCACATGCATTTAAGATGTTAGGGTTGCATAGTGAAGTGAAGTTGTCGAGTCGAGTCGTTTAAGATGTCTACGATGATGATTTTATGATGATGTTATGATGCTAAGTGACGTGTTTTACATGATGATGCTGTAGATGCTAAATGCCATTGATTGTGACGTGTTGAGCTTATGTTTTGTTGTTAACTGTGATTGTTGAATTACATGTTTAATATAATTATTGTGAATCTCACCCCTTCTGTTGGAATTGCCGCCTTGTGGGCAAGTGCAGGTAACCAAGATTAGGTGCAGTCGTGTGAGGCTTTCCTGGGTTGTGTCTAGGTGCTCTGATACGTAACGGGTTGGGGAACCCTTGATTATGTTTTTCTCTGTTCTTTGCGTATTCTTTTATTTTGACTTTCATGATTATGACTACTGATGTTGGATTTTTCTGAGACGTTGATGAGGCCTGCGTGCCAAGACTATGTCGTTATTTGATTTTCTTTTCCGCTGCGAAGTTTTAATGTGTTGTGAAGAATAAATCATTATTTATTCATATTTGAGTATTTATGTGAAATGTGACGCTCCGTTATTTGTTTACTCTGATTATTTGTTTAAAGAAATTTTTAAGTCGGGAAAACGGGGTGTTACAATAACAGCCAAATGTTGGTGCTGGTAACGATGGAGTGAGAATGCTAGAAACCTTTCTAAGGAACCATCCACCAACATTCAAAGGAAGGTATGATCCGGATGGAGCTCAGAAGTAGCTTAAAGAGGTTGAGAGGATCTTCAAGGTCATGCAATGCAGTGAGGGACAGAAGGTGCGTTTTGGTACGCACATGTTGGCTGAAGAGGCAGATGACTGGTGGCTGAGTCTTCTACCTATCCTAGAGCAAGATGGTGTTGTTGTAACCTGGGCTGTGTTCAGGAGAGAGTTTTTGGAAAGTGATGGAACAAAACCGCAAGTGCACGGTTCTACCGATGTAGTAATAAAAGATATCGTTCCGACAGGGAGTTATGAATTTAATTAACTTTCAATAATGATTAGAAAAGAGTTTTGAAATATAAAGTTTAATTAATAAAAAGTAAATAATAAAAATAAAAGAGAGCCTTGAGATTATTGGTTCATCATAATAACAAACCCATCACAAACCGAAGCTTTAACCCTAGAACCTTATGTTAAACTTAGTTTCTTATAACCGATTTCCCTTTAGCCCCTAACTTTTCCTCTCAGTCCAGTAAGAGTTTACTTATAGAAATCAAACCTATTTCGCTGATTTGATTACTAGAAGATACATTAAGGCCGTGAAACTACTTCGTCCCAAGATTGTAAAGACTATTTCACTGCCTTTATGATCTCTGTCTAATATTCACTTGTTCCAATATCAAGACTCGGCTTTCGCTTTATGAATTGATATTTGGGATGATGGATTAATAATTATCAAACCCTCAGCTTTCGCGTCCACAGTTTGATAATGATTAATTCATGTTAAGACGGTGAATTTAGATTAGGAATTAAGTTTACATAAGATTTAAGGAGAAAGCTTGGGTTGCTTTGGATTATGTCATTAGACTATCCAACAATCCCAAGACAGAAGAAGTCTACTCACTCATGATCATAGTAGACAAGGGGAAGAAGAGAGAAGACATAAAATAAATAACAATAAAATAAAGAGAGAAATTATTATTAGAAAGACAACTATCACTATTGTATTCCAAGAATAAGATGATTGTTTATGATGGAAGGCTCCTCTATTTATAGCTTACAATTGACTTAAAATCTAAGCAACTATAATGCTAGAGTGCTCCACAAGAAACTGTGGGCCTAAACTAAAAACAGAGTAGCTTGCACAGGAAGCAAAAGCAGCTAAAGAGATCCTGAGAGGTGGCACGGGCGTGCCACATTTGGCACGGGCCGTGCCAAGCTTCTGACTTTGTAGCATCATATTTTTGCTTTGAATCTTGTATTTTCTTGCTCCGAATCAGCTCCTAGTCCTCTTTCTTTTGCTCCAAGACTGCTCCATCAATATCCGTTCCTGAAATATATTATTGCATCTTAAAGTAAATTGCTCAAAAAGGAAATAACAATGATATAAAATAAACTTGAATCTAAAATAGAACGAGATTAAATATTAAAAAGCAAACAAATCAGAATAACTTAAAAAGGGAATACTAATATAATAGAATAGAACTAAATCTAAATAGAATAAGACTAAATATTATATAGACTAAACTAAACATTATTTTATTAAATAACTTAAAAAGAAATGATAATAAACTTAAATCTTAAATAAACTAGATAAAATACTATATTAAATATACTAACTTATGGACTCATCAGACAGGTATTTTCCGGAGGATGTCGGAGGTAAGAAAGAAATTGAATTTCTGGAGTTGAAGCAGGGAGACATGTTTGTAACAGAGTATGCTGCAAAATTTGTGGAGCTTGCTAAATTCTATCCACATTATACCGCTAAGACTGTTGAGTTCTCAAAGTGAATAAAGTTTGAGAATGGTCTACGTGCTGATATAAAGCGGGCCATTGGTTATCAAAAGATAAGGAATTTTTTCGAATTGGTAAGCAGTTGTAGGATTTATGAGGAGGATATGAAGGCTCATTATAAGGTTCAAAAGGAGAGGAAGGGTAAGCAACAGGATCGTGGAAAACCTTACAGTGCTCCGGCTGATAAGAGTAAGCAGAAGGTGAATGACGAGAGGAGGCCCAGGGAGAGTGATGCACCTGCTAAAGTTGTTTGCTATACCTGTGGTGAGAAAGGCAACAAGAGTAATGCTTGTACTGGGGATGTGAAACGGTGTTTCCGATGTGGTAAGAAGGGGCATACTATTACAGAATGCAAGCGTGGGGACATTGTGTGTTTCAACTACAATGAAGAAGGTCATATTGGCTCACAGTGCAAGAAGCCTAAGAAGACTCGGACATGAGTGAGGATTGTCTGATCGGAGGTACATTTTCGAGGACAAAAATCTTATAAGTTGGGGAGAGGTGTAACGCCCACTTAGATTATTTTAATTATTTGATTTATTTGAAGAGTCTAGAATTTATTTCTACGATTTATGAGATTAGAAAAAGTGTGATTTATGATATTTATGTGATTTTTAGTGATTTTATATGATGTGGTGACTTATTTTATTATTTAATAGAATAAGATATGAAAATAAAATAAATATAGAGATAAAGGGCTGTTTTAAGATTTTAGAGAGTTTTGGGGGAGAAAGAGAAAAACCAGAGAAGAGGAGAAGCCAAGAGGGAGAGCTGCGATTTTGCTTTTATAAGGTAAGGGTGAGACTAACTCTTATTAAATTTAAGTCTATGATTTTTGAAATTGCAATTAACATGATTAGGTGTAGTTTTGAGAAGTTTTGAAAACTAGGGTTATGAGAGGATTTGATGAATAGATGATGTTTAACGGTTAATTTGATCTAAAAATGGTGCACAAACCTTAGATAATCAATAGGACGTTAATTAGAATGAGTTTTAAGGTTAGAACCATGAGATTAGGTGACTTTTTGAGAAAATAGCAATTCTGCCCGTGCTACTGATGAGCAAAACCGCAAGTGCACGGTTCTACCGATGTAGTAATAAAAAGATATCGTTCCGACAGGGAGTTATGAGTTCAATTAACTTTTAATAATGATTAGAAGATAATAGAAATAATAAAGTTTGGGTTTTTAATTAAAATAAAGTAACAATAATAATAAAAGAGAGCCTTGGGATTATTGGTTTGTCATAATAACAAACCCTCCACAAACCGAAGCTTTAACCTTAAAACCTTATGATAGACCTAGTTTCGTATGACCGGTTTCCCTTTAGCCCCTTACTTTTCCTCTCACTCCAGTAAGAGTTTACTCCTAGCAATTGTAACACCCCGTTCCCAAAAATACGTAATTTAAATAAAGCAATCAGAGTTAAACCACAAACGGAGCATTACACTGCTTAAATAAAAATTCTTTAATAGAAAATAAACTATTAAACTTCAACAACCAACTTATAAAAATTTGCAGCGGAATATTCATTCAATAATAATTAATCCTCAACTAAAATCTTGGCACAAAGGCCTCAACCAACAATCATTTGTTCAACCAAGGCTACATCATCATGTCTCAAAATTCGTTACATAGCAATGAAAATAATAAAACAATCCCATCCCATACGCAACAGAGCCCTAGACATTGAGCCACCACCTACTACTCAGGATCACCTGCAAGTTACCCATACGAAGGGCAACATTTTCAAGCAGAAGGGGTGAGATTCACAATCAAAATAATATATATAAATAATTCATCAATTGAAATGAAACAACAACAATACACCTCAACAACATCAATCAAATCATATTTATGAATATAGCATTATCCTTGATTATCAACCATTCCCTTAATTATAATTATTTTGCATCAATTTCATTTCATGATGACTACACACCGACACCAACTCAATATCAACAACACGTCAACAACAATGACGACTCACCCAATACAACAACTACGACGATGCAACAATGCACATGCATGTGGTACCAATATATAGGGCAGAAGCCCTCACCGGAAATTGAATGGTTAAAGCATTCATTAGGACCTAAGTCCTCACCTCTTTGAACAACAAAGTGTTCCAGGACATGAGTCCTCCCGCTTTGAACGACAAGGCGTTCCAGGGCAAAGCCCTCACCGCTTTTATGCATTATGTAATGGACTCCACTTGTGTATATCTACATACAACATCAACATCTGTGCCTAAATAATTATGACACACTCCCCAACTGGACATCAGACTCAACACAACTCGACAACACGACGTACATATTTGTAAATAAATTTAATATGCATCATTCCACATGATTTTCCGTTTTTTATAATTTTTCACCTCATAAACAGTATTAAATAAATCCATCAGACAATTTAGGCAGCTCAAATTAAAGTCCTAAAGCACCTAACAAAATTCATAAAATGGTCGTTCAGGACTAACTTCGCTTAAGCGAAGCAAAGCTCGCTTAAGCGAACCAATTCATGTAAGTCAGGATGTTCCTCGCTTGAGGCTCGCTTGGCGTTCGCTTGAGCGACGCTCACTTGCTACAGGTTTTGGGCAGATTTTAGCGTCGTTCGCTTAAGCGACGGGAAGTTCGCTTGAGCGAACACCAACGCCGAAGGTCAGGTTCTTGTTCGCTTAGCGTTCGCTTGGCTTACGCTTGAGCGAACTGGCACTAACAATTTCTGGGCGACTACGAGGGTTGTTCGCTTGAGCGAACGGGGGTTCGCTTGAGCGAACGCTCATCTGGGCAGTTCCAATACTACGATTTCAAAACCCCATTTTCATCCAAAAACCCAATTTTGATCCCCCAATCACCCAAAATGATTTACAGAAACGTTTACAGGTCTTATAAACAACATAGCACTCAAAACATCACCAGAGCATAGAATCAATAACATTTCATCAACATTTTCAACAATTCACAATATTTTCAAAACCTAACCATGAACAGCACCAATTCAATCCAATATTTAGAATCATGTATATATATTATTAAGTAATTGCTAGTCTCACCCTTACCTGATTAGATGAACAACTACAACAATTCAAGCTCTCCTCTAGCAATTCCCTCTTGTTCTTGGTCTCTCTCCCTTTTTCTCCCAAAAGCTTATGTTTTCGTTCTATTGTACGTGCAATTGTTTTTCTCCTTACTGACTTTCTATTTCCTAAAACATAACCTCCCCTTTTCTCTTAAACTCCCCTTTAATCTCATAATTAATATGTAACCCTCAAAAACTCCATAAATTCTAATTCTTTACCTATTTCTATTAAATAATAAAAATAATTATATAATAAAATGGCAACACCAAAAATCACATAAATCATATAAAATATATAAAACATATTAAAATTCAACCAAAAATAATTAAATAAAAACTAGGGCGTTACAACTCTCCCCAACTTAACGAATTTGGTCCTCGAAATATTACCTCAAACAAACAACTCAGGGTAGGATTCTTGCATCTTACTCTCCAACTCCCAAGTTAAACTTTCACCAGTTACTCCACTCCAAACAACCTTCACTAGAGGTATCTCCTTGCCTCTCAACTTCTTCACCTTGCGATCTTCAATTCTCAACGGTAAAGTCTCAACCGTAAGGTTATCTCTAACTTGCACATCATCTCTTGGAATAACATGCGAAGGATCTGCTACATACTTCCTTAGCTGCGATACATGAAACACATCATGTAAATTTGAAAGATGTGGTGGCAACCCAATCCGATACGCCACCGTCCCAACCCTCTCAGATATTTGGTAAGGACCAATGAACTTTGGAGTCAACTTCTTGGACTTCAATGCACGTCCTACACCCGTCATAGGAGTAACCCTTAAGAACACATGATCACCCTCCTGAAACTCAAGGGCCTTTCTACGTTTGTCATGGTAACTCTTCTATCGATCTTGCGACGCTTTCATATGTTCTCTATAACACCCCAATTTCCCGACTTAAAAATTTCATTAAATAGAAGCATATATCAGAGTAACATCACAAAGGAGTGTCACATTTCTCAACAACAAAATCTTTAAACCAAATAAATATTAGTTTATCCTTCGCAAAAATAATCAAATATAGCAGCGGAATCATAATTAAAATATCCTTCAAAAAGGTCCTGGCTCTAGGCCATCAAACGTCTCATAAATATGTAAGTCTCAAAAATTCATCGCAAATCTTAAAGTCATAAAATAGATCAACATGATACATAAAGGAATAGACTCAATGCAAGACCCCATCCCGTTACGTATCAGAGCACCTAGACATCACACAAGGACTCCTCACATCGGCGCACCTAAGCTTGGTTACCTGCACTTGCCCAGAAGGCGGCAATTCCAACAGAAGGGGTGAGATTCACAACAGAAATATTAACATATAATTCAACATTTATGATTAACAACATAAACTCATCACATATATCACATCATTAAACACAAGGATAACATCATCGTCATAAACTTCTCAAATAGCACATCATCGTCTCAAAACATCGTCTCATAATATGCCAACAATTTGACTCAACTAAATGCAACTCTAACATCTTGACATCAAGCATGTGGTACCATATATAAGCATTAATATGCTTCACCGTCGCTTTGAGCAAATGCTCCATCTGGGCAGTTCCAAAACTACGATTTCAAAACCCCATTTTCATCCAAAAACCCAATTTTGATCCCCCAATCACCCAAAATGATTTACAGAAACGTTTACAGGTCTTATAAACAACATAGCACTCAAAACATCACCAGAGCATAGAATCAATAACATTTCATCAACATTTTCATCAATTCACAATATTTTCAAAACCTAACCATGAACAGCACCAATTCAATCCAATTTTTAGAATCATGTATATATATTATTAAGTAATTGCAATCTCTGTCTAATATTCACTTGTTCCAACATCTCATCGCAGCTTTCGCTTGTAGATTTGACGTTTGGGATAATGGATTAATAATTATCATAACCTCAGCGTTCGCTTGTTGGTATTTGATAATGATTAATCCATATTTAATCGATGAATTTAGATTAGAAACTAGGTTATATAGGAGTTTAATTTAAGGAGAAGGCTTGGTTTGCTTTGGATTATGTCATTAGACTATCCAGCAATCCCAAGACAAAGAAGTCTACTCACTCATGATCATAGTAGACAAGGGGAAGAAGAAGAAAGAAAACATAAAGTAAAATAAAGAGAAATAGAAATTATTATTAGAAACAATTATCACTATTGTATTCCAAGAATAAGATGAATATTTGTGATGGAAGGCTCCTCTATTTATAGCTTACAATTGACTTAAAACCTAAGCAACTATAATACTAGAGTGTCCCACATGAAACTGTGGGCCTAAACCTAAACAGAGTAGCTTGTACAAGAAGCAGAAGCAGCAAAAGCAAATCCTGGGAGGTGGCACGGCCGTGCCACATTTGGCACGGGCCGTGCCAAGTTTCTGACTTTGGGGGAGACTTATTTTGGCTCCGAATCTTCGTATTCTTGCTCCGAATCAGCTTTGAATCCCTTTCTTCTGCTCCAAGGCTCTTTCCATCCAATATTCGTCCCTGAAAATATAATAGATTGTATTCTAAAGTAAAATAGTTCTAAGAAAGGAAATAACAATAATATAAAACAAACTTAAATCTAAATATAACGGGACAGAATATTATATAAAATAAACTAAGATCTAAATAAAACTAAATATTATATAAATAAACCTAAATCTAAATAAAACAAGATTAAATATTATATAAATAAAACTAGGACTAAATCAACTAAATGACTTAAAAAGGAAATAATAATAAACTTAAATTAAAACAAATAATATTAATTACTACATTAAATATACTACTTTATTGACTCATCAAACTCCCCCACACTTGGATCTTCACGTAGGAAGTCAGAGGGCCTACCCCCTTCCCCAATCTAGATTCAATGTTGCCCCTTAAAACATCATCTTCACGTAGGAAGTTGGAGGGCCTACCCCCTTCCCCAATCTAGATTCGATGATGCTTTTATTTGACTCAAGATATTATCACCTTCACGTAGGAAGTCGGAGGGCCTACCTCCTTCCCCAATCTAGATTCAGTGATACAACCTTTAGTTTCATTTTGGCTTTTTAAACTCCCCCACACTAGCTTATACTACTTTTACTCTTAAAATCTTTGAGGGTTAACTTACCTTTAAAACTAGAACGTGTTCCTTAAAATACCTAATCATACAATTGCTCAAGGGGTGTAACATGTGCATATACTCATTGGAGAACTTTTCACAATAGAACAAGATGTGGGTTTATCAAGAAAACTTTAAAATACAAGAGTTCACTTTCATGTACAAGAAACTACCAATTTAGAGAAGACAACAAAAAATTTATGTCATATTTTTCAATAAAAACAAGCTACTTAATCATGCCTTTCTCAATTAAACAAAACAAAAGAATAAAGTTCAAGGGAGTTTGGGAACACTACGACTCGAGACACTTTATTAGCCCCCCCCCCCCCCCCCCCCCCACATTTTGGAGAAGCATTGTCCTCAATGATTCAAGAAAAAATAAAAGGGAAGAAGAAGAAGAAGAAGAAATAGGAGTAGGAGGAAAAAGAGAGAAGAGATAAGGGAAGAGAGGAAAAAGAGAGAAGAGATAAGGGAAGAGAGGAAGAGGAAAGCATTTGATTATTTTCTTCGGATATGCGGTTGCCCCTTAGGTCATCATTTCTTAGCCCGGAGAATTTAACACTTTGCCTTTGGTGCTCGGTGTTTATCCTCTCAACCTCAATTAGCATCCATGCCCATCTTTCATTTTCAAAGTTTCCTCCGGCATCGTGGTCATGGTGTTCCTCATCATGGTGCAAGTTTGCACCTTCCTCCTCACCTTGATTATGATCTTCATGTACCTGTGAACCATCACCAACATACAACAAATTTTCTTCCACCTCGGTGTTAGTCCGAGATGGGTTAGGAAGTATAAATAAAATAGGCACATTGAGTTTGAGTGTATAGGTCATGGGTGGACGATGTGGAAAGAAGTTTATATAGATAAGGGTCTCTATGTTAAGCCTATTGTTTCCCTCAATCATGTTTATCCCGTAGTCCTCTCCTGTAACGCCCTCTTTTATTATTTAATTATTTTATTAGATGATATGGTATATGTTTATATATTATGTGATTTGTGACGATTATGTGACGTATATGTGACGTGTGACGTGTTATTATTTTATTGTTTAATAAAATAATATAAGTGATGTTTATAGGAATATTTATTTGGTAAATAAATAGATTTGGTGGAAAAAGATAGAATTTTAAGAGATGGGGTTATAATTATAATTAAGAAGAGTTGTGTGGGTTAAGCAGGAATTAGTTAAGTTGTGAGGGAGTATATAAGAGAAGTAGGTTAAGAAAGGAAGGTTTTTGAGAACGTGTACAGACATTTGGGAAAAAGAAGAAGAACGGTCAGGAGAGAAGAGAAAGCTAGGCTGCAAATTCTGCAATTTTTTCCAGGTAAGGGTGAGCCTAACTTCAGTAGTATTAATGTTAAATCATCTGTCCTTGATTAGCTTAGAGATTGGGAGGAATTGAGAGAAGTTTTGAGAGTTAGGGTTATGGTGATCTTGATGAATTTGATGTGAGAACGTGTTGCATTGCTGTAGAAATGTGTTACAGAACCTAGATTATCCCCTAGGATGTTATTGCTGATGAATTAGAAGCTTGATTGGAGAGGATTGGCAGGTTTTGGTATGAATTGGACTGAACCCGTAGTGATTCTGAGATCGCTCGCCTGTGGCGAGCAGATCACTCGCCGTGGCGAGTAACCCTTGGTTGCTCGCGAGGCGAGCAGTATAGCTCGCCGTGGCGAGCTTGTCCCTTAAAATTAGGATTTTTGCCAAACTTTGGATGGTTTTGAGTGCCCCTATATTTATAGAGATGACCTGTGAAGTTGGTTTGGTCAAATTTGATTTAGAGAGCTTAAAAATGAGAATTTTGTTGAAAAATATCAAAAAGGCCGAAGCACCCAGTTTTTCTCGCCTCTAGCTCGCCCCCAACTCGCCTTTGGCGAGTGAGCTGATGTGAGTGCTCGCCTGTGGCGAGTAGATGTGCTCGTCGTGGCGAGTTAGTTGGATCAGGGCTGTTTGTTATTTTTGCGATCTGTTTCGCATGGGACTTTGAGAGGAACCCTTGGGGTAGTATTAGTGAAGTTTTATATCCTTAAATGTATGCTGTAAAGATGAATGTTGATGAACTACTTGAGCTGTTAATAAATGACGTATGGAGGAAAATAAGAGATGTTTGAATATGATGATTGTGTGATTGAGATGATGATACGTGTTGTGTTGTATGTGATTAATGAGATGACGTCTGCCATGTAACTATTATACCTGCATGTGTCAGTTGTGTATAATGAATGATGGTCTTGAGACGGTGTATTAAGTTGTTAAACGACGAGTCCATGCATTTGCATAATATATGAGACGGTGGAGCTTTATGCTCAAAGCGACGGTGGAGCATTTGCTCAAAGCGACGGTGAAGCATATTAATGCTATACACATATGGTACCACATGCATGATGTTGAGACGTTAGGTGTTGCATTTAGTCGAGTCGATTGTGACATATATGAGATGATGTTTTGAGACGTTTATGCTTGATATGATGTTGTTATGATGTTGTATGATGAGGTTTAAGGTGATGCTATGATGTGCTGCAAAAGTATATGTGATGAGTTGGATATATATATGATTTGTTAATCTTGACTTATGATTTATATATTAATATTATTGTTGTGAATCTCACCCCTTCTGCTGGAATTGCCGCCTTGTGGGCAAGTGCAGGTACCCAGTCTTAGTTGCGATGATGCGAGGATGTGTGAAGTTAGGGTTGCTCTGATATGTAACGGGATGGGGTCTTTTGTGGAGTCTATTCCTTTATGTATCGTGTTGAATAAATGATGTTGACTTTTGTGATGTAGAAACTTTAATATTTTGAGACGTTTTGCTGGCTTTTAAGCCAAGACATTTATGAGAAGAGACTATTTGAATTCTGCTGCTTAACTGAATGTTTTGTAATTTGATAAATTATTATCTAAGCTATTTTTAAAGATGAAATGTGACACCCCTTTGTGATGATTACTCTGATATATGATTTATTTAAAGAAATTTTTAAGACGGGAAATTGGGGTGTTACAATTGGTATTAGAGCAGGTCGGTCCGTCCGGCCAAGTAGAGAGTCGAGTGACGTTGTCTTAGAGTTAGAGTAGTATTAATGTATTATTCTGACTTATGTTTGTTTTCCAGAGAACTAGATGGCTGGTAGAAACGATGCTGCCCTTGCTGCTGCTTTGGAAGCAATGGCTAATGCTGTGGGCAATCAGAACAACGCTGGTGGTAATGACGGAACTAGAATGTTGGAGACTTTTCTGAGGAATCACCCGCCTACCTTCAAGGGGCGTTATGATCCTGATGGAGCTCAGATGTGGCTCAAGGAAGTAGAGAGGATTTTCAGGGTCATGCAATGTGATGATGTTCAGAAGGTGCGGTTTGGTACGCACATGTTAGCGGAGGAGGCTGATGATTGGTGGGTTAGTCTCCTGCCTATTTTGGAACAAGATGGAGCTGTGGTGACGTGGGCTATTTTCACGAGGGAGTTCCTTAATAGATACTTCCCAGAAGATGTCTGTGGGAAGAAAGAGATAGAGTTCCTGGAGCTTAAGCAAGGGAACATGTCGGTGACCGAGTATGCGGCCAAATTTGTGGAGTTGGCTAAGTTCTATCCGCATTATGCACCCGAGACGGCTGAGTTTTCAAAATGTATCAAGTTTGAGAACGGGTTGCGCGCTGATATCAAGAGGGCTATCGGTTACCAGAAGATTCGTGACTTTTCTGAGTTGGTGAGTAGCTGCCGGATATATGAGGAGGATACTAAGGCTCACTACAAGGTAGTGAACGATAGGAAAGCTAAGGGCCAGCAGAGTCGCCCTAAACCTTATGATGCCCCTAGAGATAAAGGGAAGCAGAGAGTAAATGATGAGAGGAGACCCCAGAAGAAGGCTGCTCCTGCTGAGATTACTTGTTACACTTGTGGCGAGAAAGGCCATAAGAGCAATGCATGTACTGTTGAGGTGAAGAGGTGTTACCGTTGTGGCCAAAAAGGGCATATTACCAGTGACTGCAAGTTTGATGATGTTGTGTGTTTCAACTGCAATGAGCAAGGACACATTGGTTCGTAGTGTAAGCAACCCAAGAAGACTAAGACTACTGGGAGAGTGTTTGCATTGACCGGCACTCAGACTGAGAATGATGATCGTTTGATCAGAGGTACTTGCTATATTAATAATACTCCTTTAGTTGCTATTATTGATACTGGTGCTACGCACAGTTTTGTTGCTTTTGATTGTGTTTCTGCCTTGGGTCTTGATGTTTCTGATATGAATGGAGAAATGGTTGTCGAGACTCCAGCTAAGGGTTCGGTGACTACTTCTATCGTATGTTTGAATTGTCCTTTATCTATGTTTGGCCGTGACTTTGTAATGGATTTAGTGTGCCTACCCTTAAGTGGTATGGATGTGATTCTGGGTATGAACTGGCTAGAGTACAACCGGGTTCTTATCAACTGTTTTAGAAAGACGGTGCATTTTTCTTCTGTCGAAGAAGAGTGGGGCGCAGAGTTTCTATCTACTAAGCAGCTGAAGCAACTAGAACGTGATGGGATGTTGATGTTTTCGCTGATGGCTTCGTTATCTTTGGAGAACCAAGCTGTAATTGATGGGCTGCCCGTTGTGAAGGAATTTCCTGAAGTTTTCCCTGATGAGATTCCAGATGTGCCTCCGGAGAGAGAAGTTGAGTTCTCTATTGACCTTGTTCCTGGAACAAAGCCGGTGTCGATGGCACCTTATCGTATGTCTGCTTCTGAGTTAGCAGAGTTGAAGAAACAGTTGGAAGACTTGCTTGAGAAGAAGTTTGTGAGACCTAGTGTTTCACCATGGGGAGCTCCGGTGTTGTTGGTAAAGAAGAAGGATGGTAGCATGCGGTTGTGCATTGATTACAGACAGCTGAACAAAGTGACGATCAAGAATAGGTATCCACTTCCGAGGATTGACGACTTGATGGACCAGTTAGTGGGTGCAAAGGTATTCAGCAAGATTGACTTGAGGTCAGGTTACCATCAGATTAAGGTGAAGGATGAAGATATGCAGAAGACGGCCTTTAGGACGCGGTATGGTCACTATGAATATAAGGTGATGCCTTTCGGTGTTACTAATGCGCCTGGTGTGTTTATGGAATATATGAACAGAATCTTTCATGAATATCTGGATCAATTTATTGTGGTTTTTATTAATGATATACTGATCTATTCTAAGACTGAAGCTGAGCATGCAGAGCATTTGAAGATTGTATTGCAAGTGCTGAAAGAGAAGAAGTTGTATGCTAAACTGTCTAAGTGTGATTTCTGGCTAAGGGAAGTAAGTTTTCTTGGCCATGTTATTTCTGGTGAAGGTATTGCGGTTGACCCGTCTAAAGTTGAAGCGGTATCGCAATGGGAGACTCCTAAGTCGGTTACGAAAATCAGAAGCTTTTTGGGACTAGCTGGTTATTACAGGAGGTTTATAGAAGGATTTTCTAAGTTGGCTCTTCCGTTAACGCAGTTGACGTGTAAGGGTAAGTCGTTTGTATGGGATGTGGAGTGTGAGAATAGTTTCAATGAATTGAAGAAGCGTCTGACGACGGCTCCAGTTTTGATTTTGCCGAAGTCCGATGAACCTTTTGTGGTATATTGTGATGCGTCCAAGTTGGGTTTAGGAGGTGTGCTTATGCAAGATGGTAAGGTAGTAGCATATGCTTCGAGACAATTGAGGATTCATGAGAAGAATTATCCGACGCATGACTTAGAGTTGGCAGCAGTGGTCTTTGTATTGAAAATATGGAGACATTACTTGTATGGTTCGAGGTTTGAAGTATTCAGTGATCATAAGAGTTTGAGATATTTATTTGATCAGAAGGAGTTGAATATGAGGCAGAGAAGGTGGCTTGAGTTATTGAAGGATTATGATTTTGGTTTGAATTACCATCCTGGTAAAGCAAATGTGGTTGCAGACGCCCTGAGTAGGAAGACGGTGCATATGTCCGCGTTGATGGTGAAAGAATTTGAATTGTTGGAACAGTTTAGAGACTTGAGTTTGGTGTGTGAAAGAACACCTCTGAGCATAAAACTGGGAATGTTGAGAATTGATAATGATTTCCTGAAGCATATCAAAGAAGCCCAAAAAGAAGATGTCAAGTTTGTAGACTTGTTGATTGCTAATGATGAGACTGTGGATGGTGACTTTAAGGTCGATGATCAAGGAGTGTTGAGATTCCGAGGGAGGATTTGCATTCCTGACAATGAGGAGATTAAGAAAATGATTCTTGAAGAGAGTCATAGAAGTAGCTTGAGTATTCACCCAGGAGCTACAAAGATGTATCATGACTTAAAGAGGCTGTTTTGGTGGTCTGGTTTGAAACGCGATGTGGCACAATTTGTGTATTCTTGCTTGGTTTGTCAAAAGTCGAAGATTGAGCATCAGAAGCCGACTGGTATGATGGTACCTCTAGATGTGCCAGAGTGGAAATGGGATAGTATATCCATGGATTTTGTGACGAGTTTGCCCAATACTCCTAGAGGGAATGATGCTATTTGGGTAATTGTTGATAGATTAACGAAGTCTGCTCACTTTCTACCGATCAACATTACTTTTCCTGTGGCTCAGTTGGCGGAAATTTATGTTAGGGAGATAGTTAAGCTGCATGGTGTTCCTTCGAGCATCGTATCTGATAGAGATCCAAGATTTACTTCTAGATTTCGGAAGAGTTTGCAAGAGGCGTTAGGGTCTCAGTTGAGGTTGAGTTCGGCTTATCATCCGCAAACAGATGGTCAGTCGGAGAGGACGATTCAGTCGTTGGAGGACTTGTTGAGGGTTTGTGTACTTGAGCAGGGAGGAGCTTGGGATAGTCATCTTCCATTGATAGAGTTCACGTACAACAACAGTTACCATTCAAGTATTGGAATGGCGCCGTTTGAGGCTTTGTATGGTCGGAGATGCAGGACTCCGTTGTGCCGGTTTGAGTCGGGTGAAAGAGTGGTCTTAGGACCAGAGATCGTTCAACAGACTACTGAGAAGGTGAGAATGATCCAAGAAAAGATGAAAGCGTCGCAGAGTCGACAAAAGAGTTATCATGATAAGCGTAGAAAGGACCTTGAGTTCCAAGAGGGGGACCATGTGTTCCTGAGAGTGACTCCTTTGACGGGTGTTGGACGTGCTTTGAAGTCGAAGAAGTTGACTCCGAGGTTTATTGGACCGTATCAGATTTCAGAGAGGATTGGGCCGGTGGCGTATCGTGTTAGATTACCACCGCACTTGTCGAATTTGCATGATGTTTTTCATGTATCTCAGCTGAGGAAGTATGTTCCGGATCCGTCTCATGTGATCCAAAGCGATGATGTGCAAGTTAGGGACAACCTTACGGTTGAGACCCTACCCGTGAGGATTGATGATCGAAAGACAAAGACGTTGAGAGGCAAGGAGATACCTCTTGTGAGAGTTGTTTGGGACGGAGCGACGGGTGAAAGCTTTACTTGGGAGCTAGAAAGTAAGGTGCTGGAATCCTATCCAGAGTTGTTTGAGCGAGGTAAATTTTCGAGGACGAAAATCCTTTAAGAGGGGGAGAGTTGTAACGCCCTCTTTTATTATTTAATTATTTTATTAGATGATATGGTATATGTTTATATATTATGTGATTTGTGACGATTATGTGACGTATATGTGACGTGTGACATGTTATTATTTTATTGTTTAATAAAATAATATAAGTGATGTTTATAGGAATATTTATTTGGTAAATAAATAGATTTGGTGGAAAAAGATAGAATTTTAAGAGATGGGGTTATAATTATAATTAAGAAGAGTTGTGTGGGTTAAGCAGGAATTAGTTAAGTTGTGAGGGAGTATATAAGAGAAGTAGGTTAAGAAAGGAAGGTTTTTGAGAACGCGTACAGACATTTGGGAAAAAGAAGAAGAACGGTCAAGAGAGAAGAGAAAGCTAGGCTGCAAATTCTGCAATTTTTTCCAGGTAAGGGTGAGCCTAACTTCAGTAGTATTAATGTTAAATCATTTGTCCTTGATTAGCTTAGAGATTGGGAGGAATTGAGAGAAGTTTTGAGAGTTAGGGTTATGGTGATCTTGATGAATTTGATGTGAGAACGTGTTGCATTGCTGTAGAAATGTGTTACATAACCTAGATTATCCCCTAGGATGTTATTGCTGATGAATTAGAAGCTTGATTGGAGAGGATTGGCAGGTTTTGGTATGAATTGGACTGAACCCGTAGTGATTCTGAGATCGCTCGCCTGTGGCGAGCAGATCACTCGCCGTGGCGAGTAACCCTTGGTTGCTCGCGAGGCGAGCAGTATAGCTCGCCGTGGCGAGCTTGTCCCTTAAAATTAGGATTTTTGCCAAACTTTGGATGGTTTTGAGTGCCCCTATATTTATAGAGATGACCTGTGAAGTTGGTTTGGTCAAATTTGATTTAGAGAGCTTAAAAATGAGAATTTTGTTGAAAAATGTCAAAAAGGCCGAAGCACCCAGTTTTTCTCGCCTCTAGCTCGCCCCCAACTCGCCTTTGGCGAGTGAGCTGATGTGAGTGCTCGCCTGTGGCGAGTAGATGTGCTCGCCGTGGCGAGTTAGTTGGATCAGGGCTGTTTGTTATTTTTGCGATCTGTTTCGCATGGGACTTTGAGAGGAACCCTTGGGGTAGTATTAGTGAAGTTTTATATCCTTAAATGTATGCTGTAAAGATGAATGTTGATGAACTACTTGAGCTGTTGATAAATGACGTATGGAGGAAAATAAGAGATGTTTGAATATGATGATTGTGTGATTGAGATGATGATACGTGTTGTGTTGTATGTGATTAATGAGATGACGTCTGCCATGTAACTATTATACCTGCATGTGTCAGTTGTGTATTATGAATGATGGTCTTGAGACGGTGTATTAAGTTGTTAAACGACGAGTCCATGCATTTGCATAATATATGAGACGGTGGAGCTTTATGCTCAAAGCGACGGTGGAGCATTTGCTCAAAGCGACGGTGAAGCATATTAATGCTATACACATATGGTACCACATGCATGATGTTGAGACGTTAGGTGCTGCATTTAGTCGAGTCGATTGTGACATATATGAGATGATGTTTTGAGACGTTTATGCTTGATATGATGTTGTTATGATGTTGTATGATGAGGTTTAAGGTGATGCTATGATGTGCTGCAAAAGTATATGTGATGAGTTGGATATATATATGATTTGTTAATCTTGACTTATGATTTATATATTAATATTATTGTTGTGAATCTCACCCCTTCTGCTGGAATTGCCGCCTTGTGGGCAAGTGCAGGTACCCAGTCTTAGTTGCGATGATGCGAGGATGTGTGAAGTTAGGGTTGCTCTGATATGTAACGGGATGGGGTCTTTTGTGGAGTCTATTCCTTTATGTATCGTGTTGAATAAATGATGTTGACTTTTGTGATGTAGAAACTTTAATATTTTGAGACGTTTTGCTGGCTTTTAAGCCAAGACATTTATGAGAAGAGACTATTTGAATTCCGCTGCTTAACTGAATGTTTTGTAATTTGATATATCTAAGCTATTTTTAAAGATGAAATGTGACACCCCTTTGTGATGATTACTCTGATATATGATTTATTTAAAGAAATTTTTAAGACGGGAAATTGGGGTGTTACATCTCCCACTCCCAATTGCCTAGATATATAGGTGATGATACCACCCTCTACTCTCCGGAAGAGTTTGCTCCTTCTTTTCCACCTCTTTTTGAAGCCATTGCCTAGACCTTGGTATAACTTTTTTGAATTTTTTGTGAAGGTTGGGGTTTGGGAAGATTTTGGATGGAAAATGTTGGTTTAGGTATGGGTTTAAGGTTTAAGGAAATTTTTGAGTTGGTTATGGGAGATTGGTGATGAATTTATGGTTTTTGGGTTTGGATGGATGAAAGTTGTATTTGATTGAAGGGTTTATGGTTGGAATGATGTTTGGGGTTGATTGGGTGAAGAAATTGTGTGTTTTAGTGAAGTTTTTATAGATATATGAAGGTTTGAGGGACGAGAGATGTTTGTGGATGAGAATGAAGGAAGAAGAAGAGAAATTTTTGAGGTTATACCTACCTGGAGGTGGCGCACGGCCGTGCCAATATTGGCACGGGCCATGCCATCTCTCTGCAATTTTTGTTTTGGCTAGGCATAATGTGGCACGGCCGTGCCACTTTAGGCATGGGCCGTGCCAACTTTCTGGACAAAGTGGCTTCAAAATTTTCATTTTTCTCGAATCGTACTCGGACAATTACCTGCAAAATAACTAAAACAACGAAAAACAAACAAAATAAAAGCAGTTAAATGTGTGGGTTGCCTCCCACGAAGCGCTCGTTTAAAGTCATTAGCTTGACAAAGCAAGAGGTTTCTCTATCCTATACCCAATCTTGCACTAAGGGACATAGGAATCAAACTGACATTCTCTCCCAAATCACACATAATTCTCTCAATGGTTTTAGATCTTATGACACAAGGTATGGAAAAAAATTTTGGATCTTGGAGTTTAGGTGGCAATTTGTTTGGAAGTATCTCAATAAAATTTCTAAATTGCTCATCTAACTTATATTTATCAAACCCTTGTGTTGAAAAATTTTAGGCTCATGAGGTGGTGAAACAAATGGCTTTTCATGCTCTCCTATGGCTTTCTCACCTTGAGGTTTATCACTCCATATCTCTCCCTCATTGTTCTTGACATTCACAACAGAGTCTTCTAATTGTTTACCATCCCTAAGAGTAATAACACTTATATGGTCTTTCGGGTTGGTTTCAGTTTGACATAAAATGACTTCGGTGGTTTGAGGGGAAGCAACCATTTGTTGGGCTACGTGAGAGATTTGAGTCTCTAGAATTTTATTGTGAGTAGCAATGGAGTCCACTTTCAATGTGATTTTGATGAGGGAGTAATTCAAAAGTCCAGTTTGATTTTTAAGTTCTTCATAACACTTGGATTGCTCCATTATACAATTTTCTAAAAAAAGTTCCAAGCTGGATTTTTGAAGGACTCTTTTGTTGTTTGCATAACCGGGTGGTGTTGTTTGTCCAAAGGAATTTTGAGGAGTTTAGTTATAAAAGTTTTGATTAGGCCTCATCCCTAGGTTATAAACAACACTACCTAGTTGGCATTCAACGCCAATATGGTAAATACACCACAAATTTCACAAGGAGGTGATACAGGGGTAGGTGTGACACCACTAGTATTTATTTTATCAATTTTTTGTGTAAGTGTGTCAACCTTAGCAGCTAGATGATCAAGGGGAGAAATTTCATACATACCTGCCTCTTGTTTAGAGGGTGAAGAAGCAGTGATGTCTTTCTCGCTTGTCCATTGATATTGATTTTGTGCCATGTCATCGATCAAAGAATATGCTGCTGTGTAAGTTTTATTCATTAAAGCTCCACCTGCAGCTGTATCAACAAAAAATTTAGTGGTATATAAAAGACCATTATAAAAAGTGTGAATAATAAGCCACTTCTCTAAACCATGATGGGGGCAAAGCCTAAGAATTTCTTTGAAACGTTCCCACGCATAGTAAAGAGATTCTCCATCTCTTTGAGTGAATTGTAAGATTTGATTCCTTAGTTGAATAGTTTTACTATGAGGAAAGAATTGGGAAAGGAATGTCCGCCTTAATTGGTCCCATGAAGTGATAGAACCAATTTGCAATGAATGAAACCAAGCACTAGATTTGCTCCTCAAAGAGAAAGGAAAGAGGTGCAGCCTTACGGCCTCTTGGTTTGCACTCAAAGTTCCACTGAGTCTTAAAAAGTTTGAAACATGAAGAATCGGATCCTCAGTGGGTGATCCGAAAAATTGATTTTGCTGCACTAAGTAAATAAGTGCAGGCTTGATTTCAAAATTTTTACCCTCAACCGTTGGGTACACAATAATAGCATGTGGCTCTTCTGTAGAAGGGGTTGCATACTTTTTAAGAGTGCGTTCCTCAGCCATATCGGTATTATTTTGTGTTCCCAAGAAGTTAATGATAAAAAGAAAGAAATAGAAAAGATAGAAGGAGAGAAGAAGAAGAAAAAAGAAAAAGAATATTTAATATACAAATATATAGATATATGTATGTATATATATATATATATATATATTGTTATCGCGATTTTCGGGTGTCAAGTCATTAATTAGGCTTGAACCTTTCAATCATTGATATCTCTATTTTTTTGGGGAAGGGAGAAATTGAGAAAACCCTTAGAAATTCTAAGTTCGGGGGCAATTTTCGCTACGGGAAGGTGTTAGGCACCCATAACGACTATAGTACTCTATAGGAACCGTTTTTTTAGATTTACGTCTACGCTTTATTTTTAAGGCTATTTATTGAAAAAAGAGATTGTTTATTTTAAGAATGGAGGAAGAAGTGTTTGGATTTTGTTTTTATTGGACTTGGAGAGGTTTTGACCTCTTGCCTACATACCCTTTTAAGGGATCAAACTCCATGTAGTTCTCTCTCAAAAAAGGTTTTTTGTGAGTTTAAGTTGATTTTAATTTTTGAAAATAGTTTGGAAGAAAGGGAAGGGGCCGTAAAGGCTTGAAAAAGAAAATAGTGAGGTTGGTTCAATTATTAAAGAAAATAGTAGTCTAAGTAGGAATTTAGTTCCCATTTGAATTTTTGATTAAGAAAATAAAGGGAAAAAATGCAATGGAGTTTTGACTCCAAAGTTTATTGGAAAAATTGTTTTTCAAATGATGAAATGGCTAACTTTTTGGAAAATGGATTTTTCTAAGTTTCACGTTTCCTAAACATACATCTAACGGTAAATCATACAACGTGTGTGCGTGTCGGTGCTTGTGTCGGTGTACATCATTATAGAGTTCATTGTCCTTTACATTGGCCCTAGTTTACATTCTATGGTCTTGCAAGAAATAAAAATGAAGGAGTAACTACCTAAAAATGATATGGAAAAAGGCATAGCAATTGAATAAAACTTAGGCTAAAGGGTAGAGATGAGATGGTGGAATGCTCAACATGTATGAAATATGAAATGAAATGGTTAGTAAAACAAGATATAAAATGATAGTAAAAAAAAATGTTTAAACAAATTGACAAAAGACAATAGCAAGATGCAATAATGGAAAGAAAGGAAAAAAATGCACAAAAACTAGTCTCAAAATAGAAGCAAGCACATGACCCATAATTCTCTCATTCAAAACAATTTTCAAGAGGTTTATTTTAAGCACAATATGAGAACTATAAGACATGCCCAAACTTCATCTTAGCACATATTCACAAGCATATTTCACACTTTATTTTCCAACAAAGAATCCACATTACTTGCAAAGCAAGAAACTAACAATTAAATTCGCAAAACAAGAAACTAACAATTAACATTGCATCATTGGAAACTTAACAATTAAACTACAAACTTGGAAACTAACCATTAACATTGCAAAATTGGAAATTAATCAATTAAACTAACAAAATTGTAAGCCAACAAGTAAACTTGCAAAACAAGAAACTAATCAATTAAACTAACAAAATTGGGCTAACAAGTAAATTTGCAAAATTGGAAGAATTAGCGTGAACTCAGAGGTAAACATATCACAAAGTCATGTATCAAGTATCAACATCATATGACAAAAATTAGATCAAAAGTCATGCAAGAAACTTCACGAAAAATACACAAAGTACACAAATCAATGAAAAAATTAGCATATATTTATAATCCATTTTAAACATGTAAAAATATCACAAAATAATCAAAAATGCATCAAGAAACACCTAGCAATTTTTTAGGAATTTTTTGCAAGAAAACTAGAGTGCACAGGGGTTCAGATAGCAAGAACAAAGGTGTGCATAGCAAAAATTCAAGAAAAAAAATAAAAGAAAACCAGGCCCACGGTTACGAAGCCCAAACCCACGCAACCTGGTGGATCCGGATCTCCAGAATGCCTCAGAGGCGTTGGATCAATCCGGATCCTATAATACCTAGATCTAATGGCCAAAGACGCAGGAAGGCTGGATCGGGTCCGAACCGACCCGGTCCAGCGCCTATATAAAAGGAAAAGGTCCGGTTCGCTTCATTTTCTTTCTTTCTTTCTCTTTCTTCTTCACCGTTCTCTCTTCTTCTCTCGTTTTCTCTCATGAACCCTAACCCTAATCTGACCTAAACTGCCCAGAATCCGTTCAAACATGCTTCAATCAATTCGTTTTGTTGTTCTAAACACAAATCTACCGTTGAAACTCGCATGCAAGCTGTAAATCGATGTAGATCTTGAAAGTTTCTTTGCGGTTTTCAAACTGTTTTTGTTCTTTTTGTTCAAATATTTTTCTGGATGAAATCTTTTGTGAATTCGTAGATCTACAACGGTTCATATTCGTTGTAGATCGCGGAATCTTTACGGTTTTCAAAAGGTTTTTTAGGGTTTCATAGTTTTTGAACAAAGCTCTTTGAACTTCCATGGATCTACATCGATTTGAACCTGTTGATGTTCTTGAGCAAGAAAGAGGTATGTTCATGTATTTACCTGTGTTTTAATCGGAGATTCGAACCAGAATCTTCAAAACCTCTTGGATTTTGATTCTGTTTTGTTGATTTTTTGCTTGAATCCGAAAATAAATCGGTAATTTCATCTTCTTCTTCTTCACTGGTTCAAATCCTTTGAATCTTCTTTCTTTCTTCTTCTCAATCTCTCCTCTGCGATCGCGCTTGAGTTCGCTGCTTCCAGTGGTGAATTCGCGCTTGAATTGTAGAGGAAAACGGTTCAATGATGAAGATTCAATGCTGAATCTCTGAGAACTAACGCAAACTCCATTGAATTTGCTTGAATTTGGTTCTGGAAAAAATAGGGTTTGTAGAAATTGTTCTTTGTTCTTGTGAATTTCTGGGTTTCTATGGCTTTTGATCGTAACAGAATAGAGAGAGAAAGTTCTGATTCTGTTTGTGATGTGGCACTGATTCTGTGTCTCCTTTCTGACTTTGACAGTGGCCGGCCTTTTATAGGCTGCCATGTGTGCATCTTACCAATGGGATTATGACATCTGGCCTTGAACTGCCCGCGTGGCATTTGGACAAAAGTTGACTTAAGGACCTCTCTGCAAAATAACAAAACTAAAGGACCAATCTGCAAAAAAGTAAAATTGGACTAATTTGCAAAATAAAAAGTAAAATTGGACTAATTTGCAAAATAAAAAAATAAAATTGGACTGACTTGCAAAATAAAAAAAATAAAATGGGTAAAAAAAGTAATTTTGAAAACAACGTAAAGTGAAACAGTTAAACCCCGACAAAATGGACTAAAACGAACAAATTACCAAAATGAGGTATTTTAAAATACCTCTCTGTCAAAATTTTGATGTGAAAAGACCAAAATGCCCCTAAGGACTAAAACGACTCAGACTGACTCAGATGCAATGCTAAAATGGTTTTTTAAATAGGATTTGATCAACGATTTGTACAGACAAGTTGAAAGGACTCAGAGACAAATGTAGGGACTAAAATGGGCTCTACTACAGGAAATGACCAAAATACCCTTTCTGTATGATTTTTATGCAAAAATTTGGAATAAAATGCAAGAAAATGTGCAATGGTTTTAGACACTCTTTAATGACTTGTAATGCAAGAAAAGCACTTTAGATGGCCTAGTATGCAAGAAGATTAGAGACAGAAATAGTAAAACATGCAGTTGAAGCATGGTTAGAAAACTGCGGAGTAAAACACAGTGAATTGAAAAGTATCAGAAATAGAAAAGAAATTTGAATGAGTATTTTTAGGTCCAAAATGAGGGTATGACAGCTGCCCCTATTTAAGTTTCTTTGTCTGGAGGGTCAAGAGACAGAGTCTTTGGCTTGACCGAACGAAGATACTTAAATATGGATACTTGCGCTGATTTTGGGCGTAAAAATACATTTGTGAATGTCATGTATGCCATGCAACATTTAGATTATGAATGCAACACAAACTGAGAGTTGAGTTTAACAAAGTATGTCGTATCCATTGCGGGATTGGTAGACATTAACAGGATGGCCAATAACAGGGTATGTCGTATCCACGGCGGGACTGGTAGACATTAACAATGATAGCAAATAACAGGGTATGTCGTATCCACGGCGGGACTGGTAGACATTAACAATGATAGCAAATAACAAGGTTTACTGGGGAAACAAACAGCGAATTGACAGGAACAAGTTGTTCTTTTGGCTCGAACTGGGAACTTGACCGAGAATACTGAGAGGTAGATAGGCACAAGCTATTCTTGTATTTGAACTAGCCACTTGGCTGATAACAGAAGCAAATTGACAAGCACAAGCTGTTCTTGGATACGAACTAGCCACTTGGCTGATAATAGCAAGAAATTTACAGGCACAAGCTGTTCTTGGATATGAACTAGCCACTTGGCTGATAACAGAAATGAATTGAAAGGCACAAGCTGTTCTTGGATGCTAACTAGCCACTTGGCCGAACATATAGAAAACTGCATTGTGGATATAGATTGAAATTGACTTGACATGACTGCAGGAGTTTGAAATAAAAGAAACTACCTAAGAATTGAAAGTTGAACAAAACCTAACCTAAAGGAAAGGAGGTGAAATGGAATGCTTAGCATGCATAGAACATAAAGTAAAATGATTAGTAAAACAAGATAAAGTGATAGCAAGATACCAAACAAAACAAAGCATAGAAAAAAAGGAAGGAGAATACATGTAAACCTACGTTACTTACAAAGCAAGAAACTAACCAAGTGGACTTAAACTAACATTATTGGAAACTAACGATTACCATTTGCATAATTATGCACAAAAATCAAGCTTAAAATTTAGAAACATTGTAAAATTGGAAACAAGAATTTGAACAAAACAAAGTAGCAAACCAAGCAAAATTGGAAACAAGAATTGAACTAACCAAGTAGCAAAATAATGCAAAATTAGAATCAATTATCAAACTAACCAAAGTAGCAAAATACTACAAAATTGGCATCAAGAGTTAGGCTAAGCAAAGTTGCAAAATTGGAGTCAAAGATCAAACTTCACAAAGTTGCAAAACAATACAGAAATTAGAATCAAGAATTAAGCTAAACAAAGTTGCAAAATATTACACAAAACTAAATTGGGGATATCACACTTGACAAGATTAAATGTACTAACAAGAAATCAGAGGTAAATCATCATGGAATCAAACACCAAACACAAAAATCATATGACAAAGATTTGAACTAAAAAATCATACAAGAAAATTCACTAAAGAAACACACAATACACCAATCAAGTGAGAAATTAACCCCTGATAATTTTATCAATTTTACCATGCAAAAATATCACAAAAAACAGTCACAGACACCAAGAACATATAGTAATTTTTGGATTTTTGTAAAAAAAAAAAGGATGCACAGGGGGTCCAAATGGCAAGAACAGAGGTGTACATAGCAACAAATTCAAGAAAAACGCAAGAAAACCAAAGCCCACGGTTATGAAGCCCAGACCTACACAACTCAGTGGATCCGGATCTCCAGAACGCATCAGGGGCGTTGGATTGATCCGGATCCAATAGGATCTAAATCTAACGGTTGAGGACGTGGGGCGCTGGATCGGGTCAGAACCCACCCGGTCCAGCGCCCTATAAAAAAGGCTCAGACCCGGTTCACATCATTTTCTTTCTTCTCTTCTCTCTCTACCTCTCTTCTCCGTTCGTCTTCTCTCTCTACCGGTTCCAAACCCTAACCCTAACTGTCACATTCTAACCCAGAACAACATGAACTAAAGCTTAAAAGCTTTATCTCATCGTTCTAAACACGAATCTACCACTGATATTCACATGCACCAACTGAAACGATGTAGATCGTGAATTCTTGTTCATGGATTCCGAACGGTTTTGGTTCTATTTTCTGGTTCAAATCTTTTTCTAAACGTGTTTGTTCGTGGATTCGTTGGTTTACAACAATTGATACACGTTGTAAACCTTGGAATCTCGAAGGTTTTCTGGAAAAAATTTAGGTTTTTTTATTTTGAACCATAACTCTTCGAATCCGTTATGGATCTACATCAACTGGAATTCGGTGTTGTTCTTGAACAAGGAAAAAGGTAAGCTTATGATTTTCACCTGGTTTTATTCGGAGGTTTGATTTGACTCTTCAGAAATCCTTGGTTTGATTCTGTTTTGCACTGATTCTCTTTGAAACCCGGAAATAAACCGATGATTTCTTCTTCTTCTTCTCAACCGGTTCAGAATCTTTGAATTCTTCACCTTCTTCTCTCAATCTCAATGATTCTGTGATCGCGCCGGATTCGTTGCTTCTGGCAATGGATTTGGCGCTTGAATTGCAGGAATCACAGCTCGATGATGAAGATTCAGTCGAATCTCTGAGAGCTGCACAAAAACTCCATTGATTTTGGTTCAATCTTGCTTCTGAAACGGTTAGGGTTTGTGAAAAATTTCTTCAATTTTCTGAGTTTGTTAGGGTTTTATCCAACTGAATAGAGAGAGAGAATCTCTGAGTTGTTTGTGATGTGGCGTGATTCTGTGGCTTCTTCTGACTGGTACAGTAACCAGCCTTTTATAGGCTGCCATGTGTGCCTCTGAACCAATGGGGTTATGACACCTGGACTTGGACTGGCCTGCGTGGCACCTGGACTTAACTGTAAAAAAGAAAGCTTAAGGACTAAAATGCAATTAAAAGAAATTAGATTGAACTGTAATTAAAAAGAAATTGGCCTATTTTGCAATTAAAAAAAAAATTGGACTGACTTGAAAATAAATTTGGGCGTATTTGCAATTAAAACAAAGAAAAGGACTTACTTGCAAAAAGTA
Source organism: Medicago lupulina (assembly GCA_958299785.1). Lineage (NCBI taxonomy): Eukaryota > Viridiplantae > Streptophyta > Magnoliopsida > Fabales > Fabaceae > Medicago > Medicago lupulina. The sequence continues at coordinate 42,087,064 of OY283142.1, forward strand.
AAAAATAAAATTGGTAAAAAATGTAATTTGAAAAAACGTAAAGTGAAACAGTTAAAAATGACAAAAACGGACTAAAACGAACAAACTACCAAAATGAGATATTTTAAAATACCTCTCTGTAAAAAAATTTGATGTGAAAAGACCAAAATGCCCCTAAGGATTAAAACGACTCAGACTGACTCAGACTGAGTCAAATGCGAAACTAAGATGATTTTTAGATAGAAGTTGATTGATGGCTTATGCAGACAAATTGAAAAGACTCAGAGACAAATTGTAGGGATTAAAATGGGTTCCTCTGTAGGAAATGACCAAAATACCCTTTTGTATGATTTTATGCAAAATTTGGAATAACATGCGAAAAGATATGCAATGGTTTTAGAAACTCTTTTTAATGACTTGTAACGCGAGAAAAACACTTTGGATGGCTTTAAATGCAAGAAAATTAGAGACGGAAACAGTAAAATGTGCGGTTGAGACACAGTAGAAAACTGTAAAATAGACATAGTGAATTTGAAATAATCAGAAACAGAAAAGAAGTTTGAACGAGTATTTTTAGGTCCAAAATGAGGGTATGACAATGTTTAAGAAGATAAGTTGCATAGTCGTGTCGAGTTGTCTAAGAAGTTGAGTCATTGATGATGTTTTATGATTGTTAGCTGTAATTGATGAATTATATGCTTAACTTTAATGTTTGTGAAATCTCACCCCTTCTGCTTGAAAATGTTGCTCTTCGTTTGGGTAACTTGCAGGTGATCAAGATTAGTAGCTATTGTTTGTTGTCCTTAGGTGCTCTGATACGTAATTGGTAGGGAACCTTGTTAATGTTTTCTATTCTTTACATATTTATTTATGAGATTTTATGAACATGAAGTTGAATTACTTTGATGAGATTTTACGTTGGGGCCTTCGTGCCAAAATTGTTAAGATTTTGAATTGAATTCCGCTGCGAAGTATTTTGAGATGTTTTGAAGAATAAATTGTTATTTATTTCATTTAAGATTTTTAAGAAATGTGACATTCCGTTTAAGTTGTAGATACTCTGATTATTTATTTAAGAAATTTTTATGTTGGGAAAACGGGGTGTTACAAAGTCCATCTAGCAACCACACATTATTAATAGAGATAGAAGAATTACCAATAGTCCCCGTACCAATAATCTTCCCAGACTGGTTGCCTCGAAACTTTACATTTTGCTCCTTCTTTCATTGTGACGGAGAGGAACATTGACTTCTGTCCAGTCATGTGCCTTAAGCAACCGCTGTCCAGGTACCATGATTTTTGCCTTGGCTTTGCTTTTAGGCATATCTGCAGCATTGACAGTTTCATATTTAGGTACCCATTGTTTTATGGGTCCTTTGGGGTTAGTGCTGGAAGTTTTACTCACCATTCCATGTTCCTTGAGGTGCGCTTTGGGTAACTTCTGATTAATCATTATCTTAGGTTTTTCAACTTTTGTTTTTGATACTTCAGAAGCAGCAACTGTTTTGCCCTTCTGAACCGTAGACTTTAGGACATCAGATTCTGACTTCATCAGACTCCGAGGAACAGGTTCTGATCTTTTTAGAATCTTAATCTTTGAGGTCTTAGATTCAGAATTTAGCACAACCTTAGGCTTGAAGTTCTTTGGCTTTGAAGTAATCTTAGCCTTAGAACTGGAAGCTTCAGGTTCTGATTGAGCAACAATTTTCATTTTGGCAGCTTCAGGAACAAAGAAGGTTTTCAATCCTTCCTTAATGCATTCACAATATGCTTTAAGATTGGTTTCATTAGACTTAGCTTCTGAAAACCCAATCCCTTTGCCATTATTCTTGTAAATGCTATAAATCATAGAAGCAATTATGCTTATGTTAATACCAGAAATAATGAAATCTTCAAGAGCAATCTCATGGTTACTTAAAGACTTTCCATCACACTTTTCTTGTAGCTTCTGGCACAAGAACTTGAGCTTGTCTACATAAGTTTTACATATGAAGTCAAAACCTCTAAGTCCTTCTTCAGAAGCTTTCAGATCCAATAAAGTTGATTCTTGTTGCTTCATCAAAGCAACATATTTTTCTTTCAAAACTTTCAACTCATTGGTTCTTAGTTCAAAATGAGTGAGGAGTTCTTTAAGTGACTCTATCAGTTCTTCTCTAGGGATTTTGGAATATACCTCATTTTCATCTTCTGAATCTGATTCAGTTTCAGCTTCTTAAGTTGCCGTAGCTACTAACCCAACAGCCATCTTTGCACCTTCATCAGATTCATCTTTGTCAGACTCAGATTCACTATCCAAATCATCCCATGTGGATATCAAACTCTGCTTGATTTGTTTCTTGAACTTGTTTGACTTGAATGTTGGCTTCTTTGACTTATCCTTTGATTTTTCCTTCTGAAGATCAGGGAAGTCAAAAATGAAATGACCAGGCTTCTTGCAGTTGAAGCATCCCTTCTGATCTTCCTTCTTTGAGCTTCTGAAGCTACCCCTTCTAGACAGAAACTTCTTGTTCTTCTTTGCTAGATACTGAAGTCTGTTTGAGAGCATAGCCATCATCTCCGTAACGTCTTCATCAGAATCACCATTGGGTGAATCTTCTTCTTCAGACTCAACCACTTTAAGAGCTTTCGATGACTTGCCTTTAGATGGAAGAGCTATTGATTTACTCTTCTTAGTAGACTCATGTTCATTAAGACTTAACTCATAAACTTTGAGAGAACTAATAAGATCTTCAACACTTAAAGTGTTTAAATCTTTAGCTTCCTCAATGGCAGTCACCTTTGGTCTCCATGTGGCAGGCAGACTTCTGAGTATCTTGCTTACATGATCAAAAGCAACATAGCTTTTCTTCAGTATTTGAAGTCCAGAGACAAGGGTTTGAAATCTTGAGTACATATCCTCAATACTTTCATCGTCCTTCATCTTGAACAACTCATACTGATGAACAAGCATCAGTGCTTTGGCTTCTCTAACTTTCTTGCTTCCTTCATAGTTAGCACATAAAGATGCAAACATAGGCTTTGCAATAGATTTATCACTCATCTTCATGTACTCTGAACATGGTATCGCAGAAACAAGAGAGCCTCTGATCTTGTGATGTTTCTTGTTCATCTTCTTCTGAGCAGGAGTATGAATCTTTCTATCAACAACAACTCCTTCTTCATCAAGGACTAAGTCACCAACTCCATCTTCCAGATATCGCATAGTTCTTCATCTAAGCCCATGATATAACTGTAAAAGTTGGTTTTCCACCAAGAAAACTCTTCAGGATCTCCATTAAACTTTGGAACTTTCCCTGAGTTAGTTTTCTTTTCATTGTAATCATATGGCACATCATTATGATTACTTCCAGAACCAGCAGAACCAGAAACAGATGATTTAAAAGACATGTTTTTCTCAGATCTTGGACTGTTACACTGTTAGGTGTTTATCAACAGAACCAAGGCTCTGATGCCAATTAAATGGGAGAAAAACACAAGAAGGGGGGGGGGGGGGGGGGTTGAATTGTGTCAGTCTTTTTCCAAGTTTTCTCAAAAACTCTAGAACACTGTGATCAGAATTAATGTGGATAGCTTTTGAAGAAGGTGATCAGGAGCGTGTGCAGCGGAATGAAAACAGAGAGAAAAGAGAAGAAGAAAGACACAAGCAATTTATGCAGGTTCCTTCCACAAACCGGAAGTAGTCCTGTCCCCCTTGCACTTCAAAGGAGAGTTCACTAAAATGTAATATCTGATTACAAATGCTCAAGCACAACTGCAAGAGACTTCCAATGCTCAAGAACACAATCAAGAGACTTCTATGCTCAAGCACACAAGCAAGAGACTTCTATCAAACAAAATTACAAAGAAAATGTTTGAGGTTGAACACTTGATATACAATCAGTGGTGTTCACAATTCAAATCAGATACAGACTCTTAAGACTTTAGAATTTCAAAGATATGAACTTGAAAACTGTAATTCTAAGTGAACTTTTGGATGCTGAACAATTTGACAGAGTTTTGGCGCTTTCAAAAATGTTGTAGAGTCTTGTTGTTCTTCAAGTATTCACTACTTTATATAGAGGTGTGAAATGAACGTTGTAAGTGCCAACACATCCAAAAAGAGGCGTTGTTGAAGCTTGATCTTTCACCGATGATTCTTTGCCTGATTAAGTTATTGTCCTATGAAGGATCAATTTCAAATCCATTCGAGTTAAGAGGGAACATAGATGCAGGCGTGGTTGTATATGAGAGCTGTTATTCTTGTCTTGTAGCAGGGACAAAGAAACAAAGTAGTGGAGAAGGTGGTTGTACAGTTCGTACAGAGTACAATTGTCAACGCTCTTTGAAATTTGGATTATACCTCATTTTTTTCTTTTGAGTCTGATTCTGTCTCAGCTTATGAAGTTGTTGTAGCTACTAACCCAACAACTATCTTTGCAGCTTCATCAGCATCATCTTTATCAGATTCAGTTTCACTATCCAAATCTTCCCAGGTAGCCATAAAACTCTGCTTGATCTTCTTCTTGATCTTGTTTGATTTGAAAGTTGACTTCTTTGACTTGTCCTTTGATTTCTCCTTCTGAAGATCAGGGCAATCAACAATGAAATGTCCAGGCTTCTTGGAATTGAAGCAACCCTTCTGATCTTCTTTCTTGAAGCTCTTGTAACCACTCCTTATGCTCAAGAACTTCTTGTTCTTCTTGAACAGATACTGAAGTCTGTTGGAGAGCATAACCATCATTTCAGCAGGATCTTTATCAGAATCTCCATCAAGTGATTCTTCTTCAAATTCTATGACTTTAAGTGTTTTTGATGACCTCCCTTTAGATGGTAAAGCTATAGATTTACTCTTCTTAGAAGACTCATGTTCATTAAGACTTAACTAATGAACTTTGAGAGAGCTAACAAGATCTTTAACACTTAAAGTGTTTAAATCTTTAGCTTCTTCAATAGCAGTAACTTTAGGTCTCCATCTAGCAGGCAAACTTCTCAGTATCTTGCTCACATGATCAGAAGCAACATAGTTTTTCTTCAATATTTGCCGTCCAGAGACTAGGGTCCGAAATCTTGAGTACATCTCGTCAATACTTTCATCATCCTTCATCTGAACAACTCATATTGATGAACAAGCATAAGTGTTTTGGCTTCTCTCACTTTCTTGCTACCTTCATAGTTTGCACAAAGTGAAGAAAACATAGACTTTGCAGTAGATTTGTCACTCCTCTTCATATATTCTGCATGAGGTATAGCAGTAACAAGTGAGCCTCTGATCTTGTGATGCTTCTTGTACATCTTCTTTTGAGCAGGAGTATGTTTTTTTCTATCCACAGCAACTCCTTCTTCATCAAGATCCAAGTCACCAACTACATCTTCCAGAATATCTCATAAATCTTCATCTAAGCCCATGATATAATTGTAGAAGTTGGTTTTCCACCATGAGCTCTTCAGGATCTCCATTGAACTTAGGAACCTTTCCCGAGTCAGCTTTCTTGTCATTGTAATTATAAGGTATGTAACGCCCTATTTCTATTAAAGCATTAAATCATGCGAATACAACAAATATTCAAGAAATAGTCGTCACACCTTCAATAATCACCAAATAATCATGCATGTATAAATTATCAAGTTTCAAAAACATAGCAGCGGAACATCCATAGTCATATGATTAACATCACCAAAATCTCATGATAATAATTACATGATCTCAATCTCAACATAACAAAGTCTCGACTCCAAAATTACATAATCAAAAATAGAATTCCAACATGCAAGCACTACCCTAGATCAGAGCCCTAATCTAGACACTTGCGCATAAAAAGGAGGAACTCCGCTCCTCGGCAACATCAAGCAAAAAATCTAAGCATCCAGCACTCCATCTACCCGTCCATACGGAAAGGCAGGTGGTAAACCACTAAGGGTTAGCATTACATCATCATAATTCACAACAAAACAAGCAGGAGCATTCAGAATGAAAGATATAACCAAGAATGATTACAACATATCACATAGATACTCATAAGTATTCACAACATTATCAATCATTCGATGTCACCAATGCAAGTTCACATCAAAAGGTGTATCATACACATATAGTCATTTAATCATGTCAAATATCAACAAGCAACTCAATCATCATGCACAACTCAATGCATTTCAATTCACCAACAATGTATGCAATGCTCTAGACTCATCTAGATGCATGTGGTACCAAATCACCTCAAGGTCGTCACCCCCGATGCAACTGCCATCGTCATGTAAGGTTCACACCTGCCTTACATTGGACATAAGTCCGTCACCTCAACAATTAATGCATGAACATATGACTCGACTCAATGCATATGTTCATACAAAATTCTCCACACCATGCATATACAATTATGCAATCATCACCAAATCCATGCATATACAAGTATGCAATTATCACCAATGTCATTTAATCAAGTATGCACACACCAACAATTGTACATGCAATCAACATACATATATTCATCATCATTGAACATGTATACAATCAACATTATCACCTTCTTCACATAGTTCACCATGAACAAGCAACACTTCATATAATTCAAGTAAAGAAGATAACATACGAGATCATGATATATCACATTATCATTATAAAACCTCATTCACAAGTATACAATTAACCATAGGAATCCATATCTAAAAAGGTTCACCATCAAATAAACTTCAAGGTAAAAATACACAAGTTCGTCTCATATTTCACAACTTTGAAAAATATTTGAAGTTAAGAACCAAAACCAAATAACAAGCTCAATTTCCTATGCCATGTATTCTCATAATTCACATATGTGTACAGTAGAGGTTACATAAGCATTTCATCGGCCACAGATGAAGAACTTATAAAGATCATGAAATTCGGCACACTTAGTCATTTGCAAAACCAAAACATTTTTCAAAAGACAATCAATTTTTATTCAACAAGACATAAGTTAAATACTAATAAAACATCTCAATTAAACCTCTAATACTTAAGTTTTCAAGTCTGGAAACCAACCATAGGTTTTAGACTAATTTGGAATAAGTTATGCTAAGTTTTCTTAAAGTTTCCTCAACACCCACTTTGAGTACTTTAATCATAACTTAAAATCCACAAAACATTTTCACGTCAATCTAAATCCATTGGAAATATAATTCAATTATCTACAACTTTCATGTTTACACCAAAAGCCAATTCAAAACAGAAATGTGAGAAAAAGACACAAGAACGCAGAACAGGGGATGTTGTCCAAGAGTTGTACGCTTCAGAACAGGCTCGCTTCTGATCAGGAGCTTCTGAACGGAGCTTCTGAACAGAGCTTCTGATCAGTAGCTTCTGAACAGTGCTTCTGATCAGTAGCTTCTGAACAGAACTTCTGGACAGAAATTCAAATCTTCATGTTCAACCCATTTTCACCAAAAAATCTCGATTTTGATTACCCCAAGTCCCAAAACGTGTTCCAGAAATTGTTTATGGGTCAAAATAGCTTCAATACACTTAAACAAACATGAATCAAGCATTAGAAACAACAATCCAACTCATTTCACCAAAATCATAAGATTTTCTCAAAACACCAACACAACCACAATTTTCTCCATAAATCCATAAACAACGATTCCAGTTTCACCAATTTGATTCCAACAGTTCAACAATCATCAACAACAACTAATGAACACCAATTTATGCATAATTCAACCTCACAACTTCATTTTGCATCAAATTTTCTCAAGAACACAAAACACCAACAAATGTGAATTTCAACATGTTAATTCATAAATAGCCATACAATTATCATGTAATCATGTTACCAATCATAACAACAACAATTATGCACGAATTCACAACAACTAGATTCAATTCAACAATTTCACAAAAATGGGTAAAAATGCAAAATTATGAGATTATGAATGAAATCTATCCCTCTTACCTCTAGCACAAAGATTATATAGCCAAAGCTTCAATTTAGCTCCTAGAGATGCATTCCCCTCTTCTAGCTCTAGCCTCCAACCCTTCTCTTGCTCTCTACTCCAATTCTCCTCTTGTGTGTATTGTGTGAAATGAGCAAAACCTTAACCTAATCTCTTAAGACTAGCTTATATACTCCCTCTCCCTTAATGGGCCTAATTCACAATTAATATGGGTTCACACTAAACTCACACAAAACCACCTTCTAATACACTAACGGTAATTAATTAAAACGTCGGCTCTAATTAATTATCGCACACCGACAAATATAAAAATAAACGATTCTAATCCAATAATAAAAATGCTAATCTCGCCAAAATTACTAATTACCCCTCAAATGCACAAACACATGAAAATGCACACAATTAAAATAATACACGCAATAAAATAATTAAATAAAAAATAAACGCGAAAAACGGGCTGTTACAAGGTACATCATTATGATTACCACCAGAAACAGATGATTCAACAGACATGTTTTTCTCAGATCTTGGATTGTTACACTGTTAAGTGTTATCAACAGAACCAAGGCTCTAGATACCAATTCAAGGTGAGAAAAACACAAGAAGGGGGGGGTTGAATTGTGTTAGCTTTTTCTTCGTTTTCTCTTAAGTTGAAACACACAGACCAGAAGCAGTTTAAGAACAGCTTCTGAAATGATGTTCAGAACTAAGTTGCAGCGGATAAAAATAGAGAGAGAGAGAGAGAGAGAGAGAGAGAGAGAGAGAGAGAAGAAAGACACAAAGCAATTATACAAGTTCCTTCCACAAACCGGAAGTAGTCCTGTCCCCCTTGCACTTCAAAGGAGAGTTCACTAAAATGTAATATCTAATTACAAATGCTCAAGCACAACTGCAAGAGACTTCCAATGCTCAAAAACACAATCAAGAGACTTCTATGCTCAAGCACACAAGCAAGAGACTTCCTATCAAACAGAATTACAAATAAAAATGTTTGACACTTGAACACTTGATATACAATCAGAGGTGCTCACAATATAAATCAGATACAGACTCTTTGAGACTCTAGAATTTCTAAGATATGAACTTTGAAAAGAAATTCTAAGTGAACTTTTGGATGCTGAACAATTTTGACAGAGTTTTGGCGCTTTTAAATTGTTGTAGAGTCTTATTGTTCTTCAACTCTTCACTCCTTTATATAGAGGTGTGAGATGAACGTTGAGTTGCCAGCGCATCCAAAAAGAGTCGTCTGAAGCTTTGATTAATCACCAATGACTCATTGCCTGATATGGTTACTGTTCTATGAAGGATCAATTTCAAATGCATTCCATGTATGAAGGAACATAGTTGCAGGCAGAGCTGTTATCCTTGTCTTGTAGCAGAGACAAACTCTGTGTAGTGGAGGTAGTGGTTGTACACTTCGTAAAATTTTTACTTTGTCAACGCTTAAAAAAGAAACAAGCAGGCAATGCTTTTGAATCCTTTTGAGTTAGCTGTTGTTACTCTTTTCCACTCTTTCGCAATATTAAAACGACATTGAATCCATTGAACAACCTTTGAATCTTTAAGTTTGCACATCCTGATGAACTTAAGCTTCTGGTGATATTTAGCTTCTAATGAACTTGCTTCTGATGAACTTGCTTCTGATGACGTCATCACTTCAGGAGCGCTATGTCTTCAGGAGCACTTTTGACTTCAGGAGCAGTTCTTCTTCAGATGCTTTTAAGCTTCCTTTTTGTTCAATTCTTTGCTCTCTTTTGTTCATCCAGAACCTATAAATGGTCTCAAAATTTTTGTCTATGGTCTTGTACACTTGAACAAATATTAGCATATCCAATTAACATTTTTTTAATACTTTGTTATCACTCAAAACTTTTAAGGGTAATGTTAAACACATTTTGTTCCAACAGATTTTAATTTCAATTAACATCATTGCATTACTTTGATGATGCAATGGTTCATCTACTCTAAACAATATTTCATATATTGTCAAACTTACTTCTTTGATATACTTCATCAGGTCTACTTAGATAAAGTCTAAGCGACAAACCCCCACATTGAGAAAATATAACTTTATGTATAGATTTATTTAACATATTTGATCCTATGATTCATTCACATCAATTTAAATGTCACTTTATCCTTTAAAAAAAATCTCGACATAGCAGATAGTCAAATAAACTAAAGGAAATTTCAATCCAACACAGGATGATTTAATTATAGGATCAATTCACATTCAAATGTAATCATATAAATTTCAAGAACTTCTCAAGAATATCATGTGCCAATGCATTTCAGAAAAATTGTATAAACTACAATACCTCAATGTAAGTTTATTTAAACAATGCATATATCAGCTTTCTAATAACACAAGTTAAATTAGTGAGTTTTGTCAAAAAAAATAAAATTAGTGAGATGCATATAGGTGGAATACAAAGGCATGGGTTATATATCAGTCAAATGACAATGCATACTACCTACACAAATATATAGAATTTCCAAAACTCTTAAAATAAAGTTTACCCCTTAGCAAATAACGTGCACATATTCATAATAAGTGTACACACCAATTTGATCAATGATATCTTTGTCATATAAAATAAAATTCTTATAAGCCTTCTAAAATATGATACACCAAAGATTTAAGGTTAAACTCAAGTAACACTACTTTTCTAATTTAGAGGAGCATTTCTGTATAACACAGTATAATTTCTTCTATATAATAAATAATTTATAATCACTTATGTTAGATTAATACATACCAAGATGTTAACAGAGTATACAAAAAATATTATATCTTAGTAGTAATGAGCAACCGTATCAATAATAGGCCTAATTAACCAAATAAATTGAATAGTTAATAAACATGTATACAATACTAATAATATAAAACCTCGATTGATATTTCACCATAATCATTTAAAACAATAATTATACAGTTTGGAAAAATCAATTTTTCTCTTACAAACTCAAAATTAATTCTATACATCATGAGACTCATTTATCGAAATTTTATATGTTGCAGCAAGAGTGGCATAAACAATTTCGAAAGTCACATATTTAAATATATCTATCCCAATGCAAATTTACCAAAATACTACTCCCTCCGTCCCAAATTGTATGTCGCTTTAAGGAAAAAAAATTGTATCAAATTATATGTTGCTTTACAATACTAATATTATTTATTAAAGACATTTTTGTAAGACAATTCATAATATCTCTTTTCCACACAATATTAATTGCATTTCTTAATATGTGTAATATGCCCAAAACGTTATACAATTTGGGACGGAGGAAGTAGTAAACCTACCTTACCATTTTCATCATCAATTGGTTGATTAGCAACCTCATCAGTTTCATTGGGAGGCTTACCATCATCAAAGTCAATGAAATGCTTTCATTGATGAGGAAATTAGAGAGCCGGACACCATAATCAAATCTCACACCATTTAATTTTATCAAAACCTACTGTGGTGGTGGATCTGAGAATTAGGGCGCAAACATATTTCATTAGAAAAGAAATCCTTAAGATTGTTGTAAATTTATGCATAAATTATCTCTATAAATAATAATCAATATAAAAATAAAGGAATCAATAACATATAAGCAAAAAGAGAGATCAATAAACTTATCTTTTTTCTTAGATTGTTGTTGAATTGACCACCGACATAACTCATCAATCACGATCTCTATTTATCAATTCAATAAGAGAACTGCAAGATGACCAAATAGTGGAAATAGTCTGAGACGTACTGATCGCACTGTCCTTAAGGATTTTCCGCGTATTTATACGCTAATCCTTCAGGATTTAACAGACCCTTCTTGATATAAAACCAAAGATGCAGAACTAACAAGAAGTATTTTCAAGAAGATGTAACCCAAAATTAATAGAAAAATTTTCTTTAGTACGAGACTTTATTTCAAACTTTCGGTACCATTTGTGTGTACCTCAAAGAAGTGTATATATCCTCATTACCAAAAAAAGACCGTTTGATGAGTAAAACCGCAAGTGCACGGGTCAAGAATTTGATTCACTTTTAAACAATGATTAGATGAAAGTTTAAAGGGTAAAAAGTTTGGATTTTTAATTAAAATAAAATAACAATAATAATAAAAGAGCCTTGGGATTTATTGGTCCATCTTAATAACAAGTTCTTCACAAACAAACCCTAAACCGGTAATTTTATATTGGTCCCACTTTCTAAAGACAAGTTTCTCTTAAGCCTATCACATCTCCTTTCGGTCTCAGTGAGTGTGTTCCTCTAGCAACCACGCCTATTCTCATGGCTGATTGCTATTGGAATCCTTGAAGAACAGACCTTTATGTGTCTCAAGTTTTGCTAGACTATTCTCATTTTTCGCAACCCTTGTCTAATTTCACTTGTTCCAACATCAAAACTTCTTCTTTAGATCCTTGACTTTGATATTTGTGATGATGAATTAACAAATACTAACTCCTCCGCATTCGCTTCATGAGTTTGGTATTTGTTAATTCATTATAAGATCGGTGAAATTAGACTAGAAACTGAGGTTATATAAAATTAGGGTTTATGGTTTGGTTTGATTAGGATTATGTCATTAAGACTTACCCAACAATCCCAAGACAAGAAGAACATAAAATAAAGATTGTTCTTTTATTAAAGAAAACAATTGTCAGTTATTATTTCCAAGAACAAAAGATGAATTGTTGTGATAGTTAGCTACTCTATTTATAGTTTAGAATGACTTAAGCCCTAAGAAATACATCACTAGAATGTTCCATAAGAAACCACGGGCTTTTAGGTCAAAAATAAACTAATAGGTAGCTTGTCCATAAAGCAAAAGAGCAACCCTGGGATATGGCACGACCGTGTAGATAATGGCACGGGCCGTGCCAAGCTTCTGACTTGGGGTTGACATATTTTTGTGTTGAATCTTCGTATTTTCCAGCCCGAATCAACTCTGAATCCTCTTTCTTTTGCTCCAAGACTGAATCTTTAGAATATTTGTTCTTGAAATTAAATAACTTGCAATTGAAGTAAAATAGTTCTAAAAGGAAATAATATTAAATAAAACGAAATCAAATCTAAATAAAACAGACTCAAATATTATATTAGAAACACTAATTATTGACTCATTAAACTCCCCCACACTTGAATCTTTGCTTGTCCTCAAGCAAAAGGCATAAGCATAATAACATAAACAAGATTTAACATATGACAATACAATTAAAAACTTATGTCTCCCCTAAGGTTTCATTTCAAGTGTACACTTGTACTTGCAGAAAAGTACGAGTAAAGATACTAGGGTTTGTATCGCTATTAGGGTTTAAACTCTTGATTGAATGCCTTGAGAATGCTCTCAAGTGAGGTATTTATAGCCTGTTGTGCGCTCGGGTTTTGGTTACTTAACCTCCAAGTAACAAGGGTATTTATGGTATTTCGGCGGTTTCTGGATAGTTCTAGGGGTAAGTAAGGCGGCGCCCTAGAGGGGGCGCGCCTAGGCCTTATAGCCCTTCTGGAGGGTGCCCAAGTCCTTCTAGAGGGCGTTTGCGCTCTTCTGGAGGGCTCTTAAATAACTTGCAATTGAAGTAAAATAGTTCTAAAAGGAAATAATATTAAATAAAACGAAATCAAATCTAAATAAAACAAACTCAAATATTATATTAGAAACACTAATTATTGACTCATTAAACTCCCCTGTCATACCCTCATTTTGGACCTAAAAATACTCGTTTAAATTTCCTTTCTATCTCTGACACTTTTGCAAATTTACCATGTATTACTCTGCAATTTACTACTGTGCTTCAGCTGCATACGTTACTGTTTCTGTCTTATAATTTTTGCATAAAAACGTACAAAAGGGTATTTTGGTCATTTCCCGCAATGGAACCCATTTTCAGTCCCTGCATCTGTTTTTGAGTCTTTTTCAGCTTGTCTGTGCAATTTATTTGTTAAATTCTGTATAAAAATCATTTGTGTCTGCATCTGAGTCAGCTTGTGTCAGTTTGAGTCGTTTTATCCCCAGGGGCATTTTGGTCATTTCACATTGTTCAAATTTTGGGCAGAGAGGTATTTTAAAATACCTCATTTTGGTAATTGGTTCGTTTTAGTCCATTTTGTCGTTTTTAACTGTTTCGCTTTACGTTGTTTTCAAATTACTTCTTCTTACCAATTTTATTTTTAACTTTTTGCAATTTAGTCTAAATTTTTGCTTTAATTGCATATTGGTCCAATTTTTTGTTGTAATTACATTTTAGCCCCAATTCCAATTTTCCAGGCAGACTATTTCTTTTACTCCTTTTTAAATAGTCCAAACTTTTCAAAATTGCAAAACAGTCCAAATTTTTACACAATTGCAGATTAGTCCTCAAGAGCCACACGGGCAGTCCAGTCCACATGTCACAAGATCATTGGGTCAGGTACACACATGGCAGCCTATAAAAGGCCACTACTGTACAAGTCAGAATCAGAATCCACAGAAATCAGAGCCACATCACACAAACAGATTTCATTTTCTCTCTCTTGGCAGTTACAGATCAAAACCCAGAAAACTCACCAAGAACTCAAGAACATTCATGAACCCTGTAACACCCCGTTTTCCCAACATAAAAATTTCTTTAAAAAGAATAGCATGCATCAGAGTAAGCACATAAACAGGGCATCACATATCTTAGAACATCTCATGTTAATGATTAAATAAACATTAAATCTTTGTAAATTATTAATCATCCTCGCAGCGGAATAATCATAAGGAAAAGCATCTCAAAATCTTTGGCACACAGGCCTCAACAACGTCTTAATAAAATCTTCAAGAATAACATAATCATATCATAACATAATACGCAAGGAACAGAGAAAATATAAGCAAGGTTTCCCCATCCCGTTACGTATCAGAGCACCTAGACTCGACTGCAGAAATCCTCACACGCCTGCACCTAATCTAGGTTACCTGCACTTGCCCACGAGGCGGCAATTCCAGCAGAAGGGATGAGATTCACAAATAATTATATTAAACATGTAATCAAATAATCACAATTCAAACAACCAACATAATTCAACTCATCACAGATAAACATCTAGCATTTAGAACATCATCATAAACAACATATCATTTAGCATCATCATAATCATCATCATAAACATCTTAGTAAACACCTTAGACGACTCGACTCGACATCATCATTTGACTATGCAACCCTACGTCTTATATGCATGTGGTACCAATCCAGGGCATGAGCCCTCGTCGCTATGAGCATAAATATACTCCAAGGCATAAGCCTTCGTCGCTGGTGAGCAAAGCTCCAAGGCATAAGCCCTCGTCGCTGGTGAGTAAAAACTCCAGGGCATAAGCCCCCATCATAGAATGAGTATGCATGAGACTCAACACTTTTTAACTTAACCAAGTTAACATCTTAAACGTCGCAAAACATCTTATTCATCAAAGGACGGACACATGCAGCAACTATACATATATAGACAGCAACATGGCAGCAAGTACTTCATAAAGTATAACATTAATATGGCAAACATCGCATGTAATTCAAGCATTCATCATTTATTCAATTCATATTATCACACATAAGCTTCATAAATCATCATAACAGTCCCAATCATCATGTATCATCTTTACAGATCTTATTAAACATTATTAAAAGTCCCAGAAAACTACCCAAAGGTCATCTCTCGAGGTTTTATGCGAAACAATTCGCAAACAGTACACAGTTCTGGGCTCTGACTTAACTCGCTATGGCGAGTGGGATAGCTCGCCTCGCGAGTACTAAGGTCCTGCTCGCTGTGGCGAGTTGGAGTGCTCGCCTCGCGAGCTCTAGGGTACTGCTCGCTATGGCGAGCTGGGTTGCTCGCCTCGCGAGTAAACTAGGTCTACTCGCCGCGGCGAGTGCAAAGCTCGCCTCAGGCGAGCGATGAACAGATGCTTACGGGTTCTGCGAAAAACACACTAAAAGTTCCCAATTTCACCATCTAAATCGTCTAAACTCTCACTAATATCATCAATATGAATAATCCAGGTTCTGTACTCAATCTAAACATCTATTCTACAGCTTTATGGTTTAATTCATGATTTTTCTTCACTTTTAACCTAATTTCAATTCTCTCAAAACAGCCCTATGATTGCTTAATCTTGATTAGATGAATTACAGAATGATATAATCAAATGCTAGGCTCACCCTTACCTGGTTATAAGTAGAAAATCGCAGCCCTAATGCTCTTCTCCTTTCACGCAGCCGTTCCTCTCTTTTTCCAAACTCTGACAACGCGTATACAGACTCTCTTGACCTAATTTTCCCTTTATATACTCCCAACAAATCTTATCTTATTTACTCTTTCTCCCACATAACTCTCTAAAATCCAAAACCAATCCTCAACTAAATATTTTATTTTATTTTCAAAATCTTATTTTATTTAACAATAAAATAAGTCACCACGTCGCATAAAATCATATTAAATCTTCACTTAACATCACATAATATATATAAAAATATATAGCAATTTCTCAAATAAATCAAATAATTAAAAATCAAAAATGGGCGTTACAACTCTCCCCAACTTAAAAGATTTTCGTCCTCGAAAATTACCTCAAGCAAACAACTCATGGTACGACTCTAGCATCTTACTCTCTAACTCCCACGTCAAGCTTTCACCGGTCGCTCCCGACCAAACGACTCTAACGAGAGGTATCTCCTTGCCTCTCAGCGTCTTCGTCTTCCTGTCATCGATCCTCACTGGTAAGGTCTCAACCGTAAGGTTGTCCCTAACTTGCACATCATCACTCTGGATCACATGAGACGGATCCGGAACATACTTCCTCAGTTGCGACACATGGAACACGTCGTGCAAATTCAATAAATGTGGTGGCAATCCAATACGATAGGCCACCGCCCCAATCCTTTCTGATATCTGGTATGGACCAATAAACTTCGGGGTTAACTTCTTTGACTTCAATGCACGGCCGACCCCGGTCATAGGAGTCACTCTCAGGAACACATGATCTCCCTCTTGGAACTCAAGGTCCTTCCTTCGCTTATCATGGTAATTCTTTTGTCGACTCTGCGACGCTTTCATCTTCTCTTGGATCATTCTCACTTTCTCAGTAGTCTGTTGAACAATCTCCGGTCCTAACATCACATTCTCGCCTGACTCAAACCAACACAACGGAGTTCTACATCTCCGACCATACAAAGCCTCAAAGGGTGCCATCCCAATACTCGAATGATAACTGTTGTTGTACGTGAACTCTATCAATGGAAGATGACTATCCCAAGTTCCTCCTTGCTCAAGTACACACACTCTCAACAAATCTTCCAACGACAGAATCGTCCTTTCCGACTGACCATCTGTTTGCGGATAAGCCGAACTCAACCTCAACTGAGAACCCAACGCCTCTTGCAAACTCTTCCAAAATCTAGAAGTAAATCTCGGGTCTCTATCTGATACGATGCTCGAAGGAACACCATGCAACTTCACAATCTCCTTGACATAAATCTCTGCCAACTGAGCAACAGGAAAAGTAATATTGATCGGTAGAAAATGAGCTGACTTCGTCAATCTATCAACAATCACCCAAATAGCGTCATTCCCTTTAGGAGTATTCGGCAAGCTCGTCACAAAATCCATGGATATACTATCCCATTTCCACTCTGGCACATCTAAAGGCACCATCATACCAGCAGGTTTCTGATGCTCAACCTTCGATTTCTGACAAACCAAACAAGAATACACAAACTGTGCCACGTCACGCTTCAAACCAGACCACCAAAACAGCTTCTTTAAATCATGATACATCTTCGTAGCTCCCGGATGAATACTCAAGCTACTTCTATGACTCTCTGCAAGTATCATCTTCTTCATTTCCTCATTATCAGGAATGCAAATTCGACCTCGGAATCTTAACACTCCTTGATCATCCACTTTAAAATCACTATCCTCCGTCTGATTACTAGCAACCAACAAGTCCACAAACTTAACATCTTCTTTCTGCGCCTCTTTGATACTTTTCAAGAACTCATTATCAATCCTCAGCATTCCTAGCTTTACACTCTGAGGTGTTCTTTCACAAACCAAACTCAAATCTCTAAACTGTTCCAACAACTCGAATTCCTTCACCATCATGGCAGACATATGCAAAGTCTTCCTGCTCAAAGCATCAGCAACTACATTAGCTTTGCCCGGATGATAATTCAAACCAAAGTCGTAATCCTTCAACAATTCAAGCCACCTTCGCTGCCTCATATTCAATTCTTTCTGGTCAAACAAGTACTTCAAACTCTTGTGATCACTAAACACTTCAAACCTCGAACCATACAAGTAATGTCTCCATATCTTCAATACAAAGACCACAGCTGCCAACTCTAAGTCATGCGTCAGATAATTCTTCTCATGAATCCTCAATTGCCTTGAGGCATAAGCTACCACTTTACCATCTTGCATAAGAACACCACCTAAACCCAACTTGGACGCATCACAATACACCACAAAAGGTTCATCGGGCTTCGGCAAAATCAAAACTGGAGCCGTCGTCAAGCGCTTCTTCAACTCATTAAAGCTGTTCTCACAATGAACATCCCACACAAAAGATTTACCTTTACACGTCAACTGCGTTAACGGAAGAGCCAACTTAGAAAATCCTTCTATAAATCTTCGATAATAACCAGCTAGACCCAGAAAGCTCCTAATCTCAGTAACCGACTTAGGAGTCTCCCATTGCGATACCGCTTCAACTTTAGACGGATCAACCGCAATGCCATCGCCAGAAATAACATGACCAAGAAAACTTACTTCTTTCAACCAGAACTCACACTTAGACAACTTAGCAAAAAGCTTCTTCTCTTTCAACACTTGCAAGACGATCTTCAAATGCTCGGCATGCTCTTCTTCAGTCTTAGAATAAACCAGAATGTCATCAATAAATACCACAACAAAACGATCCAAATAAGCATGGAAGATCCTATTCATATACTCCATAAATACGCCAGGTGCGTTAGTAACACCGAAAGGCATCACCGTATACTCATAATGTCCATAACGCGTCCTAAACGCCGTCTTCTGCATATCCTCATCTTTCACTTTAATCTGATGGTAACCCGATCTCAAATCTATCTTGCTAAATACACAAGCACCCACCAACTGATCCATCAAGTCGTCAATTCTCGGAAGTGGATACCTATTCTTTATCGTTACTTTATTCAACTGACGATAGTCGATGCACAATCTCATACTTCCATCCTTCTTCTTGACTAACAACACTGGAGCTCCCCACGGTGAAACACTTGGTCTCACGAACTTCTTATCAAGCAAATCCTCTAACTGTTTCTTCAGCTCAGCCAACTCAGAAGCTGACATACGATACAGCGTCATAGACACAGGCTTCGTTCCAGGAACAAGATCAATTGTAAATTCAACTTCTCTTTCTGGAGGTACATCTGGAATCTCATCTGGGAAAACTTCAGGAAAGTCACATACTACTTGTAGCTTATCAATTACCGCCTGGTTCTCAATAGACAAGGACGCCATCAAAGAAAACATCATAATTCCATCGTGTTCCAACTGCTTCAACTGTTTAGTAGATAGGAACTCTGCGCCACTCTCTTCCTCGGGAGAAGAAAAATGCACCGTCTTGCTTCAGGGTAGGTAGAAGACTAATCCACCAATCGTCCGCCTCCTCAGCCAGCATATGCGTACCGAAACGCACTTTCTGCACCTCCGTGCACTGCATCACCCTGAAAACCCTCTCTATCTCTTTGAGCCACGACTGGGCTCCATCCGGATCATATCTCCCCTTGAAGGTAGGAGGATGGTTTCTCAAGAAGGTCTCCAGCATACGGACCTCCGCACCAGCACCAGCATTCGCATTTGGCTGCTGTCCCACAGCTTGAGCAACAGCTTCCAAGGCAGCAGCAATTGCAGCGTCATTCCTTCCCGCCATCTTAATCCTCTACAAAGCAAACATAAGTTGGAATAATACAATAATACTATTCTAACTCTAAGACAACGTCACTCGACTCTCTACTTGGCCGGACGGACCAACCTGCTCTGATACCAATTGTAACACCCCGTTTTCCCAACATAAAAATTTCTTTAAAAAGAATAGCATGCATCAGAGTAAGCACATAAACAGGGCATCACATATCTTAGAACATCTCATGTTAATGATTAAATAAACATTAAATCTTCGTAAATTATTAATCATCCTCGCAGCGGAATAATCATAAGGAAAAGCATCTCAAAATCTTTGGCACACAGGCCTCAACAACGTCTTAATAAAATCTTCAAGAATAACATAATCATATCATAACATAATACGCAAGGAACAGAGAAAATATAAGCAAGGTTTCCCCATCCCGTTACGTATCAGAGCACCTAGACTCGACTGCAGAAATCCTCACACGCCTGCACCTAATCTTGGTTACCTGCACTTGCCCACGAGGCGGCAATTCCAGCAGAAGGGGTGAGATTCACAAATAATTATATTAAACATGTAATCAAATAATCACAATTTAAACAACCAACATAATTCAACTCATCACAGATAAACATCTAGCATTTAGAACATCATCATAAACAACATATCATTTAGCATCATCATAATCATCATCATAAACATCTTAGTAAACATCTTAGACGACTCGACTCGACATCATCATTTGACTATGCAACCCTACGTCTTATATGCATGTGGTACCAATCCAGGGCATGAGCCCTCGTCGCTATGAGCATAAATATACTCCAAGGCATAAGCCTTCGTCGCTGGTGAGCAAAGCTCCAGGGCATAAGCCCTCGTCGCTGGTGAGTAAAAACTCCAGGGCATAAGCCCCCATCATAGAATGAGTATGCATGAGACTCAACACTTTTTAACTTAACCAAGTTAACATCTTAAACGTCGCAAAACATCTTATTCATCAAAGGACGGACACATGCAGCAACTATACATACATAGACAGCAACATGGCAGCAAGTACTTCATAAAGTATAACATTAATATGGCAAACATCGCATGTAATTCAAGCATTCATCATTTATTCAATTCATATTATCACACATAAGCTTCATAAATCATCATAACAGTCCCAATCATCATGTATCATCTTTACAGATCTTATTAAACATTATTAAAAGTCCCAGAAAACTACCCAAAGGTCATCTCTCGAGGTTTTATGCGAAACAGTTCGCAAACAGTACACAGTTCTGGGCTCTGACTTAACTCGCTATGGCGAGTGGGATAGCTCGCCTCGCGAGTACTAAGGTCCTGCTCGCTGTGGCGAGTTGGAGTGCTCGCCTCGCGAGCTCTAGGGTACTGCTCGCTATGGCGAGCTGGGTTGCTCGCCTCGCGAGTAAACTAGGTCTACTCGCCGCGGCGAGTGCAAAGCTCGCCTCAGGCGAGCGATGAACAGATGCTTACGGGTTATGCGAAAAGCACACTAAAAGTTCCCAATTTCACCATCTAAATCGTCTAAACTCTCACTAATATCATCAATATGAATAATCCAGGTTCTGTACTCAATCTAAACATCTATTCTACAGCTTTATGGTTTAATTCATGATTTTTCTTCACTTTTAACCTAATTTCAATTCTCTCAAAACAGCCCTATGATTGCTTAATCTTGATTAGATGAATTACAGAATGATATAATCAAATGCTAGGCTCACCCTTACCTGGTTATAAGCAGAAAATCGCAGCCCTAATGCTCTTCTCCTTTCACGCAGCCGTTCCTCTCTTTTTCCAAACTCTGACAACGCGTATACAGACTCTCTTGACCTAATTTTCCCTTTATATACTCCCAACAAATCTTATCTTATTTACTCTTTCTCCCACATAACTCTCTAAAATCCAAAACCAATCCTCAACTAACTATTTTATTTTATTTTCAAAATCTTATTTTATTTAACAATAAAATAAGTCACCACGTCGCATAAAATCATATTAAATCTTCACTTAACATCACATAATATATATAAAAATATATAGCAATTTCTCAAATAAATCAAATAATTAAAAATAAAAAATGGGCGTTACAAACCCTAAGCCACATTCAATCTCAATTCAGTTCAATTCCATGCTAGAACTACAAATTCACTATTGAATCCGATTCACAGTATCAAACAGAAGCCAAATTCACACAGTTATGGCGCAAATTCGAGCAATTCTCAGAGATTCACGTGAATCATCATCACTGAATTGCTGAGCCTGCAATCCAACGCGAGCACGCCACCGGAGTAGCGCGCTGCAAGCGTAATCACAGGCTGTGGATCAGAGAAGAAGAGGGAAGAAGCGGTGAAGGATTTCACAGGATCCGGATCGGAAGAAGAAAGAAAGGATTGAAACAAGCTTACCAGAAAAGATTCAGAACCAAGGATCAAAAGAAACGGTTCAAGTCTCCAATCAAGAACACAGGTAACACTCAAACTTCACCTCATCTTACTGAATAACCATTGCAGAATCCAGAACCATGTGAATCCACAGCGAGTTCGAACTGATTCAATCCCAAACCCTAACCCTAACACAAAAATCGTTTTGAAAATCAGAGAAACGCTTCAAAATTCACAACGAGTGTGAATCGAAGCAAGTCCTCGCGCTTTTACAACAATTTCAGAAAAAAAAACGTGAGAAAACGAGCAGTTCGAACTCACAGCAACGAAAATGAAAGATCCACATGGTTCCAACGGTGGGAAACAATTTCTTTCGATTGATTCATGCTTAGAACGGTAATACGAACGGATTAAGCCATAGATAAGAAGCTTCTGGGTAGATTTGAGAAATTAGGGTTAGGTTTGGTAAGGAGAGCGGCCGGAGAGAAGAGAGAGGAAGAAGAGAGGAAATGAAAGAATCCGGATCCTGAACCTTTATATAAGCTCGTGGATCGGGTCAGTTTTGACCCGGTCCACCCCCCTGTGCGTTTAAGCCGTTGGATCCTGTTCTTGGGTCATCCGGATCGATCTAACGCCCCTAGGGCGCCAAGAATGATCCGGATCCACCTGAGACGTGGATTTGGGCCTGTAACCGTGGGCTCTAGGTCTTCCTTTCATTTTTTCTTAACTTCCTTGCTGTACGCACCTACGCTTTTGCTATCTGAACTCCTGTGTGTGTAAAAATTATAGCCAAAAATTCCTAAAAATTACTGTGTGCTTCTTGGTGTATTTCCAGCTATTTTGTGGTATTTTCACATTTTAAAATGGATGAAAATATGTGTGTTAATTATCTCTTTTGATTTGAATATTTGTGTGTATTTTGGTGAAATTTCTTGCATGATTTTTGCGCCAGTTCAATGCCACATGATTTTAGTGTTTGTGATATGATTTTGTGATGATGTTTATCCATGATCATATGCCATTGCTACTGTTTAAGTGTTTGGGTTTTAACTTCTTGTGTGGCAAGTAATATGAATCCTTTTAGGTTGTAAAAATGTGCATGAAATGTGTATATGTTAAGCTTGAATACATGGCTTGTAATTTCCCTATGGTTCTTGAAATAATCCTTTGAAAATGTGCTATTTTGGTGGAAATTATAGGTCATGAGATTTAGCTTAAGTTTTAGGGCTAGGTTTTGGGTCTAATTTCATCACTTTGTTTACCATTTGTTTTGCTATTTTGTTTAATACTTCTTGTTATGGTCATTTCTTTTAATATGCATGGTTTACTCCCATTATCATTTCACAGTTTATTACTAGCCATTTTGTTTCATATCTCACTCATAGCAAGCATTGCATCATTTTCATCTTTTTCTTTCTTTTAGCCATTCTATGCAATTTCCCACTAATTCATGTAATAATTTTAGGTTAGTTTTTACTTTCCTTTAAATTCTCGCAAGACCATAGAATGTAAATTAGGACCCGATGTAAAGGACAATGGACACTATGATGATGTACACCGACACAAGCACCGACACGCACACACGTTGTATGTTTACCGCTAGATGTATGTTTAGGAAGCGTGATACTTAGAAAAAACTCATCCTTTCTTTCTCAAAAAAAAAAAAAAGAAGCTAACACATCACTCAAAGATTTTTTGCCATAAAGTGAAGTCAAAACTTCACCCATTTTCCCTTTATTTTCTTAAGCAAAATCAAAATGAATCTTAAATCTTCAACTTTAACCCTTTTCTTTAACAATTGGAACAACCTCACTTTCTTTTCCAAATCTCATGCCTTTGAGGCCTCTTTTCTCTTCTCAAAAATCATTTTCAAAACTAAAATTGAACCAACCCACAAAAATATTTTGGAAGAGAACTACATGGAATTTTGATCCCTTAAAAGGGTATGTAGGCAAGAGACCCAAAATCTCTCCAAGTACAATAAAAACAACACTCAAAATCTTCTTTCTCTCATTCTTAAAATCAATCCTTTTTTACAAATAGCGATAAAAGCAAAGCGTATACATAAGACTAGTAAAACGGTTCCTATAGGATGCTATAGTCATTGCGGGTGCCTAACACCTTCCCGTAGTGAAATCAGCCCCGAGCTCAGAGTTTCTAAGGTTTTCTCTCGATTTTACCTTTCCCCAAAAAAAATAGAGATATCAATGATTGAAAGGTTCAAATCTAATTAATGATTTGACACCCGAAAATCGCGATAACAGGAATGGCGACCTCATTGGGGAATTTTAGGGCTACGCCTAGTTTTACATGCTTTATGTTTATACTTTGCTTTATTGTTACATGT
The DNA here is from genome assembly GCA_958299785.1 of Medicago lupulina. Lineage (NCBI taxonomy): Eukaryota > Viridiplantae > Streptophyta > Magnoliopsida > Fabales > Fabaceae > Medicago > Medicago lupulina. The sequence continues at coordinate 42,111,598 of OY283142.1, forward strand.
AAAATTTTCTTATGTACGTGTGGGTTGAGAATATCAAAAGCCCTATAAACGGGCTAAGTGAACTTAAGATTAGGAAGAGATATAATCGACAATCCATTCCGGGGGTTGCCTCGTGCATTGGATTACGCGATCAATCTCACATAGCTGAGGCATTTTGGGGGTGATGTTGTCGGCGTGTGTTGTCATGCTTAGACACTTTACTTCCAATTGACCGATGAAGGCTATGGACTGTAGTTACCAAACCCATCCTTGGCCTTTCTTAAGACGTAGTGCGGTGGCTAAACCGAGTGTTGCCTCGAAATTTAGTCGTCACGCGATACTACACCCAAACTAGACCTTCTTACGAATAATCATGGACAAGCGTTGCTTTGTACTACTATGATATACAGAAGAGAGGATGTGGTTTGGGAACTTTATAGAACCTTGGTTACTACTATCAAAGCTTTAGTTTCACCGGACACCGTGTCCACTTGTTACTTTAGCCCACCGTGCTTTCTTTGTTAAACAAAACCATGCATACATGCATTCATGCATAAAATTTTTACATGCATTTATCAAAGGGTATAGACAAACTAAAATTCTTTGCAAATATAACCAGGCATGAAGCGGACTAAGTCTTACAAGTTCAGAGAAGTCGATTTGGCTAGCCTAAGGGAGTTGGCACTTAAGGTTAAGAATTCGACTGGGTTCCGTCTCCGATACGGTGGTTTACTTACTATTCTCCGGACTAATGTAGAAGAGAAGCTGGTGCACACTCTGGTGCAATTCTATGACCCGGTTTTCCATTGCTTCACTTTCCCAGATTTTCAGTTGGTTCCTACACTCGAGGCTTATTCTTGCTTATTGGGTTTACCTATAGCCGAGAGGGTACCCTTCACGGGCCCAGGATCTTCTCTTACTCCTTTGGTGATTGCTAAGGATCTTTATCTCAAGACTTCCGATGTGTCTAAGAATCTCATCACCAAGTCTCATATCCAAGGTTTCACTTCAAAGTACTTACTTGAGCAGGCTAATCTCGAATCTACTTGTCAGGACACCCTTGAGGCTATTCTTGCACTACTCATCTATGGGCTCGTTCTCTTTCCGAATCTCGACAACTTCGTGGACATGAATGCTATTGAGATCTTCCATTCCAAGAACCCGGTTCCTACTTTGTTAGCTGACACATACCACGCCATCCATGATCGGACTCTCAAGGGCCGTGGATATATTCTTTGCTGCATACCTCTTCTATATAGGTGGTTTATTTCTCACCTCCCGAGTTCTTTCCATGCCAACATGGAGAATTGGTCTTATTCGCAGCAGATTATGGCTCTTACTCCCGATGAGGTAGTTTGGATCACTCCAGAAGCTCGAGTCAAGGAAATTATCACTGGTTGTGGGGATTTCCTCAATGTACCTCTTCTCGGTACCCGGGGAGGAATCAACTACGACCCCGAGTTAGCCATGAGACAGTTTGGTTTTCCTATGAGAGCAAAGCCCATTAACCTTGCTACGTCTCAGGAGTTCTTCTACTATTCCAATGTCCCTGCCGGACAAAGGAAAGCTTTCATAGATGCTTGGTCTAAGGTTCGAAGGAAGGATATGAAACACTTGGGTGTGAGATCCGGTATTGCTCATGGAGCCTATACGCAGTGGGTGATAGATCGAGCTGAAGAGATTGGCATGCCTTACCCCGCTATGAGGCATGTATCCGCATCTACTCCGTCTAGACCATTACCGTTGCTTCCCGCGACTCAGGAGATGTATCAGGAGCATCTAGCTATGGAGAGCGAGGAGAAGCGAGTGTGGAAAGCCCGTTACAGTGAGGCTGAGAACTTGATCATGACTTTGGATGGCAGAGACGAGCAGAAGGATCATGAGAACCAGATGCTGAAGAAGGAACTAGCCAGAGTTAGGAAGTAGCTTGAGGAGAAGGATGATTTTTTGATGAGAGACTCCAGGAGAGTCAGAGGTCGTCGAGATTTCTTCGCCAGTTATTGCGGTTCAGCTTCGGACTCGGATTCCGAATACTACCTAGTCACTCCTTAGTTATTGAATGATTTTTTGTTGGTTCTCATTTCCTGGTTCTTCCTCAGATTCAGAATCATCTTCAGATTCTCCAGTTTCAGCTTCAGCTTCAGATTTAGATCCGTCTTTAAGACTTTCAGGTTCTGGCTCATGAGTGGAGTACACAATTTCTTCAGAAGGCTCAGGAGTCTTAGATCCTTACTCAAACAGATCCGACTCATGCTCAGTCAGTTCTTCCTCAGCCTTAGGCAGAGGTTCATCTACTTTACCCTTTTTCTTGACAGATCCATTAATCTCATGTGTTGCAGGTTTCTTCCTTTTGGGTTTAGGAACAGTAGCAATACGCAGGAGTCCTAAAATTGAACCATCTATCATAGCACATTCATCTACGCTAACTTCATCATCCAAAGGTACATTAAATTCCTTAAAAATCTTAGTTAACAACATAGCATAGGGAGCTGAACGTCGAGCAAAGGCAGAGTGTTTCATATGTGCTAAGATCAGATAACCTAGGTTCAGAGGTTTTTTATGTACCAGATGATAAACAATATTTAGGTCAGTATTGTTTACCTTGTCCCAGCTTCCAGCTCTTGCAAGAATGGTGCGCACTGTGATGTTATGAAGCAGATGACACTTAGGGTTAAGGTTGGCAGCAGTTGGGCGTCCATCAGAGCCTTCTTTCAAGAAGCTTTCCAATACATCATTACGATCTAGCTTGTAGTGATCGAACCATTTATCACCATAGAGATGAACCCCTTTGTTCTCTATGTGAAAAAGCTTGCAGATAAACTCTAGAGTAAGTTTAAAAGATACACCCTTGAGAGTGACAAGGACATGACAATTTGTTTTGAACTTAGCATCAGCATAGAATGCCCGAGTGAGACAAGCATATTGTAATTCCTTTACAGATAGGATAGGAGTCCAACCTAAAGCATCAAAATGAGGTTTTAAGTTCTGGCCTCTTGAAGCTATATCGACCAAATCCACTTGCCTTCCATTTGTTATTGCTTTGTCAGCCCATTTACTTAGATAAGCATCCTTGATAGGAGGATCTTCAAAAACATTGTTCAAAGAGACAGCTTTGACTTTCTTTAGAGCTTTAGATTTCCCTTTAGCTTGAGCTCTTGGAGAGCTTGAGCTAGAAACTTTCAACTTTTTCTGAGGTTGAGGAGGTGATGGCTCAACAGCTTGTTTCCTCTTTCTAGAAACAGATTTCTTGGGATGTTTCGATGGAGAAGAAGTGGTCTCAATAGGGGTTTCAGCAGTCTTTCTCTTTGGGGGTGATTTATGAGGATTAGGTTCAATTGATTCAGTAACCCTAGGTTCATTTCTTTCCCCATCAGAATCAATAACATGTACGGTTGTATCAATTATTGTGGTTTGTTTACAAACCTCATTCTTTGAGACTTTCTAGTGGAAAACAATGAAGAAGTTGCAGATTTTGATTTCTTTGGTTTTGAACTTGTTGATTTTGCAACCGAAGAAGAAGGAGCTTGCGATGAAAGCACAACAGGAATGGGTTCAGAAGAAGATGGAGTTTTGGATGGGAACACAGTAGACATAGGTTTGGGATTATATTGCACAAAAGATATCAAAGCTTGGTTAAAGTTTGCTGGAGGTGATGGTGGTGGTTCGTTTTGCTGAGAAGCAGGAGGAGGTGTTTCGGTTTGATTAGGAGAAGTAGGTGGTAGTGAGAGATGTGGCGGAAGTGGTGGTTCGATTTCAGAGGTGAGTGGTGGTAGGGTTTCATTTTGTGTTTCTTCCATTTGAGAGAGAAAGATGGAGAAGTTGTATGAGAGTTGTGATTTCGATGGAAGAAGAAGAGAATATGAGGAGTTTTTATTGAAACAAGTTTTTATCAAGGACAATCATAAAATATTAATAAAAACTCATGATGATGAAGCAAAGAGCCTTTTTTTTGGAAACAAACACGTGAGAAAGAGAAAGAGTTGGGAAAGGGAAAAGTTTTTTTGATGCAAAAAGCATAACTTGACATGACCAATAGTGGTTTAGGAGACATACACAAAGGTGGTATTTGGAGGGAAGTGACAAAGGGTGGTTTGAAGTTGAAATGGATTTAAAAATTGAGCTTAGGTGTAGTAAAATTATTAATCCTCTATTTTAATGTTGGAGAAAAATATAAATATATTAAAAAAATTATTTTAATAAAGGCAAACTAATAATAGATAATTTATCTCTTAAAAAATTAAATCTATCTTCTACCAAAGGTTTTGTAAAAATATCTACGAGTTGATTTTCGGTATCAATGAAAATCAATTCAATTTCTCCTTTTTGTACATGATCTCTGATGAAATGATGTTTTATTTCTATATGTTTTGATCTAGAGTGATGAATTGGATTCTTAGACAGATTTATAGCACTGGTATTATCACAAAGAATAGGAATTTTTGTGTACCTTACTGAGTAATCTTCTAGCTGATTTTTTATCCATAATACCTGAGAGCAACTGCTTGCAGCTGACACATATTCAACTTCAGTAGTAGATAGAGCAATTGTATTTTGTTTTCTACATGACCAACTGATGAGAGATTGAACAAGAAATTGACATGCTCCGCTTGTGCTTTTTCTTTCAATTTTGTCTCCGGCAAAGTCAACATCACAATAAGCTGTAAGATTAAATTTTTTGGTCTTTTCTATACCACAAACCAAGATTAGTAGTACCGACAAGATATCTGAATATTCTTTTAACAATAGTAAGATGTGACTTTTTGGGTGTTGTTTGAAATCTAGCACAAAGTCCAACAACAAACACAATATCTAGTTTACTTGCTGTTAGATATAATAATGATCCAATCATTCCTCTGTATTGTTTTTCAGATACAGACTTACCTTCCTCATCTTTGTCTAAGTTTGAGGAAGGATGCATGGGAGTAGACATAATTTTTGCTTCATTCATTTTTTATTTTTTGAGAAGATCTCTAATGTTTTTTTTTTCAAAAATAAAAATTCCATCTTCTTGTTGTTTGATTTGCAAACCCAGAAAGAAGCGAAGTTCTCCGATCATGCTCATCTCAAATTCACTTTGCATGAGGTTAGAGAAATCCTCATGTAACGCCCTACTTTTAATATTTAATATTTTAATAATTTATTGTATTTTTAGTGTATTATTATTTGATTTATAATATATATTTTGATGAAATATGCTAATCCAGGAGTAAATCTAAGGTAAGGGTGAGACTAACCTTCATTAATATCAAGTTGTAATTCATATAAATTAATCGTTGTTGTAGTTTTTAAGAATTTGGAAAATTAGGTTGAAATCAATGAAGATGGTAGAAAGTGTATGAATTTCATGAATTAACGTAGAGAAGTGATGTCTAAGCTGTAGAATAATCATAGGTAGAGTTTCCTATCAATTTAGGGATTTGGGTTGATGAAATTAGGGTTTTTGGGGTGAAAACTGGTCTATTCCCGTAGAGTTGTCTGTCGCAACTCGCCACAACGAGTAAACCTACTCGCCTCGCGAGCTGCACAGTTACAGCATCGCCTGTTTCGCGTTCTTGCGTCTTTTTTACCCATTTCTGTTTGGAACTGGCTTTTGGTGTAAACATAAAAGTTGTAGATAATTGAGTTAGATTTCTAATGGCTTTGGACTGACTTGAAAATGTTTTGTGAATCTTGAGTTATGATAAAAACACTCCAAGTGTGTTTTGGGAAAACCATCCTCTGTTTCGCATTCTTGTGTCCTTTTCACCCGTTTCTGTTTTGAACTGGCTTCTGGGGTAAACATGGAAGTTGTAGATAATTGAGTTAGCTTTCCAATGGCTTTGGTTTGACTTTAAAATTATTCTTAGTTTTGGAGTTATGATGAAAATACTCCAGGGAGGTCTTAGTGAAATTTTATGGAAATTAACCCAAAACTTATGGATTGTCTCTAAACTTCAAGCTTGTGTACTATGAGTTTAATTAAGGTGTTTATGAGTATTTAACCTATGTTTTAATGAATCTAACTTGGTTTTATGTGAGTATATTTGATTGATGAATATGATGCTATATGGTGTTGTTCGTGATTTAATATTGACTTATGAAGTTGATGTTGTTGTTGCTGTTTTAAAATGGTGTCGTTGCATTTGAGTCGTGTTGTTGCATTGAGTCGTGTTGTTGCATAACATAGTCAGCGATGGGGGCTTAATGCCTGACAGGTCCTTTTTGACCTTAGCGATGGGGGCTTAATGCCTGACAGGTCCTATTTGACCTTTAGTTGTTGTTGTTGTTGATGATGTTGTTGTTGTTTTACTTTTATTAAATGATGATTTATGTGATGTTTAATTAATGATGGTTGTATGTATTGTTGATTACCTTTTACGAATTGTTACCTGCTATTAATGAATGTGAAAATGTTGCTCTTCGTATGATTAACTTGCAGGTAACGAAGAATAGTGCAGTTTTGAGTAATCTCCGACGTGTCGTCTAGGATGCTCTGATACGTAATGGGATGGGGATTGTCTATTGCATGTTTTCCTTGTTACGTATTTCCTTTTTAATGATGTTGAACTATTTTCATGAGAACTATTTAAGATATTGATGTTGTGACCTTTAAGAGCCAAAAGTTGTTATAAGATGTTAAAAACTATTCCGCTGCATGATTATTGGATTTTTATAAAGACAGATTGTTTTAATAAATAGTACTTTTATTCTATTTATATTGTGGAATTTTGTAAGTTGAATGTGATGCTCCGTTTATGATGAAAAACTCTGATATTCTTTATATTTATTTTATGTTGGGAAAACGGGGTGTTACACCTTACACATTTTTTCATTTGTAGATCCAAAGATGATAGCATCAACATAGACTTGAACAATTTAAAGATCTTGGTCATGAATTTTTCTAAAAAGAGTTGTGTCAATATGTCCACGAGAAAAATCGTTTTTGAGTAAAAAGTTGCTAAGTCTTTCATACCAAGCTCGAGGAGCTTGTTTGAGACCATATAAGGCTTTTGAAAGTTTGAAAACATGATTTGGTTTTTTATCATCCTCAAAGCAAGGAGGTTGATGAACATATAACTCTTCATTTAGAAAACCATTCAAGAAAGCCCTTTTAACATCCATTTAAAAAAGTTTGATGTGTTTATGTGCAGCATAAGCAAGTAAAATTCTAATTGCTTCTAACCTTGCTACAAGAGCGTAAGTCTCATTTGAAACGTAATCAATACAAACAACACAAACATCTAAGCCTATGCAGTGACAGGGTAGTCCTCAGAATCAGACTCCGAAGCTGAACCGCAATATCTAGCATAGAAATCACGATGACCTCTAGCTCTCTTGGAGTCCCTCATAAGCTAATCATCCTTTTCTTCAAGTTCCTTTCTAACTCTGGCCAATTCCTCCTTCAACATCAAGTTCTCATGAGTCTTCTGCTCATCTCTACCATCCAAAGTCACAATCAGGTTCTCAGCTTCATTGTATCGGGCCTTCCATATTCGCTTCTCCTGACTCTCCATAGCTAGATGCTCCTGATACATCTCCTGGGTCACGGGAAAAAGAGGTAATGGCCTAGATGAAGCAAATGTAGACACATGTCTCATAGCAGGGTAAGGCATGCCAATCTCCTCGGCCCGATCTATCACCCACTGAGTGTAGGCCTCATGAGCGATGCCGGATCTCACACCCAAGTGCTTTACATCCTTCTTTCGAACCTTAGACCAAGCATCTACAAAAGCTTTCCTTTGCCCGATGGGGGCGTTTGAATAGTAGAAGAACTCCTGAGATGTAGCAAGATTAATGGGCTTCGCTCTCATCGGGAAACCAAACTGTCTCATAGCTAGCTCAGGATTGTAGTTGATTCCTCCCTGGGTACCGAGAAAAGGTACATTGAGGAAGTCCCCACAACCAGTGATGATCTCCTTGACTCGAGCTGCCGGAGTGATCCAAACCACCTCATCGGGAGTGAGAGCCATAATCTGCTGGGAATAAGACCAATTCTCCGGGTTGGCATGAAAAGAACTAGGAAGGTGAGAAATAAACCACCTATATAAGAGAGGCATGCAGCAAAGAATATATCCACGACCTTTGAGAGTCCGATCATGGATAGCGTGGTACATGTCAGCTAACAGAGTAGGAATTGGGTTCTTGGAGTGGAAGATTTCAATGGCATTCATGTCCACAAAGTTGTCGAGATTCGGGAAGAGAACGAGCTCGTAGATAAGTAGTGCCAGAATAGCCTCAAGAGTGTCTTGACATGTAGATTCGAGATTAGCCCGCTCAAGTAAGTACTTCGAAGTGAAACCCTGGATATGAGACTTGGTAATGAGATGTTTGGACACATCGGAAGTCTTGAGATAAAGCTCCTTGGCAATCATCAGAGGAGCAAGAGGAGATCCGGGACCCGTGAAAGGTGTCCCCTCGGCTATAGGTAAACCCAACAAGCTAGAATAAGCCTCGAGTGTAGGAACTAACTGAAAATCCGGGAAAGTGAAGCAACGGAAAATCGGATCATAGAATTGCACCAGAGTATGCACCAACTTCTCTTCCACATTAGTCCGGAGAATAGTAAGCAAACCACCGTATCGGAGACGAAACCCGGTCGGATTCTTAACTTTGAGTGCCAACTCCCTTAAGCTAGCCAAATCAACTCCCTTGAACTTGTAAGATTTAGTCTTCCTCACACCTGTAATGTTTACAAAGTTTTAATTTGTCTAGACCTTTCGATAAATGCATGAAAAAGGTTTATGCATGAATGCATGTATGCATGATAGAGAAAACATGGTGGGTTAAGGTTCACAGTTGCAGAGCTGCGGGTGAACATGGTGTCCGGTGAAACTAAGGCTTTGATAGTAGTAACCATGGTTCTAATAAGGTTCCCAAACTGCAACCTCTCCTACGTATATCACGGTAGCACGAGTCGACGCCCGTTCCGTGATTATTCGTTAGAAGGCTTAGTTTGAGTGTAGTATCGCGTGACGATTAAAACTCGAGACAACGCTTGGCTTAGCCACCGCACTACATCCTAGAAAGGCCAAAGATGGGTTTGAGAACTACGGTCCATAGCATTACTAGTCAATTGAAATTAAAGTGCCTAAGCATGACAACACACGCCGACAACATCACTTCCAAAATGCCTCAGCTATGTGAGATTGATCGCATAACCCAATACACGAGGCAACCCCCGAATTGGATTGTCGATTATATCTCCACCTATTCCTAAGTTCACTCAGCCCGGGTGTAGGACTTTTGATATTCTCACCCCACACGTTGCATGGAAATATTTACATATAGCAATAAAGTAAAGCGTAAAACGTAAATTATTAAAAACTAGGCGTAGTCCGCAGAAATTTCCCCAGTGAAGTCGCCATTTCTGTTATCACGATTTTCGGGTGTCAAGTCATTAATTAGGCTTGAACCTTTCAATCATTGATATCTCTATTTTTTTGGGGAAGGGTAAAATCGAGAAAACCCTTAGAAATTCTAAGTTCGGGGGCAATTTTCGCTACGGGAAGGTGTTAGGCACCCATAACGACCATAGTACTCTATAGGAACCGTTTTTCTAGATTTACGTCTACGCTTTATTTTTAATGCTATTTATTGAAAAGAAATTGTTTATTTTAAGAATGGGGGGAAAAGTGTTTGGATTTTTTTTTTATTGGACTTGGAGAGGTTTTGACCTCTTGCCTACATACCCTTTTAAGGGATCAAACTCCATGTAGTTCTCTCTCAAAAAGGTTTTTGTGAGTTTAGGTTGATTTTAATTTTTGAAAATGATTTTGAAGAAAAGAAAGAGGCCGTAAAGGCTTGAGAAAGAAAATGGTGAGGTTGGTTCAATTATTAAGGAAAATGATAGTCTAAGTAGGAATTAGTTGTATTTGAATTTTTGATTAAGAAAATAAAAGAAAAAATACAATGGAGTTTTTGACTCCAAAGTTTATTGGAAAAATTTGTTTTTTCAAGTGATGAGATTGTTAACACTTTTTTGGAAAATGGGTTTTTCTAAATTTTGCGTTCCTAAACATACATCTAACGGTAAATCATACAACGTGTGTGCGTGTCGGTGCTTGTGTCGGTGTACATCATTATAGTGTCCATTGTCCTTTACATTGGCCCTAGTTTACATTCTATGGTCTTGCAAAAATAAAAATGAAGAAATAACTTCCTAAGAATTAGACATGGGACGAAACCTAAGCTAAAGGATGGAGATGAGGTGGAATGCTTAATTTGTATGAAACATGAAATAGAATGATTAGTAAAACAAGATATAAAATGATAGTAAAAATAATAAACTAATTGACACAAAAGGAGCAATAGCAAGATGTAATGCACAAAACTAATCACAAGGTTTAAAGCAAGCACATGCCCTATAATTTTCATTCAAAGCAATTCTAAGAGGTTTACTTCAAGCACAATATGAGAATTATGAGACATGCCAAAACTTCATTTTAGCACACATTCACAAGCATATTCCACACTTTGTTTTCAAACAAAGAATCCACATTACTTGCAAAGCAAGAAACCAACAATTAAACTAACAAACAAGAACCTAACAATTAACATTGCAAAATTGGAAACTAACACTTAAACTTGCAAAATAAGAATTTGCTCAAATATGGTTCAAATGATTCATCTTGCTATTCTAAACACGAATCCATCATTGAAATTCACATGCAACCGGTAAATCGATGTAGATCGTGAAGTTTCTTCACGGTTTTCAAACTTATTCTTTTATGTGCTTTTGTTCAAATCTTTTTCTAAATGAGTTATTTTGTGGATTCGTAGGTTTACAACGGTTGATACTCGTTGTAAACCGTGGAATCTTTACGGTTCTTTTTCTGAATGAGTTCTTTTTTAGGGTTTCATGATTTTGAACAAAACTCTTTTGAACTTCTATGGATCTACATCGATTTTGGATTTGTTGATGTTCTTGAGCAAGAGAGAGGTAGGTTTACGTATTCACCTGTGTTTTATTCGGAGATTCGAACTGGAGTCTTCAAGAACTCTTGAATCTGATTCTGTTTTGTTGATTCTTGGCTTGAATTCCGAAAATAAATCGGTGATTTCTCTTCTTCTTCTTCACCGGTTCAAATTCTTTGAATTTCTTTCCTTCTTCTTCTCAATTCCTCCTTCTGCGATCGCGCTTGAGTTCACTACTTTCAGCGGTGAATTCGCGCTTGAATTGTAGAGGGGATTGGCTCAGTGATGAATATTCAGCATTGAATCTCTGAGAGCTACCATGAATTCCACGGAATTTGCTTGAATCTAACTGAATTTGGTTCTGGAAAAATTAGGGTTTGTGGAATTGTTCTTCGTGTTCTTGAGATTTTCTGAGTTTTTTGTGAATTTGATCGTAACTGAATGGAGAGAGAAACTGGTGAACTGTTTTGTGTGTGGCATGCGTTCTGTGGCCTCCCTTTCTGACTTGTGCAGTGGCTGGCCTTTTATAGGCTGCCATGTGTACCTTGAACCAATGAGACGGTGACATCTGGCCTTGATTGCTTGCGTGGCTTTTTGGACTAAAAATTGACTTAAGGACCTTTCTGCAAAATTGTAAAACTAAAGGACTAATCTGCAAAAGAGTAAAAATGGACCAAACTGCCAAGAAAGAGTAAAATTTGGACTGATTTGCAAATAAAAAGTAAAAATGGACTGACTTGCAAAATAAAAAAAATAAAATTGGTAAAAAATGTAACTTTGAAAATAACGTAAAGTGAAACAGTTAAAAACGACAAAATGGACTAAAACGAACAAATTACCAAAATGAGGTATTTTAAAATACCTCTCTATCAAAAAATTTGATGTGAAAAGACCAAAATGCCCCTAAGGGACTAAAATGACTCAGACTGACTCAGATGCAATGCTGAAATGATTTTTAGGTAGGGTTTGATCAATGGTTTATACAGACAAGTTGAAAAGACTCAGAGACAAACGTAGGGACTGTCATACCCTCATTTTGGACCTAAAAATACTCTTTCAAATTCCTCTGCTATTTTCTAATACTTTCAAATTCACCGTGTTTTCTACTATGCTTCAGCTGCATACGTTACTACTTCAGTCTTTTAAATTTTTGCATAAGATCATACAAAAGGGTATTTTGGTCATTTCCTACAAAGGAACCCATTTTCAGTCCCTACAATTTGTCCCTGAGTCTTTTCAATCTGTTTGCATGAATCATTTGTCAAATTCTGTTTAAAAATCATCTTAGTCTGCATCTGAGTCAGTTTGGATCAGTCTGAGGCGTTTTGGCCCCAGGGGCATTTTAGTCTTTTCACATTATTTGAATTTTGGGCAGAGAGGTATTTTAAAATACCTCATTTTTGGTAGCTTGTTCGTTTTAGGCCATTTTGTCGTTTTAAACGTTTCACTTTACGTTGTTTTCAAATTTACATTTTTTACCAATTTTATTTTGACTTTTTGCATTTTAGTCCAAATACTTTTAGAAATTGCAATTCAGTCCAATTTTTCTTTTTTAGTGGTCATTTCCTTTTGATTCTTTTAAAGAAAAACAGTCCAGTCCAGATACTTTTTATTTTTACATTTCAGTCCTTAAAACTTTTCAAATTTGCAAAACAGTCCCACAGTTTCATAAAATTGCAGATTGGTCCCAAGATGCCACGCAGGCCAATTCAGCCTACATGGCAGCCTATAAAAGGCCACCACTGTACAAGTCAGAATCAGATACACAGTTCAGAGCCACATCACACAAACAGATTCAGTTTTCTCTCTCCATTCAGTTACAGATCAAATCCAACAAAACTCACAAAAAAACTCAAGAATTCTCATGAACCCTAGCTTCAATCCAGCACCAATTCAGAACAATTTCGCGAAGAAACATTGAATTCATCATGGAATTCAACTCACAGAGCTAAACCGAACCAAAATGGCAGCAAATTCATACGGATTTTCCCGCAAGTTCTCAGAGATTCATAAGAACCTTCATCATTGAACTGGTGAAGCTGCAATCCAAACGCGAGCACGCCACCGGAAGCAGCGCGCTGCAAGCGTGATCACAGCGTGAGGTCAGAGGAGAAGAAAGGGAAGGAAGCGAAGGATCACAGCGTGAGATCAGCGAAGGAGAAAGAAAGCTCACCAACAAAGATCCGAACCAAAGAATCAGAGGAACGAGCCAGAATCTCCGGATAACAGACTCAGGTAACTCTCAAATCTCCTTTAATCACATTGAAAATCACTACAGAGCCTCAAACGATGTGAATCCATAGCTAGTTCAAGCCGTTCGGTCCAAACCCTAACCATAACGCGAAAAGTTTGAAAAAAGGCAAAGAAACACTTCAAGATTCACAACGAGTGTGAATCAGAGTGAATTTCACAAAATTTCGTCCAAGAACACAAAGAATCCGAACGGTTCGAACCCTAACCAAAACGCGAAGATTCACATCGTTTCAACGGCTAAGGCTGTTCATTCTAGACTGATTCATGCTTAGGATGAAAGCACGAGTTGATTAAGCCATAGATGAGCCAATTCTGGGTAGGATTTGAGAGATTAGGGTTAGGGTTTCCGAACGGCGAAGAGAGAAGAGAGAGCGGCCAGTGAGAGAGAAGAAGAAAGAGAAATGATCCAAGAAACTGAATGAACCGGGTTCCCAACCCTTTTATACACACACTGGGTCAGGTTGACCCAAAACCCGGCCCGTTTCCTCTTTTTACTGGCCGTTTGATCAAGATCCTGATGGATCTGGATCAATCCAACGCTCCTAGAGTGTTAGCTTGATCCGGATCCATCAGATCCGTGGGTCTGGACTTGGTAACTGTGGGCCTTAGGCTTTCTTAGGCTTTCTTGATTTTTTTATGCTATGTGCACCTCTTTTCTTGCTGATTGAACCCCTGGCATGCTGTAATTTTATTGAATACTTTGGTAATTTTTTCTATAGGGTTCTTGGAATATTCTTGACTGTTTGATAATGATTTTTCATGTTAAGATTGATAAAAAATGATAGGGGTAAATTTCCTTTTTAATTGGTATGTTTTGGTGCTTTTTGTGAATTTCTTTGTGTGATTTTTAGCTCAAATTCGTACCACATGATTCTAGTGCTTAGCTTTTGATTCTATGACGATTACCTTTGTTTCTTGATAGATTCATTTAATTTTGGCAGGTTTAATTTTCTTTTGTTTTAGTGCATTATTTTGCAATCTTGTCAAATTTGATTCTTGATACCAATTTTGTGATATTTTGCAATCTTGTTTAGTTTGATTCTTGATACCAATTTTGGTGATATTTTGCGATCTTGTTTAGTTTGGTTCTTGATACTAATTGTGTGATATTTTGCAACTATGTTTAGTTTAGTTTTGATGCCAATTTTGCGATATGTTGCAATTTTGTTAGTGTGATTTTATGCCATTTTTTGTGATAGTTTACCACTTTGTTTAGGATTAGCATTTCATTATTATTTCATCTTGTTTTACTAACCACTTTACTCTATGTTTCATGCATACTAAGCATCTCATTTCATTCCCATTTCTTCCTTTAACCCTTTCATGGAACGTCCAACTAATCCTTAGGTAATGTTTAGGTAGTTTACTTTTCTTTAATTTCATGCAAGATCATAGAATGTAAAATAGGACCCGATGTAAAGGACTATGGACTATAATGATGTACACCGACACATGCACCGACACACGCACACACGTTGTATGTCTACCGTTTAGGTGTATGTTTAGGATGCGCGATACTTAGAGAAAATAAATCTTTTAAAAAAAAAACAAATAACTTCCATCACTTCAAATATTTTCCAAATAAACCTTGGAGTCAAAACTCCGAAGGATTTTCCCTTTATTTTCTTAATCAAATCAAAGTGCAATTAATTTCCAATTTTAACCGTTTTTTGTAAATAAACTGGACTAACCTCACTTGTTTCCAAATCTCATGCCTTTACGGCCTCTCATCTTTTTCTTCAAAACCATTTTCAAAACTAAAATTGAACAAAAATACAAAAACATTTTGGAAGAGAACTACATGGAATTTTGATCCCTTAAAAGGGTATGTAGGCAAGAGACTCAAAATCTCTCCAAGTCCAATAAAATAAAACCCAAATCTTCTTTCTCTCATTCTTAAAATTAATCTTTTTTACAAATAGCAATAAAAGCAAAGCGTATACATAAAGCATAGTAAAACGGTTCCTATAGGATACTATAGTCATTGCGGGTGCCTAACACCTTCCCGTAGTGAAATCAGCCCCGAACTTGGAATTTCTAAGGTTTTTTCTCGATTTTACCTTTCCCCAAAAAAAATAGAGATATCAATGATCGAAAGGTTCAAATCTAATTAATGATTTGACACCCGAAAATCGCGATAACAGAAATGGCGACTTCACTGGGGACAGTTTTTTTAGGGCTACGCCTAGTTTTTCATGCTTTATATTTATGCTTTGCTTTATTGTTATATGTAAAATTTTCTTGTGTACGTGTGGGGTGAGAATATCAAAAGCCCTATACCCGGGCTGAGGGAACTTAAGACTAGGAAGAGATATAATCGATAATCCATTCCGGGGGTTGCCTCGTGCATTGGATTACGCGATCAATCTCACATAGCTGAGGCATTTTGGAGGTGATGTTGTCGGCGTGTGTTGTCATGCTTAGACACTTTACTTCCAATTGACCGATGAAGGCTATGGACCGTAGTTACCAAACCCATCCTTGGCCTTTCTTAGGACGTAGTGCGGTGGCTAAACCGAGCGTTGTCTCGAAATTTAGTCGTCACGCGATGCTACACCCAAACTAAACCTTCTTACGGATAATCGTGGACAAGCGTTGCTTTGTACTACCATGATATACACAAGAGAGGTTGTAGTTTGGGAACTTTATAGAACCTTGGTTACTACTATCAAAGCCTTAGTTTCACCGGACGTCGTGTCCACTTGTTACCTTAGCCCACCGCGCTTTCCTTGTTAAAACCATGCATACATGCATTCATGCATAAACCTGTTTACATGCATTTATCAAAGGGGATAGACAAACTAAAATTCTTTGCAAATATAACCAGGCATGAAGAGGACTAAGTCTTACAAGTTCAAAGAAGTTGATTTGGCTAGCCTAAGGGAGTTGGCACTCAAGGTTAAGAATCCGACTGGGTTTCGTCTCCGATACGGCGGTTTGCTTGGTATTCTCCGGACTAATGTAGAAGAGAAGCTGGTGCACACTCTGGTGCAATTCTATGACCCGGTTTTCCGTTGCTTTACTTTCCCGGATTTTCAGTTGGTTCCTACACTCGAGGCTTATTCTTGCTTATTGGGTTTACCTATAGCCGAGAGGGCACCTTTCACAGGCCCAGGGTCTTCTCTTACCCCTCTGGTTATTGCTAAAGATCTTTATCTCAAGACTTCCGATGTGTCTAAGAATCTCATTACCAAGTCTCACATCCAGGGTTTCACTTCAAAGTACTTACTTGAGCAGGCTAATCTTGAATCTACTTGTCAGGACACCCTTGATGCTATTCTTGCACTACTCATCTATGGGCTCGTTCTCTTTCCGAATCTTGACAACTTTGTGGACATGAATGCTATAGAGATCTTCCATTCCAGGAATCCAGTTCCTACTTTGTTAGCCGACACATACCATGCCATCCATGATCGGACTCTCAAGGGTCGTGGATTTATTCTTTGCTGCATACCTCTTCTATATAGGTGGTTTATTTCTCACCTCCCGAGTTCCTTCCATGCCAACACGGAGAATTGGTCTTATTCGCAGCGGATTATGGCTCTTACTCCCAATGAGGTGGTTTGGATCACTCCAGCAACTCGAGTCAAGGAGATTATCACTGGTTGTGGAGATTTCCTCAATGTACCTCTTCTCGGTACCCGGGGAGGAATCAACTACAACCCCGAGTTAGCAATGAGACAGTTTGGTTTTCCTATGAGAGCGAAGCCCATTAACCTTGCTACATCTCAGGAGTTCTTTTACTATTCCAATGTCCCTGCCGGGCAAAGGAAAGCTTTTACAGATGCTTGGTCTAAGATTCGTAGGAAGGATGTGAAGCATTTGGGTGTGAGATCCGGTATTGCTCATGAAGCCTATACTCAGTGGGTAATAGATCGAGCCAAAGAGATTGGCATGCCTTACCCTACTATGAGGCATGTGTCTGCATCTGCTCCGTCTAGACCTTTACCGTTGCTTCCCGCGACTCAGGAAATGTATCAGGAGCATCTAGCTATGGAGAGTGAGGAAAAGCGAGCATGGAGAGCCCGCTACAGTGAGGCTGAGAACTTGATCATGACTTTGGATGGCAGAGACGAGCAGAAGGATCATGAGAACCGAATGCTGAAGAAGGAACTAGCCAGAGTTAGGAAGGAGCTTGAGGAGAAGGATGATCTATTGAGGAGAGACTCCAGGAGAGTCAGAGGTCGTCGAGATTTCTTCGCCAGTTATTGTGTTTCAGCTTCGGGTTCGGATTCCGAATACTACCCAGTCACTCCTTAGTTCTGGATGATAGGATTGCTCTTGATTATGTTGTTTGTTCAGCTTATGTTTCAGAAGCCTACTCCCTTGGCTCAATGTACCAAAACAACTTGCTTTGAATAATTTGTTAGTCCAATAATGTTTGCAAAGAATTCTAATTTGTCTAAAAAACCCTTTGGTAACAAAAAGAGTCATTTTCGCATCTGCATTTGTACATATCATGCATCATATGCATCATTCATCGGTCGCAAAAAAAACTTCCAAGTGCTCATTGCCTCCTGGTTCTTCTGCCGCAGTTTGAAAAATGGCTCGTGCTCGAGGGTCTAGGCCCACATTTGTGATACCAGGGGGCATGGCAAAGAACTGGAATGTTATCAATCTCCTTGTGTTTGTGCATGATTCTAAGTAATATGTCTTGCTGTTTAGGCTTTGTTTTCAAAATAACACTCCTTCCGCCCTGCCCGAGGCGGAAGTGACACTTTTGTAAAGGGCATGTTTGTTCCGACATCACCATTATCAATAAAAAACGTCGTTTCTTTCACGACTCTTTTTCTTTCTTTAATGCTTTCCCCTTGGAAATAATGGTAATGCCAGAAAAAACCAAAACATCTGTATTTTCTTATTAATTTCAAAGATCTGCATGAAAATTATTTTCTAAAAATCATCCAATCATGTCACGCAGATCGAACCAAAATGAACCCGTCGAACACAGTGACCCTATGTTTCTCCAAACTGTTGAATCCCCGGTGTTTGAGGCCGAAGATGAGGATAATGATGATATACCAGATGAGATTGCCCGACTGCTTGAACAAGAAGAGAAAACCATCCGGCCTCATCAGGAGGAGATCGAGCTAATCAACTTGGGTACTGAGGATAACAAAAGAGAGATCAAAGTCGGTGCTGCATTGGAGGAAGGGGTCAAGAAAAGGATGTTCCAGCTTCTCCGGGAGTATTCAGACATTTTTGCATGGTCATACGAGGATATGCCAGGTTTGGATCCCCAGATTGTGGAACACCAAATACCGACAAAACCAGACTGTCCTCCTGTCAGACAAAAGTTGAGACGGACTCGGCCGGACATGGCCCTGAAGATTAAGGGTGAGGTACAAAAACAGATTGATGCGGGTTTTCTCATGACAGTTGAATATCCTGAGTGGGTTGCTAATATTGTGCCAGTGCCAAAAAAGGATGGTAAGGTCCGGATGTGTGTTGATTACAGAGATTTGAATAGGGCAAGCTTGAAGGACAATTTCCCATTACCTCACATCGATGTGCTCGTTGACAATACTGCCCAGTGCAAGGTGTTCTCCTTCATGGACGGTTTTTCTGGCTATAACCAAATCAAAATGTCACCCAAAGACAGGGAGAAGACGTCGTTCATCACTCCGTGGGGAACTTTCTGCTGCAAAGCAATGCCGTTCGGTCTAATAAATGCTGGTGCTACTTACCAAAGGGGGATGACCACTTTGTTCCATGACATGATTCACAAAGAGGTTGAAGTGTATGTAGATGACATGATTGTCAAGTCAAGCGATGAAGAGCAACACGTCGAATACTTGGCTAAAATGTTTGAAAGGTTGAGGAAGTACAAGCTCCGGCTGAATCCAAACAAATGTACGTTCGGTGTCAGATCAGGGAAGTTGCTAGGCTTCATTGTCAGCCAGAAGGGCATTGAAGTAGATCCAGACAAAGTCCGAACTATCCGCGAGATGCCGGCTCCGCAAACCGAGAAGCAGGTCAGAGGGTTCCTCGGGCGTTTGAACTACATATCCAGATTTATATCCCACATGACTGCAACCTGCAGGCCAATCTTCAAGTTACTCAGGAAGAATCAACCTGTTGTATGGAATGATGAATGCCAAGAAGCTTTCGACAACATCAAGAGTTATTTGCTAGAACCTCCTATCCTCGTTCCGCCGGTGGAAGGAAGGCCTTTGATTATGTATCTGTCAGTGTTGGATGAATCCATGGGATGTGTGCTCGGTCAGCAAGATGAAACTGGAAAGAAAGAGCATGCAATCTATTATTTGAGCAAGAAATTCACCGATTGTGAGACTCGGTACACAATGCTCGAGAAAACTTGTTGTGCACTAGCCTGGGCTGCCAAACGCCTACGCCACTACTTGATAAATCATACAACTTGGTTGATATCTCGGATGGATCCAATCAAGTATATCTTTGAGAAACCGGCGGTCACTGGAAAAATCGCGCGTTGGCAAATGTTACTGTCAGAATATGATATTGTGTTTAAAGCTCAGAAAGCCATTAGAGGGAGTATCCTGGCTGACCATCTCGCTTGCCAACCACTTGATGAGTATCAACCTTTGAAGTTCGATTTCCCCGACGAAGACGTCATGTTCTTGAAGTCAAGAGACTGTGAAGAACCACCGATCGGTGAAGGTCCAGACCCTGATAGCAAGTGGGGGTTGGTCTTTGATGGTGCTGTTAATGCCTATGGCCGAGGAATTGGCGCAGTAATCGTGGCTTCGCAGGGGCATCACATCCCTTTCACAGCCCGGATTGTGTTTGAATGCACCAACAATGTGGCCGAGTATGAAGTATGCATCCTGGGAATTGAAGAAGCGATCGATATGAGGATCAAGCACCTCGACATCTATGGAGACTCTGCACTAGTCATCAACCAGATAAAGGGTGAATGGGAGACCCATCATGCCAATCTGATCTCTTACCGTGATTATGCAAGGCGTCTGTTGACGTATTTTACAAAGGTCGAGTTGCACCATATCCCCCGCGAGGAGAACCAAATGGCCGATGCTCTTGCTACCTTATCCTCCATGCTTCAAGTGAACCATTGGAATCATGTACCGATGATCAAAGTACAACGCTTAGACCGGCCCGCTCATGTGTTTACTGTCAGTGATGCAATTGTACAAACGGGTCCAGACGGAGCTGACAACAGGCCCTGGTATCATAATATCAAACATTTTTTGCAAAGCCGTAAGTACCCGCCGGATGCTTCCAACAAAGACAAGAAGACGCTGCGCAGGCTGGCTAGCAAGTTCTTGCTGGATGGTGATGTCCTGTACAAAAGGAATTTCGATATAGTGTTGTTAAGATGTGTTGATGAATGTGAAGCGGAACAGCTAATGCACGCTGTGCACGATGGCACCTTTGGGACCCACGCGTCAGGGCATGCTATGTCTAGAAAGCTGTTAAGAGCTGGTTACTACTGGATGACCATGGAGCGCGATTGCTATCAATATGCCAGGAAGTGCCATAAATGTCAAATATATGCTGATAAGATCCATGTGCCTCCGCACGCTC
The DNA here is from genome assembly GCA_958299785.1 of Medicago lupulina. Classification (NCBI taxonomy): domain Eukaryota; kingdom Viridiplantae; phylum Streptophyta; class Magnoliopsida; order Fabales; family Fabaceae; genus Medicago; species Medicago lupulina. The sequence continues at coordinate 42,132,247 of OY283142.1, forward strand.
TCAACGTTATGTCTTCTCCATGACCTTTCTCTATGTGGGGCATTGATATGATCGGAAGAATTGAACCAAAAGCTTCAAATGATCATCATTTTATCCTGGTAGCAAACGATTATTTCACCAAATGGGTCGAAGCTGCATCTTATGCCAACGTGACTAAGCAAGTAGTAGTCAAATTCATCAAGAACAATATCATTTGTCAGTATGGTGTTCCTAGCAAGATCATCACTGACAACGGTACCAACCTGAACAATGACATGGTACAAGCCTTATGCGAGAAATTCAAGATTGAACACCACAATTCTTCTCCTTACAGACCTCAGATGAATGGTGCAGTTGAGGCCGCCAATAAGAACATCAAGAAGATTGTGCAGAAGATGGTAACAACATACAAAGACTGGCATGAGATGTTGCCCTATGCTTTACACGGCTACCGCACTACAGTCCGTAGTTCAACCGGAGCAACGCCTTTTTCTCTTGTATACGGCATGGAAGCAGTCCTCCCATTGGAAGTGGAGATTCCGTCTCTCCGTGTGATTATGGAAGCAAAGTTGTCTGAGGCTGAATGGTGCCAGAGTCGGTACGACCAGTTGAATTTGATTGAAGAAAGACGCCTGGATGCTTTGGCTCACGCTCATATGTATCAAACAAGGATGAGAAATGCTTTTGACAAGAAAGTCCGTCCTCGGGAATTCAAAGAGGGTGAGCTCGTATTGAAGAGAAGAATGAGTCAGCAACCCGACCCAAGGGGCAAATGGACGCCTAACTATGAAGCACCTTATGTTGTCAAGAAGGCTTTCTCTGGCGGTGCTCTGATTCTCACACACATGGATGGTGTAGAGCTTCCGAATCCTGTGAATGCCGATATAGTCAAGAAATACTTTGTCTAGATATGAAAAGAACAGCGTGGTAGGTCGAAAACCCGAAAGGGCGGCCTAGGCAAAAATGCGCTTCCCGGTGGATCGAAAACCCGAAAGGGCGGACCAGGCAAAATAAGGGACAAGAAACAAAAACGTAAAAGCTCGCTGAGATTACGTGTAACTCAGGCAAGAATGAGCGTCTCGATGAGCCGAAAACCCGAAAGGGCGGTTCATGCAAAAATGAGATTGAAAGAAAAGACAATTGACTATATCTGGCAAGTTACCATTCCCCTTGGGATCTTTGCGACTGATGATTGGCTGTTCTCATCCGAGGTTCCGACGCCTGTGGATTCAAGAGTTTCAGATACCATAGTAGCTACTGTGTTCAATGTACCACCAACCAATAAAATTACCATTTTCCAAGCTTTGTAAATCCATGGAGTCACGCCTTCGGCTGATTACCACCCTTATACATCGATTTGAGCCTATGCTTTTTTTGGCACTCTTTTTCTATTCTATTTTCAAAGCTTTGTACAAAAAGATTTTTTCTATGTTAATAATGATACATGTCTGGAATGAACATTCTGAAAACTGAAAACCTTTTTGAGTATTTTGAAAACAAGCCTGAACAGCTAGGTGCATTCAAATGAACATGCATGAACAAATCAACATTGGTAATCAGTTTCAATTCAAGTTGCTAGCAAGCCTTCCCCCAGTGACGGTCTGTGGTCAATGGCAAGAATGAAAAAACAGAATGAAAAGCATGAAAAATGAATATGCTCGCTAAGTCGAAAACTCGAAAGGGCGGCTTAGGCAAAAATGAGCACCCCGATGGATTGACAACCTTCAAAGGCAATTCAGGCAAAACAGAGGCATTTGAAAAAAACTATTCCCCGGTGGGTCGAAAACCCGAAAGGGCGATCCAGGCAAAAATGGGATGATGAAAGTAAAAGTGAAAAAGAAATAATAAAAAACAAACATGCAAAAAAGCATTGACCACAAATGCGATGTCCGAAGCATTTACGTGACTGTTCCAACAAGCAGCCATACCGTTCAGACTGTTTTTCTCTACGATTTTACAGCTTCCTACCTTCAAGCGATGGTCTCGATGTATCTTCAAACGACTGCATCCCCAGAAGAGGAACCTTTTGTCGGAGCACGAGCCATTACGTGCCCGATATTCCGGTGTTTCATCTGTCTCTGCGAAATTGTGTCTACAAATTGCCAATCATCATGCATTTCAAAGCATTCATACATGCATAATCATGCATCCTATGTGTTCATGCATTTGATAAGATTGTCATGCTATTCATACGCATCTGCATTCTCAATCCCTATGTTAATCTCAATCAAAATCAATCGTGTCAACTTCAAATTTCTTCTGCTAACAACAAATGCCTACTGTCATGTCGATTTCAAAGTTCAACAGTCTTGTCAACATTCCTGTCAAATTCAAGCTCCTGCAGTTATGTCAATCAAATTCAATTCCTTTTCAAATACAATTTATTTCTGTTAACGGCCAAGTGGCTAGTTCGCATCCAAGAACAGCTTGTGCCTATCAATTTGTCCCTGTTTCCGGTCAAGCAGCAAGTTCGCATCCAAGAACAGCTTGTACCTGTCAATTTGTTTCTGTTATCGGTCAAGTAGCAAGTTCTCACCCAAGAACAGCTTGTACCTATCCTTTTGATATCCGCTGAGTAACTAGTTCAGATCCAAGAACAGCTCGTGCTTTCTATTTTGTTTCCTTCCAGCCAAGTAACTAGTTCGTGTCCAAGAACAGCTTGTGCTTTCTATATTTTCTTTCAGCCAAGTAACCAGCTCAAATACAAGAGCAGCTTGCGCCCTTTGTTGTCAATATTCCCGGTCAAGTGGCCAGTTCGCATCCAAGAACAGCTTGTACCTGTCAAATTTGCTTTCGAGTCTCCCCAGTGAGTCTTGTTATCTGTTACCTTGTTAATGTCAATCAGTCCCGCAATGGATACGACATGCTCTGCTTTTGCTGTCCTGTTAATGTCTACCAGTCCTGCAATGGATACGACATATTCTGTTAAATTCAATTCTCAGTCTGTCTTGCATTCATAACACAAATGTTGCATGGCATACATAGCATTTACAAATGTATTTTTACGCCCAAAATCAGTGCTAATGTCGATATTTAAGTATCTTCGTCATGTCAAGCCAAAGACTCTGTCTCTTGACTCTCCAAACGAAGAAACTTAAATAGGGGCAGCTGTCATACCCTCATTTTGGACCTAAAAATACTCTTTCAAATTCCTCTGCTATTTTCTAATACTTTCAAATTCACCGTGTTTTCTACTATGCTTCAGCTGCATACATTACTGCTTCAGTCTTTTAAATTTTTGCATAAGATCATACAAAAGGGTATTTTGGTCATTTCCTACAAAGGAACCCATTTTCAGTCCCTACAATTTGTCCCTGAGTCTTTTCAATCTGTTTGCATGAATCATTTGTCAAATTCTGTTTAAAAATCATCTTAGTCTGCATCTGAGTCAGTTTGGATCAGTCTGAGGCGTTTTGGCCCCAGGGGCATTTTAGTCTTTTCACATTATTTGAATTTTGGGCAGAGAGGTATTTTAAAATACCTCATTTTTGGTAGCTTGTTCGTTTTAGGCCATTTTGTCGTTTTAAACGTTTCACTTTACGTTGTTTTCAAATTTACATTTTTTACCAATTTTATTTTGACTTTTTGCATTTTAGTCCAAATACTTTTAGAAATTGCAATTCAGTCCAATTTTTCTTTTTTAGTGGTCATTTCCTTCTGATTCTTTTAAAGAAAAACAGTCCAGTCCAGATACTTTTTATTTTTACATTTCAGTCCTTAAAACTTTTCAAATTTGCAAAACAGTCCCACAGTTTCATAAAATTGCAGATTGGTCCCAAGATGCCACGCAGGACAATTCAGCCTACATGGCAGCCTATAAAAGGCCACCACTGTACAAGTCAGAATCAGATACCAGAGCCACATCACACAAACAGATTCAGTTTTCTCTCTCCATTCAGTTACAGATCAAATCCAACAAAACTCACAAAAAAACTCAAGAATTCTCATGAACCCTAGCTTCAATCCAGCACCAATTCAGAACAATTTCGCGAAGAAACATTGAATTCATCATGGAATTCAACTCACAGAGCTAAACCGAACCAAAATGGCAGCAAATTCATACGGATTTTCCCGCAAGTTCTCAGAGATTCATAAGAACCTTCATCATTGAACTGGTGAAGCTGCAATCCAAACGCGAGCACGCCACCGGAAGCAGCGCGCTGCAAGCGTGATCACAGCGTGAGGTCAGAGGAGAAGAAAGGGAAGAAAGCGAAGGATCACAGCGTGAGATCAGCGAAGGAGAAAGAAAGCTCACCAGCAAAGATCCGAACCAAAGAATCAGAGGAACGAGCCAGAATCTCCGGATAACAGACTCAGGTAACTCTCAAATCTCCTTTAATCACATTGAAAATCACTACAGAGCCTCAAACGATGTGAATCCATAGCTAGTTCAAGCCGTTCGGTCCAAACCCTAACCATAACGCGAAAAGTTTGAAAAAAGGCAAAGAAACACTTCAAGATTCACAACGAGTGTGAATCAGAGTGAATTTCACAAAATTTCGTCCAAGAACACAAAGAATCCGAACGGTTCGAACCCTAACCAAAACGCGAAGATTCACATCGTTTCAACGGCTAAGGCTGTTCGTTCTAGACTGATTCATGCTTAGGATGAAAGCACAAGTTGATTAAGCCATAGATGAGCCAATTCTGGGTAGGATTTGAGAGATTAGGGTTAGGGTTTCCGAACGGCGAAGAGAGAAGAGAGAGCGGCCAGTGAGAGAGAAGAAGAAAGAGAAATGATCCAAGAAACTGAATGAACCGGGTTCCCAATCCTTTTATACACACACTGGGTCGGGTTGACCCAAAACCCGGCCCGTTTCCTCTTTTTACTGGCCGTTTGATCAAGATCCTGATGGATCTGGATCAATCCAACGCTCCTAGAGTGTTAGCTTGATCCGGATCCATCAGATCCGTGGGTCTGGACTTGGTAACCGTGGGCCTTAGGCTTTCTTAGGCTTTCTTGATTTTTTTATGCTATGTGCACCTCTTTTCTTGCTGATTGAACCCCTGGCATGCTGTAATTTTATTGAATACTTTGGTAATTTTTTCTATAGGGTTCTTGGAATATTCTTGACTGTTTGATAATGATTTTTCATGTTAAGATTGATAAAAAATGATAGGGGTAAATTTCCTTTTTAATTGGTATGTTTTGGTGCTTTTTGTGAATTTCTTTGTGTGATTTTTAGCTCAAATTCGTACCACATGATTCTAGTGCTTAGCTTTTGATTCTATGACGATTACCTTTGTTTCTTGATAGATTCATTTAATTTTGGCAGGTTTAATTTTCTTTTGTTTTAGTGCATTATTTTGCAATCTTGTCAAATTTGATTCTTGATACCAATTTTGTGATATTTTGCAATCTTGTTTAGTTTGATTCTTGATACCAATTTTGGTGATATTTTGCGATCTTGTTTAGTTTGGTTCTTGATACTAATTGTGTGATATTTTGCAACTATGTTTAGTTTAGTTTTGATGCCAATTTTGCGATATGTTGCAATTTTGTTAGTGTGATTTTATGCCATTTTTTGTGATAGTTTACCACTTTGTTTAGGATTAGCATTTCATTATTATTTCATCTTGTTTTACTAACCACTTTACTCTATGTTTCATGCATACTAAGCATCTCATCTCATTCCCATTTCTTCCTTTAACCCTTTCATGGAACGTCCAACTAATCCTTAGGTAATGTTTAGGTAGTTTACTTTTCTTTAATTTCATGCAAGATCATAGAATGTAAAATAGGACCCGATGTAAAGGACTATGGACTATAATGATGTACACCGACACACGCACACACGTTGTATGTCTACCGTTTAGGTGTATGTTTAGGATGCGCGATACTTAGAGAAAATAAATCTTTTTAAAAAAAACAAATAACTTCCATCACTTCAAATATTTTCCAAATAAACCTTGGAGTCAAAACTCCGAAGGATTTTCCCTTTATTTTCTTAATCAAATCAAGTGCAATTAATTTCCAATTTTAACCGTTTTTTGTAAATAAACTGGACTAACCTCACTTGTTTTCAAATCTCATGCCTTTACGGCCTCTCATCTTTTTCTTCAAAACCATTTTCAAAACTAAAATTGAACAAAAATCACAAAAACATTTTGGAAGAGAACTACATGGAATTTTGATCCCTTAAAAGGGTATGTAGGCAAGAGACTCAAAATCTCTCCAAGTCCAATAAAATAAAATCCAAATCTTCTTTCTCTCATTCTTAAAATTAATCTTTTTTACAAATAGCAATAAAAGCAAAGCGTATACATAAAGCATAGTAAAACGGTTCCTATAGGATACTATAGTCATTGCGGGTACCTAACACCTTCCCGTAGTGAAATCAGCCCCGAACTTGGAATTTCTAAGGTTTTTTCTCGATTTTACCTTTCCCCCAAAAAAATAGAGATATCAATGATCGAAAGGTTCAAATCTAATTAATGATTTGACACCCGAAAATCGCGATAACAGGGACTAAAATGGGTTCCACTGCAGGAAATGACCAAAATACCCTTTGTATGATTTTTATGCAAAAATTTGGAATAAAATGCAAGAAAATGTACAATTGGTTTAGAAATTTTCAAATGACTTGTAATGCAAGAAAAGCACTTTGGATGGCCCTACATGCGAGAAAATTAGAGACAGAAATAGTAAAAAAAATACGCAGTTGAAGCGCGGTAGAAAATTGCAGAGTAAAACACAGTGAATTGAAAAGTGTCAGAAATAGAAAAGAATTTTGAAGGAGTATTTTTTAGGTCCAAAATGAGGGTATGACACTTGGTTTAAAGATAACTTCAAAGCCACTATCACAAAGTTGACTGATGCTTAGTAAGTTATGTTTTAAACCTTCCACATATTGAACATCCTTAATCTTAGCAGAGTTATTGTTTACCAATGATACCCATACCTTTGATTTTAGCTTTATCATTATTGCCAAACGTTACTGATCCTCTTTCTCTTTCCTCAAAGGAAAGAAAGCATTCTTTATCCCCTGTCATATGCCTTGAGCAACCACTGTCCAAGTACCAATGCCTTTTCTTGGTTGCCAGCATACATTCCTGTGTCAGAGGTTAGCAGTAACTTAGGTACCCATATAGATTTGGGTCCTTGAGGGTTAGTGTTTTTGAAACTTTTGTTTTTACTGTAACATTTGGATTTATGATGACCAAATTTGTTGCAGTAGGAACATTTCTTCCTTTTGTTAACCTGATAGTTTGTTTCATGATGTATAGTTTTTATACGATCATTTTTCTTCTTATGAAAACATTTATCTTCAGAATGACCATGTTTTCTACAAAAAGTGCATTCCTTTCTTATTTTAGGAACTAAGATTTTTTTATCCGGTTTAGGTACAAAAAAGTTTTATATAATTTTTATTCTTTTGAAATGTTAAAACTTATCCTTGTTTTATCATGCATTCCCTTTTGGGATCCTATAATCTTTTGAAATGTTTATGTGGATTTAACATAACTAGTGATGTCTTTTGTTAATCATTCTACTCGATTTTTCAAAAGGTTGTTTTCCTCTTCAAATGTTTCAGTGGTTTGTTCAAACATGGTAATATCATTTGTTAGTTCCTCCACTTGATTTTTCAAGGAATCGTTTTGTTTTTCAAAAGTTTCCAAAGGTAGAGTATCTAAAACATTTTTTTGTTCAGATAAATTGAGATTAGCTAGCTTTAGATTTTGAATGGTTTGAAGATATTCTTCATTTTGTTTTTGTAGCTTCTCACTTTGTTTCTTTATTTCAATAAGTTGATCTCTTTGAGATAAAGTTTATGAATCTTTTAAGAAACTATCAAAAATAATTTCTACTTTTTTACAAGAAAGACAAGAGTTTGAAAAGGTTACCTCTTCTGCATCATCTTTTGCCATGAGACATAAGTTAGCTTCTTCAACCTCTATTCCATCATTTGAGTCGTCAATGTCATCCCAAGTAGCATGCATTGCTTTTTGGAATGGAAGTTTCTTCTTCTTTTCCATAGGGCATTCTGATTTGTAATGTCTCATTTTGTTGCATCCGAAATACTGAACCTTGTTTTTATCTGTTTCGGTTTTTTTAGACTCTCTTCTATTTTGAAATGGTCTTCTATTTTGATTTCTTCTAAAGACCATTCTTTGAATTTTTCTTGAAATTAAGGCTAGGTCATCCTCATCCTCGGACTGATTAATGTAATCGTCATTTGATTCAGGATTTTGTGAGGATGATCTTTCATCTTGGTTTTCACAATTTTGAGAGCAATCATTTTGTTCCTTTATGGTGGCTTATCTTCCATGAGGATGGATTCATGAGCTCTTAAAGAGCCTACTAATTCTTCCAGCTGAAGCACTTTAAGATTCTTAGCTTGTGTGATTGCCTTAACCATTGGTCTCCATATTTTTGGAAGACTTCTTATAATTTTTCTGATTCTCTCGTGAGTTGTGTAAGTTTTGCCAAAATAGCGTAATTCGTTTACAATGATTGTTAACCTTGCAAACATCTCATCAATGGATTCATTTTCTTTCATCTCGAATGTTTCAAATTTTTTAACTCCCATGTCTTTTCTTTCTTCCTTGACATGACTTGTTCCTTCATGATGAATCTTTAAGGCTTCCCATATTTCTTTAGCACTTGTATATTCATCTACTCTATCGTATTCTTCCCTGCTTAAAGCACATGTTAGAAATAATTGAGCTTTAGAGTTTAGAAGTACCTTTTCATTTTCTTCTTTTGACCATTCTGCTTGTGGTTTTACTACTGATGGTGTTGTTGTTGTAGCTGTTGTTGTAACGCCGTATTTATTTATTTAATTACTTTATTGGGTTTAGAGTCTAATTATATGATTTAGTTGATTATGTGGTATATTGGTATTTTATTAAGTGGCTTTATTTTATTATTTAGTAGAATATGACTAAAAATAGAATAATTAGACTTGAGGGGTTATATTAGAATTTAGAGGAGGTTAGTGGACTTAAGTGGAATTAAGAGAGTTGTTTAAGGATATAAGAATAGAAAACTAAGAGTCAGATAGTTTTTCACGTTAAACAAGTTTTTGGGAGAAAAGGGAGAAACCAAGAGAAGAGAAGAGTCAGAGAAGAGGAAGTCTGTAGAACCTTGCAATCATCTAATCTAAGGTAAGGGTGAGACTAACTTTCTCTAATTCTAAGTTGTATAATTCTGAAATTGTGTTTAGCATGTTGTAGGTTGTGAATTCAGGAATTCAGGAATTAGGTTTTGAGAAGTGTAATTGATTGTTGAGAGAGTAGGTAATCCAATGAATTAAGGTAATAATTGGTGTTCAGGTTGTAGAATAATTATAGGAAGAGTTCTCTATAAAATTTGGGTTTAGGGGATTCAAAATTGATATTTTGGGGTGAAAAATGGAGTTTTCTCTGAGAGCTATCTGTCATAACTCGCCATGGCGAGTGAATTTACTCGTCGGGCGAGTTGCTCTCTGACAGCATCCCCTGTTTCGCGTTCTTGAGTCTTTTTCACATATTTCTGTTTTGAATTGATCTTTGGTGTAAACATGAAAGTTTTAGATAATTGTGTTAGCTTTCCAGCTTTGATTTGACTTGAAAATGATTTTTGGTTTTTGAGTTATGATGAAAATACTCCAAGGAGGTCTTAGTGAAATTTTATGAAAATTCTGCGTAACTATTTCTAAGTCAACCCAAAACTTATGGATTGTCTCCAAACTTCAAAGCTTGTGTACTGTGAGTTAAATTAAGGTGTTTAAGAGTATTTAACCTACGTTGTGATGGATCTAACTTGGTTTGATGTGAATATCTTTGTTGGATGATTTAATATCTATATGAATGTATATGTCGAAGAATATGATGTTATATGATGTTGTTCATGATTGATGAATTATTATATTAATGTATATGTTGATGAATATAATGTTACATGATGTTGTACATAATTGATGAATTATGATATTATGATGCGAAGTCGTTGTCGTTCCCGCTGTTGTCGTCAATGTTGTTAAAGTTGTAATTTCTTGTCAATGTCGTTAGGTTGTAAGTTGTTGAAGTTGTAAGTTGTTGTCTAAGTTGTTGAAGTTGCATTGGTTGCTGAGTCCATGCATAATCATTAATGTTGAGGGCTTATGCCCTGAGAGCTTATGCTCTAATGTTGAGGGCTTATGCTCTGAGAATTATTACTCTAATGTTGAGGGCTTATGCCCTGAGAGCTTTTGCTCTAATGACGAGGGCTTATGCCCTGAGAGTTTATACTATAAATGTTGAGGGCTTATGTCCTGATTGGTACCACATGCATGTTGAAGTCGTTGTCGTTGCATTTGTCAAGTGTTTGTGTCGTTATTGATGCATTGTCGTGGTCGTCAAGTTGTCGATGATTTAATAAGTGGTTATTAAAGAATTATGTAAAGTATTAGCATTGTTAATTGCTATTATTTATGTTGTTAAATTTTGTTGATGAATTATATACTTATTATTATTGAATGTGAATCTCACCCCTTCTGTTTGAATGTTGCCTCTACGTGGGTAATGTGCAGATAACCAGGACTAGCTGTTGATGTGAGTTGACTCTCTCACGCGTCGTCTTAGGGTCGCTCTGATACGTAACGGGATGGGGACCTGTGCATTGTTTTCCATTTGTTACGTATTATTTTGAATTATGTTGTTGAACCTTTGGAATGAATTTTAATAAGTTGTTTTCGTTAAGGCTGTAGTGCCATACCGTTGAATTAATGAAATGTTATTCTGCTGCGATGTAATTGAATATTTGATATATGTTGTTTTAAATAAATAGTAACTTTACTCTATTTATGTTTTCGAGAAGTGTGACATCCTATTTAAGTTGAATACTCTGATTTTATGTATTATTTTACATGTTGGGAAAACGGGGTGTGTAACACCTTATAACCCTAAAATGTATTTTCTAAAATGAAATACAAACAATAATAAATCATACAAGGGTGTCACGCATCTTCTTCCATTCAAAAATACTTCATTTAAATATTAAACGTCGCAGCGGAATAATTTTCAAAATATCAAAGAAATATTCTCATTTTTTTATTTCACATCAAAACTGAATTCAAAAGAATTTTAAAAACCTAATCTAAAATAAAATAAATCCCCAATCCCTAGTGTCACAGATCAGAGCATCGACTCAATAAAGACTCCCAAAAGCGATAAGTAAACGAGTAGACTTCAAGCTATCTTCTGAAACTCACTGCTACTAAACTTCTTCTTCCTGAAAATCTACACCACAAGGGTGCAGGCGCCCAACCCGCCACTAGAGGGTGAAAATATATCCAACACTAAAGATGCATAAACATATGTATAGATTTAGATAAAAGAACACAACAATTGCATTTAGACATGTATATATCACAATAAAAAAATATTCACATTTAAATATATACATTTATTCAACTAAAATCAATAGGCATCAATCAACATCTTATTATGACATGTAAGCATCAACAACATTTAAGGATCTTAAATAGACATTTAGAAAAAATACAAATCATTCACACATAATCAAATAGAAGTACATCATTGAATATCATGTCTTTAAACAATTACACAACTTTAAATAACACATACTTTAATTTCACATCTTCAAATAAACTGGCAGTTATGTATGGAATGTCCCTAACTCGACTCTATATGCATGTGGTACCAAACCTATCACCATCGTCAAATATTTTGGACATCAGAGGTATGTTACTGATTTTGTCCACACCATCGTCAAATACAACATCGTTAAATAGGACTGACCATGAATGGATGAACACCAGGTAATGACTCGACAATGCACATCTTCATATGACTCGAAAAATACACATCTTTAAATAGCACCATCTTCAAATTTCACATCTTTATATAACACATGTTTAAATCACACATCTTCAAATAGCACATCTTTATATAACACACCTTTAAATCACACATCTTTAAATAACACATCTTTATATAATACATCTTTTAAATCACACATCTTCAAATATCACATCTTTATATAACACATCTTTAAATCACACCTCTACAAATAGCACATCTTCAAATCACACATCTTTAAATCACACATCAATACAAATTCATCAATAATTCATTAATGCACAAGTTCACACAAATAACCAAAGTAGTCCAGACATTTCATAATTGAAGAGTTGGCCCTTAAAGAAAGCAATAATGCATGAACTGAACATATATATCCTAAAAAAAATTGATGGACGTACTGCAATGTGAGAGTATACATAACTAAAAGGCAAATCATGTGTTTTCGTATTGAAATCAAAACCAAATATCACGTAGCAAATCAATTTAATCAAAATTCATATGGTTTAGCAAATACAAGGAGACTACCGTGCTTTACTCAAAAAGAAATAGCCGTACTCATAAAACGTATTATCAGTCTAGGCAAACAAGCACATACAGTACACAAATGGAAGAATATATCATAATACGGACTTCATAAACAAAGTAACACAAAAGTCACGGATTCAATCATAGATGCATCAAAAGAATAAGAAAGCAACGAAAATTAACGACCCTTCACTACTCATATGAATATACAACCCTTATGGTAAATAGAGACTCCCCCCATACTTCTAGTTTTGCGATGTTGATGATTTCCTATGGTTGAGTCTCTCTCTAATCTCTTATCTCTTTACCTCATTTGCTTCTTTTCTTCACAACCCTAGTTTTTCTTTTGCCACTTTGTTTCTCTCTTTCTCCGTAACTCTTTTTCTCTAATTCTCTTATCTATTTATAATCTATAATTAAGTTTCTTACCAATTTTTTCATATTACTATATGTCCTCTAGGTTTGTTACTAGTATTTTCAAACTATCTGCACCTCTCGGATTTGTTACTATTCTTTTTGTAACTACATTGTTTTGCTATTCACACTCCCCTCTGCTTAAATCATTAAAGCACTACTCATCTCACTGACTACACTTCTTTTCTACCCAAATTTACTGATTCACCTCCGTTCACACTCTACTTTCTTATTCTCTAAAAAAAACCTATTTTCTTCCTAAATATTATTTTCTCTCACTCTTTAACCAACGAACCAATCCATCTACTTTCCACTTACCTATTCTCATAATAAATATGAATAATTAAATTACTAATATCAAACAAATCAATACTATTAATAATATTAAAATTAATATCATCTAATAATACTAATAAACTAATATTAAAAATTGGGGTGTTACAGGGTGTTACAGTTGTCATTGGAACAAAATTTCCACTTTCGACGACTGGCCACATATAATTGTCTTGAGATATTAGAAACAATCTCATCTTTCCTTTCCAATAATAGTAGTCTGTTCCATCTAAATACGGAGGTCTATTTGAAGATCCTCCTTCAGGTACGAATTTTGCTGTTTTTGACATTTTCTTCTTTCTGGATATTTTTCTCTTATACTGTTAAGTGCTCTAACCTTGGAGGCAGAGCTCTGATACCAATTGAAGTTGAAGTAAATGTCACTAGAAGGGGGGGGGGGGGGGGGGGGTGTTGAATAGTGACCCTTTAAAAATTTCTCTGTGCTCTTAGAGAGGTTGAGCTTTCAAGAGTTTGCTTGGAGTAAGATGACTACTAAAACAATAACTAATATTTAAACAAAGCATAAAGTAAAGAGTAGAGTTTCAGAGAGATCACACAAATAAGTTATCCTGGTTCCCCCAATATGGGTTAGTCCAGTCCCCACAACTTTTGTGAGATTATCCACTAGTTCTTAGGAGTTTCTTCCTCCTTTTTGCAATGTGCAAAACAATATGTATTCTCTTAGCTTTTGAAGAGCGTGAGGCTGAACAACTATGTATTTTCTTAGCCTCACCAGGCTTCCACTACTGATATTCTTAGCTTCAGCAAGCTTACACTTATCAGTCAAGATTTTACAGGCTTGAGGATATACAATCAAACTAAGATTTGATGTTTGGATCTAATTAAACCTTTCAAGCTACTAAGAGAATGAGAGATTGTAGTTTGTAACACTCTTAAAAAGGTGATTCGAAAATATGATTGAGAACTGTAACAGTATTTTTGATATTGAGATTGATTGATGAATTTCTTACTTGTATGTAGGCTTGTGATTGTATTTCAAATTCATACTTTCTTTGTTGAGAGAAAGCTTCTATTTATAGCCAGCCTTCATCTTTCAATATCTTGCAGTTGTTCATTCTTGTGTAGACACCCTTGCTGTTGATAGGAATTGCAAATCTGCCATTGTCCCATCTTTTTGTACGTTGAGCTTGAGCTTGTCAGCCTCGACCTCAACTTTTACACTGAGAGCTTGAGCTTGTCTTTGTGCAGGAGCGTGTATGAACAATGAAAAGTACATGAATAGTGAAAAGTCATTTCTTTTTACCACTTTTCTTTTGCTTGTTCTCCAAGATGTATCATTGTCCTTGCAATGCTTTGTCTCCAAGACATCATTTATTAATTATATTAGCATACTTGGTCACCAAGTCTTTGTACTTTGTGTCTTTTTGCTTGCTTGCTCATCAAGATTCAACTATAGAGCTTTGTCAACATCTTTATCTTTATCAAATGATTAGCACATGATTGAAATAAAATGTTTGTACATTTTCCCTTGCTTGTGTGCATGGCATTTCCTTTGTGATGCTTTATGAATTAAATCACTAATTAACCTTTCTTGATTAATAATGAATTATTATCATATTCTTCACGAAAGCTTGAGCATAATCATCCAATGATACATGGCTTTATCATAATGTGAGAATTTGGACTTTACCTATCCTTAATAAAATCCATTCAATAGTACACATTAAATAACCAAATAAAATTATAATCTTAATTTTAATACAAGAGTTTGTTTCTCATTTAAAAACAATTTTAAAGGGATTTTTGCTTCAACACAAGCTGTTGGAACAAAGGGTGTTTCACAAATATACCACTTAAGTTTTGATGATAACAAGGTATTAAAAATTATCAATTGGATATGCTAAAAGTTTATTCAAGTGTACAGGACCATTAACAAAGAATTATTTACAAGAGGTTCTGACTGAATGAATTAAAAAGCAAAGGAATTTTAGATTGAAGCTTGAAGAGCATCTGATTGAAAGCGCTCCTCGAAAGTCAGAAGCATAGTGCGTCTGAAGAAAGCGCTCCTGAAGATGACGTCATCAGAAGCCAGTTCTCCAGAAGCAAGTTCATCAGAAGCCAATTTCTTCAGAGGCTGAAGAGCGTTGACAAAGTACAGTGTACGAAATGTACAACCACTAAGTCTGCACATGCCTCTGCAACCACCATCTCTGCATTGTGTCTCCTATACAAGACAAGAATAACAACAATATTCGCAGACTTTGTTCCATCTGTTATTGGAATGAATTTGAAATTGTTCTTATAAGGACAATCTTCAAATCAGGCAAAAGATCAATCGTGATAAATTTAAGCTTCGGTCAAGACAGATTGATGAGCTGGCTAGTTCCCAACGTCTCTCAAATCCTCTATAAATAGAGATGAAGACTTGAAGAACTGACATACATACATACATATACGCGAACATGGCTATTCTTTATATTCAAAGTCGCAAACATTGCTCATCAACAACTTAGATAATTCTTACAAAAGTTCATATTTTAGAATTTCTAAGTATCTAAGAAAAACAGAGTCAGTTCTGTTCGTTTTGTTTTGTGAATACCTCTGATTGTATATCAAGTATTCAAAACTCTTTTCAATTCTCTGTAATTGTTTAGAAGTCTCTTGGAATTGTCCTTGAGCATTGAAGTCTCTTTCTTGTGTGATTGAGCAAACGAAGTCTCTTACTTGTGTGTTTGAGCAACTTGTAATTTGATATTACATTTTAGTGGAACTCTCCTTGGAAGTGCAAGGGGGACAGGACTACTTCTGGATTGTGGAAGGAACCTGCATAAATTGCTTGTGTTCTTCTTTTATTTTCTGCTTTCTTACTGTCTATCCGCTGCACTAAAACTCTAAACTCTATCAAACTCTGAACTCTATCAGACTCTGAACTCTACAAAAGGTGATCCAGAAATGTTCTCTTGGTGGAAGACCAAGATGTATAGTCACATCATGGGAATGGATGAAGAGTTGTGGGATGTTCTTGAAGATGGTGTTGGTGATTTGAAGCTGGATGAAGAAGGCGCTGCTCTTGATAGGAAAGCTCACACTGCTGAGCAGAAAAAGCTTTATTAGAAACATCATACGATCAGAGGCATTCTTGTGGCTGCCTTGCCTCATAAAGAGTACTTAAAGATGAGTGACAAATCAACAAGAAAGGCTATGTTCACCTCATTATGCTCACTTTATGAGGGTAACAAGAAAGTCAGAGAAGCTAAGGCTACTATGCTTGTTCATCAGTACGAGTTGTTCAGAATGAAGGAGGATGAAAACATTGAGACCATGTACTCAAGGTTTCAGACTCTTGTTTCTGGACTTCAGATTCTGAAGAAAAGCTACGTAACGTCTGATCATGTGAACAAGATTCTGAGAAGTTTACCTGCAAAGTGGAGACCAAAAGTGACTGCCATTGAAGAAGCTAAAGATTTAAACACCTTGAGTGTTGAAGATCTTATAAGCTCTTTAAAGTGTCATGAGATAGGTCTTAATGAGCATGAACCTGTCAAGAAGCCTAAGTCCATTGCACTGAAATCTAGAGGCAAGTCTAGTAAGGCTCTGAAGGCATTAGAGTCTGAAGAAGAATCTACATCTAAAGATTCTGATGAAGACCCTGGGATTGTTCAGGAGATGGCGATGCTCACCAACAGACTACAATATCTTGCTAAGAAGAACAAGAAGTTCATGAGCAGAGGCAGTAGTCACAAAAGCTCTAGAAAAGAAGATCAGAAAGGTTGCTTTAACTGCAAAAAGATTGGACACTTCATTGCTGAATGTCCATACCTGCAGAAAGAAAAATCCAAAGAAAAATCAAAGAAACAAATCTTCAAATCTAACAAATTCAAGAAGCAATTCAAGAAGAGTTTGATGGCAACTTGGGAAGATCTAGATAATGAGTCTGAGTCTGACAAAGATGATGCTGAAGATGAAGCAAAAATAGCTCTGGCTTTGGTAGCTACTGCTGAAAATGAACAAGATTCATCTGATGCTGAATCAAGTACAGACTCTGAAACTGAAACAGAGGTATATTCTAAACTCACTGGATCTGAATTGATTGATTCTCTCAAGGAACTTTTTGGTCATTATGAAAACCAATCCACTGAGTTGAGGAGAGTTAAGCAACGATACATTAAGCTGCTAAAACTCCATGAATCAACTAAGATGGAAATGGATGCTTTACAACAAGAAAATAATGATTTAAAAACAATGACTAAGAAAGGTGATAATAAACCTTTATCTGAGCAGGATGCTGCTCTTCAAGAGTTTATTAACACAGGAATTGATAGAACCAAAGTTGCATCTATGATTTATAGCATAAATCAGAACAACAAAAAGGGAATTGGTTTCACTAGAGGAAACTCTAGTGAAGTAATTCTGAAACCTTGTTCTGATAACATCAAGGAAGGAATGAAAACTCACTTTGTGTCTGAGTCTGGAAAAACTTCTCATTCAGAACCTAAATCTTTGAATTCAAAGGTAATGACTAAGTCAAAATCTGAGAATCAAAAGACAAAGGTAACGAATGACTCTAAATCAAAAGCTCCAACGTTACAGATTCTGAAGAGATCAGAACCTAATAAACCGGTTCTGAAGAAAACAGAGTCTGAAACTCAAAAGTCTAGATTTCAGAGGAAGGAAGCTGTCTGTGTTAAGTCACACTCTAAGACTAAAGGTTCTGAACCTAGAGTCTGGAAGAAGAAAGAACAAGACAATTTCAGACAGAAAACACAAATGAGACTCAGAACTCCTAAAACTAACCTAAGAGGACCCATGAAAATATGGGTACCTAAGACATAAATTGTTGATGTTGCAGGTATGTCTAAAAGGAAACGAAAAGCAGAAGTCCTGGTATCTAGACAGTGGCTGCTTGCGACATATGACGGGAGAAAAGTCTATGTTCCTAACCCTGACCATGAAAGAGGGAGGAACTTTGGGATTTGGAGGAAACCAAACTGACAAAATCATTGGTACTGGAACAATTGGTAATTCCTCAGTCTCAATCAATAATGTGTGGTTTGTAGATGGACTAAGGCATAACCTACTTAGCATAAGTCAATTTTGTGATAATGGTTATGACGTCTTGTTTAATAAGAACAACTGCACAGTGATCAACAAAGATAATCAATCTGTAGTTTTTAAGGGAAAGAGAAAGAACAATGTTTACAAGATTAATTTTTCAGAACTGACTGATCAGAAGGTATTTTGCCTTCTATCAATGAGTGATAAGAAATGGCTGTGGCACAGAAGGTTGGGACATGCTAACTGGAGGTTAATCTCTAAACTTAGCAAGTTACAACTAGTCAGAGGCTTACCAGACATTGAATATCATTCAGATGCACTATGTGGTGCATGTCAGAAGGGAAAAATTGTTAAAACTTCTTTCAAATCAAAAGACATTGTCTCTACCTCCAGACCCTTGGAATTACTCCATATTGATTTATTTGGACTAGTTAGTACTGCATCCCTATATGGAAGTAAATATGGATTGGTTATAGTTGATGATTACAGTAGATGGAGTTGGGTTAAGTTTCTCAAATCTAAAGATGATTCATATGATGTGTTTACAAAATTCTGTATTCAAGTCCAATCTGAAAAGGAACTGAAAATCCTAAAAGTCAGAAGTGATCATGGAGGTGAATTTGAAAATGAGCCATTTGAAATATTTTGTGAAAAATTTGGAATTATCCATGAATTCTCTTCTCCTAGAACTCCACAGCAAAATGGGGTTGTATAGAGAAAGAATAGGACTCTACAAGAAATGGTAAGAACCATGATTCACGAAAACAATCTGGCAAAACATTTTTGGGCAGAAGCAGTAAACACAGCATGTTATGTTCAGAACAGGATCTATATCAGACCCATACTGAATAAAATAGCGTATGAACTCTTTAAAGGCAGGAAACCTAACATTTCTTACTTTCATTAGTTTGGATGTACATGTTACGTCTTGAACAATAAAGTCTATCTGAAGAAATTTGATGCAAAGGCACAAAAGGGAATCTTTCTAGGTTACTCTGAGAGGTCTAAGGCATACAGACTGTATAACTTAGAAACACTTTGTGTTGAAGAGTCTATGCATGTCAAATTTGATGACAAAGAGCCTGGAAGTAAAATTCCAGAGCAGAATGAAAGTATTGCAGGTTCAGAAGAGTCTGATGATTATTCAGAACCTGATCAAACTTCAGAGTTGAATGATACTTCAGAAGGTTTGACAGCCCCTGATGTCCCAATTGTAGAAGCTTCTGAAGAAGCTCAAGAAGATTCACAACAAGTTATCCAGTCCAGAAACTCATTCAAATACAAGTCTTCTCATCCTGAGGATCAGATCATTGGCAACAAAGAAAGTCCCAGAAGAACTAGATCTCATTTCAGACCTGAAGAGTCTGCCCTGGGATTGGTGTCCATGATAGAACCTACAACAGTTGATGAAGCACTAGCTGATGATGGATGGATCTTAGCAATGCAAGATGAACTCAATCAATTCAAAAGAAATGATGTATGGGATCTTGTACCTAAGCCTGAACACAAGAACATTATTGGAACCAAATAGGTGTTTAGGAACAAGCTAGATGAACAGGGAGAAGTAATCAGAAACAAAGCCAGACTTGTTGCTCAAGGATACAACCAACAAGAAGGCATTGATTATACTGAGACTTTTGCTCCAGTTGCAAGATTGGAAGCAATCAGGTTACTTCTTTCCTACGCAGTAAATCACAACATAACTCTGTATCAAATGGACGTTAAAAGTGCATTTCTCAATGGAGTCATCTTTGAAGAAGTGTTTGTGAAACAACCACCTGGTTTTGAGGATTTAAAACATCCTGACCACGTTTATAAGCTAAAGAAATCTTTGTATGATCTAAAACAAGCTCCTAGAGCCTGGTATGACAGACTAAGCAATTTCTTGCTTAAAAATGATTTTAAAAGAGGACAGGTTGACACAACACTCTTCAAGAAGACACTTGAGAAAGACATTCTAATTGTGCAAATTTATGTTGATGATATCATTTTTGGTTCAACTAATAGATCTCTTTGCAAAGAATTTTCTGAGATGATGCAGGAGGAATTTGAAATGAGCATGATGGGAGAACTGAAGTTCTTTCTAGGAATTCAGATCAACCAATGCAAAGAAGGAGTGTATGTTCATCAATCCAAATATACCAAGGAACTTCTGAAAAAGTTTAAGCTTGAAGACTGTAAAGAGATGAACACTCCAATGCATCCTACCTGTACTCTGAACAAAGAAGATCAAGGATCTAAAGTTGACCAGAAGCTGTATCGAGGTATGATTGGTTCTCTGTTGTATCTCACTGCATCCAGACCTGATATCTTGTTCAGTGTATGCTTGTGTGCAAGGTTTCAATCAGATCCTAGAGAATCTCACTTAACTGTTGTTAAAAGAATCTTTAGATATCTGAAAGGAACAACTAATCTTGGACTTCTATATAAGAAATCTTCAGATTATAAGCTAGTTGGATTCTACGATGCTGACTATGCTGGTGATAGGATTGAAAGAAAATCAACTAGTGGAAATTGTCAATTTCTTGGTGAGAATCTGATATCCTGGGCCAGTAAGAGACAGGCAACTATTGCTTTGTCAACAGCAGAAGCAGAATACATCTCAGCTGCTAGTTGTTGTACACAACTGCTCTGGATGAAACATTAGTTAGAAGACTATCAAATAACTAGAAACTGTATTCCAATTTACTGTGATAACACAGTTGCTATTTGTTTGTCTAAAAATCCTATTCTTCATTCAAGAGCCAAGCATATTGAAATTAAACATCATTTTATTAGAGACTATGTTCAAAAGGGAGTTTTAGATATTCAATTCATTGATACTGATCATCAATGGGCTGATATCTTTACTAAACCCCTAACTGTTGAAAGATTCAATTTTATTAAGAAGAATTTGAACATGCATTTTGTCTCTGAGTAATTCTTGCCTCTGAATGAAAACCAGACTCTGAAAATTATCAGAAGCTGATTGAGTATCAGACTCTCCTTGGAGAATTTGAAGAGACTCAGCCTCTGAAAAATCTTCAGACTCTGAGAAGGAATCTTTTTGACTCTGATAGTACTTTGAAGTGGAAAAGGTTAAAGTTACTTTTGTAGACTTCTGACACGGCCTATCTGCATTGGGAAACTACTCTTTTAGGGCAATGATGGTTATTCTCTTTAACAAATATTCTCGCGCCCCTGTATGTCATTAATGTTTGTGTCTGGTTGTCCCCTCTGATATTAAAAAAGTTGTTTTTAGAAATCACTATAAATACCAAACACACACTACTCACTCACTTTCCTACACTTTCAAATCTTTGAGCAGTAACGACAGAAAATCAGTTTTTCTCTCTTCTCTCACATTAGAAACCCTTTACCCTCAACCTTCAACTTCTTCTAATGGCTACTTCAACAAGCGGTTCTAGCATGCAACAAGCCACTAAGTCAAACTAATCCATCAAACCTTTAACGATGTCGATTCCAATAGATTCATTGGATGTTCAGATCGAATCACCAGTGGACTTCGCATCTCTGAAAAGAAACGAGGTAGATATGGAGGCACTGATTTCTGCTCATAAGATGTTTGATTATTTTCAAATGTTAAACGGACCAACGTATGTGAATCTGGTAAAGGAATTCTGGATTAGGGCTGAAGTATGTAATGTGGAATCTGCCAAGTCACAAGAAAGTGAGGCCGTTTCAAGAGATCCTAGTCTGAAAGGTAAATCAAGAGAAGAAATGGGTCTTGAACCTTTCAGAGGTCTAGAGATCAAGTCTGTAGTGATGGGTATTCCAGTATCTATCACAGAAGGAGTGATTGCTAAAGCCTGCAGAATGGCTCCTGAAGGAAGATTCCTATGGAATGTTAGTAGGAAGGATGCCTTGTTGGAAAGCTACACCAACCTACTGTTAAAAGGAAATCCAGCAACCAAGTTGGTGGATATGGATATCAAATACAGAATACTTCTGAAGATGGTTAATGAATGCTTCTTTCAGAAGGGATGAGGTGCTTGTCAACCCAGTCTGGACCACAAACTGGCGTTGTACTTCTTGGTTGCGTTTCAAGCCATTAATCTTCCAAGGTATATTATGCATCATCTGTGCTGGGCTATTAAGGAAGGAACAAAAGGAAAGAGGAAGCAAGTTCCCTGTGAAAGACTGTTGTCTGAAATCTTCTATCAAGGAGGAGTGTTGGAGACTCTGGACAAGTTTAATCTTGTGTCTGACAGAGTTCTGGGAATTGCGACTGGAAGGATGATCAGTGGCAAAACCCTGTTTAACATGAAGATCATCAAGCAGGTCATTTTCAGTGACAAGGATCTGAAAGAATCTTCAGCTCCATCAAAATCCTTGAAGGACTTTCCTTCAATTTTAAAGGAAGATAACCCTGAAGCTTTGACTGGCTACCTAGCTGCTTTTGCCAAGGAATCTGAAGATGCCTCTCAGCAAGCTGAAGTTGCTCTGGCCAAAAAGCAAAAAGCTGCCAAGTCTGGAACAACCAATTACGACAGAGTGGCTGTGTAACGCCCTCTTTAATTATTTAATTATTTTATTAGATGATATAGTATATTATTATATATTATATGATTTTTGATGATTATATGACGTATTTGTGATGTGTGATGAGATATTATTTTATTGTTTAATAAAATAATATAATTGATGTTTATATGAATATTTATTTGATAAATAAAGAGATTTGTTGGAAAAATAAATAATTTTAAGAGATGGGGTTATATTTATAAATAAGAAGAGTTGTGAGGGTTGAGATAGAATTAATTCAGTTGAGAGGGAGTATATAAGAGAAGTAGGTTAAGAGAAATAGGGTACGCGTTGTTAGACTTGGGAAAAAGAAGAGGAAACGGTTCAAGAAGGGAGAAGAGGCTAGGCTGCATTCTCCACAATTTTTCAGGTAAGGGTGAGCCTAACTTCAGTAATTTTAATGTTAAATCATCTGTTATTGATTAGCTTAGAGATTGGAAAGGATTGAGATGAGTATTGTGAATTAGGGTTGTGATGATTTATGATGAATTGAAGTGAGATTGAGTTGTAATGCGGTAGAAACCTGATACAGAACCTAGACTATCCCCTAGGACAACATTGCTGATGAATTAGAGGCTTAATTGGAGAGATTGGGGATGTTTTGGTGAGGTTTGGTCCGAACCCGTGTGGGTTCTGAGATCGCTCGCCTGTGGCGAGTGATCACTCGCTTTGGCGAGTAACCCTTGGTTGCTCGCGAGGCGAGCAGTATAGCTCGCCGTGGCGAGCTTGTCCCTTAAAATTTAGGACTTTTGCCAAACTTGAGATGTTTTTGAGTGCCTTGTTATTTATAGAGATGATCTGTGAAGTTGGTTTAGCCAAATTGTATTTAGAAAACCTTAAAACGGAGATTTTGGTGAAAAATGTCAAAAAGGCCGAGAGCACCCAGGATTTCTCGCCTGCAGCTCGCCCCCAACTCGCCTTTGGCGAGTAAGCTGTTGTGAGTACTCGCCTATGGCGAGCAGATCACTCGTCGTGGCGAGTTAGATGGTTTAGGACTGATTGTTCGTTTTGCGATCTGTTTCGCATGAGACTTTGAGGGGAGACATTTGGGTAGTATTTAGAGATGTTTTATATCCTTAGATGTAATTCGTAATGAGGATTGCTGATGATTCCTTTATGATGTTGATAAGTGATGTATTGTTGATAATAAGTGATGTTTGAATATGACTTATGTGATTATGATGATATTATGCGTTGTGATGTATATGATTAATGAGATGATGATCTGCCATGTAACTGTTATAACTGCATGTGTCAGTCTTGCATGATGAATGATGTTTTGAGAAGTTGAAATTAATTATTAAACGACGAGTCCATGCATTTGCATAATTATGAGACGGTGGAGCTTTATGCTCAAAGCGACGGTGGAGCATTTGCTCAAAGCGACGGTGAAGCATATTAATGCTACAAATATATGGTACCCCATGCATGATGTTAAGACATTAAAAGTTGCGTTTAGTTGAGTCAATTGTTGACATATTATGAGACGATGTTTGAGACGTTGATGTATGTGTTTAAAGATGTTTATGATGATGTACGATGTGTTATAACAACCTGATTATGTGTTGGATTATGTTGTTAATCTTGATATTTGATTTATTCATTAATATTATTGTTGTGAATCTCACCCCATCTGCTGGAATTGCCGCCTTGTGGGCAAGTGCAGGTAACCAGTCTTAGATGCGATGATGCGAGGAGTCTTGTGTGACGTAGGATTGCTCTGATATGTAACGGGATGGGGTCTTTATTTTGGGTCTATTCCTTTATGTATCATGTTTGAATAAATGATGACTTTAAGATTTTATTGGTGTGAGACTTAAATATTTTGAGACGTCTGGATGGCTTTGAGCCAAGACTATTTATGAAGATGTGACTTTTGAATTCCGCTGCTATAAATGACTATTTTGCGGAGGATAAATTATTATCTAAATGTTGTTAAGATGAAATGTGGCACTCCTTTTTGAGATGTACTCTGATTTATGTGTTTATTAAATGAAATTTTTAAGACGGGAAATTGGGGTGTTACAATTGGTATCAGAGCAGGTCGGTCCGTCCGACCAAGTAGAGAGTCGAGCGACGTTGTCTTAGAGTTAGAATACTATATTTGTATTATTCTAACTTATGTTTGTTTTCCAGAGAACTAAGATGGCTGGTAGAAACGATGCTGCCCTTGCTGCTGCGTTGGAAGCAATGGCTAATGTTGTGGGTAATCAGAACAATGCTGGTGGAAACGACGGGACGAGAATGTTAGAGACTTTTCTGAGGAATCACCCGCCTACCTTCAAGGGGCGTTATGATCCTGATGGAGCTCAGACATGGCTCAAGGAAGTTCAGAGAATCTTCAGAGTCATGCAATGTGACGATGTTCAGAAGGTGCGATTTGGTACGCACATGCTAGCGGAGGAGGCCGATGATTGGTGGGTTAGTCTCCTACCTATTTTGGAGCAAGATGGAGCTGTGGTTACGTGGGCTATTTTCACGAGGGAGTTCCTTAATAGATACTTTCCAGAAGATGTTCGTGGGAAGAAAGAGATCGAGTTCCTGGAGCTTAAGCAAGGGAACCTGTCGGTGACCGAGTATGCGGCCAAATTTGTGGAGTTGGCTAAGTTCTACCCGCATTATACCCCTGAGACTGCTGAGTTTTCAAAATGCATTAAGTTTGAGAACGGGTTGCGCGCTGATATCAAGAGAGCTATCGGTTATCAGAAGATCCGCAACTTTTCTGAGTTGGTGAGTAGCTGCAGAATTTATGAAGAGGATACTAAGGCTCACTACAAGGTAGTGAATGATAGGAAAGCTAAGGGGCAGCAGAGTCGCCCTAAACCTTATGATGCCCCTAGAGATAAAGGGAAGCAGAGAGTGAATGATGAGAGAAGGCCTCAGAAGAAGACTGCTCCTACTGAGATTACTTGCTTCACTTGTGGCGAGAAAGGCCACAAGAGTAATGCGTGTACTGTTGATGTGAAGAGATGCTACCGTTGTGGTCAAAAAGGGCATATTACTAATGACTGCAAGTTTGATGATGTTGTGTGTTTCAACTGCAATGAGCAAGGACATATTGGTTCGCAGTGTAAGCAACCAAAGAAGACTAAGACCGCTGGGAGGGTGTTCGCATTGACCGACACTCAGACTGAGAATGATGATCGTTTGATCAGAGGTACTTGCTATATTAATAATACTCCTTTAGTTGCTATTATTGATACTGGTGCTACGCATTGTTTTGTTGCTTTAGACTGTGTTTCTGCTTTGGGTCTTGATGTGTCTGATATGAATGGAGAGATGGTTGTCGAAACTCCAGCTAAGGGTTCGGTGACTACTTCTCTCGTATGTTTGAATGGTCCTCTGTCTATGTTTGGCCGAGATTTTGTGATGGATTTAGTTTGTCTGCCTTTAAGCGGTATGGATGTAATTCTGGGGATGAATTGGCTAGAGTACAACCGTGTTCTTATCAACTGTTTTAGAAAGACGGTACATTTTTCTTCTGCCGAAGAAGAGTGGGGCGCAGAGTTTCTATCCACTAAGCAGCTGAAGCAACTGGAACGTGATGGGATGTTGATGTTTTCGTTGATGGCTTCTTTATCTTTAGAGAATCAAACGGTAATTGATAAACTGCAAGTGGTGTGCGATTTTCCTGAAGTTTTCCCAGATGAAATTCCAGATGTGCCTCCGGAGAGGGAAGTTGAGTTTTCTATTGATCTCGTTCCTGGAACGAAGCCGGTGTCGATGGCACCTTATCGTATGTCTGCTTCTGAGTTAGTAGAGTTGAAGAAACAGTTGGAAGATTTACTTGAAAAGAAATTTGTTAGACCGAGTGTTTCACCCTAGGGAGCGCTGGTGTTGCTAGTGAAGAAGAAAGATGGTAGTATGAGGCTCTGTATTGATTACCGGCAGCTGAACAAAGTAACTATCAAGAATAGGTATCCACTTCCGAGGATTGACGATTTAATAGATCAATTAGTAGGTGCACGTGTTTTCAGCAAGATAGATTTGAGGTCAGGTTATCACCAGATCAAGGTGAAAGATGAAGATATACAGAAGACGGCTTTCAGAACCCGTTATGGTCACTACGAGTACAAAGTCATGCCTTTTGGAGTTACCAATGCACCTGGAGTATTCATGGAGTATATGAATCGCATCTTCCATGCATTTTTGGATCGGTTCGTGGTTGTGTTTATTGACGATATTCTGGTTTACTCCAAGACGGAAGAAGAACATGCTGAACATTTGAAGATTGTTTTGCAAGTGTTGAAGGAAAAGAAACTATATGCTAAACTGTCTAAGTGTGAGTTCTGGCTAAAGGAAGTAAGTTTTCTTGGCCATGTTATTTCTGGTGATGGTATTGCAGTCGACCCGTCAAAAGTTGAAGCGGTATCGCAATGGGAGACCCCTAAGTCGGTTACGGAGATTAGAAGCTTTTTGGGTTTAGCTGGCTATTACCGAAGATTCATAGAGGGATTCTCCAAGTTGGCTCTTCCGTTAACGCAGTTGACGTGTAAGGGTAAGCCTTTTGTGTGGGATGTGCATTGTGAGAATAGTTTTAATGAGCTGAAGAAGCGTTTGACGATGGCTCCAGTTTTGATTTTGCCGAAGTCCGACGAACCTTTTCTGGTGTATTGTGATGCGTCTAAGCTGGGTTTAGGTGGTGTTCTTATGCAAGATGGTAAAGTGGTAGCTTATGCTTCAAGGCAATTGAGGATTCATGAGAAGAATTACCCGACGCATGATTTAGAGTTGGCAGCTGTGGTCTTTGTATTGAAAATATGGAGACACTATTTGTACGGTTCCAGGTTTGAAGTATTCAGTGATCACAAGAGCTTGAAGTATTTGTTTGATCAGAAGGAATTAAATATGAGGCAGAGAAGGTGGCTTGAGTTACTTAAAGATTATGATTTTGGCTTGAATTACCATCCTGGTAAAGCCAATGTGGTTGCAGATGCCTTGAGTAGGAAGACTATGCATATGTCTGCGTTGATGGTGAAAGAATTTGAATTGTTGGAACAGTTTAGAGACTTGAGCTTAGTTTGTGAAAGGACACCTCAGAGCATAAAACTGGGAATGTTGAGAATTGATAATGATTTCCTGAAAAGTATCATAGAGGCACAAAAAGAAGATGTCAAGTTTGTAGACTTGTTGATTGCTAATAATGAGACTGTGGATGGTGACTTTAAGGTCGATGATCAAGGACTGTTGAGATTCCGAGGTAGGATTTGCATTCCTGACAATGAAGAAATTAAGAAGATGATTCTTGAAGAGAGTCACAGAAGTAGCTTGAGTATTCACCCGGGAGCTACGAAGATGTATCATGACTTAAAGAGGTTGTTTTGGTGGTCTGGTTTGAAACGTGACGTGGCACAATTTGTGTATTCCTGTTTGATTTGTCAAAAGTCGAAGATTGAACATCAGAAACCGACTGGTATGATGGTACCTTTGGATGTGCCAGAGTGGAAATGGGATAGTATATCCATGGATTTTGTGACGGGTTTGCCAAATACCCCTAGAGGGAACGATGCAATTTGGGTCATTGTTGATAGATTGACGAAGTCTGCTCATTTTCTATCGATTAACATTACTTTCCCTGTAGCTCAGTTGGCAGAGATTTACATTCGAGACATAGTAAAGCTACATGGTGTTCCTTCGAGCATCGTATCAGATCGAGATCCAAGGTTTACTTCTAGATTTTGGAAGAGTTTGCAAGAGGCTTTAGGTTCTCAGTTGAGGTTGAGTTCGGCTTATCATCCGCAAACAGATGGTCAGTCGGAGAGGACGATTCAGTCGTTGGAGGACTTGTTGAGGGTTTGTGTACTTGAGCAGGGAGGGACTTGGGATAGTCATCTTCCATTAATAGAGTTCACGTACAACAACAGTTACCATTCGAGTATTGGAATGGCACCTTTTGAGGCTTTGTATGGTCGGAGATGCAGAACTCCGTTGTGCTGGTTTGAGTTGGGAGAAAGAGTGGTCTTAGGACCGGAGATCGTTCAACAGACTACTGAGAAGGTGAGAATGATCCAAGAAAAGATGAAAGCGTCGCAGAGTCGACAAAAGAGCTAACATGACAAGCGTAGGAAGGACCTTGAATTCCAAGAGGGAGATCATGTGTTCCTGAGAGTGACTCCTATGACGGGTGTTGGACGTGCTTTGAAGTCAAAGAAGTTGACTCCGAGGTTTATTGGTCCGTATTAGATTTCAGAGAGGATTGGGGCGGTGGCATATCGTGTTGGATTACCACCACATTTATCGAATTTGCATGATGTTTTCCATGTATCTCAGCTGAGGAAGTATGTTCCGGATCCGTCTCATGTGATCCAAAGTGATGATGTGCAAGTTAGGGACAACCTTACGGTTGAGACCTTACCAGTGAGGATTGATGATCGAAAGACGAAGACGCTGATCGGCAAAGAGATACCTCTCGTTAGAGTTGTTTGGGGCGGAGCGATGGGTGAAAGCGTGACTTGGGAGCTAGAGAGTAAGATGCTGGAATCTTATCCAGAGTTGTTTGATCGAGGTAAATTTTCGAGGACGAAAATCCTTTAAGAGGGGGAGAGTTGTAACGCCCTCTTTAATTATTTAATTATTTTATTAGATGATATAGTATATTATTATATATTATATGATTTTTGATGATTATATGACGTATTTGTGATGTGTGATGAGATATTATTTTATTGTTTAATAAAATAATATAAGTGATGTTTATATGAATATTTATTTGATAAATAAAGAGATTTGTTGGAAAAATAGATAATTTTAAGAGATGGGGTTATATTTATAAATAAGAAGAGTTGTGAGGGTTGAGATAGAATTAATTAAGTTGAGAGGGAGTATATAAGAGAAGTAGGTTAAGAGAAATAGGGTACGCGTTGTCAGACTTGTGAAAAAGAAGAGGAAACAGTTCAAGAAGGGAGAAGAGGCTAGGCTGCATTCTGCACAATTTTCCAGGTAAGGGTGAGCCTAACTTCAGTAAATTTAATGTTAAATCATCTGTTATTGATTAGCTTAGAGATTGGAAAGGATTGAGATGAGTATTGTGAATTAGGGTTGTGATGATTTATGATGAATTGAAGTGAGATTGAGTTGTAATGCGGTAGAAACCTGATACAGAACCTAGACTATCCCCTAGGACAACATTGCTGATGAATTAGAGGCTTAATTGGAGAGATTGGGGATGTTTTGGTGAGGTTTGGTCCGAACCCGTGTGGGTTCTGAGATCGCTCGCCTGTGGCGAGTGATCACTCGCCGTGGCTAGTAACCCTTGGTTGCTCGCGAGGCGAGCAGTATAGCTCGTCGTGGCGAGCTTGTCCCTTAAAATTTAGGACTTTTGCCAAACTTGAGACATTTTTGAGTGCCTTGTTATTTATAGAGATGATCTGTGAAGTTGGTTTAGCCAAATTGTATTTAGAAAACCTTAAAACGGAGATTTTGGTGAAAAATGTCAAAAAGGCCGAGAGCACCCAGGATTTCTCGCCTGCAGCTCGCCCCCAACTCGCCTTTGGCGAGTAAGCTGTTGTGAGTACTCGCCTGTGGCGAGCAGATCACTCGCCGTGGCGAGTTAGATGGTTCAGGACTGATTGTTCGTTTTGCGATCTGTTTCGCATGAGACTTTGAGGGGAGACATTTGGGTAGTATTTAGAGATGTTTTATATCCTTAGATGTAATCCGTAATGAGGATTGCTGATGATTCCTTTATGATGTTGATAAATGATGTATTGTTGATAATAAGTGATGTTTGAATATGACTTATGTGATTATGATGATATTATGCGTTGTGATGTATATGATTAATGAGATGATGATCTGCCATGTAACTGTTATAACTGCATGTGTTAGTCTTGCATTATGAATGATGTTTTGAGAAGTTGAAATTAATTATTAAACGACGAGTCCATGCATTTGTATAATTATGAGACGGTGGAGCTTTATGCTCAAAGCGACGGTGGAGCATTTGCTCAAAGCGACGGTGAAGCATATTAATGCTACAAATATATGGTACCACATGCATGATGTTGAGACGTTAAAAGTTGCATTTAGTTGAGTCAATTGTTGACATATTATGAGACGATGTTTGAGACGTTGATGTATGTGTTTAAAGATGTTTATGATGATGTACGATGTGTTATAACAACCTGATTATGTGTTGGATTATGTTGTTAATCTTGATATTTGATTTATTCATTAATATTATTGTTGTGAATCTCACCCCTTCTGCTGGAATTGCCGCCTTGTGGGCAAGTGCAGGTAACCAGTCTTAGATGCGATGATGCGAGGAGTCTTGTGTGACGTAGGATTGCTCTGATATGTAACGGGACGGGGTCTTTATTTTGGGTCTATTCCTTTATGTATCATGTTTGAATAAATGATGACTTTAAGATTTTATTGGTGTGAGACTTAAATATTTTGAGACGTCTGGATGGCTTTGAGCCAAGACTATTTATGAAGATGTGACTTTTGAATTCCGCTGCTATAAATGACTATTTTGCGAAGGATAAATTATTATCTAAATGTTGTTAAGATGAAATGTGGCACTCCTTTTTGAGATGTACTCTGATTTATGTGTTTATTAAATGAAATTTTTAAGACGGGAAATTGGGGTGTTACAGGCTGCTCCTAAGAGAAAAAGGGGAAAAGGTGATTCTACAATCACCATGGAAGCAGCCAGATTAGCTCTGGAAGAAATTGAAGCTGAAGAAGCTGCTGGTATAGAAAGACCTCCCAAAAGGTAAACTGGTGGAGTGATTGAGAGCTCAATGTTCACAATGACTCCTGAGTTGGAAAAGAGATGTCAAGAATATTCTGAGAACCTGAAGAATGAGAAAAAAAGGTTGGCAGCTCAGTATAGATTGGATAGGGATAAGCAATTGAAAGCAATAGGTCTTGAACACTGTGATCAACCCATCATTGAACAGATCATTGAGGTTCAGACACTTGCAAGGAAGGTAGAAGAAGAAGCTATGAACGGAGCTAAGGAAGCTCTGAAAGAGACACTAGGAACATCAAAAGCTGATGCTTCAGGATCTGTTCCAAAGGTGACTGTTTCAGAAGCTGTTGCTGCAGAAGTTGTTGCTTTAGAGGCTGTTGTCTCAGAAGCTATTCGATCTGCAAAGGTAGATCAGATTCCAGACCCTCAAGCTATTACCTCACCTTCATCATCAACAGACTCTGACTTAGACAACATTCCTCTAAGTCAGAAATACAAATTGACCAAACCCTCACCAAAATCCAAACAAACTCAAAAATCCAAAACTGCATCGAAACTCTCTCCCAAAACCAAACCTTTCAAACCGATACATTCTGAATTACTTAAGAGTATAGGGGAGTTATCTGAAAGGAGAGTGGATATTTGCAACAGACTACCTGTTGATCATCCATTTCAACCCCCTATTATCAAACCTCTTAACATGTTACTAGCAGGTGTACCCATTCCATCTTCATCTATCTCAAATCAATCACCAACCCGAGATAGTCCAAAAGTTGTTGATTCAACAGCTACTGCTGAAGGGCATGTAGTTACTGAAGAACCATCAACTGCTGATCTATCTCTCTCAGACTCACCTACCAACAAACAACAACAAGAAACAACATCTTCACCACATAATCAACCCTCTGAACAGCATGTCATTTCTAATCTAGAATGTCATTATTCAGGAGAACTTCCTGAATATCAAAAACATAAGGCAGCTGAAAACCCCCCTCAATCAACCAAAACTCAAGATAAGGCTATTCTAGAATCTGTTACGAAGACAGTGGCTAAAGAGTCTGTCCGAGTGATAGAGTCTGAACCCTCTGTGTCTGTTTCAAATTCTGAACCAACACAAAACCTGAAACCTGGTGCTTCTGACCAACCCTCATCTTCATCACAAATTCAGACCCTTGACCAACCACCCATAAACATACTGGAATCTGAATATCTTGAAGATCAGCTGGTAGAAATTAATGAGGAAATGCAGAATCTAGTTCTTCTTAGAAAACTCCTTTTCTACCATTGGCATATCAGGATAAGTGGTCTTCTGTCAAGAATAGAGCTTTTGACTTAATTAATGTTGTTGCCAAGAAGTGTTGCTGCATTCAAGCTCATGCAATGAAGCGTCATATGCAGAATCTGCACTCTTCTCAACAACCTCCAAGCAAGCTTCTGTACCTGACCAATGCTCCTTTCTATGCTGAGTCAGAATATGTTACAAGAGAATCCAAGGTGTTCAAGATGCTGAAGCAAAAGGTGCTGAGGCAACAAGAGGAATCTAAGGCTAGGGAGGAATATCTTCTTCAGAGGCAGCTGGCTCTTGAAGAAACTGTTAAGAAGCAATCTGAAGATATTCAGCGCTTAATGGCTCTTATTCAGCAGCAACAACCTCAACCCAACCCTTAGATTGCACACCATATTTCTTTTGTTATATGTTTTCATTTCTTGCTTCTGAACTTATCTTTGTATGTTTTTGTCTATCTTTTCTATATATCAACGTCTTCAGTTGCACTTTCAGTCTCTATTTCTTTGAATTTATTTCTATTCGTTTTGTTCTTTTTGATTGCTGACAAAAGGGGGAGTAATAGAATCATTTAACAAAGAATCTGAGCCCAAGAATAAAATAAAATTTTATTTAATAGATTTTATTTTATTTGAGAATCTTATCTTATTTCATCTGAGTATTACGAAATAATTATTGATTATAAAATGAATTCAATTAACCTGGATAGGACTTAGGGCGAGCTTACAAACCTCACCTTAAAGAATATCAGACTCAGGGGGAGTCAGAGCTTACAAACCTCAGAACCCCTAAAAGTCAACTTGTTAATTAAGTTAACAACAATTGATCTTTTTAAATACTTATGTTTGTCATCATCAAAAAGGGGGAGATTGTTGGAACAAAGGGTGTTTCACAAATATACCACTTAAGTTTTGATGATAACAAGGTATTAAAAATTATCAATTGGATATGCTAAAAGTTTATTTAAGTGTACAGGACCATTAACAAAGAATTATTTACAAGAGGTTCTGACTGAATGAATTAAAAAACAAAGGAATTTTAGATTGAAGCTTGAAGAGCATCTGATTGAAAGCGCTCCTGGAAAGTCAGAAGCATAGTGCGTCTGAAGAAAGTGCCCCTGAAGATGACATCATCAGAAGCCAGTTCTCCAGAAGCAAGTTCATCAAAAGCCAATTTCTTCAGAGGCTGAAGAGCGTTGACAAAGTACAGTGTACGAAATGTACAACCACTAAGTCTGCGCATGCCTCTGCAACCACCATCTCTGCATTGTGTCTCCTATACAAGACAAGAATAACAGCAATATTCGCAGACTTTGTTCCATCTGTTATTGGAATGAATTTGAAATTGTTTTCATAAGGACAATCTTCAAATTAGGCAAAAGATCAATGGTGATAAATCAAAGCTTCGGTCAAGACAGATTGATGAGCTGGCTAGTTCCCAACGTCTCTCAAATCCTCTATAAATAGAGATGAAGACTTGAAGAACTGACATACATACATACATATACGCGAACAAGGCTATTCTTTATATTCAAAGTCGCAAACATTGCTCATCAACAACTTAGATAATTCTTATAAAAGTTCATATTTTAGAATTTCTAAGTATCTAAGAAAAACAGAGTCTGTTTTGTTCGTTTTGTTTTGTGAATACCTCTGATTGTATATCAAGTATTCAAAACTCTTTTCAATTCTCTGTAATTGTTTAGAAGTCTCTTGGAATTGTCCTTGAGCATTGAAGTCTCTTTCTTGTGTGATTGAGCAAAGGAAGTCTCTTACTTGTGTGTTTGAGCAACTTGTAATTTGATATTACATTTTAGTGGAACTCTCCTTGGAAGTGCAAGGGGGATAGGACTACTTCCGTATTGTGGAAGGAACCTGTATAAATTACTTGTGTTCTTCTTTTATTTTCTGCTTTCTTACTCTCTATCCGCTGCACTAAAACTCTGAACTCTATCAGACTCTGAACTCTATCAGACTCTGATCCTGAGAACAGTTGCTTATTTTTGTGAGAAAGAAACGTTTTTGAAAACACAATTCAACCTCCCCCTTCTTGTGTTTTTCCCACCTTCACAAGCATCTTATTGTGAGTTGCTATGGAGTCTACCTTGGATGTGAGTTTGGCAAGAGAGTCATTCAAAAATCTAGTTTGATTTTTAAGTTTTTCAAATTGGTTGGATTGATCCATAACATATTTTTCTAGTAAAATTTTCAAGTTGAATTTTTGAGGAACTCTTTGGTTGTTTGCAAAACCGGATGGTGCTGCTTGTCCATAGAAATTTTGAGGAGTTTTATAAAAGTTTTGATTTTGCCTCATTCCTTGGTTGTATTGAGCATAATTCATTTGCTCAACACCTTCAATAGCACTACCTAGTTGGCAACCAATGCCAATATGGCAAAATACGCCACAAACTTCACAAGGAGGTGATACAGGGGCAGGTGTGACAACACTAATATTCATAATATCAAAATTTTGTGTGAGTGTGTCAACCTTAGCAGCTAGATGATCAAGGGAAGAAATTTCATACATATCTGCCTCTTTTTTAGAGGGTGAAGAAGCAGTGATGTCTCTCTCACTTGTCCACTGATAGTGGTTTTGTGTCATGCCCTCGATCAAAGCATATGCTGATGTGTAAGCTTTATTCATCAAAGCTCCACCTGCAACTGCATCAACATAAATTTGTGGTATACAAAAGGTCATTATAAAAAATGTGGATAATAAGCCACTTCTCTAAACCATGATGGGGGCAAAGCCTAAAAAATGTGGATAATAAGCCACTTCTCTAAATAAGTGCAGACTTTATTTCAAAATTATTACTCTTAACCGTTGGGTACACAATAATAGCATGTGGCACTTCCGTAGAAGGGGTTGCATACTCTTTAAGAGTGCGTTCCTCAGTCATATCGTTATTATTTCATGTTTCCCAAGAAGTTAAAGGTAAAAGAAAGAAATAGAAAAAAAAAAGAAAAAAGAAAGAGAAAAAAAAATAAAATAATGAAAGAAAAAGTTTTTTTTTTCAGTCTAATCGTTAAAAAAAATTAATCAAATTGCAATAACTCCCCAGCAACGGCGCCAAAAACTTGATGAGTAAAACTGCAAGTGCACGGTTCTACCGATGTAGTAATAAAAGATATCGACAGGGAGTTATGAATTTGATTCACTTTTAAACGATTAGATGAAAGTTTCAAGGGTAAAAAGTTTGGATTTTTAATTAAAATAAAATTACAATAATAATAAAAGAGCATCGGGATTTATTGGTCCATCTTAATAACAAGTCCTTCACAAACAAACCTTAAACTGGTAATTTTATATTGGTCCCACTTTCTAAAGACAAGTTTCTCTTAAGCCTATCACATCTCCTTCCGGTCTCAGCGAGTGTGTTTCTCTAGCAACCACGCCTATTCTCATGGTTGATTGTTATTGAAATCCTTGAAGAACGAAACTTTATGTGTCTCAAGGTTTGCTAGACTATTCTCATGTTTCGCAACCCTTGTCTAATTTCACTTGCTCCAATATCAAAACTTCTTCTTTCAATCCTTCGCTTTGATATTTGTGATGATGAATTAACAAATACTAACTTCTCCGCGTTCGCTTTATGAGTTTGGTATTTGTTAATTCATTATAAGATCGATGAAATTAAATTAGAAAGTTAGGTTATATAAAATTAGGGTTTATGGTTTGGTTTGATTAAGATTATGTCATTGACACTTACCCAACAATCCCAAGATAAGAAGAGTCTACTCACTCACGTTCAATGTAGACATAGAGAAGAAGACGATGACTTTTGTATTGAGGACATAACTCTCATAATTGTAAGTCTGATTTGACAAAACTTTTATAAGTGCAAGTCGTGTTTTTTACTGAGATTTGACATAACTATCATAATTGTAAGTACACTGTATTCTATTTGGTTGTTGCTAAGTTTTAGGATTGATTTTAGGATCATCAGATTTTAACTTAGTATTGGTTATTTGTTCTTCAAAAATTGTACATAAGTTATTTGTTATTTGTGTTTTTTTTAGGGATTGTTATTTGTTAATAATTGCCGTACGCTTCTCTACTTTATATGAAATGGCTAAATAGGAGTATTACATAGCTTTGTGTACACCCTCTTTCATGTCATTCTCTACTAGTTAATTACGTACATAGCAAGCTTTGTTTAAAAATTGTGTGCTTCTCTACTTTATATGAAATGGCTAAATAGGCTTATACTTACAGCTGGATATAGCTTGAGAGGTTAAATCTGAATTAACATGTGTTAATGATCAAATGTAAATGGTAGGTTTTATTACCAAAATCATTAGATATCATGTGCATGCTAAAAAAACACATAAAATTAATAACTTGCATGTTAAATTTGTCACACTTTGAAATTTTAGCAAAAGGGGAGAATTCTCCTATGTTTCCTTCAAATTAAGGGTGTATGACATAGTACTAGTGTGTAATGCGCATAAAAAATTAATGGTGTTTTTTGTTGTTGTCACTTGCTTACTAAAGTAGAGCTATTTCTAGCTAACCATTTTCAATATGAATATTTACCCCTCATATTATGAGTTCCTTACGTGCTAAGGTTACACTTCATCGTAAACAATACTTGATTATCTTTCAATAATAGTTACTTTAGTCAAGTAACTTATAAGCTATATCACAATTATAAGTTACTACTTACTGAAGTAATTGTGATTGCAAAAAAATTATTTCTATAATATTTGTTGTGTTTTATGGTTCAGGAAAATTAACCACTAAAAAAGCAAGGGAATGTAAGATAATTGAAATGCTTTCTTTTTCATTGATCTGAATAAAAATATATACATCAATGTGTAACATTTGGTCAACTATCTAATTATGATAATTATGATACAACATAATTATAGGAAACTAATTATGACTAATTACAACAAAATATTCTATTCTATCACACCCCCACAGTCGAAGCGGGAGGTTCACGGACGCTTAGACTAGTCCGAAAATCATCAAAGAGAATGCGAGAAAGGCCTTTGGTGAAGATGTCTATCTGATGTCTTGAGGGAACATGAAGGACGCGAGCCTGACCACGAGCTACCTTTTCCCGAACAAAATGAATGTTCATCTCAATATGCTTAGTACGCTGATGCTGCACAAGATTACCAAATAGATAGATGACACTAACATTGTCACAATACACCAAAGTGGCCCGAGGAATAGGAAAATGGAGTTCCAAGAGAAGATTGCGAATACAACATGATTCGGAGACAACATTGGCAACATCCATATATTCGGCTTTAGCACTTGAATGGGAGAGAGTTGGCTGCCTTTTGGAAGACCATGAAATAAGGTTGTCACCTAGAAAAACACAGTAACCAGATGTAGAACGTCTAGCATGGCATTGTATGATCTTATTCCTTGCAACTCATGATTTGCTTACTCTTTATTAAAAAAAAAATCGCTTACTCTAGTTTGGGATGCTTATTTGCTCTTTGCAATTTCGCTATTAACTGTTAACAAGTTTTAGACGTGGTTAGTAGATGAATTAGACGAATATGAATAGAAAATAGGAATAGGAATACCTTCACATTAAATATGAATAGAAAACTAGCAACAAACCCGTGCTAAGCACGGGCTCGTGTTCCGCATGGGCTAATTCGAAGTGGGGGGTTATGCATCAAATCACATTGCAATACTATATGAATTGAGGGAAAAAAACTAATAATAAAGTCGACTTTAATGATAAAAGGGCAAATTACATTGACTTCCCTTGAGATTTTCTTAAATAACACAAGTAGCCCTTATAATTTTCCAAACACATTAATCACCCCTCATTTTATCCGTTTCAATAACTTTGTAAGTATATAATTTAATTTCAGTCATTTTGGTTTATTTGTATATGTATCTGTTTTCTATTTTCACAATTAAGTTAAATGGGGTTTTTTCTCACAATGGAGAAAAAATAACATTTGTTTTTACCACCAAATAGAATCAAACATCGGCAATTACAGTAGAAATCAAAAGAGAATATGAAAATGAGAAGAATTTTGATGGATGGACATTGTGGTTGATCAATGAAAATAAAATAATCTTCGATATAGGCATTTTATTACATTAGAGTTTAAAAATTAAACCACCTTGACTAAGGAACAATAAGTTGAAAAAAATAACCTAAGTTAAAAATGGAAAGAAAAAATGGTCAAAAATTATGTGAGTTCATACTTGTATAAAGAAATTAATTGCTAAAAAAATGAAATTAACAAAGTTTAAAACGTGTTATAATATAAGGTAAGTGCATGTCAATTTGATAAAAAAAATAAGGAAAATTTGTGTTTAGTTAAAAGATAGAGCGGATGTTTGTGTTATTTAAGAATATCTTATGGGAGGTTAATGTAATTTACCCTCTTTTTTTTTTAAAGAGTAACTTGCCCATGATAAAATCATTGAAATAGATGTTATTAAATGTTATGAAGTGGTAACCTAAAAATATGTAAAAATATTAAAAATAATAAAGATTTCATTATTGATAAAGATGTCGTTATGTGTCCCGTGTATAAATTGTATAACTATATTATTTAGTGACTTATTTATCATTTTTTTTCAATGTTTTTTATAGTCATTGATATAATAATTAACAACAATAAAAAATATTATTTTATAATATGACATGGTGGTCTGACTTCTTTGATTCACTGTTGTTTCTAAATATGTTGAGATCTGCAGGTTTCAAGATGTCTTGTTTGCCTGCACTTTGGTTCTTCAAGCTTGAAAGAGCTTTTATGCTTGCTGATTTATTTATTGAGTTGTTGTACTTGGATTTTGACACTTTTAGAAAAATTGTTTTTGTTGAGATTAAGTTTGTTTGTTCTTTAAAAAAAGGTCAAGTTAGTCTGTTTTGTCGAGTGAGTGTTTTAATTTGCTTTTAAGAGAGAAAAAATAAGAGATGTTGAAGCAAAAGGCACAAAAGCATATAATTTTGGGACAAAACTTAGGTATAATTCCTGTTCACGTATGTAAACACAAATTTATGTACAACAGGTGAGCTGCTCCGTGAAACGTCCGAGGTGGAGTCTCAAGAGCACTCTTAAGAAGTAAACGAATATTACACTGTTTTCACCCTTAGAATCTCCCCTTCTCAACCATCTATATGTCACCTTTTATAGTCATCAAAATGTTGGTCTAATGGGCCTTTCTCTTATCATTCAAAGCCCATTAAATTTTGATCCAGAGCCTCCCATTGGTTGTCTGCTTTCTATACGGTCGCGCGTGGACTAGGGTACAACTCATTCGTACCAGGCGCGTGGAGTCGTGATGCATTGATCGTCCGTACAAGACACATGGTATTAAGCGAAGACGCGCTGAGCTGGCTGGCTTGACTTGAACAGCTAAACCAGTGTTAACTGAAGACGTGTTGAGCTGAGCTGAGCATGCTGGGGGGTAGAGCTGAGTTGAGCATGCTAGACGGGTAGAGCTGAGCTGAGCATGCTAGAGGGGTAGAGCTGAATTGAGCATGCTGGACGGGTAGAGCTGAGTTGAGCATGCTGGAGGGGTAGAGCTGAGTTGTACATGCTGGAGGGGTAAAGCTGAATTGAGCATGCTGGAGGGGTAGAGTTGAATTGAGCATGTTGGACGGGTAGAGCTGAGATGAGCATGATGGAGGGGTAGAGCTGAGTTGTACATGCTGGAGGGGTAGAGCTGAATTGAGCATGCTGAAGGGGTAGAGCTGAATTGAGCATGTTGGAGGGGTAGAGCTGAATTGAGCATGCTGGACGGGTAGAGATGAGTTGAGCATGCTAGAGAGGTAGAGCTGAGCTATACATGCTGGATGGGTAGAGCTGAATTGAGCATGTGGAGGGGTAGAGCTCAATTGAGCAAAGTGGACGGGTAGAGCTGAGTTGAGCATGCTGGACGGGTAGAGCTGAGTTGAGCATGCTGGAGGGGTAGAGCTGAGTTGTACATGCTGGAAGGGTAGAGCTGAGTTGAGCATGCTGGATGGGTAGAGCTGAGTTGAGCATGCTAGACAGGTAGAGTTGAACTGAACATGCTGGAGGGGTAGAGCTGAGCTATACATGTTGAAGGGTATAGTTCATGTGACCTGAACAATCAAGTTCAGCTAGGCATGATAAGGTCGAGCTCATGTGACATGGATGATCAAGCCGAGCTAAGCACGTTGAAGGTTGAGCTCATGTGACCTAGACGATCCGGTTG
The DNA here is from genome assembly GCA_958299785.1 of Medicago lupulina. Taxonomy (NCBI): domain Eukaryota; kingdom Viridiplantae; phylum Streptophyta; class Magnoliopsida; order Fabales; family Fabaceae; genus Medicago; species Medicago lupulina. The sequence continues at coordinate 42,172,974 of OY283142.1, forward strand.
AGTTGGACATGTTGAATAGTCAATGTAAAGTAGAGTGTTACCGCGATTTTCGGGTGTCAAGTCATTGATTAGGCTTGAACCTTTCAATCATTGATATCTCTATTTTTTTTTTGGGAAGGGGAAAATTGAGAAAACCCTTAGAAATTCTAAGTTCAGGGGCAAATTTCGCTACGGGAAGGTGTTAGGCACCCATAACGACTATAGTACTCTATAGGAACCGTTTTTCTAGATTTACGTCTACGCTTTATTTTTAATGCTATTTATTGAAAAAAGATTGTCTATTTTAAGAATGGGGGAAGAAGTGTTTGGATTTTATTTTTATTGGACTTGGAGAGGTTTTGACCTCTTGCCAACATACCCTTTTAAGGGATCAAACTCCATGTAGTTCTCTCTCAAAAATGTTCTTTTTGTGAGTTTAGGTTGATTTTAATTTTGAAAATGATTTGGAAGAAAAGAAAGAGGCCGTAAAGGCTTGAGCAAGAAAATGGTGAGGTTGGTTCAATTATTAAAGAAAATAGTAGTCTAGTTATGAATTAGTTTGTATTTGAATTTTGATTAAGAAAATAAAAGAAAAAACACAATGGAGTTTTGACTCCAAAGTTTATTGGGAAAAATTGTTCTTCAAGTGATGAAATTGATAACTTTTTTGGAAAATGGATTTTTCTAAGTTTCGCGTGTCCTAAACATACATCTAACGGTAAATCATACAACGTGTGTGCGTGTCGGTGCTTATGTCGGTGTACATCATTATAGAGTTCATTGTCCACTACATTGGCCCTAGTTTACATTCTATGGTCTTGCAAGAAATTAAAATGAAGAAATAACTACCTAAAAATCATATGGAAATTGGCATAGAAATTGAATAAAACCTAGGCTAAAGGATAGAGATGAAATGGTGGAATGCTCAATATGTATGAAACATGAAATGAAATGGTTAGTAGGACAAAATATGAAATGATAGCAAAAGATAGGCGAGAAATAGTAGGCAAAAATGGCAAGAAATAATAGTGAAAAGAATGTTAAACAAATTGACCAAAAAATAATAGCAAGATGTAATAATGGAAAGAAAGTGCACAAGAACTAATCACCAAATTTAAGCAAGCACATGACCTATGATTCTCTCATCAAAGCAATTTTCAAGGGGTTTATTTCAAGCACAATGTGAGAATTACAAGACATGTTCACACTCACATTCATAAGCATATTTCACACTTTATTTTCAAACAAAGAATTCACATTACTTGCAAAACAAGAAATTAACAATCAAACTTGCAAAACTGTAAGAATTAACATGAACTCAAAAGTAAACATATCACAAAGTCAAGTATCAAGTAGCAATATCATGTGGCGAAAATTAGGTCAAAAAATCATGCGAGAAACTTTCACAAAAATACTCAAAATACACAAATCAAAAGAAAAAACTAACATATATTTTTTTTATCAATTTCAAACATGTAAAAAATATCACAAAACAGCCAAAAATGCATCAAGAAACAAGTAGGAATTTTTTAGGAATTTTTTCAAGAAAAATAAAGCGCACAGGGGTTCAGATAGCAAAAACAGAGGTGTGTATAGCAAAAATACGAAGAAAAATGCAAGAAACCAAAGCCCACGGGTAAAAAGCCCAAAACCCACGCAAGCTGATGGATCCGGATCTTCAGGATGCCTCAGAGGCGTTGGATTGATCCGGATCCTCTAAGACCTAGATCTAAAGGCCAAGAATACAGGAAGACTGGATCGGGTCTGAACCGACCCGGTTCAGCGCCTATATAAAAGGAATTGGCCCGGTTCTCCTCATTTTTTCCCCACCGTTTCTCTCTCTTCTTCATCGTTCTCTCTTCTTCTCTCATCTTCTCTCGTCTTTTCGATGAAACCCTAACCCTAATTCGTTCTAAACTACCCAGAATTCACTCAAACATGGTTTGATCAATTCGTCTCATCATCCTAAACACAAATCCGCCATTGAAACTTACATGCAAGCTATGAATCGATGTAGATCTTGAAATGTTCTTCACGGTCTCAAACTGTTTTTGTTCGTTTTTGTTTAAATCTTTTTGAACGAAGCTTCCTATGACTTCATTGATCTACAACGGTTGGTATTCGTTATAGATCGTGAAGTTTTACGGTTTTCAAAGCTTTTTTTTAGGGTTTCACAGTTTTTGAACGAAATTCTTTGAACCTCTGTGGATCTACATCAATTTGAATTCGTTGATGTTCTTGAGCAAGAAAAAGGTAGGTTTATGTGTTTACCTATGCTTTAATCGGAGATTCGAACCAGAATCTTCAAGAACTTTGGATTTTGATTCTGTTTTGTTGATTTTTGGCTTGAATCCGAAAATAAATCGGTAATCTCTTCTTCTTCTTCTTCACCGGTTCAAATCCTTTGAATTCTCTTTCCCTTTTCTTCTCAATCTTTCCTCTGTGATCGCGTTTGAATTCGCCGCTTCCAGTGGTGAATTCGCGCTTGAATTGCAGGGAAATTGTTCAATGATGAAGGTTCAGTGTTGAATCTCTGAGAACCACCATGAATTCCATGGAATTTCGCTTGAATTTGATTCTGGAAAAGTTAGGGTTTGTAGAAATTGTTCTTCGTGTTCTTGTGATTTTCTGAGTTTTTTGTGGATTTTGATCGTAACTGAATGGAGAGAGAAAATCTGAATCTGTTTGTGATGTGGCATGAATTTTGTGGCTCCTTTCTTTGACTCTACAGTGGCTGGCCTTTTATAGGCTGCCAAGTGTGCATTTGGACCAATAGAGATGCGCCATCTGGCCTGGACTGCCCGCGTGGTATTTGGACTAAATTTGACCTTTGGACCTTTCTGCAAAATAAAAACTATAAAGGACTAACTTGCAAATAAGAAAAAAAGGTAAAATTGGACTAACTTGCAAATAAGAGAAAAAATAAAATTGGACTGATTTGCAAATAAAAGATAAAATTGGTAAAATTTACAATAAAAAATAAAATTGGTAAAATTGGTAATTTGGAAAACAACGTAAAGTGACACAGTTAAAAAACGACAAAATGGACTAAAACGAACAAACTACCAAAATGAGGTATTTTAAAATACCTCTCTGTCAAAATTTTGATGTGAAAAGACTAAAATGCCCCTAAGGACTAAAACGACTCAGACTGACTCAGATGCAATGTTGAAATGATTTTTACACAGAATTTGACAAATGATTTGTACAGACAAGTTGAAAAGACTCAGAGACAAATGTAGGGACTAAAATGGGTTCCATTGCAGGAAATGATCAAAATACCCTTTTCTGTATGATTTTTACTCAAATATTTGGTATTAAAATGCAAGAAAATGTGCAATGGTTTAGAAAATTTCAAATGACTTGTAATGCAAGAAAAGCACTTTAGATGGCCTTATATGCAAGAAGATTAGAGACAGAAATAGTAAAATATGCAGTTGAAGCACAGTAGAAAATTGCAGAGTAAAACACAGTGAATTGAAAAGTGTTAGAGAAAAGAAATTTGAAGGAGTAATTTTTAAGTCCAAAATGAGGGTATGACAACTGCCCCTATTTAAGTTTCTTTGTCTGGAGGGTCAAGAGACAGAGTCTTTGGCTTGACGGGACGAAGATACTTAAATATTGACATTGCACTGATTTTGGGCGTAAAAATACATTTGTGAATGTCATGTATGCCATGCAACATTTGGGTTATGAATGCAAGACAAACTAAGAGTTGGGTTTAACAAAGTATGTCGTATCCATTGCGGGATTGGTAGACATTAACAAGATAGCAAATAACAGGGTATGTCGTATCCACTGCGGGATTGGTAGACATTAACAAGATGGCAAATAACAGGTAGATAGGCACAGGCTGTTCTTGGCTTTGAACTAGCCGCTTGGCTGATAACAGAAGCAAATTGACAAGCACAAGCTATTCTAGGATGCGAACTAGCCACTTGGCTGATAACAGAAGCAAATTGACAGGCACAAGCTGTTCTTGGATGCGAACCAGCCATTTGGCCGTTAACCGAAATGAATTGACAGGCACAAGCTGTTCGTGGATTCGAACTAGCCACTTGGCCGAACATATAACAAACTGCAATGGGAATATAGATTGAAATTGACTTGACATAACTATAGGAGTTTGAAATTGACATGACTGTAGAAGTTTGAAATTGACATTGGCTTACGAGATTTTGACAGAGATTAACATAGGAATTGAAAATGCAATGTGCATGAGTAGTATAACAACTTTATCAGATGCATGAGCATATAGGATGCATGATTATGCATGTATGAATGCTTGAAGCACATGATGGTTGGCAATTTGCAGACACAATTTCACAAGATAGACAAAATATTGGAATATTGGGCACGTAATGGCTCGTGCTTTAACATATGCTTTTGGGAATCCCCTTTGGAGGTGCCGTCGCTGAAAGACGCATCGAGACCATGGCTGAGGGCAAGGAGCTGTATCCTATTCATCGACTCGTAGAGAGGAGAACCTTTCCGATGGCACTGTCATTGCTGGGTGCTTTAATGCTGAGCACGCTTTGGATATCGCATATGTGGTCAATGCTTTTTGCATGTTTGCTTTTTTTTTTTTTTTTTATCATCATCCCATTTTTGCCTGGATCGCCCTTTCGGGTTTTCGATCCACCGGGGAATAAATTCTTTTCATTGCCCCTGTTTTTGCCTGAATTGCCTATGTAGGTTGTCAATCCAGCGGGTTGCTCATTTTTGCCTCAGCCGCCCTTTCGGGTTTTCAGCTTAGCGAGCTTATTCATTTTCTCATATGCTTTTCATTCTGTTTTTTCATTCTTGCCATTGACCACAGACCATACTGGGGAGAGAGCCTGCTGATAACTCGTATTGAAATGGACACCGACACACATTCGTTCATGCATGTTTCGTTGAATGCACCTAGTTGCTCAAGTTTGTTTTCAAAATACACACAAAGAATTTTAATTTCCAAAATGTTTGTTTCAGACATTGTCATTATCAAAATAGAAAGAAAATGTTTTTGTATAAAGCTTTGAAAGTAGGATGAAGAAAAAGAGTTTCAAACAAAAGCATAGGCTCAAATCGATGTATAAGGGTGGTAGTCAGCCAAAGGCATGACTCCACGGATTTACAAAGCTTGGAAAATGGTAATTTTATTGGTTGGTGGTACATTGAACACAGTAACCACTACGGTCCTTAGAAATTTTGAATCCACAAGTACAAAAGCCTCTGGTGAGAACAGCCATTTATCAGTTGCAGGTGCCCCAAGGGGATGGTAGTTTGCCAGATATAGTCAATCGTCTTTCATTTCAATCTCATTTTTGCATGAACCGCCCTTCTGGGTTTTCGGCTCATCGAGACGCTCATTTTTTCCTGAGTTACGTGTAATCTCAACGAGCTTTTTCACAATCATTTTTTTGTCCCTTATTTTGCCTGGATCGCCCTCTCGGGTTTTCGATCCACCGGGAAGCGCATTTTTGCCTAGGCCGCCCTTTCGGGTTTTCGACCTACCACGCTGTTCTTTTCATCTAGACAAAGTATTTCTTGACTATATCGGCATTCACAGGGTTTGGAAGTTCTGCAATATCCTTGTTTGTAAGAATCAAAGCACCGCCGGAGAAGGCCTTCTTGACAACATAAGGTCCTTCATAGTTAGGCGTCCACTTGCCCCTTGGGTCGGGTTGTTGGCTTACTCTTCTTTTCAATACAAGTTCTCCTTCCTTAAATTATCGAGGACGGACTTTCTTGTCAAAAGCGGTTTTCATTCTTGTTTGATACAGCCGTCCAAGAGCCAAAGCATCCAGACGCTTTTCTTCAACCAAGTTTAACTGATCATACCGGCTCTGGCACCATTCAGCCTCAGACAATTTTGCTTCCATGATCACGCGGAGAGATGGGATTTCTACTTCCAAAGGGAGGACTGCTTCCATGCCATATACGAGGGAAAAAGGCGTTGCCCCGGTCGAACTGCGTAATGTAGTGCGATAGCCGTGTAAAGCAAAGGGCAACATCTCATGCCAGTCTTTGTATGTAGTCACCATCTTCTATACGATCTTCTTGATATTCTTATTGGCGGCCTCAACTGCACCGTTCATCTGGGGCCTATAAGGAGAAGAGTTATGGTGTTCAATCTTGAATTTCTCACACAGGGCTTGCACCATGCCGTTGTTCAAGTTGGTACCATTGTCAGTAATAATCTTGCTGGGAACACCATATCGACAGATGATATTGTTCTTGATGAACTTAACCACCACTTGCTTGGTTACATTGGCATAAGATGCAGCTTCGACCCATTTGGTAAAGTAATCGATCGCCACCAAAATGAAACGATGACCGTTCGAAGCCTTTGGTTCAATTCTTCCAATCATGTCGATGCCCCACATAGAGAAAGGCCACGGGGAGGAAATCACATTGAGGGCATGTGGAGGCACATGGATTTTATCAGCATAGATTTGACATTTGTGACATTTCCTGGCATATTGGTAGCAATCGTGCTCCATGGTCATCCAATAGTAGCCAGCCCATAACAATTTTCTAGACATGGTATGCCCCAAAGCATGGGTTCCAAAAGTGCCATCGTGCACATCGTGCATCAGTTGCTCCACTTCGCGTTCATCAACACATCTCAACAATATCATATCGTAATTACTCTTGTACAAAACATCTTTGTTGGAAGCATTTCGCGGGTATTCACGGTTTTGCAAAAACTACTTGATATCATGATACCAGGGTCTGTTGTCAACTACATCCGCATCTGCTTGAACAATCACCTCTCCGATAGCAAACACATGAGAAGGCCGGTCTAGGCGTTGCACTTTGATTATTGGTACATGGTTCCAACGGTTTACTTGAAACATGGAGGATAAAGTAGCAAGAGCATCAGCCATTTGATTTTCTTCACGGGGAATATGGTGTGTCATACCCTCATTTTGGACCTAAAAATACTTGTTTAAATTTCCTTTCTACTCCTGATATTTTTTCAATTTACTGTGTATTACTCTGCAATTCACCACTGTGCTTCAGCTGCATACGTTACTGCTTCAGTCTTTCAATTTTTGCATAAAATCATACAAAAGGATATTTTGGTCATTTCCCGCAAAGGAACCCATTTTAGTCCCTATAATTTGTCCCTGAGTCTTTTCAATTTGTTTGCATAAATCATTGATCAAATTTTGTACAAAATCGTCTTACTTTTGCATCTGAGTCAGTCTGAGTCAGTTTGAGTCGTTTTTGGCCCCAGGGGCATTTTAGTCTTTTCACATTGTTCAAATTTTGGGCAAAGAGGTATTTTAAAATACCTCATTTAGGTAGTTTGTTCGTTTTAGTCCATTTTGTCGTTTTTAAATGTTTCACTTTACGTTGTTTTCAAATTTACATTTTTTTACCAATTTTATTTTACTTTTTGCAAATAAGTCCAAACTTTGTTTTAAATTGCAAAAGTGTCCAAATTTTATTTTCAAAACAGTCCAAATACCTTTTTAATTTTCAAGTCAGCCTTTTTTCTTTTTTTGCAGTTCCATCCTTAAGTTTGTTAAAATTGCATTTCAGTCCTTAAATTTTTTAATTTTGCATTTTAGTCCCTGAGTCAAACAGTTCATAGGTGCCACGTAAGTGTTCAATTCCATGTGTCACATCCCTATTGGATCAGGTACACACATGGCAGGCTATAAATAATACACAGTGTCAGAATCAGAGCCAGATCCACAAACTCAATGCCACCTTACAAACACGTCAGAAAACTCTCTCTCTGATTCAGTTGGATCAAAAACAGTATCAAACTCAGAAAATCCAAGAACAATTTCGCAACCCTAACTACTTCCAGAAAACAAATTCAAGCTCAAACAATGGAATTCATGTGAGCTCTCAGGAATTCAAGCTTGAATCCTCATCATTGAGCTTTGTTCCTTGCAATTCAAGCGCTGAATTCATCACCAGAAGCGACGAACTCAGTGCGATCACAAGGAGAAGATTGAGAAGAAGAAGGAAAGTGAAAGAATTCAAGGATTCTGAATCGGACAAGAAGAGGAAGAAGAAATTACCATCTTGCTATTGAATCCGAACCAAGAATCAACAGAACAGGATCGAAAGTTCCAAGTTCTTGAAGGTTCTAGCTCGAATCTCCAAGTGAAACTCAGGTAAACACAAGAACCTCATCTTTACACGTTCAAACACAACAATGAATCTCAAAACAATGTAAATCGTCACGGATTCAAAGGCTTTGGTTCGAAATCACAGAAACCCTAAAATTTCCAGAAAAATTTCAAGATTCTGAAGCTTACAACGCGTAACAAGCTTTGTAAACCGCTGAATCAACGCACAAAAACGTTTAAAAGCAGAATCGAACCAAAAAAAAAAAACGAAACCAAAACCTTTCGAATCCGTGAAACAGAATTCATGATTTGCATCATTCTAGTCGAAACTTGCAAATTCAATTGATAGATTCGTGTTTAGAACAAAGAAACACAGGTTATAAGCCATGGCATGCTTTAATTTTATTGAATACTTTTGTAATTTTTTTCTATGGGATTCTTGGTATATTCTTGACTGTTTGATGATGATTTTTCATGTTAAGATTGATAAAAATGATAGGGGTAGATTTCCTTTTTATTTATTTATATGTTTTGGTGCTTTTTGTGAATTTCTTTGTGTAATTTTTAGTTCAAATTCGTATCGCATGATTTTAGTGCTTGGCCTTTGATTTTACGGTGATTACCTCTGTTTCTTGATAGATTCATTTAATCTTGACAAGTTTAATTTTCTTTTGTTTTGGTGCATTATTCTCAATCTTGTTAAACTTGAATTTTGCGATATTTCTCATGTTCTTGTTGAAATTGATTCTTGATTACAATTTTGTGACGTTTTTTCAACTTTGCTTAGTTTGATTCTTGATACCAATTGTGTGATATTTTGCAACCTTGTTTAGTTTGATCTTTGATGCCAATTTTGTGATATTTTGCAATTTTGTTTAGTGTGATTTTATGCCAATTTTTGTGATAGTTTACCATTTTGTTTAGGATTAGTGTTTCATTATTATTTCACTTTGTTTTACTAACCACTTTACTCTATGTTTCATGCATGCTAAGCATCTCATCTCATTCCCATTTCTTCCTTTAACTCCTTCATGGAACATTCAACTAATTCTCATGCAATGTTTAGGTAGTTTACTTTTCTTTAATTTCATGCAAGATCATAGAATGTAAAATAGGACCCGATGTAAAGGACTATGGACTATAATGATGTACACCGACACATGCACCGACACACGCACACACGTTGTATGTCTATCGTTTAGGTGTATGTTTAGGATGCGCGATACTTAGAGAAAATTAATCTTTTTTTTTAAAAAAAAAAAAAACAAATAACTTCCATCACTTCAAATACTTTCCAAATAAACCTTGGAGTCAAAACTCCAAAGGATTTTCCCTTTATTTTCTTAATCAAATCAAAATGCAATTAATTTCCCACTTTAACCGTTTTCATTAACAATTGAACCAACCGAATGCTTTTTTCTTCTTTTCAATTCTAATGCCTATACGGCCTCTTTCCCTTCTTCAAAATCTTTTTCAAACTTAAAAAACAAATTAAACCCACAAAAACATTTTGAAAGAGAACTACATGGAATTTTGATCCCTTAAAAGGGTATGTAGGCAAGAGACTCAAAATCTCTCCAAGTCCAATAAAAACCAAAACTCAAAATCTTCTTTCTCTCATTTTTAAAATCAACCCCTCTTTTTCACAAATAGCAATAAAAGCAAAGCATATACGTAAAGCATAGTAAAACGGTTCCTATAGGATACTATAGTCATTGCGGGTGCCTAACACCTTCCCGTAGTGAAATCAGCCCCGAACTTAGAATTTCTAAGGTTTTCTCTCGATTTTACCTTTCCCAAAAAAAAAATAGAGATATCAATGATTGAAAGGTTAAAATCTAATTAATGATTTGACACCCGAAAATCACGATAACAGAAATGGCGACTTCACTGGGGACTCTTTTTTAGGGCTACGCCTAGTTTTTCATGCTTTATGTTTTATGATTTGCTTTATTGTTACATGTAAAAAAATTTCTTATGTACGTGTGGGGTGAGAATATCAAAAGCCCTATACCCGGGCTGAGTGAACCTAAGATTAGGAAGAGATATAATCGACAATCCATTCTGGGGGTTGCCTCGTGCATTGGATTACGCGATCAATCTCACATAGCTGAGGCATTTTGGAGGTGATGTTGTCGGCGTGTGTTGTCATGCTTAGGCACTTTACTTCCAATTGACCAATGAAGGCTATGGACCGTAGTTACCAAACCCATCCTTGGCCTTTCTTAGGACGTAGTGCGGTGGCTAAACCGAGCGTTGTCTCGAAATTTAGTCGTCACGCGATACTACACCCAAACTAGACCTTCTTACGGATAATCAAGGACAAGCGTTGCTTTGTACTACCATGATATACGTAAGAGAGGTTGTGGTTTGGGAACTTTATAGAACCTTGGTTACTACTATCAAAGCCTTAGTTTCACCGGACACCGTGTCCACTTGTTACTTTAGCCCACCGTGCTTTCTTTGCTAAATAAAACCATGCATACATGCATTCATGCATAAACCTTTTTACATGCATTTACCAAAGGGTATAGACAAACTAAAATTCTTTGCAAATATAACCAGGCATGAAGAGGACTAAGTCTTACAAGTTCAAAGAAGTTGATTTGGCTAGCCTAAGGGAGTTAGCACTCAAGGTTAAGAATCCGACTGGGTTTCGTCTCCGATACGGTGGTTTGCTTGGTATTCTCCGGACTAATGTAGAAGAGAAGCTGGTGTACACTCTGGTGCAATTCTATGACCCGGTTTTCCGTTGCTTCACTTTCCCGGATTTTCAGTTGGTTCCTACACTCGAGGCTTATTCTTGCTTATTGGGTTTACCTATAGCCGAGGGGGTACCCTTCACAGGCCAAGGATCTTCTCTTACTCCTCTGGTGATTGCTAAGGATCTTTATCTCAAGACTTCCGATGTATCTAAGAATCTCATCACCAAGTCTCATATCCAGGGTTTCACTTCAAAGTACTTACTTGAGCGGGCTAATCTTGAATCTACTTGTCAGGACACTCTTGAGGCCATTCTGGCACTACTCATCTACGGGCTCGTTCTCTTTCCGAATCTCGACAACTTCGTGGACATGAATGCCATTGAGATTTTCCATTCCAGGAATCCGGTTCCTACTTTGTTAGCTGACTCATACCATGCCATCCATGATCGGACTCTCAAGGGTCATGGATTTATTCTTTGCTGCATACCTCTTCTATATAGGTGGTTTATTTCTCACCTCCCGAGTTCTTTCCATGCCAACACGGAGAATTGGTCTTATTCGCAGCGGATTATGGCTCTTACTCCCGATGAGGTGGTTTGGATCACTCCAGCAGCTCGAGTCAAGGAGATTATTACTGGTTGCGGGGATTTCCTCAATGTACCTCTTCTCGGTACCCGGGGAGGAATCAACTACAATCCCGAGTTAGCCATGAGATAGTTTGGTTTTCCTATGAGAGTGAAGCCCATCAACCTTGCTACATCACAAGAGTTCTTCTACTATTCCAATGCTCCCACCGGGCAAAGGAAAGCTTTTACAAATGCTTGGTCTAAGATTCGTAGGAAAGATGTGAAGCATTTGGGTGTGAGATCCGGTATTGCTCATGAAGCCTATACGCAGTGGGTGATAGACCGAGCCGAAGAGATTGGCATGCCTTACCCTGCTATGAGGCATGTATCTGCATCTACTCCGTCTAGACCATTACCGTTGCTTCCCACAACCCAGGAGATGTATCAGGAGCATCTAGCTATGGAGAGTGAGGAGAAGCGAGCATGGAAAGCCCGTTACAGTGAGGCTGAGAACTTGATCATAACTTTGGATGGCAGAGACGAGCAGAAGGATCATGAGAACCGGATGCTGAAGAAGGAACTAGCCAGAGTTAGGAAGGAGCTCGAGGAGAAGGATGATCTATTGAGGAGAGACTCCAGGAGAGTCAGAGGTCGTCAAGATTTCTTTGCCAGTTATTGTGGATCAGCTTCAGACTCGGATTCTAAATACTACCCAGTCACCCCTTAGTTCTGGATGATAGGATGGACTCTTGATTATGTTGTTTGTTCAGCTTATGTTTCAGAAGCCTACTCCCTTGGCTCAATGTATCAAAACAACTTGCTTTGAATAATTTGTTAGTCCAATAATGTTTGCAAAGAATTCTAATTTGTCTAAAAAACCCTTTGGTAATAAAAAGAGTCATTTTTGCATCTGCATTTGCATATCATGCATCATATGCGTCATTCATCAGTCACAAAAAACTTCCAAGTGCTCATTGCCTCCTGGTTCTTCTGCCGCAGTGTGAAAGGTGGCTCGTGCTCGAAGGACCGATCAACCTACCAGAGTACATCAGACTAGACAATACAGAAGGAGGAATCAAATAGCTATGGAAGAAGAGAATGCGCAGCTCCGTACTGAACTAGCTTTTGTGAGAGAAGAGTTAGCTAAAGCTCTCGACGCCATGACTGCCTTGATAGCCGCTCAAGAGCAACCAACCTCGTCTGCTCCAGAGACCACTGAGGCAATTCCAACATCATCGCTTGATAACCGCTTCGCCATGCCAAGGGGATACCCATACGGACTCCCACTTTTCTTTGCTCCTGATCCCACAGCAGGTGCTTCTAGTGCTGCCAACGGTAACCAAATCCCCGTCTCAGGGCAGGCTTCTCTCCACACTACTCTGCCTCAGTCAACGGTCTTCACCGATCCGATTGTGCACTCTACGCCTCAGGGCGCCAATGCTAATGATTACCATGGAAAGACTCCTGTATTGGGAACTATGGAAGAAAGAATGGAGGAACTTGCCAAAGAACTCCGTCGCGAGATCAAGGCCAACCGCGGTAGCAGTGACCTCGTCAGAACCCACGATCTTTGTTTAGTGTCGAGGGTGGATGTCCCCAAGAAGTTCAAGGTCCCGGAGTTTGACCGCTACAATGGGCTGACCTGCCCCCAGAACCATATCATCAAGTACGTCCGGAAGATGGCTAACCATGCAGACAATGATTCACTTATGATCCATTGCTTCCAGGACAGCCTAATGGAAGATGCCGCAGAGTGGTATACCGGTTTGAGCAAGGATGATATTCGTACTTTTGATGATCTGGCTACTGCTTTTAAGAGCCACTATGGATTCAACACCAGGCTCAAGCCGAATAGAGAGTTCCTCCGGTCTCTTTCTCAGAAAAAGGATGAAAGCTTTCGCGAATACGCACAAAGGTGGAGAGGGGCAGCTGCCCGTATCACTCCCGCTTTAGACGAGGAAGAAATGACTCAAACATTCTTGAAAACCCTGAAGAAAGATTACGTTGAAAGAATGATTATTGCTGCCCCAAGCAACTTCTCTGAGATGGTCACCATGGGAACCCGCTTGGAGGAAGCTGTCCGAGAGGGGATTATCGTGTTTGAGAAGGGTGAGTCCTCGAATGCACCGAAGAAATACGGCAATGGCCACCATAAGAAAAAAGAATCAGAAGTTGGAATGGTGTCTGCCGGAACCAATCAATCTGCCACTGCCGCTCCTGTCAATGCTACACAACTGCCACAACCGTACCAGTACCTACAGTATGCCCAACATCCGTTCTATCCGCCGTTCTACCATCAGTACCCTCCACTACCGGGCCAGCCTCAGGTCCTTGTTAATGCCATCGCCCAACAAATGCAACAACAACCACTAGCTCAACAACAACCGCAACAACAACAACAAAGCCCTCAATCTAGACCATCTTTCCCGCCGATACCAATGGCGTACGCCGAACTACTCCCGACTCTGTTACATAAGGGGTATTGCACCACTAGACCTGGCAAGCATCCGCCAAACCCATTGCCTCCCAGGTTCCGTTCCGATCTCATATGTGATTTCCACCAAGGCGCCCTAGGTCATGATGTAGAAGGTTGCTACGCTCTGAAATACATTGTGAAGAAGTTGATCGACCAGGGAAAGCTATCTTTTGAAAACAATGTCCCACATGTGCTCGACAATCCACTCCCCAACCATGCCGCCGTGAATATGATCGAAGTATGTGAAGGAATCCCTCGTCTCAATGTCCGTAATGTTGCTACTCCTCTAGTGCCGCTACATATCAAACTGTGCCAAGCTTCCTTGTTTAGCCACGACCACGTTGCTTGCTGTGAATGTCTTTAGAACCCTATGGGTTGCAGCGTAGTCCAGACTGATATCCAAAGATTGATGAATGACAACTACCTGACTACCAGTGATGTTTGTATGATAGTGCCGATCTTCCACGATACTCCGGTCAAAAGCACACCCGCCAGGAAGGACGTTGAACCGTTGGTCATACGGTTGCCTGGGCCAGTGCCATATACTTCTACGAAAGCCATCCCGTACAAGTACAGTGCGACTATGTTGGAAAACGGGAAGGAAGTACCTTTGGTGTCCTCAAGCACAGTAGGCAGTATCGCTGAAGTGACGGCTTTGAGGAGCGGCAGGGTTCGGCCCCTTTTGTTCCAGAAGAAAGATGATGCGCCAGTTACGATTCCTGCTGATAAGACTACTCCATTAACAATCCCTCCAGTTGTTGAAAGTACCAACCATCCAGGCCATTCCATCGAAGATTCCAATCTGGATGAGATTTTGAGGATAATCAAGAAAAGCGATTATAAGATCGTTGATCAGCTATTACAAACTCCTTCGAAGATATCCATCTTGGCCCTACTCCTTAGTTCGGAGGCTCACAGGAATGTATTATTGAAGGTGTTGGAACAAGCCTATGTCGACCACGAAGTCACAGAGGATCAATTTGGTGGAATAGTGGCTAACATCACTGCTTGCAGTAACCTTTGGTTTGGTGAAGATGAACTTCCAGAGGCAGGGAAGCACCACAACTTGGCCCTGCACATTTCCATGAACTGCAAAACGGATATGTTGTCCAACGTGTTGGTAGACACTGGGTCGTCGTTGAATGTGATGCCTAAGTCGACTTTGGATCAGTTAAGTTGTCAAGGAGTTCCTTTGAGAAGGAGTACTTTCCTAGTCAAGGCTTTCGATGGTTCCCGTAAAACTGTGCTTGGAGAGGTAGATCTCCCCATGACTATTGGCCCTGAAACATTCATGATTACTTTCCAGGTTATGGACATAGATGCCTTTTACAGTTGCCTTCTCGGGAGACCGTGGATACACGAGGCCGGGGCAGTCACTTCTACCCTCCATCAGAAGCTGAAGTTCGTAAGGAATGGTAAACTTGTGACAGTACATGGGGAAGAAGCTTATCTGGTCAGTCAGTTATCATCCTTCTCTTGCATCGAAGCTAAATCTGCCGAAGGAACTGCATTCCAGGGTTTGACTATCGAAGGTGCGGAGCCCAAGAGAGCTAGTGCTGCTATGGCTTCGTTGAAAGATGCGCAGAAGGCCGTTCAGGAGGGTCAGGCCGCCAGTTGGGGCCAATTGATACAATTGCTGGACAACAAACGCAAAGAGAGTCTCGGTTTCTCTCCGACGTCAGGCGTGTCGACTGGAACGTTCCGTAGTGCTGGATTTGCCAATGCAATTCTTGACGGTGCTGCTGAAAGAGGGGCTAGGCCCACATTTGTGATACCAGGAGGCATTGCAAAGAACTGGAACGTTATCAATCTCCCTGTGTTTGTGCATGATTCTAAGTAATATGTCTTGCTGTCTAGGCTTTTGTTTTCAAAATAACAATCCTTCCGCCCTGCCTGAGGCGGAAGTGAAACTTTTGTAAAGGGCATGTTTGTTCCGACATCACCATTATCAATAAAAAACGTCGTTTCTTTCACGACTCTCTTTTTTCTTTAATGTTTTTCCCTTGGAAATAATGGTAATGCCAGAAAAAACCAAAACATCAGTATTTTCGTATTAATTTCAAAGATCTGCATGAAAACTATTTTCTAAAAATCATCCAATCATGTCACGCAGATCGAACCAAAATGAACCCGTTGAACACAGTGACCCTATGTTTCTCCAAACTGTTGAATCCCCGGTGTTTGAGGCCGAAGATGAGGATAGTGATGACATACCAGACGAGATTGCCCGGTTGCTTGAGCAAGAAGAGAAAACCATTCGACCTCATCAAGAGGAGATTGAGCTAATCAACTTGGGTACCGAGGATAACAAAAGAGAGATCAAAGTCGGTGCTGCATTGGAGGAAGGGGTCAAGAAAAAGATCTTCCAGCTTCTCCGCGAATACTCGGACATTTTTGCATGGTCATACGAGGATATGCCAGGTTTGGATCCCCAAATTGTGGAACACCGGATACCGACGAAACCAGACTGTCCCCCTGTCAGACAAAAGTTGAGACGGACTCGGCCGGACATGGCTCTGAAGATCAAAGGTGAAGTGCAGAAACAGATTGACGCGGGTTTTCTCATGACGGTTGAGTATCCCGAGTGGGTTGCCAATATTGTGCCTGTGCCGAAGAAAGATGGTAAGGTCCGGATGTGTGTTGACTACAGAGATTTGAATAAAGCAAGCTTGAAGGACAATTTCCCACTACCTCACATCGATGTGCTTGTTGACAATACTGCCCAGTGCAAAGTGTTCTCCTTCATGGACGATTTTTCTGGCTATAACCAAATCAAAATGTCACCCAAAGACAGGGAGAAGACGTCGTTCATCACTCCATGGGGAACTTTCTGCTGCAAAGCAATGTCGTTCGGTCTAATAAATGCTGGTGCTACCTACCAAAGGGGGATGACTACTTTGTTCCATGACATGATTCACAAAGAGGTTGAAGTGTATGTAGAAGACATGATTGTAAAGTCGAATAACGAAGAGCAACACGTGGAGTATTTGGCAAAGATGTTTGAAAGGTTGAGGAAGTACAAGCTTCGGCTGAACCCAAACAAATGTACGTTCGGTGTTAGGTCCGGGAAGTTGCTAGGCTTCATTGTCAGTCAGAGGGGCATTGAAGTAGATCCTGACAAAGTCCGAGCTATCCGTGAGATGCCGGCTCCGCAAATCGAGAAGCAGGTCAGAGGGTTCCTCGGGCGTTTGAACTACATTTCCAGATTTATATCCCACATGACTGCAACCTGCGGTCCAATTTGCAAATTACTCAGGAAGAATCAACCTGTGGTATGGAATGATGAATGCCAAGAAGCTTTCGATAGCATCAAGAGTTATTTGCTAGAACCTCCTATCCTCGTCCCGCCGGTGGAAGGAAGGCCATTGATCATGTATCTGTCAGTATTGGATGAATCCATGGGATGTGTGCTCGGTCAGCAAGATGAAACCGGAAAGAAAGAGCATGCAATCTACTATTTGAGCAAGAAATTCACCGATTGCGAGACTCGGTATACAATGCTCGAGAAAACCTGTTGTGCACTAGCTTGGGCTGCCAAACGCCTGCGCCATTACTTGATAAATCATACAACTTGGTTGATATCCCGGATGGATCCAATCAAGTATATCTTTGAGAAACCGGCTGTCACTGGAAAAATCGCACATTGGCAAATGTTACTGTCAGAGTATGATATTGTGTTTAAAGCTCAGAAAGCCATTAGAGGGAGTATCCTGGCTGACCATCTCGCTTGCCAACCGCTCGATGATTATCAACCTTTGAAGTTCGACTTCCCCGACGAAGAGGTTATGTTTTTAAAGTCAAGAGACTGTGAAGAACCACTGATCGGTGAAGGTCCAGACCCTGATAGCAAGTGGGGATTGGTCTTTGATGGTGCTGTTAATGCCTATGGCCGAGGAATTGGCGCAGTAATCGTGGCTCCGCAGGGGCATCACATCCCTTTTACAGCCCGGATTGTGTTTGAGTGCACCAACAATGTGGCCGAGTATGAAGCATGCATCTTGGGAATTGAAGAAGCCATCGATATGAGAATCAAGCACCTGGACATCTATGGAGACTCTGCACTAGTCATCAACCAGATAAGGGGAGAATGGGAGACCCATCATGCCAATCTGATCCCCTACCGTGATTATGCGAGACGTTTGTTAACGTATTTTACAAAGGTCGAGTTGCACCATATTCCCCGAGAGGAGAACCAAATGGCCGATGCTCTTGCTACCTTATCCTCCATGTTCCGAGTGAACCATTAGAATCATGTACCGATGATTAAAGTACAACGCTTAGACCGGCCCGCTCATGTGTTTACTGTCAGTGATGCAATTGTACAGACGGGTTCAGGCGGAGTCGACAACAAACCCTGGTATTATGATATCAAGCAATTTTTGCAAAGCCGTGAGTACCCGCCGGATGTTTCCAATAAAGACAAGAAGACCTTGCGCAGGTTGGCTAGCAAGTTCCTGCTGGATGGTGATGTCCTGTACAAAAGGAATTTCGATATGGTGTTGTTAAGATGTGTTGATGAATATGGAGCAGAACAGCTAATGCACGGTGTGCACGATGGCACCTTTGGGACCCACGCATCGGGGCATGCTATGTCTAGAAAGCTGCTGAGAGCTGGTTACTACTGGATGACCATGGAGCGCGATTGCTATCAATATGCCAGGAAGTGCCACAAATGCCAAATATATGCTGATAAGATCCATGTGCCCCGGCACGCTCTCAATGTTATGTCTTCCCCATGGCCTTTCTCTATGTGGGGCATTGATATGATCGGAAGAATTGAACCAAAAGCTTTAAATGGTCATCGTTTTATCCTGGTAGCAATCGATTATTTCACTAAATGGGTCGAAGCTGCATCATATGCCAACGTACCTAAGCAAGTGGTAGTCAAATTCATCAAGAACAATATCATCTATCGGTATGGTGTTCCTAGCAAGATTATCACTGACAACGGTACCAACCTGAACAATGACATGGTGCAGGCCTTATGTGAGAAATTCAAGATTGAACACCACAATTCTTCTCCTTACAGACCTCAGATGAATGGTGCAGTCGAGGCTGCCAATAAGAACATCAAGAAGATTGTGCAGAAGATGGTAACAACATACAAAGACTGGCATGAGATGTTGCCCTATGCTTTACACGGCTACCGCACTACAGTCCGTAGTTCAACCGGGGCAACGCCTTTTTCTCTTGTATACGACATGGAAGCAGTCCTCCCATTGGAAGTGGAAATCCCGTCTCTCCGTGTGATTATGGAAGCGAAGTTGTCTGAGGCTGAATGGTGCCAGAGTCGGTACGACCAGTTGAATTTGATTGAGGAAAGACGACTGGATGCTTTGGCTCACGGTCAGATGTATCAAACAAGGATGAAAAATGCTTTTGACAAGAAAGTTCGTCCTCGGGAATTCAAAGAGGGTGAACTCGTATTGAAAAGAAGAATGAGTCAGCAACCCGATCCAAGGGGCAAATGGACGCCTAACTATGAAGGGCCTTATGTTGTCAAGAAGGCTTTCTCTGTCGGTGCTCTGATTCTCACACACATGGATGGTGTAGAACTTCCGAATCCTGTGAATGCCGATATAGTCAAGAAATACTTTGTCTAGATATGAAAAGAACAGCGTGGTAGGTCGAAAACCCGAAAGGGCGGCCTAGGCAAAAATGCGCTTCCCGGTGGATCGAAAACCCGAAAGGGCGGTCCATGCAAAATAAGGGACAAGAAACAAAAATGTAAAAGCTCGCTGAGATTACGTGTAACTCAGGCAAGAATGAGCATCTCGATGAGCTGAAAACCCGAAAGGGCGGTTCATGCAAAAATGAGATTGAAATAAAAGACAATTGACTATATCTGGCAAGTTACCATTCCCCTTGGGATCTTTGCGACTAATGACTGGCTGTTCTCATCCGAGGTTCCGACACCTGTGGATTCAAGAGTTTTAGATACCATAGTAGTTACTGTGTTCAATGTACCACCAACCAATAAAATTACCATTTCCCAAGCTTTGTAAATCCGTGGAGTCACGCCTTCGGCTGATTACCACCCTTACATGTCGATTTGAGCCTATGCTTTTGTTTGGCACTCTTTTTTTTTTCTATTCTATTTTCCAAGCTTTGTACAAAAAGATTTTTTCTATGTTAATAATGATGCATGTCTGGAATGAACATTCTGAAAACTGAAAACCTTTTTAAGCAGGCCTAAGCAACTAGGTATACTCAAATGAAACATGCATGAACAAATCAACATTGATAATCAGTTCCAATTCAAGTTGCTAGCAAGCCTTCCCCCAGTGACGGTCTGTGGTCAATGGCAAGAATGAAAAAACAGAATGAAAAGCATGAAAAATGAATATGCTCGCTAGGTCGAAAACCTGAAAGGGCGGCTTAGGCAAAAATGAGCACCCCGATGGATTGACAACCTCCAAAGGCAATTCAGGCACAAACAGGGGCAACAAAAAAAAAAAAACTATTCCCCGGTGGGTCGAAAACCCGAAAGGGCGATCCAGGCAAAAATGGGATGATGAAAGTAAAAATGAAAAAGAAATGAAAATGAAATAAAGAACAAACATGCAAAAGCATTGACCACAGATGCGATGTCCAAAGTGTTTATGTGACTGTTCCAACGAGCAGCAATACCATTCAGATTGTCTTTCTCTACGATTTTACAGCTTCCCAGCCTCCAATAACGGCCTTGGTATGTCTTCAAACGACGGCATCTCCAGAAGAGGAACTTTTGCAAATATATGCCGAAGCACGAGCCATTACGTGCCCAATATTCCAATGATTTGTCTGTCTCTGCGAAATTCTGTCTACAAATTGCCAATCATCATGCATTTCAAAGCATTCATACATGCATGATCATGCATCTTATGTGCTCATGCATTTGTTAAAATTGTCATGCTATTCATATGCATCTGCACTCTCAATTCCCATGTTCATCTCAATCAAAATCAATCATGTCAATTTCAAAATTTCTTCTGCTAATAACGAATGTCTACTGTCATGTCAATTTCAAAATCCAACAATCCTGTCAACTTCAAACTTTAGCTATCTTTTCAAAATTCAAGCTCCTGCCGTCATGTCAAGTCAATTTCAATTTGTTTCTACAATACAATTCGTTTCCATTAAACGGCCAAGTGGCTAGTTCGCGTCCAAGAACAGCTTGTGCCTGTCAATTCACTCTTATTATCGGTCAAGCAGCAAGTTCGCATCCAAGAACAGCTTGTACCTGTCAATTTGTTTCTGTTATCGGTCAAGTAGCAAGTTCACATCCAAGAACAGCTTGTACCTATCCTTTTGGTATCCGCCGAGCGGCTAGTTCAGATCCAAGAACAGCTCGTGCTTTCTATTTTGTTTCCTGTCAGCCAAGTAACTAGTTCGTGTCCAAGAACGGCTTGTGCTTTCTACTTTGTTTTCTTTCAGCCAAGTAACTAGTTCGTGTCCAAGAACAGCTTGTGCTTTCTATATTCTCTTTCAGCCAAGTGACCAGCTCAAATACAAGAGCAGCTTGCGCCCTTTGTTGTCAACATTCCCGGTCAAGTGGCTAGTTCGCATCCGAGGACAGCTTGTACCTGTCAAATGTGCTATTAAGCCTCCCCAGTGAGTCTTGTTATTCTGTTAATGTCAACCAGTCCCGCAATGGATACGACATACTCCGTTTTTGCTATTCTGTTAATGTCTACCAATCCCGCAATGGATACGACATATTTTTGTTAAAATCGATTCTCAGTTTGTCTTACATTCATAACACAAATGTTGCATGGCATACATAGCATTTACAAACGTATTTTTACGCCCAAAATCAGTGCAAATGTCGATATTTAAGTATCTTCGTCATGTCAAGCCAAAGACTCCGTCTCTTGACTCTCCAGACAAAGAAACTTAAATAGGGGCAGCTGTCATACCCTCATTTTGGACCTAAAAATACTTGTTTAAATTTCCTTTCTACTCCTGATATTTTTTCAATTTACTGTGTATTACTCTGCAATTCACCACTGTGCTTCAGCTGCATACGTTACTGCTTCAGTCTTTCAATTTTTGCATAAAATCATACAAAAGGATATTTTGGTCATTTCCCGCAAAGGAACCCATTTTAGTCCCTATAATTTGTCCCTGAGTCTTTTCAATTTGTTTGCATAAATCATTGATCAAATTTTGTACAAAATCGTCTTAGTTTTGCATCTGAGTCAGTCTGAGTCAGTTTGAGTCGTTTTTGGCCCCAAGGGCATTTTAGTCTTTTCACATTGTTCAAATTTTGGGCAGAGAGGTATTTTAAAATACCTCATTTAGGTAGTTTGTTCGTTTTAGTCCATTTTGTCTTTTTTAAATGTTTCACTTTACGTTGTTTTCAAATTTACATTTTTTTACCAATTTTATTTTACTTTTTGCAAATAAGTCCAAACTTTGTTTTAAATTGCAAAAGTGTCCAAATTTTATTTTCAAAACAGTCCAAATACCTTTTTAATTTTCAAGTCAGCCTTTTTTCTTTTTTTTGCAGTTCCATCCTTAAGTTTGTTAAAATTGCATTTCAGTCCTTAAATTTTTTAATTTTGCATTTTAGTCCCTGAGTCAAACAGTTCACAGGTGCCACGCAAGTGTTCAATTCCACGTGTCACATCCCTATTGGATCAGGTACACACATGGCAGGCTATAAATAATACACAGTGTCAGAATCAGAGCCAGATCCACAAACTCAATGCCACCTCACAAACACGTCAGAAAACTCTCTCTCTGATTCAGTTGGATCAAAAACAGTATCAAACTCAGAAAATCCAAGAACAATTTCGCAACCCTAACTACTTCCAGAAAACAAATTCAAGCTCAAACCATGGAATTCATGTGAGCTCTCAAGAATTCAAGCTTGAATCCTCATCATTGAGCTCTGTTCCTTGCAATTCAAGCGCTGAATTCATCACCAGAAGCGACGAACTCAGTGCGATCACAAGGAGAAGATTGAGAAGAAGAAGGAAAGTGAAAGAATTCAAGGATTCTGAATCGGACAAGAAGAGGAAGAAGAAATTACCAGCTTGCTATTGAATCCGAACCAAGAATCAACAGAACAGGATCGAAAGTTCCAAGTTCTTGAAGGTTCTAGCTCGAATCTCCAAGTGAAACTCAGGTAAACACAAGAACCTCATCTTTACACGTTCAAACACAACAATGAATCTCAAAACAATGTAAATCATCACGGATTCAAAGGCTTTGGTTCGAAATCACAGAAACCCTAAAATTTCCAGAAAAATTTCAAGATTCTGAAGCTTACAACGCGTAACAAGCTTTGTAAACCGCTGAATCAACGCACAAAAACGTTTAAAAGCAGAATCGAACCAAAAAAAAAACGAAACCAAAACCTTTCGAATCCGTGAAACAGAATTCATGATTTGCATCGTTCTAGTCGAAACTTGCAAATTCAATTGATAGATTCGTGTTTAGAACAAAGAAACACAGGTTATAAGCCATGAATCTTGAATTTCTGGGTAGAATTCACGAATTAGGGTTAGGGTTCGCAAGAAGAGAGAACGGCCGGAGAAAAGAAGAGAAGAAAGAGAAAATGTTACACAAAATGAAGGAAAACGGGTGTGAAACCCTTTTATATATGTGTTTGGGTCGGGTTGACCCAAACCCGACCCACTCTCTCCTATTCCTAGCCGTTTGATCAAGATCCTGATGGATCTGGATCAATCCAACGCTCCTGGAGCGTTAGCTTGATCCAGATCCATCAGATCCGTGGGTTTGGACTGTGAAACTATGGGCCCTGAGCTTTCTTGCGTTTTTTAATTTTTGTTGATAATTGCACCTTCTTTCTTGCTGTTTGAACCCCTGGCATGCTTTAATTTTATTGAATACTTTTGTAATTTTTTTCTATGGGATTCTTGGTATATTCTTAACTGTTTGCTGATGATTTTTCATGTTAAGATTGATAAAAATGATAGGGGTAGATTTCCTTTTTTATTTATTTATATGTTTTGGTGCTTTTTGTGAATTTCTTTGTGTAATTTTTAGTTCAAATTCGTATCGCATGATTTTAGTGCTTGGCCTTTGATTTTACAGTGATTACCTCTGTTTCTTGATAGATTCATTTAATCTTGACAAGTTTAATTTTCTTTTGTTTTGGTGCATTATTCTCAATCTTGTTAAACTTGAATTTTGCGATATTTCTCATGTTCTTGTTGAAATTGATTCTTGATTACAATTTTGTGACGTTTTTTCAACTTTGCTTAGTTTGATTCTTGATACCAATTGTGTGATATTTTGCAACCTTGTTTAGTTTGATCTTTGATGCCAATTTTGTGATATTTTGCAATTTTGTTTAGTGTGATTTTATGCCAATTTTTGTGATAGTTTACCATTTTGTTTAGGATTAGTGTTTCATTATTATTTCACTTTGTTTTACTAACCACTTTACTCTATGTTTCATGCATGCTAAGCATCTCATCTCATTCCCATTTCTTCCTTTAACTCCTTCATGGAACATTCAACTAATTCTCATGCAATGTTTAGGTAGTTTACTTTTCTTTAATTTCATGCAAGATCATAGAATGTAAAATAGGACCCGATGTAAAGGACTATGGACTATAATGATGTACACCGACACATGCACCGACACACGCACACACGTTGTATGTCTATCGTTTAGGTGTATGTTTAGGATGCGCGATACTTAGAGAAAATTAATCTTTTTTTAAAAAAAAAAAAAAAAAACAAATAACTTCCATCACTTCAAATACTTTCCAAATAAACCTTGGAGTCAAAACTCCAAAGGATTTTCCCTTTATTTTCTTAATCAAATCAAAATGCAATTAATTTCCCACTTTAACCGTTTTCATTAACAATTGAACCAACCGAATGCTTTTTTCTTCTTTTCAATTCTAATGCCTATACGGCCTCTTTCCCTTCTTCAAAATCTTTTTCAAACTTAAAAAACAAATTAAACCCACAAAAACATTTTGAAAGAGAACTACATGGAATTTTGATCCCTTAAAAGGGTATGTAGGCAAGAGACTCAAAATCTCTCCAAGTCCAATAAAAACCAAAACTCAAAATCTTCTTTCTCTCATTTTTAAAATCAACCCCTCTTTTTCACAAATAGCAATAAAAGCAAAGCATATACGTAAAGCATAGTAAAACGGTTCCTATAGGATACTATAGTCATTGCGGGTGCCTAACACCTTCCCGTAGTGAAATCAGCCCCGAACTTAGAATTTCTAAGGTTTTCTCTCGATTTTACCTTTCCCCAAAAAAAAATAGAGATATCAATGATTGAAAGGTTCAAATCTAATTAATGATTTGACACCCGAAAATCACGATAACATGGTGCAATTCGACTTTTGTAAAGTATGTCAGCAGACGTCTCGCCTAATCACGGTAAGGGATCAGATTGGCATGATGGGTCTCCCACTCACCCTTTATCTGATTAATAACAAGCGCAGAATCTCCGTAAATGTCAAGATGCTTGATTCTCATGTCAATTGCTTCCTCGATCCCCAAGATGCATGCTTCGTATTCAGCCATGTTGTTTGTGCATTCGAATAGAATTCGGGCGGTAAAGGGAATGTGATGCCCCCGCGGAGATACGATTATTGCCCCAATCCCCTTGCCGTAAGCATTGACAGCACCATCAAAGACCAATCCCCACTTGCTATTAGGGTCTGGACCTTCACCAATCAACAGTTCTTCGCAGTCCTTTGACTTCAAATACATGACTTCTTCGTCGGGGAAATCGAACTTGATGGGCTGATAGTCATCAAGCGGCTGATAAGCGAGATGATCAGCTAAAATACTTCCTCTGATGGCTTTTTGAGCTTTGAACACAATATCATATTCAGACAAAAGCATCTGCCACCGCGCAATCTTTCTGGTAACCGCAGGCTTCTCAAAGATATACTTAATCGGGTCCATCCTAGATATTAACCAAGTTGTATGGTTCATCAAATAGTGACGCAAACGTTTGGCAGCCCAAGCCAGAGCGCAATAAGTCTTTTCGAGCATCGTGTACCGAATCTCACAGTCAGTGAACTTCTTGCTTAAATAGTAGATAACATGCTCTTTCTTTCCGGTCTCGTCCTGTTGACCGAGCACACATCCCATGGATTCCTCTAACACTGACAGATACATAATCAACGACCTTCCTTCCACCGGCGGGACAAGGATTGGTGGCTCTAGCAAGTAATCTTTGATGCTATCAAAAGCTTCCTGGCATTCGTCGTTCCACACAATAGGTTGATTCTTCCTGAGTAGCTTGAAGATTGGTCCGCAAGTCGCGGTCATGTGAGATATGAATCGGGAGATATAGTTCAGACGCCCGAGGAAACCTCTGACTTGTTTCTCGGTCTGCGGGGCCGGCATCTCACGGATGGCCCGGACTTTGTCAGGATCTACTTCAATGCCTCTTTGGCTGACAATGAACCCTAGCAGCTTCCCGGATCTAACACCGAACGTACACTTGTTGGGATTCAGCCGAAGCTTGTATTTTCTCAATCTTTCAAACATTTTTGCCAAATATTCAACATGTTGCTCTTCATCGCTTGACTTTACGATCATGTCGTCCACATATTCTTCGACTTCTTTGTGAATCATATCGTGAAACAACGTAGTCATCCCCCTCTGATAGGTGGCACCAGCATTTATCAGGCCGAACGACATCGCTTTGCAACATAAAGTACCCCATGGGGTAATGAACGATGTCTTCTCCCTGTCTTTGGGTGACATCTTGATTTGATTGTATCCAGAGAAACCATCCATGAAGGAGAACACCTTGCACTGAGCAGTATTATCAACAAGCACGTCAATATGAGGCAGCGGGAAATTGTCTTTCAGACTGGCTTTATTCAAATCCCTATAATCGACACACATCCGGACTTTCCCATCCTTCTTCGGTACAGGTAAAACATTAGCAACCCATTCGGGATACTCGATCGTCATGAGGAAACCCGCGTCAATCTGCTTCTATACCTCACCCTTGATCTTGAGAGCCATGTCAGGACAAGTTCTTCTCAGCTTTTGCCTAACAGGAGGACATTCTGGTCTTGTTGGTATCCGGTGTTCTACGATCTGGGGATCCAAACCCGGCATATCTTCATACGACCATGCAAAAATATCTGGATACTCTCGGAGAAGTTGGAAGATCTTCCTCTTAACCCCCTCTTCCAGTGCGGCACCAACCTTGATCTCCCGCTTATTATCTTCGGTACCCAGGTTGATCAACTCAATCTCTTCCTAGTGGGGCTGAATGGTTTTCTCCTCTTGTTCAAGTAGTCGAGTGATCTCATATGGTATATCATTGTCCTCCTCATCTTCGGCTTCACATACCGGGAATTCAAAAGTCGAAGGAAACATAGGATCACTGTGTTCAACGGGTTTATTATGGTTCAATCTGCATGATATGATTGGATGATTTTTAGAAAAAGGTTTTTTCCATGCAGATTTTTGAATTTAATAAGAAAACAAAGATGTTTTGGTTTTTTCTGGCATTACCATTATTTCCAAGGGAAAAGCATTAAGAGAAACAAAAGCCGTGAAAGAAACGACGATTTTTATTAACAATGGCAATGCCGAAACAAACATGCCCTTACAAAAATATCACTCTCGCTTTGGGCAGAGCGAGAGGATTGTTATTTTGAAAAACAAAGACTTAAGCAACAAGACACATTACTCGGAACCATGCATGATCAAAGGAAGGTCTTCGACATCCCAATTCTTTGCTATGCCTCCTGATATAACAAACACGGGCCTAGAACCACTTCCAGTAGCACCCTCAGTAATTGCATTGGCGAACCCAGCACTGTAGAAAGTTCCGGTAGATACTCTTGATGTCGGGGAAAACCCAAGACCTTCTTTGCGCTTGTTCTCATGAAGTTGTATTAACTGGCCCCAACCGGCGGCCTGTCCCTCCTGGACAGCCCTCCGAGCATCCCTTAAAGAAGCCATAGCAACTCCAACCTTCTTGGGCTCCGTACCTTCAACCGTCAAACCCTGAAATGCAGTTCCCTCGGTAGATCCTGCTTCAATGCAAGAGAACGATGACAACTGGCTGACCAAGTATGCTTCTTCTCCATGTACAGTAACAAGTTTACCATTCTTCACAAATTTCAGCTTTTGGTGAAGGGTGGAGGTTACAGCGCCAGCCTCGTGTATCCATGGCCTTCCAAGGAGACAGCTATAGGAAGCATCGATGTCCATGACTTGGAATGTGATCAGGAATGTCTCAGGGTCGATGTTCATTGGAAGATCCACTTCTCCGAGAACGTTCTTGCGGGATCCGTCAAAGGCTTTGACCAAAAAAGTGTTTCTCCTCAAAGGGACCTCTCGATAGCTTAACTGGTCTAGAGTTGACTTGGGCATTACGTTCAAAGATGAGCCCGTATCCACCAATACATTTGACAGCATGTCAGTCTTGCAATTCATATAGATGTGTAGGGCCAGGAGCATCTTCAGCAACAGGAGGAACTGCAGGTAGAGTTCTTTTGTCAACAGGAGTCGTGGTAGGCGCAGCGATCTTTTTTTGGAACAAAGGGGGGCGGACTCTACCGCTTCTCAGAGTTGTCGTCTCTTCGGCGATGTTGCTTACTACACCTGGGGGTACCAGAGGTACTTCTATCCCATTCTCAACCATGGTTGCATTGTACTTGTAGGGAATAGCCTTTGTGGAAACATAAGGCACTGGCCCAGGTAGCCTTATCACAAGAGGTTCAACATTCTCCTTCGGAGGCGTGCTCTTAATGGGGGTATCATGGAAGACTGGCATAATCACACAAACGTCGCTGGCAATCAGATAGTTATCATTCATCAGGCTCTGGATGTCGTTCTGAACCACGTCACAGCCCATAGGATTCTGGAGATATTCGTAACAAGCGGCATGGTCATGGTGAAACAAGGAAGCTTGGCACATCTTGACATGTAGTGGTACTAGAGGAGTTGAAACATTACGAACATTAAGGCTAGGAGTTTCTTCATATGCTTCAATCATGTTCACAGCAGCATGATTTGGAAGTGGATTATCGAGAACATGCGGGACATTATTCTCAAAAGACAACTTACCTTGGTCTATTAGTTTCTTCACAATGTACTTCAAAGCATAACATCCTTCCACATCGTGGCCCAGAGCCCCTTGATGAAAATCGCACCTGAGGTCAGAATGAAACCTGGGAGGTAATGGATTAGGCGGAGGCTTGCCGGGCCTGATTGTGCAGTACCCTTTGTGCAGCAGAGTTGGAAGCAATTCGGCATATGTCATTGGTATCGGAGGGAAAGATGGTCTGGCCTGAGGACCTTGTTGTTGTTGTTGTTGTTGTTGTTGTTGTTGTTGAGCCGGTGGCTGCTGTTGCATTTGCTGAGCAATAGCGTTGATAGGGACCTGAGGCTGGCTGTAACTCCCTATTTTATATTTTACTAATTTTGGTTGATTTTAATATGATTGGTGTATTTTATATGAAAATGTTGATTTATGTGAATATTGGTGTGTTGTTATTTGATATATGTTTTATTATATAATTATTTGTAGAATTTTATGAAAATAGGAGAAATAATATTTATGTGGTTGAAAAAGGGATTTATTAGAATTAATAGAATTAAGGAGGAATTAATAGGAAATTAGTGGGGAGTTAAGATAGAAAAAGGGAGTTATACTTTGTTAGGGATAGAATAGCAAAAGTCAGTAAAAGGAAATAAGGAACAGAGCACGTATCAGTAAAACAAGAAAAACAAGAGTTTTGGGAGAAAAGAGAAGAGCCAAGAGCAAAGGGGGGATTAGCCAAGAGGAGAGATTTTCTGTAGCAATTGTTAATCTAATCAGGTAAGGGTGGGCTAGCAATTCATTGGTTAATATATACATGTATGTTTTCATGAATTTGGATTGAAATTGTTGTTCTAGTTTAGGTTTCAAGAGTATGATGAATTGCCTAATATTGCTGATTTGTGCTGTTGTTTGTGTTTCTATAAGTTATTTTGATGCCTTGAATGAGTAGTGAACCCATAACCATATCCTAAAATCATTTTGGGTGATTGGGGAATCAAAAATTGGGTTTTTGGATGAAAAAGGGTTAGAAAATCGTAAGTTGTAATTCTGCCCAGATGAATTCTCGCTCAAGCAAGCTAGCCGTCGCTCAAGCGAGCGGCACTTTCCCTTGCCCAGAACTATTTCGCGCCCGTTCGCTCAAGCGAGCGCCAAGCGAACTCCAAGCGTGCAAGACCTGAAGTTACGTCTTTTTGGTCGCTTAAGCGAGCTGCCCGTCACTTAAGCGAGCAACGCGAATTTTGCCCAGAACTTTAGAAAATAGCCTGTTCGCTTAAGCGAACCAGAAGCGAGCTTCAAGCGAACCAAACTCTAACTTACGTCTTTTTGTTCGCTCAAGCGAGCAGTTGCTCGCTTAAGCGAGCTGGGTCCTGTGCGACCATTTTGTGTGATTTTCCAAAGTGTCCCAAACCCAAACCTAAGCTTCCTAACTTGTTTATTGGATTTATTAAGAATTGTTTAGATGGTAAAACTAGATTATGAAGATGATTAAGATGGAATTATGTATGCTTATGTGCAAATAATTATACTTTGCTAAGTTGAGTTGCCTTGTTGATGTTGAGTGGTATTGTCTAGTTGGGGAGGGTATCTTAAGTCGTTGTTGTTGTTGGTTGCATGCTGATATGCTCCATTAAGATGTTGGGTTGTATGCAGATATACACCATAGAGTCATTCATACTCATTTGCATTTGTTGGGGGCTTATTGCCCTGGAATGTTTATCATTCACCTGTTGGGGGCTTATTGCCCTGGAACGCTTTATCGTTCACCGGTTGGGGGCTTATTGCCCTGGGATGCTTTAACCATCCAAACTGTTGGGGGCTTATTGCCCTGGAATGCTTAGCATTCAACGCGCGTAGTATGGTACCACATGCATAATGCATTAGTTGTTGATGGAGTCTTGCATTAGTTGTAGGTGTGAGTTGTCCTGTTGGAATTGTTGTTGGTGAGATGTCGCCACAAGTGTGTTGTTGTTGATGTTAATCAAAGATGAATCTAAATTATAAAGTTGAGATGATATTAATGATGTTGATGCTGATAGTTGTTATGAATTGTTGTTGTTTCAATTTACTTTGATGATTCATATATTTGTATATTACTTTTGATTTGTGAACTCACCCCTTCTGCTGGAATTGCCGCCTTGTGGGCAAGTGCAGGTAGCGAAGACTAGTGATGTTGGCTCTTGCGTCTAGGGCTCTGATACATAGTAGGGATGGGGAAACATTATCTTTCTTGCATTCCTTTATGTATCATTTCTTTTGAAGAAGATGTTGTTGAGATTTAATTGTTGAATAATTTTACTATGTTGATGGCCTTTGTGCCAAGGATATGATGTAGTTGTTGAATATGATTTCCAATTAAAGATTTTCCGCTGCAGAATTCTAATATGATGAAATGTGTTGACGTTTTTAAATAGTTTTTTTATATTCTATTTAAATAATTTTGAAAAAGTAGTGTAATGCTCAGTGGTATGTTGATAACTCTGATTATGTTTTACTGTTAATATTATTATTACGTCATTTTGGGAAACGGGGTGTTACACTGGCCCGGTGGCAGAGGATACTAATGGTAAAATGGTGGGCAGAACGGATGTTGGGCGTATTGCATGTATTGGTATGGCAGAGGTAGTTGAGCAGCATTCATAGGTTGACTGGTCTCGGCAGATACCATCCCGACTTCGGTCTCCTTCTTCTTGTGATGGCCATTGCCATATTTCTTTGGTGCATTTGTGGCAGACTCACCTTTTTCGAACACGATGATACCTTCTCTGACAGCTTCTTCTAAGCGGGTTCCCATGGTGACCATCTCGGAGAAGTTACTCGGAGCAGCAATGATCATCCTTTCAACATAGTCCTTTTTCAGAGTTTTCAGAAACGTCTGAGTCATTTCCTCTTCATCTAGAGCAGGGGTAATACGGGCAGCTGCCCCCTCCACCTTTGCGCATACTCACGGAAGCTTTCATCTTTCTTCTGGAAGAGGGATCTAAGAAATTCCCTGCTTGGCTTCAACCTGGTATTAAACCCATAGTGACTCTTGAAAGCGGTAGCCAAATCATCGAAGGTACGAATGTCATCTTTACTCAGGCCAATATACCATTCTGCAACGTCTTCCATTAAACTGTCTTGGAAGCAGTGAATCATGAGCGAATCATTGTCTGAGTAATTAGCCATCTTCCTGACATATTTGATAATGTGATTCTGAGGACAAGTCAGCCCGTTGTATCGGTCGAACTCTAGGACTTTGAATTTTCTAGGGACATCTACCCTTGGCACCAAGCAGAGATCATGAGTCTTGACAAGATCATTATTTCCTCGGCTAGCTTTGATTTCACGACGGAGTTCTTTAGCGAGTTCCTCCATCCTTTCTTCCATAGTTCCAATCATGGGAGCCTTCCCGCGGTAAGTATCGGTGTTGGTGTCCTGAGGCATAGAATGTACGATTGGTTCGGTGAAGATCGTTGTCTAAGGCAAAGTAGTGTTTGGAGAGGTATGCTCTGGTATGGGGATCTGGTCACTACTGATAGCACTAGAAATACCTGCTGCAGTATTGGGAGCGAAGAAAGGTGCCAGTCCATAAGGGCGTCCTCTCGGCATAACAAAGCGGTCATCAAGAGGTGCTGTTGGAATCGCCTCAGCGGTTGTCGGAACAGACGAGGCTGGTTGTTCCTGGGCAGCCAACAGAGCAGTCATAACATCATGAGCTTTAGCCAACTCTTCCCTTAGAGAAGCCAATTCGGTACGGAGCTGCGCATATTCTTCTTCCATAGCTACTTGATTCCTCCTTCTGTATTGTCTAGTCTGATGCACTCTGGTAGGTTGATAGATCTTTCGAGCACGAGCCACTTTTCAAACTGCGGCAGAAGAACCAGGAGGCAATGAGCACTTGGAAGCTTTTTGTGACCGATGAATGATGCATATGATGCATGATATGTACAAATGCAGATGCAAAAACGACTCTTTTTTGGTTATCGAAAAGGTTTTTTAGACAAATTAGAAAGCTCGCAAACATTATTAGAAATATAAAGCGACTAGAAAGCTGGCAAGATAGATCCCTTTGAGATGCTAAGCCAAGGGAGGTAGACTTTGAAACGTAATCAATACAAACAACACAAACATCTAAGCCTAAAGAGTGGCAAGGTAGTCCTCAGACTCAGACTCCGAAGCTGATCCGCAATACCTAGCATAGAAATCACGTCGACCTCTGGCTCTCTTGGAGTCCCTCATAAGCAAATCATCTTTTTCTTCAAGTTCCTTTCTAACTCTGGCCAATTCCCTCTTCAACATCAAGTTCTCATGAGTCTTCTACTCGTCCCTACCATCCAAAGTCATAATCAAGTTCTCGGCTTCATTGTATCGGGCCTTCCATATCCGCTTCTCTTGACTCTCCATAGCGAGATGCTCCTGATAAATCTCCTGGGTCGCGGGAAGCAAAGGTAATGGCCTAGATGGAACAGATGCAGACACATATCTCATAGCAGGGTAAGGCATGCCAATCTCCTCGGCTCGATCTATCACCCACTGAGTGTAGGCCTCATGAGCGACACCAGATCTCACACCCAAATGCTTTACATCCTTCTTTCGAACCTTAGACCAAGCATCTATAAAAGCTTTCCTCTGCCCGACGGGGGCATTTGAATAGTAGAAGAACTCCTGAGATGTAGCAAGATTGATGGGCTTGACAAGTGGATTCGAGATTAGCCCGCTCAAGTAAGTACTTCGAAGTGAAGCCCTGGATATGAGACCTGGTAATAAGATGTTTGGACACATCGGAAGTCTTGAGACAAAGATCCTTAGCAATCACCAAAGGAGCGAGAGGAGATCCGGGACCCGTGAAAGGTGTCCCCTCGGCTATAGGTAAACCCAACAAGCTAGAATAAGCCTCGAGTGTAGGAACTAACTGAAAATCCGGGAAAGTGAAGCAACGGAAAACCGGATCATAGAATTGCACCAGAGTGTGCACCAACTTCTCTTCCACATTAGTCCGGAGAACAGCAAGCAAACCACCGTATCGGAGACGAAACCCGGTCGGATTCTTAACCTTGAGTGCCAACTCCCTTAAGCTAGCTAAATCGACTTCCTTGAACTTGTAAGACTTAGTCTTCTTCATACCTGTAATGTTTACAATGTTCACAAGGTTTTTAATTTGTCTAGACCTTTCGATAAATGCATGAAAAAGGTTTATGCATGAATGCATGTATGCATGATAGGGAAAACATGGTGGGTTAAGGTTCACAGTTACGGACCCGCGGGTGGACACGGTGTCTGGTGAAACTAGGGCTTTGATAGTAGTAACCATGGTTCTAATAAGGTTCCCAAATTGCAACCTCTCTTACGCATATCATGGTAGCACGAGTCGACACCCGTTCCATGATTATTCGTAAGAAGGTCTAGTTTGAGTGTAGTATCGCGTGATGACTAAAAACTCGAGACAACGCCCGGTTTAGCCACCGCACTACGTCCTAAAAAGGCCAAAGATGGGTTTGGTAACTACGGTCCATAGCATCACCAGTCAATTGAAAGTAAAGTGCCTAAGCATGACAACACACGCCGACAACATCACTTCCAAAATGCCTCAGCTATGTGAGATTGATCGCGTAACCCAATACATGAGGCAACCCCTGGATTGGATTGTCGACTATATCTCCACCTATTCCTAAGTTCACTCAGCCCGGGTGTAGGACTTTTGATATTCTCACCCCACACGTTGCATGAAAATATTTACTTATAGCAATAAAATAAAGCGTAAAGCGTAAAGCATGAAAAACTAGGCGTAGCCCGCAAAATATGATCCCCAGTGAAGTCGCCATTTCTGTTATCGCGATTTTCGGGTGTCAAGTCATTGATTAGGCTTGAACCTTTCAATCATTGATATCTCTATTTTTTTTTGGGGAAGGGGAAAATTGAGAAAACCCTTATAAATTCTAAGTTCGGGGGCAAATTTCGCTACGGGGAGGTGTTAGGCACCCATAACGACTATAGTACTCTATAGGAACCGTTTTTCTAGATTTACATCTACGCTTTATTTTTAATGCTATTTATTGAAAAAAGATTGTTTATTTTAAGAATGGGGGAAGAAGTGTTTGGATTTTATTTTTATTGGACTTGGAGAGGTTTTGACCTCTTGCCTACATACCCTTTTAAGGGATCAAACTCCATGTAGTTCTCTCTCAAAAATGTTCTTTTTGTGAGTTTAGGTTGATTTTAATTTTGAAAATGATTTTGAAGAAAAGAAAGAGGCCGTAAAGGCTTGAGCAAGAAAATGGTGAGGTTGGTTCAATTATTAAAGAAAATAGTAGTCTAGTTATGAATTAGTTTGTATTTGAATTTTGATTAAGAAAATAAAAGAAAAAACACAATGGAGTTTTGACTCCAAAGTTTATTGGGAAAAATTGTTCTTCAAGTGATGAAATTGATAACTTTTTTGGAAAATGGATTTTTCTAAGTTTCACGTGTCCTAAACATACATCTAACGGTAAATCATACAGCGTGTGTGCGTGTCGGTGCTTGTGTCGGTGTACATCATTATAGAGTTCATTGTCCATTACATTGGCCCTAGTTTACATTCTATGGTCTTGCAAGAAATTAAAATGAAGAAATAACTACCTAAAAATCATATGGAAATTGGCATAGAAATTGAATAAAACCTAGGCTAAAGGATAGAGATGAAATGGTGGAATGCTCAATATGTATGAAACATGAAATGAAATGGTTAGTAGGACAAAGTATGAAATGATAGCAAAAGATAGGCGAGAAATAGTAGGCAAAAATGGCAAGAAATAATAGTGAAAAGAATGTTAAACAAATTGACCAAAAAATAATAGCAAGATGTAATAATGGAAAAAAAGTGCACAAGAATTAATCACCAAATTTAAGCAAGCACATGACCTATGATTCTCTCATCAAAGCAATTTTCAAGGGGTTTATTTCAAGCACAATGTGAGAATTACAAGACATGTTCACACTCACATTCATAAGCATATTTCACACTTTATTTTCAAACAAAGAATTCACATTACTTGGAAAACAAGAAATTAACAATCAAACTTGCAAAACTGTAAGAATTAATATGAACTCAAAAGTAAACATATCACAAAGTCAAGTATCAAGTAGCAATATCATGTGGCGAAAATTAGGTCAAAAAATCATGCGAGAAACTTTCACAAAAATACTCAAAATACACAAATCAAAAGAAAAAACTAACATATATTTTTTATCAATTTCAAACATGTAAAAAATATCACAAAACAGCCAAAAATGCATCAAGAAACAAGTAGGAATTTTTTAGGAATTTTTACAAGAAAAATAAAGCGCACAGGGGTTCAGATAGCAAGAACAGAGGTGTGTATAGCAAAAATACGAAGAAAAATGAAAGAAACCAAAGCCCACGGGTAAAAAGCCCAAAACCCACGCAAGCTGATGGATCCGGATCTTCAAGATGCCTCAGAGGCGTTGGATTGATCCGGATCCTCTAAGACCTAGATCTAAAGGCCAAGAATACAGGAAGATTGGATCGAGTCTGAACCGACCCGGTTCAGCGCCTATATAAAAGGAATTGGCCCGGTTCTCCTCATTTTTTCCCCACCGTTTCTCTCTTCTTCATCGTTCTCTCTTCTTCTCTCATCTTCTCTCGTCTTTTCGATGAAACCCTAACCCTAATTCATTCTAAACTACCCAGAATTCACTCAAACATGGTTCGATCAATTCGTCTCATCATCCTAAACACAAATCCACCATTGAAACTTACATGCAAGCTATGAATCGATGTAGATCTTGAAAGGTTCTTCACGGTCTCAAACTGTTTTTGTTCGTTTTTGTTTAAATCTTTTTGAACGAAGCTTCCTATGACTTCATTGATCTACAACGGTTGGTATTCGTTGTAGATCGTGAAGTTTTACGGTTTTCAAAGCTTTTTTTTAGGGTTTCACAGTTTTTGAACGAAATTCTTTGAACCTCTGTGGATCTACATCGATTTGAATTCTTTGATGTTCTTGAGAAAGAAAAAGGTAGGTTTATGTGTTTACCTGTGCTTTAATCGGAGATTCGAATCAGAATCTTCAAGAACTTTGGATTTTGATTCTGTTTTGTTGATTTTTGGCTTGAATCCGAAAATAAATCAGTAATCTCTTCTTCTTCTTCTTCACCGGTTCAAATCCTTTGAATTCTCTTTCCCTTTTCTTCTCAATCTTTCCTCTGTGATCGCGTTTGAATTCGCTGCTTCCAGTGGTGAATTCGCGCTTGAATTGCAGGGAAATGGTTCAATGATGAAGGTTCAGTGTTGAATTTCTGAGAACCACCATGAATTCCATGGAGTTTCTCTTGAATTTGATTCTGGAAAAGTTAGGGTTTGTAGAAATTGTTCTTCGTGTTCTTGTGATTTTCTGAGTTTTTTGTGGATTTTGATCGTAACTGAATGGAGAGAGAAAATCTGGATCTGTTTGTGATGTGGCATGAATTCTGTGGCTCCTTTCTTTGACTCTACAGTGGCTGGCCTTTTATAGGCTGCCAAATGTGCATTTGGACCAATAGAGATGCGCCATCTGGCCTGGACTGCCCGCGTGGTATTTGGACTAAATTTGACCTTTGGACCTTTCTGCAAAATAAAAACTATAAAGGACTAACTTGCAAATAAGAAAAAAAGGTAAAATTGGACTAACTTGCAAATAAGAGAAAAAATAAAATTGGACTGATTTGCAAATAAAAGATAAAATTGGTAAAATTTACAATAAAAAATAAAATTGGTAAAATTGGTAATTTGGAAAACAACGTAAAGTGACACAGTTAAAAAACGACAAAATGGACTAAAACGAACAAACTACCAAAATGAGGTATTTTAAAATACCTCTCTGTCAAAATTTTGATGTGAAAAGACTAAAATGCCCCTAAGGACTAAAACGACTCAGACTGACTCAGATGCAATGCTGAAATGATTTTTAGACAGAATTTGACAAATGATTTGTACAGACAAGTTGAAAAGACTCAGAGACAAATGTAGGGACTAAAATGGGTTCCATTGCAGGAAATGACCAAAATACCCTTTCTGTATGATTTTTACTCAAATATTTGGAATTAAAATGCAAGAAAATGTGCAATGGTTTAGAAAATTTCAAATGACTTGTAATGCAAGAAAAGCACTTTAGATGGCCTTATATGCAAGAAGATTAGAGACATAAATAGTAAAATATGCAGTTGAAGCACAGTAGAAAATTGCAGAGTAAAACACAGTGAATTGAAAAGTGTTAGAGAAAAGAAATTTGAAGGAGTAATTTTTAAGTCCAAAATGAGGGTATGACATAGAGTCTATATGGTATGGTCATCCATACTAGTCCACAATCCACCAAGCGTTAAGCCTGTGAAGGCGTAGACGTTTATTCTTCACAAGGTCGACCCGCACCAGTCCAGAGTCCACCAAGCATCAAGCCTGTCAAGTTGTAGACGTTTGTTCTTAACAAGGTCGACCCGCACCAGTCCACAGTCCACCAACCGTCAAGCCTGTCAAGGTGTAGACGTTTGTTCTTAACATGGTCGACCTATACCAGTCCACATGGCTAGTAGGCTCCTCCCCCTCTCTTAGTTTTTGATCTTACAAGAGTGAACCTAAACATGTTGTCATAGCTTCATTTGTTGTAATGAGTTGTTCCCTAATTCATTTAGATGGAAGTAATCTTTTGAGGAGAGCTCAACATAACACTTTGATATGTTGAGTTCTACTTCACTACTATTTTGCTTTGTATTATTTATGACTCTTATTAATATGCTTAAGTAAGTTGAGCACACCTAAGAAGATGGAAGGCGTAGCTCTGCTCGGCCACCCATATTTAGACGTCAAGGAAAACCTATAACGGATCCATCCCTATAATCGTAAATTTTTTCGTGGGTCGGGTCAACACCGCTACTCGTCCAGGTTATGAGGTGAGTCTCTAACAGATCTCTCCCTATAACGTAGATTTGCCTAAGGGTCGGGTCTATACCGATACTCGCTTAGGTCTTGAAGGCGTAGCTCTGCTCGGCTACCCTTATTAAGACGTCAAGGATTGTCTCTAACGGATCAATCCCTATAACGCAGATTTGCCTAAGGGTCGGGTTTATACCGATACTCGCTTAGGTCTTGAAGGCGTAGCTCTGCTTGGCTACCCTTATTAAGACGTCAAGGATTGTCTCTAACGGATCAATCCCTATAACGTAGATTTGCCTAAGGGTCGGGTCTATACCGATACTCGATTAGGTCTTGAAGGCATAGCTATGCTCGACTACCCTTATTAAGACGTCAAGGATTGTCTCTAACGGTCAATCCCTATAACGTAGATTTGCCTAAGGGTCGGGTCTATACCGATACTCGCTTAGGTCTTGAAGGCGTGGCTCTGCTCGGCTACCCTTATTAAGACGCCAAGGATTGTCTCTAACGGATCAATCCCTATAACGTAGATTTGCCTAAGGGTCGGGTTTATACCGATACTCGCTTAGGTCTTGAAGGCGTAGCTCTGCTTGGCTACCCTTATTAAGACGTCAAGGATTGTCTCTAACGGATCAATCCCTATAACGTAGATTTGCCTAAGGGTCGG
Source organism: Medicago lupulina (assembly GCA_958299785.1). Classification (NCBI taxonomy): domain Eukaryota; kingdom Viridiplantae; phylum Streptophyta; class Magnoliopsida; order Fabales; family Fabaceae; genus Medicago; species Medicago lupulina. The sequence goes on from OY283142.1 coordinate 42,212,335, forward strand.
GTCTATACCGATACTCGATTAGGTCTTGAAGGCGTAGCTCTGCTCGACTACCCTTATTAAGACATCAAGGATTGTCTCTAACGGTCAATCCCTATAACGTAGATTTGCCTAAGGGTCAGGTCTATACCGATACTCGCTTAGGTCTTGAAGGCGTAGCTCTGCTTGGCTACCCTTATTAAGACGTCAAGGATTGTCTCTAATGGATCATTCCCTATAACGTAGATTTGCCTAAGGGTCGGGTCTATACCGATACTCGATTAGGTCTTGAAGGCGTAGCTCTGCTCGACTACCCTTATTAAGACGTCAAGGATTGTCTCTAACGGTCAATCCCTATAACGTAGATTTGCCTAAGGGTCGGGTCTATACCGATACTCGCTTAGGTCTTGAAGGCGTGGCTCTGCTCGGCTACCCTTATTAAGACGCCAAGGATTGTCTCTAACGGATCAATCCCTATAACGTAAATTTGCCTAAGGGTCGGGTTTATACCGACACTCGCTTAGGTCTTGAAGGCGTAGCTCTGCTTGGCTACCCTTATTAAGACGTCAAGGATTGTCTCTAACGGATCAATCCCTATAACGTAGATTTGCCTAAGGGTCGGGTCTATACCGATACTCGATTAGGTCTTGAAGGCGTAGCTCTGCTCGACTACCCTTATTAAGACGTCAAGGATTGTCTCTAACGGTCAATCCCTATAACGTAGATTTGCCTAAGGGTCGGGTCTATACCGATACTCGCTTAGGTCTTGAAGGCGTGGCTCTGCTCGGCTACCCTTATTAAGACGTCAAGGATTGTCTCTAACGGATCAATCCCTATAACGTAGATTTGCCTAAGGGTCGGATCTATACCGATACTCGCTTAGGTCTTGAAGGCGTAGCTCTGCTCCGCTACCCTTATTAAGACATCAAGGAGAGTCTCTAACGGATCTCTCCCTATAACGTAAGTTCTTCTGAGGGTCGGGTTTATGCCGATACTCGCTCAGGTCTTGAAGGCGTGGCTCTACTCGGCCACCCTTATTAAGACGTCAAGGAGAGTCTCCAACGGATCTCTCCCTATAACGTATGCTTGAATGTATCCATGGATTTCTTTTTGTCGGGACCTCAAGCTCTGGTCGGCTTCTTCGATTTGGTTGGCATTTCTTAGCAACCCTTCTCCGCCTAGCCTTTTTCAGCACCCTTTCTCGGCGGTCTTCATTTGTTTGTTACTTGCTTCATGTCTCCCTAGATCCCTACTCTTGAAAAATCTCCTCGGCTTCAATATTCTTCTTCGCCCTCATCTGAATCTTGTCCATGGAGATTGACTTGCGCAAAGTTAAAGCTTCGGTGAAAGTTCCAGAGCTCGTACCCTTCTCAACGGCCATGCCAAGAATATCTTTGTTAGGCTATGTCATCTTGAGAGTGGCGGTGTTGAAACGAGCGAGATAACTCTTTTAAAGATTTCGCTAAACACTTTTAGGTAGCCCTGCAATCCACTTATGTGCTACACCGTTTAAAGTTCCTGCAAAAAATTTGCAGTTCAATGTATCATCTACTCCACTTATGAACATCTGAGTTTGGAAGGTTGAGACGCTGTAACACCCCGTATCCCAAAACATCGTAATAATAAGAAACATAATCAGAGTTATTCCACAAGCGGGCATGTCACACTGCTTTTCAAAATTTATTAAATAGAATATAAAACTATTTAAATACCAACAAAATCATTCTTATAAAATTCTGCAGCGGAAATATTATTTTAAAACCATCATCATTCAACTACAACAAATCCTTGGCACAAAGGCCTCAACAATTAAAATATTATTCAACAATTAATAATCCAACAACTAGGTTCAACATTTGATACATAAGGAATGAAAGAAATAAAACAACGAATTTCCCATCCCGTTACGTATCAGAGCCCTAAGACACATGAGCCAACATCCTACTAGCCTTCATTACCTGCAAGTTACCCATACGAAGGGCAACATTTTCAAGTAGAAGGGGTGAGTTTCACAATAAAAAATAATATATATAAATAATTCATCAACTTGAATTAAAAACAACAACAGCACAACAACAAATATCATCAAGTCCATACATATATGGCATCAACATCTATCAACAATAACTACATCATTTATATTAGAACTATAACAACAACACCAGTGGCGACAGCTCACCAACAACAACCTCGACATCAACGACTACCCAACGACAACTCACTCTGACAACAACAATGCAACGACATCAACAACAACCTTGAGCATGCTGAACGGGTAGAGCTGAGTTGAGCATGCTAGAGGGGTAGAGTTGAGTTGTACATGCTGGATGGGTAGAGTTGAATTGAGCATGCTGGAGGGGTAGAGCTGAATTGAGCAATGTGGACGGGTAGAGCTGAGTTGAGCATGCTGGACGGGTAGAGCTGAGTTGAGCATGCTGGAGGGGTAGAGCTGAGTTGTACATGCTGGAAGGGTAGAGCTGAGTTGAGCATGCTGGATGGGTAGAGCTGAGTTGAGCATGCTGGACGGGTAGAGCTGAACTGAACATGCAGGAGGGGTAGAGCTGAGCTATACATGTTGAAGGGTATAGTTCATATGACCTGAACAATCAAGTTGAGCTAGGCATGATAAGGTCGAGCTCATGTGACATGGATGATCAAGCCGAGCTAAGCACGTTGAAGGTTGAGCTCATGTGACCTAAACGATCCGGTTGAGTTGGACATGTTGAATAGTCAATGTAAAGTAGAGTCTATATGGTATGGTCATCCATACTAGTCCAATTCCTTAGGTGCATTTCATATCGTTCTTAACTAAAAATACACCTTTTTTCGATATAAGAAAAAAAAATTGGATATAAAAAACTTTGAGAAAATTATGAATTTAACAAAATCATGGTGAATTTAGTTAAGAACCATACGAAAAGCACATAAGGAATTGCACCTAAGTTTTGTCCATAATTTTGACGACGTGTACAAAAACTAAGAAAGGATAAGATTGTATTTTTGGTAGACATTAAGTTTTATAATTAGAGAATAGATAGGAATAGAAATACCATATCATTAAAGGAAATATATAAATTCTATTAATTAATTAAATTAAAAAAATAAATCAAAATAATAACAACTCCACATTAACCATGAGCTATAAATTCAATTAATTAAATTTTTTAAAAATGAAAAATAGATTAACCACAATCCCACGTTATTAGGAACTAACCCTCCCACCTTTCTTATTTTGTTACTTATTCTATTAATTTAATTAATTAAAAAATATGTTGATTTGAAATCCATAAATATATGAACAACTATAAATAACTCATAAACCTCATCCCACCACCATAAGTTATTCCTTTTCCTAAAAAATTTCACTCCAAACTCTGATTCCATTTACAGATAATGAGAGAAAAAGTGATGTTATCCATCAAACCAAGCTGAAATACTATATATATGGATAGTTATATATAAAAGAAAGGAAACATATATATTATATTTGATAATACACTTGATCAATATTGATCAAACTTTTTAAATTAACATAATTGGCAGCTAGCAAACACAATTTAGACTACCATCAAGCAACAAATAACACTAATGTAATTCTTCCGGCATAAATTTGAACTTGATAACATAATTCGAGTAAGAAATGTTAATAACATTCTATTTTAAACACTCTCTAGCACTCGTTATTTAATTGGGTTAAATTAATGTGGGACTTACAATTTAAAAATGCAACCCATATAAAATGATACGACATACATTGATTTCACCTAATAAAATAATAAATGCTAGAGAGAGTGCTCAAAAGAAAATATTGTCAGCATTCCTCTTCTTTGAACATATATGTGTATCTCATTGTTTTATATGGTATCACTTTAGAATGTATTTAACCACGCCAGGGAGGTGAATGTTCAAGAAATAATCATCCCATTTGATCACTTTGGGATCAAAATAAAACAAATCTGTCTCCACCCCACCTTGTCTTGCTGCCATTCTCAACTTCTCTGTATTCATGTCATCAAATCTGCATGCCAGAAACAATATGTTTAAGCTTACAAATATATGCTTAAATAATAGCACCTCAAGATACAAGACCTTTTAATACCTAGACAAATATTATAAATAGTTAACTACTTACAATTTTAATTAACCCTAATTAATCAACTCCTCAAAACAAGCTTGTAATGATAATACATGAAGCATATTTATCACCTAATACTTGGTGACCCAATGGATCTAAGATATACTTTTTTAGAATTCTTGTTGGATTTAACTCAACTCGTATAAAATCACTTAACCTTTAAAAATATCAATTTGTAAGACGTGGGATGTGTCTCATTTATAAAATTCGAGACTAGACATCTGAAGTATGTCATGAGTGACCTGATAGCAAGTAGTCTAATGAATTTTAGATGATATTTGATATCATCTCATAATTTAGGTTGTGTACATGCAACTTGGGTCAAATTCTATCCTTGCTAAATTGACTTATATGGTCAGGGATGCCTCTTACTTTTTAACATATTTTCATGTCATATCTCATTAAATATGGGACTCTTAACAAACTTAACTATTGTCTTAGAATTTATGTTGGTCGAACTCAATTCTATGAAATTGACTTGTTAGATGACAAATGTCCAGCACTTAAAAGTATTTAATTAGGCATATCTATTCAAATATTTGATTCAAAACATAGATGAAGCATATAGTCATTCTAATAATACTTACGCGCCCTTGAAGAACAAGTAAGGCTTGTAGAGGTCTACCAGCCGCATAACAATCTGGATCTTCCTTTTGAGATCAAGATATGTCCCTTGGAAATACTGGCAAAGTGCAGTATTAGCTAGCTCAAGTCCCTACCAAATGCAAAAAGTACATATGAGACAAAATTAACTAATTTTTATCCTTGTAAGAATTTCAAATAAAGAAATTTTTTAGTGATGGTGAATTAGCGATCATGGCTTTAAATCGCGGTTTACAATCGTAATATAAATGATTTTGTGGTCTCCATAACGGTATCCGACTACAAATTTGAGTGAATTAGGTTGCATTTTTCTATATTTTGCCACAATATAATAACTTGCACCATATCTGCGACCGCAATTTAAAACCATGTAAGTCATTATACAAAAATAAAGATATAGAATTGACTCTAGGTAGAAACCTTTAACATAAGAAGGTAGCGAATGAACATGAATCTTCTGAAGCTGTCCATGTTGCTAAACACTGTAACTTTACCAACTTTAACAGGCTTTCCATCTTTGTTTATATATGGTTTTGCTGTGAAATGTCTAAAGCCAAATTCTTGAAGATCACTATAAAAAAGAGGACTTCTAATAGAGGAACCAACATGATATATAGCATTGTTATTAGGATGATTTGCATGAGCTACAATGGCCACCAGTATTGAATTCACCACCATATCAGCTGGTATCTGATTATTGAATAAGTGACATTTAAGATGAGACTAGAAAATTAATGGAGAAATTATAATTAGGAATAAATACTATTAATTTCATGTAGAACCTCACCACATCAACAATTGCATTAAGATCTCCAAGGAAGCATGTTAATTTTCCTTTCCCATAAGCTACGGCTAAACTATCAATAGTCCTGTAATTAACAAGCACAAACATCAATAAAATTTAGGTATGTATTTTTTCAATCAAGTCTTACTATTAATATTTAAAGTTGCTCCTCAAATTTTTAAGTAAATAAAAATTAATAATAGCACTTGATTGAAATAAGGGTTTTTCTAACAAGTGTCCTTGTTAATGATTTAAAAATGGAAACAATTGATAACTTTCAAGTGGAAAAAAAAAATTGATTTTTGATGTTTCTATGTGTTGAATACACAAATTTCAATATAAAATTTCTACTTTAAATTTCTTCTCAAGTGCCCTAAGAACACTTGTTAGCAATTCCCTTAAAATAATTTTCATATTTGGTTCTCTTGATTGAAAAGACAAAAAAATAAAGAGAATAATATTGGTCATCGATTAAATTCATTTTGTTCGTTTCCTAATATTTTTACAAAATACATCAACTTTTTCTAACTTATTTTTGTTTATAACATTTGGAACAGAGGGCCTATTTCTATGAAGTTTAGAATTCTAAGAGGATAAAACTTAACATATGTTGATTTTACAATATTTTGTTTCATTTGATAATTTAAGTAAAGAAAGGATTTTACTTGGTTTAGTTTCTTTTTAAGTAAGTGGGGCGACGCACAAGGATCTGCAACATCTGAAGTATATTTAAATGAAAAAACATGTACAAAAAACTGAAGGATGATCTAGTGTTGTAAGAAAACAAACAATCCAAATGAGCAATGCATAACAACCCTAATGAGTAAATGGGCCACAAATCAAAATCTGGAGAAAAAATTAGAATCTTGCTCTTTACCTAAACGGATTTGCTCATTCCTAAGTGAAATGACCAAAATGTCCTTATGTGACTTGGATCACGCTAGTGTAAACTTAAACTGGGTTAACTCACGCTAGTGTTAATTTAAAAGATTTAAGCGTGAGTTAACTCACGCAGAGATTTACACTAACGTCACGCTAGTTAAATAATTTCAAAGGCATAATCACGTTTGATTGTTGTGTAGCCATCAGAGGACTAAGGAATCATCAAATATAAAAAAAGAATTGCTTCATATTAACTGACCAATAAAGTACCCTACTAGTCTCTAGTCCCAACTACCTTCTCTATTCCTGTTAACCCTAAGCAATGATTTCAAATTTTGTATTGCATGTTGCTGAATACGTGTAATATTGATTGCATAACACGTAAAAGTAAGAAAACCAGAATGAAGGAGTAAATGATCACACTATTTCTGTTGCTATAGTTTCTAATTTTATTTTATTAAAATTACAAAACGTTGTTACCCACAAGTGATTTATGCTTGTGAAAGTTTATGCCTTTGGAACTATTAAACTAGCGTGAGTTAACTCACGCTGAGATTTGCCCTAGCGTGAGTTAACTCATGCTGAGAGTGAATGAGATTTGCACTCAGCGTGAGTTAACTCACGCAGCGTGAGTTAACTCATGTTGAGAGTGAATGAGATTTACACTCAACTCACGCTGTGTGAGTTAACTCACGCCGCGCAAGTTAACTCGTGCCGGGGCATTTTCGACATTTACTTTGGAAATGAGCGAAACAGTTTAGGTAAAGAGCAGGATTCAAAAATTATGCACCTCTTTCACAATCCAGTGAGTCCACGTATAGACATGGAATTACTCCTTTCGTCCCTTAATGTAAACCCCCTTTGCATTTTTAACATTTCTTAAGAAAAGTTGTTAGTTTAATTAATGTGTCTCTTTTATATGTTAATATTACCAAATTGTCCTTTGTTTGTATGTGTATTTAATTTGACTTTTCAAATTTCAAGACAAGTTAGTAGTATTAATTAAGGGTATGTCTAGGAAAAAAATAATAAATGCATCTAGTAATTTGAAAAAGCGTTTATATTTAGGGACAAAAATAAAGTCAAATGAGTGGTTAGATATAGAGACGGAAGGAAAGAGTAAATGTAAAAAAATAAATTAGGTGTGGGAGTTGACGAACATTGGACCTAGATTTTGATAACGACAAATGGACCCGACCGCCAAGACATTAACGAATTCAGCCACCAACAATTTACTTTGAATTTATTGTGACAAACATAAATTGTTGAGTTGATGGAAGATATTTTAAGTAAATACAAGATGATTAAATTGCGAAAAGAAAAAGTTTATACACAAATTTATGAAAATAGATAACTGAGTGACCAAAATTATTCATCCATTACAAAGGAAAGGTTAAGACAGCCAATAAGATTAAGTTTTAAAAGTAAATTTAAACTAAAAGAAAATTATACCTTACACCTTCAGACCAACCAGGGAAAGGTTCTTTGAATGTACTAGTGACAATAGCTGGACGAACAATAACTACAGACAAGTTTCCTTTCAATTGCCCCACAAGCATTTCTCCCATTGCCTTTGTGAATACATATGTGTTTGGCCATCCATATAATTTTGCCCTGATTTGATTGTTCATAAAGTAAACTAAAATTGTTGTGCCAAAAACATAAATCAGGATTAACTGAAATTTAAGGTGGTGTACGTGTCAAATATCTAAACATTGTTTAGTAGAGTTTAAGGCTTTGTTTGTTTGTTTGGCCTATACAAACACTTTTTTGAATTCCTAAATTGTTTTCTTCTATTTATAATTACCTTTAATAGGAAATGCTAATTGACGCCACAAGGCACTGGTAAATAGGGGTGAGAATAAGTTAGGTCAGGTCAGGCGTTGATAGACTTGAGCCTGGCCTACGAAAAAATTTACAAGCCTAAGTTTGGTATATGGTCTATCATAGGCCGTTTTTTTTTGTCTGACTTGACCTATTTAAAAGCCTGGACTGACCTGAAAGTCTATTTTCAGGCCTACTTTACATTAAGATCAACTAATAGTTCATTTGACCTACTAAATAGGCTAAACAGGCCTTAAAGCCTACTTAAAAGTCTGTTTCACTACAAGTAAATTTTAACTAGATTAAAGCCTACTTAAAAACCTATAACAACAAAGCATATTAAGGGACTGATAGATAGAAAAAAGTGTTAATATTTTTAATGTATGCAATTATTTTTATATAAAAAAACATTTTTTTGATAAATAGGTATTAATATGCCGGCCTATTAGGCTTAGCTGGCTTTTTTGGATGTCTAAATCTAGCCTATTTAACTAAACAGGTTTTTTAAAAAGCCTAAGCCTAAGCCTATCTACTAAACAGGCCTGCCCTGGGCCAGGACGTAGGCCCCTGCAGATGGGGTCTGGCCTATTCCCAACCTTAAAGAATACTAAAAAAGAAAGCTTTTTTTGAAAGACTAAAAAAGAAAGTTATATAGTAGTAATCCGTAAAAAATAAAAGGGTAAATTATACCAGGGGTCCTTTAAGTTTGAGATTTATAATAAAATGGTCATTTAAGTTATTTTAGTCACATATAAGTCCTTTAAATTTTAGGTTTGAAAGAGATTGATCCTTTAAGTTATTTTGGTCACAAATAAGTCTTTTAAGCTTTGTAAACGTTTTTCATTTAGTTCTTCTGTTAACCAAACGATGATGTGGTTGAAGAACTAAATCGAAAACGTTAACAAACTTAAAGGACTTATTTGTAACCAAAATAACTTAAAGGACCAATATGTTTCAAATTTAAAGGACTTATGTGTGACCAAAATAACTTAAATGACCAATCTATTACAAATCTCAAACTTAAAGGACCCTAAGTTTAATTTAACCAAAATAAAAATAAAATTTCCTTTTCAATTTAGAACTTTCTTTTTTGTTGTCCATAACCAGTGTTTTGGGGACACCAGTTAGCATGACCAAAATTTTAGTGTAAAACAAAAGCAAAGACAAAGAATTAAGAGATGTGGGTGCATCTCGTATACCACTGGTGGTTAGTTGATTATATTTAGCCCAAATACCTCTCTGGGTCCTTTAAGTTTCACGTTTGTTTCATATAGGTCATTTAAGCTTCTAAGGTTTCAGATAGATCTTTTAAGTTTCGAGTTTGTTTCGGATAGGTCCTTTAAGTTTCTAAGGTTTCAGAGAGATCCTTTAAATTTTGAGTTTGTTTCAGATAGGTCTTTAACGGAGGTTGATAGAAAGGACCAATCTGAAACAAACTCCAAACTTAAAGGACCTATCTGAAACCTTATAAACTTAAAGGACCTATCCGAAACAAACTCGAAACTTAAAAGACCTAACTGAAACCTTAAAAACTTAAAAGATCTATCTGAAACAAACATAAAACTTAAAGGATCCGGAGAGATATTTAACCTTATATTTATTACTCCCTAGCCTTAAGATTGCAAAAATATCTTCCCTAGCCTTAAAATTTTGATTCGGACTAATAAATAGTACTAGTATAAGAGTCTCTCCAATTTATAAACACATGCATCTTAGTATCTCATCTATTTTAGGACTACAAACATGCTCCGCCACATATCTTAAATTTTATGTTCAGTTTAATCCATTCTTATAAATCCAACTCATAAGTTTATGTTGATTGTCTTCCTCTAATATAATTAAAATAAGGCGCCTCTCATGCCCAAGATATAACATCTAGGACAACATGGCAACAATGATCTAGTAGTGACAAATCAACTTAAGATAAGATTTGATATCATCTCAAAATTTAAGTTGTCCTAATCAACCATATAAACTAGTCAATTTAAAGTGGGATGTCTCTCACTTATAAACATATTTTTACATCATATTACATGTTATGTGTGATTATGAAGAAATAATTAAAATAATTTTTTTATAATTTATCGTTTTATTCATTTTTTTTTAATTTGCAAAATTGCTGTCCAAAAACAATGTTACTGAATTGTCCATGTTAGAAGTCATGTTCCCACTAAATATACATGCATGTGGATAGGGACATAAATTTTGAATTTAAGGGTTGGTGTGAGAAATTAGGAGGGTATCGTAGGATTTTGGGTAAAATGAATGAGTTTATCTTTTTCATAAATTATAATATTCCCCCAACTTGAACGAGAGAGTTTATTTTTTTCATAGTACAAAATCTTTTAAATGGGGGGTTGGGATTCAAAAATTAAATGGGAGGGTTTTAGAAGATTCAAATAAATTCTTTAAAAACAATCTATATATTATTTTTTTTGAAAAAAAAATCTATATTTGTATAATACCTTCAAAACTAAAATTATATCAACTATAAATATTTATGTGTATATATATATATATATATATATATATATATATATATATCATTCTCTACAAAAATAATGTCTCAAAAAAATTGAAATATTTCTCTTTCCCTCTAATATCTCTCTTCTTAAATATCCAAGAGAGGTAAGTTGGTCATGTTTGGTAAGATATTATTCAAAATATTTAATGGAGCAAAGGCAAGCCATGTGTCTCGATTAATTTCAGTTAATTCTATCTAGCTTTAAATAAATGGCATCCTAGCTAGCCACGATTATCTCCTTAGTTAGTTAAGGATATTAACTCCAACAACCAAAAAACCCTAAGTATAAGCACTTGAATTATCCAGAGTCTTTTTAGTCACCTCTAGATCAAACAGTAGATTATTAGTTTTATTTTTTTCTTAGAATCGGATGATAAACACTAAAAGAAATATGTGATGCACTCTGTATATAAAGTAGTTATGGAAAATCAAGCAAACGAGCTTAATTGGTTAATGGGTTACACCAAAAATACAAATTATTCATGAGAACCGTAACCTTAAAGAGTAATCCAATACTTTCTTGTATGAGGACTTTGAGATACCGATATAATTCCTGATTTTGGTTTCATTTATAAGAGTCCACCACTTGCTTTTACTTTATTGACACAACAAGATTCCCACATACTTGTGTGATCCTAAATAAAAATCATAATATGTAACATTCCAATAATTGATTTGCAATTCTTTCAACAACAAAAAATAATAATAAATTTGCAATAACTTTTTTTTGTTACATTTGCAATAACGTTTATTCCCTTGTCGCATACAAATTAAGAAAACGATTTCATGCTAATTAAAGTTGAACATCAACTACATGGACCATAGAAGACTGGATTGTATATATGTTGGAACTATGAAAACGATTTCATGCTGATTAAAGTTGAACATAAATTGTACCAAAAAAAAAAAAAAGTTGAACATAAATCACATGGACCATAGAAGACTGGCTTGTCTATATGTTGGGTGTCAAGCTAATAAATCGGCCATTAAATTAGTCAATGTTTTCTACTAACAATATATAAAAGTTGAAGTACAGCAAAATTTCATAATCGTCCTCTTTAAAACTAATGATCTCCTTAATTTTATGTGCATAATCGTCATTTTGCAAAATTTAATTTAATCCTTTTAATTTTTTTAAATTAATAATGGATAATGGTCATCACAATCGTAACAAATTTCTAAGGATAATTATGAAATTAATTAATTTTATAAAAAAAATTACGGATAATATCATCACAACTCTAACAAATTAATTAATTCCCTATATTTTACAAATAAAAAAGTCAATTTGTTTCTTCTTTCTTCTCCTTATTATCTGATTCTCTTTATTTGTTAAATAAATTGCACAAAAAATCATCGGTCGGACTTCTAATATCACTAATTTAGTGGGGTTTATCATCAGTTCTCTATAAAATAATAAGAAAAAACAGTGTATTATAACATAAATATACGAAAACAATCTATGTTACTCTTTTATGCTATAAGTATAGGAAAATAGTTTATTCTTATATCTTTTAATCTCTTAATCTTACTAATTTGCATATAAAAAAAATTAATAGAAATGATACATTAATTTCTTCAAAAAAGAAACGATACATTAATGTTAATAATTTTAAAATAATCATCAGTTTCAAATTTCAGGCATAACAACTCTCTCATATCAGTATACATAAAATTTGATTTGGATATATAAACACATAAATTCTACAATGAGTGATGTGTAAATGTTTAACGGTATTTTGGAGAAACAATATAGTGATGTTGATATTTTGAAAATAGACACGAGTTTTCCAAATTTTATTATATCGACTACCACATATCGTTAAATAAAAAATGTCTTATACATATATAAGTTTATACAATCCTTAATGAGTGCGGTGCAAATATTTATTGGTGTTTTAAAAATAAGATAAAAAGTTATTTAATAGAAACACTACATTGATGATAATATTTTGAAAATAGTCACGAATTTTCAAAATTTTATCATATCGATTTTATGATATATGTACATAAAAAATTATTTATGCGTATATAAGCACATAAAATCTGTAACGGGTGCAGTACAAACATTGAAAAGTGTTTTGCATATAAAATAAAAAGTTAATTAATAAAAACATTATATTAATTATATTTTTACAATATTAATGAGTTTTCACGATTTTATCATATCAACTTTCTCATATAATTAGAAAAAAAATTGTTTCTGCAGATAAAACACATAAAATATGCAACGGGTGCGGTGCAAACATTGAACGTTGTTTTCCATATAAAATAAAAATGTTATTTAATAGAAACACTAAATTGATGTTGATATTTTGAAAATAGTCATGAGTTTTTAAAATTTTATCGTATCGATTTTCTCATATATGTACATAAAAATTTATTTATATATATAAGCACATAAAATCTGTAACGGATGTGGTGCAAATATTGAACGGTGTTTTGCATATAAAATAAAAACGTATTAAATAGAAACATTGTATTAATGTTTATATTTTGACAATATTAATGAGTTTCCGCAATTTTATCATATCAACTTTTTCATATATTTACATAAAAATTTATTTCTGCAGATAAAACACATAAAATTTGCAACAGGTGCGATGCAAACATTGAACGGTGTTTTGCATATAAAATAAACATTTATTTATTAGAAACACTACATTGATGTTGATATTTTGAAAATAGTCACGAGTTTTTAAAATTTTATCGTATCGATTTTCTCATATATGTACATAAAAATTTATTTATGCATATATAAGCACATAAAATCTGCAACGGGTGCGGTGCAAACATTGAACGGTGTTTTGCATATAAAATAAAATCTTATTCAAAAGAAATATTATATTAATGTTTATATTTTGACAATATTAGTGAGTTTTCGCAATTTTATCATATCAACTTTCTCATATATTTACATAAAAATTTATTTTCACAGATAAAAAGCATAAATTTTACAATGGGTGTGATGCAAACATTGAACGGTGTTTTGCATATAAATTAAAGTTATTTAATAGAAACATTACATTAATTTTGATATTTTGAAAATAATTATGAGTTTTAAAAAAAATTAGTTTATTGACTTTCTCAAATTTGTTTTCGCATACATAAAAAATTAAAATCCAGAACATACGTGATTCAAATATTTAACATATTTAATGATATATAAGAAAAAATAATTCAATAAAAATATTATGTTAATGTTTTTTTTAAATAAAAAACATTATATTAATGTTAATAACTTTTATTTAATATTTTTAAATATTTGATGATATTAACAATGCAATTATTTTTTACATGATTACCATAATGTTACGTGACCCGGGCGGAAGCACGGGTCTATTACTAGTTTATTATAGAAAAATGTTACTACTAGGGTAATAGTTAGAACGGTATTTTCTCATTTAGGGTTTGAATTTCGATCTTTGACCAACTTCGACTATTGTTTTCGAACAAAAGTTAATCTTTAAAAAAATTCGATCTTTCCCAACTAATGCTAGTTTATCTTTAAACAAGAAGTTAATCTTAGCTTCGGTTGTTCAAAGGTGTTTTTTCTTAAGGATCGGTTGTTCAAAGGTTGAAGTGAAGAATGTATAAATCTAACTTAATATTCAATTGAAGGAAAAAGGAAAAGTTGACACTAGAATAATAACTAATTAATTAACTATACGTTGAGTCGTGAGTGGAACTATGTGATGATCCACAATGTATCAGATCAATCATACAAATAAGTTGAGCATCATATATTTTTATCTAAAATCTTAAGATATTAGGTGTATGAGTCATCTCAGATATTTTTATCTAAACCCAGGAGTTTGACTCGTGAAGTTGCCAACTTTAGAGATAGGTCAGTCTTGTATTAAAATAAATGTCATGTTTCGACTTGAGAAATAGTCTCATGGCAGACCCCATGAGCCTAAACCATAGCAACGGGCATCTATCTAGGGTAAAATACCATAATTAGAAGAAAATAAATAAATAAAAAATCTTAATAATATTTCACAAACCTGCTAATACCCAAGTTCTTCATGGCCATTTTAATTTCTTCGTCTGTTGCTCCCAGCTGTTGTAACTCACGCAATTTGTCTCGCACCACTTTCTCTTCTACGTCAACATCTAATCCATTCACACCATTTAAGGAGTGGCCCAAGTGATATGGTTTCTCTAATATGAGCCCTTCTCCCTCCCCACATACATATGCTGAAATTAATTTGTTAAGGTACAATAATTATTGTGAGGCCCTTCTCAACATAAAAATATTGTGAGGCTAATTAATATTTTTCCTAACTTTTGGGATTGATATTGAAATAAATTTACGAGTCATGCTAACTTGTGTTCTGAGGATACAAATTAAACAACTTAATAATAAAAATATTTCCTTAACACTTATGCATTCAATCAATTATAAGTTAAAAATTAAATTAAATACACGGATTTTTTTTTTTAAAAAAAAAAACTCTACATTTGACTTATTAACTTGTTCCTTAAGAGCACATGCTACTATTTTTTCTAAATTTATTACTTCGTACGGACTGACCTGTTGATACATGCACAAGAACCTTGAGTTTACTGCATTTTTTGGCAAAGTTTATAATATACTTAATCCCAAATGTATTTAGGCCCAAAGATATATCATACCTGCAATAGAGGTGAAAACAAAAAGTAAAATTGAATTTGTCAAAAAAAAAAAGTAAAATTGAATTTGTCAAAAAAAAAAAAGTAAAATTGAATATAAAAAAAAAAGTGAAAGAATAAAAAAATCTACTTTGGTAGAGTACTAAAAGCATGATATTTTCAGTACCTTTCATCAAAGTTTGTATTTGCAGCTAAATTAACAATAACATCTGTTTGGTTCTGAATTTCTTGCTTTAGAATAGAATCTTCCAATCCCATGTCTTCAAAAGAAATGTCCCCAGGTACTAGAGTCAACTTTTCCGAAAGAAATGTAGTAAAATTTGCCCCCAATTTTTCCTTTAGACATTTAAACAAGTCCTTCCCTATTATCTACAGAACAAAATACATGTTTAGTTAGCTTCAAGCTTCATTAACTATCATATGTGACATATTATATGGTGTGAAAACTGACGTGTTTGGCCACTATCAATGATTGAGAAAATAGAAAAAATGAGACACTACCTTAGTTAATATATAAGATGATTTATTCAGTTTCACGTTTATTAAAAAGAATATTTACTTCCGTTGGTATAGCTTCATTGATATACGAGGGTCAAAGTTTGAATTTTAAATTTATTCAGTTTCAAATATATGCATTAAAAAGATCTCATATATTAAAATTTATTTTAAATCTCACTTATATTTAAAATTATTAGGTCTGCTCTAAGTTGATGAGAGATTATGAGGCTAAATAGTACAGTCACAGAGAAACAAGAAACGAAATTTCACGACAGTGCAATATAAGTAACCGTGCATGGATAATATGGTAAATAGAAAATGGTCTACGGGGTAAGCAAATAAATACAAGTATGATGTGGTAAATAGAAATTGATTTGTGGGACAAACAAGTAGTTACAATTCATTAATAATTCAATTCCTCGCAAGCAAAATAGGGGTGGATCACTATTTCGACATGTCGATTGTGATATCAAACATATTGTATGCTTTATATTCGAAAAGATAAGAGTCTAGTCATCGGCTAAAACAGACTCAATCGGCTAAAACAGAGTCAATCTGAGGGAACCTTCATCTTTTTCCTTTTTACAACAAAATGATATATATAAATGAAAAATAAGTGCAAAGGGCTATCATACCAACGGTACCCTAGAAACCAAACAAAATAAAAAGCAAACAAAAGAACACAACCCACCCTACAAACGAAAGGAAACAAAAAAGGCTCCCACCACCTACAACAACGCCGGCAAAACTACATCCAAAGCTCAGACCTAAGTGGAGATGGACGAAGCCTACTATCCCAAAATCTTAGAGAACGTTCATCAAATACATATATGCCTAAGGATAATGTTTCATGGACACCTTTTTTTCTATACGCACGTTGTACTACCTTCATATGAGAGAGTGTGAGAGACACAAAATATGAGTTTTTTGTGTACGTGAGGACCACATAGACACTTGTCACAATTGTATATGAGCGTACAAGTGGTATATACCACTTAAGATGGTCTATGTATCATTTTCCTATGCCAACTATTGCTATCCTGGTAATTTGGTACGATGAATAAAGAAAAGTTGATATTGTATTATGACACTATATAAAACAACACCATATATAAATATGGTGTTCCTTCAAAAACTAAACAAATAAATAAATATGGTGTTGAGCAGAGTACTTATTTCCACCTAACATTTCTGTTTCTTAAATTTAAGTTAGACTTTAGGTCTCAAAATTTTAGACTCAAAATTAATTTAGTTATAAATGTTTGTCCGGTTTAATTAGTCAAGATGAGGACTTCATATCCTCTATGACTTAGGTTTGAACCTTAAACTTAGACTCAAAACTTTGATTTATTTTAGTTTTATAAGCCATGTGTTATATATATTTTAAAATAAATGAAAAAGCTTTACTATTAAATTTGATTTAGACCTCTAAACATTTTAGGTCGACTTTGCTTAGTAATAAGAATGTAAATCTTGTAACTTTAAGAGACGAAATTTAAATCTCATCTGAAACGGTTATAAAATGGTTATTAGTGTGATTATTTTTAATAAATTTTTCTGTTTTCCCAATTTTTTTAAATCACTAAATAATAATAATAATAATAATAATAATAATAATAATTTCTTCAAAAATAATAATAATAACAACAACAACAATAACAACAACACCACTTCAATATAAATAATATTTGACACTAGCTTATTTTAATTTGTTTGCCAAAAATATTTGATCAGTAGAAAAAATAGACGAATATGTTAATGTTCATCTTTTCGCCGATAATAACAATAAAAGTTGTAATAACTTAATATATATGGATATAAGGGAAGGGTAAATGCCATGACTACATGAAGTCGGCAAACATGTTTTGTTTTAAAAGAGAAAATGAAGGAAAGTACAAAAATATAAATTTGGCCTGAGTTATCAATTTTGTACCTCATTGTGAAAGCGATGAGAAGCAGATTTTGCATCTGCAGCTCTTAAAAGAAGATAAAGCTTCTTAACGTTTGGTTGAACTCTCAATATCTTCTCCAACAAAACTGTTAAACATACAAAGCCAAGTACATAAGTGCACATATTATAGTAGGTGCACCATTATAGTACCATCTTTAAGGTATAGAAAGAAGAAGAAGAAGAAGAAAAAATATAGAGGAATTAGAGGGTACTCATTCATACTTTTAGCAAGAAAGCCAGTGGCACCAGTGACTAAAATGGTCTTATCTTGAAGAAAATCGAGTACACTTCCCAACTCCATTGTAGTAGTACTACTAAATAAAAACAAAAACAGAAAAATGAAGAATAAAGTGTGTGAAATTAATTATTAATGAGAGGAAATAGTTAAACAGTGAGTTTTTCAGACAAAACCGACACAAGAGAGTGGAGAAGGACAAGCACATTTGGCCATTTCATATAAAGAGAAATCAGCTGGGAACATCAATTATGAGATAGAGTGTACGCAAGCTATTGGAATAGTGTTTGATAGTTTAATTAATATCTTAGGTACACTGTAGTAATTGCAATTGCAATAATTTCATTTCTATAATCTTTCGTTTTTTTTTTTTGAAAGAAATTCTATAATCTTTCTTGTGTTTTGTGGTTCTGTATAGGAAAATATTTAACCAATAAAAAACCAAATGTAATTTAATTTTTATTAAGTTGAACATAATGCATATCTTAAAAAATTTGACGTTGATGTCAACTGTTGCTATTATTATTTTCTTATTCTTATATGGTGTATTTAGCTGATATTAATGGAAGTATATATGAACAACCATCATGGTTTGGTTTTGGTATTTAAAAAGTGTGATTTTCAAGTTTTTTTTTTTTTTTTTTACTATTGTACACAGTTTTACCTAAAAAATGCAGGTCAACAATATAAGTTAATATAGTTAGGCATATAATATACTCTCTATCAAGTGATATTATAAGATGAATCAGTAAGAGTCCTATATTTGATGAAATATTATAACATGAACATAATTTTATAATTGGGGCAATCTACATTTACAATTTGTTTGTGTAAGGTTTTCTCCATATCAAATACTAATCAAAATTCATCGAACTTATCATATTATTTTTATTGAGTTAGGTTACACTACAAATGTCTTATGTGAGGATGTGTTAAGAGCACCGTATTAAAAAATTATAATATTCATCTTACAAAATCTAATTACGTCAACCAAAATTACTCTAATGTTGTAACATCTCAATATTTGTATACGTTATATATGTCATTAATGATTTTCTTGCTATATTAGGAGAAATGATATTTGTACAATTATTTTGTGACAACTTTTTCTTGCATACTCACATTATGTTTATACTTTATCCCTCTGTTGCTTTCTGTGTTAATACCTACATATTTTTAGAGAAATGATATTTGAACAACTATTTTTTGACAACTTTCTCTCTTATACTCACTTTATGTTTTTACCTTTTCTCTCTAATGCTTTGGTTTTTGTACCAATATTTCATTTTCTTAGTAAAATTTTGGTTGTCTCAAAAGTTGTCATATAAATAGATGTTCAAATAAAACGACTTTTTTTTATATATAAATTTATGGTTGTCCCATAAGTTGTCAACCAAATGGTTGTTCAAATAACACACCTCATGTATTATGTATTCAACAACCTATCTTATTTGTAAAGAGTTTAAGAAAATTGTAACATCCTCTGTTTTTAATACATTAATTAATTAGAGCTCTTTTATTTGTTTTGATTATTTAGTTTATTTATTGATCAATTTGGCGTGACTATGATTTAAGGATTCTTCCTTGCTTGGAAAATTTTACCCAAGTCCCCAACAATTATACTCCCAACCCCTACAAATCATCAAAAATACTAATTTTAACCTTTTGAAAAACCACACACATTCTTTTCCAAAATTTAAAATAAGTTTTCTGGAGAAAATAAAATTATTTCGTCACAACTTGAAGGCATGAAACAAGAGATCAACATTAGTTTCAAAGAAAATTGATTTGTCCGGTGAGGAACTGATGGAGGCAACAGGGTGAAAAGTGCTTCATACGGCTTCGCGGTGGGATGAAAGGTGCATGCAAGCATGTTAGCACCCCAACGCTCAAGTCAGTATTGGAAATGAGATGGAATGTGTGAAAAGTGTGGGAAAAGTGAACATACCTTGGAAGTGAAGCTAAGTCACCCTAATATAGGTGTGTGTGAGAATAATCATCCCCGTGACATGCGACGCATGATCAGGAGGCTGTTCGAGGACACATGTACAATATATGATGCATGGGGGTATGCCAAAGTAGGGTAGGGTGCATTGTTGCTAGCGCATTCATTTAGGCAATCTGCCTTGGTCTAGTGGACGTTTGGTCCACGTGTCAGTGTTAGGTTGGCTTTGTAGCGCAATGGCTTAATCATGTGAGTCGTTCCATCGTGGCGCTCTTAAATATTCGTCTCCCTTAAAAGTCTTGAGAAAATTTCATCGCCATTCCATGATGGAGATGGTGACGTCCTAGAATGGTGAGTGGGAGTAGTTGACATTCAATGCCTTGAACGGAAATGTTTAAGATATGATGGCTTTTCAGTTTCTCTTTCCATGTGTCAGCTTCGTGGGCTATACGCATATTAGATAGTGCTTCACGTGGACATAGCTTGGGTTTATCGCGTAGTTCGAGGTTTTTCTTAGCCATTGGATCGAGACCTTCTGGTTTCCTTTCATCTGGATCTTCCGTTTGGGATTTCTAAGCTTACAAAAGGGAGGGAAATTTATTCCTTTCATTCATTATGTTCTATAAACTTTCGATAAATCTAAGGAATTCTCTTCTTCTTCTTCTTCTTCTTCTTCTTCTTCTTCTTCTTCTTCTCCTTCTTCTTCTTCCCCTAAGCTTTTCTAGAATTTTTAGTAACTTGTTTTACCCTCGTCATCTGCATGTTTGTCTTTCCTTTCTTTTTCACTTCTTTTCCCCTCACTCTTTCTGGGTCGGGGGATAAAGATTAGTGTTTGTTCTGTTAATTCTGGGAATTTGATGGATTCATTATCAAATTGTTCTCTACTTTCTATTGGTCATCAGAGTGTTGATTATGGTGGATTATGATGTCGTCTTGGGGTTGGTCTTAGTTTTTCCTTGACAATTTTAGAGAACTAAGTTGCGACCATTGACTTTGATAGGGATGTTTCACACCTTAAGATGAGGGGACCTTTCATCAAGCTCCTTATCGTGGGAAATTGGTCATGCGCATCTGTTTGGAAGATACACGTTGGGGCTGAAAAACCTAGGGTAGCCAAGAAACTTGCTGAGATTAAGGAAGAACAAGGGATTATGGCTGAGGTTACTGAATTGATACTAGTTTGATTGTTCCTAGCCCTCCAGGATCGCGTAGCACACTATTATTAAGAAAGATGAGTCTCGGACCATTGGAGGGTTTGGCGAAGACACTTTAGGATGCTCTTATCTAGTATCCACAATCATTCAGTTTGCTCGTAATGTTAACAATTATGCATGACCATGGCCAGACATAGCTCTCACCCACATGTCTAGATCAAAGTTGATTGAAACAAAACACTCCTTGATCAGCCCACCTATTTTTTTTACTTTTCGTTTATTTATGTAAATTCCATTGCGGTGGCCCCTCTTGTAATTATTTAAATGTCTTAACGAAAATAGGCTCTTTGTTTATTTGTCGTCTTGAACTTTATTCTTCTGACGTCCCATTTGCATTTTATTTCATGCCACGTTGGATTTTCCTTTGCTCGCACTTGCTTGGTGCCCAGGGGAACATGGCTGACCAAGGTTTAGTCCCCCTTTAGAGGGCATTTAGGGGGCAAAGGCGCTCTACCTTAAGGGTGGCTAGCCCTTGTGAGGGTCTACCACAGTTGTTTAGTTGCCATTCAATTTAAAAGTATAAGGCATGCTAACCGTTTAGTCTTGTCGGTCGTTTAGGTTGTCTTTTCACTTAAGAGTTAATGCCATGCCAACCATTTGCCTTTCGTGGTTGTTTAGGCTGACATTTCACTTTGTAGTGAAATCCATGACAATCGTTCGCCTTTTAGGATGCTTTCTCCTATAGGTTTATTACTTTCGGTCCTAACAACTAAAGAACTTAACAAACGCATTTCTTTTTGAGAGAAAAACACTTATTCTATTAATAACATGAAAACGGATTTACAATGGGTCATATATGTGGACTTTAAAACCGTAATACAAATGTAAAATTTGAATAAAAAATTGTTGATACTTAGCTATAATAACGTTTAATCTTGTATGCATTCGACGTCCTCGAAATGTAGGAGTCGTCTAGAGTTTCCAAATTGGAGGCGCTTGTTCCAATGCTGGCGGTGACTTTGTACGGTCCCTCCTAGTTTGCGGCCAAATTTCCTTCTCGAGCGTTTCACCCGCCCACGTCTGCACGCCTTGTGACGAGATCTCTAGTATTGAAGTCTCTTTTCTTCACCTTCCGATTGTACTTGGTTGTTGTGGCCTATTTGACGGCGGAGTCGTTTAAGGCTGTGAAATTTCTCGACTCATAAATGAAGTCTAGCTCTTCCAACATTGCTTCAGTGTTGGCAGTTTGGTTAGGCAGGCGTGCCTTTCTCCTTCTTAGTTATTTCACCTCGATCACTATCACTACCTTGGTTGCATAAGTGAGCTAAAAAGGAGTTTCTTCTGTGGTTGAGTGCGGTATGGTGCGATACACCCACGTGACATGCGGGAAGTCCTTTGCCCAACTTCCCTTTGCTTCTTCTAATCATCTTTTAAGGCCCCTCAAGAGGACTCTGTTGGCGTACTTTGCCTTTCCATTTGTTTGACGGTGGTCCACTGAAGTAAAGTGTTGCTTGATAGCTCCTCTAAGAGCGCTCTTATTGTAACGCCCAAATTTCTTATTTATTATTTTATTAATTTATTGTAATTTTAGTGTGTTATTATTTGATTGATAATATATATATTTTGATGAAATATATTATTATGTGCATTATTTGGTGTGTTAATATTCTAAGTGGGGGAGGAATATAATTATTAGAAATAATAAGATAAGAGGGAAGAGTAATTTTGTGGTGATAAGAGTAAAAAAGTGTATTAGGTTAAGAGTCAGTACGGAGAGATGAGAAAATCAGAACACGTACAATTTTTGGAGAAAAAGAGGAGAACTCAGAGAGAACCCTAGGAAAGAAGAACGCTGCTGTTGATTTCAAAAGAACAATCTAAGGTAAGGGTGGGATTCATATTCTCTAATCTTAAGTATGTTTTTCTGAAATTGGGTTTGACAAAAGTTGTAGGTTGTGAGTTTTGGGAATTAGGTTTAATTCTATAAAAATGGTAGAAACTATATGAATTTCATGTAATTGATGTAGAAAAGTGATGTTTAAGTTATATAATACATGTAAGCAGTGATTCCTATCAATTTTGGGGTTTGGGTGATTGAAAATTGGGTTTTTGGGGGTGAAAACAGTCTGTTCCCTTAATGCTGTCAGTCATCGCTCGCCATGGCGGAGAATATTTCGCCTGGCGAAGTAGCCCAGTTCATAGCTCACCATGGCGGAGAATATTTTCGCCTGGCGAAATGCACAGAAAACAATATTCTCTTTTTCACGTTCTTGTGTCATTTTCACCCGTTTCTGTTTTGAACTGGCTTTTGGGGTAAACATGAAGTTGTAGATAATTGAGCTATCTTTCTAATGGCTTTGGAGTGACTCGAAAATGTTTTGTAAATCTTGAGTTATGATAAAAACACTCCAAGTGTGTTTTGGGAAAACCATCCTCTATTTCGCGTTCTAGCGTCCTTCTCACCTGTTTCTGTTTTGAACTGGCTTTTGGGGTACACATGAAAGTCGTAGATAATTGAGTTATCTTTCTAATGGATTTGGAGTGACTCGAAAATGTTTTGTGAATCTTGAGTTATGATAAAAACACTCCAAGTATGTTTTGGGAAAACCATCCTCTGTTTCGCGTTCTTGCGTCCTTTTCACCCGTTTCTGTTTTGATTTGGCTTTTGGGGTAAACATGAAATTTGTAGATAATTGAGTTAGCGTTCCAGTGGCTATAGTTTGATTTGAAAATGATTCTTAGTTTTTGAGATATGATGAAAATACTCCAGGGAGGTCTTAGTGAAATTTTATGAAAATTAACCCAAAACTTATAGATTGTCTCCGAACTTCAGAGCTTAAGTACTATGAATTTAATTAAGGTGTTCATAAGTATTTAATCTATGTTGTGATGAATCTAACTTGGTTTGATATGTAAGTAATTGATTAATGTATATGTTGCTATTGTTGTTGATAGGTTGGAATATATTATGTGATTATTGTATGTTGTATAACGTCATGTTGCTTATGCTATTTAAGTTGTTGGTTGTCTAAGTTGTTGGTTGTTCAAGTTGTTGGTTGTCTAAGTTGTTGGTTGTTAAGTTGTTGGTTGTCTAAGTTGTTGGTTGTCTAAGTTGTTGGTCGTTGATTTCATGCATACAAAGTTGAGGGCTTATGCCCTGGAGCTTATGCTCATTAAAGCTGAGGACTTATGCCCTGGAGCTTATGCTCATTAAAGTTGAGGGCTTATGCCCTGGAGCTTATGCTCATTAAAGTTGAGGGCTTATGCCCTGGAGCTTATGCTTAATTAAAGTGCTCAATTAAAGTTGAGGGTTTATGCCCTGGAGCTTATGCTCAATTAAATTTGAGGGTTTATGCCCTGATTGGTGTAACGCCCTCTTTAATTATTTAATTATTTTATTAGATGATATGGTATATGCTTATATATTATATGGATTTTGATGATTTTGTGATGTATATGTGACGTATTTGTGACGTATTTGTGACGTGTGACGTGTTATTATTTTATTGTTTAATAAAATAATATAAGTGATGTTATATGGATGTTTATTTGATAAATAAATAGATTTGGTGGAAAATTATAGAATTTTAAGAGATGGGGTTATATTTATAAGTAAGAAGAGTTGTGTGGGTTAAGAGGAAATTAATTAAGTTGGGAGGGAGTATATAAGAGAAGTAGGTTAAGAGAGGAAAGTTTTAGAAACGCGTTATCAGACTTTGGAACTAGAGAAGAGGAACGGTTGAAGGAAGAGGAAAAGCTAGGCTGCAAATTCTGCAATTTTTCCAGGTAAGGGTGAGCCTAACTCCATTAATATTGATTGTAAATCATCTGTTATTGATTGGCATAGAGTTTGAGAGGAATTGAGATAGGCTTTATGAACTAGGGTTTTGGTGAATTTGTGATGAATTGATGATAGATTGAGTTATAAGGCTGTAGAACTGCTTACAGAACCTAGATTATCCCCTAGGATGATATTGCTGATGAAGTAGAGGCTTAACATGAGAGTTTTGGGATGAATTGGTGTGAATAGGGCTGAACCCGTAGTGATTCTGAGATCGCTCGCCTGTGGCGAGTGATCACTCGCCGTGGCGAGTAACCCTTGGTTGCTCGCGAGGCGAGCATTATAGCTCGCCGTGGCGAGCTTGACCCTTAAACTTAGGATTTTTGCCAAACTTTTGATGGTTTTGAGTGCCCTTATATTTATAGAGATGACCTGTGAAGTTGGTTTGGTCAAATTGGTTTTAGAGAGCTTAAAAATGAGGATTTTTGGTGAAAATGTCAAAAAGGCCGAAGCACCCAGGATTTCTCGCCTCCAGCTCGCCCCCAACTCGCCTTTGGCGAGTGAGCTGATGTGAGTACTCGCCTGTGGCGAGCAGATGCACTCGCCGTGGCGAGTTAGTGCCTTCCTGAACCGTTTGTTGTTTTGTGATCTGTTTCGCATAGGACTTTGAGAGGAGCCTTTTGGGTAGTGTTAGTGAGGTTTTATACCCTTTAATGTATTCTGTAAAGATGATTGCTGATGATTTACTTGAGCTGTTGATAAATGATATATGGTTGAATATAAGTGATGGTTAAATATGATGATGTATGATTATGATGAAGATACGTGTTGCGATGTATATGATTAATGAGATGATGTTCTGCCATGTAACTATTATACTTGCCTGTGTCAGTTTTGTATTATGAATGATGGTCTTGAGACGGTGTATTAAGTTGTTAAACGACGAGTCCATGCATTTGCATATATATGAGACGGTGGAGCTTTATGCTCAAAGCGACGGTGGAGCATTTGCTCAAAGTGACAGTGAAGCATATTAATGCTATAAACATATGGTACCACATGCATGATGTTGAGACGTTAGGTGTTGCATTTAGTCGAGTCATTTGTGACATATATGAGATGATGTTTTGAGACGTTGATGCTTGATGTGATGTTGTTATGATGATGCTTATATGTTGTTATGATGATGCTTATAAGTTGTTATGATGATGCTTATGATGATGTGATGATGTGCTATAATGTATATGTGATGAGTTGGATTTATGATTGTTAATCTTGACGTTTGATTTATATATTGATATTATTGTTGTGAATCTCACCCCTTCTGCTGGAATTGCCGCCTTGTGGGCAAGTGCAGGTACCCAGTCTTAGATGCGTTGATGCGAGGAGTCTGTGTGAAGTAGGGTTGCTCTGATACGTAACGGGATGGGGTCTTTTGTAGAGTCTATTCCTTTATGTATCATGTTTGATTAAATGTTGACTTTCAGTGATGTTGAAACATTAATGTTTTTGAGACTTTTGATGGCTTTTAAGCCAATACTATTTAAGAGATGAGACTATTTGAATTCCGCTGCTTCACTGAATGTTTTTGTAATTTGATAAATTATTATCTAAGTTGTTTTTAAAGAAGAAATGTGACACTCCTTTGAGAAGCACTCTGATTTATGTGATTTATTTAATGAAATTTTTAAGACGGGAAATTGGGGTGTTACAATTGGTACCACATGCATAATGCATTTTCAAGTTGCTAAGTTGATGTTGTTGCATAGTCAAGTCGGTGTCGTTGTGTCGTGTTAGTTGTTGTTGTCAAGTTGGTTATTGTTAATGAGATACTAATGAAGAATTATGTGAAGTAATAATATTGTTAAACATTGTAGCTTATGTTGTTGAATTCCATTGATGAATTATATGCTTACTATTTTTGAATATGTATCTCACCCCTTCTACTTGGAAATGTTGCTCTTCGTATGAGTAACTTGCAGGTAATCGAGAATAAGTAGTTGTTGATTGCTGTCGTGAGTGGCTATCTCTCGTTGTGTCTTTAGGTGCTCTGATACGTAACGGGATGGGAGTTTGCTATGTTTGATTGCATTTCTTGTTATGTATCTCTTTTACTAAACAATAATGAACTATTTTTATGAGGATTCAAGATAATGTTGATGTTGTGGCCTTTTAGTGGCAAGTACTATTTAAGATGTTGAAACTAATTCCGCTGCATTTTGTTGAATTTCTATTAAGGCAGATATTTTAATAAATAGCATTTTTGTTTCATTTATATTTGTGGAAAATTTTGTAAGTTGAATGTGACACTCTGTTTTTAAGTTGAAAAACTCTGATTAATTTATGTTATTTAAAAGTTGGGAAAACAGGGTGTTACACTTATCTTCTTGTTACCAAACTGGGTACCTTTATCATTTACCATGAACAGGGGTACGCCAAACCTGGACAAAATGTCCTGTTTAAAGAACTTGATGATGTTTGTCGCTGTTATCTGGGCCAACGCCTCTGCTTCGATCCACTTGGTGATGTAGTTTGTGATGACGATCAAGAATTTCACTTGGCCTTCCCCCTTGCGGAATAGTCCCATGAGATCCATCCCTCATCTTGTGAAGGGACAAGGTGTGGTGAGGGCGCCGAGCTACGACGAAAGCGCATTGAAAACATCTTCGTGTCTCTAGCACTTGTCACATTTCTTTACGTACTCCATGGCCTCAATTTTCATCGTGGGCCAGAAGTAGCCTGCTCTAAGGAATTTCCTTGCTATAGTGCACCCTCCGAGATGATGGTCGGCGATGCCTTTGTGAACTTCGGCTAATGCATGAATGGCCTCTCTCGAGTTGAGGAATTTCAGAACTGGCATGGAAAAACCTCTTTCAAACAATCTTCCTTCAATGAGTTCTTCTGGTAGGTGGCACCGGCGTTCGGATTTACGTTGAGCTTACGAAAGGAGATGATGGGGTACATTCCTGGAACATCCTCTGGGGAACATGCAAAAAGGTTTGAATTAGCCCTGAGGCACTTTATGAGTTCTTCTTTGACTAGTGGTGGTAGGTTCGCTCCATTCTTTACTTTCCTTGCGGGATTGTCGTACAACATAAGGGATTTAAGATCCCTGTCAGGTGTGGATCGTTCAAAAGGGAGCTTCGCCTCCAACAGGAACGACATTTCCTGGCCCTTTTCACCCCTTGGATGTTACTCCTCTAGGCGCGTGTTAAGATCTGCCGCGTCGAAATCAAAAACTTGTTGTTTCGAAGTGCCCACAAAAGCTCCAAGGTTCCTTTCAAGATGGAAGCGGACTCATGCCAGGCTATGTGGAACCTATCCGCACTATCCAAGTTGGCGTGGATAGTGACTATGTTTCCATTATTGTTGTGGTACTTCATCCTTAGATGGACAGTAGAAGTAACGACGTCCAACGTGATCATCAATTACCTTACTCGATCACACTTTATTCCTCATTCATTTTAAACTTTTAGTACTTTACCCAACGACTATTTTAGGCTCATTACTACTCTAGGAAATTTACCTTTTGTGATCATTAACCATCATAAACCTCTACTCCATATCTCTTCTTATAGTCGTCTTATACTCCTTTAACTAATTCATGTTTTAGACTCACCATTGTTTTAAGGAATCACTTCTAAAACACCTAAACACACTTTCCTCACTTAGGTACATTGTTTTCGGACCCTAACCTTCACTTTAGGAACTCATTTAATGAAGAAAAGTAGGGTTTCTAAGTCTGGGAAGGGTGCAGGACCGTGCACCCCCAAAACAACACAAAAACAAAAAAGTGGCAGAGATGTGCACGGGTTGTGCCATGTAGGCGCACGACTGTGCGCATCTGACAGACTTCAAAAATCGTAAATTTTCTACGATTTCACTTTGGAGGACCTTTCCTAACTTCGTTTTTTACTCTTAACTTGTAACGCCCTAGTTGTTATTTAATTATTTTTGAATTATTTAGAGTCTTTTATATGATTTTAAATAATTATTGTTGATGTTGTGGTGTGGTGTATTTTTATTAATTGGTTTATTTTTAATATTTATTAGAATAATGTGAGAAATAGAAATTATTTGGAGTTTGGGGGTTACTTTTTAATTAAAGGAATTAAGGGGAGTTAATTAGAATTAAGGGGGAGTTAATAAGAGTTGGGGAAGTCAGAAAAACAAAACACGTACAGTGAGTTTTTGGGGGAAAAAGCAAGGAAGAGCCACGAGAGGAGGAACTGTTTCCGTAGAGCTTTGTTCATCGAATTAAGGTAAGGGTGAGACTATCTCTCAATAATAATAGTTGTATAATTCTGATTTTTGATTTAACATGATGTTAGTTGGAATTGAGGGATTGGGGGTTAGGTTTTGGAGAATTGGCAATTGATGAAAATGAGTTGAATTGCTGTTTGATGTTGTTTTTGTGTTCTTTGTTATGCATTGTTGTATGTTGAACCTGTAAACATTTGTTAGAACACATTTTGGGTAATTAGGGGTTAAAAATTGGGTTTTGCATGAGATACGGTTAGAAAATCCGAGAGCTTTTTCACTACCCAGATGAATGGTCGCTTAAGCGAACAACCTGTCGCTTAAGCGAGTATTCAAGCTAGTTGCCCAGAATTTTCTAGAGTCAGGTCGCTTAAGCGAGCCACAAGCGAGCTCGTAAGCGAACATTTCCTAACCTTCGGCATTTAGGTCGCTTGAGCGAGCCACAAACGAACCATGAGCGAGCTGAACCCAACCATTATTTGAGGCGCACGCTTAAGCGAGAAGGTCTTCGCTTAAGCGAGCAAGGCTTTTGTCAGCCACCTTTTGATTTTTGTTTCGTGCATTAGGGGATCTGTCTGAGCATTCTAAAATGTTTATTTTAATTTGTATAACCTCTGTATATGCACTAAACCCTATAAAAACTTCTAGATAGATGAATTGGATTGATTTATATGAATATGTGCTATGTTGGTGAATTTTGTCGTGTGAATTGTTGTGTCATATTTGACTAAGTTGGGGAGCATGTCATAGTTGGTTATGCATGTTAGTAATTGTCGTTGCTGTTGTTGAGTTGTATGCACATATACACTGTTTTGAGTCCATTGCATACTCATATATTGTTGAGGGCTCATGCCCTGGAATGTTTGTCATTCAACTGTTGAGGGTTTATGTCCTGGAACGCCTTGTCGTTTAATTGGAGAGGGCTCATGCCCTGTGAATGCTTTAACCATTCAAAATGTTGAGGGCTCATGCCCCGGAATGCCTTATCATTCAAACGCGTTAAATGGTACCACATGCATGTGCATTGTTGCATTGTCGTTATTCATCGTTGTATCATTGTATAGTCGTTGTCGTTGGTTGAGCTGATGTTGTGTTGTTGTTGCTGGTTGAATTTGAATATGTTGATAATGTTGTTAACCATGAAATATATAAGTATATTGAAGTATTTGTTGATATTTAGGGTGTTAGATTCAATTGATGAATTATAATTCTATTATTATTGTTGTGAATCTCACCCCTTCTGCTTGAAAATGTTGCCCTTCGTATGGGTAACTTGCAGGTGATCCAGAATAGTAGAAGTGGTGGCTCATGTGTCTTAGAGCTCTGATACGTAACGGGATGAGAATTAGTTGTTGTGTTTTCATTCCTTATGTATCAATTTTGAAGCATGTTGTTGGAGTTGTTTTGAAATTAAATGTTAAATATTACTTATGTTGGGCCTTTGTGCCAGATTTATATGATGTGGTTGTAACGTTTAAAAAGAGTTTTTCGCTGCAATATTTTATGTTGTTGACGTTGTTGAATAAATAGTATTTTAAATCTATTTATGAAATTTTAAGAAGCAGTGTGATATTCCCGTTTGTTGTTGAACTCTGATTTACTTATTTATTTATATAATAATTAGTTGTTGGGATGACGGGGTGTTACAATTGGTATCAGAGTGTAACGCCCGCTTTGAACTATTTTATTTATTTAATTATTTGATTGAGTTTAGAGTCTTTTTAAATAATTTATTTGATTTATGGTGATGTGTGTTATTTTTGTGTTATATGTTGGTGTTTTAGTAGCATGTTATATTATAATATATATGTTATTTGGTGTAGAGATATTATGTTATTTGGTGTAAAAATATATTTGTTATGTGGTGTAGAAATACTATGTCATTTGTTATAAAAATATATGTGTTATTTGGTGTAGAAATATATATATTATTTTGTGTAAAAATATATTGTGTTATTTGTTATAGAAATATGTTTGTTATGTAGAGATATATTTGTTATATAAATATGTTTGTTATGTAGAGATATATTTGTTATAGAAATATATTCGTTATTTGGTTTGAAAATATATTTGTTATTTGTGTTAAAATATATATATATTATCTAGTGTAGAAATATATTTGTTTTAGAAATAAGATAAGATGAGTAAGAGAATATAAATAAGAGAATTAGGGTTAGAATTATTTAGTACGTGATATAACTTTTGGAGAAACCTAGAGAAAAAGAGAGGAGGCGCGAAAGAGAGAAGAAAAACCTAAGAAGAACGCAGCTTGATTCAGGAGACCAAATTAAGGTAAGGGTGAGCCTAGCTTTCATTATATTAAACTGTAATTCAATTCAATTATGATTAACAAGAGATGGATGAGTTTTTGAGAGAATTAAGAACTAGGTTAAGGTGAATGAATTAAAAGATGAAGTTGAAAGGTGAGAATTAAGGAAAACTAGTTTAGCTTTCGAATTGAGTTTCTAGTCTTAAAAAGAGTGGATAATCTAGTAGGTTATTGAATAATTAATGTTCTAATGATAGGATAATCATAAGGTGATGTTTAAGGTCATGTTTTGAGGGTATTGGATCGAAAACGGAGTAGAAAAGGTTTCCCCAAGGCGAAACCGCAACTGAACTGCGATTTTGCTGTCGCTGTGCAAAACACGTTACTTGTTGTCTCAGTTTGACAAGTTTAAGTTCCGAACTGGGTCTTGGTGTAAACATGAAAGTTGTAGATATAGATGTTAGCTTTCACTAGCCTTTGGAGTGACTCAATTTAAGCTTTTATAACTCTAGATATGATTAAAATACTACAAAGGGGTCAACAGGCTTGTTCTCTTTTCGATTTTCTGTAACCGAAAAACTAAAATAAAAACTGGGACTTTTCTGTTCATAATTAGCTTTTGAAGTCTTCACGAAAGTTGTAGATAATTGAGTTAGCTTTCTAATGGCTCTGGAGTGACTAGAAAATTATTTGTAGATTTAGAGTTATGATGAAAATAGTCCAAGTAGGTCTTGAGAAAACTTTAAGAAAACTTAGCATAACTAATCCCAAGTTAGTCCAAAGACATAGGGTTGGTTTCCAAACTTCAAACTTAGGTATTAGGGATTTAGTTAAGGTGTTTTATGAGTATTTGGCTTATGTCTTATTTAATCAGACTTGATTACTTTTGAAGAATGTTATTGCTTATGAATTATGAATGATGAGTGCATAATGTGCTATACTTATAAAGTTAATGTGATGATTTGATGTTGTTGATAATGATTATGAATCATATGTGAATTATGTGAACTATATTGTAATATATGTGATGCCTAAATGATGAATTTTTGATGTTGTTATATGATTGATGATTTGCTGCCATGTTGCTGTTATTATTTAATTAAAGCTGCATGAGTCGGTCTATGATGTGAGATGTTGTCCAATTTGTTGGAGTCGTATGAGAAGTTGTGCTAACTTGTTTAAGATGTAAAGAGTCGAGTCCATGCATTTGCATAATTTGAGACGGTGGAGCTTTTGCTCAAAGCGACGGTGGAGCTTTTGCTCAAAGCGACGGTGGAGCATTTGCTCAAAGCGACGGTGAAGCATATTAATGCTTATATATGGTACCACATGCATATAAGATGTCTAAGATGTTTAAGATGTTAGAGTTGCATAGTCGAGTTGCATTGTCGAGTCGAGTTGTTTAAGATGTTTTGTGATGATGTTTAAGATGTTTTGTGATGATGTTTTGATATGATGTTTAAGATGTTTTGTGATGATGTTTAAGATGTTTTGTGATGATGTTCTTTGATGATGTTTAAGATGTTTTGTGATGATGTTCTTTGATGATGATTAAGATGTTTTGTGATGATATTCTTTGATGATGTTTAAGATGTTTTGTGATGATGTTCTTTGATGATGATTAAGATGTTTTGTGATGATGATTCTTTGATGATGTTTAAGATGTTTAGTGATGATATTATTGATGTTGCTTAAGATGTTATGAGATAAATATTTGAGACGTGCTTATATGTTAATTGTTGTTAAACTTAATTGTTGGATTATCTGTTTATTATATTGTTTGTGAATCTCACCCCTTCTGTTGGAATTGCCGCCTTGTGGGCAAGTGCAGATTTCCAGGACTAGCTGTTGATGTGAGTGGACTCCTCACGTGTCTAGGTGCTCTGATACGTAACGGGATGGGGAACTTTGCTTATGTTTTCTATTCTTTACGTATTTAACTATGAGATTTTATGAACATGATATTAAAGAATTTGATGAGATTTTACGTAGAGGCCTTCGTGCCAAAGTTGTTTTTAAGATTTTTGAAATAAATTCCGCTGCGAAGTGATTTAAGATTTGATTGAAATATTTTGAAGGATAAATTATTATTTATTCCATTGTGATTTTTAAGAAATGTAGCATTCCGTTTAAGTTGTGAAACTCTGATTATTATTTTGAGAAATTTTTATGCTGGAAAAACGGGGTGTTACAATTGGTATCAGAGCAGGTTGGTCCGTCCGGCCAAGTAGATGAGTCGTTGTGTCGTGTGACGATTGAATATTGTCGTTTTGTTTTTTTAATTAATGGTTATGTTTTATTATGTGATCATGTTTGGCTGACTAACTTTAATGTGATTTTTGTGCAATGTTTGAAGTTACTACTTTGTTATATATAATTTAAGATATTTAAGCAATAATTAAATTCATTTTTCTATTGTGCTTTGAATTTCGAGGACGAAATTCTCTTAAGGGGGGTAGAGTTGTAACGCCCGCTTTGAACTATTTTATTTATTTAATTATTTGATTGAGTTTAGAGTCTTTTTAAATAATTTATTTGATTTATGGTGATGTGTGTTATTTTTGTGTTATATGTTGGTGTTTTAGTAGCATGTTATATTATAATATATATGTTATTTGGTGTAGAGATATTATGTTATTTGGTGTAAAAATATATTTGTTATGTGGTGTAGAAATACTATGTCATTTGTTATAAAAATATATGTGTTATTTGGTGTAGAAATATATATATTATTTTGTGTAAAAATATATTGTGTTATTTGTTATAGAAATATGTTTGTTATGTAGAGATATATTTGTTATATAAATATGTTTGTTATGTAGAGATATATTTGTTATAGAAATATATTCGTTATTTGGTTTGAAAATATATTTGTTATTTGTGTAGAAATATATATATATTATCTAGTGTAGAAATATATTTGTTTTAGAAATAAGATAAGATGAGTAAGAGAATATAAATAAGAGAATTAGGGTTAGAATTATTTAGTACGTGATATAACTTTTGGAGAAACCTAGAGAAAAAGAGAGGAGGCGCGAAAGAAAGAAGAAAAACCTAAGAAGAACGCAGCTTGATTCAGGAGACCAAATTAAGGTAAGGGTGAGCCTAGCTTTCATTATATTAAACTGTAATTCAATTCAATTATGATTAACAAGAGATGGATGAGTTTTTGAGAGAATTAAGAACTAGGTTAAGGTGAATGAATTAAAAGATGAAGTTGAAAGGTGAGAATTAAGGAAAACTAGTTTAGCTTTCGAATTGAGTTTCTAGTCTTAAAAAGAGTGGATAATCTAGTAGGTTATTGAATAATTAATGTTCTAATGATAGGATAATCATAAGGTGATGTTTAAGGTCATGTTTTGAGGGTATTGGATCGAAAACGGAGTAGAAAAGGTTTCCCCAAGGCGAAACCGCAACTGAACTGCGATTTTGCTGTCGCTGTGCAAAACACGTTACTTGTTGTCTCAGTTTGACAAGTTTAAGTTCCGAACTGGGTCTTGGTGTAAACATGAAAGTTGTAGATATAGATGTTAGCTTTCACTAGCCTTTGGAGTGACTCAATTTAAGCTTTTATAACTCTAGATATGATTAAAATACTACAAAGGGGTCAACAGGCTTGTTCTCTTTTCGATTTTCTGTAACCGAAAAACTAAAATAAAAACTGGGACTTTTCTGTTCATAATTAGCTTTTGAAGTCTTCACGAAAGTTGTAGATAATTGAGTTAGCTTTCTAATGGCTCTGGAGTGACTAGAAAATTATTTGTAGATTTAGAGTTATGATGAAAATAGTACAAGTAGGTCTTGAGAAAACTTTAAGAAAACTTAGCATAACTAATCCCAACTTAGTCCAAAGACATAGGTGCTCTAGGTGCTCTAATACGTAACGGGATGGGGAACTTTGCTTATGTTTTCTATTCTTTACGTATTTAACTATGAGATTTTATGAACATGATATTAAAGAATTTGATGAGATTTTACGTAGAGGCCTTCGTGCCAAAGTTGTTTTTAAGATTTTTGAAATAAATTCCGCTGCGAAGTGATTTAAGATTTGATTGAAATATTTTGAAGGATAAATTATTATTTATTCCATTGTGATTTTTAAGAAATGTAGCATTCCGTTTAAGTTGTGAAACTCTGATTATTATTTTGAGAAATTTTTATGCTGGAAAAACGGGGTGTTACACAGAGCAGGTTGGTCCGTCCGACCAAGTAGTAGAGTCGTGTCGAGCCACGTAGTGTTGTGTAATAACCTTACATTGTCCTTGTTGTTCTGATTTTTGCTTGCTACGTAGAATTTCAAGATGGCTGGGAGAAATGATGCTGTTATTGCTGCTGCACTCGAAGCTGTTGCTCAAGCTGTAGGACAACAACCAACTGTTGGTGCTGGTAACGATGGAGTTAGAATGCTGGAAACCTTTCTGAGGAACCATCCACCAACATTCAAAGGAAGGTATGATCTAGATGGAGCTCAGAAGTGGCTCAAAGAGGTTGAGAGGATCTTCAGGGTCATGCAGTGCAGTGAGGTACAGAAGGTGCGTTTTGGTACGCACATGTTGGCTGAAGAGGCAGATGACTGGTGGGTGAGTCTTCTACCTATCTTAGAATAGGATGGTGTTGTTGTAACCTGGGCTGTGTTCACGAGAGAGTTTCTGGACAGGTATTTTCCAGAGGATGTACGAGGCAAGAAAGAGATTGAATTTCTGGAGTTGAAGCAAAGAGACATGTCTGTAACTGAGTATGCTGCGGAATTTGTGGAGCTGGCTAAGTTCTATCCACACTACACTCTTGAGACTGCTGAGTTTTCGAAGTGTATCAAGTTTGAGAATGGTCTGCGTGCTGATATAAAGCGGGCCATTGGTTATCAGAAGATAAGGAATTTTTCCGAATTGGTAAGCAGCTGTAGGATTTATGAAGAGGATACGAAAGCTCATTATAAAGTGATGAGTGAGCGTAGAGCTAAAGGACAGCAGAGTCGTCCGAAACCGTATAATGCCCCAACTGACAAGGGTAAACAGAGGCTGAATGATGAGAGGAGGCCTAAGAGGAGAGATGCTCCTACGGAGATTGTTTGTTTCAAATGTGGTGAAAAGGGCCACAAGAGCAATGTTTGTGATCGTGATGAGAAGAAGTGTTTCCGATGTGGGAAGAAAGGTCACACACGATAGCTGAGTGCAAGCGTGGTGACATTGTCTGTTTCAATTGTGATGAGGAGGGTCATCTTAGTTCGCAGTGTAAGAAGCCTTGGAAGACTCAGGCTAGTGGCAAGGTGTTTGCATTGACCGGTACGCAAACTGTTAATGAGGACCGACTTATCAGAGGTACTTGTTTCTTTAATAGTATTCCTTTAATTGCTATTATTGATACTGGTGCAACACATTGTTTCATTGCTATTGATTGTGCACGTAAGTTGGGTCTGGTTATATCTGATATGAATGGAGAAATGGTTGTTGAAACTCCAGCTAAGGGTTCAGTAACTACTTCTCTTGTTTGTTTGAGTTGTCCTTTGTCTATGTTTTGTAGAGACTTTGAAGTTGATCTTGTATGTTTGCCGTTGACGGGTATGGATGTTATCTTTGGGATGAACTGGTTAGAATATAACCGTGTTCATATCAATTGTTTTAGTAAGACGATGCATTTTTCTTCTGCTGAAGAAGAGAGTGGAGCAGAATTCTTAACTCCTAAGCAGCTGAAACAACTGGAGCGTGATGGGATCTTAATGTTCTCCTTGATAGCATCTTTGTCGGTAGAGAATCAGGCTATGATTGATAGATTGCCGGTTGTGAATGAATTTCCAGAAGTATTTCCTGACGAGATTCCTGATGTGCCACCAGAAAGAGAGGTCGAATTTTCAATTGACCTTGTTCTAGGAACGAAGCCGGTGTCGATGGCACCTTATCGTATGTCGACGTCCGAGTTAGCTGAGTTGAAGAAACAATTGGAGGATTTACTTGATAAGAAGTTTGTAAGGCCGAGTGTTTCACCTTAGGGAGCGCCGGTGTTGTTGGTTAAGAAGAAAGATGGAAGCATGAGGTTGTGTATTGATTACCGTCAGTTGAATAAAGTGACGATAAAGAACATATATCCGCTTCTGAGAATTGATGATTTGATGGATCAACTGGTGGGTGCTCGTGTGTTTAGTAAGATCGATTTGAGGTCAGGTTATCATCAAATTAAAGTGAAGGATGAGGATATGCAGAAGACGTCCTTTAGGACGCGATATGGACATTATGAGTATAAAGTGATGCCTTTCGGTGTTACAAATGCACCAGGTGTGTTTATGGAGTACATGAATAGAACTTTCCATGCCTACTTGGATCAGTTTGTAGTTGTGTTTATTGATGACATCTTGATTTATTCTAAGACTGAAGAAGAGCATGCAGAACATTTAAAGATTGTGTTGCAAGTGTTGAAAGAAAAGAAGTTGTATACCAAGTTATCTAAATGTGAATTCTGGTTAAGTGAAGTCAGCTTTCTTGGCCATATTATTTCTGGTAGTGGTATTGTAGTAGACCCCTCAAAAGTTGATGCAGTATCACAATGGGAGACTACGAAGTCGGTTACTGAGATTAGAAGTTTTCTGGGTTTGGCTGGTTATTACCGCAGGTTTATAGAAGGATTTTCGAAGTTGGCACTTCCATTGACTCAGTTGACCTGTAAAGGTAAATCTTTTGTGTGGAATGCTCAGTGTGAGAATAGTTTCAATGAATTGAAGCGCAGGTTGACGATTGCTTCAATTTTAATTTTACCAAAGCCAGATGAACCTTTTGTTGTGTATTATGATGCGTCCAAGTTGGGCTTGGGAGGTGTACTTATGCAGGATGGCAAGATAGTGGCTTATGCTTCGAGACAGTTGAGAATTCATGAACGGAATTATCCTACGCATGATTTGGAACTGGCTGCTGTAGTTTTTGTATTAAAAATTTGGAGGCATTATTTGTACGGCTCTAGATTTGAGGTGTTTAGCGATCATAAGAGTTTGAATATTTATTTGACCAAAAGGAATTGAATATGAGGCAGAGAAGGTGGATTGAGTTGTTAAAAGATTATGATTTTAGTCTGAATTACCACCCCCGGTAAAGCTAGTGTGGTTGCAGATGCTTTAAGCAGGAAGACGTTGCACATGTCCGCTATGATGGTAAAGGAGTTTGAGTTGCTTGAGCAGTTTAGAGATTTGAGCCTAGTTTGTGAGAGGTCACCCTAGAGTGTGCAGTTGGGTATGTTGAAGATCAATAGTGATTTCTTGAACAGTATCAAGGAAGCGCATAAAATTGATGTCAAGTTTGTGGATTTAATGGTTGCTAGTAATCAAACAGCAGATGGTGACTTCAAGGTTGATGATCAAGGTGTGTTGAGATTCAGAGGAAGGATTCGTATTCCTGATGATGATGAGTTGAAAAAGTTGATTTTGGAAGAAAGTCACAGAAGTAGCTTAAGTATTCATCCGGGAGCTACAAAGATGTATCATGACTTGAAGAAATTGTTTTGGTGGTCCAGGTTGAAACGTGATGTTGCACAGTTTGTTTATGCATGTTTGACTTGTCAGAAGTCTAAGGTTGAACATCAAAAGCCTGCAGGGTTGTTGACACCGTTAGATGTGCCTGAATGGAAGTGGGACATCATCTCCATGGATTTTGTGACTAGTTTACCGAATACTCCGAGAGGGCATGATGCCATATGGGTTGTTGTTGATAGATTGACGAAGTCGGCACATTTCATTCCGATTAATATCACCTTTCCTGTAGCTCAGTTGGCAGAGATTTATATTCGAGATAATGTGAAATTGCATGGGGTTCCATCGAGCATTGTGTCGGACAGAGATCCAAGGTTCACTTCAAGGTTTTGGAAGAGTTTGAAAGAGGCCTTGGGTTCAAAGTTGAGGTTGAGTTCGGCTTATCATCCGCAAACAGATGGTCAGTCGGAGAGAACGATTCAGTCATTAGAGGATTTGCTGAGAGTGTGCGTACTTGAGCAAGGTGGAGCTTGGGATAGTCATCTACCGTTGATAGAATTCATGTACAACAATAGTTACCATTCCAGTATTGGTATGGCACCGTTCGAAGTTGTGTATGGTCGGAGGTGCAGAACTCCATTGTGTTGGTTTGAGTCGGGAGAAAGTGTAGTGTTGGGACCATAATTAGTTCATCAGACTACAGAGAGGGTCAAGTTGATAAGAGAAAAGATGAAAGCGTCGCAGAGTCGGCAGAAGAGTTACCATGACAAACGTAGGAAGGCCCTTGAGTTCCAAGAGGGAGATCATGTGTTTCTGAGGGTCACTCCATTGACAGGTGTGGGTCGTGCGTTGAAGTCTAAGAAATTGACTCCGAAGTTTATTGGTCCATACCAGATATCTGAGAGGATTGGAACAGTTACATATAGAGTGGGTTTGCCACCACATCTTTCAAATTTGCATGATGTGTTTCATGTGTCGCAACTTCGGAAGTATGTAGCGGATCCTTCGCATGTGATTCCGAGAGATGATGTGCAGGTTACAGACAACCTTACGGTTGAGACCTTACCATTGAGAATCAAATATCGTGAGGTGAAGAAGTTGAGAGGCAAGGATATACCTCTAGTGAAAGTTGTTTGGGGAGGAGTAACTGTTGAAAGTTTGACATGGGAGCTGGAGAGTAAGATACAAGAGTCTTATCCGGAGTTGTTTGCTTGAGGTAATATTTCGGGGACAAAATTCTCTAAGTTGGGGAGAGTTGTAACGCCTTAGTTGTTATTTAATTATTTTTGAATTATTTAGAGTCTTTTATATGATTTTAAATAATTATTGTTGATGTTGTGGTGTGGTGTATTTTTATTAATTGGTTTATTTTTAATATTTATTAGAATAATGTGAGAAATAGAAATTATTTGGAGTTTGGGGGTTACTTTTTAATTAAAGGAATTAAGGGGAGTTGATTAGAATTAAGGGGGAGTTAAGTAAGAGTTGGAGAAGTCAGAAAAACAAAACACGTACAATGAGTTTTTGGGGGAAAAAGCAAGGAAGAGCCAAGAGAGGAGGAACTGTTTCTGTAGAGCTTTGTTCATCGAATTAAGGTAAGGGTGAGACTATCTCTCAATAATAATAGTTGTATAATTCTGATTTTTGATTTAACATGATGTTAGTTGGAATTGAGGGATTGGGGGTTGGGTTTTGGAGAATTGGCAATTGATGAAAATGAGTTGAATTGTTGGTTGATGTTGTTTTTGTGTTCTTTGTTATGCATTGTTGTATGTTGAACCTGTAAACATCTGTTAGAACACGTTTTGGGTAATCAGGGGTTAAAAATTGGGATTTGAATGAGATAGGGTTAGAAAATCCGAGAGCTTTTTCACTACCTAGATGAATGGTCGCTTAAGCGAACGACCCGTCACTTAAGCGAGTATTCAAGCTAGTTGCCCAGAATTTTCTAGAGTCAGGTCGCTTGAGCGAGCCACAAGCGAGCTCGTAAGCGAACATTTCCTAACCTTCGGCATTTAGGTCGCTTGAGCGAGCCACAAGGGAACCATGAGCGAGCTGAACCAAACCATTATGTGAGGCGCACGCTTAAGCGAGAAGGTCTTCGCTTAAGCGAGCAAGGCTTTTGTCAGCCACCTTTCGATTTTTGTTTCGTGCATTAGGGGATCCGTCTGAGCATTCTAAAATGTTTATTTTAATTTGTATAACCTCTGTATATGCACTAAACCCTATAAAAACTTCTGGATAGATGAATTGGATTGATTTATGTGAATATGTGCTATGTTGGTGAATTTTGCCGTGTGAATTGTTGTGTCATATTTGACTAAGTTAGGCAGCATGTCATAGTTGGTTATGCAAGTTAGTAATTGTCATTGCTGTTGTTGAGTTGTATGCAGATATACACTGTTTTGAGTCCATTGCATACTCATATATTGTTGAGGGCTCATGCCCTGGAATGTTTATCATTCAGCTGTTGAGGGCTTATGCCCTGGAACGCCTTGTCGTTCAATTGGAGAGGGCTCATGCCCTGTGAATGCTTTAACCATTCAAAATGTTAAGGGCTCATGCCCTGGAATGCCTTGTCATTCAAACGCGTTAAATGGTACCACATGCATGTGCATTGTTGCATTGTCGTTATTCGTCGTTGTGTCATTGCATAGTCGTTGTCGTTGGTTGAGCTGCTATTGTGTTGTTGTTGTTGGTTTAATTTGAATATGTTGATAATGTTGTTAACCATGAAATATATAAGTATATTGAAGTATTTGTTGATATTTAGGATGTTAGATTCAATTGATGAATTATAATTCTATTATTATTGTTGTGAATCTCACCCCTTCTGCTTGAAAATGTTGCCCTTCGTATGGGTAACTTGCAGGTGATCCAGAATAGTAGAAGTGGTGGCTCATGTGTCTTAGGGCTCTGATACGTAACGGGATGGGAATTAGTTGTTGTGTTTTCATTCCTTATGTATCAATTTTGAAGCATGTTGTTGGAGTTGTTTTGAAATTAAATGTTAAATATTACTTATGTTGGGGCCTTTGTGCCAGATTTATATGATTTGGTTGTAACGTTTAAAAAGATTTTTCCGCTGCAATATTTTATGTTGTTGACGTTGTTGAATAAATAGTATTTTAAATCTATTTATGAAATTTTGAGAAGCAGTGTGACATTACCGTTTGATGTTGAACTCTTATTTACTTATTTTTTTATATAATAATTAGTTGTTGGGATGACGGAGTGTTACAAAACTCACCCAAATCGTCCCTAAATATCACCTTAAGATTACCATACCATTTGATCATTAATTTCCTCTCAACCTATCCAAGCACACACTCTTCTCATGATTAAATTCTCAATTCACTTACCCTAACTTTGGTTTCTCAACTTTAATCCCGATACATCATCAGCAACAACAACAACAACAACTCTCATCAACATTAGTTCATCACCAATTACTCACCATGATTTCCATAATAACAACACCAAAACTCGTAGAATTAAAATCAACTTTACAATTTGAAATAAGGATACCCTAAGGTGAAAGTTTCCCTCTTATCTCGAATTCTCTGAAAACGTAGATTTTGTTTCAATTCTCCTTGGCTAGGGTTATCCGCCTTTCCTCTCAGTTTTTCTCTTAAATAAATAAAATTCGGGGTGTTACACTTGACACAAAGGACGGAATTTTGGTACTCAAGAGAAGTCATGAAAATTTAAAAGATGATTTGAAAAAAAGGTTAATTAAAATTCAAAGCTCTTATCATAAGTTACATCAAGCCTTGAAGAATCTGATATGATCAAGTTTTGATTGAACCAAATTCTGATGAAAGTAAGTTATGATGGACATGTCATCCATTTGGGAGACTATGACCAGTTTTGTCTTCTTCTAAAGGAATGTCATTTCCAATATATGGTCGTATTGTTTGTCTTCTTTTGACCACATGTAGAAACAAACAAAGAACTTCAAAGGCAAAGAGAATGTAGTAGATCATTCCTAAATAAGCAAAGGGTCCCTCTATTATTATTCAATGGAATTATCTATTAAAGGAAAAGTATTCAAATATGATAATTATAATATGAGATTAATATATTAAGAATAGCATGCATTCAAAAAGTATAATTATAAGATGAGATTAATATATTAAGAATGGCATACATTTAAAAAATAATTACATTCATGAAAAATATGAACTCACTGAAACACTTATATATGCAAATAGTCTGAAAACACAACCATCATAATGATTCATTTATATTTAGAAATATATTATCTCTAATTCCATAAAAATTAGCATAAAAGATTGGAATAGACCAAGTGATACAAAAATCTGCAAAACCTAAGTAATTTCTTATGGTTTGTTTTGAGCAATGCCATCAACATCTATTTACTACACAAAATTCCCTTTAACAACGCCATTTCAAACATCCATGTCTACTGATTGAATGTGTACGCCCTTGCACTCTTTTGAATAGTCATAGTTGTCTTCATTGATGACGAGATCTCTATTACACGCATCCTTTGGATCCTTTCTCATCATATTAACTCTTTTGGTGGTTAAACCGCGAACAAAGAGATTGAGGTCTTGATATTGATGACAAAGCATCATATGACATGTTGGCAATGTTTTTAGTACTTTAACTTTGAATTTGAAGACAAATAAGATGAGAGATAGAGGAGTTGTCAATGGTTTGAGTAACATATTGTATTTTTTTTACTCGAGTCATTGTAATTCAGTTTTATCCTAGATCATGCAACTCCATAGGTGTTTTGAGTGTTATGTAGTGAGGAATCATATAAATCATCAAATCAAGACATCACATGAAGTATAAATGATGAAGAATTAAAGATCAAGGGTTCTTAGAAGGTTGTTGAAGACAATACAAAGTGAAGAAAATTCATTTCAAGTTCCGAGGAGTTTTTCAAAGGGAAGAACGATCGAAAATGGGAAGAAAACGCAAGAAATTGCACCTGAAGGGATGCCTTAGGCGGCCCTGCGCCTGGAAAAGCATTCCATGCTACCTCAAGTGCCCATGCGCCTAGTACCAGGTAAAAAACACTTTTTCCTTGTGTTCCAAGATAGATCAGTAGATAAAGCCCAGTTTTCCTCTCTTAATCTCTGAGTAACCTAATGCTCTAAATAGAGACCTTTGCCCGCTCTTTTATTGATTCATAAATATTGACAGTTCAGAGCAAGGGTCAAGCATCAGAGATTCAATGTGGAATTTCTCCTCCTTTTAGTCTTTCTAGGGTATGTTTTTCTATTGTTTTGTTATGATGTTTGTTCCCATGAGCAACTAAACCTCTTGATTAGGGTTCCACGATGAACCCCTTCTTA
This sequence comes from Medicago lupulina, assembly GCA_958299785.1. Classification (NCBI taxonomy): domain Eukaryota; kingdom Viridiplantae; phylum Streptophyta; class Magnoliopsida; order Fabales; family Fabaceae; genus Medicago; species Medicago lupulina. The sequence continues at coordinate 42,256,571 of OY283142.1, forward strand.
TCTGTTGGAATATATTAATAGTTTTCATTCAGTTTATGCTTTTGATTATCTTGAGGTTAGGAATTCAAGGTTTGAGTCGACTCTATCATTAATCCTCTCTTTAGAAAAGCGTAGTACACTACTCTCGTGGGTCCTACACAAGTTATCTAAAGAGGCTAGTGTGGGTTTTACCATCGTGACACATTAAATTAGTGATGCACCGCATAGGTTGTTTTATTTCTTAAAAGATAATTACGATAAAGATAAATAAGGGATTCAAGAAAACCCTATTCTCTGTTAATCATTTGAATCACAAAAACCTAATCTTGCATTTGGCAGAGAAATTTAATTCAGCAATTCTATTCACTTTTATTAACTTTTCGCTTTTGAAATAAGTTTTTCTAATTATTGAGTTGAACAACAATCAATTTTAATATAACTTAATAATTGTTGCGATTTGGTGCACTTGTTAATTTCGTTCATTGGATACCACTTGTTAGACGATATGATGATCACAATATGAATCTAGAGGGGATGAATAAATTTCCTCAACAAAGCAAAAAAGTAAGCACGTAAACAATTTTTCAAATAAGCTATACAACAGTTTGACTTTTGAAAGAAGAATGAGAATACTATGATAATCAAGCTTAAAACAATGTTACAACAAATCAATTTTGAACAAGATGTTCACAATTGATATAATGTTTCACAATCAAATTATAATCACTTAATTACAATACCTTGATATTCTCAAATCAAACCTAAAATGTAAACAAGAAATTACTACAAATTGAAATCTAACTACAAGATAATTGATGAATTGATTGATACAAGGATTCCTAATATGCCCAGTGTCATACCCTCATTTTGGACCTAAAAATACTCACTCAAATTTCCCTACTATTTTCCAATACTTTCAAATTCATCGTGTTTTCTACGGTGCTTCAGTTGCATACATTACTGTTTCAGTCTTTTAAATTTTTGCATAAAATCATACAAAAGGGTATTTTGGTCATTTCCTACGAAAGAACCCATTTTCAGTCCCTACGATTTGTCCCTAAGTCTTTTCAATCTGTTTGCATGAATCATTAGTCAAATTTTGCACAAAAATCATCTTAATTTGCATCTGAGTCAGTCTGAGTCAGTTTGAGTCGTTTTTGCCCCTAGGGGCATTTTAGTCGTTTCTCATCAAACAAATTTTGGGCAGAGAGGTATTTTAAAATACCTCATTTGTGGTAGTTTGTTCGTTTTAGTCCGTTTTGTCAATTTTAAATGTTTCACTTTACGTTATTTTCAAATTTACATTTTTTACAAATTTTATTTCACTTTTTGCAGTTTAGTCCAAACTTTGTTTTAAATTACAAAAATGTCCAAATTTTAATTTTCAAAACAGTCCAAATACCTTTTAATTTTCAAGTCAGTCCATTTTTTTTCTTTTTTTTACTTTCAAAATAGTCCAGATTTTTAATTGCAAAACAGTCCCAAATTTTCCAAAATTGCATTTTAGTCCTTTTTTCAGATTCAGTCCAAGGCCACGCCAGATTCAGTCCAGTCCACGTGGCACATTCCAACTGGTCCACAGTCCACATGGCAGCTTATAAATAGGGTACAGTGTCAGAATCAAGGCCACGCGTAACAGAATCAATGCCAAGTCACAAACAGAGTCAGATTTTTCTCTCTCATGTCAGTTAGATCAAAACCATAACAAACTCAAGAAATTGAAAAAAATTCCAAACCCTAACCATTTCCGAAGCAAATTGAGCCAGAATCAATGGATTTTTCGTGCAAGCTCTCAGGGATTCAATCGAATCATCATCACTGAGCCATTTCTCTGCAATTCCAGCGCCAAATCCATCGCCAGAAGCAACGAATCCGGCGCGATCACAGAGGAAGAAGCTGAGAAGAAGAGGGAAAGAAATTCAAGGATTCCGAACCGGTTAGGAGGGAGAAGAGGGAACTACCAGTTCATTTCCGGATCCGAACCAAGAATCAACAGAGCAGAATCACAAATTCCATGTTCTTGGAGGTTCTAGCTCGAATCTCCGATTAAAACCAGGTAAAAACCACAAACTTACTCTTTTTCTCTTCATTCAAGCAACAACGAAGCTAAACCGACGCAAACCCGTGCAGAATTTGAAAGGTTTTGGTTCGGAATTACGAAACCCTAATTTTCCAGAAAAAACGTGAAAGATTCAAAGATTTACAACGGATAACAACCGTTGTGAATCAACGGATCCGCGAGCAAAAACATCAAAAAGATTTGAACAAAGAACAGAACCAAAACCATTCGAAAATTCGCAAAAGAAATTTCAAGATCTACGTCGTTGTAGCTGATGCATGTGAATTCCAGCCATGGATTCATGACTAGAACAACTAGATGAAACTTTTGAGCCATGAATTACATGTTTCTGGGTTGGATTTTGAAAGTTAGGGTTAGGGTTCATAGTTGCGCCGGCGTGAGAAGAGAGAAGAGGGAAGAGAAGAAAGAGAAAGAATGAAAGAAATGAGCAAACCGGGTTACCACCCCTTTTTATATAAGCCTTTGGACCGGGTTGATCCAAACCCGGTCCATTTTCTCTTACTGGTAGCCGTGTGATCAAGATCCTGTTGGATCCGGATCAATCCAACGCTTCTGAAGCGTTTTGGAGATCCAGATCCATCAGATCCGTGGATGTGGGCCGGGTAGCATAGGTTTTCCATGTGTTTTTTAGTTTCTTGAATTTTATTGCTAATTGCACCTTTTTCCTTGCTATTTGGACTTCCTGTGCGTTTTAATTTCTTTACAAAAATTCCAAAAAAATTCCTATGCGTTCTTGGTATATTTGTGACTGTTTTGTGATATTTTACATGTGGAAATTGATAAAAATTTGGCAGGCGCTAATTTCTCATTTGATTGGAATATTTTGTGTCTTCGTATAAGTTTTCTTGCATGTTTGCTTATCCAAATTCTTGTCATATAAATTTTGATGGTTAGCGTTTGATTCCATAAAGATTCACCTCTGATTGCATGATAGCTCATTTAATGTTGTTAAGCTTGATGCCTCTGCGATGTTCCCAATTTTTGTCAATTTGAATTTTGTAACTTTGTGTAGTTTAGTTCTTGTCCCCAAGTTTACATTTTTTTTGCAATTTTGTGTTAAGTTTGATCCTTGATACCAATTTTATGATATTTCTCATTTTTTTCTTAAATTTGATTCTTGATACCAATTGCATGATATTTTACAATCTTGTTTAGTTTGATTCTTGATGCCAATTTTATGATGTTTGCAATTTTGTTTAGTTAATATCTTGATGCCAATTTTGTGATATTTTGCAATCTTGTTTAGTGTGATTTTATGCCAATTTTGTGGTAGTTTACCATTTTTTTTTGTTTAAGATTAGTATTTCATTATCATTTTCTCTTGTTTTACTAACCACTTTACTCTATGTTTCATGCATACTAAGCATCTCATCTCATTCCTATTTCTTCCTCTAACCCTTTCATGGAGCGTTCAATTAATTCTCATGCAATGTTTAGTTTACCTTTTCTTTAATTTCATGCAAGACTATAGAATGTAAAATAGGACCCGATGTAAAGGACTATGGACTATAATGATGTACACCGACACATGCACCGACACATGCACACACGTTGTATGACTTTCCGCTAGATGTATGTGTAGGAAGCGTAAAACCTAGGAAAACTTATAATTTCTTCACCAAAAAAATCAACACATAACTCAAACTATTTTGCAATAAAATGAGGTCAAAGCCTCACTTTTTTTCTTTCATTTTCTTAAGACAAAATCAAAACTAGTGCTAATTCTCAACTTTAACCATTTTTGTAAATAAATTGGACTAACCTCACTTGTTCTCAATTCTAACGCCTATACGGCCTCGTTCTCTGCTTCAGAACCTTTTTTTCAAAACTAAAAAATTGAACCAACCCACAAAAAGCATTTTGGAAGAGAACTACATGGAATTTTGATCCCTTAAAAGGGTATGTAGGCAAGAGACTCAAAATCTCTCCAAGTCCAATAAAATAAAATCCAATCTTCTTCCTCCCATTCTTAAAACCAATTTTTTTTTTACAAATAGCGATAAAAGCAACGCATAAACGTAAAGCATAGTAAAACAGTTCCTATAGGATATTATAGTCATCGCGGGTGCCTAACACCTTCCCGTGATGAAATCAGCCCCGAACTTAGGATTTCTAAGGTTTTTCTCGATTTTACCTTCCCCAAAAAAAATAGAGACATCAATGATTGAAAGGTTCAAATCTAATCAATGATTTGACACCCGAAAATCCCGATGACAGAAATGGCGACTTCACTGGGGACTAGTAGGGCTACGCCTAGTTTTACATGCTTTATGTTTATGATTTGCTTTATTGTTACATGTAAAATTTTCTTGTGTCCGTGAGAATATCAGAAGCCCTATACCCGGGCTGAGTGAACTTAAGATTAGGAAGAGATATAATCGACAATCCATTCCGGGGGTTGCCTCGTGCATTGGATTACGCGATCAATCTCACATAGCTGAGGCATTTTGGAGGTGATGTTGTCGGCGTGTGTTGTCATGCTTAGGCACTTTACTTCCAATTGACCGATGAAAGCTATGGACCGTAGTTACCAAACCCATCCTTGGCCTTTCTTAGGACGTAGTGCGGTGGCTAAACCGAGCGTTGTCTCGAAATTTAGTCGTCACGCGATACTACACCCAAACTAAACCTTCTTACGGATAATTGTGGACAAGCGTTGCTTTGTACTACCATGATATACGCAAGAGAGGGTGTGGTTTGGGAACTTTGTAGAACCTTGGTTACTACTATCAAAGCCTTAGTTTCACCGGACACCGTGTCCACTTGTTACCTTAGCCCACCGTGCTTTCCTTGTTAAAACCATGCATACATGCATTCATGCATAAATTTTTACATTCATTTATCAAAGGGTATAGACAAACTAAAATTCTTTGCAAATATAAACAGGCATGAAGAGGACTAAGTCTTACAAATTCAAAGAAGTTGATTCGGCTAGCCTAAGGGAGTTGGCACTCAAAGTTAAGAATCCGACTGGGTTTCGTCTCCGATACGGTGGTTTGCTTGGTATTCTCCGGACTAATGTAGAAGAGAAGCTGGTGCACACTCTGGTGCAATTCTATGACCCGGTTTTCCGTTGCTTCACTTTCCCGGATTTTCAGTTGGTTCCTACACTCGAGGCTTATTCTAGCTTATTGGGCTTACCTATAGCCGAGAGGGTGCCTTTCACGGGTCCCGGAGCTCCTCTTACTCCTTTGGTGATTGCTAAGGATCTTTATCTCAAGACTTCCGATGTGTCCAAAAATCTCATTACCAAATCTCACATCCAGGGTTTCACTTCAAAGTACTTACTTGAACAGGCTAATCTCGAATCTACTTGTCAGGACACCCTTGAGGCTATTCTTGCACTACTCATCTATGGGCTCGTTCTTTTTCCGAATCTCGACAACTTTGTGGACATGAATGCTATTGAGATCTTCCATTCCAGGAATCCGGTTCCTACGTTGTTAGCTGACACATACCATGCCATCCATGATCGGACTCTCAAGGGTCGTGGATTTATTCTTTGCTGCATACCTCTTCTTTATAGGTGGTTTATTTCTCACCTCCCGAGTTCTTTCCATACCAACACGGGGAATTGGTCTTACTTACAGCGGATTATGGCTCTTACTCCCGATGAGGTAGTTTGGATCACTCCAGCAGCTCGCGTCAAGGAGATTATCACTGGTTGTGGGGATTTCCTCAACGTACCTCTTCTCGGTACCCGGGGGGGAATCAACTACAATCCCGAGTTAGCCATGAGGCAGTTTGGTTTTCCTATGAGAGCGAAGCCCATCAACCTTGCTACGTCTCAGGAGTTCTTCTATTATTCCAATGCTCCCACCGGGCAAAGGAAAGCTTTTACAGATGCTTGGTCTAAGGTTCGTAGGAAGGATGTGAAGCATTTGGGTGTGAGATCCGGTATTGCTCATGAAGCCTACACTCAGTGGGTGATAGATCGAGCCGAAGAGATTGGCATGCCTTACCCTGCTACGAGGCATGTGTCTGCATCTACTCCGTCTAGACCATTACCGTTGCTCCCCGCGACTCAGGAGATGTATCAGGAGCATCTAGCTATGGAGAGTGAGGAGAAACGAGCATGGAAAGCCCGTTACAGTGAGGCTGAGAACTTGATCATGACTTTGGATGGCAGGGACGAACAGAAGGATCATGAGAATCGAATGCTGAAGAAGGAACTAGCCAGAGTTAGGAAGGAGCTTGAAGAGAAGAATGATCTATTGAGGAGAGACTCCAGAAGAGTCAGAGGTCGTCGAGATTTCTTCGCCAGTTATTGTGGTTCAGCTTCAGACTCGGATTCCGAATACTACCCAGCCACTCCTTAGTTCTGGGTGATAGGATTGCTATTGATTATGATTGTTTGTTCAGCTTATGTCTCAGAAGCCTACTCCCTTGGCTCAGTGTATCAAAACAATTTGCTTTGAATAATTTGTTAGTCCAAAACTGTTTGCAAAGAATTCTAATTTGTCTAAAAAACCCTTTGGTAATAAAAAAGAGTCATTTTTGCATCCGCATTTGCATATCATGCATCATATACATCATTCATCGGTCACAAAAAAACTTCCAAGTGCTCATTGCCTCCTGGTTCTTCTGCCGCAGTGTGAAAAGTGGCTCGTGCTCGAAGGACTGATCCACCTACCAGAGTACATCAGACCAGACAGTGCAGAAGGAGAAATCAAGTAGCTATGGAAGAAGAGAATGCACAGCTCCGCACTGAACTAGCCTCTGTGAGAGAAGAGTTAGCCAAAGCTCTCGACGCCATGACCGCTCTGGTAGCCGCTTAAGAGCAACCAACCTCGTCTGCTCCAGAGACCACCGAGGCGATTCCAACATCGTCTCTCGATAGCCGCTTCGCCATGCCAAGGGGATACCCGTACGGGCTCCCACTTTTCTTTGCTTCGGATCCCACAACAGTTGCTTCCAGTGCTGCCAACAGCAACCAGATCCCCGTCTCAGGCCAAGCCTCTCTTCACACTACCTTGCCTCAGTCAACGGTCTTCATAGATCCGATTGTGCACTCTACGCCTCAGGGCGCCAATGCTAATGATTACCGTGGAAAGACTCCTGTATTGGGAACTATGGAAGAAAAAATGGAAGAACTTGCCAGAGAACTCCGTCGCGAGATCAAGGCCAACCGTGGGAGCAGTGACCTCGTCAGAACCCACGACCTTTGTTTAGTGCCGAGGGTGGATGTTCCCAAGAAATTCAAGGTCCCGGAATTTGATCGCTACAACGGGCTGACTTGCCCCCAGAACCATATCATCAAATACGTCCGGAAGATGGCTAACCATGCAGACAATGATTCACTTATGATCCATTGCTTCCAGGACAGTCTAATGGAAGATGCCGCGGAGTGGTATACCGGTTTGAGCAAGGATGATATCCGCACTTTTGATGATCTAGCTACTGCTTTCAAGAACCACTATGGGTTCAACACCAGGCTCAAGCCGAATAGAGAATTCCTCCGGTCTCTTTCTCAGAAAAAGGACGAAAGCTTTCGCGAATACGCACAGAGGTGGAGAGGGGCAGCTGCCCGTATCACACCCGCCTTGGACGAGGAAGAAATGACTCAAACATTCTTGAAGACCCTGAAGAAAGATTATGTTGAAAGAATGATTATTGCTGCCCCAAGCAACTTCTCTGAGATGGTCACTATGGGGACCCGCTTGGAGGAAGCCGTCCGAGAAGGGATTATCGTGTTTGAGAAAGGTGAGTCCTCGAATGCACCGAAGAAATACGGCAATGGTCACCACAAGAAAAAGGAATCGGAAGTAGGAATGGTGTCCGCCGGAACCAATCAGTCTGCCGCTGCCGCTCCTGTCAATGCTACACAACTGCCTCCACCGTATCAGTACCTACAGTATGCCCAGCATCCGTTCTATCCGCCGTTCTACCATCAATACCCTCCACTACCGGGCCAGCCTCAGGTCCCTGTTAATGCCATCGCCCAACAAATGCAACAACAACCATTAGCTCAACAACAACCGCAACAACAAGGCCCTCAATCTAGACCATCTTTCCCGCCGATACCAATGGCGTACGCTGAATTACTCCCAACTCTGTTACATAAGGGGTATTGCACCACTAGGCCTGGCAAGCCTCCGCCAAACCCATTGCCTCCCAGGTTCCGCTCCGATCTCAGATGTGATTTCCACCAAGGCGCCCTGGGTCATGACGTAGAAGGTTGCTACGCTCTAAAATACATTGTGAAGAAGTTGATCGACCAGGGAAAGCTGTCCTTTGAAAACAATGTCCCACACGTACTCGACAATCCACTCCCCAACCATGCCGCTGTAAATATGATCGAGGTCTGTGAAGAAATCCCTCGTCTCAATGTCCGTAATATTGCTACACCCCTAGTGCCACTACATATCAAACTTTGCCAAGCTGCTCTGTTCAACCACGACCACGCTGCCTGCTGTGAGTGCCTTCAGAACCCTATGGGTTGCAGCATAGTTCAAACTGATATCCAAAGCTTGATGAATGACAACTACTTGACTACCAGTGATGTTTGCATGATAGTCCCGATCTTCCACGATACTCCAGTCAAGAGCACGCCCGTCAGGAAGGACGTTGAACCGTTGGTCATACGGTTGCCTGGACCGGTGCCATATACTTCTGTGAAAGCCATCCCGTACAAGTACAGTGCGACTATGTTGGAAAACGGGAAGGAAGTACCTTTGGTGTCCTCAAGCACAGTAGGCAGTATCGCTGAAGTGACGGCTTTGAGGAGCGGCAAGGTCCGACCCCTTTTGTTTCAGAAGAAAGATGATGTGCAAGTTACAACTCCTGCTGATAAGACTACTCCATTGTTAACCCCTCCTGTTGTTGAAAGTACCAGCCGTCCAGGCCAATCCATTGAAGAGTCCAATCTGGATGAGATTTTGAGGATAATCAAGAAAAGCGATTATAAGGTCGTTGATCAGCTGCTACAGATTCCTTCGAAGATATCCATCTTGGCCCTACTCCTCAGTTCGGAGGCTCACAGGAATGTGTTATTGAAAGTGTTGGAACAAGCCTATGTTGACCACGAAGTCACAGAGGATCAATTTGGTGGAATAGTGGCTAGCATCACTGCTTGCAGTAACCTTTGGTTTGGTGAAGATGAACTTCCAGAGGCCGGCAAGCACCACAACTTGGCCCTGCACATTTCCGTGAACTGCAAAACAGATATGTTGTCCAACGTGTTGGTAGACACTGGGTCGTCGTTGAATGTGATGCCTAAGTCGACTTTGGATCAGTTGAGTTGCCGAGGAGTTCCCTTGAGGAGGAGTACTTTTCTAGTCAAGGCTTTCGATGGTTCCCGTAAAACTGTGCTCGGAGAGGTAGATCTCCCCATGACTATTGGTCCTGAAACATTCATGATTACTTTCCAGGTTATGGACATAGATGCCTCTTACAGTTGCCTGCTCGGGAGACCGTGGATACACGAGGCTGGGGCAGTCACTTCTACTCTCCATCAGAAGCTAAAGTTCGTAAGGAATGGTAAACTTGTGACAGTACATGGAGAAGAAGCTTATCTGGTCAGTCAGTTATCATCCTTCTCTTGTATCGAAGCTAAGTCTGCCGAAGGAACTGCATTCCAGGGTTTGACTATCGAGGGTGCGGAGCCCAAGAGAGCTAGTGCTGCCATGGCTTCATTGAAAGATGCACGGAAGGCCGTTCAAGAGGGTCAGGCCGCTGGTTGGGGCCAATTGATACAGCTGCAGGACAACAAACACAAAGAGGGTCTCGGTTTCTCTCCGACGTCAGGCGTGTCAACTGGAACGTTCCGTTGTGCAGGATTTACCAATGCAATTCTTGATGGTGCTGCTGAAAGAGGGGTTAGACCCACATTTGTGATACCAGGAGGCATTGCAAAGAACTGGAACATTATCAATCTCCCTGTGTTTGTGCATGATTCTAAGTAATATGTCTTGCTGTTTAGGCTTTATTTTCAAAATAACAATCCTTCCGTCCTGCCCGAGACGGAAGTGACTCTTTTGTAAAGGGCATGTTTGTTCCGACATCACCATTATCAATAAAAAACGTCGTTTCTTTCACGACTCTTTTTCTTTCTTTAGTGTTTTTCCCTTGGAAATAATGGTAATGCCAGAAAAAACAAAAACATCTGTGTTTTCTTATTAATTTCAAAGATCTGCATGAAAACTATTTTCTAAAAATCATCCAATCATGTCACGCAGATCGAACCAAAGTGAACCCGTTGAACACAGTGACCCTATGTTTCTCCAAACTGTTGAATCCCCGGTATTCGAGACCGAAGATGAGGATAGTGATGACATACCAGATGAGATTTCCCGATTGCTTGAGCAAGAAGAGAAGACCATTCGGCCTCATCAGGAGGAGGTTGAGCTAATCAACTTGGGTACTGAGGATAACAAAAGAGAGATCAAAGTCGGTGCTGCATTGGAGGAAGGGGTCAAGAAAAGGATCTTCCAGCTTCTCCGGGAGTACTCGGACATTTTTGCATGGTCGTATGAAGACATGCCAGGTTTGGATCCTCAGATTGTGGAACATCGGATACTGACAAAGCCAGACTGTCCTCCTGTCAGGCAAAAGTTGAGACGGACTCGGCCGGACATGGCTCTGAAGATCAAAGCGGAAGTGCAGAAACAGATCGATGCGGGTTTTCTCATGACAGTTGAATATCCCGAGTGGGTTGCTAACATCGTGCCAGTGCCGAAGAAAGATGGTAAGGTTCGGATGTGTGTTGACTACAGAGATTTGAATAGAGCAAGCTTGAAGGACAATTTCCCACTGCCTCACATCGATGTGCTTGTTGACAACACTGCCCAGTGCAAGGTGTTCTCCTTCATGGACGGTTTTTCTGGCTATAACCAAATCAAAATGTCACCCAAAGACAGGGAGAAGACGTCGTTCATCACTCCATGGGGAACCTTCTGTTGTAAAGCAATGTCGTTCGGTCTAATAAATGCTGGTGCTACCTACCAAAGGGGGATGACCACTTTGTTCCATGACATGATTCACAATGAGGTTGAAGTGTATGTAGATGACATGATTGTCAAGTCAAGCAATGAAGAACAACACGTCGAATATTTGGCTAAGATGTTTGAAAGGTTGAGGAAGTACAAGCTTCGGCTGAACCCAAACAAATGTACGTTTGGTGTTAGGTCTGGGAAATTGCTAGGCTTCATTGTCAGCCAGAAGGGCATTGAAGTAGATCCAGACAAGGTCCGAGCTATCCGCGAGATGCCGGCTCCGCAAACCGAGAAGCAGGTCAGAGGGTTCCTCGGGCGTTTGAACTACATTTCCAGATTTATATCTCACATGACTGCGACCTGCGGGCCGATTTTCAAGTTACTCAGAAAGAATCAACCTGTGGTATGGAATGATGAATGCCAAGAAGCTTTCGACAATATCAAGAGTTATTTGCTAGAACCTCCTATCCTCGTTCCGCCGGTAGAAGGAAGGTCATTGATCATGTATCTGTCAGTGTTGGATGAATCCATGGGATGCGTGCTCGGTCAGCAGGATGAAACTGGAAAGAAAGAGCATGCAATCTATTATTTGAGCAAGAAATTTACCGATTGTGAGACTCGGTATACAATGCTCGAAAATAAGTCATGACCAGTATATCATCAATTTGTGGTGGTTTTTATTGATGATATACTGGTCTATTCTAAGACTGAAGCTGAGCATGCAGAGCATTTGAAGACTGTATTGCAAGTGTTGAAGGAAAAGAAGTTGTATGGTAAACTGTCTAAGTGTGAGTTCTGGCTAAACGAAGTAAGTTTTCTTGGCCATGTTATTTCTGGTGAAGGTATTGCGGTTGACCCGTCTAAAGTTGAAGCGGTATCGCAATGGGAGACGCCTAAGTCGGTTACGGAAATTAGAAGCTTTCTGGGACTAGCTGGTTATTACAGGAGGTTTATAGAAGGATTCTCTAAGTTGGCTCTTCCGTTAACGCAGTTGACGTGTAAGGGTAAGTCGTTTGTATGGGATGTGCATTGTGAGAATAGTTTCAATGAATTGAAGAAGCGCCTGACGACGGCTCCAGTTTTGATCTTGCCGAAGTCTGATGAACCTTTTGTGGTATACTGTGATGCATCCAAGTTGGGTTTAGGAGGTGTGCTTATGCAAGAAGGTAAGGTGGTAGCATATGCATGATGTTGAGACGTTAGGTGTTGCATTTAGTCGAGTCAATTGTGACATAAATGAGATGATGTTTGAGACGTTGATGTGTGATGTAATGTTGTTTATGATGATGTTTATGATGTTGCTATGATGATGTTTATGATGATGCCATGAAATGCCATAATGTATATGTGATGAGTTGGATGTATGGTTTGTTAATCTTGACTTATGATTATGTATTAATATTATTGTTGTGAATCTCACCCCTTCTGCTGGAATTGCCGCCTTGTGGGCAAGTGCAGGTACCCAGTCTTAGTTGCGATGATGCGAGGATGTGTGAAGTTAGGGTTGCTCTGATATGTAACGGGATGGGGTCTTTTGTGGAGTCTATTCCTTTATGTATCGTGTTGAATAAATGATGTTGACTTTTGTGATGTTGAACCAATAAATATTTTGAGACGTTTTGCTGGCTTTTAAGCCAAGACATTTATGAGAAGAGACTGTTTGAATTCCGCTGCTTAACTGAATGTTTTGTAATTAGATAAATTATTATCTAAGCTATTTTTAAAGATGAAATGTGACACTCCTTTATGATGAATACTCTGATGTATGATTTATTTAATGAAATTTTTAAGACGGGGAAATTGGGGTGTTACAATTGGTATCAGAGCAGGTCGGTCCGTCCGGCCAAGTAGAGAGTCGAGTGACGTTGTCTTAGAGTTAGGATAGTATTATTGTATTATTCTGACTTATGTTTGCTTCCAGAGAACTAGATGGCTGGTAGAAACGATGCTGCTCTTGCTGCTGCTTTGGAAGCAATGGCTAATGTTGTGGGCAATCAGAACAACGCTGGTGGTAATGACGGGACTAGAATGTTGGAGACTTTTCTGAGGAATCACCCGCCTACCTTCAAGGGGCGTTATGATCCTGATGGAGCTCAGTTGTGGCTCAAGGAAGTAGAGAGGATTTTCAGGGTCATGCAATGCGACGATGTTCAAAAGGTGCGGTTTGGTACGCACATGTTAGCGGAGGAGGCTGATGATTGGTGGGTTAGTCTCCTGCCTATTTTGGAACAAGATGGAGCTGTGGTGACGTGGGCTATTTTCACGAGGGAGTTCCTTAACAGATACTTCCCAAAAGATGTCCGTGGGAAGAAAGAGATAGAGTTCCTGGAGCTTAAGCAAGGGAACATGTCGGTGACCGAGTATGCGGCCAAAATTGTGGAGTTGGCTAAGTTCTATCCGCATTATGCACCCGAGACGGCTGAGTTTTCAAAATGCATCAAGTTTGAGAACGGGTTACGCGCTGATATCAAGAGGGCTATCGGTTACCAGAAGATTCGTGACTTTTCTGAGTTGGTGAGTAGCTGTCGGATATATGAGGAGGATACTAAAGCTCACTACAAGGTAGTGAATGATCGGAAAGCAAAGGGCCAGCAGAGTCGCCCTAAACCTTATGATGCCCCTAGAGATAAAGGGAAGCAAAGAGTAAATGATGAGAGGAGACCCCAGAAGAAGGCTGCTTCTGCTGAGATTACTTGTTACACTTGTGGCGAGAAGGGCCATAAGAGTAATGCATGTACTGTTGAGGTGAAGAGGTGTTACCGTTGTGGTCAGAAAGGGCATATTACTAGTGACTGCAAGTTTGATGATGTTGTGTGTTTCAACTGCAATGAGCAAGGACACATTGGTTCGCAGTGTAAGCAACCCAAGAAGAATAAGACTACTGGGAGAGTGTTTGCATTGACCGGCACTCAGACTGAGAATGATGATCGTTTGATCAGAGGTACTTGCTATATTAATAATACTCCTTTAGTTGCTATTATTGATACTGGTGCTACGCACAGTTTTGTTGCTTTTGATTGTGTTTCTGCTTTGGGACTTGATGTTTCTGATATGAATGGAGAAATGGTTGTCGAGACTCCAGCTAAGGGTTCGGTGACTACTTCTCGCGTATGTTTGAATTGTCCTTTATCTATGTTTGGCCGTGACTTTGTGATGGATTTAGTGTGCCTACCTTTAAGTGGTATGGATGTGTTTCTGGGTATGAACTGGCTAGAGTACAACCGAGTTCTTATCAACTGTTTTAGAAAGACGGTGCATTTTTCTTCTGTCGAAGAAGAATGGGGCGCAGAGTTTCTATCTTCTAAGCAGCTGAAGCAACTGGAACGTGATGGGATGATGATGTTTTCGCTGATGGCTTCGTTAGCTTTAGAGAACCAAGCTGTAATTGATGGGCTGCCTGTTGTGAAGGAATTTCCTGAAGTTTTCCCTGATGAGATCCCAGATGTGCCACCAGAGAGGGAGGTTGAATTTTCGATAGACTTTGTGCCGGGTACGAAGCCGGTGTCGATGGCACCTTATCGTATGTCTGCTTCTGAGTTAGCAGAGTTGAAGAAGCAGTTGGAAGACTTGCTTGAGAAGAAGTTTGTGAGACCTAGTGTTTCACCATGGGGAGCTCCGGTGTTGTTGGTAAAGAAGAAGGATGGTAGTATGAGATTGTGCATTGATTACCGTCAGCTGAACAAAGTGACGATCAAGAATAGGTATCCACTTCCGAGAATTGACGACTTGATGGATCAGTTAGTGGGTGCAAAGGTTTTTAGCAAGATTGACTTGAGGTCAGGTTACCATCAGATTAAGGTGAAGGATGAAGATATGCAGAAGACGGCCTTTAGGACGCGTTATGGTCACTACGAGTATAAGGTGATGCCTTTCGGTGTTACTAATGCGCCTGGCGTGTTTATGGAATATATGAACAGAATCTTTCATGAGTACTTGGATCAATTTGTGGTTGTTTTTATTGATGATATACTGGTCTATTCTAAGACTGAAGCTGAGCATGCAGAGCATTTGAAGACTGTATTGCAAGTGTTGAAGGAAAAGAAGTTGTATGCTAAACTGTCTAAGTGTGAGTTCTGGCTAAACGAAGTAAGTTTTCTTGGCCATGTTATTTCTGGTGAAGGTATTGCGGTTGACCCGTCTAAAGTTGAAGCGGTATCGCAATGGGAGACGCCTAAGTCGGTTACGGAAATTAGAAGCTTTCTGGGACTAGCTGGTTATTACAGGAGGTTTATAGAAGGATTCTCTAAGTTGGCTCTTCCGTTAACGCAGTTGACGTGTAAGGGTAAGTCGTTTGTATGGGATGTGCATTGTGAGAATAGTTTCAATGAATTGAAGAAGCGCCTGACGACGGCTCCAGTTTTGATCTTGCCGAAGTCTGATGAACCTTTTGTGGTATACTGTGATGCATCCAAGTTGGGTTTAGGAGGTGTGCTTATGCAAGAAGGTAAGGTGGTAGCATATGCATGATGTTGAGACGTTAGGTGTTGCATTTAGTCGAGTCAATTGTGACATAAATGAGATGATGTTTGAGACGTTGATGTGTGATGTAATGTTGTTTATGATGATGTTTATGATGTTGCTATGATGATGTTTATGATGATGCCATGAAATGCCATAATGTATATGTGATGAGTTGGATGTATGGTTTGTTAATCTTGACTTATGATTATGTATTAATATTATTGTTGTGAATCTCACCCCTTCTGCTGGAATTGCCGCCTTGTGGGCAAGTGCAGGTACCCAGTCTTAGTTGCGATGATGCGAGGATGTGTGAAGTTAGGGTTGCTCTGATATGTAACGGGATGGGGTCTTTTGTGGAGTCTATTCCTTTATGTATCGTGTTGA
This sequence comes from Medicago lupulina, assembly GCA_958299785.1. NCBI lineage: Eukaryota > Viridiplantae > Streptophyta > Magnoliopsida > Fabales > Fabaceae > Medicago > Medicago lupulina. The sequence continues at coordinate 42,272,408 of OY283142.1, forward strand.
ATAAATGATGTTGACTTTTGTGATGTTGAACCAATAAATATTTTGAGACGTTTTGCTGGCTTTTAAGCCAAGACATTTATGAGAAGAGACTGTTTGAATTCCGCTGCTTAACTGAATGTTTTGTAATTAGATAAATTATTATCTAAGCTATTTTTAAAGATGAAATGTGACACTCCTTTATGATGAATACTCTGATGTATGATTTATTTAATGAAATTTTTAAGACGGGGAAATTGGGGTGTTACACCAAACGCCTACGTCATTACTTGATAAATCATACGACTTGGTTGATATCCCGGATGGATCCAATCAAGTATATCTTCGAGAAGCCGGCAGTCACTGGAAAAATCGCACGTTGGCAAATGTTACTGTCAGAATATGATATTGTGTTTAAAGCTCAGAAAGCCATTAGAGGGAGTATCCTAGCTGACCATCTCGCTTGCCAACCACTTGATGATTATCAACCGTTGAAGTTCGATTTCCCCGACGAAGAGGTTCTGTTTTTAAAGTCAAGAGACTGTGAAGAACCGCTGATCGGTGAAGGTCCGGACCCTGATAGCAAGTGGGGATTGGTCTTCGATGGTGCTGTTAATGCTTACGGCCGAGGAATTGGCGCAGTAATTATGGCTCCGCAGGGGCATCACATCCCTTTTACAGCCCGGATTGTGTTTGAGTGCACCAACAATGTGGCCGAATACGAAGCGTGCATCTTGGGAATTGAAGAAGCCATCGATATGAGAATCAAGCATCTGGACATCTATGGAGACTCTGCACTAGTCATCAACCAGATAAAGGGAGAATGGGAGACCCATCATGCTAATTTGATCCCTTACCGTGATTATGCAAGACGTCTGTTGACGTATTTTACAAAGGTTGAGTTGCACCATATTCCCCGAGAGGAGAACCAAATGGCCGATGCTCTTGCTACCTTATCCTCCATGTTCCGAGTGAACCATTGGAATCATGTGCCGATGATCAAAGTACAACGCTTAGATCGGCCCGCTCATGTGTTTACTGTCAGTGATGCGATTGTACAGGCAGGTTCAGGCGGAGTCGACGTCAAACCCTGGTATTATGATATCAAGCAATTTCTGCAAAGCCGTGAGTACCCACCGGGTGCTTCCAACAAAGACAAGAAGACGCTGCGCAGGTTGGCTAGCAAGTTCCTGCTGGATGGTGATGTCCTGTACAAAAGGAATTTCGATATGGTGTTGTTAAGATGTGTTGACGAATGTGAAGCAGAACAGCTAATGCATGATGTGCACGATGGCACCTTTGGAACCCACGCATCGGGGCATGCTATGTCTAGAAAGCTGCTGAGAGCTGGTTACTACTGGATGACCATGGAGCGCGATTGCTATCAATATGCCAGGAAGTGCCACAAATGTCAAATATATGCTGATAAGATCCATGTGCCTCCGCACGCTCTCAATGTTATGTCTTCTCCATGGCCTTTCTCTATGTGGGGCATTGATATGATCGGAAGAATTGAACCAAAAGCATCAAACGGTCATCGTTTTATCCTGGTAGCAATCGATTATTTCACCAAATGGGTCGAAGCTGCATCTTATGCCAACGTGACTAAGCAAGTGGTAGTCAAATTCATCAAGAACAATATCATCTGTCGGTATGGTGTCCCTAACAAGATTATCACTGACAATGGTACCAACCTAAACAATGACATGGTGCAAGCCTTGTGCGAGAAATTCAAGATTGAACACCACAATTCTTCTCCTTACAGACCTCAGATGAATGGTGCAGTCGAGGCCGCCAATAAGAACATCAAGAAGATTGTGCAGAAGATGGTAACAACATACAAAGACTGGCATGAGATGTTACCCTATGCTTTACACGGCTACCGTACTACGGTCCGTAGTTCAACCGGGGCAACGCCTTTTTCTCTTGTATACGGCATGGAAGCAGTCCTCCCGTTGGAAGTGGAGATTCTGTCTCTCCGTGTGATTATGGAAGCAAAGTTGTCTGAGGCTTAATGGTGTCAGAGTCGGTACGACCAGTTGAATTTGATTGAGGAAAGACGCCTGGATGCTTTGGCTCACGGTCAGATGTATCAAGCAAGGATGAAAAATGCTTTTGACAAGAAAGTCCGTCCTCGGGAATTCAAGGAGGGTGAACTCGTGTTGAAAAGAAGAATGAGTCAGCTACCCGACCCAAGGGGCAAATGGACGCCTAACTATGAGGGACCTTATGTTGTCAAGAAGGCTTTCTCCGGCGGCGCTTTGATTCTCACACACATGGATGGTGTAGAACTTCCGAATCCTGTGAATGCCGATATAGTCAAGAAATACTTTGTCTAGATATGAAAAGAACAGCGTGGTAGGTCGAAAACCCGAAAGGGCGGCCTAGGCAAAAATGCGCTTCCCGGTGGATCGAAAACCCGAAAGGGCGATCCAGGCAAAATAAGGGACAAGAAACAAAAATGTAAAAGCTCGCTGAGATTACATGTAACTCAGGCAAAAATGAGCGTCTCGATGAGCCGAAAACCCGAAAGGGCGGTTCATGCAAAAATGAGATTGAAATAAAAGACAATTGACTATATCTGGCAAGTTACCATTCCCCTTGGGATCTTTGCAATTGATGTTTGGCTGTTCTCGTCCGAGGTTCCGACGCCTGTGGATTCAAGGGTTTCAGATACCATAGCAGTTACTGTGTTCAATGTACCACCAACCAATGAAATTACCATTTTCCAAGATTTGTAAATCTGTGGGGTCGCGCTTTTGGCCGACTACTACCCTTATACATCGATTTGAGCCTATGCTTTTGTTTGGCACTCGTTTTCCGTTCTATTTTCAAAGCTTTATACAAAAAGATTCTTTTTCTATGTTAATAATGGTGTACGTCTGGAATAAACATTCTGAAAACTGAAAACCTTTTTAAGTATTTTGAAAACAAGCCTGAACAGCTAGGTACATTCAAATGAAACATGCATGAACAAATCTACATTGATATCAGTTCTAATCCAAGTTACTAGCAAGCCTTCCCCCAGTGACGGTCTGTGGTCAATGGCAAGAATGAAAAACAGAATGAAAAGCATGAAAAATGAATATGCTCGCTAAGTCGAAAACCCAAAAGGGCGGCTTAGGCAAAAAAAGGAGCACCCCGATGGATTGACAACCTTCAAAGGCAATTCAGGCAAAAACAGGGGCATGTGAGAAAAACTATTCCCCGGTGGGTCGAAAACCCGAAAGGGCGATCCAGGCAAAAATGGGATGATGGAAATAAAAATGAAAAAGAAATGATAAAGACAACAAACATGCAAAAGCATTGACCACGGACGCGACGTCCAAAGCACTTACGTGACCGTTCCAACAAGCGGCAATACCATTCAGATTGTTTTTCTCTACAATTTTACAGCTTCCTGCCTTCAGCGATGGTCTCGATGTATCTTCAAACGACTGCATCCCCAGAAGAGGAACTTTTGCAAATATATGTCCAAGCGCGAGCCATTACGTGCCCAATATTCCAATGTTTTGTCTGTCTTTGCGAAATCATGTCTACAAATTGCCAATCATCATGCATTTCAAAGCATTCATACATGCATAATCATGCATCCTGTGTGTCCATGCATTTGATAAAATTGTTATGCTATTCATACGCATCTGCATTCTCAATTCCTATGTTAATCTCAATCAAAATCAATCATGTCAACTTCAAATTTCTTCTGCCAACAATAAATGTCTACTGTCATGTCAATTTCAAAGTTCAACAGTCTTGTTCTAACATTCCTTTCAAATTCAAGCTCCTGCAGTTATGTCAATCAAATTCCAGTCTTTTTCAAATACAATTTGTTTCTGTTATCGGTCAAGCAGCAAGTTCGTACCCAAGAACAGCTTGTACCTATCAATTTGTTTCTGTTATCGGTCAAGTAGCAAGTTCACATCCAAGAACAGCTTGTACCTACCCTTTTGATATCCGCCGAGCGGCTAGTTCACATCCAAGAACAGCTCGTGCTTTCTATTTTCGTTTCCTGTCAGCCAAGTCACCAGTTCGTGTCCGAGAACAGCTTGTGCTTCCTACTTTTTCTTTCAGCCAAGTAACTAGTTCATGTCCAAGAACGGCTTGTGCTTTCTATATTTTCTTTCAGCCAAGTGACCAGCTCAAGTACAAGAGCAGCTTGCGCCCTTTGTTGTCAATATTCCCGGTCAAGCGGCCAGTTCGCATTCAAGAACAGCTTGTACCTGTCAAATTTGCTTTCGAGTCTCCCCAGTGAGTCTTGTTATCTGCTATTCTGTTAATGTCAATCAGTCCCGCAATGGATACGACATACTCCTTTTTGCCATTTTGTTAATGTCTACCAATCCCGCAATGGATACGACATATTCCGTTAAATTCAATTCTCAGTTTGTCTTGCATTCATAACACAAATGTTGCATGGCATACATAACATTTGCAAATGTATTTTTACGCCCAAAATCAGTGCTAATGTCGATATTTAAGTATCTTCGTCGCGTCAAGCCAAAGACTCCGTCTCTTGACTCTCCAGACAAAGAAACTTAAATAGGGGCAGCTGTCATACCCTCATTTTGGACCTAAAAATACTCACTCAAATTTCCCTACTATTTTCCAATACTTTCAAATTCATCGTGTTTTCTACGGTGCTTCAGTTGCATACATTACTGTTTCAGTCTTTTAAATTTTTGCATAAAATCATACAAAAGGGTATTTTGGTCATTTCCTACGAAAGAACCCATTTTCAGTCCCTACGATTTGTCCCTAAGTCTTTTCAATCTGTTTGCATGAATCATTAGTCAAATTTTGCACAAAAATCATCTTAATTTGCATCTGAGTCAGTCTGAGTCAGTTTGAGTCGTTTTTGCCCCTAGGGGCATTTTAGTCTTTTCTCATCAAACAAATTTTGGGCAGAGAGGTATTTTAAAATACCTCATTTGTGGTAGTTTGTTCGTTTTAGTCCGTTTTGTCAATTTTAAATGTTTCACTTTACGTTATTTTCAAATTTACATTTTTTACAAATTTTATTTCACTTTTTGCAGTTTAGTCCAAACTTTGTTTTAAATTACAAAAATGTCCAAATTTTAATTTTCAAAACAGTCCAAATACCTTTTAATTTTCAAGTCAGTCCATTTTTTTTCTTTTTTTTACTTTCAAAATAGTCCAGATTTTTAATTGCAAAACAGTCCCAAATTTTCCAAAATTGCATTTTAGTCCTTTTTTCAGATTCAGTCCAAGGCCACGCCAGATTCAGTCCAGTCCACGTGGCACATTCCAACTGGTCCACAGTCCACATGGCAGCTTATAAATAGGGTACAGTGTCAGAATCAAGGCCACGCGTAACAGAATCAATGCCAAGTCACAAACAGAGTCAGATTTTTCTCTCTCATGTCAGTTAGATCAAAACCATAACAAACTCAAGAAATTGAAAAAAATTCCAAACCCTAACCATTTCCGAAGCAAATTGAGCCAGAATCAATGGATTTTTCGTGCAAGCTCTCAGGGATTCAATCGAATCATCATCACTGAGCCATTTCTCTGCAATTCCAGCGCCAAATCCATCGCCAGAAGCAACGAATCCGGCGCGATCACAGAGGAAGAAGCTGAGAAGAAGAGGGAAAGAAATTCAAGGATTCCGAACCGGTTAGGAGGGAGAAGAGGGAGCTACCAGTTCATTTCCGGATCCGAACCAAGAATCAACAGAGCAGAATCACAAATTCCATGTTCTTGAAGGTTCTAGCTCGAATCTCCGATTAAAACCAGGTAAAAACCACAAACTTACTCTTTTTCTCTTCATTCAAGCAACAACGAAGCTAAACCGACGCAAACCCGTGCAGAATTCGAAAGGTTTTGGTTCGGAATTACGAAACCCTAATTTTCCAGAAAAAACGTGAAAGATTCAAAGATTTACAACGGATAACAACCGTTGTGAATCAACGGATCCGCGAGCAAAAACATCAAAAAGATTTGAACAAAGAACAGAACCAAAACCATTCGAAAATTCGCAAAAGAAATTTCAAGATCTACGTCGTTGTAGCTGATGCATGTGAATTCCAGCCATGGATTCATGACTAGAACAACTAGATGAAACTTTTGAGCCATGAATTACATGTTTCTGGGTTGGATTTTGAAAGTTAGGGTTAGGGTTCATAGTTGCGCCGGCGTGAGAAGAGAGAAGAGGGAAGAGAAGAAAGAGAAAGAATGAAAGAAATGAGCAAACCGGGTTACCACCCCTTTTTATATAAGCCTTTGGACCGGGTTGATCCAAACCTGGTCCATTTTCTCTTACTGGTAGCCGTGTGATCAAGATCCTGTTGGATCCGGATCAATCCAACGCTTCTGAAGCGTTTTGGAGATCCAGATCCATCAGATCCGTGGATGTGGGCCGGGTAGCATAGGTTTTCCATGTGTTTTTTAGTTTCTTGAATTTTATTGCTAATTGCACCTTTTTCCTTGCTATTTGGACTTCCTGTGCGTTTTAATTTCTTTACAAAAATTCCAAAAAAATTCCTATGCGTTCTTGGTATATTTGTGACTGTTTTGTGATATTTTACATGTGGAAATTGATAAAAATTTGGCAGGCGCTAATTTCTCATTTGATTGGAATATTTTGTGTCTTCGTATAAGTTTTCTTGCATGTTTGCTTATCCAAATTCTTGTCATATAAATTTTGATGGTTAGCGTTTGATTCCATAAAGATTCACCTCTGATTGCATGATAGCTCATTTAATGTTGTTAAGCTTGATGCCTCTGCGATGTTCCCAATTTTTGTCAATTTGAATTTTGTAACTTTGTGTAGTTTAGTTCTTGTCCCCAAGTTTACATTTTTTTTGCAATTTTGTGTTAAGTTTGATCCTTGATACCAATTTTATGATATTTCTCATTTTTTTCTTAAATTTGATTCTTGATACCAATTGCATGATATTTTACAATCTTGTTTAGTTTGATTCTTGATGCCAATTTTATGATGTTTGCAATTTTGTTTAGTTAATATCTTGATGCCAATTTTGTGATATTTTGCAATCTTGTTTAGTGTGATTTTATGCCAATTTTGTGGTAGTTTACCATTTTTTTTTGTTTAAGATTAGTATTTCATTATCATTTTCTCTTGTTTTACTAACCACTTTACTCTATGTTTCATGCATACTAAGCATCTCATCTCATTCCTATTTCTTCCTCTAACCCTTTCATGGAGCGTTCAATTAATTCTCATGCAATGTTTAGTTTACCTTTTCTTTAATTTCATGCAAGACTATAGAATGTAAAATAGGACCCGATGTAAAGGACTATGGACTATAATGATGTACACCGACACATGCACCGACACATGCACACACGTTGTATGACTTTCCGCTAGATGTATGTGTAGGAAGCGTAAAACCTAGGAAAACTTATAATTTCTTCACCAAAAAAATCAACACATAACTCAAACTATTTTGCAATAAAATGAGGTCAAAGCCTCACTTTTTTTCTTTCATTTTCTTAAGACAAAATCAAAACTAGTGCTAATTCTCAACTTTAACCATTTTTGTAAATAAATTGGACTAACCTCACTTGTTCTCAATTCTAACGCCTATACGGCCTCGTTCTCTGCTTCAGAACCTTTTTTTCAAAACTAAAAAATTGAACCAACCCACAAAAAGCATTTTGGAAGAGAACTACATGGAATTTTGATCCCTTAAAAGGGTATGTAGGCAAGAGACTCAAAATCTCTCCAAGTCCAATAAAATAAAATCCAATCTTCTTCCTCCCATTCTTAAAACCAATTTTTTTTTACAAATAGCGATAAAAGCAACGCATAAACGTAAAGCATAGTAAAACGGTTCCTATAGGATACTATAGTCATCGCGGGTGCCTAACACCTTCCCGTGATGAAATCAGCCCCGAACTTAGGATTTCTAAGGTTTTTCTCGATTTTACCTTCCCCAAAAAAAATAGAGACATCAATGATTGAAAGGTTCAAATCTAATCAATGATTTGACACCCGAAAATCCC